>OX352235.1:12289122-13605789 GCA_947086465.1 Eupithecia exiguata
AGAGCCGCATGTACGATGCCAACTTGGACGAAATCATACATAGCTAGTCGTAGAGTGCTTGGGCTATCTAAACTAGACGTCGTCGGTCAAACAGCAGCAGTTTCTAGGACCAGTTTTCACAGGAACGGAGCGGAGATTTGTATAAGCTACAATATAAGAATCCAATGAGATTAAAACTACTACGTTATAATAAGAATCTACCTGGTTACACTACAAGGTTTTGGTTTGCATAGTAATCAAGTATCTACCAAGGTACTTATTATTTTGTTGAGTGAAAACCACATTATCAAATTTAGTACATCCCTTGTTTTATTTCTACCTAATACCTCAAAACATAGGTATTCGAAGAGCAGTTTCCGGTTTGGGCTAGGATGACGTACCTACAGCTAAAATTAAGCACCCCAGCGCGGTGTTTTATATTACTTATATCTAATTATTTTTCGGTAATTATTTTCCTGTTTAGTACATTCCTCGTTTTAGTTTTCTACCTCTAACTGCAGTTTTCAAAGAGAATTATTTACAAAATGAGAAAGAAATTAACTATAATACCTATTACTAGTATAGGATCATTTATCTACTAAATAAAACAAAGATATTGAATAAATAAGCTTTATTTTTGGCCAAACTATTACATAGCATAAAACTTTACACTCTATCAATGAAATAAAATCATAAATTGTAAGAAATTCATTTAATTTAATATAACTGACAAATGAGAATGGCTAAATATTTTAAAAATACGACAAAGTGATATAAAGGTAGGTAAATCTACGTTATACATTTTCTCTTATTAATCCTAGAAAAATATACCAACTTTGTATAAAGGTACTTCCCAAGGCTAAACATCACCAAAAGTCAAAACTGGGTATCTACTGAACATTTTTATAATAACATTTGAAATATAATACTTTTATAATTTATATCCTAAGGTAAGCCTTACGATTATTACAATTACACCATCTAGTGAAAGGTTATCGACAAACACTATCATAATTGCCTCTAATATTATAATGCCCACTGTCTTTTTGATCAATTATTCAATATATACCATCATAATATATAAATAAAGATTAAATACTATAACACACAGAAAGTAGAGAAGCTAAAGCTATTCCAAAGACACTTTTATTCACGTCACAATTTAAGGGAGCATAAGACTCTTCGCCTGTCATGCGAAGTCCTGATTTCCGAAACCGAAAACATATAATTTCATGATTTTCCTACCAAGCAGGCCACACGCACGCGGGACGCGGATTAGCTAGCAAATATAGGTGGCCCGCACACGGTCCAGATCTGCATGACAGGAAAATAGTCCTAATACCTAAGGTGCATTTGGAATTACGATTACAGCGCTGATAGCGATCACAACGATATTTTGCGTTCCAAATTAGATATCACGATATTGACAGATGAGTAATATCATTAGTTCGGAACTCTCATGAGCGCGCTCACGAGTCGCGGTGTCAATTTCATTACAATAACTTTTTTCTCGTTTTAGCGTAATTCGGAATGCATCGCTAAAAACATCCAGGAATAAATATTAGTATTATAATAGAAAATAAAATGCCAGGTCTCTATTAAGATTACATAGTATTTTTCTATTTATCATTTTTCAAGGCACCTTATACAAAATGAAATGATGAAGTCTGTGAAACCGTCACTAGAAGGAATAACCATACGCACCTTGGCCTAAGCACCCAAGCTATATAGTATTCACCATTTTAAATGCCATATTCCATTGAGTATTCAACCGGGATACTGTACTTTGCGAACGCTTATTCTATATATTACTAAAGGGAACAGCAGTGCTCCAATACATTGATATACTCCATGGCCAAACAGGCAGTTTTATGAGAAGTAGTATAATGTATATATTAAAAATATATTCTTCTTTGACTTCGTGCACCGTTTCCCTTATTCTAATACTAAGTTCTGTTACTTACACATTGACTTTATTTAACTGTGATCAATAAACTAAATATACTTATTTAAATGTAATGAATTATATTGTTATAGTTATTTCCAATGGTTTTTAGCAATCTAAAACGATACGTAGAGTATCTATTACGAGAAAATTATAATAAGTAAAAAGATTTAGATTAACATTGCATAATAAGAACAGGAGACAACGACGAGAGGATATTAAACTGTGAGAATAAAGTCGGAAATAGCAAAAATATACAAAAGTCGACTGGAAAAACCATTGGATATAAACAGCTCATAAAATCAATGTATCTAATAAGCCCACGATAACATAGCTTGGCTCAAAATGCTTTAGGAATGTTCATCAAAGCATGATGTGTCAAACAGTAAACTGACGCTTCTACAAAATTGTTACATTTTATTGCTTAGGATAAATTTCATACATTTTATTTTAGGAGAGGTAGAATATCGTCTTATAATTAGTATTGCATGGTTAAGTCTTTTAAAGCGTCATTTCAGACTTAATTTGTGACTAAAGAAATCACATTACAAGTCTAATAGAGAAAAATCCAAAATAGTGCAATTGTACAAAGATACTGACCCAAATGTAGGTAAACAAGACTACAGTATAAAAATCATTTTGGAAGATATCAGCCGTATTTAAATGAAATTGAAAAATCTGTAATACTGTTACGATAAAAAGGAAGAACAAGATTATAGAAAAACGAATTATCGAAATTGCTTCAGTCAGCCACTTTTGACACAATGATAACATAACTGGATTGGACATTGCCAACAAGCATGTGCGTTTGAACAATTCTCCAGAAACATATTTATTCTTTACTAATCATTTATATGGCACAGCTGTACAGCCGTTGGTTAAGCAATTTTATATTGCAGTTACAAAATAGGAACAGCTTACGCCACAAAGTCATTTCGTGATGTTTCTTAACCTCTACGTTCCGAAATTGGTATCTTCTACTCCTGGATAATGAACTCTCTCACATCGGCTTTAGATCCAAATTCAAGCGACGACGCCCAACCCAGCACGGTAAAGCCAAGCAGTCTAGTCCTTCCAATCTTTTTTGATCTCGAAGCTCCACTCCCATTGAAGATGGACATTCTTATCGTCGTCTGTGAAGAGGCTGTTGACGGTGTAAGACCCTCGAGCCATCAGGCCGGATGGTGCGTCTTCAGGCGGCGTGGTGTACGATTGAATCTCAGTTTTGGGAGGATAAGAGCCGACCATGTGGGTCATCTTGTCAACTGAAAATAAATATGTTTGATTAGAAATTTGAAGACACTGGTGGCGCCATCTAGTTGTCAACTGAAAATAAATGTGTGCTAAAAGTAAAAATGAGCAATTGGATTTTTAAAACGTGCTAGCTAAAGATTTAACTAAAAATCAATTGAAAACTATAATACTAGTGACAAGGACATCTATCGGGGAGGATGGACAAATGTAGCGTGCTTCTAATCCTGTGTAGTGTGTACACTAGTTTTTAACGTACTTCTTCGAGTTAAAGTGCAATTTCGTGTGCATTAACCTGTGTCATCATCATGGTAAGTTGAACATAAATGGTAATGTATAACAATGGCACAAGGTTCACATTTACAAGGCCAGTGTGATTATGGCTGTGACATGTTCACTGAATACAAATTACGTACCGGGTACTTCGGGAACGCGTGGAAACATACAATTAATTAGAACATTAAAAAACTATTTCAGTAGTATCGAATAATTGTACTTGATTATTTGATGTGTACTTAAATGAGTTAATTCAAGACTCTCACAGACATCAGACCGATTTTTTTGTTGGGTAAATAAAGTTTTACCTTATTTTTTTTTCAAATTCCTGATTAAATGGTTTAATTATTGTTGCACTATAAGTTCGGGGCTTCTCGCTTCGCGCATTCAAAACCCCATTGTAAAATGAATAAGCCATACCTTCTGCATTCATTCGGCAAATGATATCCAAATCTAAGAATACTTTTTAAGCGACTCATAAAAAAGGCCGAAAGGTGTTTAGAGTTCTCTGAACCCCATCTCTTCCCTCGGGCCGTAGGAGGCGACTGAGGGACATCCACCGGGAAGCGGACAGGAGCCCCAGCCCGCTTCCCGATGTGGGGATTTTGGCAATATTATAATAATGCTGGTTTTTAGGGTTCTGTACCCAAAGGTTTACCCTTTGGGTACAGACGGAACCCTATTACTAAGACTCCGCTGTCCGTCTGTCACCAGGCTGATCTCATGAACCGTGATAGTTAGACAGTTGAAATTTTCACAGATGATGTATTTCTGTTGCCGCTATAACAACAAATACTAGAAAACAGAATAAAATAAATACTTAAGGGGGCTCCCATACAACAATCATGATTTTTGCCGTTTTTATAGATAATGGTACGGAACACTTCGCGCGAGTCCGACTCGCACTTGGCCGGTTTTATTTTTTATGATTCAGTAGTTTAAAAATAGAAAAGGTCAGAAGGCGACAAGTAATACTATGCAGCGCAGCAAATTTTATTTGAGTTTTGTATTTTTTTAATGTTAAGACATAATTCAATAAAATACATTACAACTAGATTTTTTTTATATAAATAGAAAAGAGGTACCCAGTACACCCAGAACCAATATTTATATAACGGGGGTATTGCCATAATGATAACCAATAAGTCGATTTTCAGGGGCGACCTATGTCCAGCAGAGGGTGGTAAAGACTGTGTGAATAAATAAGGTAGTCAAGCTCACCAGGCATCCCCATTCTGTAAGTCTTCTGCACGTACTTGAGCCCGTGCACAATTTCACGCTGCACGATGAAGTCTATGCGTATCCTGTACTGCACACCTTCCTTTATCACGAACACCTGGAACAAACACCAAGGAGTTTGGTACACATTTGAAAAATATTTATTTATACGATAATAAACGAGCAGCCCAACGGAGCTGGTCCACCAGTTCAAAGTCGCTCAGCGAGCTATGGAAAGAGCTATGCTCGGAGTTTCTCTGCAGGTTAGGACTCGTAACGAATACATCGGAAAGAGATCCAAAGCTATCGATATAGCTCTAAGAATTAGCAAGCTGAAGTGACAAGAGGGCTGGCCATATCTCGCGAAGAACTGACAACCGCTGGGGTAAACGTGTTTTTGAGTGGAGACCACGAATAGGTAAACGTAGCGTAGGACGCCCTCCGGCCAGGTGGGGTGACGACCTCCGAAAGCCTGCAGGCAGATGCGTGTTGTGTTTAATACAGCAACGCCTCTGCCGCCCCTTGCCTACATGTACTAATCCCATAAAAATTTATCGTCTCGATGTCGAGACGATACTATCGAGTAACCGAACTCAGGGTTCGGATCAATTCCTCTGAAAATATGCGCTTGGGAACAATCTACAAGACAATACAATGGCAATGTTGATATAACTTTCTTCTTGTGAATTTATTCATTCTCACAGTACATGCGTTATTAGTATCTTGGTTGGTAAACCAGCTGGAAAAGGCCTCAATTCCCTGGATACAATCAATTTTCTTGGCGAATGTCTTAAACATTTGTCGAGATCTGATATGCACTTATTCATGGTGCGAGTTCCAACTCGATATCTCTCGACTTTCTTGTGTGGTTTTGGCCGAGGGGTGTCAAGTTCCGACGGTTCACTGGCCGCCTGCAAAGGGACACCACCTAGCATCCTCCATGACACATACAATCACAATAATGATTTACGTGTTAATAACACATAAATCATGCAATAAAGTAAAGCAAGTGCAATACATTATACGTCGTGTAAAAGAAAGTTATTAAAAATTACAATGACACTAAGCGGGTAAACAATTCAACTTCTATATTATAGTTGTATTGTTAATGTGTTAATAACACATAAATCATTATTGTGATATTGAAATATAGAAGTTGAATTGTTTACCCGCTTAGTTTCATTGTAATTTTTAATAACTTTCTTTTACACGACGTATACTGTATTGCACTTGCTTTACTTTATTGCATGATTTATGTGTTATTAACACATAAATCATTTTTATAAATACTATTTAACGGGTATTTATCGCGTTTAATTACCTTATTTTCCCGACGTTTCGACAGGTTTACACACTGCCGTGGTCACGGGATGACTCAAAAAAAAAAAAATCGTCAATAAAATAAATAAGTTAAATCATTATTGTGATATTGAAATATAGAAGTTGAATTGTTTACCCGCTTAGTGTCATTGTAATTTTTAATAACTTTCTTTATCTACACGACGTACGTACTATATTGCCCTGTTCTGGGTTGAAGATTTTAAGAGAACTTCATTTATTTATTTATTTATTTCAAGCTTACTAATTAACTTACAGACTACTTGGTCCAAAACGTTAACTATCTATGATACAAAACAATAAAACTTCAGGATAGAAAACTAGTGAAAACTTAAATAGGATCTTAACTGATTATAAATTGAACTTAAGCTGTCATCAAATATGTCCACATGTTGGAACTCCAGAAGAAACTTGTTGAGGAGTGTAAGTGCCCGTAGTGTAGGTGCGTTATTAGCGTGCTGAGTCCGCGTCGTGTGACACGCAAACAATCGATGGTGCCTTCGGCCGCTTCTCGTGTAGTTATTTGGTACGTATAGAGTGATGGTGCTAAGTATGGTCGGATTGTTCACTTTATTCCGCAGTATTAGGCAGTAGTGCATAGCTAACTGCAGCTTGCGCCTAAGCTCCAGTGTATCCAAACCGACCATGCCAGTCACGAAGAGGGAAGGGAAAAGATACGGATAATAGCCATACATACGTTTATATATATACCTAGCAAATTTACGTTGTAGTCTCTCGATCATAATAGTATATTTAGCCTCTCGTGGGTCCCAACTTAGTGCGCTAAACTCGAGTTTGCTTCGAACGAAGGCATTGTAAAGCGTGATCGCTATACCTATATCCTTAAAATGCGAAGCCGTCCTCATGATAAAACCTAGTGTTCTGTTGACTGTTTTGCACATGGCCATAATATGATCACGGAAACCAAGGCATTTGTCCTCAATAAGCCCCAAGTCTCGAATTTTCTCCACCCTTTCCATTATGGAAATGCCCAGCGAGTATGTTTGGATTCTAGGTACTTGGAGTCTAGTAAAAGTAATCACCTTGCATTTCTCAGCATTAAATGCAAGTCTATTTGACGCACTCCACTTTACAACCTCGTCAATGTTCCGCTGCAGCTCTATACAGTCTGACTCCGAACTAACAGATTTGTATATTTTTAAATCATCTGCGAACATCAAACAATTTGCCTCGTTTAGGACTGTAGGAAGATCATTAATCATTACCAAGAACAGGGTTGGCCCAAGCGTGCTGCCTTGACTGACTCCTGATCTTGTGTAGAACTCCTGTGATCTGATGTTCTTCAGTTGTACGTACTGCCTGCGGTCACATAAATATTGAGCAAAAAATCTCAATAACCGGGGCGAAAACCCTAACCTCGACAGCTTTACTAGCAGAATATCATTATCTACTGTATCAAAGGCACGCCGAAAATCAAGGTATACAGAGTCAACCTGTCTACCAGCATCCATCTGATTAGATATAAAGTCGATGTAGGTGGTGTGGTTCGTAGTTGTTGATCTGGCATGACGAAAGCCATGCTGTGTTTGATCGAACATAAATTCCAACTGCTGGGTCAAATGAAAATTAAGAATGGATTCAAACACCTTTGGAAAAAGACGGCAAGTTATAGTACAGAGTGATGCTATTTGGAGGAGATAAATTTTATCAGAAACGAATTAGCAGTGCGGCTACCAAGCTATATAACTCGCTGAACCGTCAACCGCGGGAGTGTTCTCGAGTGGTGAGTCATGAATGGCGGCGGCTCAGAATCCCTAATTGTCGTCATTTGGAAGCTTGTGTTTAGCAGGTGCCGCGACGCGAGGTGGACAATTATTGATGATTAAAGACTTCGGGGCCACAGAAAGGGTCTTAAAAGGCAGTGTATGACATCGCGGCTGACCCCAAAGAGTCGATTCAACATCTAAGAGGTATCGATGCTCATCTGAAAGATTGGTCAAGTGAAGTAAAACTGAGTTGAGTGGCAAGAAAGGACTTTGAGATAAAGCTCGTACAAAGATATAATGTCTGATTCTCGAAACAAAATACTATGAGAATATTGGTCAAGTGCGATCACGAGAACAGAATGTACCTTTCAAACTCTGTACAAAATCTTTAGAAGTATTTTTTGGCAGTCATTGATTTTAAATCGCTCCGCTAACCGCTCAGCCGTTCTCTGTCAACAAACTTATTAACAGATGGCTGGACTCAATTGACAAGATTCAATGCAATCAAACCAGAAATGGATAGTTGATTGAGAAACAGCGCTGAGTTTCTGTAGGAAAACTACAGATACTTATAAGATTAACGCGTTGGTGTGATTTTTCATACGTTGTTTCTGCACCACCATTTTTTATCTATACTATCAGACTTCGAAAAAAGGAAGATATACATACGTCCTTTTCCCGCGACATTTACTAAAACGTCGACCAATCGCGCGTTTGGGCCACCTCGACTTCGATATAAACTTGCTAACATATTAAAAGTTAATGATGTCTATTTACTAAGATAGCCTATTTGTTAAGTCATATCGGGCATAATCTTTAGGTAACCATAACTCAAGACGGCAGTTTTATAAGTCTACGATATCTAATACTACGTCAATTTTATCAGGCATTCCCAAATTAAGTACTCATTATTGCTTCTTGATTGATTTTTTACGGGAAAATAATCCCAAAACCCAAAGCCAAAACTTGCGTTTTCACGCTTTTCCGTTAATTCTAATAATTTTAAAGACTAGTACAAATCTATTGTATTTGATCATCAATAAACAAACCAAACTGAAGTAGTTGCCCAGAGACTAAGGTCCAAAGTCTCGAATACCCCCGCAAGGTCGCTTGTCTCTTGACATTTTATTGGAAACATTTCGGAGAATTCTCACAGGAACTACATGACCTGATTTCACCATCTCCCTTCCACTCCAGGACAAGCTGGTGGTTTTCTCCACCTTTATCATTCGTATCGCTGGGGTTTGGAACAAGCTCCCTGCTGCTGTTTTTCAGGTCAATTACAACCTGGGTCTCTTCAAGACAAGAGTGATATTCTAGCTAGACCTTCGTGCTACATCGTCGGCCACACCTTCACTTTCCATTAGGTGAGATTGTGGTCAAACGAAGGTCTATAATTATGTAAAAAAGCATAATATGATATACCGCAACTTTTAAGCAAACTAGTTCAGTCTCTTAAGTACTGTTCTTGAAGTGACGACCACGTTATTGGCACTCCTGTAAAATTTGACTGGTGTCCCTTACTACCTTTTAAATTTATACAGTCGGGCTGCTTACTACTAGCTAAATAAATACTACTTCGGTATAGATGTAGATGCTTGAAATTAATCTTCTGCTGTAAAAAGCATTTTTCGCGATTGATAGATTTATTCCAACGTGCAACGTTTGGGTAGTTTCCAAGATACGAAAAACGATTGCAGAGCTTTAAGATAAAATTCCTACAGTTTAAATTGCCAGTAAATCCCAAACCCATCTGAATTTTATGTTTAACATTCCACTTGTGTCTCCCAAACGCGTGACTCAGCGGTATTCCCGGCGCATCCCATTCCTTTGAGCCAAACACTTCGGGTGTTCAGTCTCGAAATAACAATGGACTTTCCTATGACAGCATACTAACTACTAATTTTATGATAGGCACATATCTCCAGCAGTTGAGTGATGCAAGTCATACTTGCACGCATAAAAATAAGCAGTGAACGCCCGAATGCGCAACCCAGATTTAAACACGTCTATTCGCGATTTTATATAGTCTTCAATGAAATTCTGTCAAAAAGTTGTCACTTCGAGACGTGCCTAAATCTAAATAAGAGTTGCATGGGGTTAATAAATGAACTTACATAGGATTAATGAGTATCATCATAAGGTATTGTGATGTGTAGGTTTAAGGTTCATCATCATCATCAGCCTATATCAGTCCACTGCTGGACATAGGCCTCCCCTAATGAGCGCCATAGCGCCGTCTTCAGCTTGCCGCATCCAGCATCTGCCAGCAGTCTTTCGCAAATCGTCATCCCCCCTGGTCGCAGGGCGTCCTACACTACGTTTGCTGAGTCGCGGTTTCTACTCAAGAACACGTTTACCCCAGCGGTTGTCGGTTCTTCTCGCGATATGGCCAGCCCACTGCCACTTCAGCTTGCTAATCCTTTGAGCTATGTCGACAACCTTGGTTCTCTGTCGGATGTGTTCGTGATTTAAGGTTAATAAAATTATATTCTTTTAAGGGTTTCAAGAGCGGCTTCGAAACCCTTATGGTCTCGCTCTGTCCGTCCTACTTTTTTCTTGAATATCGCAATAACAACCGCAGCTATAACATTTCAAAACAGTTTTTCAAATTCCTATTTGATTGAAATTTCTTTTTGAAATATTTTGAATAAATTCGAAAAATTTACCACTACCACCTAATCTCCTAAGTTTGCATAACAAAACAGTTTTCGAAATTTCTGCAAGTCTCATACTTTTTGAAATATTTTGAATAAAGTGAAAAAATTGACCCAGAAAAAGATCCTATCGTTATATCCACCACCATGAGTGTCCAAGTACAGGGCCAGCAGTCTAAACCAATCCGGAGCGCTTGTGTGCTGCATGCCGCGACATACAACAAGACGGTGACACCGCTGTGTTTGTGTGCGTAACTGTCTAGCTTACCGTGTTTACAAAATATTTTTATTTCTATTTTTAGAGAACCCTAGTGTCTAGTTAAACCTATCTTAGGATTTAAGATACTATGAACCAAAAATATGTAATCTTTCTTTCAATAAATAATATCTAATCTATCTAAAAAACTGCGCAAAGGAGTGAGACAGGGGGATGTTATATCCCCGAAACTGTTCACAAGTGCGTTGGAAGATGTGTTTAAGACACTGGACTGTAAACGTGGACTTATATTTCTGGGTAATCGCGATACCAATTTTTTTAATTTTTGGAAGACTTTCGGCTGTTATTAAAACGATGAGTTTGCTAGAGCGTCGGCAAGATATCTCTTTATTTATTTATTTATTTATTGAGGTAAACCACAGCGTTACAATTTCCAATAAAATACTTAAAATATGTACAACAATAAGGCCAAAAAGGATTACACAGATATTAAAGAAATAAAGAAAACAGGTTAGTTAAGAAAAGTTGATCTGCTATCAGCTTCATTCTGGATTGACCCGTATCCGTTTATAAATTAGGAAGGCTACTTCTCTCCAGGAATAACGCATGTGAAGCCACGAGCAGAAGGTGGTATGTGCAATTAATAAATGCATCTATGCCAAATTATCTACCTACTAGTTTTATAGCTCTTGTCAAACGGTCTCAGGGAATAAAGTTGCATATTAAAAGCTTCAAATGATCTTGATTCATCCTGTACCCAGCCGGTTGGCGGGTTGCCAAGCGCGGTTGACTAGGGAACTATGGATACTGGCATTGGTTAAGGCGCTGTTTGTAGACATGACTGTAACGTATTGAAGTTATGGGCGATAATGAGCCTTTGCATTCAAGATGATTTCGAAGAGGTTAATAGCTACTCTATGTAAGCCATAAGAGGACACCCAGGGACTCTGTCGATATTGTCAGGATTTCGTAAAGAAAGCGACTACTCCATGCGAATTAATTACTCACGTCATTATTTTCTAACTTTAGTTAGTAATACTCGTTGGTAGAATTCATGATATTTGAAGTAAAGTAAGTAGTAAGTGCAAAGATCTTAAGAAAAACTGATAACAATAACAGGAAATAATAAGGCACCTACCAGCAAGGTATCGAAAAAAACTAAAACAAACACATTATTACACATGCGAAAAAGGTGCGAATTCAAGAGTTTAAACACATTAGAGACCCAAGGTCGCTTTGGCTGCATTGGCTTTCATTCATCAAAATGAAAAAGTCAAAGCCAACATTTTCAACAAACTCCTGCGATTTGCTCTTGGATTGATTGGTTTGAGATTGGTAGAACCGATTATAGGTATGTTTAATTGTGCTCCAAGAGTCACAAATGGTCTGGATAGATGCATATTGAGCAGTCCTAAATTTAATAGGTATCATATCATAATTATGTTTTCGACATTGCATTATGCATGTGAGAGATAAAAGGGCGTATTGCATAAAATTTGTCCAAAAATATTAATCTGGTTTAAAGCCAGTCAAAAGGCAGCTTAAGCCACGGCTTTTGCAGCTGTCACTCTGGTGATTAAGCGTCGATTTGTTTGAAACAGGTGAGGTGAGATTGTATGACTGATAGCTTTCTACCACGTGGGTTCATCGCGGCGTGGTTTTTTTACCCTTCCGCACTCAATAAAATCTAATCGTATCTTAAAAGGTTAAAGTCGGTTTTCTGCAAAATTATAGACTGCATATTTGACAAACTAACTGCACTGGGTTCGCTTAGTTTCCCGTCAGATTCTAAATATCACAGAAAATCTAAATAACCCAGCAAATCAACGTCCAAGAGTAAACTAGGTCGCGAGCAGTAATATCAATTCTAGGAATATGAGATTTACGGTTGTCGCTACAGAGTCATCTATTTATACGCCATTATGAAGTAGGAAATAATAAATATTACATTGTTCTACCAATCTATACCTTATAATTATAACAGTACAGTTTAGAACTTACAAAATAATCCCTCGGCAGTAAAATGCAAATCTCACTAATATTATAAACGTGAAAGTTTAGATGGATGGATAGATGGATGGATGTTTGCTCCTTTATCACGCCAGAACGGCTGAACGGATCTGGTTGAAATTTGGCACAGAGATAGATTATAGTCTGGAACAGAACATAGGCTTACTTTTTATCCCGGAATTCCCACGGGAACGGGAACTACGCGGGTGAAACCGCAAGGGGCTGCTAGTATAGGTATAATAAGTCTATCATGGGACCGCTTTGAGATCATTCTCTATTTGATAGAGAATGATCCCAAAGTAGTCCTATGGCAGACTTCTTCTTTCGCTTTTGAAAGTGAAAGAATTGTCAAATGAAATAAAATGGCGGATATCAAGTAAAAGAGCGTACAAAACTGAAACAGTGTAGAGGACCTCTTCCTTTTTAAAAATCGTTTAAAAATGGGTAAAATTTGAAAGATTGCTTAACCCCCTATAAATAATCATAACAGAATCTGTCAATAAGTCGAAGCGCAACTTTAGAGCCGATGTATATCGAGAAAACGTCTATCTGAGTACCTACATGAAGGAAGATAGATAAAATCACAATCAATAACGTTTATTTATTTTAGGCTTACAAAATAAGCTTAAAATAGGCAAATCAAACAAAACTAATGGTCAGCTCACACCGAGACGCGACGCGAGGCATCTCGAGACGCAACGCGACGCCCGCCGCCGCGCCGCGGGGAGTTTTCGTATTTTGACAATTGAGACGTGGATATTTTGTGAATTGACGTGAATTGGGTTACGTTAAAACGTTTTTTTTTTCGTTATCTTTATCGAAAAAGCTTCGAAAAAATACATAATAATCACAAGGGAGAGGATCTGCCTCTTCGTTTCAAATACAAAAAAAAACAATTTTGAATATCAGAAATAATTGTGCAAAGTAGCATCTGTTTTCTTAGTTCTTACCGTTTTCCTCCTAAACATTCAATCAAAAGATTTTTTATTGTCATCGCCGTACAAAATAGAATACAAGAGTAAGAGAACCTTCGGTTTATCTTTGCAAATAAATGTCCTATTTAATAGATAATCAGCAAAAACGTAATTTTTGCGCTTACGCCGCTCTACTCTGTTTCGCTCCTATAAACGCGAAATACTATGCCTATCCTTTTCACAAAATGGCGTCATATATCGCCCCCTTAAATTGTTCTTTTTCCGTAGTAAATAAAGTTACATTTTGAATCACTTCGTCTTAACACACGTCTTAATAAGTGCGCGAAGTAAAGTGCGTCGCGTCGCGTCTCGGTGTGAGCCGACCCTAATATCAACATATTTTTACCACAAAACAGTGGAAGAAGAATAGATCTGGATTAGAAAAATACGAACCAATTTTCTTCAAAGCGTAAACTTGTTCGAATATAAACAGGAAACTAATACAGGAAAATAAATTTTATGTATGACGCACTGAGAGATAAATCTTAACTCATTGTTTTACAAAAGCAAGCAATGAAGCAACTATTTTTACAGGTTTTCTCTTAATAAGTAAGTATAAGGAATAAATAGTAGATTTAATAATTAAGTATACATTTAGTAGAAGATAGATAGAAAAATAATTTGGTTATTTTTCTATCGGTCTAAAGGAAATAAAGCACCTTGGAGTTTTTATATATCACAGTTGTTACCTGTTTCTTCAGGTCAGTCAGGTCTCCAGACAGGTCCAACTCCACATCGTCACGTCCCACCACGCAGAGCGCCAGTTTCTTTACGATCACCTTGCGAGGATCTCCTGCATCTGGTGATAACAAGATAGTGTTATTATATTAAAGGGCAGAGTTTAATTTAATGTGCCATGGAGACCATGGAGTCTCCTTCTGTCACGGATACTAGGAATATGCCATAAGTGTCATTTTCTCTGACGCAATTTTGCGGCATATAGTAGACCCAAGACAAGACCCAAAAAGACCCTGATAACCTAGTAAAATGTCAACTACCTAAATAATCAAAATTTTTAACTGCAGAATGAAAGGGGCCTAACCCCCAGACGGAATATCAGCCTGGAATCCACTACTTACTAAACACTACTCCACTTAACCTAAACAGAATGGACCTACGTATCATGGTGGGACCGCTAATAGTACACTGCCCACTGAACAAAAGCTTCACCATCACCATCAAAGCGACGGACAGCCCTCTCTGCAGAGGGCGCCTCAGCAACGACAAATCAGCTGCCCACGTAATCCTGGAACACGAGGGAGCAACAGCACAACCAACAGAAATCCTCAACTCACTTCGTGAAGCCTGTGAAGACTCCAGGCCCCCTAGCACGGGGATTGATGTCTAGGGTAGAATAGACAATAATGACATTGCATCGCCATACATTGCGTACATTATTGAAATTGAAGGAATGCATTTCAAATAATTTACGCATTCGATGACGAAGTGACGTAATTTTTCTCTATTCTACCCTAGACAACAATCCCCGTGCTAGGGGGGCAGGACGATTCTGCGCTTCTAGACGGAGTTGGGCTGGCTATGCTAGCAAAAACAACGGTTATTGGACCGAATCGAGTTCAAATGCGGATATAGGCGTAATTCCATCTAAACTATCTATACAATTTCATTGTTTTCCCGTAGCATGCAAGTATCAGGTGCTCGTATTCATTTAATATCATTGCCACTGTGAAGCGTTAAAAGTTTTTAATTCACAGAATGGCTTCAGTGCGTATTTCCGTATTTACCAGACTGTGGGAATCGAGGAACTGTTACGACGATTTCACACGAGGCACGACACCACGCGACAAAATTCGGTGACGACCCCGGGTGTCATACATTTCTATGAACCGTTTACACACGCAACTACACCCCACCAACCTACCTGCCATGCTGGTGGTAATGGCAAAACCCCCTTTGTTTGGGGTAGCCATGTTCAGTCGTGGATGTATAGACAGACTGATCAGGAAGGATGTTAAACTTTCCCTGCAGGCATCAAAGTACTAATATTACCAAATTCATTGAGAAAGCCTGGTATATACATAAATTTAACAATACAATCAAAAGTATTTTCTATTTGTTTACTAACAAGCACCTGATAAGATTATCCCCGTGAAATTGATATCACTCTGTCAACTGATAAGGTGATATCAATGTGTCGAGAACTAAGCTTATATCGGATATTGGAATTAGTTATTTGCCAGTTGAAACACCCAGTCTCTGTTTCACTGGTAAAATTATCCTTTTTTCCATTTAATCTCCCTAAACCCTTTTTTCTACTACCTAGAGAAGGATGAGAAGCAGCGTCTAAATTTCTAGCACCTTAGTTTAGGATGTGCATGGTGTGCACTCATATTCAGAATGATAGCAACTAATATTAAGAGTGGTTTGAAAATCGCTGTTCTCAAGGTGCCATAGCAGGTATAACCAGGCATGACTTGAGGAAGAGACCTAAGAAATGCTCTAATTAAAATAAAACGTAAAGTGCGAGTCAGACTCGCGCATTCCGTAACTAAACATTATATTAATTACATACATTTATGACCTTGTGTCTTACCAAATATCATAATTCTAGCTCAATTGTAAGTAGGTACCCTAAAGGTTCTGGTCCATAGTGAGAAATAAAAATATGTTCATTTTTGAGATGAGATGAGACTACAATATTACAGTTTTCGGATTTTTCCCTTAACTTGTGCTATAGAACCTTGCTTCTCGCCATATTCTATGGTTCTAGGTAAACGGAATCTACCCTATAGATTATTGGTCCAAGGCGAGATCCAAAAATTATTTTTTTTGTGAATAAGCTACAAATTTACTCTTTTCGGATTTTTCCCTTTACTTGTGCTCTTTGCTTCATGCCAAATTTCATAATTCTGGGTTAAGGGGAAGTACCCTATAGGTTTTATATGCATATGATTCTTTTGGAAAATTCAAAAAAATTGGGCACAAACAATTATTGATTGCATTGATTTAGAAGTTCCTCTCCAAGAAGTTACAAACCTGAGTAAATGATGTGAATTTTGACTCAGTACCTCCACGCGTGTCTGAGAAAAGAGGGTAATTTGTTCCGGGGGTTAATAAAAAAATCTATCTGTGGAGTATAATGTATTAAGTATTTCAGTTATCTAGATATTAGTATTGTTTATTACCTGTATTGTATATATAGTACCTATAACACACACTCTGCTTTGCTTGGGGCTAGATAATGCTGTGTGAATTGTCCAGCATTATTTATTATTTGTCCTAAGGCCAGTAGAACTGTCCAGCATTATTTATTATTTGTCCAAGGGCCAGTATCGTCATACAACTGCATCACAGCGGGACCTTCACCTGCCACCCCACATCGGTTGTCGCTATAGGATTGGTTTAATGGTATGTCCAGCGGCAGTTGTTGCTCTTTAATAGGCACAAATAGCTAAAAACTGAACCTTAAAAACAAATCATCATAGAAGACGACACAGAAGATAGTAGAAGAAATGTACTAATGTACAATCCACTTACCAACAATTACAACACCAGTCTGTGCCTGTCCCAGCAACGCCTCCTTGTATTTTCTGAGAGACTCATCCTCTTGATCAGCTGCGAGAATCTCCTCAATGGTCTTTTCAGGAGGAGGTTTGTATGTGGACTTGATCTCTTCTTCAGGAGTCTCGTCAGGGGTGTGTGCTACATCAGGTTCACCGGACATTTTCTGAACCAAGATCAGGTGGTAAAATAAAATGTCAGTGACAAAGCAAAGTAGGTAATGTTGTCTTTTACAGCCTGTAGGTTATTTCAACCATTTTAAAATGAAAATAGGATTCAATGAAAAATGTAAATCAACAAAGCTAATGTTTTACTGTCACTGCATTGGAAGGAACTACAAAGTTGTATGTTTATGAGATTGCACAGCATTGCTATCTTCTTAATAATGGTATGAATCATGCAATGCAGAATATATACTATGCATAACCTAAGTACCTACCTGCTTCTAAATAAGTTTACCAACACTTAGCTGCAGCCTGAATTACACGCTCCATTCAACTTAATCATATAATTTATTCAGACGTTTCGAGTAGCAAGTTGCAAGCAAGTTCAAATAATACGTAAAGGAATCGTGTAACAGGAAAATGGAGATAAGCTATCAACTCGGTCATTGATTTTTCGTAAGGTAAGTAACTTGATGGAACCGCTCAAAATTTTATGCTCATCTGTGGTAAGTGATGGTTACACAGACAGAGCACATATCGTTTTGAAGGAAAAATACACAAATAATCTGTAATTATTATCAAATTTAGCGGCTTCGTCATTGAGCTTTGCGTGAAGCGAGGCATCGATTCAGATTAAACAGCTAGCATTGAGAGGGAATTATACGATGTACTCACGTTATTGAATAATTCCAAGGCTCAAGGCACAAGCTGCACAACTCACAAAATTAACAATACAAATTTTAGGCAAAATTCATAAAAATACCGAAAAAGCCGATCAAAAATGACGGACAAAACGTTATTTCCGGGCGGTCATCGAACTTTTCTTTTTTTTTACGTTTCGTTTGACACACACGAAAATTAGTCTATGGTCTATGTTTCAATGTCCGGTTACACGTTCCTTTTCACTTGCAAGCATGCCTGCACAAACCAGTTAGCGCAGCTAAGACGGAGCGTGTGGACGACCGTAATAGCTCGCGCAGGTCCGAAAGTGTGACTTGTGCAATCATTGAAATGCTGAAGATTCTACTGCCCAAAATTAGTTAGCACCGTAGATTGAGAATTTAACTAGATCAGTGGCATGCGTGGCCGCAAAAAGGGACAGAGTAATACGAAGTGGTGTTGCCATACAATTTTGTTACCCTGACTTTAGGTTCGTAATTTCATTTCTGGTAGGTGGTATTTTAGTATCATACATCATTCATTACATTAGGTACCTACGTATGCGGGAGTAGGTAAACTTTTAATTTAATGAGCATAGAAATAAAACAACGTTCAGGTATCAATGTTAGGTTTCGTTTAAATTTATTACCACCGCCACATAATACGAGCTAACGTGTAAGTAGACATCATTTCAAATACTAAAATAATGTAATTTTGAAAATAATATTATTGCTAGATAATCAATTCAAACACTTACCAAGCAAGAACTTACAATAAAAATTGCACTTTGGAAATCACATTTCTTTTAAGTAATTAAATCTTACACATAAGGTATTGCTAAGATAAGACAACCATTATACGAAATTCAAAAGCACTTTTAAATTATACTTCAGGTAAAATGTGCAGAGAAAACCAAATTAAATTTTTTACACCTTAAACACAATATTACCTACGTCCTAGCCTATGTATCCAAATATTTTATATTCTGTTTTATTTATTAGGTATGTAATAATGACCAGTGTGTGTGATGATTATGATTACTCTCCACAAATCATAGGATCACAAATCAATCAGTCTTTATTTCTATCAAAGAGCCTTAATCAATACCCATACACTTAATAAATAAAATTGTACATACACTAACTACACGGTACATACCTACTTACTAATTTACACTGGTGGTTTTATATAAACTGCGTTGTATTTTTCTTACAAACTCAAAGTTTTCATGATTTTCCTCACGTACCTTTTCCGTAGTAGGTATATATCTTACATGCCTGAAATAAAATATTGAAGCATTAATATGAAAATTATAAATAGTACTATAGTAATAGTAAGTTATAACACCAAATCCCAATACCATTTAAATATTTTCGATTTAGTATTTTGATTAGTAGGTAGACTAAAAGTAAAACACAAAGTAGGTATAATTTTTCTATCCAAATCTCAAACAGTCCTTCACCCATCATCGTAGCACTGATTCTTTTTATGTATTTATTTATTTTACTTACCAGTCTTGGAACAGCATAAGAGAACAGATACGTTCACGTTTCTTTTTTGTTAACGATTTTCATGAAAATGTTTGAACAAATTACTAAATATTTTTGGGTTCCCAGTTTTTGCGACCCGTGCGTGGCTTCTATCCAAAGCAAACGTAAATCATTGTTTTCGGGAAATCTGTAACAAACAAAAACATATTTTAAGAATGTATGTAGATGTAGGTATTCATGTCTCAATGCGCCACGACATTTGGGGAATTTTATTTTCGAGTGCAGGCAACCCTAAATTTTCGTAATTTTAGGTTATATTTATTAGAATTATTTTAAAACATAGTTTTTGAGTCTTGTCTGTACGGAAATCTATGAAACTATAAATTTTGAACCTTTTTTGAAGTCAAACGAGCTTGTACTTACGATTGGAATGACAAACTCGGCACTTTTCGTTCACCGTCACTTTTACATCCAAAAACACTGCACCGCACCATCGTTGCTTCAGATTTATATCGTTGAGAGACGCAGGAATGCCCGCAGAGTCACTTTCACACATTTAATTAGCAGAAAGTATCATTAGGTCGAAAAAAACAAATACTATGTGATGTGCCCGGCATGTTTGTTTAGCTCTTATAAGAGCTAAACAATGAAAAAACTGGCACACTGGTAGAGACAGAGAAACTTTCATTCTATCTCATTTCTTCTCAGGCATAGCATATTTTTATCTCTCTCTTGTGTGAATGAAATGGGTATATGCAACACCTCTAGTGGTATATACATAAGGTTAGCACGTGCTTAGTTGAGCGTGTAGCCGGTTATTCAAACCGCGCTTCAGTCCGGCAAAGTGTTTTCGATGCGTTGCTTGTTTGATCTAACTTTTTTATCCGCAAACAATAGGTATAAATAAAAACTTTGAAGTCTTGCAGAAAGCCGAGGATACTATGAGGATACGAGGTATACCATAAGCAAACTGAACACGACTTAATAAGACCCAGTGGCGAGTACTATATAAGACGACCTCTGTGGCGCGGTGGGCGAAGGTCTGCCTGCGGCGCAGGAGGTTGCGGGTTCGATTCCCACCTCAGGACATTATTATTATTATATTATTATTATTACCTAGTATTGTCGATGTCGATAGTAAGAGTCCCAACACTAGCATGTATGGGCGACTAGAAAGTGTGTGAATGGCCCGCGTGAAATATAAATAAATATATTTTTCTAGAAACCGAACCCTCTCAGGAGATTAGAAGACTCAAACTCGGACGTACTACTATCATAGCACCATTGGATCAAATAATATTGCTACCTGACAGAATAACCCCGCTGAAGAGCGATTCTGGTGTTTTAAAGTTTTATGCGTTTAATAGACTTTTATTTGCGAAAGACTGCTGGCAGATGCTGGATGCGGCAAGCTGAAGACAGGGGGCTATGGCGCTCATTAAGGGAGGCCTGTGTCCAGCAGTGGACTAATATAGGCTGATGATGATAATGAAAGTTTTATGTCTAATTTGTTATAAAATTTATTTAAGCGTTTTCTTATATAACAATACTAATGAAAAAGGCAGATAAAGGCTAGTTAGCACCAATTTGCCAGATTTTTTTTGTACAGAATCGCCCATCGCCCTCTTACTTGAAATGTGGACTGGTTGGACCATAACAACTATATAGTAAGATTATTTATTACCAAGGTTCCAAGCAGCCTTTGGTTGTTGTAAAAAGGAACATGTCAATGTCACGCTGTTATCAAAGTTGACATACTCTATGAAGTTGACAGATAGTTTATTTGTTTTGTTGTGATTGTGTTGTTTTGTTTCAGAAAAGAAATTCCAGTAGAATAATTTTCCGATTTTCAGCCTTGGTTTGACCTTACATACTGCAGTTTTGTCGTGATGTAATTTTAGCACAATACTTTTTATGGCATAATGTATTTATGTCGTTTACAATGATAGTAAGTACGATGCACATTACTTCTCAAAATTAGAATAACATGATGTTTACTTACAGCTTTACATAAACAAATGCTCCTAACGTTGCAGAAATCGCGAATATTGCCGTTCCAAACGATGGCACGGCAGGGCTACAACATTCAGTCCAAAGGTGTAATGATGACGACAGATGCCACAAATTTGGAAAAGGAGAAAGAGCTTGAAAAAATTGCAAGAGAGGTAGGTAAAATAGTATAAGTACCTACTACACATAGACATAGAAAAAAATAGGTAGGTACTTCAACAACTAATTTCTATTTCATATTTATTACTATTTTCGGTACCAAATGGGTAAAAGAACCCTTTCAGCTACTTATTTTACTTATCCCTAGGATCAGAATTGGTACCTAATTTACTTATAATTAGTTATAATTGATAGGCTCTCATCCTACCATTTAATGACTAGTGTTGATACTGTTTCTCTCCTCTTTTCCAGGCATCCATAGACCATCCACCACAGGCATGCTGTCGCTCCGGCTGCTCCAACTGTGTCTTCATTGTGTGGGCCGAAGCAATCACATCTCAGATGAAGGATGCTGGGCCAGAAGTCAGCGAAAAAATCCTCAAAATGGTAGACGACCCGTCATTGCGTGCTTATTTAGAGATGGAGCTTAGAATACGAGGTTTGAAGAAGTGAGGTAATTTATACCTTCGTTCATTGACAGTAGATTGTATATAGTGTAGACAGAGAAGATATAAGGATATGCCAAACTAGTCAGAAAATCAGCTAGTTAAGTTTGGGACTTGGTTTAACTTAAGCTGATATTCGCTTAATGCTTGAAATGTATAACTCGTTTTGCTCTGAGTTTAAATGAACTTTAAGTTGTACTTTACTATTGTATGGAGCAGGATATTCTTCATATTAACCTCACTAGGATACATTGAGTCAGTGATATTAATTGTATGAAATGTACATAAAATGTTCTATTTTTTATATTTATTTTATTAGTCACTAATAAAAAGGTTGCTTATGAAACTGATGTCTGAACAGTGTAACATTACTATGTCAAATATCGCTAAAACTAAACTAAACGAACAACATCTCAATCGACGCCTATGATGAGTCCTTTAAAAAGCAACTGTGACATTTCACTGATTGTTTTATTTTGATTGGTCATTGGTTGATTAAAAAGGAATAAAATACTTGGTCATTGCATTGACTAAAAAATCTAGTATAAAATTAAAACTCTGATCATATGATAAAACTTTTAATATCAACAGACAACATAGTACATTCAATACCATACATAGAAATAAACTGTAGATATTAATAATATTGTATAATAATATTTAGCTTAGCTTAAATTGTAAAATACTGATTCTATAAATACAGACATTCTACTGATGTGGGGTTTTGACTAGACGGACACTTAGCTAGTAAGTTAAGTACATTTAAGCTACTGTCCTACCGCGGCGCACGCTGTGATTTTAGCCGCTGCAGTGCTGGCCCATTGCTGTGCACAGCGTGAGCCATGGTGGGACAGCAGCTTAATAACAATTCTGCTAACCAATCTCTTTACTATGACAATGGCGTCGTTGCAGAATCACGTTGAAACCTTAGGAACTATAGATAATGTGTGAGATTCTATTTGCACGGAGAGATTGATATAATGGTTTCACCTCCATCTGTAGTTTCTTTTATCTATGGAAGAATGACAAAATGTATCATCCTGCGGCGATATCTTTATAATAATGAAGCTCTTTATAAGTTTAGCAGAATAGGGCCCCAGAGGGAGCGCAGCAGGTTCCTTCTGTGTATATTTGATACCTCTACTGCAATCATTACACCCAATTATAAGAGCCAATACGGTGCTTATTAGAGGAAGCCTATGTAACATAAGTGATAATGATGATGAATGCGACAGCCTCCCTGTGTGTTGACCTCGTTTCTTTCTAACCCGCCTCTTTATATCCTCATTGATATAATCTACGGCCCAAAGACTGAGTAGCGCATCTAAAATCCTATATTCCATAATTTGATTGCTTTAAAAAACGAAAAATCGATTTCGAGCCCCCTTAGTTTTAAACTACAAGTTTGGCGGGATAAATACTAATCCCTTACCATCGGGATTATCTTCTATTCTGTACAATACAACTGCAAAGAATCTAAATCCGTCCATAAATGACGAGACAATTATAAAAAAAAATACATTCAGCCGAACATATAAGCTTTTCCTTTCTTCGAAGTCGTTTAAAAAGCATTATGTTCGAGCGGTATACAGGCCATGCCACCTACTTGACTTTCTAATTTCAGGACAAAAGAAGCCCTTTTGGTGATTCATTGTGGCCTAGGCGCGTTTTAAATAAAGCTTACAACGTACCAACGCTACGAACTTTTTTCAGTCAGTATTGGCCCGCATTTTCAACTAGGCATTTAGGCTGAGCGCAGACTTGAGTCGCGATAGTTTTAAGACAGACTTTCCTCACTTGAAATTTCACTTGAACTTTTGTACAGCAATAGTCGGTCTTAAAACTATCGTGACTCAAGTCTGCGCTCTGCCTTATAAAATACGTAATAATAACATCGACGACAGATATGTACACTACACCCACGCTGAATATTAGTATCTATTCTATACTAACGTTTTTAATCATTGATTTCGATACGTGAGTAGTAGTGATTAGTACCTACCTACTTTATATTCCAAAAAAAGATCAGATTCTCGTCACTGCTTGCGCACTTTCCTTGAAGGGTAACCTTTTAATAAAGCTCACGGGATCAATATTGCGTAATATTTTATCCATCCAGTACAAAATAATATCTTCTCTCCTAAACCACTCAGAAAACAAACTCGTGGCGCTCCCACTCTCATGATTCTGTAATAGGTATGCGTAAATGTAAATGTAATGATAGTGTTCGTTCTCACAGAAAGTTCGTTTCACACATAGAGTTTATATAGTACTAGCCACTATATAAACTCTAGGATCCGTCGCTACTGCAGTTAATTCAGTGCGAGTTCACAGAACGGTTTTTAACGGATCCATCGCTACTGGAGGTGATCGGGCTACGCCCCGCGCTGCTTCGATCTGATAATACGGATCCTGTAGAAATGTACAAAACCGACAAAATTGTCGGTTCGTTATTTTTAACTGGGTCCGGCCGGAATACTGTGATGTGTGTGAACTAACGCATATATCGTAAACGGATGTATCGTATACGTTTTCATTAGGCGAAACGGTCCTGTAAAACGGACTGCTCTGACTGGTTCAGATACAAACCGCTCAAAATCAAGTCCAAGGATTGTCAATGTATCGATGTCAAAATCAGTGGTAGGTACTATCTAATGGTACCACGGTGAACAAACGTTTGAACCTATTCGAGAAATGATCACTCCCAAAAAAATCGACATTTTTCTATGACATTATTATTTATTATTACATAGAAAAATGTTGATTTTTTTACTACAATTGATGTTAAATTAACGTCTTTAAGAATAGGTAATGACCTATTCTTAAAGACGTTAATTTAACATCAATTGTATTGTACGACGTATAATTTGCCCCTTGTTGTAGTGAATAAAATATCGGATTTAGACACTTGCTAAAAGTATAAGTCGCGTAAATAAAGATTGGAATTGAAAATGACCGCCTGTCTCATGGTGTCCGCTTCGATCATGTTTGTTACCGCGTTTTTTATACTTTAGAAGGGAAATGAAATTCGGGGTACCTAAATGGGAACAGAATTCCCTGAATGATTTCGAGTGAGGCTTCTGGGTTAGCAGGTTACTATGTCGTGGCTTGTGGTAAATGCGATAATAATGTAGATTGATGCAGGATCACGGCCTCAATTCTCTTAGAAGAAGGCGAAATAGTGTGAGGACCTCATTTGTTCTCTATTACAAAGGACGGGGAAAGTTTCATTGGACATGGACCGAAGAAATTGATTTTTTCATTTTATATCTTGTAATATCGAATGATTATGGTCTTACATCTATGTATGTATGTGTCCCTGTAGTATAGGACGTCACACAATGACATTTACTTATACAGGATGTCCAGTGGAAAAATCTTTGTTTGATTAACCCTCTCAAAATATCGGCATAAAATATTTGCTAATAATATTGGTAGGCTATGTCTATGAACAATCCAATTTTAATGGAAATTTGTTTCGTCGAAAAGTGAACCTACAAAATCGTGGCGAACAAATTGTTGGTGAAACAAACGCTTCTACAGTAAACACACCATGTGCACTAAACAACTGTGAAATTGTGGTCGTAAAATTGAAGCTCGTCGAATGATATCTCTTTCCAGCTCATTCGGGCAACGGTTTATGAAATATTCAAATTTCAAAACAAAATTTTCCCACCTGATATGATTTGAGAATATTTCGAGTTATGATAATTACCTACCAATATGAAACTGTTTGTATTGTTAGAATTATAATTTATAACACTTACTACACACAGAAACTACTTATATTCGGTAAACACTTTAAGATAGTAATAATTGTCGCGTCACGAGGGAAATACTTCAGCAAACAAATATATATCTATAAAACTATCAACTAAATACAGTTTACATCATTTGACTTCTATTTATCGCTAACACCACATATAGCTATTTAACACTGTTTGGCACCTCTTCGTCACTAAGCTAAATCCTCTTCTAATCCGCCCCCTAGCTCCACGTGATATTCAGCACTGTACAGTCTTTGTAGAGCTGCCAACCTCCTAGCTCTATTAGCTACGTCATTTTCACATTCGTATACTAGTTTATACTCCTTAAATCTATCTTCAATATATTTACACGGCTTATCTTTTACTATATCGACAACTTCGTTTCCTACCGTGGACGTTTCGACTATCTCATTTATTTCTGGGTAAAAATCATCTAAGCTGTTCCCTGCTTTATATTTGGTACATAAATCTACTTCTTCCGCGCATTTATTAGCACGGGCACGATTTACTAATATACTTTGCAAAAATACACCGCTAGTTTTATTTTCCTTCTCTAGTTTAATACTGATTTCTTGCCCACACTTTAGATACATCGATATTAATATGCCTACATTATTTTTAAAATAGTATTTTCTTTCTTTTCCTTCAAAATTGACCCGTTTATTTTTAACTCTATAATTAAGAGACTCAGTTTTCTTTATCACTCTTCTTAAATCTTGGCCATTAACTTTCGAACCTAAATCTAACTTATTTTCACTGCTCTCTGGACTATCATTAACATCTAAGTTATTCTTACCGACGGTTTGACATTTAGCTTCAACACCACTGCCTCCTAAACTTACAGTCAACCCACTTCCACCTCTTATAAACCCAACAGCTTCATCAAGTCTCTTGATTTCACTATCATCGTCAAAGTCTTGTGTACTGTCCGGAGTACCAACACCACTGTCACAATTAACGTCAAATCTTGAGCCATTTCTGACGTTATCCGTCTGTTAACGTCAGTCGTCGCAGAACAACACAACAGGGGCAGAGTGGTGGTCGCGAGGGGGTATGAAGCAGTTGCAGGCAGGGGGGCCGGGGGAGGAGAGAGCTGAGCCAGGGCCGAAGGAGCCCCCGCAGGACAGGCGGGCGCGGTCGCGGATGTTGATGATCGAACCTTCGGGATCCCACCATGGCTCGTCGATCTCTTGACTTTGGGACGGGTCGATTTCTGTGAAAGGTAATTTAGATTTGAGTCTATCTATTGAAATTCTTCGAATAATGAGTGTATATAGAGTCGTATCGAATGTGAGTGAATCGCACATTAGAATCTGCAAATTTCTAAATAATCTCTTTGTGCAACATCTGCTTAGCTTAGGGCTAGATGATGCTATGGAATAGTCCAGTATTATACATTTTTCACAAGCATTTATTTAACTTGGCCTGCATGTGTGGGACAAATCTTGCAACTGAATTTTAGACCATTTATCCTCAATATCACTATGTATTACTCAATATGTATCCCAAATTTCATTTGGATAGATATTATTCGTACTCGTAATGATGACGCTCATTAGGGGAGGGCTATGTCCAGCTGTGGATTAATATAGGCTGATAATGATGATGATGATGACCATAATTATCATCATCAAGGTAAATAAACCCGAGAGTCGCATAATACAATCAGCGGTTATCTATGGAGGAAAATAACCACATCAGCATTAGTAGGTGGATGGTAACTAATTAATCGGAAGCACTGACCTAATTCCTTATTCATTTATTTATTTAAAAACCCACAGTTATAATATTAAAAGTGTACAAATAATTTCTTACACTTATACAGCCCTTACAAGTCATTCAAGATATGGTAGTTACGTAATTATGTTCCCAAATAAATAATTATTCAGAGAAATATACAAACTTAGTGCAAAAAAACTACTATCTATGAATTATATTTGATTCAACAGAACAACAGATTTGTGGATAAACGCTGATTGCAAAACTTAAGGACAAAGTAAAGTATTCTTATTGTTGGCCTCTTGTTGACCCACAAACTAGGATTAGCGGAACCTTGGGCCTCATTTGTAGTGGACAAATAGGGCAGTCCTACTAACATTTATGCCTATTAATAGGAAGTTTGTGATGATGTGCATGTGTGTTTAAGCGAACAACGCCAAAAAAAACTGGGTATCGAGCTAAATTTTGGTGAGATAAATCTGAAATAACAACGTATTGGAAAACGTGTGAAATATATATTATTTATAACGTTATAATTACTTATAACGTTCTCGTAATATTCTTGCTCGCGGCTTGACTCATTCTCTGAGATAATCCTAGCCGGCTATTCTAGACGACCTCTGTGGCGCGGTGGGCGAAGGTCTGCCTGCGACGCAGGAGGTTGCGGGTTCGATTCCCGCCTTGGGGAACAAATATTTGTACGATCTGCAGGTATTTGTTCCAGGTGTTCTGGTCGTTTTCTAATTATAATAAAAAATATCTAACTATGTAATGTATTGTACTATGTATATCAATTATCTAGTACCCATAACACAGGCTCTGCTTAACTTGGGGCTAGATATGCTGTGTGAATGGTCCAGCACTATTTATTTATTACCTTTTTCAGCTCTAGAATTAAATTGAATTTAACTATCAGCCCGATCTCCGCGTCTCCCCGCTTCGCCAGACAAAACCCTGGTGTCATTTCACTCCCTACGAAGCCATGTTCAGAGCACGAGTCGATTTTACGATAGATACTCGTAGTAACGAGTCGTGATCGTGACGTTATTTCTTCTTTCATAGGTTTTCGTACAGGCTGGCGCAGCGCCTCTGTCGTGTGGACAGGGAACTACGCAAATTCCATACAAATATGAGCCGTCACGATCACGTCTCGAAAATAGTATCGTCAAATGGATTCGGGGCACGGGTTGTTTTCAAAATTTATTTTTCATCTCCTTCCATAAACCTACCTACCTCTACCTACCTAGTTTCGGCGGTCCTTACAAACAAGTTTTTCTCCTGTATAAATTTGTAATAAAAGGGTAGATACAATAAAGGGAAACAAACGATAATATTTTGGCGTTATTACGAAGAAATGTTATGAAAGTAATTTTATTATGAAACTTACGATATCTATAAAAAGAGTTTTTCCTCCTTTCGTGCGATTCTCCGACCAGCCACCACGTCCGCATGTCTCCTTTACCCTGTTGAATATAAAGTATTGTTAATCGGTTAAGCAAATAAGGGACTTAATCCAAGGTTAATAGGGGTCGTTTATGCGAGAAATGGCGTCGTCGTTTTGAATTTAGGAAGCGTAAAATAGACGATCTCCCAAATAACCGACCGAGCTAAATTTTGGGTTCATTTCGATTCAGTATCAAATCAAAGCCGTGTTCGTGATAGTGACAATCAGCCTCATCGACCAACCCCGGGGGAAGGCCTAATGAGGTACACGTAGTAAATCGGTATGTCCTTCGTAGGCACAAGTATTGTTTAGTGAATCACTTAAGCTTCGTTTTAGGTCGAGAAAATATTTGCTGTGAAAAACCTTTGAAAGACGATATTCTTGGAAATTCTCAGTGGATTTCCTTGGAAGCAATGCGAATTGCCTTTGATACATTCGCGGTATGTTTCTGAATACTAATAATGGTTCATTTGATATAGTATTACACGACAAACGTCACGTTTAATTATTTAATTAATATTTTTATGCGAACTCCGCTGTTCTTAAAAACAACGATAGGTAGGATAACTGGATGCCTAGAATAGACAAAGTTGATTTACAATATTAATACAAGGTATAAAGGAGATGTTATCTACTGATATTGGTTGTTTTGTTTATCTTATGTAATTATACACCCTATATCATATCCTTTTGTAAAGGCTTAACAATATACTCCGAACAACTTCGATCTCTATGTTATTATTATCTTCGAGCAAGCAGAAGTATTTGCTGTTATCATATAGTTTTGCTGAGGCGTATTTTCGATAACTTTAATTAAGTTTGCTTTGTAAACTGTTCAACAACTTTCTTGTCCTTTCACTACCCGAAATTGATGGATTTTCAATTATTTAATTGAATAAGCGTTTTTCCATCAATTTGAGTTTGCCAGACGAGTCTTCTTTATTTTTAATTAGGTAACTAGTTGAGCGAATTTTCAAAAGAAATAAATTAATATTTTATTTGGATCAAACGTCACAAAGATAAACTAATTAGTCGACAGGATCCACCGTTTAGTTTATAAGTTCTAGACTTGATATATACTATAGACTATGCCACAGCATTATATATTGCAAATTATATGTACCTACACCTACTGAGTAACACCTAACTCCAGTCTCGCAGGCCAGTATTCAGAATGCTTGCTCAGTCATAGTTCTATGCTCGAGGAACATTAGCTGTAACGGACGCGTTACTCGCGTTACAAATACAAAAATACAAAAAATACAAAATGATTTATTTGCCAATTAACTTATAGAGATACACATTACTGGCGGCCCCCGCACGAGGCAAGCCTGTGTCGCGGGCTTCCCGCGACACAGGCTTGCCTCGTGCGTGTTTACAAAAGTAACTTTAACGGTAGAGATTAGTTGTAACATACTATTATTAGTTGCGTTACTACCGAGCTTTCATAGTAGGTACTGCTAACATGAAAGCTCGGTCATTCATCGATCTATGCCTGATCATCTATATGAGTACACCATCTTACCTATCTAGATGGCCAAAGATAATTCTCTCTTATAGTGGGCATCTTTGCCCACTATATTAGTGGGCAAAGATGATTTACTATCATCCTCTCCTTATAAGTGGTAGATACATACCCTCCATGGTATTATTTAGGTTTTAAGCTCCGTTTTATGAAAGCTTGCACAGTCATCGATCTACATCTCATCTATCGATCATCGATCTTGAGTAACGCTTTTCTATGGCATAAACATCACTAGCATAGATCTACGACTGAGCAAGCTTTTACAATACGGACCTTAGATTTAATCCTGGCGGCAGTGTTCACTTTGCTTAAGTTGGCATTAGCAAACCGATTTTATTTTACCTTACCTTAATATTAACAATCCCCCTCTCCTTAAAGTGGTAACCTCCATGCTTTTTGAGCAGTGTGTAAGTGCTGTGGCTGACATGGATCCGCTGCGGCTCTCCACTGGACTCCATCCTGGCTGCCGTGTTCACTGTGTCCCCGAACAGGCAGTAGCGAGGCATCTTTACTCCCACTACTCCAGCAGCGCATTGGCCACTGTGAATGCCTGTGAAATAGAGATAGATTGGCATCTATTTCTATACTAATATTAGGTATAAATGCGAAAATGTGTTTGTTTGTTGGTTAGGTAAGTCATTTTGAGAAAGAGATTTCTAGCCAGAAAGGTTGCTTTACATTTTTCAAACTGTGTAAAACTGATTCTTAAATATATAAAAAAAAACATTTATTGTAAGTTCTCCTATAGTTATACATTTTGTTGATACATACTAAGTAAAAAGCCGGATAGTCGGCGCTCTTTGCCGAATAGTCGCCGACTACGAAAGTGGCCGGATAGTCGAAACATCTCTAGTAGCCTTGCACATATGCCTGCAAATGCACCATTCAATCCTGAACACAGCATTGCTGAGGGTCACAAATCACTTACCAATCCTGATATTGAGTCTTGCGGTCTTGATCTTAGGAATTGCGTCCAATACATGAAGCGCCAGCGATGCAACCTCTGCAGCGTGTCGGGAGCACCTCTCTGGTAGACCGCCCACCACCATATAGGCATCGCCGATTGTCTCCACCTGACAAAAAATATAATCAAGAACGCATTCACACAGCCTTCGTTTTACGATCTGTTTTTATCTGTGATGGCGTTTCTAGTTGTGGGAGTGAGTTATCATTCAGTATTCAGGATCCAGTAGGTAAATTATTGGTTTCCCCTAGAGAAGGATCCGTAAAAAAGGTCCTGTAAAAACGTATCCGCTGCGTGAATACGCTGTAACACATTGAGCGCCACCGGTGCACATTGATATTGGACAGTGGCATGGCATTCACAGCGACACGCACCATTTCTGGCTCGTGAACGATGAATTTTGGCAGTGAACTTGGTACTTACAAGGTTTTTACCGAATTTTTAGCGTGAAAAGCGAAAAAGGGACTAAAAAGTGGGCGCTTTAGTGTGACAAATTAGTTGAAAAGATGTCAGTATGGTAGGAAATGAAGCGCTCTATTACTATACTCAGAATCAAGGCCACTATACATTTTCTTCTAGCAAAGTTTGACTTGTCTTTTTGAACGCGTCGACCAATCCAACTTAATCTGAACCAATCGAACATCTTTCCGGAATTGAAAGCGTTTGAAGAAACTCTTAATAAGCAATTAATATTTAACGTTCTTTGATGTCGTCGTATGTCAATAGAAAAGTTAATTTGACATTCCAGACCGACACAAAACAACTAAAGTACTATATAAAGTAAGTTATAATGACTACAAAGAAACCGTTAAGTACCGTGTGCTGTGCAGTACCTACATCGAAAAGCCTACACTTCTGTGAAACATTTTGCTCAAAAAGCAAAATCATGTATCAGATGGGTATGTATCAGGTAGGTGCCTTACCTTAGGTACCAAAATCATGTATCAGATGGGTATGTATCAGGTAGGTGCCTTACCTTAGGTACCAAAATCATGTATCAGATGGGTATGTATCAGGTAGGTGCTTTACCTTACCTTAGGTGCTCAGCTCGCTTTTTTCCCCTATGATAATATCACCTGTCTCTACTCTACTCCTTATTACAAAGTCATGTTGCTCTATAGTAAACATCCGCTCTCCAAGGTAGTTAAGAGATAAACTAGTTGAGTCAACATAACACCCAAATGCAATTTAAAAGTTATAATGTGTCTGGGAAAGCCTGGGCTTTCCCTAAGGCATAAGGGGAAATCTTACACAGTCGCAAATGAACTAAGGTTTTAGTATAAATCTAGTATCTGGTTTTAAATCGTATCTTGTCCATTTCCCACTGTTGCGGATAAATAAATAATATTTAGGGCGGTGTTCTTTCACCGCCAATTGGATGGACAATTGGATGATTAGAAGCTTTGTCGCTTACCTTTGATGTATAATGTACCTACAAATGTGAATTTCGTCAAAAACATCTGTTGAAAAACTGGGCTTTGTTACCGGTAGCATTTGAAAAGTGCAGTGGTAGGTGCAATAGATTACCTACATTTTAATAAAAAGTCATTCAAAATAATAATAATCTACTCCGAAATTAGTTCCAAGTAAAATTATCTGTGTTACTAATGCGCCCCTGAAGTTTCATCAGCAATTTGATAACGGAATAAACAATTGAATAACGATTTACAAAATTAAGTAGGACGAGGATCATTAATTTTTTGTAAGTTACACAGAAGTAAACATTTTATATCATTCGTCATTCTCGCAAAGTTATTCGTGGAAAGGATCGTGAAGTCGCATGGAGCGATCAGTGCCTAGGGTTGCCAACAGTAGTGGGACTTGTGTGGCCGCTTTTAACTGTAGTAATTTGTCTGGTTTATAAATTCTTGGTAGGTACTACTACCAAGAATTCATAAAAAAAACGTATCTAAACTATGTTTTGGTTACTAAGAACTCTACCATCACGGTAGAGCTCTAACGAAATTAGTATTTGTCCTTAAGTTAACCTTGCTGAATAAGGAAGTAGGTCAGATTTCTTGGAGATCATAAAACAATTAAGTGTCAATAATCAGTGTGTAATTAAGTTGAGGGTCAGCTCACACCGAGACGCGATGCGACTCGAGACATTTCGAGACGCAGTGCAGCTCGGTACTGCGGGGTGTTTTCATTTCAGTATCTTTTTGAAAGTCTAAGTCAATAACTTTATTTCTTTAGGCTTACATAATAAGCACTTAGTACGAGTCAAATTTTAAACCATGAACAGCTTTATAAATTAAATTATTATCTAATAAAAAATAAAGTGTTATTGATTGAAAAATTGAAGTGAATCAATCACTTCAATTTTTTGCCACTAGTGGAAGTAGTAAAAATTAAATCAGTGGTAAGTTTTTGCGTAGTAAATAAAGTATTTTCAATCAGATTTAGGATAGCTTAAAAAGTGCGCGCAGCGTCGCGTCGCGTCGCGTTGCGTCTCGGTGTGAGCTGACCCTATGTGTCTCTCATTTGATAATAATTTTTGTTTAAAGCTTCACTATTTATTTGATTGAGATTTAGTTTAAAACATGATTGTCTATGACTATGAGCTTATTTTGTAAGCTTGAAGAAACAAAAGTGATTGATTTTTTATTAGTTTTGGTCTAGTCATCAAAGTAACGGCCAAAGCAACATTCATTATAAACTCTACCATGTTTTTATAAATAAACACATTTCCATTGAATCATAGATTGAGTTACCAACTTCGGCTGGAAGCCTGCCTGCACCCTTAGTGGTGCTGACCTGACCTATAAAAGGGATGTCGCCCTTTCAGCGAGGACAAATGAATCAGACCAAAGCATTTCTATTTATTGCCGGCATTGCAGAATAGATTATAGGTCGAGTCTTGATAACAAGATATCATTAAAATGCAGCCAACTTTTATAGGCATATTTTTTTGCAAGTGGAGTCAAAAAACAACACCCACTTCTGATATTAGCTATTTTTGAAATTCATCACGTTTACATTAGGCTTTATTCACATAGCAAGCCTAGAAAATAAACAAAATTTTGAAGTAATCAATACTTGATTGCGATATTCAGAAGTTTTGATTTATGGCTTTGGGGCACGTTTCACCACTGAGTTGGCAAATCTAACTTTACCCTTCTTGAGTGAGATGGTAGGTAGGTACCTAACCCCCAACATAATTCTGTGGGTTAGCCGCATTTTAATAAATTTCAAAATAGTTGCACTGTAACGCAATACGATTTTATAAAGCTAAGCTTTCTGTTATTTATTTAGGTTTGTTATTGTTATATTAATTGTAATTATCTGTTTAAAAACAGATAAATACAATTGAAAAGTTTGAATTGAATTTTAAAATTTATTTTGTTATTTTATGAACTATATATAGTGCTAATTAACCAATGGCTGATAAATGATGGAAAGGAAAATATAAACTTGCAATTTTATGAACTAAGACGATAATTTTCCGACTTCTTTTTGCCTAAGTTATCTCAATAATTTATTTTTCGATCTTTTCTCGTATAGAGTAAAATGAATTTACAACAAGGATATATTTGATATTCTTGTTGTAAATTTATTTATACACCGTAAATTAGAACAGTTGCTAGTTGCTAAGATTTCCAAGGAATGTTGCTGATAGTTGTGTTGAAACTGACCATAGATGTATATCAAAGACGTGACTGGGTAATATACCTACTCTACTAAAATAACTGACTTACTAATCTTTATTTAAGTAGGTACCAAACTGTAGGAAACTTGCCTTGCCGCGAGAGCGCTTAGCTATGAACTTTGTGTAACTTTGTCGGATTTACCAACATCGCACTGTCATAGTATTCACTATAGTAACATATAACAGTGATATTGCTATAGTAAGCAAAAGTTTGATTGGAACTGTTATGAAATGACCGTTTCATCCTTATGCTATTACTCCTGAATGCATTGGGCGACAGTTTGCTTAGATGTAGGACATTTTGTAGGACAGACCCTGGGATAACAAATAGTTTTATATTCGGTTATTTTGTAAATAAAATAGTAAATACTGACAAGTAGAAATTCTTGTTGATTTCTTGAAAGAAAAAACGTTATTTCTAAACTGACTCGACGGTGTTTGTGTCTACATAAAACCTTGCTTGACTTAAGTCTGGGTTGCATTATGAGCTGAAGTTATTCCTAGCAGATCGCCGATACCAGGATGGTTCAGATATGTCTGATAGATTCATACATCATCGTCAGACAACTGGACAATTAGGAAATATTTACAGATCTGTGTAATAGATTGTTTTTTTTTGTAATTTCATATTGTTTAACATTCTAGAAAAATATAATGTACCTACATTATTATGCAAATTTTTAAAATATGGATGGATATGGAATTAATGTAACGTATTTATATAAAGTACCGGTAAAACTCACTGATTAGTAAGTATAAGTTTTACGAAGGTCTATTTTAGAATGCCATCTTTAGCACTCTTCTGACAGCCGAATCTATTCTCCCCCACCCTTCGATCCCCACGGCCCTCACAATGACGCCTGACCATCGGGTAGGTGGGCTGCCTCAAGGACGCCTATTCATTCATTTTTGTTCCATAAATAAACACGAGCTACTTAGCCAACGCGATAAATGTTTTACAATATAAAAGCAGCGTGTTTTTACTCTACGTACGTAAACAAATCGCGAAAGTTATACTCATTACAAGTTGTTTGTTATCATGTTAACAGCGACAGAATTCAATTATAGAAACGTGGAACTTCAGGCTCATTGTTTGTGATATGGAGAATGGTAGGGATGCGTGTGATTCGTGTGAATGCTGAATCACAGTTATTGGAATCATAGGTGATATGTGTGAGATTTAACTTACACGAGCGAATACTATACATATAATTATATATATATATATATTTGCAACACGTGGAGCAGGTAGCAATATTTCAACTACGCCAGACCTTCCGCGAAGCGACGCAACGATATTAAAGTAAGTACATATTTTCTCATTGTGAGGTGTTTCAGATAGTTTTGTCTTGGGAAAAACAAATGAAAATCAGATTTTCTTTATTCCTGTAAGTAAATTAAATGTTCATTTAGAAGAGGTCAATTTTTTTAAATTAAAGTACCTAGTCATTGAAATAAGTGATATTTTTTATTTGTCGGTGCCGCAACTTTTTATCAGGTACTGTGCCCGCCGCGGCTTCAAATATTCAAAGACCTCAAAGATTTGCCATCGTAAAATTCACAATTTGATGGCATATATTTGTAATCGCAAAATCAGAATGCTTTCACTAAAATAAAAGCAGCCTTATAACGTTAGTACCTTACCTTCTAATAGTTACATAGTACAGTTTAGATGTTTTTTTCAGTTTTTTTTTACAACTAACACGCTGCCTTGGTGAAGTCGTGGTAAAGTCTCACTTCGTGTAAATAGGCTCAGGCATATAATTTTTATATTTTTTATTGCCTAAGTGGATATAGATCAAGGCAGTCTCTAAATTGTCTAAGTGCTTATTTTGTAAGCCTCAAGAAATCAAGTTATTGTTTTTTGACTTTCTCACTATCTACTCTATTTCCTCACCACGTACAAAAATGGGCTTACCTCTATCGAGTTTAAAACCTTTGTGTTTCATTATTGATTTTGTACCCTTTGTAAAGATATTGCTGTAGCCTCGGGAAAACGATAATCTTATGACGTTTCGAAGCGACAATAGTGCACAAAGCCTTTGTCGGCTGACGGCAATCCCTATGCGATGAGCAATCACAAAGCGTCAGGTCACCGCTATCCTGACCTAAATCCTAGCTTTGTGGCACTGTTCATCTAATTGTGGACTTACTATCTATCTATAAATAGAGTACGATTTCAGGAAATAGTTATTGGCCAGGAATCGATTTACTTACTTCGAACAATTAGCAGCTTTGTCTGTTTAAATTGACGTTTATTATTTTAAAATTATTTCCTGATTATACTTCCGAATAACATGCGCCTTAGATAATAATAAAATTATTGAAACTCTTACCTTGTAAACATTGTAGTGTGATATGATGGCATCGCAGCACGTATACAAATCGTTCAGGATCTCGACTACCTATAAAAAAAAATACGTTAAAAATATTCAACTTCTTGCTTCATGACTTCGTTAATGGGACGGCCTTGCCACATATTTCCCAAACTAGCTGGCGATCGTCTAGACCGAGTAGAGTAAGTTCCTTTGTTCTGCAGTAGAATCCTTTGGCTTCACTTTGATTAAAATTAATTGCATTTCTTTCGTGCATGGCCGAATATATTTAGCCATGCACGAATATTCTCTGATGACTCCTAGCCAGACCGATGCTCCTTAAATCATCTTTCGTAGATGTACAATAGGACAAATGAATAAAAATTAGAGCTGTCAGAACAGTTTGAATCCAATAAATAGATGCCTCGACAAGGCCTTTACGTCGTAGCCATACGCGTATGGCTACGAATTCGTAGCATATGCTACGGCGTAGAGGGCTTGTACGCTACAGTCGTAGAGGCTCTACAAAATACATGAGCACAAAAGTAATTTCGAAAGTTACTTTTGTAACAAGCGTCTGCCCGCGCCTTCGTACGTGCTTTTCAGAGATTAAAAAGTATTAGGTAATGTCCTTGTATTATCTGTCTTCCAATCAAGGAATCATTAACATACGCTTAACCTTTTCTTCGTGACAAGGCTTTTGAAAAGGTAACAGATACAAATACTTTCAAATTTATAATATTAGAATAGTTTGCATTATTTTGTATTTATTTATATAATTATTGATACTGCAAAATACTTTCCCAGCCAATGGGTTCTAAATTATGCGCCCTAAAATTATTCGAAAGTGTAGTTAATTACATCATCGTTCCAAAATTAACTCCTTAAATATTAAAGCTGAGAAAGCCATTAGGTCCCCTTTGATTGGGCCGATGTCTTATCATAATTTGATAATAAAGGTAGGCAAGAACACATTATGGCAATTTTGACCTGACTTCGGGAAGACCGGAGAAGGTTAATGTTGTCAGCAGTCTATGTATGTAGCGCCTGATCTTAACTACATCCCATTTTGATGGATGAGATGTCAATTTGATTCTTTATATTAGTCCGGGTGAACAAACATCTACATCCACGGCTTAAGGGTCAGCTAACACCGAAACGCGATTTTATTGATATAGGTACAACGAAAACTCCCCGCAGCGCCGCGTGCGCCAATTTGTATCTATATGCGTAGTAAATAAATTTCTATTTTGAATAAAATTGCGCGCAGCGTCAAGTCGCGTCGCGTGTCGGTGTGAGCTGACCCTATAGGTGACCGCGCACCTGGGAGCACGGCAGACGCGGCATTCCCTGCAAACATCGAAGTTTCTAAATCTTTATATACAATAGTATGCAGCATCGCGCACCTATCAGCACCGAGCGCCCGGTATTTCAGTAATATGCCATGAGGAAATGCGATGACTGCCAGTAACGCCTTCCGGTAGCACCGACAGAAGCGCGTGTCACTTTGTTTCAAAATATCATTTCATGTTCCTACAACGCAAAAAGGTACAAATTTTATTGACATAATACGAAAACTCACCACGCGGCGCCGGGATAACGCTAATCAATTAGGTACGCTACAAGGTCAAGTGACGAAGGAGTCGAAAAACTGTGGGAATACCTTCGGAATCTAGCTCTATTTCTTAGAATTAACCCCAAGTGAGAAGGCTATCGTACTAGGTATAATAACAAAAATCTACAGCCGCTCAATTGGACGCAATCTTCTCCCTAATAAGCACTTTATGAAGTCTCGTAATGTCCATAATTCCCACGCCGAGCAAGCGGATTGGAGTTCAGGGGAAAAATGATCTGCAGGAGGCGCTGCAGTACCTACGTTCCCGGGGGATACATTCTAAAGGAATAAAACAAATCAAACTAATAAATATTATGAAAGCGAAAGTTTGGAGGTTAAGATGGATGGATGGATGTATGTTAGGAAGGTACTTCTTCACGCTACTGAACGGATCCGGCTGAAAATAAATAGATGCCTAAGCCTAACATAGGTATTAAACAGTTCCCATGGGATATAATAAATAACCTGCGAAGCCGCAAGCAGAAACTAGTTTCCCATAAGAGTCCAAAAACGGGTCAGTACAATGCTCCTAAAAATATACGATTCAAATTTTACTGTCTATCTACTTAATTAATTCTTTGGTTACAGAAATATCTTCACAATGCTTAACTTCCCTTTGTGCTCAGGCACCAGTGTGATCCATCAGTAGCAGACAATACTGTCTCAAATGTTACGAAGGTCTGCTGTTCATAGGATAGACCAGGTATGTAAGGAACCCACTGTGTCTAGATCTATTGTATAAAAGTTGGAAACCAATAATCAATACGAGTTATTACAATGTACCTACCGTTGTACCTTGTAGTATACCTACTAGTACTCTTATTTTACTGTATTACATAGTAAAAGGTAAAATTTGCATGTTAAAAATTTGTAACAGCAAATTTACTCTTACAAATTTCAAACATGCAAATTTTACCTTTTTTATTTTGTTGATTAGTAAATTCGATTTAAAAAGTTTTGTCATTTATTTTATGTAGCTAGGTAGTATTTAGCTATTATAGTCATTTATCAAACAATGTAATAAACTAAATTATTACGCCTGCATGCTGAAGGTTGCGGGTTTGATTCCCGCATCGTACAAATGATTGTACAATTTTTTTGGGTATTCTAGGTGTTTTTTATGATAACAAAATATGACATGATGCCGTGTGAATTTTGCCTGAGTGCATGACGTTACGTTTTATCAGACCAAGTAAGCAAAGCCGCGTGCGAGCACGAGATCAAAACTTAACGTTTGAACTACAAGATGAATCTACTTTATACCAAAGGTTTATGAGTTTCAAGCTGTTATATTGGTATTATATTTATTCAAAGCTGAACAAACACTGAACAAATACTGAGAAGTGATTGAAATCCAAATTGTCCAAAAGCAATTTTTGTAAAATAAACTCAGCTAATAAGTTTTTTTTATTTACCTACTTATAGCGTTTGACCACCATCAAACTTATGAAAGCAGAAATGTGGTTTTAGATGGAGCATGCTTTTCCAGATTGAACTTATGCGGGATAAGTTCAATCTGGAAAAGCATGACACGGGATTTGAAGATTCCAAAAAACGAACTCAGGAATTTCGTAAGAAGTAAAAGCAGCGGAAGTCGCTATAAAATTGAAGTTCAAATATAGCCTTCTTAAGTTTTCCGTTTGCCAATAAACTATTTGTCTATGATTATTGGTTCGAAGTAGCTCGATAGATGGCATAAATCAAATCACACTAACTCACTAATATTATAAATGTGAAAGTTTGTATTTTAAATGGATGTGTGTTTATTACTTCTTCACGCCAAAACTTCTGAACGGGTCGGGTTGAAATATTGCAAAGATGTAGCTCGAAGCCTGAAATCTAACAAGACTTATCAAAGAAATCGGTTTCCATGGAAGATAAATTCTTATTCTTTGAACGTTTTCATAGAAAAACATGTATTTTAATTTTAAATAGGTTTCTACCTCAGGACTGTGGATTTTGTTAATTAAATACAAACAACGCGTGCGAAGCCAGGCTGAAACTAGTAGATAAATAAATCAAAGATCGAAACGAAAGTTTGCGAGTTGACTTTACTTAAGATACATCGACAAAAGTTCTGCGAAACCGAACTGAAATTTCTCGGGATGAAATTTTGAACGCATCAAGTTCTGGGCCTGGCTTTAACAAATAGGCTACTTTTTATCCCGTGAAAACGCGTTCGAAGCTGCGGGCACAAGTTAGTGTTTCAATAAGTTTTTTGGACATCAATTTGTGACTTTTCTTGCTGGCTGTATCTATCTAAAGTCGTTTTTACAAGTCCATTAAATACAGCTTAGAGACCTTTGCTGATTCATCCTAGGACTGCTTAGAGATAAAACTAGCTCATACGCTAAGAGCTACCAGGCCGGCCAATCGGAAAATTGTGAGGATTTGATTCAAAAGTTGTGTTTTAATCTCAAGTGCACTTTAATATTTTATATCCATAAATGAAAAGCATTATTGGGTTTCTCACCTCTAACATTAGTAAAGATAGATTATTGAAATATAACTGAAGAAGATGAGAATGTACAAAAACATATCAGAATAAATTGTTCAAAGATCTCAAAACTCAGTGCTTTTTTCCTTTAGACCTTACAGGACTCTTGGACATTCAGATTACACAAGTAAAACTACGAAATAAAGTAATCACTTTGATTTTTTGTCCACTTCAATATTTTTAAGGTAAAGTAAAGGAGCGAACAAAAAACCTTTACCTTGTTGGAATGTTAGTTTTCGAGTTGAAGCAAAGCTCGTCACAATCTTTTTATTCTATAGATAATCTGATATTGTATCCATCATATCCAGTAGGTACTGACCTGCATAGGAGTGTTGGTAGCAGCTAGCTTGGTGAATCCAACAATATCGCTGAAGTAAATGGTGACGCAGTCGAAGCTCTCGGCTTGCACTCGCTCGCCTCTCTTCAGAGCTTCTGCCACCGTCCTGTTGACAGGCAAATCAATCATCAAATATCTTTATAATTCGATAACTCTACTCTCTCTACTATGAAACAAGAAGCTTCTTGTGTTTTAACAAGATCTAAGATTCTTTCTTAGATATTTACAATTATTTTCCATTACTTGACACTGGCAGAAAAGTGTTCAACAAGACACAATTGCCAAGGCGACTGTGGATGTATTACATTAATATTTGTGCAGACCTGGGCAGCATCCTATTGAGCAGGTCGTCAGTCTTTCGTTTCTCCAGCAGCAGCTGGTCAGTCCGTGCCGCCACCAGTGACTCCAGGTTAGAGGCGTACTTCTCCATCATCGCTAGCATGTTGTCGAAGATGTTGGTTTTCCTGAGAACATGTAAAAGTTTCGCTGAGATTCAGACGACGGAATTGAGAATCCGACGCTAAAACCAGTAGTAGTGTAAAGTCAATTGAAATTTCATAACCCTCAGTAGATTATTTGCTGAAGTGGTGCAGCGAAAACATGTTTCCTTTAACTAGCTTTCAAACGAAGGCCTAAAACTAATACGGCCTAAGCCCCCCAGTTGCTTAAATTGCAAAAGTCACTTATAATATTGACGATAAAGGTGAATCAAAGGTATCCAATCAAGAAGATGTACTATTTTGCTGACGCTATGGGTAAAAGGAACCAACTTGGCAGACGCTCTATAGCGCGAAATAAACAAATGCTTGGGGTCAGCTCACACAGAGACGCGACGACGCTGCGCGTATTTTTTATGATAGTGATTCAAAATATAACATTAATTACTACGCAAAAAGATACCAATTTTATTGACATACTACGAAAACTCCCCTCGAGATACTGATACGACTGTTCAAAGTAACCTTGCGTTATTCCGAGAAACTAAACTAAAACATGGTCTTTGAAATGGTTTTGTCTATTTACGTAGCGTAGGAAAAATAAAACACAGGCAAGAAACGTTTACAAAGGGCTTGAGAAGGAAAATCTCTTCGCTCTACAGGGTACCAACCTAACCTACTTGTCTATAATCATATCTAGGTATTCCTATGTATCTTCATGGGACATTTAATCCATAAAATAAGTAGGAATTAAGACCAGTGGTACTTAGGGTAATTTTTATTTATTTATTATTTATTTATAATGAAACCCACCAGTGTTGTATCGTCGGTTGGGTCAACTGGGAATACCTGTTATGCACCAATGAGTACTCTCACAGCTGATTGAAACTTACAACGCTATGAATCTCAGCTAAGTCAATAAAGTGGTAATGGATTCTCTACGGCTTTGTGCACATTGACCTGACTTGGATCACCGCAATCGATGGTTCCAGTGGAAAGTTTTCTAGAAGATTCCAAAAATTCCAAGTCAGATTGCACAATTCTACAGTTAGGTATGTATCAGGGCTACATGTAAGACCTACTGTACCTACATTTCAGCAAATAAAGAATATGAATATATGAATATGGCTTTTTTTAACGTCGGTACCACCGACTACTACCTCACCTGATGGAAAGTGATGATGAGGTCAATAGAGGCGTATTTAAAGTCATAAGTTGATCTATCTATTTACCTAATCAGCCCTTGATTACCCATTAGTACATAGTATACATAGGCCCGTATTATGAAAGCTTGCACAGTCATCGATCTATACTTGAGTAACGCTTTTGTATGGCATAAACGTCACTCAATCAAGGATCTACGACTGAACAAGCCTTCATGATACGGCCCTTGGATTAGTACTATGTATGCTATGTACCTACTTATTGCGTGCTATAATATGTTGTCTAGATTGAGCTTAGACAGAGCGGGGGGTATTGTGTGTGATTGTGTGAAACTTTAATAGAATTACTGAATAAATACTTGATTTAATGTGCATTACGATGTTTTTTTCTGTTTTTTTTCATTATACTTAAGAGGGGTTGAAATTCTTATTATTTTGACGACATGCATAAACTTTTGTTTACAACTTCAAACGCCAACGCGTATAGAAACTGAAAACTCATTATTAAGTTTCCAATTGTATATAAAATTTTCCGCATCACCCCCCGAGCTTATGATAAAATGTTTTCAGTTTAAAACGTTCAGAGTTCCTTAGATTTTCTTTAAAGTATTACTTTAGTGCGAAGTTCAGGGACAACCTGCGATTCAATTTTGTTGAACAACTTGTACTTGTCCTAGCGCCCTGTTTGACGCTAGGACAAGTTCATTATATAAAATTTGTGAAACATTAGATTCCAACAGGAACAGCACGAGTTTATTCCAGCCAGCACCGAAGGTCGGGCCACTAGATCGACCAGAGGTGGTCTGAACATGAAGCCTCCCATAGAGATCCACGATGCCTCCTATAAGGTGTCAAATATTACTTACATCCCAGCATGCATATCCTTCAGCCTCAGCCTGACAAGTCTCAGATCTGGTCGTCTGTCAGGCCGCTCGCTCCAGCACGCGTTCAGGACAGCCAGCACTGAAGGTCTGGCAGCTAGACCTCCTAGTGGTGGTCTGAACAAGACTCCCCCGATTGGGTGTCGTACTCGCCCGATTATTTCTGCAACAATAGTGATATGGCATGTACGGTTTACGTCAAAGATGGCTGAATATCATCAATTAATATGTCTCATCGGCACCTTATCAAGGATCAAAGATATTTTGTGTAAGCAGAGGGGTTAAGAATCCGGCGACAGCTGCTCGCAACTTCAATTCGTGAATTATTACGTTCCGTAATACCAAAAATGATGACTGAAAACTTTTAGTATTTTCGACATTGTGTTATTATTCTGTAACTACACAATATAAGCTATGTTTCTTAACAAACAAAACGTGAGATATTGTTGTTTTTAATACAAAACAAATAGGACGAAAACAGGTCATTTTCGACGTAAAAATATCCAAAATTCGATTTTGCATATTTTTGCTTACATTACATTATAGGTGTGTATTATTAAGAAACAAAAACAGGGACCTAGATATATACTATTCGAATAAAAAAAACAACATGATATGATGGAAATATGCTCGAATTACAAATCATTTTGGTAGTACGCTTGTATGGGCAAATCATTATCCGCAAACCCCTTAAGTATGTGTTTTAAGAACTCCCTTTAACTAAATGGTTGAATAATTATTGCCACGAACTATTGAGGCCTTCATAGTTTATAGGGCGGTGTCACCAATATGCTAGCATCATTGTCATGTTGGAAGGGATTGTTTAGTCATTGACCGAAGTAAATATCAGATCTCTCAAAATGATACGCGTTTTATAAAATTATTATAATTCGACACTGAACAGTGTGACACGTCTGTTACCGAGCAGGCATCACAATGAACTGAAATGATCTCATTTTCCACCTCACAAATTTTTCAGCATCGAAATATTCTGTTGAGTTTTCAGAAAGCTTTTTACATAAATATTACCAAATGTTTGAGGTCTATATTAACATACACAATTTTGTTGTAAGGTATTATGTACCGAAATTGGCTGGCAACAAAAACACGTGTAGGCTGCTCAACTGTGCATGAATCTGAAGTTTGTTTTACCGACTACATCAATTCTGATAGCTCTGTATTTTATTTACATAAGCATTTTAATAAATGGTTCGAACTATCCCAGTAATAGTTAAAAAGTCGTTGAAGGTGTCTGTTACTTTGACTTCAGCAGAACTTATGTGACTATGAATCCGGAGTGAGTGGTTCTCATTCCAAAATTTCAATTTTTGCTCCCTCACCACGAGCATTCAGTTTCGAGCAATGTATCTGTCACCGTTGGTTATTAAAACCCGTAAAATTATAAAAATCCTATGCACTTTATAATTTTCCGGAAAATAATCAATTGGGATGTGTCACTTACATATCCGTAAAATAGGATTTTTATAATTTTACGGGGCTTACTGTTTGACGGTGACATATCCAGTGAGGCCTCCCTCACTGGATATGTCACCGTCAAAAAAGAAGAACTGAGTATTACAGTGAGCAGCCTGTATTGCTCGCTTCGTCTGACATTCTAAACACTACTGAATCGAATATAGCAGAATGCTCAAAATCGGACACGTTTCAGGAAAAACTAATTTTGCCTAGGCTAAACTAGTTCTTCCTGTATGCGATAGGATTAACTGGTATAGCCTAGACGAAACTAGTTTGTCCTGAAATCGGGTTTGGCTGGTAACATTTACAACTTACAAAAGCTTACTAAATTATATACCTGTCTCTATTGGTCGAAAAAATACCTACACCTCTAGGAAACAACATACGACATCTCTATGCTTTAGGTAGAGTAGTTTTAGGTAGTGTAGTGTATGCCGGTTCTATATGCCATGCATACATACACTATCTCGTGTGTCCTTATATCGCCAGGCAAGCTGTCACTGTTATACGTCATTGACAGACAGTCGGATGACGTGAGTGTCAGACAAGCCCGGCGCGCGGGAACGCCAGATGATCTGGGGCCGTTGGCGGGCGATGTGCTGCTTGGCGACATGTGAACAGTGGCGAGCCAGTGATTAGGTTATTAATAATAATAATTGTGTTTAACATCGGACCTCAGACTCTACAGGTAGGTTATAGTATTGTTTAACTAAAATAGAAATACATGGTTTTCGTAAGCGCGAAGTAAGATTTTGTGTCTTCTTAATTTCGCAGGTGACAGGAGTCAATCTTGAATGATTACAGCGGCTGTTCTAGTGGCCGCCAATAAAATACTCTCTAATGTTTACTCCTTGGATTTTGGTGGTATATGGAATTACTGTCGGATCACCAGCAAAGTTTAGAAACTACAGTAAAATTTTAATCTCGAGATAAGATTTATAAGTACTACTTTGGTTGACCCCACCCTAATAAAGCAAAATTTACGCGCGTATGTCGAAGGTAAATTATTAGCTGCCTACGCTCAACATCGCTCAGCAAATTATTTTCGAGAATTTCGTATATTTAACCAGGTAATAATAAGAGGAGCGATCTTTGGGTTTTAATTTAGAAGGTACCTTACCTACAGTTAATTATATGCTTGCTTCAACAACAATATGAGATTTAGGACTTGAACGAGGTTGAAGGATGTTTTTACTATAAAACTTGGGAGCGTGCGCATCTGGAACCGCAATCATTCTGATAATGTTTCTCGATAAGGGATGAAATGAAACTTTAGTGTTTTTCCAACAAAAAATAGTTTATATTATATTCATAATGAATTGGTTGAAGAATCTTGTAATTCCATGCTCTGAACTACCCAATACTCATGGATCTCTTGTTTTCTTTCAAGTTTCTTGTACCTTGCCTGCCTACAATGCAATGTGAGCCTGAACTGTTTTGGTTTTATATTAATTATAGTTCTATAATTATGTAACTCAGCTCGACGGTTCCCGGTAATTTGGAAACTAAAATCATTATCGAATCTCACTTGTAACTTATCTGTAAAGGCAAAGATTGGATGGATGTTTGTTACATCTACATTTTACTCCGAAAGTACTAAACGGATCGGGCTGAAATTTTGCAAAGATGTTGTTCTAGGCCTGGAATAACCCAATTATACCTACTTATTTACTAATGTACCTATCCCAAAAAAATGCATGTGAAGCCGCATTCATTCCCCTCTATCCATGCATCCTAGCTATCGTATATAATCTCACTAATAATTATAAACGTGAAAGTTTAAATGGATGGATGGATAGATAGATGGATGGATGTTTGTTCCTTTATCACGCCAGAACGGCAAAACGGATCTGGATGAAATTTGGCACAGAGATAGATTATAGTCTGGAATAGGACATAGGCTACTTTTTATCCCGAAATTCCTACGGGAACGGGAACTACGCGGGTGAAACCGCGAGGCGCTGCTAGTATGTTATAAAATTACTAGTTTCTACCTGGGCGTTTCACTCAGCCGGCACCCTTGGAGTCACAAATACTTTAAAAAATACTATCGAATCGAGAACCTCCTTCGTTTTGAAAGCTGTTTACAAAATAAACAGAAATTATAAACTCAGACCTCCAACTTTCGATCATTTTTAGAGTGATTGATATTAACGTTTTCCCGGACCATTTGAAATTTCGTCAAATTAGAGACCATGGCATTACGCCATTTGGTTTTATTGAAACCTACTCAAATCAACGTACTGACGGCATCATGGTAGCAGTCGCAGGGAGTCGATATCGATGGATGTAGGCGGCTCAGGACAATAACAATTGAACATGATCAGCACTGTAAAGGCTGGTTGATTATCTATTGAACTCACCAGCGTTCGTCAAGTTAGTCTCGCCCCACGGCCCGTTCCTCAGCAGGATCTCGTACAGTATGATGCTGAAGGAGTACACGTCTCCCCGCTGGGAGCCCCGCGCCGGGGGGTCCGGGTCCCGCAGCAGCTCGGGGGCCCGCCACAGCATGCGCCGCTCCATGCGCAGAGCGTCCTCGGCGTCTGCGCATCCACCTGGTGGACCAAATGCGTAGTATGAAGGGAAACGACAAGACAAAACAAACTTCAGCATCCAGCGTCTCGCGCGGCGGCACTCCGTCAAATCATTGTTTTCGCTCCCTTGTCCCGGAAATAAATGCGTTCGTTCGGATTCGAGTAGTATTTTTGTCTTAAAACAGAAAAGAAGTTTTATTAGACGTGAAAACAAAGATGGTGGGGAGGATGACGCAAAATGGATTTTCACGCTAAAATTAACGTCAGATTGATGTGTATCTATTGAGCGAGAAGGTCAATTTAAATCGAGCTGGAACGACAAGTTCCTGGTTGGTAATTTACTTAAAAAAATATTGTGAGTAATTATAGAGCCGAATATGGGGAGGCCTATGTCCAGCAGTGAACTGATATAGGCTGATGATGATGATGATAGAGCCGAATATGTTTGTCGTAATAAAAAAATCCATAGAATTGTGCCAGTCTTGATTCTGATATAACGTCTTTTGCGTGTAAACTAAGCATCCCCTTGTCAATTCGTCTGTGCCGCTATAATATATTTTTTCAAATATTATTTTGAATTTGAAGGGAGCTCCAATACAAAACACGTGATTTTTTTGCAATTTTTGCTCTACTTTTGTTCCCTTGAACCGAAATAGGTAGACAATTGAAATTTTGACCAAGTAGTGACGACAGTGCAGATTACTAATTGCCACTCCATCAACAAATATTAAAATAATAATTAATACATTCTATAATAAAGGGGTCTAATTTAAATGCCCATGCCAAGTTGAGTACCGAGCAACATCGGGCGCGGTCTACTTGGTACGGTACCTACTTGGATGGGTCACCTGACCACGTCACTTTGTTGACTTTTTTTTTGTAATACGTTTTTAGGGTTCTTTTTGTGAAATAGCTATGTACGATGGTACGGAACCGTTTGTATGCACTTGGCCGGTTTTATTTATGCTTTACAATTTAAATATAATATTATAATATAATATTTGCTTTATAATTTTATCTTATGTTGGTATTATCAGACTTAGAACGAGTTTACGAGTCTACTCGCAATTAGCCCGTTTTATTTATAACCTTTTTACTTAAATAGGCACTTAACATAGAATCAGATATCAAAGGTAGATACAACCTTTCAAAACGAAACAATAATATTACGTTAATCCAAATTTAATTAGGGACCGTAGTCGGAAAGCTTTTAATGAAAAGTAGGTTAAATTATCTAATTAAGAAAAATATATTAAGTTCCTAAAAATACATTATCAGGGTCAAGTGTATCGATATAAATTGGCAGCTATAATAAAAAAATATCGGGTGATCGTGAATTTATTGAGAGGGCTTAAACAAATGAGGTTCTATAAAAAAAACATTATCTCCACTTCAACGACGATATACAGGGCCAAAATGTATTAGGACCGAAAAAAAATTTTAAACTTAAAAATCATATCTCGGCAACCGTGACACTGAGAACATTGAGTCCACCATAGAAATGTGGCCTATGACTCCTTTAAAAATTATGTCGGTCCCAATACCAAACATCCTGTATACATACCTAAATTTTGCGTGTGTACAAGGTGTAACCAAACAATGGATATTTACCCCGTTTGCCTGCCTTTTGCTCCAGGTACGGAACTTTAGAGAAAGCCAAATTAGCCAAATCAACTTACTCTTCAGATTATGCAGTCCATAGTCAGCGATCTGCAGCACCCATCGACTGTCCACCAGACAGTTGCTGGAGGTAAGGTTCCCGTGGGACAGCAATGTGGAGTCGTGGAGGTACGTCAGACCTCGTAGTAGGTCAGCCACCTAGACAAAATTATATTTTTTGGTAGATGCTCTATAAGGTACTTGGATGTGAGGTTCATAGAACAAAGGAAGTGGGCCGGAGCCGATTTGTTTTACCTATGGACGATCTGTCTTTACGCAATTTTGCTAGTTAATCGACCGAAAGAGCTCGTGAACCGCAGTTCTTTGCGTGACATTTCCCTTCAAAGCGGCCAAAAATCCGATCTCATTGTAAACAGATTCTACAAGATGAAGCTCATGGTTTAGGTAGAAGCGCTGCTTCGACATCCACAATTTGCTACGAGAGAATGAGGAACTCACCATGCTGGATACAAACATGCCTCTGTCGGGCAGCACCCACGTGTGAGACCCTCGGGAGCATTTCGCCAACACTTACATTCACACTACCTTCAAGAGATATATAGGTACACAAGGAATATCGTGAGTTAACTTTGAGTCGACTACTAATTTCTCCATTCAACTCATGTAAAAACTACGTGAGTGGAGACACACTGTATACTCAAGTCAGTTTTAGAGACATCATCAGTCTATTGGTATGGGGGTGAGGAACTTACTAGGCTAGCCACAAACATGTCGTCGAGGTGCAGATCCCTGTCGGCTAACACCCGTGCCAGCGACCCTCGGGAGCAGTACGCTGAGACGATGCAGGAGGCTCCACTCTCGACGCATACGCCTACGAAGGCGGTCAGGTTCTCGTGCCGGAGTTCGCGGATCTGAGGAGTTGGAGGTCTTTTACAAAGATTACGACAAAGGCTCAACTCCCGCCGGGATGGCAGCGGCCGGTAGCAACAAATGCAACAAATAACACCAGCAACAAATGAGCTATCTGCATACTGTTGCAGTAAGTAAGAGGTAGCTCAACTGTTCATATATAATTACATTGATAAATACGGTAACTTACACCAATTACATTAATTACAAAATACACAGTCAAAACTGAGTGAGATTTCATTCAAATTCGTAGGTACCTACCGGTTCGTTAGATACCTACGAATTAGAATGAAATCTTGCGAGTAAACCATTTAGTGTGAACAACAAGGTTTTGCTTTTGCCTTAAGGTTTAGATTAACCTAAAGAAATTTTGTTATTCTGGAGTTTTGGATTTATTAAAACAAATTAAACTACTCAGGTTTTTAAAACTCCTCTCATTCGTTTCTAGATCAAAACAAATCTGTGTAAACAATTATTATAAGAATGTAAGGAAAAAATGCTACACAAATGCAAATAAATACCTACGAATAAGTTATAACCTCGCTGACCCCGGGTTCCGAGAAACACAAAATAGAGTCGTATTTTGCTACGCATTTCACGACGATGTGTAAGCTATTTTCTCGCTTCAATCAGGAAATGGAGAAGGGCGTAAATCAAGAAAGGTGAGATCACTGAAAGGATGGTTCAAAATGGTTGATGATTCGTACCACATATGCCGCCAACTGATAGCTGTAACAATATCAAGAATGAAGGAAACCTAATAACGTGGTGGTAAGCAGAAATTCTGCCAATCACTGTTGGTTTATGACCGAGAAACTGTTTTATTAATCCCAAGTTCATAAATTATTCATAATATCTTCTCAAATAATTTCCTTGAAATTTGAGCTTCAACATTATGTCACTAGTATTTTTTTTGTATTTGTAATTATCCACTTACTTATTTCCTTTCTAGAAGGGATTAGTGGCATTTCGAGCGCTGTCATTCGGTTGACATTCATGTCAATATATCTATGAAAACTTGTAGTAGGTACTTACAGTCATAGAAATCTATCAATAGTTTAATACTAGAAATAAACTTGAACTCGCTATGCCCCTAACTAGTGTACATTTTAAGGGTCAATGTCCAACAAATATCCAGTGAGATCAAAAATTATCAATACATGCAAACAAATTGTAGAGACCTTCCTGTGCAAGAAGGCTTACAATAACTACAAAATATCAGGTTATCTAGCTAGAGGAATAAAATGCTTGGTACTGGTTTTGCTCTAACTCGAAATATAACGCTAAAGGTTTCTTCGTCGCTTCTTTACTGTAGTCTACATAATGACGCGACAGGCGCGGTAAGCGACAGAAATAAAAAATATCACTTTATTTCCATGAAGTTGACCTTTTCTAGGTGTATATTCAGGCAATGCAGAGTTTTTGATTTTAAATCAAAAAGAGTTGTCAAACAAAGAAAGTGGACTAGGTAACCCTAACCTAACCTGTTTGAGCTCCTTCTTGATGGCCCGGGTGACATCGATGTTCTTCTTCCTCAGTCTCTTGACGGCGACGATGTTTCCGCGGTACATAGCGATGGTGGTGTGAGCGCGTCGGGGCTCCATGTCTTGACCTCCGGAACCCTTTTTGAAAAAACTAAAAATCGATTTCAAATTCCCAAGGGAATAAAACTGTTATAGAACCACCACAGATATGGTATCATTCCCCATAAAAGAGCGAAAGAATTTTCTTTTTAAAGTCGCCCAGCGAGCTACGGATAGAGCTATGCTCGGAGGTTCTCTGAAGGAGCTTGTCGCATCCAGCCTGGAGTCATTAGCAGATCGCCATCCCACCTGGCCGGAGGGCGTCCTACACTACTACTATTTGCCGAATACCCTCAAGACGATATTTACCCCAGCGGTTGTCGGTTTTTCGCGAGATATGGCCATGGCCGGCGCACTGCCACTTCAGCTTGCTAATTCTTAGAGCTATGTCGATGACTTTAGATTAGTTTAGATCTCTGTCGGATGTATTCGTTACGATACTATCTTTCAGAGATACTCCGGGCATAGCTCTTTCCACAACGGTAACATGTACCATAGTATTATTTTATAAGCTGTGTTTCCTAAGTAAATATACCTGCCTACTTACTATGCAGAGGACTAACAAACTTGAAGCGTTCGCGTTGTGCCCGTCGGGGAAAAATTTGCATTATATTAAAATAATAAAGCGAGAGTCAGAAAACTGAAGATGTTACTGCGAACTTGACGACTGTATTTTCAGTGGAGATTTGGATTGTTTTTAATGAAACTTTTCTCCTCTGCGTGTGGATTCACTGTTCAAAATCCGCTGCATCTACTTACTGAAAACGTACTTTATAGACACATAAACTAAAAATAGCGATAACGCCGCCCATTGTACTTATCTCATGTAATGTCTTTTTATTATGTTCTTTTTCTATACAAAAACGTACCTATAATACAAAAAAACTTTATTGGTGTACAATAAAGTGTTTTTATATTGTATTGTAGATTGTGTTGTAATTGACTTTGAGCGAGCTTTGTTATATTTAACCTTCGATCAAAAATAAGGAGTTCGCGGCCTCCCCCGGCAAAGCCGGACATTTTTGATCGATGTATTTAACGGCAATTTGTTGTACGTTCGGAGTTTTAAATTTATAGGTACCTAACCGACTGGAAAGAAAGGAGGTTCTATATTCGGCTGTATGTTTTTTCATGTTCGTTCAAAGACTTCTCCTATATTCGGACCGATTTCGATGATTCTTTTACTATTGTATAGAAAATGATCCCGATGTGGTTTCATAAAACTTTCGAAACAATCTAATTATATGGAAAAACTTTTGATAAAAAGCATAAATAAGTATTTACACATCTATAGTATTTCTTAGCAAAGAAAATTACAGTCAAATAATAGAGATAAATTTAAACTAGTATTTGTAATTAAAACAATAGAACGAACTGCACACTGTTACAAACAATCTACAGGTAGCTCAACTGATCATGACACATCTATGATTTCCATAAGATAACTTTTATTTTCCTTTTCTTACAGGTCCCTGCCTAAACTTTCCAAAACGAAAACAAAAAAAAAGTTATTGGACGCCTCATTTCGCGCAGTGTGTATTTCAGACGTCTACCTGTTGCCGTTATCAATATCGAGCAAAAACGATCAAAAAAATTACGAATAAAAGCTTAAATATTTAATTTATTATGTTTTATAGTAATTGGTGTTATAGTGGCAACAAAAATACATCATCTATGAAAATTTCAACTGTCTAACTATCACGGTTCATGAGATACAGCCTGGTGACAGACGGACAGACGGACAGCGAAGTCTTTGTAATGTATCCAAAGGGTAAAACGGGGGTCCCGTTTTACCCTAAACGGAACCCTATGAGCGTACCTACCTATCTCTTTCTTGAGGAATGTATTTTAGCAAGATACTAGCTCATTGACTCACAAAACTCCTTCATGAGATTCCTCTGTAGGGCCCAACCTAAGTAGGTGTTCTTCACACCTACGCCTCTATTTCTAAACCATAATTTCCAAGTACTATCTATTTCCACGTTCAAAACAACTTCTTTCTATTCAGATTCGTAAATATTATGTTAAAGGCATAATAAAACGTCCATCGGCGCCATCAGATGTATAATACGATTATATTACCGAGCACCTATTTTATCGCGTATTTTCTTTTTATCCTGTCTGAGGAAGGTTCTGTTTACTTGTTACATGTGGAATTCGTGACATCAATGTTATTATATTATTGTGTGTGTATTATAAAGCTTATACGCTCATAAATAATAAAACATTTATTTAAGGCAACGATAGTCTACAGGATGTAAAATAATAAAAAACTACGGCCTATATAAAGGTAAGGCATCGGGCAGCAGCTCCTCTTGCAGAATAGATCTATCACCGAACTGTGATCCCCAACCCGCATGCCCAGCCAAACCAGGGGATCTTGGTTGCCTGGAAGAAGCTTTAAGCGATAAGGCCGCCAATTCCATTGCCTTTCTATAGTTTAAGTTTAATAATGTACTGTATGTTTAGGTTTATGAAATAAAGAATTGTCTATCTATCTATCTATCATGGGCATTACCCCCATGACATAAAAACAAAAAAACCAATTATCATGGGTGGGCCTGTGTCCAGCTGTGGACCATTACAGGCAGAAGTGACGTGCGAATATAAAATTCACAATCACTCCTGCTACCCAACGTAAACACACACTTTATCTATGTAAACAAAGAGGCGCAAGCCACCCAAAGCGGACAATCTTGTTACAAGTGGATACGCATTAATCTAAGCCTGGATCGGCAACGCCTATACGTGACAACCGAGCCCAGTATAGTTAATGCCTAAAGTACGTGAGAAGATATAAAAGGGTAAGGCTTTATGGATTTATTCGCCATTCTCTTTTCGAATTTGGCAGTAAGAATAATGTATTTTGATTAATGCTTCACGCGACTGAAATAAAAACACAACTATCTTGAAATAGGAACTTGTAGGTTGCTTGTTTACCACTGCTCGACGATTTTAGTGCTAATGCGTAGTTAAGGGCTCTTATAAAGGCTCCTTTGATATCATTTCATCTGTTAGATAACCTATTATAGTGGAAATACGACGCCTAATTAAAGTCATACACGTGGGTAAGGTAGGTGTGGAATGTGGGTCGCATCGTAACGCAAGTCTCAAGTGAAATTGGGTAGGCACTTGGCTAGATAAATGTGTATCTAGCAAATAAATGTGGAATTTATCTTTGTATCTATCCACATGAAAAAGGCAGAAGATGGACCACAGTTTACGATATGGTATCAACGACAAACAGAGCTCGCAAAGAAAGAGTGGATAAGGGTAGTATAAAACCGACAAAATCGTGTAACCCCAACCCAATGTTAATGTTAATTTATATGTTATACCTATGTTAATTTTTGGGACTTATTTCATTTCTTAGAGATACCCAGAGTGCGTTTTAGCACTATAACAAAAAACCTTAGAATGTTAATGATAATAACGTACCTAATGGTGAATAATAGTAGTAGATTATGTACCTACCTAGCAAGTGCGTAAAGCAGTGTCTTACGTCACGGGCTTTATTGAGCCCCGAGCGCTATCAGGGTTTTAGAATAACTCGTGTGCGAAACGAGAGAGTTACTAGAATCCTCAGTGCGAGAGGGATTTAATCACGCCCAAGACGAAGACAGGTTTATGCACGAGGTGAATACTTTACCTAATTTTCACACTTTTTGCGAGTAAATAGGTAGGTAGTTAAAGTTTGGTAACGGGTTTCGCGGCATTCGTTATATAAACTGCCTTCTGGACAGAGGTTAGTTCAAATTCCGAAGAACATCTCATTGTACGGATCTCCTTTGTTAAAATTTTCAAACAATTTTTTTATTTTGATTTTCGAAATTCAATCTAATAATTAATTCCTTTGGGAGTAATGTTCAATAGTACCAAGGCAGGGAGTAATGAGTTTGAATGTGGAACCTCACAATATGTACGAAAATGTTGACCAAGGACCAAGGAGACTCCAACTAAGAGATCTTATTAGATTTGTTTGAATTTAGTAAAACCTGCACCTTTTTTAGCTTACAGGATTGTAATCACTGGTTTTCGTTACGATACATGACATACAAAGCCCGCTTTACGATCAGTGTAAAAATGATTTTTCTGAATTTATAAAGAAAATATATGCGAGCTAGAATAAGACGCAAAGACTCACCTTGTCATTATTACTCGGTATAAACTTCAGATCTTTGGCCTCAATCCGCCACAGCACCGAGGCTAGCTTCTGTTCGTATCTGTAATGCCGCGCCAGCAGCGCCGCGGCCAGGATCGCTGCAGCGGCCACCGCGGCGGCTGCTGACAGGACCCCGGGGTCGTGGGGGATGGAGCACTTGACGCCGTCGAAGCCGCATGCTGGTTCGGAGACGGGAGGCTTTCCACCGATCCAGGCTATGTTGCTGGACCCGATTAGCTCCTAGTTGGGAATGAAAATGATTATAGGTATTAGGTATTCAATAATCACACTAATATTATAAAAGCTAGCTGCTAGTCCAACGCTTTGCATGCCTTTTTCAGGCATAAAAAATATCCTGTAGGTTAGTTCGAAATACGTATCCGAAAAAAACAATAAGGTAAAATTAAAAAAATTCACGAGAAGAGCTCTTCTCTTCTTCTCAGCTCGCTGAGCGACCTTGAACTGGTGGACCAGCCCTATTAGGATAGGACAAGTAATTTTTTCAAAAACTGTAAGTGTATATATTTTTTTTAAATAGTGAAATTATTCCTTTTAGTAAAATTTGTTATCATGATTATTTCGGGTAGGTACTTCCCCTCCAGGTAACGTTCGTCTGTGACACGCTGTAGCTAATGCCTTGAGCTCGTGCGTGACCCAATCAGGTGGAAAACGGAAAACGATTTTATCTACGAGAAATTGAAACTCTCAGAATATACCTACTTAGTATCATGACTGTGTCGAGCCCCAGACCTTATTTATATAAAAATACTTTTATCGTTGTAACAATTTTTTTGTTTTTAACTGTACTAAAGTCTTCATGTTTTCATGTCTTCATGTTGTTTCCTGAACAATTGCCCCCTAATCCTTGGTCTCTAGTGTATCTATAACTTACCGGCAGCAGAACAGAGCTGTTGGCATATCTGAAGGTAGCGACAGGCTGCGCGCTCCAGCCTCCGGGAGCTGCCTTATCAGTCACCAGCCCAATCACGGTGAAGTTGCCTTCAGCGTCGCCGGCACTGTCCATGTTCACCTGCACCAATAAAACATCATGTTTAAAACTATTCCTGAAAATTTAGGGACAAGAAATGTCATCATCGTCAGCTCGTGTATACGTCCACTGCTGAACAAAGGCCTCCCAACGACGTTACGAGTAGCGGTTCGCCAAAATGGCAGTTGCATGCAAAGTTATCAAAACGCTGCCTAAAAGAAATGTGCCTAGCTGCATGCAGTGGCGGGTCATCCATAAGGCAAAGTATGCATGTGCCTAGGGGCGCGAGGTTACAAGGGGCGCACACGCGGAATTTTTTACACTAGTAAATAATTAATTATGGTAGGTAATACTTAAGTTTACAATTAATTATACGAGTATATATTAGTATATATAGGTACGCATGCCAGTACTCGCAGAGTAGCTATCTGGTGATATCTGGTTAGTTAGATAGTTTATCGTGCCTTCATAGATTTTTTACCAACGGAGAAAATTACGCGAAACATTCCTTTTCACCCTTAAAAACTAATTTTACGCCCGCTAAGCTACGCTATATTGAGCAAGCGAAGTGAATAAGTAATTTAGACGCCTGAGTAAGTCTGTAAAATAATAAAAAATGTTGAGCAAACATAATAAAATGTATCTTTTTATAAAATCCTTTGTCATAAACAATCAAATCGCTAAACCATAAAGATGGATATGACTATTTGGTTGTCAGTCGATCTTTCAGAAAGGTTATAAATGCATGGAATGAGTATACATGTACATACATTTCTAATATCACACCCTTCGAAATAACCTACGTACCTCGCTGTCTATGCGCAAAACACTAAAGCATAGGTACCACCTATGTCGATTTCACGAACAACAAAAGTTTTCTATATACTGAACAAAGTAACTATGTAGGTAGTTAATTAATTTGACTATCGATAAAACAAACTAAGTTTGCCAGAGAAAGTTGGAACAATGCTAGGATCAAGTTTATCCTAGCAACAATGTGGAACAAGTTCAAGTTTGTTTCTATACCTTATTTGAAATAAGGTATCTTAATTAATAAAATTGAAGTTGACAATGTTTAATATAAGATAAGAAATACTTAATTACTTTATTTCTGGCTTTATTTGAATTTAATTATATGCTCACGTTTGGTTGTAAATTTATCGCAATCTCATTACCAAACGTTGGTGTTCTTCCAACACAAATAAGGTTCGTAGTTAACCCGCTTACATCCGTAATGAATCTCATTACCCTTGAATAATATCATTTTCATATTAATTATAACCAGGGACAGTAAACAGGTTTGAGTCTGGCAAGGTGTGATTGTGACGTCGACGTCTCGTCTCGGCTGTTGCTAGTTCGGTAGGTACAGTCCTCACGATAAAGGCACAGCACTGGTACCAAATTGTATGGAAAAAGGAAACGCCACGATCACGTCTCGTTATTATCGTCAAATAGTCTCGCCCTGCAGTTTCGAATATTTATTTTGTCAAGTGGAAGGTCGGAAGGGCAATAATTTGAGCGGAAAGGGATAAATAAGTATTTGCTATGCGAGGAATTGGTTTCCAAAAATATTTTATTACTGAGAAACCACGTACAAGGGACCGAGACAATTTTGACGGTCTCTGGTGTCGGAGGCCAAGATCCACTTCGGGTCACTGCCCAATACCTATTAATTTCTCGAAGCTTCTATCTGATATTTCACGAAGTAGCTATAGGCGTTTAATTCTATAAGTTCTTCTTCAATAATCAAGTCTCTACACTATACTCGGAATTGTAGACCTATCTAATTTATGCACATTGGGTCAAGAAATAAATAATTAGAGCGTTGCTCGAACAATTCTGTAGTCTGTACCTACAAACGGACAGGTACAATAATACAAAGCAAATGCCTAAGTTGTCACTGAAATCTCCACTTAAAATATTCCGAGAATCAGTTGACGTCATCTAACTTTGTGTTCTTACAACTGGTTAGGGTAATTAAGTTTAACCGAACCTTAACACAACTCGGGTTTCCCTTCCAAGAAAACATAGAAACATAACATCTACCTTAAATACAGTAATTGTTGTAACGATAATGTAGCAGGAGTAGGCTCTACTATTATATCTATCACATTAAATCATGTTTTTCGCGTAAAGTTATTATTCGATATTATATATTTATTTAAAATAGGTTCTCAAGTACTACATACCACATGGAATTTGACCTGTCAGAAGAAATAACATATATTTATAGCTCAGCGTCTCATCTTATAGTTCATAAAATGGGTTTAGAAACGTCACTTGTAAAAGGGTGTAGTACCATATCAATATATTTATGAAAACTTGTTGTATACTCATAAGAATATCAATCGGTTCTAATCGGTCATATCAATCGGTCTTAATTTAATACTAGAAATAAGAATAAACTCGCTGTGCCCACAACTAGGTTACACAAGATTGACGTATCTTTTAAAGGGCAATGTATACGCTTCTACAACAAAACTCCAAGTGAGTTGCAAAAATTGACAATAAACTAATCAATTCAAACAAATCGTCAAACACATCCTTTGTAAAAAGGCCTACTATAAAATATCAGATTATCTAGAGGATAAAAATGCTTGGGACGAGTTTTGCTCCAACTCGAAAACTAACATTCTAACAAGGTAAAGGTTTCTTGTTCGCTTCTTTACTTTACCTTAAAAAGATTGAAGTAGACAAAAAATCAAAGTGATCACTTTATTCCTAGTTTTACTTATGTAATCTGAGTTTTGTGACGCGTCCAAGAGTCCTGTAAGGTCTAAAGGTAAAGGTCACTTTGAATTTTGAATTTTGAAAAGTTGAAACCTACACAGATTGTGGTGAATGCTAGATGTCCGTATCGTTATTATCTGCTGTATCTATTTGTCAACCGTTGCCGTAGGTAATTTATCTTTATATTTTTGATTGTTTAGTATCGTGTACGTGTCCTCCGTGACGTCACCAAACGGCTCTGTCGTAAGACCAGCGTTGATTGTAAAGAGTTTACAACTAGCTCATGCTTAGACAGGGACCGTTTTGTGACTCTTATCGACAGAAGCTTTGTTTCTTAGTTTTAAATAATGTCTGTATCTGTTGATAGAGTTACAAATAAATAATATTCTATTCTATTCCAAGACCTACAATCAAAACACAAACTTAATAACGATTTCACGATTCATAAACCAGATGTCTGGAGAGCAAAGCCCTTACTCTACAAGCTCTAACCTCTAATAATCCTACATCTTGATAAAAAAATATGACTCAATAGCCATCCTATCATCAGCTTCAGAGCTTCAGAAATCCTATTAAGGCGAATTGTAGGGGTAAAAGACGAAAACGACGTCTTTTTGGACAATGTTTCTGACGAAAATATAGATCGTGAACGTTTGAAATTTATATATCCGGTAACACATATCTTAAAGTATCTAGTGCCGGTTCCAAATGCTTGCCGGTAGTTATAGTTAGCACTCAGAACAAGGTTGAAGTAACAATATCTTCAGGTAATTGAGCACACTTTTTGACGGTGTGTCTTATTCGTTTACTACCAAACTCAGTATAGTTATTTCTATAGCTCGTACGTACGCTTCTATTCCCGGTCCATTTGTTTTCAAATGAAGTCAAAATAAGGAGTTTTAACGTAAAAACTATTTGCGCCTATTAAAACATCACTCTCCCACAAACGTTTGCTCGCAAAATATGATCATTGATCAGGCAATGTTGTAGTACCAAAAACTGACCGAGCGAGGGCGCGGGCTCGCGGGGACACGGGGCGCGCGGCGCGCGAGAAAACGCGACGTTGCAAGCTCTCGTACATGCCGCCGGCTCGCACTATGAGCGACGTTGCCAGATCTTGCTTTAGTACCTATGTTATGTGTATTGTATGATCGCGCGCGAGTCTCACTCAAGCAGTTTCAAAAATAAAAGTATAGGTACATAATTTCTAAAATGCAGTGTTATTTTTGTATCGAATATTTCTTCTGGAGTTGTGTTTTAGTCTTATATTTATATTATGGCAAATAAACGTGGACAGAAACGTCGAGTTCCATCGAAGTGGTTGCGAAAATGTAGATCACGTCATGCAAATGCTTAAAAAGCACAAGTTCGGCAAATGGGTGATGCTGTTGAGTAAGTAACCTATCTTGTACTATGCTATACCTGTAATAAATAATTGTTTAGTCTTCCTAGTCAAGTTCTCAGGCATAATCTAATATCGATGGATCGATGCATGGAGTAGAGTAGTGCCGTTACAGAGACTTACCTATGTAAATTCCTTTTATTCCTTTACTACTTAGGTTGGTACCTAGCCAATACTGTGAAGTACCTAACTCTTGATTTTTACTCATTCAAATAACGATTTTCGCATCCCAATTAACCCTCAATTTTAGGGGTCCGTACCCAAAGGATAAATCGTGACCCTATTACTAAGACTCTGCTGTCCGTCTATCCGTCTGTCACCAGGCTGTATCTCATGAACCGTGATAGTTAGACAATTGAAATTTTCACAGACTCTGTCTTTCAGTATTTCTGTTGCCGCTTTAAAAACAAATACTAAAAACAGAATAAAATATATATTTAAGCTCCCATACAAAAAACGTATTTTTTTTGCTCGTTGTTATAGATAACAGTACGGAACCCTTCGTGCGCGAGTCTGACTCGCACTTGGTCGGTTTTATTTATGATGCCATCGGTTAGAACATATCGAGAGGAGACACTTTAGTAATGGTCACAAATGAATTACATAAATTTTTTCTTACTACGTACCTAAATATTTAGTTCGTTACTTGGATATTATATTATATTTGTATTATAGGGATTTTACTAAAGATCTAGCTAGTACCTATTAGCTACCAGCATCGTGTCTCAATACTAACTTTTTACTCGCACAACTTTTACATACCTACCTAATAAATGTAACTTAGGTACTTATCTACCTATATAATTTTGTATTTCAGGCAACCACAAATATCTAAATCTGCAATAGAGATTAACAAGGATTCTGTTGCACATAGCAGTCGTAATGTGGACACGGAAACATGGAACGTGACAATTGATGATAGTGAATTGTCATTCAATACATCAATAGAGTCCAAGCTGTAAGAAATTTACCAAATTCTATTATGTTGCCTACCCACTGCATTTTTCGCACATATACGGTTTTGCCAATCCTATCGGGTATTACGGGTGTTCTATTAAATTATTTGTATTTTGCTCGTGGGTCAATATTACTGTTAATTATTCTTCTTTCAGCTGAAAGAACCTAAAAGAAGAAAAACGGCTTCAGCAACTTCTTTTTCCCCAGACCAGCCATCTACCAGCTCACCTCTTGTAGGTAACTTGAAGTTCTGTAGAACTGTATTTTTAACGCTAAGCTCTTCTAATCGTACCTATCCCATCGGGGGATACCATGTCATGTATTTTTCTTATTATTACATTGTTTACCTACCATATTCTATGAAATATTAATTTCCTACTTACTGTTTTTTTCACGCAAAGCACTACTAAGAAAAAATATTCTCTAGGGAGAATATTTTTTCTTGCAGGCCAATAAATATATTTATTTCTTTATTTTTCAGAAAAAGAAGATAAAGGGTTCCGGTAAATTACTTCTTTCCGGATCAACTTACCACGTCATAAGTACCAACCTCTTACCTAGCGCTGAAAACAAAGATGAATAAAAATAAAAACGCCAAGTGCGACTCGGACTCGCGCAACGAGGGTTCCGTAACTAAGCATTATATTAATTATAATCTATAAATAAATAAATTCAAACAAATTGTCAAAACCTTGCGACTCGGCAAACGTAGTGTAGGACGCCCTCTGACCAGGTGGGATGACGATTTGCGAAAGACTGCTGGCAGATGCTGGATGCGGCAAGCTGAAGACAGGGCGCTATGGCGCTCATTGGGGGAGGCCTATGTCCAGCAGTGGACTGATATAGGCTAATGATGATGATGTCAGAACCTTTCTGTGCAAAAAGGCTTACTACAAAATATCAGATTATTTAGAAGATAAAAAAGCTTGGGATGGGGTTTGCTCCAACTCGAAAAATAACAACTAACAGGCTAAAGGTTTCTTAGTCGCTTCTTTACTTTTTGTCTACATACCGAAGCGACAGAAATCAAAAGTACCACTTTATTTCCGTGTCAGTGTTTTATTTTAAGAATTTGACATTTTCTAAGTGTACATTTTTGTATTTATGGAAATAAAGAATTATTGATTTTGGTTTTGATTCTTTTGTTGGTGGTTATAATTATGATAAATAAATAAATGATGTGAATTTTAACACGTTTCTGAGAAAAGAGGGTTGACAGACGGTCAACAAAGTGATTCTATACGGGTTCCTTTTTTTCTTATGAGTTACGGAACCCTAAAAATAACAAGATAGTGAATTTATATTTTCATGCAGAGTGTATTCATCAATATTAATAAAAACTTAACTAGTATATGCTGATGATGATGATGATAAATAAAAACTTCAACAAAAATTAGTTTAATAATATTCGTTTTACTAAAATACTATTAGACCTATGCAGTTTACAGAGTTTAGATATTTTGTTTAGTAATGTTTTAATCCTAAGCCTAACCATTCTCTACACATATAATATTTTGATACAATTACTCCTTTGAACTGTTTCTCTCAAGGATCTCTCTGTTCGCCATTACTCTGTGATACGTACTACACTTGTGCGCGCCATCTAACGGCAGTGGAGCGTATTATTTGGATAGGGTATATCGACTAAGGTTCCAGGACCGCGCGCGCTCGGTTTTTTGAATCGAAAACATGCACTCCTTGCTGCATAGATGGCGCGGGGGTGTCCCCGCTCGGCTGCCAAATGCCCAAGGTCATTTGCCTTACTATTCACCTTAACGTCAAAAAGCAGAACATTCTATTGTCGAGTTTCTTGAAATTCTAATCTATGTTTCAGTTTATAAATATGTAAATCAATACTGTTACATATCGCATTATGATAACGCTCAAATCACGTAGAAAGCCTCGAGCCAGACGTTAGGTCAAACTACTCAATATCACCGCCAGCCGAATACACTAATAAATAGTCTATATAATATGTCTCACACCTACAAATCCATACAAAAGCATCGACTGATGGAATAGGTAGAATGCTTTGATTTCTTCACGCATGTTATGAGCAATTATTAATAAATGTGTTCCAACATCAAAGATAGATAGATATACGCGTTATTTCTTTTTGTTTCGGTACTAACGTGTCAACCGCTCCCAGCATACTACTGTCAAAAAGACGATTCACACTTATCAGTAAAGCCTCCATTCCGGTAACGTGTTCGCTCAGTTCAGTATCAGTGAAAATATTCTTTTATACATTCTCTATGATTATACATTCTATATATGTGAATCGTCCTTTATCGTTCCAAACATACGTACTTTCTAGTTTGGTAGCTCCCAAAAACACCCACACCAAAACCTAAGGTATATATTAAAATGCAGAAGCTTTTCATATGTGTGCATGTTTTTTAGGGTTGGATTCCACTCATCTAACATCTTTGTCCAAGATTTGATCAAATTTGGAAACGGATGCCCGTTCCACTCGTTAAATATCTTTGTTTAAGATTTCTAAGTAATATGCCTAGCTGAGTTCAAATGAAATCACATCACATCACACTTTATAATTGCGTAAGTTTGGATGGATAGATGGATAATTGTTAATTCTTCACGCCAAAACTTCTCAACAGATCGGGCTGAAACTTTGCATAGGTGTAGTTTTTGACCTGGAAAAGATTGGCTTTTTATCTGTTTCCATGCGAAAGAAATTACCCGTCCTTCTAGAAATAACGCGTGCGAAGCCGGTAGCAGAAACTAGTGTCCAAATATTTGATCAAATATCGGTGTTGCTAGTAAAATGGATGAAGTCATCCAAGTTCTTGATCAAATGAACATTGGACAAAGACTGCCTGTGCTAAAGCTACTACAATGCACAACGAAACAGGAGCGTATTTATTACAGTCTCCAAGGCAAGGTTTCCTATTGAAAAAACGTGTACCCACCTATCAGAATACCCATGTAGCAAAACGACAATATGAACAACAGTAAAAAACCTTGTCCCTTGTTCACTGAAAATGTACTCACAAACCTTTTGAGCTATCACTGCAGAAGTTATATACATTCAAAGCGAAAGAATTAATGTTCACTTCACTGCAATCAAGTTTGATCTACTTACATCAAATCCTTGTACAGATCTGTATGTAGTTGGTCGAAGCAACTTCATCAAGGTGGCTCCATCTGTAGGAGGCACGTCGGACCTCATGGCGGCGGTGGCGGCTCGGGCCCAAAGGTTCACAGCGTCGTAAAGGTGAGCAGCTTCTATGGGGACCTGGGCAGATGGAATTTTATTTAAAAAAATCTCTTACGTATTACAATCAAATAATAGAAACAAATTAGAACTGATATTTACAGTTGAAACGATTGAGCTAACTGCAGACTATTGCAAACAATCTATAGGTAGCTCAACGGTTCCTTATCAACACCAGTACGAAGCGTCTTCAAGACGCTAGCTGTGTTACCCCGCTGTATAATAATATCTTTTATTGACATTATTGTCAAATACCTACATAGTATTGTATTATGTAGGTACCGTCTTTAGCTCCAGTCCACAGCTGAACATGCGTCCACCAAACAAGAGGAGTTTAGCCAAAACCACCCCTCTTGGCAGACGTTTCGGTGATCGCAGTTCAGGTGTTAAAAACACATGGAAGGAAGCAACTGACCTTCCTCTAGTAGGTTCCTTCAGTCTACCTACACCCACGAGTAGGTACGGACTAATCTATTTGACCATTATTTGAGGGGTAACTTTTCTTTTGGGCCTTATTATACGTAAATTGTCTCGAGTAAGGCCTAAAGAAAAAGTCAATACACCACAAGCAATGCTCAGTTACTATTTGACGATTCTTTGAGGTGTATAATTTGAGGGTACGGTCTCATGATCGTTCCTGTGGATGGAGACTGAAGAAACGAGGTATATAAACCACCCCATGTGGTTGGAAATGTTGATGGGATTTGAGGGTTTTCCTTTATATTGTTAGGCCGCTCGCCACCGTCACGTTAACGGAACGTCAACGTTATCGAGATGACGGAGACGAAGTAGCGGAACATACATTTACGTGTATTTTTCTATGGCTGCTTGTCCTCCACACGCACGTCACCCGAGCGTCGACATCCGAACCGAAGAAATGAGTAGTTCGGGTGACTAGATGCAGAAAGTGACGTCATAGGATAGTGACGTCATAGAGAGGGAGACGAAATAGCGAAAGTGACGAGTGATCAACGCAACCTTCGACCCGACCGCTAGATATTTGTCTGAGATTGTGACGGACCGGTTTTTTCTCTTAGCCTCCTCTTCACTATCGACGAATAACGCTCCTGTTATATATCGTTCACGTTTAAACGGATGAATCCAATTTTATTGACATCTTTATACCTCCTCACCTCAATTCTTTTATCTGTGTTAAACATAATGAACCTAAATATTTTTTTCTGTTTATATTTTATTAGATTTTTTGTTACTAAATTCATTTCAACTATTATTTAATTAGTACATTTAGTATAAATAATCAGTGGTCAGTGGTGAGGTCACCTCAAACAGGTTTCACCTGAAAATCAGCGCAACCTCGCATTAATGTGAGGTTGCATTAAGCTGAGGTGGAACCCTTTGGCCTGCACCGTTACAGCGCAGAGCACACACCCCACCCGGGGGGCTGACTTACCGACAACCAACCTTGCCTGCCTACTCACTTATTTAGCTTATTTCTTTCTTGTATCTAGTCTGTGGGTGAGTAGGTAGGTAAGGCCTAGTAACTTTTGTTATATTTTGTCCTCCTTTCTGTTCTGTGCTGTATCTCTGTTGTGTCAATAAATGCATCTCTATCTCTATCTATCTCTAACCTACAGAGGCTACAGAAGCAGCAGAAGAAGTTGCCACCGGTTCAACCTTGCTATTCTTCAAACGTGACTACCACGAACGAGAGATACAACAAACTAAACCACCGAGATCGTCCTTTTATTATTTTTCTTTACCATATTATAATAACTTACCGAAGCGTCTTCAAATATTTTATGGTAGTTGGGCACGCAGAACGGCGGCGCTGCCGACAGCGCCCGGATCATCTGGCAGAGCACCCTGTGACAAACCGATTTACTGATTATAGGAATAAACAAATAATAACAATGAAATATCGAAAAGTACAGTTGTCGCCAGATGAGGCCTAGGTTATGGCATCCTAACTAATATTAGAAATGGGAAAGTGTGTTTGTTTGTTTGTCTTTCCTTTACGCCCTAAATAAGCAACTAATCGACTTGATTTTTGGTATAGAGTTGGTTGAAAGGATGGAGAGTAACATGGGCTACATTTTGTCTTAGTAAAACATCAAATTCTCATGGGAGATATACGGGAATAAGCCCCCTAGATATTTGAAATTCGAATTTATCGCGGGTGAAACCGCGGGGAACAGCTAGTGATAAAATAATAGTAAAATAATGCTCCACATTTTTCAAACGTCGTATTTTATTTGACTTCAGTTCAATTTATTTGAACGATCGTTTTTTGCACGATGGTTTCTTTATCTATTAATAAAACAACCAGAGATGGAGTGTTATCAGAAACACAACTGACAAGACTAATAAAATAACCATTCGTTATACACCTAGAAATAAAATAATTGGTGCTGACCATATAAAATGATAACGTGGTAGGAACTCTTGTCTGAGAAAAGCCTGCCCACTGCGCCATAGAGTTTGTCAAAATGAACATCAAAAACCAACAGAAGATCAAAGATAAAAAGCTATTTAAAATGCAAACACGTTCCACAAATAAAAACCGCCAATTGCGAGTCGGACTCGTGCACGAAGGGTTCCGTACCATTATCTATAAAAACGGCAAAAATATCACGTTTGTTGTATGGGAGCAATATTTATTTTATTTTAAATATTTTATTTTTAAAATGAATAAATAACTAGGTATTCTGTGAATATTTTAAGCGTCTACCTGTTGCCGTTGTCAATATCGAGCAAAAACAAGCAAAAAAATTATGTTTGTTGTATGGGAACCCCCTTAAATATTTACTGTATTCTGTTTTTTAGTTGTTATAGCGGCAACCGAAATACCTCATCTGTGAAAATTTCAACTCTCTAACTATCATTGTTCATGAGATGCAACCTGGTGACAGACGGACAGACGGACAGAGGAGTCTTAGCAATAGCGTCCCGTTTTGCCCTTTGGGTATGGAACCCTTAAAAAAGGCCTTCTGACTGACACGAGTTAATATCCTGAGATCAAAGATATAAAGTTGATGACGGAAGTTATTGCTCGTAAATAAACGTAAATGCTACTTTTAGCTACGATGTAGACATGCTACGGTTCGCTACGGCAGGCGTAGACACGCTACGGTCGGTTCACTACGGCGTAGGCGCCTACGAGGCGTAGCGAAAGGCGATGTACCTAATATAAAATTATTACGGGCGTTTGCTACGGCTTTGAAGACACGTGAAATAGTAAAACGTTGGGTACATTTTTGGTAAACTGCGGAGAAAAAAGAAAAAGCTGTTTTTTGACAAATTTCTAAGAAACATCGCGGCTGGCAAACTTTGAATTGACAATCGTCAAAAAATAGAAAAGATCATTGTAGAAAACGTCTACAAACTTCTGCCCTTTCAGTCTGCCCAATTTCAATTAATTTTTTCCCGAACCAAAAGCATGCCAATAACAACACAACAACAAACAATTTTAACGCAAATATAAGTTTGACATTTGCGAACGGCAGTTCGTACATTCAACCTGAAATTAAACTTCGACGGTTTCATAGGGGCCAGGGAAAATGACCTATAAAGTTTGCGAAGTAAACACAAACATGACTCGGGAATAAAACTCAATTCGTCCACGCTTTTCACTTTTTCGCCAAGTGAGACAGCAAATACCTATACTAAAAAAATAAACAGCTAGGCACCATTATACCTCCCGAAGTCTAGATGAGTATTTTGATACCTCACTTATCAAAACCGCTTTAGCGTTTTGACGCTTGAAGGTAATAGGGTTCGCCAAACACATAGAAAAAAATCGAAAACCCACGCCTTGTGGGTAAAAAAGGTGGACACGCATTCACGGGGCGGTATACTAAATTCACCTGGGGTAATTCACCCGGGTGCACTAAGTACACGTTTAGTAGACTTTATTCACCCTGGTCATTTCCAGGTGGATTAAGTTCACTATTTAGTAGACTTTATTCACTCAGGTGATACCTACGTGAATTAAGTGCACTACATGGTAGACCTTATTCACCCATGTGCTTACAAACTATCGTGTAATGCAACCTACGTGGACACTTGGAGCCAATCTTGAGTGCAGTCGTCACATGTTTGTAGAACCATAGTAAGCCTAGTCTTGTACAGCTTTGTTGTACAGACTAAAAAATCTGACATCACAAAGAAGGTTTGTGATGAGCAAAATGTAGACGGACCTAAGCTACCAATTATGATAATAAACTTACGCATAATGAGGGTTGGTGGGAAATGATGGAGTCAGCTTCAGCACTGATCTGAACGCCAGGATGTCGCTGCTCGTGTTCTGACCCAGGTGTTCTGACAACAAAACATACATTTATTGAACCACCAACGAAAGGTACACCGTAAATAATTACAAAAAAAGGAAGAACATGTACGTATTATACAGAAATATATGAATTTAAAATATTATTAGTAGCCCACATTATTAAATGATTTATTCATAGGAATGAAAACGTTAAATAACCATTATTTTGATTACATCTAAACAGAAAGCGAAAACTTGTCACAACCCTTGACCGTATTATTATCATAGTGTAAGCTGGTTAACTACGAACCTTATTTGTGTTGGAAGAACACCAACGTTCAGTTTAATTTATTTATTTATGAATTCGTCAAACTACGATAGTTTTTATAGTAAAATAGTGTAAGCTCATTATAACTCGATGGACCGACGACATCGTAGCAGCCACAGGGAGTCGATCGATGGACGCGGCTCAGGAACGCACTTTGTGGCGTCGTATGAGGGAGGCCTATGACCAGCTGTGGACATGTATGTGCTGATATGATGATGATGATGAAGCTCATTATAAAATTCGTCATTGTTCGTTGATTTAGATTCCTTATTATGTAAAATGATACTTTTCCACTCACACCCATTCTTTTTAAAGCCCAACCTCTTAGTAATTACTACTGCTCTATGATATGCCTGAATTAATTTAACAATAAAAGGAACAAGAATGTTCCTTCAAAGTAATTCATAAGACGCTAATTGAAAGGGTTGTATACGAAAGTGAATTTTGGAAATTGTATACCCCTTTGTATTACTTTCTATGGCTTACCCACTTCTGTATCACCATTTGTTATTCGGATGGAAAATAGCTTCTGAGCATGTTCAACTATTTAGGTACCTACTCATAAAGTATACCTAAACGTTTACGACATAAAAAACCTTTAATACCAAAACTATTTTTAAAACGCCTCATTTTGCTCACTCGTACGTTCTTCTACGACACCACATTATCATCATCGGCATCATCTGATGATGATAATGCTGCGGAGCTGCACAGCTGGACATAAGTCTTCCCTAATGAGTGCCATAGCGCCCTGTCTTCAGCTTGCCACATACAGCATCTGCCAGCAGTCTTTCGCAGATCGTCACCCCACCTGGTCGTTCTACACTTTGCCGAGTCGCGGTCTCCACTTAAGAACACGTTTACCCCAGTGTCGAGATGTCGTCCAGAGGAGCCTGTGAACTCCACCAGGGCCATGTGCTTATCAGCATTACCGTCCACCAACCCCAAAAAATCCACTGCAGAGTATGACACCCCCAAAAGGTGCAGTTGGAAATGAAGGGATTTGCCATTATCACTATAAGTGTCAGGCATCTTACTAGATTTCTTTCAACAGCAAGACGCTCAGAACGGTAGACTTTCTCTAAGATTGCCCCAATATCTGGCCCTGCGCTGCTTGAATCCAATGCGGTTTCCCGCGATCTTGATCTAGCCACAGTACAGACATACCTGCTTGAGTGATAGACGAGGAGCTGGGATCGAAGATCTCGTCATCAATAGCAACGACGGCGTACTCCCCGCTCGCCAGCAGCCCCCTCTGCCGGAGGACCCTTACGAAGTCCACCAGGGCTATGTGCTCTCCCAAGAACACATAGACTGCAACAAAGAGGCTTATTAAGGTAAACTCGGAGAAAAAAATAGCTAGTGTCCGACCGAACATGGATTTTCAGCCTTTCGGCTAAAATCCGAAACCAATATCGACCTCGGTGTCATTTTCGGTCAAAAAAGAAACCGAACTTTTTTAAACATAATTGGATCTTGAACAGCACCTAAAAATTCAGAGAGAGTGAAAGATAATATTTTATTGAACCGAAAAACACAAGAAAACAATTCATAAATTCTTCAATAATGATGATTCAGGGTTCTAATAAAATATTTGTTCCTAAAGTTAATAACAACTAACGAGAGACGCAGAAACTACAGAGAGAACACGCGGTTTACTCTGAAAAACCTCAAGAACAAAATTTAATAGAGAAAATTTATACAGTAGGTATTTATAACTTAAAAAATTGTGTCGAAAAATAGCAAGCCCGTTTTTGTTTCGATCCTGGAGATCCAGCGACTGACTTCTTGCAATTAACGCCACGAAGTAAAATTATACTTAATAAATAAATACTTCAAGGAACATACAAAACATACAGACCCGGAACAAATACTTGCAGATCATACAAACAAGTCTCGCAGCGGGAATCGAACCGAAGGTTTCGTAGTCACAGGCGGACCTTGACCATCCCCCACGAAAGTATTTTCTGAGATATGTTTTTACTAAGTTAGGTACTCATTTACTACATTAAATTTAGAATCTAGTGTATAGTCCCTACTAAATTTGTACTATTGCCTCAAAACATGCACGTAAATTTTATCAAAAGGATTGAACGAATTGAATTGAATGAGATGAAGATTTAAATCAAAAGGGAACAAAATGAATTGCACAAAAGGGAAGCCCCTTATGCAACTATCCGAAGTTGACCAAAAGGGAACAAAATGAGTTTAACAAAAGAGACGCCCCGTTGCGTAACTATTTGCAGCTGAGCAACTTCAGTTGCACAAAAGGGAACTCGCGAAAATTAAACTCAAGGCCCAACGTCAGTACGCTGGGCAGTGAATACGTTGAAGTCAACTGTCAATATGTACCTATTGAACAGAACAAATAATCCGTCAATATCCAAACGTTCCTACTATTTTCCATTCGAGACCGGATTTTTGGAGAACTGAAAGCCGCAGAAATCCCTCCCCAATATTCCGCTTCTACGGCTTTGACTCCTCAATGTACCCAATAAAAGCGTTCATTCATCAAAACTTATGAAACAGTTTCCTTTGTGTTTTTGTAGGATTTTTTACTGGTGCCAGTTGCACGCTTCCTCTTGATCTTGATACTTGATTTTCTTTCTTTCAGTGAATTGATCAAAGTCGTTTTTGTTAGGTACCTACTTTGTGGAAAACTCATAGTAACTCAGGGACAGAGTTACAGTGACTTTATTGTATTACAACTTACCTACGCATAAAAATCAGGATATACATTGTGACAATGAAAAAAAAAAAGATGCTCCAAGGCCCCTGCGCGGTAGTTATCGAATTTTTGAAAAATATTAATCACTTTACGACAACGACTCGCACTTGGCCGGTTGTATTTATGCTTTATAATGTCTTATGTTGGCATTGCCTCAAAATAAATAGAAATATTACGAGCTTTAGGAGACTTGGAACGAGCTCATCCTCGTTAGGTTTTAGTAGTAATTTTTCTGCCCTTGATTAATTACTTACTCCTCGTTTTGTCGTAGGTCTGGTCCACGATGCTCTCCATCTTGGAGATGTACCGAGGTATGTAGTCCGCGAAGCGATGCTCCGTAGTCACAGCCATGCCGTTCTTTTGCGCGAGCTCCTGCGAATAAGGAAAACTTTTTTTTTTTTTTTCAAATAAGTTGATTTTAGAATGTACTTTAAAGTAAAAGCCACGTTTTAGACTACTTAGGAGCAAAATTATGGAAATGCTTACAAAGGAGTATTGTGAAAATTATCGGGTTTCAGACTCCACTGCCCTAACGGTATAAAAATATTTCCGTTTATGAAGTCTATTCTTAAGTTGTATAGTATAAAGTATAAACGTTGCTTCTGTCTTAAACAAAAAACTTATGCAAAAGAAAAACAGGACCTTCTTTATGTAGAAAGATGCAGGCTTTCGAGATAACATAAATGTAGAATACTACTTACTCCAATGTGCTTTATTTGTTATCACGTTATCAGCGTTTTCAATTAATAGCGAAGCTTTTTAAATAAATATTACAGATTCAGTCTACGCCAAGTTAAAAATTATTAATGAAAAGTTAAAAGATAAGAACTTCGTTGGCGGTATGATGTGGGGACAAGTTCCGTTGAGAGCGAAAACGATAAATATTCGAGGAAAATAATATTGAAAATATTTGCATTAGATATTCTTGACACATTAAATCGTTCTTTGAAATGATGGTTCGTAACAATAAAAATATGCCTTTCGTCCTCTTTAAAATCAGATTCTTCGAAAAGCTACTCCCGAACGTTCCTAAACATCTTATAGGTTCGGCCTACATTGTATTTACTTACTTACCATGTCCCCGAACGTCCCAGAGCTGAAACAAATGAATTCTGACAATTCATCCCACTCGGCATCGCCGGCGGGACGAGCAAGTGCGCGCGATTTCGTAAAATCGAAATCTGAAACTTGATTGGCGCTTGAAGTTGCTTGAAATTGTGAATATTGAGTGCATACGACAAAATGAGCATGTTTGAAAAAGAAGAAAGGCCAGCAGGCTGTTAATTATTGTTTAATTTATGTTACAAAAACTTTTCTAAACTTATCAAGGTACCTCTGAACTCACACATTTTTAAATGCAACAAACCTTAATTGCATTCATTTGCTGCTGCGCGGCGGTGTGATCATCACCAGCGACGATGGCGAACTTGGTCCACCCGAAGGCCTTGAGCAGCGCGACCACCGACTTGCTGACCTTGTAGGCGGGCGGGAGAGTGCGCGCGAACGTGCCGCCCAGGCTCGTCTTGGACCGCGTGCTGTGCGTACCGACACATTTCTGATAAAAAGAAGCCAATTTCAATAAGGTTAGATCACCAAAACTTGTAAATTTAAAGCCGGTACAATAGTACTCCGATTTAGAATCAAATATATTTTATGTCAGCAAAGAAAAATGAAATACATGAAAACTTAACAAAAACTGATAAAAGTAACAGAAAAGAACAACAGTAAGGGTTTCACTAAAAACTAAAACACAAACATCAAAAAAGCATAATATCACAAATGTAACCAAAAATGTTTAGAATTCGAACATTTTTTTTGAGCTTCTGTGCTTTACTTCGATGATATCAATGTCATTAAATATTTTCCAACAATATTATCCTTGGGTTTTGTTTTACAAATATTATCCAGGTTTTTGAATCGGAGTATAGGCAGTATTCGCTATCCAGAGTGATAGCGAAAGCCGAGTGGGTACCTAGGCGGTACATGCATAACATCCGGCGGGATGACGCGCGAAACCGAGCAGCTTTCTTCGTGTATTGAATACCGCGTACCTAGGTCTTAATTAGGCCGTACAGGGTATAAACAGTAAACAGCAAAATATGTTCAACAGGGTCAACTTGTCCCATGAACAGAACCCAACATCCTTAGTACAATATACAAAGTTCTTTCAAGAATCATAGAATCTAAACCTCTTTATATCCATCAATACAATAAATCCATCAATACAAAAAACCCAAGAAGTATAGGTTACTTTTTATTAATGAGAATAATTGTTTAGTAACTATAATTTATTACTAAAAAGCAATAGTTCATTGCTTTTTATGCCATAAACCAGCTCCCATACAATAGGTATAACTTAAAAAGATTCCATTGAAACAACGCGTACGAATGCCATCGTCAGAATCTAGTACCTACGTAATAATTCCCTTCCGCGAATGCAAACCACTGGCGCACAGATATAATAATACTTTACTATATAGTACACTGACGTAAACACAATACCTAATACACCTGACAGACCCCGACCTACATCGACTGCGAGACTTATGCACCAAATCTGGGTCAGACCCTCGCGGATGTGTACGATAATCGAACCTAATTAATGTGCTGCATAAAACTGAAGAAGGTTCAACTATTTGAATCCAGCCTAATTGAATTGAATATTATTCAAGTGCCTACCTACTTTTCGTGGTCCCTAATTTTGACTATTTTACCTGACTGAGTAAGAAGAATGGTTAGATAGATAGATAGTTTATTCATGAACAATGTTTACAATTGTATTTGAATATTAAGAGTAGGTATCTTAAAATAGACTTACGACTATAACATTAATGTGAATATAAAGAAAATTAAATACATTCTCTCATAAAATCTAAAGAATACTATCAAAATTAGTTTAAAAAGTCAAAGTTATATTATAATTGACCTATATATATATATGTTAACATAGTCAAAATTTAAAGTCATCTAATGAGTACAAGCACTTTTCCACAAAAGTTTGTTTGTTTTTATACAAAAGCTTTAGATAATAGTAGTAGTTTTCTTACCGCATTTTAATGTTACTTAGGGTTCGGTACTTCAAAAACACCAAAAAGAGATCGCAAATTCTCACAGATGTGGAATAAACAATGATATTCTAAAAATGATATTACAAAGTAATATCATTTTTCGTTTTTTTCATTTACAAGTTTTTTTTTGTTTATTTGTGTAAAGATTTTTTTAGAGGAACGTTAACAGCGTGTACATTCATAGGGTATTCTTATGTAGATTGGTACACTTTTTTGTCATATAAGCTGGAGTAAACGCAAAGAAGGGTTATTCCGAATACGTACTTAAAGCATATCGATGCGAGTTTTATCTTTTTAAATATCAAAGCTAGCTAAGGTTTCTTTTTCAAATATAAAGAGATAGTTTCTCTCGTACTTTTATTATACCTAAAAATCTGCACAGTAATGCTTGACAATTCGCACAGCATAATCTAATCCAAAGCTTAGGACAGCTTGTGCTATGGTTACTAGATAACTGATACATACATATATCTACTTAGTGCATTGTAATTATATATTTTTATCGTATATAGAAACACCCGGGACAAATATCTGCAGATTGTACAAACATTTCTCTCGAGGCGGGAATTGAACCTACAACCTCCTCCGTCACAGTCGTAGGTAGCTGCGCCACTGAGGTCGTCCAATAATTAATTTGTATAAGTCGCATCCCTGTACCGGAAAACCCAGAAATAGTTCCACGACGATGAAAATTTCTTGAAACAACAACGAGACAATGTTTTGAAATGAAGTTGACATTGTATGTTTTGATTCAATTTGTGAAGGGTTTCACAATGTTTATTTTGATATGAAGTACTTATAATAAACCCACGTTCTATTATTTAAACAGTAAATTATTCGCCCTCGTAACCAGACAGTAACGTCGTAGTATATAGTAGGCACCTATTGAAAACGCACATAATCATGCGTGAGTAGATATAACGGGGAGAAGGGGCATAGTGGAGACGATAAGGAAAAACCACGAACCGAAAAAAAAACATTACCTACCTTTCTGACAATATTTTTCTGGTATTTAGCATAAGTTAATTCATTAAATTCATCAAATAAATTCAAACCTTAGAATTGAACAAAGGCAACACCTCTCGTCAAACGAATCAAATGTAACTTTGGTCGTTGAGCAGGTTTGGTTAAACTGTTATGTTACCCCTGTAGGGGGAGCCACCGGCGCTATAGTCCGTAAGAGGTCCCAAAGATTTTCGGTTGAACCGACTAAGGGTTTCGTGGCTTAGTTGGTTAGAGCACACCCGTACTGAGGGTGGGGCGCGGGTTCGAATCCCGCCGAAACCGAAAATATTTGGGAACTTATTTCATTTCTTAGGTACTTACGTGTGAAATGAGAGGAAGGTTCCAAGCTGATGCAAGTCTAGCTTCCGTGTGGCAGGTGCCGTCTGGTCCGAAGAACGCCACGACGCCAAGGTCCCGCATTTGGGTCATCACTCTGTACGAGAAACTACTGTTAGAACTGTCACTATATACGACAATGCTATAATAATATAATATTGTAACGTAAATCCAATTAGGAGACTTTTGAGTTAGCAAAACACATTTCAACACAAAGCTAGTCTTTGGAATTTGATAACGTTTTTAACCTTGGCAGTTGATTTATAAATTACACTTATATTATTTATGCGCGAACTTGGATGTTTCTTACCTGACTTAAAATATAAAAATAGTACTTGTTCAAACTGAATTTACAAATCACGTTTTATGTTACAAACATACTAAACAAAGCATCATCAGAAATTACAAAGTTTAATTCCCTACTAAAACCATTTACAGTTTCCTGGTGCATTTAGATTTTTCGTATTATATTACAAAATTTAAAGAAAATTGGTGAAATACAAAAAGTTAAACGTTAGTGTAACTTTAAACTTAAACTGGAGTTTGATTCCTGAAACGATTTTACCACTTACACCAAGTATGAAATCAATACATTTCAAAAGAACAATTAAAAAAATACAAACCAGAACTGAGTTTGAATAAAAACGGTTGAGCGCATGAAAAAATGTTGGAAACAGCGTTTGTTGCAAATTTTATGTTTTACAATTTTATACTAGACGTCTCGTAATTACGAAAACCAATTTTTATGATATTAGATCTTGAATAACTAACAAATTCAAAACGATATTTTATTTGCCTTTTGTAACAACGCCTAATTGAAGGCTTATACAAATCTCGAGCAGGATATCTCGGAATAGTTAGGTGATATCCTGTTATGTCTGGACTACCTACACATTCAAAATCGATCTGACAAGCTTCAGGTGAGATAGTGGTGAGACGAAAAGATATTCACGATAAAAATTAACTAGCTATGCCGTTTTTAGGGTTCCGTGGGAAAAACGGGACCCTATTACTAAGACTCCGCTTTCCGTCTGTCCATCTGTCCGTCTGTCGCCAGGCTGTATCTCATGAACCTTGATAGTTATAGACAGTTGAAATTTTCACAGATGATGTATTTCTGTTGCGGCTCCCATACAACAAACGTGATTTCTTTGCCGTTTTTATAGATAATGGTACGGAACCCTTCGTGCGCGAGTCCGACTTGCACTTGGCCGGTTTTGTTGTAAATCCTAAGCTAATGCTCAGTAGGTTATTATTAAGAACTAAAATAAAACGATAGGTAAACAATTCTTAGTATTCTTCTTAGATGTCCACTAGTAAATAAATAAAATACTAGGCATTTTAACACTGCATCATCCTGGCCCGAAAGTAAACAGAGCTGGAGTTATGGGTCCCTATTAATAATAGCAATAATACTTACCTTTGTTTATCTACACATTTTCTGTGTATAGTGTTAGGTACCTAGTTCAGAAAGTATTTTCTATTTTCGCCCCAAAGTCAAACTAACATGAACTCCAACGAGCGCCATTCGACATTAATCATGGTTATACAACAACACATGTCATTAAATATGTCAAAGTAGAAATGGGCATGTCATGTCTTAGAATTACTACTGCTTAAATTTTGAAAATTGTTTTTAAAAGCTTGGTTTTGGGGCTTAGGACTTAGGACGGCAGTGGGCACCATGAAATCTGTCGAGGTTTAAAATGAACAGATTTACCTGTGTCTAATGTGTACTGTAAACAACGGCAAACGTAGTGTAGGACGCCCTCCGACCAGGTGGGATGACGATTTGCGAAAAACTGCTGGTAGATGCTGGATGTGGCAAGCTGAAGACAGGGCGCTATGGTGCTCATTAGGGGAGGCCTATGTCCAGCAGTGGACTGATATAGGCTGATGATGATGATGATGAATGTGTACTGTGCCTACGTGTATGAAAAGCTTGTTAAATAATAAAAGAGAAATACAAAATTGTGTCCGAGGTTCCCAAGCTTCATCATCTGTGTTATTATTACTCTCGTTTGTCCCAAAGGGACAGATCTATTAAAGCTAACCTTTTTTAAAAATTGGCTCGTAAATATTTTGTATTTTCAAAAAGAGAGATGATTTAAAAATGTAAATGGCTTGATCACAGTAGAAAGTTGTATAGTAGTTTGAAGGAAATTCCTTTTACGAGTACGAGTATAATAAAACTACTCATAAGTAAAATTCGTAAACCGTAAATTTGTAGATTCATAAAACATATAGGTGAACTTTACCTAAAGGTTTTATGCACCTATAAATTTACGGTTTTCGGAATTTTTCCCTTCATTTGTGCTACCTTACTTTTTGCTAAATTTCATGATTCAAGGTCATCGGGAAGTACCCTTACCGTACCGGTTTTGTGGGCATATCATGTTCCCAAAATATTCAACGCGTCGCTGAGAAGGAAAGAAGAAAGGGGGTGTACACAGACAGACAACAAAGTGATCCTATTAAGGTTCCTTTTTTTCATTTTGAAGTACGGAACCCTAAAAATTGTAACATATCCATAAAAGTAACATCCCTATAGAGTGCCTGTCTGTTCTCCAACCAGTGTTTGTGATCAGGTGATAGATATAATGATAATAATACAAGTAAATATTATAATTCCGTGTAATAATGTTTTTTTTTCTTTTAATGAAAACGATTTTGACATTTGTTTCTTAGAAATCCGAAACAAAAGGTGTCATTTAGTGACGTTTGCACGTTCAGTAGTTAGATTGTTCGTTTCGTGCTAGAAAAAGAGGTTTACCCCACGGTTGTCTGGTAGAGATCGCTCCTGAGCGATAAGACCGCCAATTGTCACATTTTTCTTATGTACTCCATTTTATCTTTGTCTGTTATTTTTAAGTTATGTGTGCAATAAAGCATTTTCTATCTATCTATCTATCTTTACTTCGAGTACGAAAGTAGGTCTATTTTCATTTCTCGTTTCGTCTTTGTGTCATTCATCACAGTTTCGTCACATGAAACTAAATTAGACTTGAATTTTAACTAGACGTCGTCGCCTATTGAAAAACCAGGTTCAGTTAATTTTAATCATTCAAAAATTTTAAATCGGTTTATATATTTTAAAACACGCCAAATTTCACTTGCTGGTAGTAGCACTAGTTTCTGATACTAAGAACTAGAAACTTTCTGATTCGTTTTCGTGCATTTACCATATGCACGAAAACTAATCAGAAACAACGATTTCACGAGTAATACGTACTCGTAAAACGAAACGCCCTTGATCGCGTAAGTTTGAGTTTTTTATGAATAATCTTTTTTTAACATTACTTTTACCATGGACTAACTAATACAGTTAGTCCATGCTGTTACTAACCTCAAAGACAAGCTCTCCCTGTCCATCAGAACAGGCATCCTGGCGGGGCCGATGTCTGCAGCCACGAACCTCAGCTTCAACCCTGGCAGGAGGCTCGGTTCTCTGTTCACAGCCGCCACCGCTAGCGGCATAGCGCCCAGCACCGTCTGGAAACCAACCACTGTTAACACATTTACAGCTGGATGAAGTCATACATGTGCGTGCGTCGGTTGCAATAAAAGTGAGGATAAACATAGTGTGAGCGGATTCTCGACGGTTTTTATACTGTGCGAACGTTCCCTTGCAAAAAGTAGAGTAAGTAGAGTCAACCAGCTACGAAAATAGCTAAACACGATTCTAATATATTAGATAATAGTATTTAAAGGATATTTTTCTTTATTCATAACAAATCTTTTGGCAATAGTTCTCCCGCCAAATATACACTATCAAGAAATTTGTTTTGATTGATTTATAATTAAGATAATTAGAACAACCGACTATAAGCCGGTTTTCACATTCAATTCGTACATAGAGCGACTTTCGTTGACTTCCTTCTGGGTAGGTAGAGTTACAAAATAAACGGTTCCAAATCCGCTGAAACCGCTATCCACCTACTATGCACCGAAACCCCCTACGCATTTGATCACGTAACGGATAGCAAAGTGCCAAGGTGACTGGTGATGGAAATTAAAAATTGTGTCCGTTTCGGAGACAGTTTTTGAGCACTGTTGGAAAAATAAAGAGTAATTGTTGAGTTCGGTATTTAAATTTTTGTAATTGATTCTATCAAAAGGTTTCAACGAAGTTGAAAGCTTCTCTAATAGGTTCGCAGAAAAAATGTCGATCGTCATCTCTGTGATGCCACTCAGACCTCCAGCGTTTTTATGTGTACCTACCTAACGAAACTCATTTAAGTTACACCAGATCCTAGTTTTATGACGTTGATTGTATGCCTACTGTCGTCAAGTCGTCATTACAAGCGCTCTCTTTTTTATAACACTACTATCTGCTGCCTGCGGCTTCGCACACGATTTTCAAGTGGCTTATGTCCGTCCCCGGGATATCATTTACCTTCTTGCCAAATTTCATTGAGTACCATTCAGCCGTTTAGGCGTGAAAAGTAACAGACAGATAGACAGAGCTACTTTCGAATTTATAACATGAGTATGGATTGTGACACCGACCTGACTCCGTCGATACGCTCCCAGGAATCCAATAGTGATGGTCTTGTTATGCAGCCAGCTCTCCCTCATGTTAGGGCAGACATTCGCCCCCCCGCACTCCCTCCCCACCACATCATACAAATCAGATCCATCCAACTCCAACGAATCCAAAACCATGCTGTCCTCCACCAAGTCGACTCCTGAATAAATATTATTCAAATAAACGGAATCGAGTTTCCTTGTATCTGTCGGCTCGTCGAACGTTGTGTTTGTATCGCATTTGCTCTTATCTATCTTCAAGTATATAGTTTCGTTAATGTCTGTCGTATTATAGATATATGTTTTGTCTATTTCTAGAGTTTCATTCTCGATTTTGTTTGTATCGTCGGTAGGTTTGGCGTGAGCGTCGGCTAAGGCTAAGAGAATCACGCAGAGGATTTGGGTGTGAGGCGCCATTTTGGTTCACATTATTGGTGATGATGATGTTGATTTGATGGATCTGTAAAAAGAAAGAAATGCATGAATTAATAGTAGATTAGTAGCCAAGGGCTGTAAGGCATCAATTGCAGTCCGAGATATTTATAGTTTGAGGGTGCACTTGGTGCTTACACCCGAGCTAACTACTCTGCTTTACATCTCGATTGTGAGGTAAGTAGAAAAAAACCGGCATTACAAGAATAAAACATTTTTCATTGAATCGGGAGTGCAGCTTATATCTTCATCACTTGAAGAACTCATGTTTTTTCCTAATTAGCACGTAATTATAACAAAATCCCAAAAACTATACACTATTAACTATATAACTATTATCATATACTTAATTGAAGAATGGTACCGTGGTGACCTTTGGCATCAAGAAGCTTCGCTGTTATTTTTATTTAAAAGTTTGTAAAAAATGAAAGCTCTTTGGCCATTAACATTATTGGCAAATATTTCAACGTTCTGTAACGATGAATTTTAAAACATCGAAAAGGGACTCTCATTTATTGGCTTTATTCAGTAAGTAAACATGAGTTTACAAACTAAGGCTGTGTTTTCAATGGACAGTAAAATCGAGAGCGGTTTTTTGACAGCTCTCAGTGGAACTGTAACCCCGAACGCGGAAACCTTCAAAAATGCGTAACCTATGTAGGTATATTTATTTATTTTATTTTATTTTCAGCCCGTATTGTCCCACTTCAGGGAAAAAGTCTCCCTCCCTTTTATACAGCTTTCTCTGACCCTAGATTCCATAGGTCACTTTCTTCTTTCTAACCTACAGTTCCTCCTACTTGTTTGGCTACTGATCTTCTTGTGTGACATATGTGCATGTGAACCAAATAACAGGGTGAAACTACTCAAACGCCATGCGTCGGGTGTTAATAATGTGATTCTAGATATAGAAAATTTGATTCAACTTCGGCATCGCGATTGGTCGGATTAATAATAGTGTGGATCCACCTTATCTATCAACCATTCTATTGAAAACTGTCAATAACCCGCTTACGCTCCCGCTCACCAGAACCGCAGCCATACAATTACCCCTACAGTATTTGCGTAGCCGACACCGGTAGGTAATTTATTCTCCTCATCGCCCTGGATCAATTACAACGTAAGCGAAAATAATTGAGGCTGGCGCGATGCTCTTGAAGCCGTTTGGAGCTTTGAGAGTTCAATGGCTTGATTACAGGGCTCCCAGCTTTTCTGTGTATATATTTACACACCAAAGTCGGCCTCAACCCAGTGTTTTGATGTCGGCAATTTTTTTTATATAATGACGTCAGCGACAGTGCCCGCTGTCTCGCCAAAAGTCCTGCTCCGTAACTTCCAGGATTGTACATTGTCCCCCTGCCTGGTTAGACAGGGGGACAATGCACAATATACTCCCATGCGAAATGTCAGTGCAGATCTCAGTTCCCCCACTTAGAATTAGAATTAGTACCCGCTGAATTATTGCGACGTTGTACGCGATAGTTTCAGTTTAATTTTCTTTATTCACAAACAAATATACTTGTGTCGGAATATTTGGAATATAAGGGTCGGTGGCACATTTGCAACAACGTTGGCACAATAGAACTAAAAAATTGAAGTCCCGTTGGTACCATGTCCGTGTCTTCGACTCTTCGCGATTTGCCAAAAGTTGCTGATTTCACGCCACCGACAATGTTTACCGATCCGGCGGCGCGGCGGCGTCGTCGTAACCGGGGGGGGGGGGGGGGGGGGACTTTGGCGTCCTGGCTCCTAGAAGTGAAGCCACCAACGGTAAAACTGTGTCGGGGGCGTTGGCGACTTTCATGAATGTAATCAATAAATAAATTAAGGAAATTAAGGATAATTAATTAGGTACCTTCTATAATTGTGATATTTAATGAAGTGATAAGCTAAGCTACCTCTCAAGTTGCATGACACCCTAACAGGGCTCCTAATACCTAGCATACGTGAATTTTGTAAGATCTTTCACATTGTGTTAAGTTTGCAAAATAAAATACTTGATTACTTAAATAAATTATTTGTAATTAAATTATATAATCGTGATTGCCACTTGACCACGATTGCTGTAACGCGATGGAAACGTAGGGGCAATAACAACACAAAACAAGGTAGGTACCTACCGGACAAATAATGATTCATTATATTTACTAAGTTTTGTTCATTAGATGTACTTGTTCTCTAATTTTATTGGGGAAATCAAATATCACACACCACCAGTTAGCACCAATAACTATCCCTATTGTCAAACTGACGTAAAACCTTAAGGATAAAATTAGAGTGATAAACAATAAATGTACTATATATTAGTATTACTAGTACTAGTTTATTGACGCACACCATACGAGGCAGAATTTAGTTAAATATTTTAACGAACTGTACCTGAATTCCAGAAAATAAATGATTATAATGTATTTATTTTGTACTGTGATATAACTCTTTGTTTGACGATACCATAATGTGTGTTGATTTTCTAAATAAAAGTGGCGTTCAAAATGCATCATGTGTAGCAAATATGCCACTGTGTTACAAAGGTAAGAGTGAACATTTATCTACTTATTCTTAATTATGTTAAGTTAAGGTCGGAAGTGACGTTGTTTGTAAGAAAAACAGTTTTTTGTGATTTCTGCACGTCATTTTGCGCACATTCAAAGCCATTTGCTATAAATCCATGCTAAAACAAACTACGAATCAATTGTCATTTAGGAGTCTATTGACATTAAGAGTTTTATTACTAAAATCTACATTATGTTGATTTATTCCAAAACGCCAACTGATTCGTAGGGCAACCACCGGCATCGATTCGCCCGGGGCAACGATGTTTTGCGTCAAGGAGCTTACCTATATTTAAACTTTCCAAATAGATCCAAATTATTTTGACATACAAAACAACGCTGCATTGTTCTTTTGTTTTTAAGACTATAGACCTTCGTTTGACCACAATCTCACCTGATGGAAAGTGAAGATGTGGCCGACGATGTATCACGAAGGTCGAGAAGATACCTACTCACTCTTGACTTGTTGTTCAAGTCAATAAACTTCGATTTAATAACGATTTCAGCTTTCTGTGTGTTTGATACCGGAAATTGATAAGAGGATTTCTTTTTCGCTCCAAATATAAATTCCTTCCAATTGAATCACTCCAGAATACAGCGTTATTATACCTTAAAGCTGATTGATGCTGCATACCCGTGATAAGTTGTAACAACTGTTGACATATTTGCAACATAGAGAGCTTAGTTCGAGATCGTTGGCTTACTTTTATGTTTTATTATTATTATTATAGGACTTGACGAGTATGGATCTGATGAAGAGTTGGCCAATGTTAACATGTTCATGGGCTATCCAGATGCGCTGCTCAAGGTTGCCGCATCCTGCTGCATCATATTCATGATCATTGGGATCCCTGGAAACCTGATTACTGTAATTGCATTAGCAAGGTACAGGAAAGTAAGTAAAATGGACAAATCATTATTTTTATATTGGCCAAACTACTTTCAGAAGCATAAAAATCGACTGAGACACACAGTGCTCACCAAAATAGTTTTTTCCTGGAACAATTTTTTTTTAACTACTACGTCAAGTAACGACCTTCTTTACGTAGAACTTTTTGAAAAATTAATAGAATATGAGTAAAGAAATTATTGGACACTGTGCGTCTGAGTCTTTAGAGTAAGTACCTATAGTATACTACCTAGAGTATTATGAGTAGGTACTATGCTTACTATCAAAACCTTTTGCTATCCTTTCCAGGTACGGAACGCAACAGCCATATTCATAATCAACCTGTCGGTGTCAGACCTATTGTTTTCAATCATAATCTTGCCAATTTCGGCAGCTCTGTTCCTGAAACCGTTTTGGACGACAGGCATCGTGATGTGTCGCGTATTTGCCGTCTTAGACTGTGGTCTTACAGCGACTTCTGTGTATTCTGTTGTAGCGATTACAATAAACAGATATGTGATGGTGTCACATCCTATTCAATATACTAAGTAAGTCTACGTAATCCATCTTTAAAATCTCTTCACTTCTGATTATAAAGTTTATTACTTAGTTTATTATAATTACAAGTAATAGGTAGTATCTACGTTCAAAGCGCATTTTTGATGGAACAGCAAAAGAGAATTTTATGCAGATAGAGGGCCACTTTGCCCGATACGATCACACGATCCGTTAATGTCATAGATTGGATCTCTTGATATTTCATCTTTCATCTGTCGCTTTCCAATTAAAATGGAAACTTAACTCACAATACACTATTACAATAGTTTTTCTTCAATCAGTTTTTTTTACAGGTTGTATACAAAAAGAAACCTCACGTTAATGATAATCTGCATATGGCTCGGAGCTTTTTTCATGCTCGTACCAATCATATTCGAGTGGTGGGGCCGGTTCAGCCTGGACCCAAAGGTCGGCTTGTGCACCATAATTGCGGACAAAAATGGAAACTCACCTAAAACATTTCTCATTGTCATGGGTTTTGCGTTCCCGACATTCTTCATCATCACTTGCTACACCCATTTAATGTATATCGTCAGGAAATCCACTGCAAAAGCCAATTCTTCGCGCCCAAAAACTTCAAACATGCAGTTTGAATCAATAGCTAAGAGAGAGGAACCCACAAAAGAGACCACCTCTAGCAACTGCCAGGAAGATACTCAAACAAATGATATAGAAACAAATGAAGACGGAGCGGTTTCTAAATTCAAAAAAGGATTTAAAGCTACGTTTGGACGACGACCAAGGAGGTTATCAAACTGCCCAACGAGAAGGGACAAACGGCTTAGATCAATGATACTGGCCATTATGATTTCGTTCTTCTCTTGCACATTGCCTTTTATGCTAACCAAGACTGTGCATAATGACTTTGCGAACGGACCGTATGGGAACGTGATAGGGTATCTATTATATTATGTGATGGGATGTATAAACCCGGTTATCTATGTGGTAATGTCGAAAGAGTACAGGCAAGCTTACAGAAGTACTTTTAGTTTGTGTACTTCAAGTAGGTAATGTATTCCTTTTTAATTAAGTTCTGGTTTTTAAGTAAGTATTTAAACCAAAGACTATGAGACTCTTAGGCTTTGTTGCAGGGTATTTACCGGTCCGGAAGCACGAACAGTTTTGACAGTTTTCAAATGACATATTCTGTTGTGTTTAATTTTGCTTCTTTACTTTTCCTTATAAAGATTGAAGTGGAGGAAAAATCAAAGTGATCACTTTATTTCCTAGTTTTACTTATGTAGTCCTGGTCTAAAAGAAATAAAGCACTTTGATTTTTTTATTTTTTTTTACTTTCGTTTAAAACTTTCTATTGAAAACGCGCTGATAAAAATAACCCAAAGCAATTCCTTCCAAAAGATATATGTACCTAGCCTAACCAACACCAGCACGGCTTGTACCCTTGGGTTTGGGGGGTTCCATAAAAAGGTAAAAAGTGAGTCACTGGCGTCAAGAACTCTACAGATCATTGGATTATTAAAGAGCCTATTAACTTGTGGGTAAACTCTCTCTCTCATTTCTCCTTAAATTTAAACTTATGTCAGATAAACTACCTTTACTTATTTCTGCTGACCATGAAATGATGGACAACGGATCTCTAAAAATAGCTGTGATGTTGAAAAAAGCTTGATGAACGGCTGCATTTTTCAGCCTGTAATTGGTAACTCGTGTTGTTACGAGCAACTTGAGGCGTGGTCATAAATAAATCAAGGTTCAAGGGCAAAGTCAGACGAAGAACTAAACTATTCTTGTGTATGCACTAGACACACAGAGGGGTTATTTACTACGCCACGGCAGGAAATTAATACTTATGTATTATAGTTATAAAATTCTTACAATTTTCGTTGGGGAAATCAAAAACCACATACCCCGCATTTTGTACTCATAACTGTAATAACCCTATGTTCAAAATGACGCAAAACTCTGACATAATAAGGTAAAACACACAACAGACAGATAAACAACAAATGTACCTATAGTTTAGTTTTGTACACAATACGTTGCAAGAATGTAGTGGAATTTCATTAGCTTTGTCTACATTCCTGCAAATAAATTACTATTAAGATAATAATTCATATTTTTACTGCGGTATTAGTCTATGCCTGACGGTTACATAATGTGTCGTGATTTTCAAAATGCCTCTTGTGAGAGTAATTCGTCAGTGTGTTACAAAGGTAACGATGTACTTATTTCTTGTATTCATTATTCTCATGCTTTTAATAAAACATTAGAGGGACCAAAATTTTATATGCATAATGCTATTAATTATTATATAAATAATGCTGAACGATCCAAAAGCATTATCTACCACCAAAGTAATCTGAGCTTGTGTTACGGGTAAGTGAAGGATAAGTGATATACTTAATAAATTACATTACATAATATATTTTACATACATAGATAGTGCACAATATGAAACATCAGAACTGCAAAACTCAAGTGGCATACGTGGGCAGGCCACATACTCGTATCTCATGGAACCGACGGCCGCTGGAGCCAAAACGGTCTTTCTTGAGTGGCGACATACCGAAAGGCGCAGTAGGTAGGCCCCCCACGGTATGGACCGACGATCTGGTGAAGATCGTGGGGTATCGCTGGATGCAGGCAGCGCAGAATCAGTCATTGTGGAAATCTTTAGGGAGGCCTGAGCTCTATGTTAAGCAGTGGATGTCGTTCGGCTGATATGATGAATTATGTTTATTGAAGTTCAAAATAATAATACAATTGTATTAAATAAATAAATAATGCTGGACAATCCACACAGCATCATTTAGCCCCAAGCTAAGCAGAGCTTTTATGGTCCTTGCTTTTATTGAGTACGTAAATAAGGTGATTATAGTACAGGTACTAACTGTTCAAGATAAACACAATGCAGAGTTGCAAGGCAACATATTTTCATATCAAGTGCTTAGTTGCGCTTTAACTTTCCGATACCTCAGTTTCAAAGTTGTAACATTATTGGCAACGTTGCCATGACCAGATGAATAAAGGATAGTTAATAATGTTTACTGTGTTCCGTTTATTTGATACCGCAAAGATCAGAGGATTTACTTTGCGCACTAAATAAAGATTCCTTTGCAACTGAATCGCCCCAGATTAGAACTACATACCATACTGATGCTACAAGTCCGTGATAGGCAGCGACAGCTGTTAAAATATTTGCAACTTTAAAGTGCTTATAGTGAGCATGTGATTGTTGACTTATTTTTATATTTTTGCTATTGTAGGACTGGACGAGTATGGATCTGATGAGGAGTTAGCCGATGTTGTTATATTCAGGAACTATCCAGATGCGCTGCTCAATGTTGCCGCGGCCTGCTGCATCGTATTCATGATTATTGGGATCCCTGGAAACCTGATTACTGTTATTGCACTAGCGAGGTACAGGAAAGTAAGTTAAATGGATTAATTATTATTTTTATATTATCCACCAACGCTCGTGACAAAAATTGTTCCGTCCGGGGGCACTTGTAATATACAAAGACCTTACAAAACTTCTCATAGAATCCACAGGTGATTGGAATGCTGGCTTTTATTTCGGTCAACGAATTACAGCATTCTGGGCAATGCTGCCAGCATTCTGCGCACTACGCTTTCTGGTGATGGCTTAGATTAGGAAATAGATAAAACAAACAAGCGGAAACCTAAAACAGTTACAATTTACGACCCTGCGCCTGCATAGCAGTTGGTTCAGCGTATACTGAACATTTTACGCTCAGCACTATTTTTCAGCCAAATACCATTGCATTTCATAAAAGCTTTCCTTTCCAGGTACGGAACGCAACGGCCATCTTTATTATCAACCTATCCATGGCAGACCTATTGTTTACAACCATAGTCTTGCCAATAGCGACAGCTTTGTTCCTGAATAAGTCTTGGACGACAGGCATCGTGATGTGTCGAGTATTTCCTGTTATAAACTTTGGCCTGACGGCGACCTCTGTGTACTCTGTTGTAGCAATTACAATAAACCGATATGTGATGGTGTCACATCCTGCTCAATATCCTAAGTAAGTATTCGTTACCTTACTTTTAATTATTTTCAAAATCAAACTCTATAACGTTTATTGCATTAGAGCCATAAACGTTATAGTAAAAAAAATCTTTTGTCAAATTTTGAACTGATTTTTTTATAAACAAATAAGGATGTACTATGCTATAAAATACAATGATTTATTTAAAGAAAATTACAATATGCAATACAATAATAATTACAAATAATATTTACAAAAAGCTATTTTCTAAAAATCTAAGCCGTCACCAGAAGTATAATAATGATGTAAAAAAATAGTGTTTATTTTTTCGCTTTACTGAATATTTCGTCAACTTGTGGAAGAAGTAAAAAACGACCAACTAGCACGCTTTAATATCACGTTTAATTACTATTAAACGTGAATTTAATTACTACCGATTTCCAACAAAAATCTATGCTCTTATTATTACAATTTAAATTACAATAGTTTTTCTTCAATTTGTTTTTCTTTCACAGAATTTATCAAACAAGAAACCTCATGGTAATGATCATTTGCATATGGCTCGGAGCTTTTGGCATGCTCGTACCAATCATTTTTGAATGGTGGGGCCGGTTTAGCTTGGACCCAATAGTTGGTTTCTGCACCATCATCGAGGACAAAAATGGGAACACACCAAAAATGCTTCTCATCGTCATGGGATTTGCGTTCCCGACATTCTTCATCGTCACATGCTACAGCCGGATAATGTACATCGTCAGGAAATCTGTTTCAAAGTCTAAGTCTCCACGCCCTAAACCTTCAAATATGCAGAGCGAATCAACAAAAAAAGAAGACGACTCTAGCTCTAGCTTCCAAGAAGATACTCAAACTAATGATATAGAAACAAAAGAAGACGGAGCGATTTCTAAATTCAAACGAGGATTCAAAGCTACATTTAGGCGACGACCAAGGAGGTTATCACACTGCCCAACGAGAAGGGACCAACGGCTTAGATCAATGATACTGGCCATTATAATTTCGTTCTTTTCTTGCCATTTACCGATAATGTTAACCAAGACAGTTCAGAGTAAGTTTGCGGACGGACCGTATGGGAACGTGATGGGGTATATTTTCGTGTATGTTACGGGATGTGTCAACCCGCTTATCTATGTGGTCATGTCTAAAGAGTATAGGCAGGCTTATAAGAGTATTTTTAATTGGTTCACTTCAGGTAGGTACCTAAAGTAACCCTTTTCAATTACGTACGTTCTAGATAATTAAACCAAAGACAGTATGAAATACTAGTCTTCGTTACAGAGCCTTTTTCGGAAGCGCGTACATTTTTGACAGCTTTCAAATGACAGCTCACTCAGTGGGCAAACGTTTAATAGAAAACTGTCGATCCACTAACGCTTATGCTGTCAACCGAAAAATAACCCAACCATGCAATTTGGCCATACAGATACATTTTTAAAGTTGGCGCAATTTATCTTTATTTTTCATTCAATCCACGCTGATGACGTCACAAATCCAGGTCTCCAGTGTACGAAAAATAAAAGTGGATCGCGCCAGCTTATAAAAATGTATCCAGATCAGTACATATGTAGGTACATTATGCTTTGTCAACACAAACCAGTACGGCGAGTATGGGTTTGCACAGTACCAAAACGGATATCGACTATTAGCTGTCAAAGTTGACCACTCAAAATCAATCGAAAATTAAAATCAAATGAGGCGTTATCAAAAGAAGAAAATACCCTTACTTCAGGGTGCCATTCCACTCATCCAATATCTTTGTCAGAGATTCCTAAGTAATTTGCGTAGTTGTTTTCAAATGAAATTACATCAAATGCATCACATCACACTAATATTAAAAATTCACGCCAAAACTTCTCACCAGATCGGACTGAAAATTTGCAGAGATGTAGCTCTTGGCCTGAAATAAACAAATGGCAACAATTTAACCCATAAAATTTCAGTTTTAATGGGAAATAATTATCTAACCTGTATAAGTTTTCATAGAAACAACGCGTGCGGAGCCGCGGGCAGAAACTAGTATCCAAATCTGTTGCAGATAATCTGTTAAGCTATTTGAGAAGAATCCTATATTACATTATTTGTGAATTCATAGAGAAAAACCCAGACATGAAACCCCGCAGTAAAGTACGGTACAGTCAGCAACGAGCGTCACCAAACACAAACTGATTCCAATATTAAAGAGTAGGTGGGTCCTTACGTGGATATTTAAATAAAGTATTTGAAGTACTTACTACAGTTAAAATTAAATTCAATGAAAATCAAATAACATCTAAATTAAATACAAACAAATTAAATACACTTACCCAATTGACCAGCAAATTTATTTAACTATACCAAAGCAGTGTAAGGTATGGTTTTTGTCCAATGTAACCGCAAACAGAGGTATGACGCGCCAACGTTCTCACTCGGTGAGTTATTATAAAATACCAAATTTGTAATTTCCTAAACGATAACTAATAAAATAACTATAGGAATAATTGTTTGTATTTAATAACTAACTATAGGTACTTCAAGAGATCTTAGAGTTTCTCATGTGATAAGCAAGACGGTGATGTAGCCTTAGTACGTACTTGGCTGATCCAGGTTAAACTAACTTCGTAAACTGGCAATCCGTAGAAATACTTCTTAGAATAATGCTGCAACTTGATCTGACCTGAACACGCTTTAGTTTCATGTAGGTACTTAATTCGTTTAATAAAAGTTAAGTTTATAGTAAAAAGTGTTTTTATTTGACATACCTACATATTGAAGACAATCCCAACTAAATAAATAATGATAAGCTGTAGTACAGTGTAGTAGCTATTTGACTAATTTTGAAAAATCGTTCACGTCCATCTCACATTCATCACAGAGGTCGTCATTATTATATAGCAAATAATTAGACTTTTAGATTTAGTAATTAGATAAGTTTATCAAATTACTTTGATTTTATACCTCTGTCGGTAAGATACTTATAACAGAGGGTCTAGCAAATGACAGTAAACTTAGAATATGGGTTATTCTAAAAAAACTCTTAAAAAAAGTAAAGCATTTTTAGGCAAGTCAGTGAGCCCCCGAGACAGCATATGAAAAGCTATCTCGGAGACGTTCTCAAAATGTCAATTATTTTATTCCCTGGTGAGGATTAGATGTGTTTAATTTTTGTCAGTATTTTATCTGAGTTTCAGGTATTAATAATATTTATTGAGAGGGGTGTTTTTTTAAAGTAATTTGATCTGAAAAGTTCAGATCTCTACACTCTACACGAGTGCCAGCCCCGCCAAACGGCGAGCCAGTCAGATATTTTTGGCTTGAATGATTCTATAAATTATAAGGCTTTTTTTGTATTCAATGACAAAATAATACATTTTAATTGTACCTAGTATGATTACCTAGGTACTTATATTGTGTATAATCATCATTATACATTTATTTATTAAAACTCAATAAAAGCTCACAGTTTACACCAAAATGCTTACTATCGAGTTAGGTACAAAATAATTAAAAATAAGGTACAATCTAAGAAACTTATAGTATGAATAGAAGGTATGCTATCATTAAACAGGTCTACTTGTTGTAACTCCAGTAGGAACTAATTGAAAAGTTAAAGCGCGCCTCGAGTAGGAGCAAGTTTAGATGTTCATGCAAACCTATCTTATTGAACACTAGCTGTACCCGCGACTTTTGTTGTGTTCGCGATTGGTACATCACTTTGCTCTATTGTCAATAATTTACAATAAGTGTAAGAGACAGTGTTGTATTGAATATTTCTTGCAAAAAAATCCCTATTACAATTTTTGGCTCGACCCGGGATTTAAACCCTCAGCGGTCGAACACGAGATCGCTAGACCAACGAGACAGGAGAAGGTTACGGCACCATGGACAGATGATTTATTGCACCTATGATTGCATATCATCGCAAATGTTTACCTCATCTCTTGCCCATGAATATGAATCAGCTCCGGAAGGTGGACATTGATGAAATATTGCGAGACTGTTTATAGAACGTCCAGTTCTAATTACATACTGATAGATTGTTAAGTTACTTTATATTGTTACTGTATAAAAACCATAATAATGCCGAATTTTCACAACCATTTCTAGTCAGAAAGTGGTATTACTACACTGTTCTTTTTATAAATCGCGGCATACAAGAGTTACAGCCTGTTTTTCATTCGCTTGTCACATCGTGTGTTCGTCAACAATTTGTCATTTGCAACCAATTGTCTACCCGGCTCTCGTCAACGATGTGTTTAAACTCTTGTCAAAAATAACAAGCGGATGAAAAAACGGCTGTAAGTACCTATACTTACATAATTTGGATAGAGGATTCTCATACAAATAAAAAATTATAACATCATATCCTAAAGCTTCAGGTTTCTGAGATAGTCTGTAGAAATAGTCGCATAATGAAAAAAAAAACATAAATGGAATAGTCATTTTCATCTGTGAAAATAGTCGCATAATGAACAAAAAAAACATAAATGGAATAGTCATTTTCGTCTGTGAAATGTCTCAGAAGCTTACTTTGCATGCCTAGAGCTACTTTATTTACTAGTAGTAAGGGCTATGCCAGATGTATTTTTGTACAAGTAAATTTACCGCACTTTTTTTCCCTATAAGAAATAAAAACAAATATATAAAAATAATCATAATTCAAACACCTTTGTTCCTTCTTACTACATTTTAATATAATTATGTATATACCACATGACCTTTTTTTGATAACATGCAAAATGACAGTTAATATCGCCAATCAATATCAACAATAACTTCCACGGCGGGAACTTAACCCGAAACTTCTCATGAGAAGCTACGAATGAGCTACATCGTAACTGCGTAGACCTGCTACGTGTGCTCTACGACGACGTAGCAAAAGAATCACCACAAAGTAATTAACAACTATAAAAAACCCGACTCCGGTCCCCGTTTTTCCACTTTCATCTGCTAAACCAACGAAAAAACGGCTTCATAATATAACTAAGAACACTCTCGGAATTCAGACGATGGTTTTGATGACACGATACAAAGGCTTCAGCGCAGCGGTGTTAAAAAAACTGTTTATTTATTTTATGTTAATTTGCCTAAACTGAGAAGATTTTTAGTAAATAGTTCCCAAAGTACCAGGAGAGCAGAAGTTGATTGGAAATACAGAGAGTTGATTAGAGATTAGCTGATCAAATCAAATGTACATAGTTCCTTCATGATTATGCTAGCCAAGTAGTAAGTAAATTGTGTACTGTTAAATTTTCTACAGCACTATTTTGGTGGTATGGTTTCGTCCCGACTTACGACCAGGGGTAGGCTTGGTAGTAGGCCACATCCGTAGCGTAAAATTCTAGTGTAGTACTTGCACGAAGAGGGAACAAACACCCGTCCAAATTTTTTTAACATCCTTTTTTTCGCCTCTAAGCAAAGGCCATTGGCCTCCCTTCCCTTAAATTTATGAGCATCACGTCACAGATTTATCGTTTGTTCACCGTGGTACCATTAGATAGTACCACTGATGGTACTGTGGTAATTTTTTTTGCCGTGGTACCATTGATGGTACTGTGGTATTTTTTATTTACCGCTGTACCATCACCACAAAGTCAATGCACTTATATGCGTGACGTGATGCTCAAAAATTAACATATTTCATAAAAAGTGTCTGTGTCCCTGTAAAAAATCTATTTTCATAGTCTGGTGAACCTAGACATAGACACAACATCATTATCCTAATGAAATATCTCTTGTGTCTACATTAATCATGACTGTATTATTTATATATTATGTACCAAGTCCTTTCATGTTTAAATAGTACCTAGGCTTGAATATAATAACGATTATAATGAGTTTGATTAATGAAAGCTAAAATTTTGATGAGGGTCCATGAAAACAGCCACATGATGTTGCGAATTTCTAAGGCGTTCCTATACGTGTGCGACAAAATGCTGCTTAAATTATATGTTATTACAAAGAATCAGTCAGTCAATATCAGTCGTTATTACAAAGAAAATTACAATCAAATAATATAATTAAATTAAAACTAATATTTACAATTGAAACAATTGAGCTAACTGCAGACTGTTGCAAACAATCTACAAGTAGCTCAACTGATCCATATCAATACCAGCCGGAAGCGTGCCCAAGACGCTAGCTGCATTGCCCCACTGTATAGCAATACTGATGCGCTGCGCCAGATACTCAGTCGTTTAGATATATTGTGAACATTTCGTAAAAGCTTTGCAAAAAAAAGGATGCTCCATTGCTTTTGCATGAGCATAAAAAGAAGTGGTCAAATAGAGAAATTGTCTTCCGTGAAACGAAGTGCTTTAAGAAGTGATCAGATCCCGAACTGGTCACATCTAGACGAAGGCGTTTAACAAAATGGTCACAGAACGTAAGCAAACATCCATCGCTTCATCTAGATAAGTACTTCATTCTTACTCAATTATTTCAACAAAGACACAAAAACAACAAAACTATGAATTACAACTATTAGAATTTGTAATTATATAATTTTCTATAAATCTAAGCCGTCACCAGAAGGCAGAGTGCCCAAAATCCTGGCAGCATTGCCACGTTGAATGGCAATTCTGTAGGGTTTGCTCAGTAAATTATTTGAGTAGGAACCTAAGTATTTAAGTTTAATGTTTCTGTTGTTGTTACTCATTATGTTATTTGGTTAGTATTTCCAGGAGAGAAATGAACTAGGCTTGGATATTTTGTTGTTTAGGTAAGTATTCGCAATTTATATGAACTTTACCACCTTTTTGAATTGAAAAGAAAGAGATAAGTTTAATAAACCTAATCTTGAACCATCTTCTTTTTATGTAAACTTTATTAACAAAGAAAATTACAATCAAATAATAGAAACAAATAGGAACTAAAAGTAGGTATTTACAATTAAAAACATTGAGCTAACTGCAGACTTTTGCTAACAATCTACAGGTAGCTCAACTGATCCATATCAACACCAGTCGGAAACGTCTCTAAGACGCTAGTTGCATATGTAAACGAAATAATTAAATGCCTTTTATTTGAACGACGTCCTCCATGATTTGTTTCAAATAATTTCAGATTTTGTGTCCTTACCTTAATTTGAACCAAAAATAATAAAACCGGCCAAGTGCAAGGCGGACTCGCGCACGAAGGGTTCCGTACCATTATCTATAGTTTTCATGGACCCTATAAAAAAGCAAAAAATCACGTTTGCTGTATGGGAGCCCCTTAAATATAAATATTTTATTCTGTACCTATTTCGCTAATTGTTGTTATGGCGGCAACAGAAATACATCATCTGTGAAAATTTCAACTGTCTAACAATCACGGTTCATGAAATACAGCCTGGTGACTGACGGACAGACGGACAGCGGAGTCTTAGTAATTTCGTCCCGTTTTATCCTTTGGGTACGGAACCCTAAAAATTAATTAGGTCCTAATTAGTCTTCTCTTGGTATTTCTTCCTAGGCTTCTTGGTATTTATATTATATTATGTTTTGTTATAATATTTTCTGAGAAGGTAAAGAGAAAGAAAACAGGTTAAATATAGATTTTCTTTAAAAGCGCTCACTCCGTTGTCACACCTTAATACATGAAATGCTTCTGTACGTACGAGAATCAAGCTAGATCAAACAAGACCACATTCACGCATTGACTGTTTATTTCGTTCATGATATTTAGAAATTATTGAAAATTTTATAACAGCCCATGAGTTCGTCCACTACTTGGTACCTATCATTCAAATAAATAAGTAACGCTGAAGAATCCACAGCAATTTCTAGCCCAAAAGTAAGCAGTGCTTATGTTTAAGGTTACCAGATAACTAAGGTCACCTCTCTACTGGACTATTCCATCCAGTCCTCTGGATTACAAAACAAAGTATGATTTTATTTAAAATTAGCCTCATATTATTTTAGTGGGGACGAACGCTACAAAAACTTCCCGCTGGCCCCTTCGGGGACGAACGCTACTGAAATATAGGGACGAGCGGGAATAACCCGTATACAGGGTACACTCTAGTAAATCTCCAAAACTGTACTTCATGACTTATAAATATACTTCTGAAAATTCATTTAAATTACTCAGTCAACACTAAAAACTGACCTTTCCTATTCAAATGTCGAAACTGCGTAAAACCCAAGTTATTATGTGTATTCAGTGAGAAAACACTTGACAATCGAGCACTTTCAAAGTCAACACAATTAACTGTCGCTAGTTTTCAACATCAACAATATCGAAGTTCAGTTCTTGCGACAACAAGACGTGCGCTCGCCACGACCGCTCGCGAGAGACTGAAGCGAAGGCTGCTGAGGAGGCTGCCAAAGGATATTTATATTGCTCCCTGATTGACTTGCCCTGAACAATCTTGAACCTTCTTTATATTGATATAAATGTTATTATTCTATGTTCGAGCGGAACAGACAATCTTTGGTAGGTTTAGATTAGCATTATGCCTTTCCCAATTCACGGCATTTATCTCTTCATTGAAATACGTCAAACAAATTTAACGAAATTCACTTATTCATGGATAAAAACGTAAACTCCATAAAATGATAAACGCATGTTCCTAAAACAAACGGCTCTTAAGGGCTTTGCAGGAATAGGGGTAATAAAACTTGAAGTAAAAAATGGCCCAAAGAGGCTTTACCGCCATTTATAAAAGCTCTTCGTACGAGAGTAGACGAGCCACTCATAGTGGGTCACTTTACGTCTTTTTACTTTTCTTTCTTTTATTGTCCTCATAAACATGCATATATAGGTTACAGTTCGTAGTACAGTAGTTACTAGTTACTAACTACGCGACCTCTGTGGCGCGGTGGACGAAGGCCTTCCTGCGACGTCCTTCATGATAGGAGGTGGCGGGTTCGATTCCCGCCTCGGGACAAATGTGTGTACGATCTGCAGACATTTGTTCAGGGTGTTCTGGTCGTTTTCTATGTATAATAAAAAATATCTATCTAAGTATTGTATGTACAGCAGTTATCTAGTACCCATAACACAAGCTCTGCTTAGCTTGGGGCTAGATAATGCTGTGTGAATTGTCCAGCATTATTTATTATTATTTATTTATTATTACTGTTCACTGCGGAACATATCCATCAGCACACCTACTACGTAACTCTTGAACATGCCCCAACCGATGGGGTTGCAATCATCGTGTACCTACTACGTGTGTAGGTGTTAAGGTAATGTATAAGAGACTCCTACGACATCCTGGACTGAGTTGAAGAGGTGGATTCTTATTCAGCGACCGCCACGGCCGAAGTTTTATTCGGTTATTCCAGTTTCCCCCGAAATCCCCCTAAAGGGGAAAACTGGAATAAATTATTGAGGTTTTATCGTTTGCTCTGCCCTCATTTTTAGTCGCCCGTCTGTAGATAGAGCTTACATTTATTTACATACTTTTATTAACTTCGCAGTTATGATTTGCTCGTAAAATGGCACAGGGTTTTACTGACCTATGTCCTTGTAAAATATATGGGTTTGGATGACGAGCGGGAGGGAACTTTTGATAGCTTCAGAAATGTCACAGTGGGCAGCAAGTTGCAAAGCTATCTATAGTTGTGACTGGTGCTACGACGTAAAACTTCAGGTTGATGCTGCTGTGCGATTACGGTTAAATGTTCTATTCAATGGATCGCCATCCGAGGAGACTAAGCAATTTCTATTTCCATTACATGATACAAAAACAAACACATGAAATTTTCAGGCTGGATGGAGCCGACCGACGACAAAGCTGTCAACATCATAGATATATAAGAGGTTTTTGAGTACCCATTTAGACTATCTACCCCTAAGACAATACCTGTAACGCATAAAATCACAATAAATTATATGAATCATATATTATTATGTAGTCTACGAAAACAATTTTTTTTAATAATCTCCCAAAAATTTTCGATTTCGGCAGAATTCGAACCCGCGCCTCACCTTCAGTACAGGTGCGCTCTAACCAACGACCACGTCGAGTAACGCACTATAAAGCAAAAAGCTAAGCATATTGTACATAGTGATCGTAGGGTGCAAAGAAATAAAATTCTGGTCACAAAACTATCTACTAGAAGTTCAAAACCGTTCGGTAATATGAGTTGGGGTTAAAAAAAACGGGAAGCAAATAATATAAAAATCATATTTGATTGTTATTGTTGTCATTTATTATTAAAGTGGTATCAACCGTGCCCCTTCACTAGGCTGGCTGATGAAGAACACAGGATTGCCCTTGTACTGCGACACGATGCTTTTCTTCGCATTCTCTACCTCCGATTTCTCTATCTGTAAACAAAAATTAATTGATTACGGAATGAGAGGTTAAATAATAATGCTGGACTATTCACACAGCATCATCTTGCCCCATGCTGAGTAGAGCTTCTATTATGAGTAGGTAAAGTAAACAAGATCCAAGCTGGATGCGGCAAGCTGAAGACAGGGCGCTATGGCGCTCATTAGGGGAGGCCTATGTCCAGCTGTGGACTGATATAGGCTGATGATGATGATGAAAGTAAACAATCAAGGCCAAACTGCGACAATCCTTTACCCAATAGGGGTTCCTGAAGAGAGTTCAACATAAAACAAAACAGTAAGTGTTCGCGTTCGTTCACACAGAAAGACTATATTTACAGGAACGTTTTAACAAATCCATCGCTACTGGAGGTAATGTTCACACCGAGTTTACAGAACCGTTTAAGAAATCCATCGCTACTGGAGGTATGTATGAAACAAACTAAACAACTGCTGTACTAAAACATTAATCTGACTATTTAATTCGTTGAAAATAATGTGGTGTTGTCGCTTATAATTTAGAGCAATAAAACCCGTTTTTTTACGCGAAATTTGTGTATTTTTTTATTAATAATACCAGTTTATTTTTATATAAACTCTATTAAATTACTCGGTTTCTACAGGGTTTTCCCTATCTATCGTATTTTTTAATCTAAACATTTACGTTCGTTACAATAAAACGTATAAAAAAAATACATTATGTTTGATTTTTGCATTTATCACCCTCTTAACCGCTCTAGTGCGTAGGAATTAGGAGCGCTAAGTTCTCTATCGAGACGTTGAAAATACTTTTCCGGGAATTTGTTCCGCTATAAGTTATTGTATAGGTACGTACCACCTTTAATTGCAGATGTACCTACCTATCTTAGCTAGACGCAAAAATGTGCATTTTACTGTTTTATGCCTTTGTGGAACTGCCTTTAACGTTTGCTCTACTAAAAAGTATCAAAGCTTTTTGATACGTAAACTCCTTTGAAAATTATGTCAAGGCACTTCCACAAAAAATCTTGAATCATCGAATAATAAATGTACAAAGGAAAACCTACAAAAGCTTTACTACCTACACGGACATCAATAAGTTCTTACTTTATCGGATAAGGTTCAATAGATCTTGTTCAAAAAATATGTTATTGAAGTGTTGTTACCTAAGTCTAATAATATACTATTATGCTTTGGTTAATAATATGTCTAGACTGTCTACGACGTAAAAACGTAGAAAAAATGACGTTTATCTGTTCCTGTCTAAATTTTCAACCCTAACGCTAACTTTTTTTTACCATATTTTTGTGGGTAGCTGACGACGCTATTGTTAATTGTCACTATTTCTAATGGGAGTTTCTTTATAACTGGTATCATTAATCCAAAGAATAATGTTTAGCGAGTTTAAAACCTAGCCAGCGCACGAAAATTGGCCTGTTTTTTATGGTTGCTTTGCAGCGCGACGCTCTATCTAGACAATAATAAATCAAAGCTATTAGGAAGCTTCCTCAGAGACGGGAGAGATAAATCAGTCACCAAGGTTGGGACGACATAATCACACAAACAATATAAATATTTAGGTGAAAGTTTGTATGTACATGTATGTTTATTACTCCTTCACGCGCTCAAACGGCTGAGCGCATTTCGTTGGAGTTTGGTACCAGGATAGTTTATATTCTTAGTTTATATTCTATTATATTCTACATTATCTTTATCCGGAAAAAAGCAGTGTTCCTGTGGTATGATCAAATAATGCAAATATGTTTATCAACGCAGGTAACACCGCGGGGCGCAACTAGTACTTAAATACCAACTACTTATAATAAGAATAACGACCGAGCTATCTCCAGGATCCAAATAAGGTTCAAATGAATATCTACCTAAACCTACCTTTAGCTACTTAGAATACCAATAAAGCGAGATGATTATGGTTCATCAGACTTGGTCTGTAAACGTGGAAGGAGAATTGGCCTTTGCCCTATTGAAGGAAGCCCAGTTGAAGGACCAGGCTAAAGTTAATGATTTATTAATGATAATCGGTCCAAGAACAGTAGATATGTCACTTTTTTTCTTTTTTTCCTGACTACCTCTGTGGCGCGGTGGACGATGGCCGGCCTGCGACGCAGGAGGTGGCGGGTTCGATACCACCTCGGGACAAATGTGTGTACGATCTGCAGACATTTGTTCAGGGTGTTCTGGTCGTTTTCTATGTAAAATAAAAAATATCTATCTATGTATTGTATTATTTAGATCAGTTATCTAGTAGGTACCCATAACATTATTATTATTATTATTATTATAACACAAGGTCTGCTTAGCTTGGGGCTAGATAATGCTGTGTGAATTGTCCAGCATTATTTTTGGCAGCAAGATCCGTTATTTTATTTATAAATTTTTTAGTCATTTTATACATTCTCGGAATTTAATCAACAGGACCACTAATGTATAATTTAACGCCCAAATTTATTGTTTTTCGAATCCCCGCTCAACCCCATTCTGATATCAAAAAAAAATAAAAATTCTTTATTTCCATTAATACAAAAATGTACACTTAGAAAAGATCATATTCTTAAAATAAAACACTGACACGGAAATAAAGTGGTACTTTTGATTTCTGTCGCTTCGGTATGTGGACTAAAGTAATAGTACACTAATAATAATATATAGATTATCTGATTAAATATGATGATAATGGACGGTAATTTGACACTACCGGGGAGAGGTCAGGAGGATGACCAACTGCTTAACGTACTTTCCTATTCACGGGGGTTTTACATCGCCAACTTTGTACCTCCGAGCTGCTTCTGTAATTGCTGATTACCTATATACTTACTAGAGATATGACGCACCCCCCGAACCCGCCTCCCGTCATCCTGGCTCCGTACACGCCAGGCAGTCCTCGCAGGATGTCCACGATCTGGTCCAGTTCTGGGCACGACACCTCCATCAGGTTGCTGAGTGATTCGTGGGATTCGTAGAACAGCTCGCCCACCTGCGATATTTACAAGAAGGATGATGTCGTAAATATAAAAGTTACCAATTAAAAGTCGAGATGCATATTTTCTCGAGTGTAGAAGATTACACTGGAACTCGTTCCGTTGGGAAATATCGTATATTTTTAAATTATGAAATAGAAAACCCATTTTATGTTGTGTTTTATTAGCAAATAAGGAAAATTCTATATTTTCTCGGTTACGGTAGGCTTTCCTGTCGTAAATATAAAAGCTTATTAATTTCCATAACAATTCTGTAAACCTGGTCTCAAAGCTTTTTGTAAGAAAGTGTCATGACAAAAATTCTAAGTCTACTATATGACAGAATAAATAAATAAAATCAATTAATTTCACGAAAATTTCAGAGAACATAATGTTTGATCGTCCTAAGTCAGCAGTCGGCAAATAATTATAAAAAATAGACGAAGCGCTGACAAAGCCTTTCCTAGAATGGTCTACGGGTATTTGGTGAAATTCTAGTTCGTCGGTTCGTTTACGCCGCTGCCACACAATTCGCAGAATCATTAAAGCTTAATTTAGGTGAATTGCGTTTTACTTGAGAGAACTCAAATTGCGTCCGACACACATGACTTGACTACTCAAAAGTCAATATTTTCAACCCATAAATTGACAGTGTACTCCGCCAAGTATGCTTGGTGCTTTGCAAAATTCTAAAATTCTGTATAAAAATATAAATTACGTTCTTTAAATGCCAAAGTGTATCGAATATTATCCTTCTCTGATAGAAAAAATACTTTAGGTGATAATTACTGTCATTTTTAAATGTATTCGAAATTATGTGAGTAGATCCTGTGCGATGGGTTATTTTTTTATGTTTTTTTTTTGGTACCTTCCATTTTTTTGAATGGTTTTTTTTATGAGATGTTTTTTTATGAGAATTGATATTTTTTTATGAGAATTGATATCATTCAATAGTTATTTGGGGTGAAAATGTTAACATCATAATCTACACTAATATTATATGAGGAAAGATTTGTATTTTTGTATGTTACGCATAAACTTTAAACAAGTGGACCGATTTCAAAAATTCTTTTGCCGTTAGAAAGCTGCATTATCACTGAGTAACAAAAGCTATAGGTAGAAGATACCTGTGCGAAGCCGGGGCGGACCGCTAGTGTTAAAGTATAAACACAATTTGTGGACTCTCTGCGACCTTACCCGTTTCAAGTCCTTTTGTTTCAGCCTAATCGCTGCTTCTTCTGTCCTAGAGATTTCTTCTACCACGTGCCTCGCCCTCTTCTGAACCAGCTCATCGCAGTTCTGCCTCTTCAGTTCTGAAATAAAATGAAATGCCTTCATCATCAGTTATGCGCAACGTATCACGTGAGACGCGCCTAATATCCCCAACGTATCACGCATGACTTTTCCTACGTGGTACGTGACAGCGGTAACGAAAAATCAGATTACAAATAGGTATATGGCGCCGATTTCATAACAGATCTACTCGTATTGACATTAAAATTTGAAATAAAGATTTTATTTGTGGCACATTCACCCAAAATAAAAACAAGATTAATGTAGTCTTTTGAATAAAGAGACCGAACGACAGATTTTGGTATAATGTAGAACGGTACCTCATTCTTATAATTTTACATAGAATTGCGAGAGTAGATATATCTTACCTTCTGTTATAATTAGGACGGACTAATATGTTTGTCACGGAGATGGATTATATCCTGGGGAAGGTACCGGGGTACCGAGGCTTATCCTGTAGTCTTTCACCGGTCGTCAACCCGCCTGGCCGGAGGGTGACTACCTACGTTTACCGAGTCCTGGTCTCCACTCAAGAACAAGTTTGTCCCAACGATTAACGGTTCTTTGCGAGATATTACAGGCCCATTCTCACTGCAGCTTGATAATTCTCAGAGTATGTCTGATAACTTTGGTTCTCTGTCGGATGTATTCGTTACAAATCCCATCCTTCAGAGAGAAACTCCGAACATAGCTCTTTCCACAGCTCGCTAAGCTTCTTTGAACTGATGGACCAGCCCTACCGTGAGTGTCTACGTCTCAGCTCCGTAGGTCATAACGGGTAGAACGCACTGATTGAAACCTTTCGTTTTCAAGCATTGCGGTATGGATTACGAGAAGACTTGGCGTAGTTTCCGAAACGCTGCCCAGCCTAACTGGATCCTCCTCTTGGCCTCCTTCTTGAAGTTTTTATTACTTAACTGCAGAATCTGCCCGAAGTATTGTATTTGGAAATGATTTCGAGAAGCTGATCATGTACGACGACCGGTATTTGCCACGGATGGCCATTGATCATCACTTTGGTTTTATCCAAATTCATGCCAAGCAAGACCGACGCATCATGAGGCTTAAGCTTGGCCTTCCAGCATCTGGTTTAGCTCATTTAGTGACTCCTAGCAAGTGTATAATAAGAACGTTATTTTGGAGTAAAAACGCGTCCGTAGCAACGGGCAAAAGCTAGTACGTACGTCATATGAAGCATATCTAATGATTAACATTGAACTGGGAAACTCAATTGCCTTGTCGGCGGCGGTTAACATCCTAATAGCGGTAATTAGGACGAGCGTTTAAGCCCTAAAGTTAAATTGTGTGGGCGTTGCGATACTCCTAATTTTGACAGTTTATTCGTGAAGATTTATTAACGGATGATCGGTATTAACAGGTTACGGTAGGCAGGTCTTACTTTACGGGTAAATATGCGGAAAATCTGTTGAAACATCGACCGTGGCAGTTTCTAAAGTTGATGTCAGTAGCTCGTAACGTGAACGTTAACCGTTTACCCATCAGGAATAAAACGAACAGAAAATTCAAAGATGGGAAATTTTGCGAATGAAAAATCACTTGCAGTAAAATTCGATTTTCGGAAAGTTATCGCCACACTCGAGTTAGGAAACCCCGCGCGCGCTGCTGAGGGTGGTCACCTGCTTACTACTGTACCTTCCAGGTCCTCGACCCTGGCGCCTCGCAGACAAGGCAAGCCCAGCCGCGCCGCCGCCTGCTGGCACTGCGCCCTTCGCTGAGGGTACTCGCTGCCGGTCAGTTTATGCTTCACGTTACTGTTGGTTACCAAGATTACAGCAGAGCCGAGGTCTACCGGGACCTGGACGGCTTCTAGGGACCTTGTGAAATAAAATAGTCCTAAAAATTAATGTGCTAAATGTGTTATGAAAAATTAAAAATAAAACTAAAAAAATTATATTTTTTTATTGGAGACGGTCAAGCGCACGGCCACCATCTCACTTGAATAAGTGATGATGCGGCCTAAGATGGAGCATGCTTTCCCAGAAAAAACTTATTCATCCTGGATTTGAAGACTCCAAGAGTGTACTCTGGCGGGAAAACAGACGCTGGAAGCTCGTTCCACTCTTTGGTCGTGCTTATTATGAATGATTTGCTTCGATTCTCATTTATAGTTAGGTTAAGGTTGGTCGGTATTGAATAAAATAAAATTTATATGAACATGTCTTAAACGGGTTTATAATGCCTCGATTTATAATTTGCAGGCTTTGATCAGGTATCTGCCACCTGGCGGAGGCGGTTACCTTGATCGATGTTCACAGATTATAACATCGCCTCCGAAGTAACGGAAATTAAACGATAAAATGCTTCTTCGGCGTGCGGCTCACATTACTTTTGCTATTGAAAGACGTTTCGACTCGCATTATTTCTATAAGTTTAAAATTTAGATCGATGGTGCAATACCAAAACCCAGCTTGGCTTGATTTAAGCTTATTTATAGTGAAAAAGAAAGGCTGATTCAAATATGATGGAAACTTTTACCTGCAGTCGATAAGAAGCGCGTGGTCCCTCCTGCCCATGGTGACGATGTACTGGTCCATGATGCCGCACGGCATGCCTGGGAACTCGTGCTCTGCCTTCTGGCACAGCTTGGCTTTCTCTACAGCACTGAGAAAGAACAACGAAACTTTCAGTCAAGTAGAAATAAACTGAGTTGAATGCGTGGAATTATTTATGTATGAGAGAGATTGGACAGATTGGACAGATTGTCAGAACTTAGTTGATTAAATGAGGCAGTGGACGTGGGAAGGTCTTATTGCCAAAGAAGCAATATAGTTACTAGATAACCGCTGGGGAAAAATGTTCTCGAGTGGCGAAATGTCGATGATGATGATTGTGTAAATTCAATTCCGTATTTTTAAGGGTTTCGTACCCAAAGGGTAAAACGGGATCCTATTACTAAGACTCCGTTTGTCCGTCTGTCACCAGGCTGTATCTCATGAACCGTGATAGTTAGGACAGTTGAAATTTACATCATCTATGTATTTCTGTTGCCGCTATAACAACAAATATTAAAAGACAGAATAAAATAAATGTTTAAGTGATAGTAATAGCTCCCACCCAACAAATGTGATTTTTTTGCTCGTTTTTGCTCGATATTGATAACGGCAACAGGTAGACGCTTGAAATATTCACAAAATATTTAGTTATATGTTCAATTTAAAAATAAATTATTAAATAAAACAAATATTTAAGGGGGACCCCCACACAACAAACGCGGTTATTTTGCCGTTTTTATAAATAATGGTACGGAACCCTTCGTGCGCGAGTCCAACTCGCACTTGGGTTTGTGTTTTAAGATGTATTCAATTTCCAAGCGTGTGTGGACAGCGAGTTTGCTGCTAGCCGTCGCTGCGTGGACAGCTTGCGAACACGGTTTGAGGCGTGCGGGTGCTGTGCCATAGCGGTAGGTACCTATGTATACTACAACCTCTAAGCTGACAAATAAATAATTTAGGGTTTATAAACGTAACAACGAATGAAAAATGGGAGGGCGTATCTATAAGACTACTAGATCTTTGGTGGCAATTACTCCGGATGTTACAAGCTTTGTTATGATTAATTTTACTGGCTTTGTGTGCGTCCGATGATTTTCAAGGGCTAAACCTACGGAACGAAAGCTACCTACTAGAATCTTTGGGTAAAACCTTCTTGGGCTAACTCAAGGCTAACTTCAGTAACACATAATGTAAACAGCAGTTGATTATTAATCACTCTTCATAAAAGCGGCGCAGTCTCGTCCAAGTTTCTTTGAAGCGTTTGAACTGCGTCGTCAGTCTGTTAAACGAGCTCGATGGGCCTCCGGGCTTATCCCGGGACTTTGCTGTTTGTTATTGTTCCATCGTGGAGTAGGCTCTGTGGATTGGGTATTTTTCGGCGTTCAATGAGAAGGTTAAGTTCTTTGCGGAAAAGGTCGAAAGCTTTTTAGACTGTTGAAGAGTAAACATTGAAGTTATGGCGTTGCTATAGACGCAATTTGACACATTTTTAGATTAAAAGATTTATTTGCGTCAAACATGGTATACAGGTAATCTCACTATCTCACTATCTCACTAATATTATAAACGTGAAAGTTTAGATGGATGGATGGATAGATAGATGGATGGATGTTTGTTCCTTTATCACGCCAGAACGGCAAAACGGATCTGGATGAAATTTGGCACAGAGATAGATTATAGTCTGGAATAGGACATAGGCTACTTTTTATCCCGAAATTCCCACGGGAACGGGAACTACGCGGGTGAAACCGCGAGGCGCTGCTAGTATAAATATAAATTACATGCTCATGTCTCTCCATAGTCTAGCATGCAATAATACATTTAAAAAATTAAGATTAAAAATTCAAATACAATTATAATTTAATATAAAAAATTCATTTAAGTCATACAAAAAGCCTATCATTCAGCCATTTAAATAATTTCATTTTAAATAAATAATGGTTCATTAATTTATGTTCCTTTGGTATCTTATTATATATACTTTTATACACATTGATAAGCAGCTTTTACTAAACTTGGCAAAATGTGGAGTCTTGAGTTTGTTTTGTTCTGTTGATTTTAATTCAAACGGTCGAAATTCCGCTTTTGCTTCAGAATTGTAGGAATACCTACCTAATAAACAGTAATATTGTGTGAAACGTCAGCCAAACGTACCTTACACTTTTCCCAGACAGTCCTTCTAGCAGCGTGAAGACAGCCACTTCAACAGAAGCACTGCTGGACAGTCCAGAGCCCATGGGCACGTCTGTTACTATGACGGCATCGAAGCCTTCCACAGAACCTGCAATTTATAAAATCCAGCTTCAAAGAAGTACCTAGGTATGTTGCTTAGGTGAAGCTACGCAGCTACCGAGGTACCTATTCACTAAAAGCAAAATTGCTTTTTAACCGCGTGCTCAATTTTAATGACCGAGCAAGCGAAGGATTGTAAAATTCAATCAAAAATTAGAATCTTGAGCGTTAGCGAGGGAATCAAAAGAGCACGAGGCAAAAAATCTTTGCACTCGAGTGCAACATGTAACTTTTCATCCCATTTCAGCGAGGAAAGAGTATTTTTGCTATTCGATATCTGAGTGTAAAAGCCGTTTTTATCCTCTAGCGGATAAAAACAACTTTTACACTCAGATATCGAAGAGCAGAAATACACTTTTTGAGATGGCGGGATGTAAATTAAATTTAAGGAAATACCTATCAATGTTTCTTATAACGATCCCTAGATTTTTTCTATTTTGTGAAAAAACTAATCATGAGATTAGTTTTCTCAGAAAATATAATAAATCTCAGGTACTTGATTTAACTAATAAAGTACCTGATTGCCTAGTTCGTGTAATTTTTCTGTAATCTATATCCTAAGCTATTCAAAATAGGCTTTTCCACTCCTAAGACGCAAACAAGTTTATTAAATTATGGTAATCAAATTCCAAAGCAATCAATCAAAATCCTGCAAGAATATTTATTTAATAATCTATTGCGTCGTTAGAAGCCAGATTTAGGAAAGTTTTCTGAATCATTTAAGTTGTGTAGGGCAAATTGGAGAGCGATAGAGGTGAACAACGAACCAACCACCATCGTGAAAGCGGCCGCAACTATCCGTGCCACCATGATGTGTTGATAATTTGAAACAAAAGATAGCTGATTCCGTCTCCCATCGTTTTTCGCTGTCCAGCATCTGCATGCAGTCTTTCGCAGGTCGTCTTTCCACCTGGCCGGAGGGCGTCCTACACTACGTTTACCGAGTCGTGGTCTCCACTCGAGAACACGTTTACCCCAACGGTTGTCGGTTCTTCGCGAGATATGGCCGGCCCACTGCCACTTCTGCTTGCTAATTTTTAGAGTTATTTCGATGACTTTGGTTCTCTGTCGGATGTATTCGTTACGAATCCTATCCTTCAGAGAAACTCTGAGCATAGCTCGCTGAGCAAATCACATTACACAGTAATAAGAAAGTTTGGATTGGATGTTTGTTACCTCTTCACGACAAAACTGCTGAACGGATAGGGCTGAAATCTTGCATAGAAGTAGTTCTAGAACTGCATTAATATATAGACTTTTAATCGCGGAAAAGCGCGAGCAAAACTGTGGACAGAAGTTAGTGAAAGCTGAAAAGAAGTTTTATATTGTCTAATGCTCTCACCAGGGAAGTTAGCAACCACCCCCTTAATATAATTGGCCCAGGCCGGAGCGCCCGGCTTCAGGAGCTCTGCAGCCGGTGTTGGGAAGCTGGTCTGCAACTCCTCGCCTGTCGCCAGCACGGAGGTCAGCCGGCATTGGTCTGTGCCGTTGGGAGCGCCCACCACGATCGTGACGAATGGAAGGGCCTGGGAGGAAAGGATCATTGAAGGTGTTAAAAAAATGTTGCAGTGCAGTGGAAACGATAATAAATTAAGTAGGTAACCGTTACCTTTGCTATATACATTTTGTGGTCGTTAGCTGATCCTAAATAATTAAATGAAATATGTATATAAAAATGCAAAAGTTATAAAAAATTATGATAAAAGAAATAACAGTACATTTTAGTGAAATCATCCATGAAAAGCCTATGTCCAGACATTATTTAAAAGCAATGTATCTTTAGTTAGTCCCGAGTATAGGTGTATACTGGACAAGCAATGTAAACAAAATGAAAGCATGTAACATGCTTATCTATACCAAAGTGACAGAATTCAAAAAATCCCTTTATTTCCCTGTCAGTGTTATTTTAGTCCTTTTCTAAGTGTACAGTTGTATACTGATGAAAATAAAGAGTTATTCTATTGATTCTTTGTTCTTGAGGCATTTGTAACACTAACAAATAGTGGTGGATAGAATCATTGAACGATTGATTATCTCGGACCGATCTTGTCTCCGTCAAGTCAACCCTTGTTTTCATCGAGGATTTCAAGTTGATTAATGATTATTGAAACCGTAAGAAATGTATATTTCGATACAAAACATGAAATTTCGGCTCCTAAAGTATAAAGGGATTAAATTCTCAGAGTTTGACCACCTGCGCCCAATAGCCGATTTTAAGGAATTTTGGGTGTTCTGCTAAAGCTTCGTTAATATGATTTAAAAATCAATAAATTAACAGAAAATGTAATTGATGTGACTGTCAACGACTTCTTCGTGACTTTCTTACTAAAGATTGCCCGATTATCTTTTTGAAGTCATACGCCTTAAGCGTATGACAGATGCTACATATTTTTTTTTATTTATTTATTTGGGGAATATTAAACGACTACATTACACTGATATTACATCTGTTTAAATATTTTAAATCATATTAAAGTTAAAAGATATTCTTAATGTAGACCACTGCGCTATTTCATCTTAAGATAAAATATCGCTCGCCATACAATCACACGGTTAATAATATTTTCATATTACGGTATCATAAGATACTGAGCAATAGGGCAACTTCATCTTAAGATGCTTTGCTAATAAAAAATACGTGTGACACCTTCACCGTTTTTCAAGAGAATGAGACCATAATATTATATTTTCGTATCTTAACAGTGTGTGATGCCTTAAGATGCTATAATTTTTATCGTAAGGTATTTTAAGATAAAATTTTACAGCATCTTTACAAACCACAGGCAGCACGTATCCCTCGCAGTAATCAATGTGTTCACCAATCAGGTTGACGCGACCAGGAGCAGCAGCGCAGACGGTCGGGGCGCGACCAAAGATCGCAGTAAAGCGGTCGCGCGCCTGTCGGACTAGTGTGGCCTCGCCTTTAGGGACCGCCTCGCTCATCTGAGAATCATCTTGCCACTTGTAGTCTATGACAAATATCGGTTCCATACAATAGCAAGCCCGCGCGTGTCTTACCACGAAACGGTTATTAACTTAGAAAGCTAAAGAGCGGTGAGGTGTGTAAGTAACAATTTTATATATAAAATTGGCAATGGTTATAAGATTACTTTGTTAATGCTACAAAATGGTCGGCTGCAATGCAACTTTAAGAGAAAAAATAATAAATAAAGTGTAGTTTTCCTATACCTAGCAGAAAAGTTTAGCAAAGCAGCGGGCTAGCGCTAGTTAATAGTGGGTAGGTATTTATTCGTGTGCCAGCTAACCCTGCGTTACATATTTATAGCAGTTTGATAAATCACAAGATAGCAAGATCCATGTTTTCGAAACACTTCTAAAGGTCACATTGGACCCACAGAGTTGAGCCATCTCTCATTTTAAATCCATATATTATTAATAATATAAATTCAAATTAAAGTAACTCTGTCTGTTTGTCTATCTCTTACCTGTTCACACCTAAACGTCTGATTTGGCAGGGGGGTAAACAGTATCCCAGAGACGGACATAGTTAAGCTACTTTTAGGGTTCCATATCTATCCCGTTAAAGTGCGTGCGAATCCGCTGGCAGAAGCTAGTTATTATTAAACCGATTCATTGCATTCCATTGAGTTTGACCAAGAATGTTTAACAAATATTAATTTCGTAGAAATTTTCGAGAATATCGCCTCGTGATTTTACAGCTCTCTAAAAATTTTATGGCCAAGATAGAATATCTAAATTGCACGGCTCACTAAAAATACCTATAGGAGGTACTATCATCATCAACAGCATTTACTAGTTCACTACTAGACGTAGGGTGACGTAGACTTAGGCCAACGTCCTAACCTAACACATACATAACTACCCTAGATATAGATATTTATTTGCCTTGTCCCAGATGGTCGGTAGGTCATCATCATCAGTCTTAATTAGCCCACAACTGGACATAGGCCTCCCCTAAGGAACGCTATAGCGCCCTGTCTTAAGCTTTCGAATCCAGTTATGTACAGCCAATTTTCAACATTTACTCTTAACTTTTATCAGAAAGTAAAATAAAAAGTATTTATAATTTTTCCTTCATTCTTCTATGTCAACTGAGCGGACAAACAATCCACCCTTTGAATAATTATATCCAGATGTATTATTTAAAGGGATATAATAATACCTTATACCTTACAGTTTCCTGTAACCTTACAGTGACCTTACAGTATCCAGTAACATTACAGTTTAAGATCTTTCACCCTTCTTCGCAGTCACATTACTAATTTAACCTTATGTTAGCCGTAAAAAGGTTCAAAATGGAGATGTCTCTTAAACACCTCATTAATACAACACTATTGTAATGGAACCTAATGCTCATGACTTAATAAACAGGGGCTACAAACCCTCGCACATAATCGCACAAAAACACAACACTATGAGTAAAAATATAGCTCCAGTGGCAAAGCAATAAGAGCTATATTACCTCGCTCCCTGTGGAATGTTTCACTAAGTAAACAGAAAGCAGTGGTCGACACGCAGGCGTACGCGCACTGAGATGTGATACCAGCTTGTTACCACTTTATTGATTGTTAGGTGGAGTGCCCACTGGATACTCATTTCTGTAAAACAATATTCATCTATACGATATCAATGCATCAACTGAATTGAATGGGTGCATCAGCATCCATCTACTACATCTACCGCTGCACAAACAGCAGTTTGCACTACAAGTAGAGGAGCGAGTGCTCTTTAACGGGGCGAAATGACGCCATTTTGTGAAAAGGATAGGCATAGAATTTTGCGTTTATAGGAGCGGGACAGAGCATATTAAAAAGTAAATTTTGATTATAAAAATATCATGTTAGTAACAACACACGTAATCACTAGCCGTGCGGTTAATATACTTGTTAAGTTTACCTACTTGATAATTGTTTTCGACAAGGTCCTGCTGCCCGTTCCCCTCATGGCCCCGAAATATAGCGATCGGTACTTTACGTTTTTTTTTTCATTTTAGCAATTGTGGATTTTTTGTTCTTTTCACTTTTTCTGTAATTTTAATATGTTCGTGTCCAGTGTACACCACCCCTAGGTACACTGAGGAGCACTATCTACTTTATTGTTTATTGCCCCTTGACTCTGATAACGAAGTTACTGCTATGTTATCTATGACAAACATACAGACAGTAGTAAACTTCGGTCGGATATTGTCGACGGATTTTGAACCTTATCTGTAGCTATATAGAGGAATCGCTTTATTAGCTATACACCACCCCTTCTCTGCTGATTACTTTTGATCCGTGCTCATAATTATATTAACAACTAAACAACTGTTATGTTATTTTCATTGAGTGATTTGATTTTACAGTAAATGTTAAAATAGGAACTTCAGGTACAGCGTTGGGATGTTGCACAAGTGGGAATGATAAGTATTTGTATTTTATGCTTAATTGCTTTATTACAAATAGTATTGGTGAGTAGTATTACCCGGTCCCTAGAATCCTCACATTCAATGGCGGTTTAATTAATAGAATCATCTGTTGAAAAATGTAAAAGTGTCTTTATCTTTAGTCATGTAAATGCTAATTATTATGTAGTGAAAACATTTAAGTCTATGAACATCAAAAACACATAGTTGTGTCGACGCAGGAGTTTTTCCCGATCTCATAATATAGTCGTAGATGTAGTGACGAGTTGAGAAAGACTGCTGGCAGATGCTGGATGCGGCAAGCTGAAGACAGGGCGCTATGACGCTCATTAGGGGAGGCCTATGTCCAGCTGTGGACTAATATAGGCGGATGATGACGAATATCGCAATACATCTATGAAAATCTAATGTATACGCACAGAAAAAGAGATAGCTTTTTGAAAAAATGTGAAGTTTACAACAGAAATACAAGAACAGGAACGAACTACTTATCCCATCATAGATTACGAAAAGTAGGGAAATCATGTATGGGCAATTGAGTACGCTTCTTTAACAAGCTTCCTTCTCAAGCTACTGAGCTCCCTATTCGTAAATTTAAACAGTACATAAAACGAAATCTTATTAAGAAAGCCTTTTATTTCATAGATGATTACATCAATGATGTTAATGCTTGGCCCGATGTCGTCCAGTTCTGCACCGAAAATAGTATTTAAGGAAAATAATGATATACCTACCTACTTAGTTAGTTTTATATAAATCTTGACTTGTATCAAAATTAGATTATATTTAGACTTAGGCAAATAATGGTGTACCTATTAGTTTATAAGTAATACCCTTTATTAGTGGTTTATTTTAAACTTTTTCAAAAAATTTAAGTGGACAAAATCAATAACACCTTGTTTCTTATTACTATTTATAAAGCTGTTTATGTATACAATTTAACTTGTCTAAAAGAAATAAAAGTTATTGATATTTCATTAGATCTTATATTTTAATTGGAAATAGAGTTTTTTCTACCAAATTCTATTCGTTTCGCGACTGTATTTAACAACTATTACAAAAGCAATTAAAAAAAGCTTATAAACGTTCGTATAACTTATTTTAAAATACAACTAATTTTTAAAGCCGTATAATCATAGGCTTTTACGAATTTGTCTCCCGAAGCATGTTATGGTCTAAAACAATAATCAATTTAAGTCTAAATACCTAGACTTGTTTACAAGTAAAAAATCTGCAGTTTGTTAACAAGTCTAGGAATTTATCTATCTTCTAATGAATGAGCATGTAGCAAATAAAGTTCCAGACGAATAAAAAGTAATAAAAAATTCGATTAGGTAGGTACGCACTCACCTACGTAAGTCACGTCGGTGCATTGAGCTCTCAATATTCAGAAACGGTTGGGTTCGATTATGCACGGCTGGCTGAAGTGTTTGACAGCTCGACAGGAGCTAACGACCGGAGAAAGTATCAACAGAATGAACATCAAATTATATTGGGTGTCCTAAACCTGCTTGTATTATAGCACGTTTAGGAGACCCCACTTCATTCGTAGACATTAGATAATAATATTGGAAAACAAAATTATCCTGGATAAAGTATTATTAGTGTTCAGTATTAAGTATTCTATATTATTTTATTTATTGGAAAATCAACGGCTTAAACTACTTTCAATAGATTTAACGTAACACATCAAAGGGCAAAAGTACAGATTTTCACGTAAACAAACATTTTCACAAGCTGATAGTGTCTTCTTTGACATAAAAGTAGCCTATGTCCTTCTCTGGGATGTCCTCGTAACCAGTGCACTGCTTAGCACCGTAGCGTGCTACGACGTAGGGCTACGGTCCTGCTGTGAGCATTGCACTGCGTAGCATGCCACGCCGTAGCGCTACGGTCCTGCCGTAGCCAATTGCTGGCATGCCACGCCGTAGCGCTACGGTCCTGCCGTAGCTAGTGTACTACGTAGCACCGTAGCATGCTACGCCGTAGCGCTACGATCCTGCCGTTAACATTGCATTGCGTAGCACCGTAGCATGCTACGCCGTAACACTACGGTCCTGCCGTAGCCAGTGCACTGTGTGGCACCGTACTATGCTACGCCATAAAGTATACGGTCCTGCCATAGCCATAGCACGTAGAACGTAGCATGCTACACTGTAGCAATAAAATAAAATGAATAGTAATAAAATATATGTATGTGCCCCAAGGGTTAATTTACGCATTACCTACGTGTAAAGTATGTGTAGAGAGGGGTTGTTTTGCTTACAAAGTATTAATATGCATATGGTCCTTTCTGTGCATGCCCCCTGTTATTTCTGGTTGAAACAAAGTTATCTTATTTTTACTTAGAACCACCTGCCCACACACTGCCTGAATATAGCGGACACCGAATCCATCAACTGAAAAGAAAGTTGCAAGACTTGCGCTCCACGTGTAGGTACACTGTTAACAACTTTTCTTTTAAAGTTGAGTAAAACAGCTCTATTTTAAAGTTCTAATGTATTTCGATGGCGAAGCACCAAGAACTCCTATCTGACATTTCAGGCTTTTTATTTTATTGCATTTTTGAACGTAAAATTAGGCATCTAACATATACTCAACTCGCGAAGACACCAGGACTGATATTTCCCTACTTTCTTTGTGATGTAAATGTTGTGATGTCCTACTTTTTGAAGTAATTGTCGTTAATATAAGTTAAAAATAGGAAAGGACCGGGACTGATAGAACCCTGCGGTACACCCATTGTAACTACAAACCCCGACGACCGTTTCCCATCAATTTCAACTCTTTGTGTCCTTTCATTCAAGTAAGAGGCCTCATATTGAAAACAATGTCTTCTGTCTACACCTAATGAAAAATAAGACATTCCCTCACGTTTGTACCTTATTCAATTGAAACAACATTATAAAGTACCTGACTATTGTACTGAAAGCATGAAGCGTTTTCTCATCTCATGATTCACTTGGTACTTCATCATCGATTTGTAAGAAGTTTCGCCTATGTAGCTTTACTCCGTGGCATCATGGCATTTCTCTTGTGCGTCGTGCTTCACGATCGGAACAAACTCATTTTCTTTACTTCAAAGATCAATATAATACTAATATACACCTCAGCGACCACGATGCTCAGCGTCTCCGATTCTCGCTCGGCCATGTCGCTTACTTATTCAACACTTGTATCCACGAGGGCGTGTATCCTGCGACTCTTAAGCGGGTTATAAATATCCCCCTTATCTAAGGGTAAAGGTAAAAAGTCGGAAATTAAGTCATAGCGACCAATATCACTAGTACTAGGCGATTAGTAAGATATTTGAAGTATAACTATACTTTTATCTTTTATAGGAGAGGGTAACACAATGTCCGACAGGCAGTTCGCGTACAGGGCTGGGCGCGCACCAACAGACTGGTGCGCGAAGTATTGTGGCGCGTGCTGAGCGCGCGCGAGGCGGGCCAGCGCGTCGCCTTGCTGAGTTGTGACCACAGATGTACTAGGGATGGTTGTGACCTCTCGCGCGCGTTCTACACTGCCGACCATCATCTGATCGCCAGCAAATTCAATTTTTTACTGTTTACGTGACCCGGTTCGATTCTTAACTAACCTCCTTCATGACGCACCGTACGCAGACAGGGTGGGCGACCTGGAGCGATTAAGGTCAGTGGAGCTGGAGAACACTATAGGGGTACCGCAGTGTTCCTGCCTGTCGAACACATTGTTTAGTCTACTGCTCAACGACCTACCCGAGTCAGTGAGCGAAGCACAAGTCTACATGTACGGCGACGACGTGGCGGCAGTTTATTTATTTATTTATCGTCAGCCTATATTAGTCCACAGCTGGACATAGGCCTCCCCTAATGAGCACCATAGCCACCCTTCAGCCAGCCAGTCTTCAGTTTGTCACATCCAGCGTCTGCCAGCAGTCTTTTGCAAATCGTCATCCCACCTGGTCGAAGTAAAAGCTAACTTTTACTTTAACTTTGTATTATTGTAGTCTAATCATAAAAAAGCATTATTTTGATTGAGTCTCGTCATGGACCAAAACCTATAGAGTATAATACCTACTTCCCGTTCAGCTAGAACCATGATATTTGGCAAGAAACAAGGTCTTTTATTTATATAATTAATATAATGTTTAGTTACAGAACCTTCGTTGTGCGAGTCCGACTCGCACTTGACGTTTTTATTTATTATAATAATTTCTTTATACCTTTATTACCACGAACGGATAAGTACATGGTGATAACAATATTGGTAGAGCTCCTGCATACTTACTATCATACCAGCTGTGTCCAAACCAATTTAAACGGAGCATAACTAGATGTCGCTACTAGAAAAATTAGAAGGCGCTATCGAAGCGTTTGCGATTTTAATAAGGACCTAGAACCCGTCGCAAAGCTTTTGACATGAAAACTACATGAAGCATGTGAAGGAAACTAACATGTGAAGGAAATTAAAATGTAACTGTTATTGCAATGTTTTTGATTGTCACCTGTGGAATATCATAAGGTGATGAGAAGTATACTATCACGTTAACGTTAATCGTTAACTACTTACAATTAGTTCGCTTATCCTACTATACTCAATCATTTTTTGCATTCTGTAGGTGTGCAGAGGTGCACATAACCGATAAATAAGTGTAACTTTCACTATTAGACCCTGCTGGGCGGGCACACAACGTGTAGTTAATCGTTAGTATTTTTTGTTTAAATATTCGTCAAATGTGTCGTACGCTTTCGTGATTAATAATAACAGCTTTGTTTTATAAACATTGTGTCGTTGTTCTCGTTTTTGAACACATCAGGTAGTTTACTATAAAATTTAATAGCCCCTATGTAATATACATAGGGGCTCGATGAGTGAAGTTCAAATTTTGAATCTTTTTATATCGTAAAGAAGGTGTATGTTTCTTCCCGGGTTTAATTGAATTCTTTGTTTTCTAACGAATTTACACATTTGAAGTATATGCAGAGCAAGGTTAGTAGGTATTTAAATTTTTTGAAAGTGAGGTTTACAGCTGTCTGTCGGATCTATGTTTGCTAAGATACGTATGAGTTTTTTTTTATTTTAAGACGGAACTCGAACCGGCAACCTTTTACTCAGTTAGTACCTACGGGAATACCAATGATCTACTTATATTAACAGAAGATTGATAATCTTGCTTAAACTGATGAAAATGCATTCATACATTCATAGGTACAGATTTTGTGTATTATTTTTGTTCCACGTTATGTTAGTTATTCGTATTTTCGGAATTTTTAAGACAGATTGATTATTGTACAAATTAAAATTTATTTGACGCACTAAAAAAATGAACTGAAACGAATTTCTCACCTTATTGTTTATTTGATATCATAATTTTCCTTTTTTAAATAGTTTCATTAACTTTTCTGTCAAATATTTTCTCCTGCTCTGTGTAATTATTTAGTTACCCTAACCCTTTTAAAAAATACGTTTTATACTGTTTCATGTAAAATATACCGATAAGTAATCTAACACTTAATAAATAAAAATAACTACGGACGGGCTTAGCTTTTCTTTTTCCAAAGATTCATACGAAAGACATCAACGCGCGAGGTGCTACGACGTAGCAGTCAATTTTAGCTACTTCTAATTATGTACAACAAAATTGCTATATTTCCACATCAGCTTCTGCTCACGGCTTCGCTCGCATTTTCAAAATAAAAAGTAGGCTATTAGTTATTCTAGGACCCGATCATCATTTTTGTGCATAATTTCAGCTAAATTCCTACAGTAGTTTTGGCATTGTCTTTGGCCAAACATCTTCAGAACGGCACAAACTTTAAAGTAATTTAATAGGATAAATGCAGTAGATGTAAGTACTAAATACTGTAGGAAAAAGTCCAACTCTTAAAAGTAAAAATCGGGAAAGAGATTCATACGTATTAAATTAAGTAATGAATATTTTTAATCATCTTTTTAAAAAGTATTTTTAATAAAAAGATCGTAAGAGCGCTGTCATTCGTTAGAAAAATGGTACTAGAAAAGATCGACAGAAGGATTTGGTTTGTTCGAGAATGTAAAGCAGAGATATATGGCTGTAAAGTCTGTGGTACAAATTTGTACCGTCATAAAGGAAAGGGTTAAAACAAGAACCGCTTCCGCTCTTTTTGTTGAAAATCCGCGTTTTTGGAGTACCGCTACCGTTTTTTCAACTTTTACACCTGGCAACACTGACGTAGAGCAACGTAGAGTCGCATGTTGAAGACCACTGATAGTATAGTTTACACAATGTTGATTACATTGTGTAAACTCAATTGCAAATACGCGAAATGAAATAAAAATGTGAAATTAAATATTAACAGCATAAATCAAGCAAGAAAACTTAGTAAAAAGGAACTCCTCATCAGTAAACGTACCTATGTACCAAAGAGAATAAAACCACTATGCTATGTACCGTTATGCCGTTGTAAAGATGTTTGGCCAAGTACCTAAATGCCAAAATTACTGAATGTTCAAGTTCACAGGTTGAATTTTCGCATGTACCAGCTACACATAGGATATAGCATAGAGTAAAAACGCGCTTATCGACATAGCTCAAAGGATTAGCAAACTGAAGTGGCAGTAGGTGGGCGGCGTGAAAATCATTTTTTTAGTCGCCGGGGTTTTTTGATTAAAGGCCGAGTTCCTCCAAAAAAGGGGCAAACAGGGGCTATCGAATATCTCCGCTTTAAGACATCTGATTTCGTTGATAATTTATGTAATTGAAAGGTAGTAATTTTAATTTATTCTTACCTAAAAATGGTAAGGATCTGATGAGGATTTCACAATGACGAGCAAAATAGCTCTGCAAAATGCATTTAGTATTTTGTAGGAATAGGATATTACACCCTTTTATGAAAAGTGTCTATAAAAGGTTCTGAACCACTAAATGTAGATTTATAATGCCGCCATATTTTCAAATAATGGTGAAATGGTGCACTGGGAGGAACAGGCCATAGACTCGCTCTATGGCTAGTTCTTATATAACTCTATGGGTGTCAAAAAACAACAAACCTCAACGAAAATTAGTCTGTCACTTTCAATGTCAAAGTCACGAAATTCACAAAACACATGTCAATAAATGTTTGTCATCACAGATTTATAAGTATAGTACTAAAGTATTTGTCATCGAACTCATCGATTTTCACCTGTGTTTTCCAAGTGGTTTTAATCTCTGGTGTTTTCACCTATAAATAAAGATCTACGGATTTATTTTCATTTCATAAAACAAGACATTTATTTTTTCTGCTTTTCCCCAATGTTCGGATAAAATTCAGACTTCAATGGCCTTTACAAAAAAAGACGTGATCCTCAAAGAGGACAGACCAAGAACTCTCTTACTGCAGAAGCATTCAGACTATTTAGCGGGCTATGGTTTGAACAAGGATGACTATGAATATTGTATGACGGAATATCTTCGAATGTCCGGGATTTACTGGACGCTGACTGCCATGGAGCTCATGGGACAATCATCCAGGTATCGTTGTTCCTATAAGAATAAATACCATTAGTGCTAAATAGAGCTAAAAACGTATTGTATCACCATGCCATATAATATGTTCCTTTCTTGTTTTGGTAGCAAAAAGTAAGTTTTCCATGTTTTGGTTTCTGTATTCTATGAATCTGAAGTTTCCCAACTACTTAGCGCACCAAAAATCCCTATACCTAAGGCAACTACCAACTCCCTAAATATGCAATTATTCCATCATCTAAACATGTTTGAACTCAGACAGATTATATAGGAATTTATAACCATTTTCTCCTCAACCAAATAGTCCAAATCACTATATCCATAAACTTGTTTTAGAATGCCCAAAGAGGATATAATACAGTTCATAACCTCCTGCCAGGATGCTGATAGTGGCGGTGTGTCGGCCAGCATTGGCCACGACCCACACATGCTTTACACATTGAGTGCTGTGCAAGTAAGACATAATTAGAAATTTTTAGCTAAATTTGCTTAATGCACTCTATGTTATCCCCAGCAGTGGGTCGATTAGATTGAGGAAGGATTATTGATACTCTTTGGAATTGCCTTAGTCCGCAACAGGAATCCATTATAAATAAAGAGGTTGTTGTATTTTTATTGCAATGTTTCCAATAACTTCCCTTTTTCTTCAGTAGTGGTCAAAGTGTCATCATACCACATTATTTATTGCATTTTTAGGTGCTGGTTATGTTTGACAGACTAGATGCTATTGATGTGGAGGGAGTGGTTAAATATGTCAAGACAATGCAGCAGGAGGATGGCAGCTTTTATGGTAATATTCAGCTTTTATGAGGAATTATAAGATAAAATAAACAGTATTGCTGTCCCATTTGTCATCATGTTGTACCAAAGCATATAGGTTTTGGCAGATCTGGATCACAACACTGCCACACATTACTAAGAGTTTTGAACAGCCTGCAAACACACTAAATTAATATTCACTTTCAAAGATAGAAAAACATCTATTCAAGACTAGAGCCACCGCAAGCAGCCTATGTGGCTGCTTCCAGTAAGAAGAGACTGTCGAACACGTTGTAGTACACTGCACGACCACAGAGGAGGCCAAACAGAAAATGGGATTGAAAAGTCTCATAGAAGCATATAATCCAACCACACCCCTGAAAAGCTGAAACAAAGCTGTTAATCGCCAAGAGTCCTTCTCCGGTACTTCAAGGAGCTGGGCTGGTTAGGGCCTAGTAAGGCAGGGGGCAATGCACAATACACAGATGCAGAATGCAGATCCCAGGTCCCCCACATAGAATTAGAATAAGACACATTACTAAAATAATATGTATTTCAATATGGGCTTAAAATTGTAATATTTACATAATTTTTTTATGAGAATGGCATCAGATATGTAGACAGCTTGCGAGCTATTCGCTAAGCTTTTGGTAAGCCATTCTGTCACAGTCAAATGTTATGAGTTTATGCCCACTTTTGCATGTTCATTTTTGTGTTGTGCAGCGATGGTGTTGGATATGTGAGCGCCTACCTTAATCCCTCTCCCTAGCCAGATCTTGACAAACATTGATCATTGGGGGAGGGCCATGACTAGCAGTGGAAATCTTTCCACTAAGATGAATGTAACCAGGTCTTAACCAGCAACTCCTTGAAGTACCAGAGTAGAACTTTCCGTGCTTGACAGCTTTGTTTCAGCATTTCAGCTAGTGTAGACCTAGAAGTTGCCTCAATAAACCTCCTGACCTACAGAACAGAATAAGCAATTCAATCATGAGACATATTTTCCTCCGCAGGAGACAAATGGGGTGAAGTAGACACACGTTTCTCCTTCTGTGCCGTGATGTGCCTGTCGTTGCTGCAGAGACTCGACGCCATTGATGTCAACAAAACAGTGGAGTTTGTGCTCAGTTGTATGAACTTCGATGGCGGATTCGGGTCAAAACCGGGCTCTGAAAGCCATGCAGGTTGGTTAGTTGGTACCTAGTTATACGAAAATCACGTCACAAAAATCATATATTTTTTTCTTTCAATGATCAAGACACTGCAAAATGTCAAATGGTTTTAAAATTTATGAAGATTTTAACAAACTCAAAAGTAAACAAGTGTCTTAAGTTTATGGGCACCAGACAACAATGATTTTGTGTTTAAATGCCTGTAATTTTTGCAAAAATGCATAAGAAAAGTTTTTCATCACAATAAGAAACAGGAAAAACAAATCAAATACAAATCAGTGATAAAAATAAGAGTTTGTCAGAACAAACATTTCCCCGCGGCTGTAATAAATTGTCTATGCCCGCGGTGACAATCGAACCCGCAACCTGACCTGCCGCAACTGCACCACGAGTTCGTAACTCGAAAGTCTTCATCATCATCATCCGCAGCCGGTTTTATCCACTGCTGGGTATAGGCCTCCCGAAGTTTGTGCCATCCACCACGGTCCTGTGCTATCCGCCTCCATTGACGCCCCCCGACGCGTACTATGTCATCGACCCACCTTGTAACTGAGCGTCCGACGTTTCTGTTGCCCATAATTGGCTACCAATCAGTTGCTGTTTGGGTCCACCTATCATCACCTCGCCTTGCTGGACGCCTTGCTGGACACATTGTCCAGCCCAACTCCATTTGAGCTCCATTACTCGAGTACCTACATCATAAACTTTCGTCCATCGTCGGATCTCGGTCTTTGGAACAGTCGAAAATCTTAGTCAGTTTTAATTTAACCTGCATGTTATGTTCCCAGGTCTAATCTTCTGCTGCGTGGGCACTCTATCGATATGCAAGCGGCTGGACGCGTTGAAAGCAGACGAGCTGGCGTGGTGGTTATGTGAGCGTCAGTTACCCAGTGGTGGGCTCAATGGACGGCCGGAGAAGTTACCGGATTTGTGCTATTCTTGGTAATCCTGGGTTTTCTAATTGAAATCTTGGTTTTGTTAATTTTTTTCATGGAACCCTAGGCAATACATTGAATAAATTAATTGCTAATATTTATATTAGCTACTAATAATAATAATACTATTTAACGGGTATTTATCGTGAGTCATCCCGTGACCACGGCAGTGTGTAAACCTGTCGAAACGTCGGGAAAATAAGGTAACTAAACGCGTTAAGTACCCGTTAAATAGTATTTATAAATATGTGTTCAGATCGCGTAAGTTTAAAAACATTAATTGCTAATATACCTGAATTAATTATTGTTATTTAATGACTTGGTAATACTTAATTATTAAAAGTAATTAATAATTTCTGTCAGAGTTGTAAAATCCGCTGCTAAAGTTTGTAATAGAAAGACATTCATAATCATTACCCACTTTTAGTTCGAAATTTTTGATTATTTCTTTGTTAGGAGAAATCAGGCTTATTTACCCTGCGCTGGATTCCTATTTGCTAACGATACGATTTTAGCTAGGTACCTAAAAAGCCTGCCTACTTCAAATATACCGCGCTTGGAGCCAATGCTGCCAGATTGAGAAACACTTGCTAAAATAGTACAATTATTTTCACAGGTGGGTGATGTCATCTCTCTCGATGCTAAACAGAATACATTGGGTGGACAAGAAAACATTAGAAGAATTCATCCTGGCTTGCCAAGACTCTGAGACAGGAGGTTTTAGTGACCGACCTGGCGATATTCCAGATCCCTTTCATACACTGTTCGGTCTAGCAGGCCTGTCCCTGCTAGGGAATACTAGCATCAAATTAGTCAATCCTACTTATTGTATGCCTCAGGAAACTATAGATAGACTAAAACTTCAGCCACAGATTTTACAAATATGATAATTTACTGTTAATTAAGATAATTTAAGGAAATATTTTACATACAAAATATAATTTATCGAAATTTTTGTACGTTTTTACTTTTAAAATAATATTTGTATTGGCGATCTGTAGCACAGACAGGTGTAAAAAATCCTATAAGGCAGTCCGTCTCTCAATATTTTATAGGTCGCAGTTAATATATGTACCACATAGTAACATTACCTATACCATAGATAAATTAAACTAATTACTCCATGCCTATACCAACTTGGTTGACTTACTCATGTACTGCCTTTATGTCATAGTCAGCTCGTCCCTGGTCATAGTAATGCAAGTTGAAACTACTCAACCAATTACTGAGAGTCTATGAATATGACTAAATAAACGTTTCATTTAGTTATTCATTTTTCATATATTCTGCTCTGTTGTTGTTTTCTCCCAAAAAATCATTTAAATACTAGTAGAAAATGGTAGAAATTGCAGTTTTGATACAGCCACACCAAACAAGGATGACATAAGTTGAAATTGATAAAAATGTAAACAAACCAAGTTATGCCTTATTTTATACATTTAATTTAATATTAGACCATGTGATACTTATAATTTAAATAGGATTAGGTAATCTGAAAATGTTGCCGCTTCATTGTTTTGAGTTTGTTTTGTTTAGTTTTTGTGTCAATTTGTTCACAATATTTAGTTATTTTGTTTACTACAGTGATAAGCTTTACTCTAATGCTAACGTACAGAAAGAATATGATTATATTATTGGTAAGTTTGATCTCAATATCTTAAGTCATTAATTAATTACCTAGGTGATTTGTTCTTACCTACCTAGATCTTGTGTAGGTACTTAAGTTAAGTTAAACCCATCCTAATGGAACAAGAAAAAATATCCGAGGTAAGGCACCGACTTTAGCAATGCCCAAATTAAGCGTACCTACCTAGCCAAGACATTTTGTTACGTAGTTTATTGAATAGGTAGGTACCTATACCTACCTGATTAATTTACAAATCCGTAAATGAATGGAGTATGATTTAAGAAGGTTAACGATATTTTTTGTTGAGGACTTAATTTCTCATTTCAGGCCATAATAATATTAATTTATGATTAAGTAAATAATAGGCCCACTTGTTACTCTTAATTTTGAAAGTTTATTATACGTATATATTTAATGACGCGAAAAATAGTAGGCAGGCATAGTTCCTATGCCTATATGCCCTCTATGTTCATACCTAGCGTTTTTTTAATGACCTTCGCGGTACCTATTAGCTACCCAGAGCGGTAGCGGTAAAATACACATGGTCCGCAGTATTCCGTCGAGCAACATTACCTACCCACTTAGATTTCGCTACAGCTCTGAGTAGGTAGCGAATATTGCGTAGTCTTTTTAAGAAACTTCAAAAAACGGCGGCAATCAAACCCTTACCTCCTGCGTCGCAGGCGAACCCTCACCGCTGTTACAAATCGATAGACCTCTTTGGCCTGTGCCAAAGAGGTCTAAATTGCCACCACTGGTGGCGACTGGGATTTTATTTCTCGATTGCCACCAGTGGTGGCAATTGGGAATAGACGGTCATTAGCTACATAAATACATATTTTTCACAACTCTGCATGCAGCCCAGAGGTATTAGACTGACTGACAGTACTTTGTTCACAGTTGGTTCCGGCACAGCAGGTTCCCTCATCGCCCACCGACTGGCCACGGAGACCAACCACTCCTTCATAGTGTTAGAGGCTGGAGGGAACAGCCATCCATGGTTGGAGGTGCCTGTGCTGGCGCCGTTCTTACACCGCTCCCTGTTCGACTGGAGTTTTGAGAGTGTGCCGCAGCACGCGTGTGCGGCTATGGACGGTAATGTGAGTACCAACGACTTGTTCATAGTGTCAGAGTCTGGTGATAAAAAACAGCCATTTATGGCTAGAGGCGCCTGCGCTGGCGCCGTATTTACACCGCTCCTGGTTCGACTGAAGTTTTGAGAGCGTGCCTCAGCACGCGTGTGCTACTATGGATGGTAAAGTGAATACCAATCTACTTGTGCATAGTGTTAAAGACAAGCAAGGGCAAGCCTAGATATGCCAAGTCAATGTCACTAATAAACGTAACGTGTAAGCGCTGGTTTCTGCTCCACTTTGCATCAGTGGAAATGCAGGCACCTCAACCTCTGCTTCTTTGCAGTTTCACGGGAACACGCTGTTTTATGTGGTTTTATTCATTATAGATATTTGTTAGGTAAATCTAAAAGGTGCAAGTTATGACCCCACGTAGGTACTTTCTTAAGAATAAATACTACATGTGTAACTTGCATTAAAACAGCAATTTATTATAAGAACACTGAAGAGGTAACAAACATTCAAACTTTTGCATTAAGAATATTAGTGTAATTAAAGTGCTTAGCTCTTGTCGGTGCAATGATGCAATTTCGTCCACTTTTCTCTTTCCAATACGACCACCACTAGACCAAACCACTAGTACGTTTGTATAATACTTAAAATGTAATACAATATTATATACCTATCTAAGTTTGAATATAATGTGATTTAGATACAGGTCAATATTTATATAAAACTAAGCTTAATATTGTTCTCCTATAATACTATTGTCGGTGCGAAACTGGGCGACATCTGGCCAAGCATTAACATCATTGATATAATCATCTATAGAGTAAAAGGCTTTCTTGATAAGATTTCGTTTTATGTATCTACTGTTTAATGGATTAATGAACTTTTCAGTTCACTAATCCCCATTACGAGTTCGCATCGGCGTCAACGGGGAATAATGAACAAAAAGTTCACTTATCCCCATTAGTGAAATAAGCCAAATTTACGAATAGGGAGCTCAGTTGCTTCAGACGGAAGCTTATTATAGAAGCGTACGCAATTTCCCATAAACGATTTGCCTACCTTTCGTAAACTAAATAATAGAATATGTAGTTTGTTCTTGTTTTTTGTATTTCTGTTTCTTGATCCGACTCTTAGTTTTTCTCCTACTTTTCCTTCTATGATGTTACCTAAGAAGCTGGCATGTCGTATAAGATGTCCAATCATTCTCACTCGTCTGTTTCGAATGGTGTTCATCAAACTCTCCTTTCAGCAGCTTCTAATTGATAACCTCCGTCCGTGTAAGTCTAATCCTTCCCATCCTACTCCAACACCCCATTTCAAAAACCTCAATCCTCTGAAACAGCTATTGATATAAACGGCCTGGAAAATTGGGGAGAATATGTTCGTAGAGCCTACCCCGGATGATAATTCATTTTGATAGCTCTTTTAAGTTAAACCTTTTTTGCAGGTGTGCAGATTACCACAAGGCAAAATAGTCGGCGGCTCAGCGAAACTCAACAACATGATTCACGTTAGAGGCAACATATCACATTATGTCGACTGGTTCAACGGAAAACACACTAAAGAATACATCGAAAATCAGTTCAAATACATAGAGAATAACATAATACACTTAGATGACATACAGTACCAAAGCGAGCTTTCTGACTCAGTTTTAGAAGCAGCCAAAGAATTAGGCTACAAAACGATTGATGCTGATTTTGCTGAGGGTTTCATGAAGACTAAACTCTCCCAAAAAGGAGGAAAGCGGTGGACCACGTCTGACAATTTACTTTCAAAACATATAATTACAAATGCATTTGTAGAAAAAGTAATTTTTAACGGCAACACAGCTACAGGAGTATCCGTAGAAATATTTGGTAATAAACTTAGGTTACACGCTATAAAGGGCGTTATTTTGTCAGCGGGTGCAATAAATACTCCAAAATTACTTCAATTATCTGGTATAGGCCCTGAAAGTATTTTGAATAGTCTAAATATACCGGTAGTCAAAGTGTTACCAGTAGGAGACAACTTACAAGATCATGTGGCAACCGGATTAGATTTAGTTCTTTTTGACAAGCCAGTGTCTGTACAAACGTATGACATGGTCAACCCAGTTAACCTTTTCGAATATTTTATTAGTGGAAGAGGTCCTTTAACAACTTCAGGCTGTGATGCTTTAGGTTTCGTATCCACTAAGAATGACGAAATTCCCGACATTCAGTTCATGGTGTTGCCAGTAGGATTATCATCAGACAGAGGTAGTTTATTCAGCAAAAATCTTGGAATAAAGCAATCAGTTTGGGAAAATTACTTTGTAAAAAATGTTGATAAGTATGTGGCAACTATTTTACCTGTACTTTTGCATCCGAAAAGCAAAGGTTTTGTCTCTATCAAAAGTAAAGATCCTAAGAATCCTCCTATATTTGATCCCAAATATTTTTCAAATCAGGAAGACGTACAAACTCTAGTAAAAGGTTTAAAAGTATTGTTGAAATTGCTAGAAACGAACGCCATGAAAAGACTGGGAGCTCGATTGAATAGGACTCCCTTCCCTGGTTGCGAAATGGAGGTACTTCTCAGTGATTCTTATTTCGAATGCTATGTAAAACATTTGACTTTGACAAGTTACCATCCTATAGGCACATGTTCTATGGGTTTACCTGAATCAAAAAATACTGTAGTTGATTTCGATTTTAAAGTGCTAGGGGTAGAGAAGTTATATGTAGCTGATGCGTCAGTGTTGCCAACGTTGCCGAGTGGTAATATAAATGCGGCAGTAGCTATGATGGCTAGCGTGTTCTTTGATTCAAATATAGGCTTTAAATCACAAACCAAAGTAAATTTTAAGAGGTTTTGTTATAAGAAAGATTATTTGTATGATAATTTACTAAATATATGTGTTTCAAGATAGTTGAAACTTTCATTAAAAATATCCATTAATCTAAGTATGAATATGGATATTCTTAATTTAAAGTTTTATTTATTTATTTATATGTTTCTATGTAGGTATACGCAGGTCAATGAGGCGTTTGTGCAAAATAAAAGACTAATATGAAGTAATTTATTTAATTTATCGACATTAATAAGGACACTTCTATTAAATACTGCAAGAAGATATCTTACATTTGAGCTTATAGAATAATTATTTATGTAGGTAGGCTGATGTATAACGAATGAGATTTCTTTCATGTTTTCATATTTATTTATTATAAATGTGTTGTAATAATAATTATTTATGTAGGCTGTAAAACGAATGAGATTTCATTCATAGATGTTTTTATATTATTTATTTATTATGTGTTTAATAATGAGCGCCTAGTTATAATACTACTTCCTTTAATTTTTTTTATAACAACAATAATTTTAAGGCGGTCTTGTGAGTTTATTGTATGTATTGTTAATTTAACTGTAAGTCATTTATTTTTGCTCGCGGCTTCGCACGCTCTTTTCAAGTAGGCTATGTCCGCCCCCGGGATATTGTTTACCTCCCTATCAAAGTTCACTAACATTCGTTCAGCCGTTCAGAGTTCAAAACAGAGTTGCTTCTTATAATACTAGATTATAATGGATTATTTATGTAAGTTTTGGTAAATTGTAGTAGGTCTGCAACTCTGGTTAAAATATTATAGATGTGCCAAAGAACAGATTTATACTAGGTAATTTTTATATAAATAAAGAGTAACTTTATAAGTACCTATTATGCTCAAGATTGCAAACAATAAAAAAATAAAACTTAATCCTAGTTTCTTCTAAATCCTAACAACTTATTTATAAGATTAATTACAATAAATTATAGGTAGGTATATTATTAACTTAACGATATATTAATGACTAGTCTAGGGTTTAATTTCAAAGCACGAATAACTGACAAGGACATAATTATATTGAAAATTAACCAGCAAATCATCTTAAAACGAAAGCCAATCACACACACTGATATCTAGTTTTTCTAAAACATATTTCTACAATATTAAAGATCTTGATTTTATCTGAAAATTGCTTGATTTTATAAATACACTACTAACATTTAATACATTTTACTATAACACGCCACACTGAGCAACAAAACAGCAGTTCACTGCTCGCAATGAAAATCTTATTTTATGTATTCTGGACGGAATATCTGATAATGCTTCAACATTATACTAGGTACATAACTTTAAGTATTGCCACGCGTTACAATAATACGAATACCTACAGAATATAAAACTAATATACAATGTATACTAACTACACTTTAATACTGTATGGTAAATACGTCACGATTTATATACTATAGGTAGGTACACCTTTTAAAGTTAAATAAGTACATAAGTAGGTATAGACTTTTTAAGATTATTTTTAAAATCTAAAGAAAATTGTGCCTTTTGGACGGAATGGAATGTAAAATTCTTTATTCCCAATTAATTAAATAATATGACTTTTTTGTCTAATATTAAATTGGATTTCAAGCTGAAGAATACATTTTTAATCTTCAAGTTAATACTGTCATATTTTAATTTCGTCATTCTGTCGAAATAAATGAGCATGCATTTTTGAGCAAAACTGCGTTACCATTGAGGCCAAACACAAAAGTATTAAATACTTGCGTTATTTCCTAAATTGCTCACTACTCTAAAATTGTGCATTTTTTTCTTAAAACTTACACGATACAAAAAGTAAGTATCTAAACCCCTAACCTACAAATCTTTCGCTTCAGCCCATAAAAAACTGACTAGAGAATTAAAAAAACTACACAACATCTACACAACCCTTAAAAGAGCACAACTACAGTAATTACTCACTTAAAACATCCATCCAGGTAATTATCCAACATATCCAACTGAAGGTCGTCCCAATCCGTCGGCGTCATGAGTAGAGACGAGAAGACATCTTCAGGAATCAATGGAGGTGGTTCTATAGGTTCCACTATCACGTTCGCACCCACATGTGCTTGCAAATCTATGTCTTGCAAGGGTTGTATACTTCCTAGGTTGAAGTCTGGTAGATGCAGCGTGACAGCATTAAGCCCGTCGCTTGGAATCTCCTCTACTTGATGGATAACTAGGCTTTCCGTCTCAGGTGGTGTATCCGTTTTGGGTGCAGCTTTCTTTTTCTTCTGAGGTCTCTTGGATATCCGGGAGCCCCCCTCCAAATGGCCAAGGTCTAGCTTCCAAAAGCCGCCTTTTCCTGGCTCTTGCTTTGATCGCGCCACTTTTACGAAGACTTTGTTTAGAGACAGGTTGTGTCTGATGGAGTTCTGGAAAGAAATACTCAAATTGTATAAGAGCCGAAAGTTCGTTGTCGACAACTTTGTCAAAGACACTGAGTATCTAGGTAAACAGGGTTGCAAAGTACACTGGATAGATATACTCTTTACAGACAGCGAGTGTGAAAGATCAAGAGAGCTAACGGTGTATGATTTTGGGCTGAGTGAGATTAATATAATAAGAGCCTAAGTGCTCGTTGATAAGAGCGCACTCATCTTCATTAATTTCAGTTGAGTTTTCCTATAACCTATCTTAAATAGTAAAACATTTATTAAGAAAATTACAATATCAGAATAAAATAATTAAACCTAATATTTACACTTAAATCTATTTAAAAAATCTAAGCAGTCACCAGAAGGCAGAGTGCTCAGAATGCTGGCAGCATTGCCCCGTTGAATGGCAATGCTAATTCGGTGACCGAAATAAAAGCCAGCATAATATAAGACCTAGATTATAAGAGCAATGAAAAAAAAAATTCATGGAGGTTGTTTTTCCACTGATTAAACGTTATCGTTTACTTCGACATTTATTGATTTAAATTACATGTCATACACTAAAACCCCTACTATCAATAGCTCAAGCTTATTATCACGACAATAATTAATGATACGGAATCAGGAGGGCCCAATAAAATTTCTCAAATGTTGCGCGTAAGTATACACACGTGCCGTCCCTGCAATGTTTTCCTTAATTCACTATCAAATTAATAGGAAGCATGTGGACTTATCAACATGTAGGTATAATTCATCAATCAACCACTCGAACTCCCAATCCCGTCCTGCGAATCCAATTACGTCCAATCTTATCTTGATAACCCATTTATTAAATCTCACGGGACTTTCATGTCAAACTAGTGTCTGATACTCACTGATAGTAAATAAACAATGCTGGATACTAGCTGGATATATTACAAGGGCTACAATCTAGCCCTTGCAAACTAACCTTGTGCTATGTGAAGCAGTTAAGACTTTTCTAATCATTAGAATTTAAGGCCTCTTGCTTTGATAGGTATTTTTTCATTTTGTAGTTGGCGTCGTTTTTCTTCTACAACGCGGACTACATTTTGCTAGAACTTATCGGAGAAGGTTTTTTCGCGGAATTGTTACTAAATATTTTCATCCATAAATTTCGGTATGCATTGTTCAAAAGTTTAGATCACGTATAAATTTTATAATATTATTTACAACCAACACTTTTTCTGGAATCACTCAAACCTACAAGACACATTTTTGAAAAGCTTTTTAGGTAAAGCTTTACCTAAATCACTCCCTAAACTAAGTTAGATGTTAGAGAAGCCACAGAACAAACTCACCTGCCACGTGGGATCCGCCTTCCGATAATACTTGAAGTTATCCTTTATCCACGAGTAAATATCCGACAGTGTCATCTTATCGTCGTTGTACCGCATCGCCATGCAAATAATCGTGCTATAAGAGTAAGGAGGCTTTTTGTCACCATTCGTTTGATATTCCTCTTTGTTCTCCGTGAAATCATTCTGGCATTTCGCGATGGTTCGATTAAACTTGTCAAGTCTCGTGCTAGGTTTGGTTGGTGGCTTCTTAGGTGGGGCTGGCGACATCGGAAGCGGAAACTGAGGGACTTGCATGATGTTGGTGATGTTTTGCAGCCATGTTAGGTTCGTTAAATCTTCTGATTCGTCGTCTATGGCCTCCGGTTTGCATTTTTGAGGTTTTAAGTTAACTGTGACTTCCGTTTGTGCGTTTGTGTTTTCGGTCTCCGTTGCATTAGAGATGCTGTCTCTCAAAATGCAATCTTCGTCGGTTTGTATGTAGGCGTCGGGTTCGAAGACATATTCGATCTCGACGGTGTGAGAGGATTCTGGGACGGTGTGGTCAATGGCGAAGTACGCGGTGCACTCGCCCGCATCTCCGTAGAAGTTGATGCTGGATTCCAGCAGTTCGCCCGACGCAGGAGACAGCCCTGATGTTATGTGCATCTTGAGCTACATCGCACTGAAAAGTTACGCCATTATGAGTCACTGTTTATGATTCATTGTTACGACTATCGACGATTGGGTATAGGGTTTTGAATTAGGTAGGTACTTAGTACATAAGTAACACAGATTTTGTAAATGCGGTAAATCGGATAGACCATTGTTACCTAAGTACTTCGTCACGCCAAAGCTACCGAACAGATCGAACTGAAATTTCGCATTGAATTTGTTATTAACCCGAAAGAACATAAAAGCTTATTTTTGACCCGGAAAACCGCGCGTAAATCTTTTGGTAGAAGCTAGTATCTAATAAACAATTGAACTACCACTTTTTAGTACTAAAATGTGATGATTAAACTTACCAGAGAGCAGCGTTGGTCGCAGTTGACCATCCAAGATGCCGGACGATCGATCGGTGACGTGGTGGTGGTCAAACGATCGATGTGGTGGTGGTGACTGCGCGGGGCGGCGGCGCGGTGGCAAGTGGCAGGTGCCCGTGGAGCCGTGGGGAACAGGTGTGCGTGGGTCGATATGGGGCTGGCGAGCCGCCCGCATGCCTGATAGCGACCGACAATTAGTCATGGTATCTGGCAGGGTGGTAGTTAGGGGTGCCATTGCTATTGGATTTACTTGCACCATTTTTTGCGAAATCTAGAAACTTTTGATAAATGGAAAACTGACAGAGGTTTTAGGTGAGATCCTGAGATCTTATATTTGTACTCAGGAAGGAACCTTTCGCACTTCTCAAACTGTACCGTCCGATTTTATCTAATTTACTTTCGTTGTAAGATGCCTCAGTTGCAGTGTGTGCGGTGTGTGCCTGGACGACAATATTTGTGTTTTATTGGCATTTGATAGTAACCCTTACCTGGTAAATTAGTAAACCCTGAATTTTAATTTAATAAGAGGACCAAATACCTTAAGTATGTCCCTGTAATTATGCATGGTCCTACTTCAGTAGTTTCCTTATCAATGCTCATTCGCGCCTTAAAGTAAGCTGCGGGTACTTCCGTACGTTATTCGCATCTTATAAACACATCCATAAATATGTCGACTTGCTGCGGTATCTAGAGCTCTTAGAAAATGGTCTTCAACTTTCCTCGGGCTTAGAAAAATCACGTACCTATTTCTGCCAACATGATCGTTAGGTTTCAGCTCTCGGCTGACTTTAGCAAACTGTTTTATTTTCTACGTCTGAGTTACAAATAAACGTTTCTATTCTATTCAGCTGGAATAATTTCAAGCAAAATTGAATTAGGTAATTCGTAGGTACTCAAATATTTGGTAGGATCCACTTAAAAGTCAGAGCGCGGTATAAACGCAAGGCTACGTAGGTAACATTCTACCTAAATGGCTGGACTGGAATATGTCTTTGCGCCAATTTGAGCGACAGGTCTCAAAATCCAGAGTTCCTAGGTAGGTACCTAAAATTGTTTGCTACGAACGACGCAACTTTAGCCAGGTAGAGTTCTTTAACAAAATAATATTAAAAGCCCTTTACGTTTTCTATTACGCATTAGGTACGTCAAATTGTGTTTTTGATGCGTAAAATGCCATAAACGTTTATAAGTGAGTGTGTTAAGTATTAAGATTAAAAGAGCTCTACATAATTATGTTTTCGTACAGGCTTAGAACTGCCGGCGTTAAGTCAGTAACCCCATTTATATTAGCTAAAGGTCGTTAAAGGTACCAGAGGTCATGTCTTCGACCTTTGTCCCCAATTCTACGTCCCCCGAGGCTCAGACGCGTGAGCTTGAAAACAATTTCGGTATTAGCTCGTATTTCTGAGAAGATTGCATTGTTGGCTTGGTATTACACACTTGGGGGGTGTTCTAAGGATGTTTTGTTTTGACGCGATCCGAAGTGCGTCGGTGAATTAGGACCTACTTATGTTTAACTTTCAATTCTTGCGAATGAACATTTGCATGATTAAGATAAAAACTGACTAGTTAGTGCGATTTTTAAATTAAGTACCTACCTATACAGACAGCTAACGGGTTTTAATCGCGTCTAAAAATGTGAATTACCTTACTAGGAACTAGACAATTTCAAAATACATAGGTATTGGAGATTCGTTCCTCTCGGCTCTTTGAGTTTTTACAATAGGCTTTGACATCTGATTTTTAACCGACTAACAACTGAGGAGGGTTCTGATGATAGTAGGTAAGCAATCCATCACATGGTACCTTTGTACATTCATATAGGTAAGTAACTTTATGAAACGTAGGGCAGGCAATCAATGGGGGTCTGTTATTAAGTATTCTATGACATTTGGGTGACTGGTACCGTTTTGTCGTCACGGAGAGCGAGCAGCGAAAAATAGGGGTTGAAACCGAGATGCACCCTCAAGTTTGAAGAATTTACGGGGGTATTTATAAATGTAACGAGGTTTCGTACTTAGATCGTTATGCTGACAAAACGGTTTTGTATACATGCTAAATCATACGGCGGATTATATACGAATAGGGATATATTCATATAAGTATCTACTAGATTTTTAATGGCATCAATTTGCGTCTTGATAAATATAATGTGTGCGTTTTAGGGCTATTTCATATAGAAGACCTTTAAAATATAAAATAATACCTACGTTAGGAATGGATTTCCATACGTACACTTTTCTCTTCCGCTAAACTCATGACAAATGAAATTCCATAATTTTCCGTCCCGCATTTCAGTAGGTAGGTACGCCTGCGATGACGACTTTCCTACGATTGGAAAAATATTGCAACTTTCTGAGCAGGTGTATAGTATAAATAAAGGATAGTCACAAGCCACTGTCCTAACCATAGCTTATACGAAACACCATGTCAACGTCGGTTCGCCATTGTCTGACACGACACCCCTCGTAGACAGGTGGTAGCACCATGTGCTATTGTTATGGTGTGTTATTACACGGCGGCGTCCACCCGTCACAGGGGATTCCGTGAGGGTGTAGTGCTAAGATACATGTGTTTTTACCTACTAGCTTTAGCGCAGGGCTTCGGTCACTTGGTGACTGGATTATAGCATAGCTAAGGTAGGTTACTATTGTACAGATATTTTTGAGGTACTGTACTATATCTCTCATGCTATTGTCTATTGTTATTTGATGGCGGCGGCAGTAGCGGCGTCCGTATCAAGAGGGATCATTTGAAATCTGACAGCTACCAATCATCATCATCATCATCAGCCTATATCAGTCCACTGCTAGACATAGGCCTCCCCTAATGAGCGCCATCTACCAATGGCGACTGACAATCCAAATGTAGTCCCACTTTCGGTCACTTCACAGATATTTTGGTAGAACTGAAGCCCCAAGCCGTGTTATTGTTATTTCACGGCCCGACCGCCCGGCGAGGGAGCCATTGTCCATTAATAATTAACAGAAGTACTTAGTAGTGTGTATTGGGTGCAATTGATTGAAGTGCAGGTTATTGGTGCTTCATTGGTTTATAATGGGGTCCGGTTTTAAGCGAGTTTGATAGGCTCTTACGGAAATAGTGATTATTTTATAGAATTATAGTTAAAGGTACTTATTTTAATGGTTTCAAATTCGTTCTTTTTTATGTTTTGTTTGGTTTTGTTGCTGTAAAGTTAAAATCTTTAGGAATTTAGTATGAGCTACATTATGTATGCTATTATATTTTACGTACGATTATGTTATAAGTAGGTATAATATTAATTCGACCTATTATAATCCCATTCGTCCCACTAGTGGGACGTAGCTGATGGGACGAACGAGACATCACCACTTATTCACAAATAAACCTGAAACCATACTATTCTGTGCTATTATTATGGTTGGCTAAACAAAGTTCAAGACAGAAAAACATGATTTGGCGTGTTTTAAAAAACTTGTGTGGTATTTAATTATCCCATTATTATTGTAAATGTGAAAGTTTGGATGGTTGTTTGTTACTCAATCACGTCAGAACGGCTGAAAGGATCTGAATGAAATTTGATGTAGATAGATTATAGGCTGGAATAGCCCATATGCTACTTTTTATCCCAGAATTCCCACGGGAACGGGAACTACACAGGTAAAACCGCGAGGCGCTGCTAGTAATTTATAAACCAAAGGGTGCATATTTTTAATAATACAAAAATCGAGTATGTCATAGAAAACTTTATTTTTAACTACATTTTCTTACGATTTACAAACGTACAAAAATATCTACATCTGAATAACAAAATTCATAAATTGATATCAGTATAATCCTTCGATTTACATCCTTATGGCCATCGTAAAAACAATATTTAGCTAGCAAATGTCTTACACGAATGTGTGACATATACCTTACTTAAATACAATGTTTAAGATCTTATTTACAAACTCAATGCCATTCTATGTATAATAAAAATATGTATCTATGTAATGCATTGTTTAAAGTACCTATTATCAGTCATCTAGTACCCATAAAACAAGCTCTGCTTAGCTTGGGGCTAGATAATGCTGTGTGTATTCCAGCATAAGGTATATAATCTGCTAGCAAAGGATATAGATACGAAATTTCAATTGATAAAGGTGTCTTATTAGAGCAAATGCTAAACTTAAACACAATAGTTACTTAAGTATATGTTAACATATAGGTTATTGTTTCAAATGCGTCAGGAACCAATGCGCGCCATTGATGAGATTGTCCATCTCGGCCGGGAGGGACGACAGAGAGTGGTTGTCTTCGTACATGTACACTCTGGAAGTAGCAAAAACATCAACATCAAATACGGAAGACCAGCGCTGCAGTGCTCCCCGAGCCCCTGCAGCACACGCTGAGTGGTAGCCTTTTGGTCTCGCATTGTTTTATGATTAATTCTCTTATATCACTGTATTTTCTTGTGTATAGTGAACCAATAAAAAAATTCTTATTCTTATTCTAAATATCCAATAATAATAACCAAACCAAAATAACATTAACATTTGACACTGCTCTCATGATACTTCAACTCCTTATTCTTGCCTCGCTGTGCTTCGCTGCCACAACTCTGCCAGTGTCCAATCAAAAGAGTCATAAACTTTAGTAGAGGAAACATAAAATTAAATTTTCATTTATTACTTGCTGTCACCCGCTACTTCGTTAGCTCAGTTTCTCAACCTTTTTACAATAACCACAAATCCCTATTTTTTTCCCTTTAAAACCACCCCTGTACTTATTAGAACAAAACAAAAAGTATTTAAATTGACCCAGCCGTTCTCGAGTTTTAGCGAGACAAACAAACAGCAATTGATTTTTATTATATGACATATTTAATAATTTTTAATTAACGAACGAACGACATTCCATCTTGGGATGCATTAGTGATCGCTCAGTTTTCGGGCACAGTCACGGGTCAGTTATCATATCTTAGTTTGTTGTTGTTTGTTAGGTTTTGCTATCTTGTTTTCATTGTATAGTGGTCTTTTACCTTCAGTAACTCCGATACAGAGAAATCGGGTTCTGATTTATGAATCAAATTTTTTTTAGTTCTACCAAATAAGTTATTAAATAAATTATAACTCGATTTTTATACGTACCTAACTGTATTTAATAAGCCAGTAAATATTTTTTTTCTCTTTCAAATATTTCTTATAAACCATGCCGGTAATGCAAAATTGTTTGAGACCACTGTCAGTAGGCAAAGAGGTCATTGTACGAAATTCCATCTGCTTTGCGTCCGGACTTTTTTATACGCCGTTTTTTTTAAAACGTTTCTCTTGACCGTCTCTGGTATAAATTTGACACTTAATGAGCCGTACCAAAACAACACGAGAACGTTAATATAGTTCCAAGGACGGTAACTCCGCTGACGTAAACTCAGCGCCAAAATGACGAAAATCAAATGGCCTTAATCTGCCATCGATAATTAATAAATAAGAGTGCGCCTAAGCAAAATGGGTATTTTTAAACACTTAGATTTATGTTTACGAACGTAAATGTTCGAATTAATTTAAATTAAAATTAAATTAAATTAATTTTATATTGATTGACGAATCAGAAGCACTTTGAGTTGACAAAGTGAACGTCACAAAAAATGGGCAAAGTACTCATCATCCGAAACCGAGTGCAATTTTGTTTTTAGTCTTTTCCATAATAATATAAAATTTTGTAAATGTTATTTTTTTTCACTTATAATCGTAAAAAAAGTCTATGCCTATATTATACCCTATAGCAGAAAAAGTACGGATACCTAGTAGGCAGTAAATTCCAATAATATAAAAATTTTGGTAGAAAAGAACTGAATAAGCATAAATATTTGAATGTGTACCTGGTCTCTACGCCGTTCGCCTTCAGCCTCCTCGCGTACTCCAGCCCCTGATAGTGCGGCACGCGCTTGTCTCCACTGCCTGACAAACAAACACCACTTTAAAGCTCTGCACAAATAAATCCAACGCCGCTACAGCTACGCACCAAAAAAGTGCATTCAAATATAAGCTTTTATCTCTTTAACTTGAGATACATTTTACAGCGACAAACTGGCTTCCCACAAGCTTCAAACGACTTGGCCTGCAACTTGCAAACTGTCTGTCAACTGATGCCGTTAATATGAAATGCATTTATACGTTACGAGTTAAAGCACATATTTGAATACACTGTTCTGTGTTGCGTTTTAGCTATGCGCCTCTCCTGTGCGATTACGCTAAAATCTCCCATTCTCATTGACTGGGCCATCCGGGGAGAATGCTCATAACCGATTTCATTTGCCAATATGGTACTAAAAAATACGTATAACATTCTGGCTGGATAGAGCCGATCGACGTCGGAATTTTCAACGTCAACGTTAAGATTTATCCTAGGTCAAAATCAACTGTCAGAAAACTTACACTTGACCTTTTTTCCTCTAATACAGCTACTTCAATACGGAGGGCGGCCGCACACGTCCGATTTTTTGTCTGATTGTCGGATGAAATTGTCTATGGATAGGCGCATTTGACTATCCGAAAGCGTTCGTTCCATACATTTGTAAATACACAAATCGCCTTCGGATAGTCGAATACACTCATCCATCAGACAAAACATCGGACGTGTGCGGTCAGCCTGAACGCAATGTATGACAATGCGATGTCATTATTGTCTATTCCACCCTAGACAATAATCCCCTTACTTGGCCTACTGGATTATTCAGGATAACAATGCTACTTTTTATCATGAAAACGCGTGTGATGGATACAAACAGAAAACGACCCCCCTTGGCCCCGGTACGGTCACGGTAGCGGCCACGGTAACGACGGGGCAGGGGGTGATAGGTATCTCTGTAAATATCTTCCAGAGATTCCTGATTCCCTGAGCTACCAATCTATGGAGGAGGCTCAGGACCGCTATTTGTTGCGTTCTATGGGGAAGGCCTATGCCCAGCTGTGGACGTGTATGGCATGATATTTTGATTTGGCCCTTGTTTTAGTTATCTTGTACTCATAACGACTTTGTGGCTAGATGATGATGTATGGGGATTGTCCACCATTTTTGTATGTAAGTAAAGGAACACATGGCTTACCTAGCATTAACGCCGTGGGCGCGCGTACTTTATGCACGTGCGCGAGCGGCGAGCACCGCCTCATGGTGAGCAAGTGTTCCTCGGAGAGAGGCCCCGACTCCGTGAACTCGAAGCCGGCTTCTACGGCGCACCTGTGGAGGAGAGCGAACACACTGGGGTTTGGTCGATTCGGCCTTATATCTAACTAGCCTCAGGTCGTGGCTTTGAGCGCATTTTTCGGGATAATAAGTAGCCTATATGTTTTTTCAAGGCCCAGAACTTCATGCGCTCAAAATATCAGCCTGATCCTTTCAGTAGTTTTGGCGTTAACTTCGCCCAGGCATCTCACAACGGATCAAATTCTCTTGTATAATATTAGTAAGTTTAAATATAGAAAACTAGCTTCTGCCCGCGGCTTCGCACGCGTTTTTTCCGGGATAAAAAGTAGCCTATGTCCGTCTCTGGGATACCATTTACCTACCTGCGAAATTTCATTGTATTTGTATTTATTTATTTACCATTCCGTTACATAACATAACATAAGCAAGTCAAAATTAAATTTTTTTGATAAAAAATAAACAATAATATAAAAATCTCACACAATTTTCATAATTTCATTCCATTCTCATTAAGATCCGTTCAGCCGTTTAACCATGAAAGGTAACAGACACAAGTTACTTTCCAATTTATAATATAATTAAAGATAATACAACTGACATACAGCGCCATCTAGCGCAAAACTAAACTCAGAAACATCGAGCACATATCCTGGATCTGCTCAGAAAGGAACTGAAAAAAATATGATTTATGTATCTACTTTTAAATATAGTTTTCATAAAAACTAAGCGGTAATTGGACGTCTTTCTAGCTCTGTCAACCTGCCTGGCCATCTACGACCCCTTCTAAACAATATTTTTTAAACCTGAAACCGCTAACTATACGGAGAAAACTGCTTACCCATCAGAATTATCAGCATAATGCCCTTTAGTAGCCAAATCAACCAACGGATTCCTCATCACGACAGCTTCGAACCCGCCCCTTGCAGCTAAATGCCCCACCACCAATCCGCCATAGCTTGCCCCGAACAACACTACATCTGATATACTCTCTCGCTCTCTCACGGTTGTTAGAGCGAGAAGGCAGTCTGCTACGTCATAGGCTCCAACTTTGGTGATAAGCGAGCGGAGGGACGCTTCGCCTCGACCGGTGGAACCGCGGTAGTTCACTCTTAGGACTGCGAGACCTAAGAAATGTTATACTTTAGAGTGAGATAGCGAAACATAAGCTAGTTTTTACTGTGGTTAGAGCGAGATGGCAGGCTTTAATTAAGAAATTGATTCAGATATCTTCACAAAGTATCACTTCAAGAGAGCTAAATTCAACTTTTAAATTTACGTTCATTTACCGCTTGTCTTTCTTTGCTATTGTATGGCTAGATGGCACACTCAAATACAGATATTTGCTGATCCAGATGTCCAAAATATCCTTTAAAATGTACTTGTAAGGTTTTCTTGTATTCCTTGTCCGGCGTTTTCACACGAGGCACGACACCACACGACAAAAATGGAGTAACGACTCCGGGAGTCATACATTTTTATTAACCGTTAAAAAAAATTTAAAAAATATTATTAAGATAGTTTAGGCAAAAAGTAATCGGAAAATGATCGTTTCAGTTCTTAAAATAAAAAAAAATCTAAAATTGAATTCAAAGTTTTAAGTTTTTCCGCAATGTTGTTATGTCATACGGCTGTGTAGGCAAACTAAAAAGTATCAACTGTCGTTAGCAACAGTGCATTTGTTCAGGTCTCACATCTAACTGACGTCATGACCTTAGCAATATGGCGTCCACTGCGTCCAGCGTTTTCGTCATTTACGCGCGCAACTTGTTAATGTAAATTTTAAATTCATTTTTAGGGTACTTATCGAATGTTTTTTTCTCAAGGCTCCCTCGGTAATCCATTGTTTAATACGGGGATGACAATAATAAAATCTTGTGATTGATAATTTAGGAGAAAAACGGTATGAACTATGATGATGGTACTTTGCACAATTATGTCTGATATTTTTTTCATTTTTGAAAGGAATTTTTTCGAAGCTATTTCGGTAAAGATAACGGATAAAAGGGTTTTGACGTAACCCAATTCATAGTCATAGTCATATATTTATTTGCAAGTAACATTATGTGCATATAAAATAAGGTCTTAATCTAGATATAAGTTCATTATGTTCTACCATTAATAATGGCATGCAAAATTTTAAATTATACATCTCACTAATCTCACTAATATTATAAACGTGAAAGTTTAGATGGATGGATGGATGGATGTTTGTTCCTTTATCACGCCAGAACGGCAAAACGGATCTGGATGAAATTTGGCACAGAGATAGATTATAGTCTGGAATAGGACATAGGCTACTTTTTATCCCGAAATTCCTACGGGAACGGGAACTACGCGGGTGAAACCGCGAGGCGCTGCTAGTTATACATACATTGAAAAACTAATAATGAAAAATTATGAAAAACGAGCTAGACATTTTTTTTAACGTCAATTTACATGTATCCACGCCTTCGACCTCTGATTTCTGTAGTCGGACCTACCTTAACTCTTCTTTTAGCGCCGAGGGCTAACTTACCACCCACAACTGGCGATTTTAACTTACCAGTCGTTAATATCCGTATAGTTGTACATAGTGGCAACATCTGTCACCGGATTGCGAGTAACAACAGCGGCATACAGATCCGGGTACTGCCCGCTCAGGTGCGTGACTAGGAACCCTCCATGCGAGCCTCCCGTTAGGAACACATTTCTGGGATCTAAAGGAAGGGTCGACAGTGCGACGCTGGTTGCGTGCGCGCAGTCTTTGACGTCGGCCTCCCCGCAGCGGCCTGGGAGGTAGGCCAGGGAGGCCTGGCCTGCGCCGCTCGAACCTCGGTAGTTGATTTGGAGGGAAGCGAAGCCTGGAAATTTTGATTGATGTTTTGGTCGAGTAGGTTTGGTATCATCATCATCAGCATATATGTTTGTCCACAGCTGGACATAGGCCTCCCCTAACGAGTGCCATAACGCGCTGTCTTCAGCTTGACACATCCAGTATCTGCATGCAATCTTTCGCAGGTCGTCATCCCACCTGGCCAGAGAGCGTCCTACACTACGTTTACAGAGTCGTGGTCTCCAATCAAGAACACGTTTACCCCAACGCTTGTCGGTTTTTCGCGAGATGGCCGGTCCACTGCCACTTCAGCTTGCTAACTATAATAATAATAATGATGGACAATTCACACAGCATTATCTAGCCCCAAGCTAGGCAGAGCTTGTGTTATGGGTACTAGACAACTGATATACATAATACAATATACTACATAGATAGATATTTTTTTATTATACATAGAAAACGACCAGAACACCCGGAACAAATACCAGCAGATCGTACAAATATTTGTCCCAAGGCGGGAATCGAACCCCAACCTCCTGCGTCGCAGGCGGACCTTCGCCCCACGCGCCACGGAGGTCGTCGACAACTCTTAGAGCTATGTCGATAACTTTGGTATAGAAAATTTATTTGTTAATTGGTTGGTACCGGAGTAACTGGACCATTGGTATGCACAAAATTTACACCGTCGGCATAAACACAAAGCTAAGAAACTTATTAAATTTTTAAGCATCTTTATTTTAGAGTTGAATAAAAGTTGGATACTGTGTGAAGATACCTGTTCATTGAACTTTAATCTACGCCATCAGAAATGTTTATTTTCATAAGACCATAGTCAATTTCATCACTCAGCAGGAAATAAGGTAAGTGTGCAAATATAATTGTTCTCCTGGTACAAGAGCATCATGATGAGTCACGCTCAGGCGCCTCTTTCTTATTCAGGCATTTTCCTTGTTAATGCCAGATCACCCACCAATAATACTGAGCCCTGGGTTCGGCAAGTCGATAATATCGTCTCGCATCTGTTCCATGTCCACACGAATACAGAATACAGAATTTATTCATAATACCGTTATTACATGTCACTTAAATATAAAAAATTAATTATAAATTTATAATACAGGCAAATTAAAAAATTCGATGATATCATTATAATACCAAAGTAGTGAGCCACTTTCTGATTTGTTTCTTGAAAATAGGTACGGAAGCTGCATAACGGATCCAGTCGGGCAACCGATTATAAACCGAAGGACCCATTATATAAACGGACCTCTCTGACTTCTGTAGCGTGTAGCACGATAGAGGTGCTGTACGAAATCTTATAATAATTTTAGATTTTTTTGCAAAAAACTATATTCTGTCTTCAAATTCTACTATATACACTGTTTGTTGTGTGTGCTGTGCTTGTTGAAGTTTTGCAGGACCCGGGAATAAACTTTAATGGAACCATCTTGGGATCATTTTCTGTGCTGTACAAAAAGAATCATCAATGTCGGTCCACAATAATAATTGACGGTTAACACTTTTATAGTCCAAGACACAGATGTCGTTCTCCGGCCCCGTATAGAAATGAAATGTCAGTTTATGGAAAGTTTCGATATCGAGACGATACTATCACCTAAACGAACTCAGGGCTCTGTTCTCTTTTCGCTATTGCTGAGGGTACATTACTCACCTAGCATGTTAAACAGAGCGGCCTCCACCGAGAATGAGTTGACGAAGTTGGAATGCGGCCCGCCGTGCGGCCACACAACCAGCGGGACCTTCTTACCCGCCTCGGTTGTAGGCGCGAAGTATAGGGCGGAGAATGATTCTGTGAAAACGAAATGCTACAGTTTGTGCGATTTTGCCGCTGAAAAACGTATAATGACATTGCTGACTTTCTAGCCATTTTCAAATGTTTTTTCAAGACAGAAAGCGAGGTCGAAACCTTCTGTATTTTGACGTTAAGCATGCAAGGTGTTGTACCAACTACTAACACATAATATAAGTCTATAATATAGTAAAATTTTAAATAGAAAAAATATTACGACACTTCTGGAATGAATATTACTCTGGCAAATCATTCAACACTTAAAATGTTGAATGCTTGTGACGAGTCGTTAGTTGAGATATTTGCCACGTTTAGATTGTTGCCCAGAATCCGTGATCTATCTATAATTCTGGGCAACAATCAGTTTGCAATTCAGATTTTTTGTGCTTATAAAAAGGTTCTACTTACTGACGACATCAGCATTATCATGCGTCAGCTCCAAGTGTTTAGTTGTAGCTGACGCGACGGAAGATGGCACCGCGGTCGGCTCGCTCACTCGCACCCAGGATATATCGGCCTCGCTGCCCTTTGGAGACAATTTGGCTACGAACAACTGAAAACAGAAACAAACTTCTGAAACGGAGTTTGAAATAAAAATATAGTTTATATTCGCTCTCTCTGTCTTGTCCCGCACTCTAACCCATATTCATCAGAAAGACTAAGAAATGCAAAAATAACCTTTATCTGTCTGTATCCATCAAAAAGAACAAACCGTAAATAATCAACAAAAAAGTTGCCTATATGTTAAGTCTAAAACAACATACATTATATCGTCACTTAGATACCATCAGGTGAGATTGTGGTCGAACGAAGGTCTACAAAGAAAGCGAAATTTCAGGCAGAGCGTGAAGCTGTACCTAACCAACATACAAACCTGTGTTTAGTGTGATAAATCGCTACTCGTACGAACCTGTCCAGGCGTGGTCAAACTGGAGTATGTAGCGAGCACGACGTCCGCTTTCACGTCCAGAACTGACAGAGAGCCTTCGAAGCTCTTGGAGATGTCAGTGATTCCACCGCCATCTGCCGGCGAAAATAAATATAACTAATCTATAGTGACAATTTACGTTGAAAGTTTTTTCACAAATTGAAATATAATGAAGAGTATTGGAGTATTGGAACACATCATCGAGACTTGGACGTAGGGTGATCAATAGGTTGTATTTTATTTTACAACATGTCAAACACGTCAATAATACAGTCCCTGATTGCACAGGTAGTTTTCAACGAACAGAATTCATTAAAAGATAATCACTCTTTTTCTATTTTACATACTTGTGATAAGGGATTAGGGTTGTCAGTCTTACAATTAGTTTTGTAGATTTATTCATAAACAAATTATTTTATTTACGATTGCCTCAACGAAAAAAGTAGTCTAGGTTGTACAGTACAATGTGTACAATCATAAAAGATTTGCCTATTAGGCAAGTTTTGTCGTTGGCGATCATCGATCAAAAATGTCCGGCTTTGCCGGCCCCCCTTAGATTCACAATGCGCACGCCACAACCTTCAGTAGCAAAAGAGAGACATTTTGACATGTTAGGAAAGCTTTTCAACTAGTGTCATTTTAGCGTTCAGACAAAAAGCATGGGACAAAAAATGCAAGAATCACTCGTCCAAAGTGCTGAAAAAGGATGGAATTTCTTATTTTCAGTAAGTTTATATATATTTTTTACCCGTATATTGAGATGTGAGTCATATACTTGTGAAATCAGCATAAAATATTGTTGTTTGGTTTGCCTATGTTAAAATATTAATTTTGTTCTAAATTGATAAATGGAGAGGCTATTTCTTCTAAATTTTTTTTTCATTTATAGTATGTATTAATATATTTTTCATAAAAATAAGTTTAATATTACTAGTTGATGATTTTTAAAATAATTAGTTGGCCCGCCCTAAAATTTCATTTGCGTAGACTCTCTAATAAAAGAAAGACTAGGTTCTTACCTACCTACCAGAAGTATGAATTTATAAAACGTTTATTTTTTTCCCGTAAAAAAAGCGTTCGCGTTTAGCGTTCAGACAAAAAGCATGGGTACAAAAAATGCAAGAATCACTCGTCCAAAGTGCTGAAAAAGGATGGAATTTCTTATTTTCAGTAAGTTTATATATATTTTTTACCCGTATATTGAGATGTGAGTCATATACTTGTGAAATCAGCATAAAATATTGTTGTTTGGTTTGCCTATGTTAAAATATTAATTTTGTTCTAAATTGATAAATGGAGAGGCTATTTCTTCTAAATTTTTTTTTCATTTATAGTATGTATTAATATATTTTTCATAAAAATAAGTTTAATATTACTAGTTGATGATTTTTAAAATAATTAGTTGGCCCGCCCTAAAATTTCATTTGCGTAGACTCTCTAATAAAAGAAAGACTAGGTTCTTATTCTTACCTACCTACCAGAAGTATGAATTTATAAAACGTTTATTTTTTTCCCGTAAAAAAAACTCGTGCAAAGCCGCAGACAGGAACCAGTTCTTTTTAATCTAGAGTGCCTGCCTGAAATTGTATTGTAAGTTTAAATTATTGTATGTCTGAAATGACCCTTTTGTATAAATACCTACTGTTGAGACACCAATTTATAGTTTCATGAATAAATGATTCGTTATTTTTACCTGAATTCTGTTAATTAATCCTTATAGAAAATAAACTGAGTAGGTAGGTATATAATTCTCAGGTAGGTACCTACCTACTTACAAAATAAAATAAAATGAATTCGACTCCACCAATCTCTTGTTCCGTATGGAAAAAACTTGTCAGGCTCTGCGCAAACTGTCTGCGTCAAAACAAAACGAACCCAATTTTGAGTGACATTTTTGTAAGGCTCTAGGTATCTACGGGGGAGGCCGCGAACTCCTTATTTTTGATCGAAGTTGGCGATACATTAATAATAATCCAACGGGATGATTAACTAAGAGTGAGGGAATAGAGTGTGCACCTGTGTTTGCGCACACACTGGTGCACTGGTGCAGTATCCTGCGCACATGGCTAGTCTCATTTGAGTCTAGCCGCCGTCGCCGAAAATCCGCTAAGAGGAAGGACCACATCAGTAATATCACTAACTTTAGGTATAACTATAGATTAGAAAATAAATAGATAAATAGTTGCACAAACCAATATCAACAACATAAGAGCGAACTTCGTAATCCTGAGGCGTAGAGAACACCAGTCTACCATCAGTAGTAAAGCACTTCGTCGGCAAACCCTGGCAATACATGCCCGTGAAGGCACCGTTGTTTATAGCTGTCTCTTTCTGCACTATGTCGATGACGGTTCGCACTTCACCCTAGAAAGAGACGGAGATCATTTATAACATGGTTCTACTTGTCAAACAATTCTCCCACAAACAAGGATGGTTTGTCATGGTGACCACGCTTGGCAAAATCCCTCTGATTGGTGCATCGCAGTGGAGGTGTTAAAACACGCAGAAGGAAGGCATTGCCCTCCTTAGTCGGCTCTTACGACATCCACAGGCTAAGTTGGAGTGGTCGATTATTACGCTGCGACAGCTGCCCCCCTAGCACGGGGTTTGTTGTCTAGGGTAGAATAGAGAAAAATTACGTCATTTCATCATCCAATGCGTAAATTATTTGAAAGGCATTCCTTCAACATCAATAATGTACGCAAGGTATGGTGATGCAATGTCATTATTGTCTATTCTGCCCTAGACAACAATCCCCGTGCTAGGGGGGCTGGGGTCAATATCATTATTTATTATGGGTATAAGATACAATAAACCTTATGTGGTACGCACAGAGTCGTGTTTCCTGACTACCAGCTGGTGACAAGCGTGGTGGGGGCCGCCCGTGGTTCGCTGCAGCCACAGTAGGTCCCCGGTAGGAGTGAAGCGGGGTGAACGCACCGCTAGGCCTTCGGATGATAGTTTCTCTGGAAGAAATGAAAGAATGCTTAAATCCACAGGTTTGAAATTGATAAGTAATCTTTTAGTGTCATTTCAACCGGCAACTGTCTTGTTTTTACAAGCGATGCTTACCTATGTCTCGAGAGGTAAGGGTTATTCATCATCATCATCATCATCATCATCAGCCTATATCAGTCCACTGCTGGACATAGGCCTCCCCTAATGAGCGCCATAGCGCCCTGTCTTCAGCTTGCCGCATCCAGCATCTGCCAGCAGTCTTTCGCAAATCGTCATCCCACCTGGTCGGAGGGCGTCCTACACTACGTTTGCCGAGTCGCGGTCTCTAAGGGTTATTACCATTTGCAAATCACCAGCAGTCAAAGTTTTGGACCCTAACCAGTGCTTCGTCACTCGAGTTCAGTTTGAGTTATATAAATGTCACCGTAGGATAGTAAAACCCGTAAAATTATGAAAATCCTAGGCACTTTATAATTTTCCGGAAAATAATCAATTGGGCCGCGTCACTTACAATGTAACGCATTTAAACACGTCAAATTATGATTTTACGGGGCTTACTATTTGACGGTGACATATACAAACAGTTTTCTTTCTTCTATTTCCCTATTCTGTGGTTGGTTCGACCTTAGTTAGACCCTTCCCGTTCGTCCCCATATTAATATACATGGGGACCAACGGGAACTTTTATTCCCGTTCGTCCCCACGTATGTAAATGTGGGGACGAACGGGAATAAAAGTTCCCGTTGGTCCCCATCGGGGACAAAGCGAGGGGACGAGCGGGAATAACCCTTTTAAAGATGCAAAGGATGAAAAACTCAGGCGCAAAAATTCAACAGTGCCGAACATCGATCAAAAATGTCCGGCTTTGCCGGCCCCCCTTAGATTCACAATGCGCACGCCACAACCTTCAGTAGCAAAAGAGATACATTTTGACATGTTAGGAAAGCTTTTCAACTAGTGTCATTTTAGCGTTCAGACAAAAAGCATGGGTACAAAAAATGCAAGAATCACTCGTCCAAAGTGCTGAAAAAGGATGGAATTTCTTATTTTCAGTAAGTTTATATATATTTTTTACCCGTATATTGAGATGTGAGTCATATACTTGTGAAATCAGCATAAAATATTGTTGTTTGGTTTGCCTATGTTAAAATATTAATTTTGTTCTAAATTGATAAATGGAGAGGCTATTTCTTCTAAAAATTTTTTTTCATTTATAGTATGTATTAATATATTTTTCATAAAAATAAGTTTAATATTACTAGTTGATGATTTTTAAAATAATTAGTTGGCCCGCCCTAAAATTTCATTTGCGTAGACTCTCTAATAAAAGAAAGACTAGGTTCTTATTCTTACCTACCTACCAGAAGTATGAATTTATAAAACGTTTATTTTTTTCCCGTAAAAAAAAACTCGTGCAAAGCCGCAGACAGGAACCAGTTCTTTTTAATCTAGAGTGCCTGCCTGAAATTGTATTGTAAGTTTAAATTATTGTATGTCTGAAATGACCCTTTTGTATAAATACCTACTGTTGAGACACCAATTTATAGTTTCATCAATAAATGATTCGTTATCTTTACCTGAATTCTGTTAATTAATCCTTATAGAAAATAAACTGAGTAGGTAGGTATATAATTCTCAGGTAGGTACCTACCTACTTACAAAATAAAATAAAATGAATTCGACTCCACCAATCTCTTGTTCCGTATGGAAAAAACTTGTCAGGCTCTGCGCAAACTGTCTGCGTCAAAACAAAACGAACCCAATTTTGAGTGACATTTTTGTAAGGCTCTAGGTATCTACGGGGGAGGCCGCGAACTCCTTATTTTTGATCGAAGGTGCCGAATTATCAAACACAAATCATGGAAAATATTCCGTTACTTTTGAATGACAAATTGTATCCAAGCCGTGTCCGTTTCGTTAAAAAAGTTTTCAATGGAAATTTAGCAGGCCGTACACGAGATTTCATTTCTTTTAAAAACAGCCGAAAACCGCTCCGCTGCTCACTAAAATTGCAGCATCTGGGGTATTTAGGAGCGTACCTACTTCTTTTATCCCAAGCTAGAGTGAGACATTACTTACTCATTTCTCCGGTTAGAGTGAGAGAGAAGATGTAGCTGGGCCGGTTGGTGCAGAAGATGAGGCCGAGGCGACGAGGTTCTGTGCTCCAAGCCACGCCGACCACGCTGCGACCATCGGGTGTGAATCTCACCTATAATTAAGCTTAAAACTAAAAAAACTAAATGCATAGGTACAACTACCATTTTATTTTATTTTTTAATACATTTTTATATAAGTTTAAATATTATAATATACTTTTGATACTTTTTTTAGAAATGAGTAACAAGTTATTAGAAACCTATATAAACGTTATAAAACAAACATTAAGAAACTACTACTACTATAATAGTCGTAATGTTTTGAATAAATAAATAAATAATTGTCATAAACAAAAGTACTTCGGCATTAAAACTGAATAGGTTATAAAAATACAATAAAAGGACACGTTCTTCGAAATATGTTCCCGTGGAAATGTGTTGATTTCCATTGCGGTTTCCTGTCCGGAAACCGCTTTTATACTTGATAAGGTGATAATTATTATCAAATAATGCGGTTCTCTTTTTGCGGCTTAAATAATTATAAAATAGGTACCTTCATAGCTCCTTTTAGGTACACATGTTTCCCTTGACGAAAATAATTAAATTTAATTAAAATCTAATCCAGCAATAGTAAAATTAACGCCATCAAGTGAATAAAAACGAACATATTTAATCCAAATTTTTAGATATCATTTATGGGTGTTTTCAATGTTTGTAAAAAAAATATTAAAAATATTTAGTACAATAAAGTGTTCATTCATTCATTTTATGTATGGCATTGTATAATATATTTATAGTACATCATAACACAAGCTCTGCTTAGTTTGGGTCTATACGCAGCTGTGTGAATCGACCAGCATTACTTTATAATTTAGATACACATTAATGTAAGTTTGGTTTGATATTAAAGCTGTCAACCAACCTGTCCGGGACAGTCACCAGATGGTAGATGGTCCACTACGGTCACAGTTTCCTCCGGCAGCCGACAGACGACGATCACTGACGAGAACTTGCCCACTAACTGCTCTCCCCAATCTTGTCTGTAGAGGAATTCTTCACCCTGGGAACAGAAATACGGTTTAAAACGTCTTAATATCAACACTTATATAGATGGCACTTCTATACAGCACTTATATAGCTTAAACTCAGCTCTAATAGGAGCTCGATAACCTAGGGCCATCAAAGAGACCGGAGAATACCAAAACCAGCGAAGTGCTACTGAACACACACTTCCCAGGCTGTCAGGTTACAGACACTTACACATGGGTAGAAATATCAGAGCGAACGCCTACCGACCTAGATTGGACAACAGCCCACAGTATGATAAACCGCGAGAAGGTAAACTGGGTACTCTGTGCTACAGTTTCACTGACACGTAGTGCGTTCTATTCTATCTCATACAATACTATCATACAAAGAATAATTGGCCGCGTCGCGTAGTGCCACTCAGTGTGGTCGTAGCTTTAGGAGCAGTTTTTGACCATTCACAAAGAAACTGGCTTTCCTAGGAACTGTCACAAATATTTTATTGTTATGTGTAAGTTGATGAAGTTTCATCTGAAATGTTAAATGGCTGAGCAAGATACGTCATTATATAATACAATGTTAGTTACCTTTCTGGGAGCAGTCTCCCCACTGCCATCGTTCTTGGCCTTATCCTCCGCCTTCCGTTTGAGGTAGGCCTCATGTTTGGGCTGTTTCCTCTCCGCCACGTACACTATCGCTGACTCATCTTGAGTCCAATCCAGGCAGCCAAACTCTGCTGTAAATTAAAAATCAAATATTAAGGAACCTGTAACGCTACCTCCGAATACGAAACGCCCTATATCTCATTTTTAGCAACTTTCAAGTCACAAGTTTCTAACGAATCTTCATTTTAAATTGTCAGATTGGTCATTTGCTTGGCATGATATGGCTCCCAGTGAATCCCTACGAGATATATTCAAAGAAATAAACATAGTGACGCTACTAAGTCATATTTATGAAAACTTGTTGTACACTTAAAGAAATATCAATCGGCTCCCTAAAAATAGAGATATACATAATTTAAATACTAGAAATACGAATAAACTCGCTGTGCCCACAACTAGGCTACACAAGAGTAATGTATCTTTTAAAGGGCAATGTATATACGCCTCTACAACAAAAATCCAGTGCGTTGCAAAAATTTCAATGAATAAATTCAAACAAATTGCTAAACATGTCCTTTGCAAAAAGGCTTACTACAAAATATCAGATTATCTAGAGTATTCTAGAGGATAAAAAAACTTGGGACGAGTTTAGCTCCAACAAGAAAACTAACATTCTAACAATTTATAATTTTTTTTAATAATGAATCAATCAAAGTGATCACTATATATCCTAGTTTTACTTAATGTAATTAGAATTTTTGTGACGTGTCCAAGTCCTATAAGGTCTAAAGGAAATAAAGCACTTTGATGTTTGATTTGAGAGCTGCTTGTGACATTTCAGTATTCGGAGTCAAGTACTGGATCCTGATGCTGAGTGACGGCGCAGCGCAAATATAGAAGTTGCGGCGTACGAAACAAAACAACTCATGTGCACTGAACGCAAGTAGGCATTTACACAAAGCATGTGTTTTAAATTTATGTGCCGGCAAAAAGCAAGGCAAGCAAGCATGGGGTTGTAGGTTTGATTCCCGCCTCGGGACAAATGTTGTTTGTACGATCTGCAGATGTTTGTTGCGGGCGTTCTGGTCGTTTCCTGTTTATAATAAAAAATATCTATCTATCGTATTGATGTACCTATTTCAGTTATCAAGAATCCATAACACAAGCTCTGCTTAACTTGGGGCTAGATAATGCTGTGCGATTTTTCCAGCATTATTTATTTATTTATTAGACCACAGCTGGACTTAGGCCTCTCCTAATGAGCGCCATAGCGTAGCGCCCTGTCTATGTCACTTATCGGCAAAACATCTAAGTATCTGGAAGTAGTGTTCAAAAGCACGCTGTTCACGCTTACAGTCAGCATAAACATCTCCGTGTAGATCCAAAGCCGTCAAATCGATGCAGTGCTGGAGAGTACTCTTGCTCCAAACCTCCAGGTATTGCTTCTTCTTGGCATCTTTGCCACTGGTCTCCTCCCGGATAACTGCCTTGTAGGTCTCTTGTGGGGATACAGAGGAGAGGAGCCTGGAACGTATTGAACGTGATGGATATTAAGAAATTAAATGATACCCCAAAAAATCAATTTCGGATTGGTGCTAAGTTTACGAAAATAAATTACGATAAAAGATAACACTAAAAAGAAAAAATTAAACACGCACAATGTAGGTACCTACTTAATTCAAATATGTTTAAAAAAGGTCGAGCATCGAATCATCATCATCATCATTCCTCAGTCTATAGTAGTCCACTGCTGGACATAGGCCTCCCCTAATGAACGCCATAGCCGAGAATCATATGAAAATGATGAATGAAAACTTTTGAAACCAAAAATTGTTCTGCTCTGATGATAGCGGTGACGCAAAATATTTAACAAAAATATTTCTTTAATTGTTCTCTAAAAATATTCTTCATAGGTACAGTCAGCAACAAAAGTCCATAAACACATTCAAAGTTACAAAACAGCTTCACACTAAACTGTTCCATAAGTAACAGACTAAAATAAACAAGGAAATAATCTAGTCTAACTAACACTGCATTAAGAGAATAGAGATAAAAAGATACCTACTCATTACTAACATCAGTTCCAAAGTCACTCTGGGCAATAACCTTCAGACTGGAATCTAGGATATAGCTGGAGCAGTACTTGGCATTCTTCCCTTTGTCAACTGCTCGGACGGACCATTTGGCAGTTACTTTGTTGGCGGCTCGGTTCAGAGAGCCACCAGCTATTGATGGAATCTTTGATAAGGTTTTGTAGGCATTTACTATGTTCTCTATCTGAAAGGTAAAGATTTAATACAGGTAGTAAAGAAATATTAAATAAAGAAATATTGATTTCATAACCTACTAATAGGTATTGTCTTAATGAAAAACAAGGGTGAAGGGATTCTATTCATCATTTAAGTAAGGGATTACTGGTAGTAGTTAGTAGTAGTAGTACTTATAATATAAATTAATAATAGTATAAAAGACAAGCTGACTTACCTGGGCAGACATCTTCAGCATTTCACAGTTATAAAACTACGGAGTATGTGAATAAATCTTCTTATCAACTGCAAAAATACCTTGTATTTATATTTGTTTAGTTTTAGGTACCTACTGTTATAGGTACTATTGTTAAACAATAAGTGTGTAATGTACTTACACAAATGTCAATGTAGCACAGCAATCGAACACTAAGTCCTATGTGCCAAGGGTATACAGCGCAGATATTCTGTAATCTGTGCTGCACAGGTACCTATACTATGGCATCACCTAGTTTACTGCCCTGTATGTATTTTTATCTTTGTATTTATTTACAAGTTTTTTGCTTACTCACCAACACAGTACATAGCACACTTGCTACAACAAATCTTGCCAGTCTATCTTGGCAATGAAATAAATAAACACGCAAAGTACAAGCAATATAAACACAAAAAGGACGACCGGCTTCGGCTTACATTATTTGTAGAAATTTATATTATATTAAATTATTATTAGTTTAAATTTATTTCACGGTAGACGTAGTTATTGTTTATGCAGGTACTCATTCACAGATTTATAAGTATAGTACTAAAGTATACTCATTGCACGGTAGCTCGTAATTCGTATTAAATTAAATTCTCTTTGGGTAGCTCATTGTAAACAAACAGGCAGGTCACTAAAGGTCACACTGGTCACAGCATTATTTGTAGTGGTTTTAATCCAAGGTTGCCAACCGACCGTACGAGGTTCCTCGTACAAATACGAGATTTGTGGTCTTCCGTACGAGGTACGAGGGCGGGCACTATCAACCTCGTACAATGAGGGGTTTTCGTTTCGTATTAAAAAAAAAAAAGCTAGTTCTAAATATCTCGATAGATGGCAGTGTGTCAACTGGCGATTAGGGTATGTCTATGTCAAATGAAGGGAAAACAAACTTTTTCTGAGTGTTGCCATTTACGCATTTTTTTAATGCTAAAACTAGCAGATTTTGTGATCGGTTCACCTTCTAACATCAAACCGATGACGGGGACATAATTAAGTCCCGTCCCCGTCGGTTATGGTACGTAAAAATCGTAAAAAACGGGGACATAAGTCCCAATTAAAAATATTTTGGTTTTGAGCTTTATTTTGTTCAAATGAAGAACTCTTTTAATCAGATGTATTTTTGAATGACGATGACGAGAATGAGATGAGATGAGATGTATTATTACTGAATAACGAGTCACACAATCACAAAAAATCTCCGCCATCTTAGTACAACATGTCGTCCCAAACAGCTGCGCAAGGTCAGTAACCCGAGCCGGCGCGGCGGCACTCAAGTTTCGTCTCAAGTCGTGAATGATTTGTTGTTTTTATAAAGTTTTGAAAAAAGAATCGAATAGATCTGTGAAGGTTATACCTAAAAATGTCGGGTTTACCTGTAAGTAGGTAAGTAACTTGCATATCAGAAAAGGACCTATTTCAGTTTTTAATACCTAAGTGAATGAAAAAATATGTAGGTAGGTATGTTGTTGGTAAACCTTTATTATATAAATAAATGAAGGCGTCACAAACACACTATACATTTTATACGTTATTTATGCCTAGTGATATTAGTTTTAAAGGTGATTACTGTTCCTATTTTCAGCTTGCAATATATCATTTTGCAGTTTTCCGGATATTTTACGAAACATCTTTTAATCATATACCTATTTCGGACAAAATTTAAGTTTGGTTTGGAGTTTTTTAATTTTGACTGTGGCAACACTACATTCGTTTCCTATCTTTGAGAAACCAAAATAATTTCAAGATTTTCTTCAAGTTTTTAGTGGTTTCCCGTCCTTCGTCAGTTCTGGAATCGAATGTTCTTTCTCTGGCTGCGCCGCCGCCGCGTCGCCGGTTTTTGCTGTTGGTGAAGTTATATTCTACCCGATAAAGTTATCTTGCTGTGTTCGAGTTATTGTTAATAACTGGTTGTGTTTGTGCTGATATGATAAAGAGCCTGACTCTGAGCCTATGAAAAACTGATGGTAATGAATGTGTACAAGCAGACGTACAAGAATTGGCTTAAAGGTGAATATTGGTAGCGTGTGTCAACAAAACAGCCGAGCTCTTGGGAATATCGCAAAGAAGTGGTTATAAAAGAACACAAATCTACAGGAAGAATTTCTTCGCCCAAAAAAAGGTCGCAAAACCAATTTTAACAAAGTATTGACAATTTCACGTATTCTGCTATATGAAGAATCGTCCATTCGTTTTTTCGCTGAAATGAATTATCTGCTCTAACAAAAGTAAGAATTGAGTTAAGTATCTACCTCATTTCAATGAGAAGTCTATTTAGTTATTAGTGTCTTTATTTAAAAAAAGTAAAAGGATAAAAAGCAGCCTATGTGTTATTCCGGACTATAATCTATCGCTATGCCAAATTTCATACAGATCTATTCATATGAGTAGAGAGTAACGTACATCCATCCATCAATCCAAACCTTCACCATTATAATATTAGTGGGATAAAAAGTACTTTGTGTTTGCGCTGCTGTAAGCCACTGCACATTAACATAATGTCAGGATTTGATTTAACGTTTTAGAGCTTCTCAAATTAGTGGTTAACCAAGCACACCTACTGCATCTGAAAAATGACTTGTATCACTCAGGCATTATAGCTTCCTGTGATCTGCATGTAAAATATTTGCTATTTTGTTGCAGGCCATACAGTAATAAAAACAAGGATGGATACCGGGGTCAAGTCATCGAAATAAGCTTTCTTGGAACGCTTAACAACAGGCTTGAATACTCCAACGGGAAAAAGACAATAATTGATATTCAGCTGTAATTATAGGCAACGAAGAAATAAAAAACAAGAAATGTATTTGTTTATATTTATTTCTGATGTCAAATAAATAATGCCTTTGTAGGACTAAGGTATTAGTAATTTAGGCAGTGAAAACTAATACCTATAATGTACCTATGAATAAACCTTCTTTTAAAAGTACTTCTCTATTAAAAAAAATGCACTTATTTGTTTGTTTTATTTACTCTCCGGAAGGCACAACCAAATGTTGCTTTGCTTTGTTGTTAGGTACAAGCATAGTGAAGGGTGGTGCGTGAGCCTAGTATTATTATGACTCGCAGAAAAGACCACCAGCAGCGCAGCGTGTAAAGCTCTGGACGCTTAACTAGCGTGTGAGATTGAGCCTTGTGAGATGAATGGATTTAGTAAAATAAATACCTATAGCTTTCTTCAAGAAAATTTCCTGCTCAAGCAAAGCCGAGGGCAAGAACGAATGATCCATAAAAATTCAAGGGTTTGCTTCACTGTCTTGTCACTTTCATAGTGACATTTCTTTGTTTATTTGCAGCATTTGAAAAATCAAGTTTGTTTGCCAGTTTTTTCATTGTTCAGACATAAACAATGAAAAAACTGGCACGATAGTTGTGACAGAGAAACATTCATTCTATCTGATTTCTTCTCATGCTACAAGCATATTTTTATCTCTCTCTGGTGTGAATGAGATGGGTATATGCACTACCTCTAGTACCTTGTTCTTTTAAGCGATCGACCGATTATCATTTTGACGTTTTCTTTCATGTGACATTAACATACCATAGTGCCTTGTTGAAGCCAGTTGAAGCCCTGCCATCTATCGAGATACATGGAACTAATTTTTTTCTTTTTAAAAATGTAAAACGAAAACCTCTCATTATGTCCGAGGTTTTGACATAACAAAACACTTACACCAAAAATGTCACTCGCTATCCCATGAACCGAGATATCCCCGAGAAATAAAACAATTCGTTCTTCGCATTATTCGTCTGTCGTCTCGATCACACATAGCGCCAACCAGAGAGGTGTAACTTCACAAAATAAAGAAAAAACTCGTGCAGAAATAAAATGAAAAACGATGAGAATGAGGATGTTCCTGATATAATATTTGGAGAGGAAAACTAAGACAAGAAGTACATAGTTACCTACGCAGTTTTGAATCTATGAACAAATCTTGTTCATTATTTATTTACGTGAGTAATGTTAGAGATTATTTTAATACTTAAAGTGATGTTTCATTTAGTAGAAAACTTGCAATAGTTTATTTCGTTGTGTAAAACGTCCTAAATAGACAGTTTAATATGCATTAATTTTGGTTTAGTCACCTTTTAGTGGAATGTACGAGGTTCGAAAGCCATAATACGAGATTTTTAGCTGCGAGAAAAAAATTCTACGGTTGGGAACCCTGTTTTAATCTCTTTTCTCTTTGCATCTACCAAAGAGTATCCAACTTATATCTACGTAATTTAATTATCTACGTTTGCCAAAGTTTTGCATATTTTTGAGAAATTTGTGGAAATGAAAACTATGTCTATTTATTGCTACTCAAACATTTAATAAATAGGTACATGGATGAAATTTCTCTGTGACGCGGTCGCTATCGGTTTTGCTAAACGGCAGTATTTCTCTGCCGGTCCAGCCTATGTTTACAGTACTTTGTGCAGCCAGTGTTCAGTCAAGTCAATACTAAAATAAAAACCATTTCGCCTCGTTAGATGTTAGCCGAGGGAGGCATTTGTGACGCCAGCTTGGTTCAAAGGTAAGCCGCGAGACAAAGCGAATACAATATCGAGTACGATCTTTGAGATAGATCTGCATTCACATAAAAGTTTATAACAGCTTGGATGAGCCACTAACAGTTGCATGGCATGCGGCAACAGTAATGTTTCATCCAGGGACGAGTGAAATTACTCGTCCCTGGTTTCATCTTCACGTACCAACACAAGTTAATTGATGTCGTAAGATTTGACGACCTCTGTAGCGCAGCGGGCGATGACGGTCCGGCTGTAACGCAGGAGGGTGCGGGTTCCATTCCCGTCCGGGACGAAAGATATGTTTAATAGAAAATGTCCTATGTATTGTACAGTCCCACATCTTATACCCGTAACCCAAGCTCTGCTTAGCTTGAAGCTAGATGATACTGTGTGAATTGTCCACAATGATTAATTGAGATGATTCATTATAATACCAACAGTAAAAATAGGTATTATGAGTCATAGATACAGTCTACATTGGATTTTTTGTTTGCCCTAGTCTCCACACCAATGGCTTCCCCTCAAAGCATCACAGTGGACCAGATGCGGCAGATCCTAAGTGAAGTGATGGATGCTTTAGAGTCTCCGGAGTATGCTCCTAAGTTGGACGAGGCCAAGGAAGCCGCGGGCAATGAGATGCTGAAGATGATGCAGATTGTTTTCCCAATGGTGGTGCACATTCAGATGGAGACTATCAAGCGACATGGATTTTCTAATTCTAGAGAAGGTAGGTTTATTATTCTGGCAAATTATAAGGTAAACTTTTGGAACCTGACATTAAATTTCCTGTTATCCATTTTGTTTCTGTTGTTATTGTAATTATTATTATTGTTACACAGGCAGTTCCTACCGCTGATGTGTGTAGTCCCTGTGAGTGCACTTTAAATATTGGTCCATCATTTAAGGCTTGGTATTCTTGCAGCGTCGTCCGTAAGCGCCAACGCGCGCCTGACAAGCCGCCGCGCTTGTGCATTTTGTAGGTTTTTAAACATAGTCATAAGATAATAATTTCATCGAGTGAAAAAGAGAATTGAATTGTTGAGAAATATAATTCTTTTTTTTTAAATACTTTAAATCTATTCTTTAAAATATCATTAGTTCCGTCATTATATTGAAAAAACATTGAAAAAAGGGTTAACTTTGGGATTTTTTCTATCGAGTGAAGTTTATTAGGTCTTGTAACTGAATGCGACTTTGACTAGACTAGATCCTGTAATATTATATCTCTTTCTATGTCTCACATAGTTTTAAAAATCACAAAAGTGCTGCCTCTGCTGGAATACCAAGCTAATAATAGAATCAAATTATTATGATTATTTTATTAAAGATGAAATGGTATAAGGAATTCGAGATCAAAGGTTAATAATAATATTACGAATCATTTATTACAGGTATAGTTCAGTTCACACAGATGGTGCGGGATATGGAGACCCTGGACGGAGAAGTGGCCCGTCTCCACACACAGATCCGCAGTTACTATCTGCCTCCAGTGTCCATCAGCTCTTCAGTTGATACCTCGCTATGATTCGGTAATTCATTTATCAAATAATAAATCATTAGGGAAGGGATGTAAGCAAGCAAACAACAAACCTTATTTGTGTTGGAACAACACCAATGTCCCTTAAAAATGTTTGGGGGAGACCTTTGTCCTGTAGTGGGACACTAAAGGTTAATATATACCATAATAAAATACCGGCGAATTGAGTACTTCCTCCTTGTTATAAGGTCGGTTAAAAAAGGCCATCATATAAGACGGTTAAAAAAGGACATCATATAGGTCTTGTAATGAGTTTTTGTGGGTGTGTTTTTATTAGCTCAGTTACTTGAACTTACTTATGCTATCTAGAGTTCTACAAGAAAATTAGATCACCACACTAGAATGGCAACAGATAAAAGTAGGTTTACATTACACACTTGACACATAGATAAGACACAAACATTTGAGCTCATTTAATTGATGACTACATATTTCAGTTCAGCAGTTGGATAAGTTAGTTTTCTAGTATAATTTAATGAGTTTTTTTTTCTATTATAACTGAAAAAGACGAACTGACTGAAGTTTATAATCTTAATAGGTTGGGAAGAAATTACTATGAGATAATACAAGTATGAAATAACTGGCATATATCAATGTTTGTTGTCAGACCACTCTGTCACAATACCCCTTGTGCTGTGTGAGAAATGCACTTATTTTATGGTACAGTGCTGTAAGTCTAAGCTTTGCTTGATTCAGCAGTTACCTTTTTAGGGTTCCATACCCAAAGGGTAAAAACGGGACCCTATTACTAAGACTTCGCTGTCCGTCTGTCACCAGGCTGTATCTCATGAACCGTGATAGTTAGACAGATGATGTATTTCAGTTGCCGCTATAACAACAAATACTAAAAAACAGAATAAAATAAATATCTAAGGAGCAAAAAACGGTAAAAAAATTACGTTTGTTGTGTTGTGATGGGACAACAACAAACGTGATTTTTTTGCCGTTTTTATAGATAATGGTACGGAACCCTTCGTGCGCGAGTCCGACTCGCTCTTGGCCGGTTTATTTTTATATTTTGTTACCTTTTTCCATTACAGATGTGGACACTGTAATAGAATCTTAGCAAGAATCTCAAAAATCAAGATGCGTCACAGAAAATATAAATTACTCCTTTTCACCACTGTAGCTGTGCTGACATTGTACTACTTACTTGGTGTCGGTGATTATTTGAGTGCACAAGACTTTGAGGAAAGTTTTGTATACCCTCTAAACACGGATGTGAGTGCTTTAGTCAAGGCTGTGCTGGCAGGGAAGAATGTTCAGGACAAAGCTATCAATTACTACCCTTATAGGTATCTAACAAATTCCAGAAAATGCTCTACGGTCGACAAACTGCACCTATTCATCGTTGTCAAGTCAGCGATGAACAAATTCGAGCACCGCCAGGCAATCCGACAATCGTACGGACAAGAGCATTCCGTGCCAGATCTGACAGTCAAGGTGCTCTTCTTCCTGGGAGTAGGAGCCAGCTCAGAAACCCAGAGGAAGGTACAAGACGAAATGGCAGATCACAAAGATATCATACAAATGGATTTCATCGACACATACTTCAATAACACGATAAAGACTATGATGGCATTCCGATGGCTATACCAGCATTGTTCACAAGCCGAGTATTACTTATTCACGGATGACGACATGTATATCTCTGTACCGAACCTTCTGGAATACACAGAGAGTACTAAGAAAACAAACGCGTCGCATCTGTTTGCTGGGTACGTTTTTAAATCTGGTCCTCACAGGGTTCACACAAGTAAATGGCGTGTTTCCTTACAAGAATGGCCGTGGAACCGGTGGCCGCCATACGTGACCGCTGGAGCGTACGTGTTATCGAAGAATAGTATGATACATCTTTATATAGGAAGTCTTTACACCCAGCATTTTCGGTTCGACGATATCTACTTAGGAATCGTAGCGAAGAAAGTCGGTATTGTGCCGACACATTGTGACCAGTTCCACTTTTACAAGAAGACATATGATAGAGAGGGGTATAAGGACGTTATTGCTGCGCATGGTTTTGACAACCACGAGCTCTTGGTTACTGCGTGGAATGAACAGATGTCCTTACATACTTATAAAGATTGGCAGTCAGTATCACCAAGCAAAACAGAGTCATAATAAACAGAAAATTTCTTGAATTTTTACTTAAACATAAAAAAATTACATTACATACATTTACGAGTACATCACGTATTCAAAAGGAAATATCTAAGATGGAAATCAGTGTTGAAAATTATGATTCCTAAAATCTGTTAGTTTAGCGCATTCACTGCCTGGCCACGGCGCGGCGGCGGTGCGACCCGCAGCGACGACGCGCCTGCGGCACACAAGAGCTACAGGTGGGCCATGAAAGTATTAGTATTATTAAATGAATGTATTATGGTGTATTATTGTATATGCACAGCCAAGTGCTGCTCAGTGCCACTACCTGGCTTCTGGTGGTAATCTGGAATCGACCATCAAGGCTGATGATTTGAGAACGTTTGTTAAAACCGTTTAATAAGAATGTTGTCTGATGATTTCTCCAAGAACACCAGTTCTCCTGTTTGTTAATTGTTGTGTGTGTGTGTGTGTTTATAACTATAATAGCATAGTCGCATATTATAAGTTGTTATTAATGTTATTATTTCGAGCCTGTACCCACTGCATGGAAAAGGCCTGCCTTCCCTCCTTCCTCGAGGAGTGGAACAAGGGGGGAGGTTATTATTAGATTTATTAAATAAACTTATATCTTAGTGGCTAAGTTAGGTTAACTGTGGCGAAGTTGCGGGAATGATGATGAAATTAGTTAAGAACTGACGATAACACGCCCATGTACAAATAGTTGTGGCGTTTAAGGCTTAGGTTAGTTTAATTTTTAATAATATCTACTCTATAATGATTACGATATACATGTACATAATAACATGCGTTGAAAAATAATATATTACGATTCTTCAAGTCTTTACAGTGATGTTGTGATGAATTTTGCATAGTTTATAATAACTTAAGTTTTCTTCTATCTGACGCCTTAGTTTCATACGAACTATGTTGTAGTTTTTAAATGATTTTGTGGTTTCTTGCATTCAGGCAGTACAACTTTTGACACTAATCAAAATTTCTAATATGTATATCGAAATCTTTGGCCTGAATCGCGCGTTAAAGGATAGTTTAGTTAGATCAAATTGTGTGTATGTAGCTAAGTAAATAGGTAGAGTGATAGTCACAGAACAAGAGATAGTTTAGTTAGATGAAATTGTGTGTATATAGCTATGTAAGTATAGTAATGTAAGGTAGGGTGATAGTTTAGTTAGATCAAATAGTGTGTATGTAGCTATGTAAGTAGGTAGGGTGATAGTTTAGTTAGATGAAATTGTGTGTATGTAGCTATGTAAGTAGGTAGGGTTTTTCAAACAAAAATAGCATTTCCTTACACATATTTATTTATTATTCAATAGGTAACAAATATAAATCTTCTTCGCTTAAACTAAGGTATAATTTTATCTACTAATGTAAAAATATACTAACATTGTCATTTGTGACATATTATTTATGTAGAGTTGAACATTTGTAATCTTTGTAGGCGGTAGCGCGGTTCGTAGTTCACTCGCTTACCTACTCATATTTATAATGGAATTTCTGTAGGCTTATTTATAAAAACTGTTTTATTTCTTTAAGACGACAAGTCTACATTATTTTATTGTCCTATATCTAGATCTTCTTCTCTTCTATCTCTCTTCTATATCTAGATCTTCTAGATCCATGAAGGAAAGTATTTCCTTCATTGATTATCCTCAGCTCAGTCGGTCTTGTCACGGTTCTGTATTATGTTTTCTTGTCTATTATCTTCTATTCTCTAATTGCGTGTGTATTTAAATTGTTTTCTTTGTATTTTTGTCGTAAACCTATGGACTAAGTGTTGTCTGAAATAAAACCTTTTTATTTTATATTCCAACCAAATTTGATGCGGAATGTGTGTAGACACAAACTGCTCCTAATTTATCTAATATTAACTCTGTTGCTGTGTAGTGTTCTTAAAATATTTACGCAATTTACATTCCTTGTCATTTGAGATCTTTCCGTCAATAAATATTGCTCATAGAGAACTCTCTCACTATCTCACTTGAGAAGTGAGATAGTGAGATTAGAACAAATTCGCCAAATAAACCGCGCGGCCTCTTTCGTCATTTGTTCTAATTTGACAGGCAGTGCCGCGGCCGCGCAGTTCCGTTGTAGCGAAGTGCGTTTCCACCTTTAGTTGTCGCAACACAAATATGAAATATTTTATGTGAATATTTTATGAACAAAATGATACATAACTGTCAATAAAATAGTGTTTGAATACTGTGAATTAAAAAGATGTCTAGTAGTTATTGTCATGTTCATGAATTTTTTATACTTAGATTGTAAAGTTATCCAAGTCATTACATTACTAATTTGAACCTTGTACTTGCTTGTTTATTATCACAGTCATTAAAATAACACAGGAACAATTATATAATGAAGAAGATAATTATAATTGTTTACGATGTTTAGAGGAAAATAGGATTAACTTGGAGTTGGGTTTCATACAAAAATCACCCTGAACAATCGTACTAAATTGACCGTGTATGGTCACTTTTTGTGATTAATTGCACTCTTTTTAGTTCTATAGGTACTCTGTTCTAGAATCAAACATAATGTGCCAAATGATCTGAATTGACACTATTATCTACGTACTAAATGATCATCGTCGGTTATCAGATTGACAAATACCAGGGTCCTAGCTCCACTTAATTAATTGCTTCACCATAACAATGCCAATGGTATGATCTCAAAAATCACATTTTTTTTGATCAGTGGACTTCTTTGGTATTGGCAATAGTCTGGTTTGCCATTATTCTGTCGGTTAAATACCGTCCTTTGATTAAAAAAACTACAGATGCGTGTTACGGTTGAACGAAAACAATCTATGTGCAAATAGCACCGCACGCACTATGTAAAGAGTTTCTTCATCTATGGATGATTCTACGAGACGATACCATTGTCATAATAAAGTGATTGGTTAACAGAATCAGGACCCTGTTCCATCAACAGTTTATTTAGACTGTAGCATCCAACTCCTTGAAGACGTAAGTAATCTTCATAATAGCGAGCCACAGCTCCTCGTCGCCAATGTCCCTGTGCAGCACGAACCTGAGGGTCTTGGCTCCTCGTCCGACCTCCCAAACCTTGACTATCACTCCCTCGTCGTTTTCAGTCTTGCAGTCGCCCTGTGGTAAGCAAAGGCTATATTGTACTATAATATCGGCGGCATACATCGAGTTACAATCCTAACTCGATGCCTACATACTAGATAGGTGCATTATTATTAACGAATAAAACAACACACAAAGCATGAACTTAAAGATGTATAATAGGGTGTAAGAAAAATTAAAGAGTAATCTTTCAGGAGGGGTTCAGTTTCGATAAAAGAACACGGGAAAAATATTTATAAAAAATCCCGACTTTTTTCAACACTACGAAATCAAAGTACCTAGTTATAACAATTAAAAAAACCTTTGAATGACGTCAGCAGGCTCTCGGCGCTGATCTGAACCATAACCATGTGTGTGTGAATCTAGTGCCTACTACACTGACCTTTGTCTCCGCCAAGCTGACCTGCCCCAGCCTCTGTATTACGTCATTGGGAGTCAGCGGGCTCTCAGCGCTGATCTGTACCATCACCATGTTTGTGTGCTGAGTGTCCACATCAACCGAGAACGACTTTGTGAAGAGGCCTTTAATCACTGCAAAGAAGATAAAATATGTTTTCTTAAACATGCGCGGAAATATTGTCATTACTTTTGAGTAAAGAACACGCGAAGTATCATATTTACGTAGACTGAAAAACAAAAATCACTTCCCGGCGCGTTCTTTGAATTTGGAACGAAGAGCGCTCGGGCAATTCACTTCCCGGCGCGTTCTTTGAATTTGGAACGAAGAGCGCGCCGGCAATGTTGTATGAAACGGTGTGCTGTTTGAATTTAGAACTCTTTCATCTATCGTACACATTGCGTTCTCGTAGCTGTATAGCCACAGATGCGTTTATATTTATATAAAATAAAAAATTGGCGGTAATGTGGACGAACTCTACTTTACCGCCAATTTTTTATTTTTTTAATAAAATTTAATTTATTATGTAAAAGGCCCTTTTTTAAGAAAAGCACTATATATGCCTCGGCCGAAATGGCAATTGCCTGTCTCGTATCATTGAAGTCCTCGCCTGCGGCTCGGCCTTCAAACTCATACTCGACCTGCAATTGCCTATTTCGCTGCCTTTGCAATAATGTACTACTTTCCTCTTTACTAAGTGTTTGACTCAACGCTCTGTTCTATTTACCTAGGGCCAGCCTCATGGCCCGCTTGTGGTCAAGAGCCAGTTGGGGGATCACCTCGTTGAGCGCCACTATGGCCGCGGCCGCTATGACCCCCGCCTGTCGCATGCCGCCGCCGAGCAGCTTGCGGACTCGACGCGCTCTGGAACAAACAGACATTGTTAAACATTCAAATATCAAAGTGCTTTATTTCCTTTAGACCTTACAGGACTCTTGGACACAATAACCCTGTATACATTGTCTGGACCTATACGCATTTCTGTTATTATACAGAGGATGCTGCATCATGTCTTCTAACAGAGAAGAATTTATGAGGGAACAGATGGTTAGAAGAGGTGCAATTGAGAGCGAACCGATGACGTTAAGAGAATTGAAGTTATGACGCTGTGGGGCAAAAGATGGCGTTGTACTCACTATTAAAATACAAAGAATATCTACATAATTATATTGTGTGACAATGGCAAGGCCCAACCAGGGCACTCCGTCCCTTGCTAAAGCACACTGTCGCAGTCACGGACCACCCTGCTCGTTTTTTCGTTCAGATATGCACTTCCATACTATAATTATTACAAATTCTAAAGTAACTCTGTCCGTCTGTCTGTTACGCTTTCACGCCTGAACGGCTGAACTTATCTTATTTAAAGCACGTAGATAGATTGTAGCCCGGAGACGGACATAGGCTATTTTTATTCCGGAAAAGTGAAAGTGAAGCCACTAGCAGAAGCTAGTTTCTTATAAAAGGTGTATTTAAGTGGAGTTAACATTAATACGAACTAGATGACGTTAAGAGAGTTGAAGTTATGTGCCGACAGATGGCATTGAGAAAGTAACAATTATGAGTCAACAGATAGCGTTATCCTCACTTATCAAGGTACCTGAGATAAACTTACTGTTGTATAAAGTGGTAAGAGCCAACTAGCGCGGAACCAACCGGTGCACTCAACCCCTTGCTAAAGCACACAGCCACACTGTCGCAGTCGCGGACCACCCTGCTCGGTGCTTCGTTTAGATATGCGCAGGCGTTGAAGAGACGTGCGCCGTCCATGTGCAGTGCGAGGGAACGTTCTTTGCAGAGGGCGCTGAGGTCTTCGATGAATTTTAGGGGGATTACCTGTAGCAAGTGTTTTAAGTAACTTAGAATTAGTATAATAGTAAACCATGTTGTTTATTAGGTAGGGTGGATTCAGGGCCAGAGAGATGGAGAGACGCGTTGGAGGCTTCTATTTTTTAAATGTAATATTTAATATTTTTTTTACAATTTTGATTTAAATTATACCGATATCAAGAGTGACAAGGGACAATTAGAGCCCTCAATAGAGATGAATGCAAAGAGGAACGGGGTATTTGCCCAGCAAGCGGACATAACAAGCGTACCTATAATAATGAATCAAATAAATAGATGGTTTGCTCTATATTCTTTCTCGAGTTTCTTTCTATTGTTTCGTAGATTAGGAGTAAGAAGTGATTCAAATTCAATGTACTTTCTATTCAATTGATCTAACATTTATGTATAAGAGGAATGTGAGCACCAACACAACCCTTTTGTGGTTTAATGGTGCAACATTAATAAAAACTTTTTAACCTTCTAAATAAATAAACATTAATTCATTCATTTTTCATAGTTGTATTTTTGTTGTAACCACAGACTCCGAGCATTTGGTCTTTGGTGAAATACTTTAGGATCAAAATTTGAACTGAGAGTGGGTAAGTACCTACTTTAACAAGCAGAGTAGGTAGTTTCCTACTACATACCCTTTACCAAAGGATAGAAAACTGCTCAATAATACATTTCATAGGTTTTTTTGTTATAGTGATTACCCCACACTCTGGGTATCTCTAAGAAAATAAATAAGTTCCCAAAAATTTACCACAGTCACCAAGTTCTAGAGATTTTAGAGTCGGCGAGTACTGATTTTGTAGCTTAGTTGGTTAGTGCACACCCGTACTGAGGGTGGGGCGCGGGTTCAAGTCTGCCGAAAATCGAATTTTTTTGGGAACCTATTTCATTTGAATAAGTTACATTTTCATGTTCTACCTTTCCACCACAAACATTATGCGTATTCTCAACAGCAACCATAGTGGTAACGGGCTCATGTATATCGGCGCCGCGTATCTTCTTAGCCAGCTCTTTCAGGTCAAACATGCCGTCCTTGTCATTCTGTATTGTCGAGAGCAGGACGCTGCCTAAAACTGCTGCTCCTCCTGGAATATCAAGTATGATTTAAGTACTTCTAAAATTCAGAATTAGTTGAATGTATTTTATTTCGATTCAAGACATCCGTGTCTTATACGCTACTTGTATGTACTTTTTAGAGCAAGCCTAGAGCCTGAGCTACGAGCACTTATCCCTAGTGCTCGTAGCAGGGTCTACGAGCACTAGGGATAAGTGCTCGTAGCTCGTAGCAATGACTTTGTTTAGGATTACGATCTCTGGTTTCGATAAAATTGGCGCGAAATTCTTTTTTTTTTTAAATGTTTTTTCTGCATTCCACAAGCAATAAAACAAGTGAAAAAGTAATTTGCTGCAAATCGTAAACCATTTTCTATGAACTCAAGATAATGATCAAAACTTCATAGAAAAATGGTTTACGATTTGCAGAAAATTACTTTTTCGACAGTTTTTATCGCTTGAGGAAAGCAGAAAAAGCAAAAAAAAAAACGAAAACCCTTAGCTGTTAGTTGAAGGCTATTATAGCACGTAAAGTAGATTTGAAATTTGAAACAAACCTTGTTCGTATTTGAAGATGTGCGTCTGGTGACCCACTATTGCCTCTGCTCCCCTCTTGTTACAATGGACCATTACTGTCGTGAAATAACATTTATTAAATAAATTTTAATAATGGACATTATTAATTTAAGATTACATAATTAATAATTTAATAAATACCTACTTAAAAGTTATTTAATTTGTGTGCCTTTATATTATTGTGAATTTTATATTTTGAATTCATTATGCTTAGAATTTTAATTTGTATTTTTAATAGAATTATAGCTAGATAAAATGTATTAAAAACATGTATGTAGTATTTAAGTTATTTTTCTCTATAGATAAATAAATAGGACGGTATTTCCATATGTATATTGTGTACACAGCAGCGCTGCCGCGCCGCCGCCGCCGCCGCCGGCTCCAAATTCAACAGAACCCAGATTTTTCATAATAAGGGTCTAAGAATCGAAAATTGCTGTATCCCATCCCATAACTAATGTGATGGCCCTTATGGGGGAGGCCTCGGACCAGCTAGTCTTTTTATAAGTATGAGTAGTATCTCTATCAATTCATAACAACTGAAGTGGCGCGGCGGGCGAATGTCCGCCTGCGAGGCAGGAGTTTGCGGGTTTGATTCACGCCTTGGGACAAATGTTTGTACGACCTGCAAATAATTTGTTCCGGGTGTTCTGGGTATAATCTATGTATGATAAAAATATCTATCTATATGATGTATACTATCTAGTACCCATACCACAAGCTCTGCTTAGCTTGGGGCTAGATGATTCTGCGCGAATTGTCCAATTTGTCCAGCATTATTTATTTATTTTAATAGTCAGTATCATGATCGAATCTGCTGCCGGATTTTACCCACTTTTCGTTTAACCCTCACTTAGTGCCTCCTATTAATATTACTACCAAGTCAGTAGGTACTTCGTGATAATGATGTATAGCAAATTAATTAAAGAAATAATTCATTATACTATACATACAACAGTTTATGTAATAATGATATATTTCGGTTCCCACATAAATCAAGCTTTATAAAGTATCATTGTTATCTAAAAATAAATTTCAAAAACACTGCAATAATATACAAACAAAACAATTAAGCCATTAAATAGCTTAATTGCAATAAATTTTATTAGCATAATAATTAGTAACTAGGTAATAAAGATTACGCAATAGCAAAATCTTAACGAAAGAATTAATGAATTTGTACTGGAAGGTGGAAATAATTTTTAGAATCAGACTTTTACTAATATGTTGATTTTAAGTAATGTCTGATTCTAAAAATACTTCCTCATTATATGTACACATGTTATCCAAAACTGACACAAATACGTACCTATCTACCTACCTCATGGGCGAAGCTAGTCAAAGATGACCAATGTGACGCATTGTGTTCTTGTCATTTACTCTGTATAATAAATAATATCTATCTGTGTATTGTATTATATTATGTATATCAGTACCCATAGCACAAGCTCTGCTTAGCTTGGGGCTAGATAATGCTGTGTGAATTGTCCAGCATTATTTATTTTAAGGAATATCTAATAAATTTTGAACAAAAACAGATACATTTTCTAATAATAGTATTGACATCATTAATCAGTAATCACACTAAGTACACTACCTATATCTATATACCTATATATATCTATCGATAATAACCATAATCTTGGTTATTTTTGTGATGGTGAGTTTTTTTTTAAGAAATAGATATTGTGTATGTACTAGTTATAATTGTTTTATTTTCCTATTGGTGATATAAGTTTTTAGTTTTTTTTTTATGTTTTTTTTCTTTACTTACTTTTTTTTATGAGTGTTCGGGGGGCTATGAAAGTATTCAAAAGTCAATAACTTTATTTCTTTTGGCTTACAAAAAAAGCAGATAGACACATCAAATTGTATACATAAATAACAAGTTTATAAATATTTATTATCAAACAAGAAACAAAATGTTATTGATTTTGTTCGCTTCAATTTTTTGTCCACTAGTGGAAGAAGCGAAAAATAAACCACTAGTAATATATATATTAGTTTAAACATCTACAGCAAATTTGTTGTTTAGACCATGGACCAGGTGATGGTTGAAAGAATTGGAATAATAGGTCTTGTACGCACCTATTTGATGTAATAGATCTACTATTACTATGTAAAATAACTTACTAGCAATCAAATTGGCCATCGTACAGGAAGGTAAAAATAAAGCCGCTTGCTTCCCCAATAGATCAGCCACTTTGCTCTCCAAGGCATTTACAGTTGGATCTTCTCCCAAGACATCATCGCCTACTGCAGAGTTTGCTATGGCATGTCTCATGGCTTCGGTGGGCTTGGTCACCGTATCAGATCTTAAATCCACGATGAAAGTCATCTTCGAAGTCTGAAGTGTTATATGAAAGGATACAAGTTCTGAGAGGTTACGAAACAACCGCGTAAGTTGGTAGAACAGCTAAGAATGAAGTGGTTGGAAGCGGTCTGGGTCAAGTGCGAGATTCAATTATAATTCCACCAATGCGTCTAGAATACCACTACTAGGGTTCAATTGATAAAATAGGTACTTCAAGCAGAGTCCAATTTTCGGGTAACCTCTTCAAAAAATCTTCAAATACGCCACAGCCACACAATGAAAAAAATCTTTATTTCTTAGCGATAACTGGGAGAGAGGTCACTTTTGTATTTAGTAGGGTGATATGAAATTGTTTTAAATTCGACGTCAATAAAAGTATCTTTCCTGCTATAAAAATTGAGTTCAAATTTATTTGAACTTGAGGGCGGGCCTGCGTGCCACATTGGCCAACTTCAACTTCTTTCTTAAGACACATTGGTCAGCTGACGGTCCTTCCTTCACGCGGCTTAACTAAGCATGGTCAGCTGACGGACATATAATACCTGACATTGGATTTGTATGCGTTCATTAAAATTGAAATGTCATAATCAGTGGTTGAACAGCAGCCGCCCCGCCGGCTTCCCGCCGGCGCCGCCGCCCCGTCCCGCGCCGCGCCGCCAGGCGCGCCCGCGCCCCGCCGCCGCCAGACAAACGAGGCTGTCTACTAGAGTAAAATGTTACTTACAGCTAATCGATTAACTTAGATTAAAATCTAAGTATGGAGATAAATTTTATCTTCATCGCCACTTTTAGGGTTCCGTACCCAAAGGGTAAAAACGGGACCCTATTACTAAGACTTCGCTGTCCGTCTGTCACCAGGCTGTATCTCATGAACCGTGATATTTAGACATTTGAAATTTTTACAGATGATGTATTTCTGTGGCCGCTGTAACAAAAAATACTTTACTAAAAAATAGAATAAAATAAATATTTAAGGAGGCTCCCATACAACAAACGTGATTTTTTTTTGCCGTTTTTTAGATAATGGTACGGAACCCTTCGTGCGCGAGTCTGACTCGCACTTGGCTGGTTTTATTAAAATCGATAGATATGTTTCATGTTTTGTGTTCTTTGTATTGATGATAAAATGAAAAATGTATTAGTTTAAATTTAGTTTTTTTATTTCTAAGATCAAATGTTTATTAGAAAATTTTATCTGCATATTTGTAAAAAAATAAACAGGGCGATTATCAGGGTGAGGCCTGCGTTGAGCAGTGGACAAGGAATTTATATACCTACTCGTAGTTTACAAATTCCTTGGCAGTGAACCATTAAAGGTTGTTGAGGAGGAAGAGGAAGCATATTTTGACGCTGTCAATGGCTAGACATAGAGTTAACATAGTACTAGGGCTAAGATGTTAATGATAACAATTTGAAACTATTTCCTTGATGTATGAACGTACAAAATTGCTTCACATCCTCGAAACTTACCTCTGTGAAGTTGGCCGCCAGACTTTGTCTTTTTGAAACTTCGATATTGCTAATCGTTTGAGAATCGTTTGAGAGAGATTGAGAGTTCATTAACATCGTTTGAGAGTTATTAATTTTTATGTAAAAACCATTTTAAATTTTTGTGTGAAGTTGGCCGTCATTCCGGCAAAAATGTACTTGGACGTTTAATTTTTGTTTCATTTGTTTGAGAATCGTTTGAGAGAGATTGAGAGTTCATCAACATCGTTTGAGAGTTATTAATTTAATTATTACAGTAAATAATCATTTCTGAACCAGCAATTTTGAATTTCCCCGCCAAATAGTGCACTTCCGGTCTGCGGCGCAGGCGCAGTGAAGAAGAATGAATAAAAGGGTGAATGAAAGAATGAATGGGAAAAGACGTCATAGAAAGACATTGACATTCATTGAAAGGAATCGTGTCAGCTAAGGTGTCAGCCGTCGTTAAACTTCGCCAAACATCGTAGAGCGAGAAAGTTAGAAAAAAAAGAAAAATCATAGTGCAGCTATTCTAGTCATAATACCATTTCACAAGTTAATACTTTGAAATATGTTTAAATAATCATAAAATATCCATGACATATATTCTAAAATATAAAAATATTAATTTAGATACTTACTACACCCAATATTATTAATAAAACTTTTGCATATTCATTATTAAAACTTATTTGTCTTATTATTCGAATTTGAGTAGCGAACAAGTAGGAAATCAAATTTCCAAAGCAGTGCATGGCTGCTTTGGAAATAATAATGAATATTAAGAAAAAGCTTTATTAATAATATTGGGTGTAGTAAGTATCTAAATTGATATTTTTATATTTTAGAATATTTGTCATGGATATTTTATGATTATTTAAATATAGTTCAAAGTATTAACTTGTGAAATGGTATTATGACTAGACTAGCTGGACTATGACTTTTCTTTTTTTTCTAACTTTCTCGCTCTACGATGTTTGGCGAAGTTTAACGACGGCTGACACGGTTCGTTTCGTTGGAACATTTTTTTTATTTGACTTTTTATTTGAATTTGAGCGGGAAACAAGGAGGAAATGAACCCATTTTCAAATGACAAAATGAACCTTAGAACCTAAAAAATAAAGATTAAAAAACAATAATTTGGCTGTTTTATTCAGTTACATTTTCAAACTTTCTTTCTTGATCTTTAAGCCCCCTCCCCACTCCCAATTCAATTCGTTTTTAGGGTTCCGTATCCAAAGGGTAAAAATGGGACCCTATTACTAAGGGGCCGTTCAAGTATTACGTAAGCAGATTTATTACAATTATTTACCCCCCCTATCCCCCTTGTCAGCAAAAGTAAGCAAAGCTCTTACCCCCTCCCCCCATGCTTACATAAACATTTTTTAATTAATGTATTGTTTTTTTTAATGAATAATGAGCAGAAGTTATAATTCTAACAATAAGAAAATAGATTCTAAATCTAAAAATGTACCTAGTAGATTGGATTTATTCTTAGTCGCCGCTTGCAATTCTTCTTCAATTCTGCAACTTTGCTTGTAATTTATAATTTCGCCACACTTCGTTAACTAACTTCTGTACATTTTGTGCTTTCGTATTTGTATGAGATTTTTTTTAATTTTCTAACAATTTTTGGTATAGCTTGGATTTGTCTATTTGAAGCGACATCTTATTTAAACCTTAAACTTTCGCTAATGGAATCAACGGTAACACAAATGTAAACTTGCTTTGCTATGCTTACGATACGTTTACTCGTTATAGTATCCAAACGGAACAATACACTGACAGAGGAAATTTAGACAATAGCGCGCGATAATTCCCCTACTTCGTTCTAAGCGAGTGCCTAAACGTATGCATTACTTGTGGGAATCCTTGAAAATGCGATTCGTTTTCAAGCAAAGACAATGTGTGGGTTGCCATCTGTGTAAAAAAGTAAATACCTAACTACCGATGATCTAATCATCATCTAGACCCCCCTGCCCCCCATGTCATTCAAAATAAGCAAAGCAAGGACCCCTCGCCCCCCTATAGTGTTTACGTCATACTTGAACGGCCCCTAAGACTTCGCTGTCCGTCTGTCCGTCTGTCACCAGGCTGTATCTCATGAACCGTGATAGTTAGACAGTTGAAATTTTCACAGATGATGTATTTCTGTTGCCGCTATAACAACAAATACTATATAAAAACTGTATAAAATAAATATTTAAGGGGGCTCCCATACAAGAAACGTGTTTTTTTTTGCCGTTTTTATAGATAATGGTACGGAACCCTTCGTGCGCGAGTCCGACTTGCACTTGACCGGTTTTATTTTTTTTAAGTTTCTCACTTTTTAACGTTCGATGAAAGTGGTTTGCGAAAGAGTCTGCTGAAGCCTTTGAAGATTATTATTAGGTTGATGAGATCACCATTATACCGCAACCTGCAAAATCTTCCGTCACTATCACAACTAAAAGGCAAATAAGATGCTGGTACTTGATATCATGCTACCTTTCGCGTAGTGCTCGAGGAGAGCCTGCTGCGTCGGTGACATCTGCGACGATGAGCAGTATTTTGTAAATATTCATCGCTATATCAAATATGTTATTGGTGGGAAACATGCAGATATAGCATTTTTTAATTTAGATTATGTATGTGTGAATGGTACCTATTTAATTGTAAGTAAAGCTAACAGAAGCATTATTATGAATCGTAATGTAAATGCGATGTAAAGAGAACTTTGATTATCCTGTAAAATAATTATCATACAAACAAACACTTTGTAAAGCCAAGCAATTTAGCTTTTTTCCATTTAAATTTTTAATTTTAGATCTGTGTGATAGTTATTAGCAGTCACAAATCAATATGCTTCAAACATTTATGTACTACTTCTCAGTAAGTTAGTCGGAAGTTTTTTTTTATATGAGAAAGTGTTAAAATTCCTTGTGTTAAAATCATAATTTATTTTTCTGATATATTTCTTTTAGATGTATGTGTCTGCTTAGTGTTTAACGTTATTCTGATTGAGGAACTGATTTGTAGTTCTAATGTAAATTTAATTAGTACTTTCCATTGATTGTACCTTTTAACTTATCAAATATTATGTTTGCTGTATAGTTCAGGTAGGCTAAGTTAAGTAGAGATACTTGTAAGTAAATAATTCAAATGCATCCTTTCCTAATCGTCTGCCCAGAACTCTTGACTTGTTATAGACAAAATCTAAGTAACAATTGATCACCAATAATATTTATTTCTGATCTAAGATCAACAGCCTGACATCTTCAAAAAGTAAAAGTTACTAAATTGTTATTGAACTGAGAATAATATAATTTTTATTTAATAAAAAAAGATCATTGTAGTAGCTGACCATGAAACGAGGAAAGGTGTGGTATGTTCCTTACATGTTACACCACACTATTATTATTCTTGTTACTGTAGAATGGATGATGATGATTACTTACCTTTGTTTGGAAGAAATTTATATTTGAAGAGTTGATTTGAGTTAGTATAGGGCCTTAAATGTTTCTGTCATCCATGCAAATTGATAATGGAGACAAGCAACAACACTGATGCCAAAATTGATGATTATATACCTAACAGATTAGTGATGATAATATAATATTATAATGTTATTTTATTATACACTTATTGTTTTATTCAGAATAGTTTGGTAGCAGATACATTTAATATACCTAACTACTAACTATTTCATTGCCAACAAAACACATGGCAACTTCCCACATTCCCACAGATGTAGGTACCTAGATGTGCTGGCTGGGTGGGTCTACAGTGTAGATCGAGTATACCTATTCCTCTAAGATCTACAGAGTACTTTGTATCGCGGGATGTAAGCTGGGCAATGCATGGGTCAATAATAACGAACACTAGGTTTTGATATATCTACCTGCAGGACCTGAACCACAACAAGATAATTTTTAGCAATAAAGCTAGCACTGTAACCTTTATCGTTTATTCTATTTATCAGGTGTATTGTAATAAACCTAACACAAGGTTTTCTACAGCTGGGCAAAGGTCTCCCCATTTATTAAAAGCTGAGCTGTTTATTAGCCTATTGGCTGCTGGTCTTCTTGGGAGATAGTTTCGGAGGAGGCTCCAGGAGCACCCGGGGTCGCATCCAGCGGTCTCGTGTGTAGAGGAGTGAGTCCGATCCGACCAAGGTGTACGTGGCGGGGGTCTAAATAGCGCTAACAAATCTACAAAATCATGGTCATATGCGGAGTATATTATTGTACCATGTACACTAATCAACCCTAAACTGGATGCCAAGCCAAATAAGAGTTCATGTATTTAGTTTATAATTCTTGAATTGCTTGATTTGAAATAAATTATTATTATTATATAATGTACAATAGTCTCGCCAAAATGACAAATTATTGACTAATTTTATTTTCGGGACATCATAAAAAAAATCCATCTATTAGTGCTTGCTACCCAGTCTGATATAAACAAAAGGCTGAGAACAGGGTTGCCAACCATAGAATTTTTTTCCTCGTACTAAGCAGCTAAAAATCTCGTATTTTGGCTTTCGAACCTCGTACTTGCCTCTAAAAGGTGACTAAACCAAAATTAATGCATATCAAACTGTTGAATTTAGGACGTTTTACACAACGAAATAAACTATTGCAAGTTTCTACGAAATAAAACATCACTTTGTATTAAAATAATCCTTAATATTACTATCGTAAATAACTAATGAACGAGATTTGTTTGTAGGTTGAAAACTTTGCATAGGTAACTATGTACTTCTAGTCTCAGTTTTCATTTCCAAATATTATATCAGGAACATCCTCATTCGCATCGTTTTTCTTTTTTTTTTGCACGAGATTTTTATTTATTTTGTGAAGTTACACCTCTCTGGTTGGCGCTATGACATGTGTGATCAAGGCGACAGACAAATAATGCGAAGAACGAAATGTTTTATTTCTCGGGGATTTCTTGGTTCATGGGATAGCGAGCGAACTATATAGACAATCATCGCGCCAATACGACAAGTGTTATGTTATGTCAAAATCTCGTACATAATTGTACGAGGTTGACAGTGCCCTCGTACCTCGTACGGAAGACCAAAAATCTCGTATTTGTACGAGGAACCTCGTACGGTTGGCAACCCTGGCTGAGAATAAATGACGTACGTCAATTGTTAATTAATGTCAATGTCATTCTATGACGTATTTTCCCACTCATTCTTTCATTCAAATGTTTACTCACTCTTCGGTCATCCACTGCGCCTGCGCCGTAGACCGGAAGTGCACTATTTGGCGGGGAAATTCAAAATTGCTGCTTCAGAAATGATTATTTACTGTAATAATTAAATTAATAACTCTCAAACGATGTTGATGAACTCTCAATCTCTCTCAAACGATTCTCAAACAAATGAAACAAAAATTAAACGTCCAAGTACATTTTTGCCGGAATGACGGCCAACTTCACACAAAAATTTAAAATGGTTTTTACATAAAAATTAATAACTCTCAAACGATGTTAATGAACTCTCAATCTCTCTCAAACGATTCTCAAACGATTAGCAATATCGAAGTTTCAAAAAGACAAAGTCTGGCGGCCAACTTCACAGAGGTAAACTTTCATTAGAATCATTGAATTTGTGAACGCGACTGTTTTCTGTTGCAAGGAAGGTCACAAAAGCATTATTATTTTCGCTCATTGGTTGAGCTTGACATATACATATGTCCAGCCAATAAGAGACGCTATTAGGAAAAGTGAACTTTTAAAAATATGTAAATGAAAACCAAACTTCAAACGACTGGAAAAAAGTTTTTGCTTGCTGTGGACAATCTTGCTGTATTTCTACAAATGAAGTGTTTTTTGCCCTAGATATTGTTGTATGAAGATGTTGAGTGCTTATCCTTAGATCTAACAACACCATTCAATATCATTCTGCTTCATGTAACTTCGTAAATTGCACACGAATTTCGGCAAAGTTTAACGTGAATTCGGGCGTCGACCGGTCCACCCCACCAACCCGTAACCGTCCGCCGTCCGCCCGCGTTCCGTCAGTCGCTTTCGTCATTTTGTACGAGTCAGCGCCGTGCGCAGTCACGGAGTCACGGTACACGCGTAGCTAAGGAACGTCGACAACGAGGTGTAGACAAAAGCGTGTTGTGAGGTGCAGTGTCGGTCTCCGCGACCGTTTAATGTGTTGTCCAGTGCCGGTATTGAGACACAGCAGCTTGGGGCGCGCGGCGTGAGCAGGCGGCGCGATGGTGGACATGGACAGAAATGACCCGGAGCTGCGGTACCTCTCGGTGGACCGAAACAGCTTCAACGACCCGACCACGCAGGCGGAATGGTCGCAAAAGCGCATGGTGTGGGTCCCCCACGAGAACCAGGGTTTCGTGGCCGCGGGGATCAAGGGGGATCGCGGGGATGAGCTGGAGGTGGAGATCGCCGAGTCGGGGAAGCGGATTCTGGTGCCGATAGATGACATCCAGAAGATGAACCCCCCAAAATTTGATAAAGTTGAGGATATGGCTGAGCTGACCTGCCTGAACGAAGCATCTGTTCTGCACAATATCAAGGACAGATACTACTCCGGACTCATCTATGTAAGTACTGTTTTCTGTATATTTCAGATGATAAGAGGTCAAAGTAAAATTAATGTGACACGATTTTCTGTATAAATCACATGAACTAACATACTATTTTACTCACTGAAGAACAGTAAAAAACTTTGTATTTGAAGCATCACTGTTTCCAACATCAAGGATGTATCAAATCACTTATTGAAGGCAACTGATCTAAAATACAAATAAATTTTAAGTAATAATTACTTAACTTACTGTTTCCAAAGTGTTACATACATTTTTCTCAAATTCAGCTATTCATTCATTGATAAAAATAGGGCAGAAGGAGCATGCATTCAATATATTCCTGTGAGTTAGCATATCCTACCATCTGGTCTAACAAAACATGTTTTGCAACCGCTTCCAAGCTGCAAGTTAAGTTTACAAATCTCTAGCATATTAAGTATAACATCCAACTTGACTAGCAAATATATTTATACCATCATCAGTCATAATTTAAAATCTAGATAGGCTCAATCACCAAATAAGACCAGGTTTATTTGACAGGCAACCGACATTACCTTTTCAAGTTCTTAGTCTCCATTTAAGAAGACTTATATGGCAGGTAATGGATGTTGAGTCATCCAGCATATGCCATCGAGTTACCAAACAATTTTGTTTAATTTGTAGAAGTATTCTTGGTTTATCACATGAATTAGCGTACCTTGGCCTTGTTTGATTTAAGTTTAAAGAATATTGAAGAGGAGATAATTATTATGTTGGGCATATTAAATTAGCATTGTCTTGTTACCTATTTCTAGTCTTAAGCTTGTGCTATCTGTACCAAATTTAACATTATTGGTGAATATAAATAAATCATCATCATCAGCCCTGGTCAACCCACTGCTGGGCATAGGCCTCTTATGTTTATGCTATCCAATACTAATATATACATTCGAATGTAATAATCTGTATGTCTGTCTGTTACCTTTTCACGCTAAAACGGATCTCAATTAAATTTGACAGGGAGGTAAATAGTATTTCAGGGATGGACATAGGCTACTTAAAAAATATGTGCGAAGGTGCGGGCAGCAGCTATTAATATTATAAATGTGACAGTAACTCTCGTCTGTCTGTTACCTCTTGAAACCTAAACAGCTGACATAGCAGACATAGGCTACTTGAAAAGCGCGTGCGAAGCCGCAGGCTGCAGCTAGTAATAAATAAATAAAGCTGGGAAATTCACACATCATCATCTAGCCCAAACTAACCAGAACTTGTGTGGGTAGGTACTAGATAACTGATATACTTGATTAATAACAACCCCATCGATGGAGGCTGTGAGCTTGGCAACTATGTTTTTCATATTGAGGAAGGTCTAAGTAATAATAGTCTAGGTACAATAATTTTATACTACAATTTATATTAAAAAAAGTTTTAATTTGTTCATAAACAATCTACCTCAAAAATGAGAATTACCCTTCTAATAGGCAAGGACATTACAATAAAAAAAAAAATACCTATCCAAGCATAATTCATAGCATTGTTCTGTTCATAATTTATTTGAAGACCTCATTGTAATAATTTACAATTTAGTACTCAAATGATGAACACCAATCATCATATTCTCAGAAAACCATAATGTATTCATGTTTCTCAGAACTAGGCATAGACATAGATTCTAGTGTAGTGGAGGAGAACCAGTACTGGCCCTCATAATCTTATCTGATAAGAATTTATTCATAGTCCAGTTGTATTTTGTTTAAAGTATATAGGGATTATAGTTATCTCCCTGTCCAACAGTAATACTTTGAATAACATGTTGGCTACACCATAAAGGATCTAGTAAAATTTAGGATCAGTTTTAAACAGTAATATTTATGGGCTACTGACTTTTGGCCACATGTCACTATAACTATCTTGTTAAATTCTAAAATTAATCCAAATATATTATCTGTAGTTCTTTTATTTGCGTTCAGAAGTTACAAAAACCTTTATATTTATCTATTTTTAAACGACTATGAAATTTTCCTAATTGTTGAAAGGTGAGTGAAGGAAGACTGAATGATAGAATGAAGTATTTCATAAACATGTTTACTTTTGACAGATAGAGATGCGAATGTGTCGGCTCAAAAAGTGTGAGGTATTATGAATGTTTCGATTTTTATCGAGCTGACCATAGTATGTAATAAAGATTATGCTATATGTATAGATGATAGAATATTAATAATAAAAGTAATTAAATATAATTTTTGACAGGGACGTAAACAATGTCCCAGGCACAGATGTAGGCTACTTGAAAAGCGCGTGCTGTCACGGGCAGAAGCTAGTATACCATAAGTTTGTTTTCTCTATTACCACGATTGCGTTTTCCATCCATTTCTTTTATTTTGAATGCCTCCAATGACCTTGCCGGCCGTCTCGCCCATCCGTTTACCTGTCTGACTGGTTATGTTAGAAATTATTGTCTTGGAAAGGTATTGGTTCCAGATAATATACCTACCTACTGAATGATACGACGTAATAGTGCCTACCTAGTGTTATACGGTGTTTTGGCATAAACTTTGTTGATAAGATTTAATACGTGTGGCAGAAATTGAAATACGATTGTGTTTTGGTGATTTCTAATGCGAAGATACTAGAAACTCAGATTAATTTAAGGATAGATATCGCGTGTATATTATTTAGCTTAAATTATGCCGAGTATCATGCCGACGCTGTTATTTACTAAACCTCGAACCGCGTCTAGGAATACATATGTTAATTATTTATGGCAAATGCGTTAAGTTATTAAGGCAGAACCGTGGTGGTCGGCGCAAAGTTAGTCAAGCCTATCTACCTATCAACACTCATTTAAGTCCACTGCAGCAGAACGTGCCTCCCCCAAACAAACAAGGGGGTTTGCCCAACGCTGTGCCTGGCAGGCGAATTGGTGATCACAGTAGAGATTTTTAGAATACACAGTAGAAGCGGCTGCCGTCGAAGTCGCTTCTTCACCACGGACATCCACGGGCCGAGTTGTAGAGGTTTGTATCTATTCGTGGACATAATCCGACTGCTTATGATGATCCTCTAATGGATAAGATCATCATAAGCACTATACAGGACTATAGGACTATGTGTGCGGGTTAATACCCGCACACATAGTCCAGTCATGTCGTACGATAGTACGTCAACTTCTAGCTCCTCTGTTTGTGGCGGGGGGGTGATAGGTAAGTATACTTTGGCAGTCACGCAAAAACTCAAATTCACCTCGACCGTTGACACGGTGGTACTGCCTTTGTTATGCAAATCAAAGGATTTCACGGGCTATTAGAGTCGACTGCGTTGATTAATGGGTGACAGTTGTACACTATTATGGAGCTGTGTTACATGATTGTTGAAACTGGTAGAGTCGTTCGAAATCATTAAAAATCAAACCCGGATCTAGTTATTTTTACCTCTCTCTGTTAGGTACCCGTTAGATTGTTCAGTATAAATAAGGTTAAATAGGTCTTATTATGCGTTAGTTACGTAAACCTGAGAATGCGAATGCAATGTCTCGCCAACAGGCAGATTTTAGTTTTGCCAACAAGGTTAATAAGGTCACAAACATAATGGTCACATTTTCCTCAAGGTGTGGTTGGCAAGCGGCTTGAACAACTTTATCCCTCTTCTGATTCAGTCTTTATCCTCTAAACGGGCTTATGCCTATTTTGAATTCGTAGTCTTCGAACAATACAATACAATTGATCAGCGTTGTGGCATGTGACGCATGTCGGGTGGTGCTTGCGAACCTATAATTTGTATAACAAGAGATTGTTGACCTCCCGCGAAGGATTAACTTGTGGATTTGCGGTTTTGACTTACCAACACCACACCACGTATTTACGTAATGTATTGACTTGAAGTCTCACTTTAGATTTGGTCTTAATTTTCAAATCAAGATCATCGCGTTGTATTTTACAGTAATCAATTCTTTTGAGACTTACATTAATAAACAATCTGCCTTGTTTTGAGCCCCGTCAGTTATATTATATTGCTTGGGAATATGGCAAGAATTAATTTATATTTCTTCACCAGAGCGAGCCCAATGTACCAGGCGCCCATAATCTCCAGAGGATTATCACGTAGGAGCAATGTGAAGTGTGAAACGACCATTTTGCGTGGGCGTTTGATACTAAGCAAGGGTGAACCGTTGGCTGGTGTTCGAAAGTTGTTCGGGTTAATTCAAACGTTTGGCTAAAGCGTTGTGCTCGAGATGAATGTCAAGGTGAGGCGCGCCGTCGGCCGAAACGGCCGCAGCAGTCGTTGACCCCATACGGGGAGGGAGGAGGACGGCCCACGCGAATATTTTGTACTCTACGTTGTTCTAACTCCTTTGCTGTTCTTATCTCCTGGTACTTCGCCGAACTTAACTGTTGGTCTCTCCTTTACTCGAAAACTTTCGTTGTTAGGCGTCATCTTAACACTTTTACCAGAAGATCATAAGTATTTGATTTGAATTACTGTTCAGCCAATTTTTTTTTATTGACCTTCCATTCCCGGCTACAAAATCGTATCCTGTTTATGAAACGTTGCCAAAAACGGTGGCTGGTTTCCTCATAACTTTCCATTGGAAATGGTTTTCATCGCATAAGTCACCTTTACGGTAATTGGTTTCACATGCACAATATTTAGCTAATGACTCTTCCTCAATAACAATCTTCATTTTTTAATACTCCAACCAAACTTGTCGATAAATTTGCATAGAAATTAAATTTGTTACTTCCTTTATTATCTTGAAAGCGTTTAATTTGTTACTTTCGTGTGAATTTTACTGTCGCCTTAGATATCTTTGGGTCATTCAGGTCGCCGGTTGTTAAACTGGACTCTCGTGTTTCGATTAGACTCCAGTTTTGGTATTAATTAGTTTATAGAATAATTTATCGTCATTAGATCGCGCAGATCATTCGCAAGTCCGCGTGGGCCACCTAAAATAGAACATCTGTCTGTCTGTCCGTACGATAGATTGTCCTGTCCATGTCCACATATTCCGCGGTGCGCCTACAAAACCGCTCACAATAGCCGGTATCTCGCTTATCATAACTCTTATCGATTCGCGATAAGGCTCAAGAATGCTTTCACATAATCTTTGTATTTAAAATCGAGTCGACCCTTACATACCAGTTTTGTACGTGACTTTTTAATGTCGCAACGTTTAACAGATGTTATGAAAGCCGTTCGATTTCGCGAGTCAAATTAAATTTCAGATATGAAATATTAAAGTTCTTGGCCAGAATATTAAGATTGGAAGCCTGGAGTTACATGTCTGTGGAATGATAACTACAAATGGAAACTAGTTGAAATATTATGCTCTGTGCGCTTAAAAACCATTATTAACGACCAGCTCTTGAGCCTTCCCTTCAAAGATATTAAATACTCCTTACACAACTTCATTTCTCTATAAAATATACAAATAGTGCGCACCCAGATTCACACCTAAAATTTCATAAATTTTCATGAAAATCATAAAATAACGCGCAAATTTTGCCTTCAATTCAATCAATTCACCTCCTTCAACCTGCATTTCCTCTTGAACCTTCCGCATAATTCCATCATGCGGCTGTAGCTGCCGCAGTTTCGCCGCACCCCATCCAGACAACCCCTAGGGGAGACAGAAGGGTGCAGACGGGGCTATGAAACTTTCAGTACCCAGTTACACTATCGTATGCCTGAAGTTTCCCCCTTCCATTTTCATTATGAGACATTCACAAAACAAAAAAGGTTTGATTACATAAGAGTACAAGTTTGTACGGAACCCTTGATGCGCGAGTTCAACTCGCACTTGACGTATTCGGAATAAAAAGTAAACCACAATGATTTCCCCGGACATCAAAAAAAAATTTGGCGAGAGTACACGGTTGCCAAATTTCATATTTATCATAAAATCCGACGCCGCCGTAGCCGTGAAAAGGAAAAGAACAGGCAGAAAAATAGGTACATTGAAGAAGGAAGGCAGTATGTAGGCGGGGTCAAGAGAAGATTTGTCGCTGTCAAAAAACAGTGCTATTATGCTCTCTAATTATAAAGAGGTTTGTGAATGATCCATATATGGATCCTAATAAATATCATACGCTTGCTAATGCGTAGTTGCTATGGCTGGTCACATTCTTTTGACTTATAGATTTCCTAGAATACAGGCTTTTATAATCTGTAATCGAGACACGAACATTTGTATTGTTTTTTGGTCTACCTAGCTCAAATATGCCAAGAACATGTTTGTTTTGGCATAGTGGCGTTGCTAATGTTCTGAAACTTTACACTGATGGCTACGTCTTCGTCTTTTATGTGGATTTTGATGGCGTTTTTATTTTACTCGTATTTCTGACAAGGTGTTTTACTGGGCGGTTTTTTATCTGTCGGCAAAGTCTGCTGGTTTGTAAGTTTGTTTGTACTGCGTAATCTTCTGAATGATCTTCTAGGTACAAGTTGCGTCACAAAAAACGCTGGAAGTAATGTAGAAGGGTGTGTTTGTGTTTGTTGTTTGGGTACACTAAATAAAATAAAATAAAAAAGCAGAGCTTGTTATATGGGTACTATAAGATAACTGATATACATAATACGATACAATACACAGATAGTTTTTTTTACTAAACATAAAAAACGACCATAACATCTGGAACAAATATCTGCAGATCGTACAAACATTTGTCCCAAGGCGAGAATCGAACCCGCAACCTCCTTCGTCGCAGGCGGACCTTCGCCCACCGTGCCACAGTGGTCGTCAAATTATTTTTGAACTAGTCTTATATTATTTTGAACTAGCCTTTAGTTTCTTGGCGTCGTATATTGTTTATTGGAAGGTACATTAATTGAACCTCATACCTACCACCAAATAGACCGATAAATCGCCTAATGCGCGGCTTGACCGTCAGCGTTCTTTTTACATGACGCGACGTGTACACACGACAACTGACTCTCAGGAACTCTACTATTTGGCAATATACCAAAAAGTTTAGTTACGATTGGACGAAGGTATTACAAAATAATACATAGATATCGTTTATTGACACAAAAATAACATGTTTTGGGTAGATAGTGCTTTAAATCCCAGGTTAGGTGTACCAAGACACTAGGAATAGACCTAAACCCGTATTATGAAAGTTTGCTCAGTCTTTTCTATGGAATAAACGTCACTCAAGCATAGATCTATGACTGAGCAAGCTATACGGGCGCTAGTCTATATACAAATACAATAATACAAAAGGCATTTATTTACTAAAACAAAAAAATTATAGACAGATTACTCATGGTCCAGGATAGCATACTTCTTTCATTCAACAAAAAAAAACGGAACAAATAAAAGTTTTACGTACCAGCCGCGGCGCCTACTTTAAATATGGATGCGTTGGTCAGCTGCAGTGCGGATGCTGACGCCGCAGTTTTATACGCAGTGCATTCACGGCTTACTGAACATGATGCAACCGCTACTTGAATACGAATCTTGAAGCAGGCACTTACCGTTATACAGTCAACTTTGATCATATTTTAGAGGACTTTGGGGTAGAGTCTAGAACTCTTCTCCCCGAATACTCAAATGCTCATTAAATTTGAGCAGGTCCGTTATGATTATGACAAAAATTGTCATTTCGGATTTCAAATTGCTCGAATCTGATAAGTGTTTGAGTATTTAGGGGTGAATATATCATTGTATAGACAGGGCGCTATGGCGCTCATTAGGGGAGGCCTATGTCCAGCAGTGGACTGATATAGGCTGATGATGATGATGTTGTATAATTGTTCATACAAGGAAACAAAAAAAACGAAACTGCTATAAACAATGTAAAAAATAATGCTGGACATGCACACAACATCATCTAGCCCCAACTAAGCAGTGCGTGTGCTATGTGAATAAGATATCTTTACATGACTTTATAAGATTACATAAATATTTATACAGATTTGTTCCGATCTGAGCTGCAGCTGAATTATCCTCCCTTCTCTTAAGAACGCTTCGACGGGAAATATTTAAAAAAAAATCTAACGAATCTAATATTTGTAATGTAAGAAATCATAAAATTATGTCCAATATCATATCGAAAAAAATACTGGTAACTACTCGTCATATCTTAGGAAAATGTTCTGGAAAAATATAAATTTATCTCAAGGTTTTTACGAAAACGTGTTTTTTGTTTTGGGGTAATATTATTACTGTATTGAATCTAATAATAATAATTATGAAAATGTTTTTGTTTTAGAGGAAAGATATAAGTACAGTGCGCGTCAGAATTAAGTATCCCCCTTGTCTACAAAATATTTTCTAACTTCTATTCGCTTGTGACTAATTTTCAAAGCAAAAACTTATCAAGCCGCTAAGGATCGAACCACCCACCTTTTAAATATGGAGACTCGAATTCTCGGCATTAAATCAACTGAGCTATTTAGCTGATGGAACAATGTGTCCAATTTTGTCTATCGGTCTAATTAGTTCCCATTTTTAATGCCAAGTCTTACATTTTTTTTCATGGATGCGGGTAGGGTTTGACTTTGTCGTTTGTAGCGAACAAAGTAATTGTCACTCGTCTTATTTCGTGTGGTTTTCTTTGTGCATATTTTGCGAGAGATCGAAATATTGTTACCAATGTTCTTTCGTTGTAAACAACTTCTTTTTGAATAAATTATCACAATCTATTATAAAAAACCTTTCACTGTTTACAGATATTATTTGTTATTATGGTTTATCAAAACAATTATTTCGTTATAATATCATAGATTTATACGTAGTAGTTATTGTATAGTATTGTAGACATTTATAGAATATTATTTTTTGTAATTTTTGTTTTTTTTTTCATTAACTTGCAATTAAGCCCAGAATAATATCAATTAAAAATCTTACATATTGCAAAGAAAAAAGATAACAATTGATAAAAAAAAACGAAACAACGCTCCCGAGATTCGAACCCTGTCACTCTTATCTTGTCTTGCATTAATTTGCCGGTTACTACCACAAGGCCAAGTTGATACTTAGGGAACTCATCGAATTTTAAGTAAGGTTACCAAATGAAAATGAAACAATTAATACAAAAATTACATTTTAATGATACAGAACATAATTTTTTTGTTAGAAACGTCAAAAATATGAAAAGAAAATGGAAAATTATAAAAAAACATGTAGTTTTGATCACCCAATCTCCAACGATCGCTGACAGGATTTGAACCCACATACATTGAGATAGGGGGGGATACTTAATTGTGACGCGCACTGTACCTAGTATGAATATGAATTAGTAATTTTAATGATTTTTTATTCATTTGGTATTTTCTGTTTCCTGTGAGACGCCGTGCTCTTTTTGTGTATTTTCTATAGTGGTTTAAAAATGGTCATATTTTGGACATACTTTAAAACGGTGAGAACAGAATTGGGCGATTTACCGCGGAGTCCCCGTAAGTAAATTATGTGATTCAAGTATTTAACTATTATTCGAAGCAACTGAACCGATTGTGAATATGTTTTTGGCATTATCATAAGTTGTGGGAGGGATACACGTATCGAGATATGAGATTAATAAACTGAAGAAAATGTTATTATTTTGCAGACACGGGGAAAATATACTACTTAGTACTTGGAATTTTAAACTACTTGACTTCTCTATACAAACCAAGGAGAAGTTAAGTATTTGTAAACAAATAAAATGTAATAAAAGTGCTGGTTAAAAAATTTTACAGAACTAAAAATTATGACAAACTTTTTATTTCGATCGCTAAAAAAAGGACGAACACATTTTTAGCGCTGTATGTATGTATGTATGTATGGACATCAATGTATGTATCTCCTAGTCCAGCATTAGCGGTCATGCACGCAAATTTATGTGTTTGCAATGGTCCGGGGTTATTTTAAGATCAGATGATGTAAGCGTCGTTTTTACATCGGAAACATGCGAAAGCTACATTAGTATATTATTGACTTTGTTTGCTTTCGAGCGACAGTTGCCAAAGTTTTGTATGAATGAAATAGTTCACGTATACAAGTTATTTAAGTGCCCAGAATAACATAAACATTAGTAACGTAATAGTTATTTTAATCTTCAGTGTGACATCTGTAATGGTGTAATTAATTTGTGTAATCGCTTTTAAAATCTTGTTTTCAAATCCTAGACGTTGCCACAAACAATTTCGTGGACCATTCATTATTAATACGTAACGTATTTACTCGGGAATTGGTAACAAAAACTAAGTTTACAAATAAAACTACATAAGGATTATTTTTAACAAAGCAAACTGCAGTAGAACCTTATATTCTGTTTTATATTCATTCAGTGTATGTAGATATTCACTTCTACATTAGCGGTCACTCCTTGAAGCCTGAGAATACCCCAGGAAGCTTCTGCTCTTAAGGTGCTCCCCGAGCCAAATAGCGCCGCCACCTATTTTATCTATTACGTTAAACAAAGGAACTTTCGAAAATTTCATTGGGCAGTTTGTGATACCTTTTATCAGTTTTTTAAATGCTTCTGTAATAGTATTATTTTATATAGTTTAGGTATGCAGTGATCCGAAAATAGAGTTTAGTGGCCACAAAGGGCAACTTCGTATCTGCCTAAACTATACTAAGTAAAACTAATGCAGAGGCATATAAAAAGCTTATAATAATAGATATCACAAACAGCCTAATGTAATTTTTGAAATTTCCTTTGGCCTTTGTAATAAAAAGACAAAATAGTTTGCGCATGGCGGCTCTGTCGGGATGGCTCGTTAAAATGACTATAAAACAATCATTCTTTTATCTATTCTAGTCAAAATAATGGTCAATATTGACCACAATACAACAGCGAGGCAATTTTTGAGTGAAAATCTTTTAACATAAATTATATTCACTGAGTTGACCTGCATCTCTAAAATTATTCTATCATTGTGGCATCAAAGGATCGTGATCCTCGCCTATCCCTGCACGTGGATAAAATTAATATGGATCCTCAGTCATGAATGAGGCTGTTGTCCAGTCGTGGAATATTTCTCGTAATGACACTGACGTAGCGCAGACTAACTGAGGTTGCTGTAAGCACCTTGTGGTTCATCACGAAGCAGTATGAAGTATGTCTGGTCATTTCATAGCCTCCTGAGCTCATGGCTGAGGAAGGCTAATGAGCCATAGTTTTTTATCAGGATGTAGGATTAGGAGAGAGAGTAAGAAGCTTTGCTCTTCTTAAATCTTAACTTCATAAATCGCGAAATCGTTATTAAGTTTGTGTTTTGAGTGTGAGTTTTGGAAACCTACTTTACATGAAATATTTTGATTACTTACGGTAAAAATATTGGGTTAGGGTATAAATGTTACCGGTACATGTTTTGTGCTACTTTTAAGTTTCATATTAAGAGGTAAAAAGAACCTACTTCCGTGACAATATCGTCACTTCGTATTTCATCTCTCTACGTGTTTCATTGCAAAACTTTTCCGTCGACCTACTGTGACTTGAATTCTCCAATTTTGAATGAACATAAATATAAATGTCTATAAAGTTAGGTTAACTTAAAGTAGTGATATTTTGTAGTCCTGCATTTATAACTTCTTGCTTTTAATCGCATGCTTATGGAATATGCAGCACTAAGGAATGGTGTTTGTGTCACACAAAAGTACACAATTTAAACATAAGAACCAGTACTACAAGTTTATAAACTTTAACGAGATATTATCGCAATACCTTGTAGGTACATATTTAAGGTACGGATCATCTGCATACCACGGGCTGTGTATCTAGGTCACCATAACTGCTTATGCAACGTTAAAATTGTCTATAATCATATATTTATCCAATAAATCGTAAATTGAACTACTGCTAAATTTGTCGTCATTACTAGTAATTTACTGCCGAACCAATATGTCATTTGGAATGGGACATAATACGACTTAATATACGGAATAGTTTGCTGTTCGATTGTGGTTTTGGTCGTTGATATGGCTCTAATAAATTGAGGATTGATTGCTCTATCAAATTAATCAACGATTTATATAGATTACGTTAATTTTAGTTACGTACTGGTAACATAAATGAATAATGCTGGACAATTCACACAGCATTATCAAGCCCTAAGCTAAGCAGAGCTTATATTATGGGACTTAGGCCCGTATTATCAAAGCTTGCAATTAGATTGATTGTATCAGAAAAGTTCCTCGAGCATATCCCTATGACTGATCATAGGGATATGCTCGAGGAACTTTTCTGCCAAAGAAAAGCGTTAGTCAAGCATAGCTCGATGACTGACCAAGCTTTCATGATAAGGTGTTAATACTAAGATTCTTACACTCAACAAGCATATGGCAATGAATGCATCTCATCACATAGCTGTAAATTAATATCGCTCAAGGAAACATGTGACATGCACAACCATTTCAATATAGCGAATGCGATGCACCGAGGTGGGGGGACTATGCCCTCCTTACAAAGCATATGCTCATCAAAATCTTGACCTGACCACCCACAGGCCATTAACTCTCTTATTCTCAACAGACGAGAGCTGTTTCTCGTACGACAACCTAACAAAGACTTCAATTTACGTTAATGTTTTAGCAAAATCAGTTTTATCGTTGTGCTAAAGGTCGTTAATCAAGGCTTTCATGTATTTATCGCAATTTACTGCTGAGCTGTCGAATATGATTTGATGTGTTTGCATGATGGAATTGCTGTAAATTACGTGAATAGAGAAAACTAGGCCTTTATTATTGCAAAATTACATGTTCTACGACTAGAGTGCTTATAATAAGAGTCTATTCAACCACAATAACTTCAACTGCACTAAAACTGTTCATCAAAATTAGAACGTTATTTTAATCTTATTTTCTTTACTTTCGCTTATAATTTTTGACAGCATTATTCTTATTCTCTCGTGGTCATATTTTGCATTTCCATGAGGTCAACCAACATTATCACTACAAAGCAGCCAGCCACACAAAGTCTTTTGAACACATCAAATATTTATAGACACGTCGTGTTGATTTGAAGATCTGTCAGCTCGGCCATATGTGCACACCGTATAAGGCTATGTTTTAGCCGTCATATGCCATTTTGTATGTGTTGGGAAACATGTGATGGCGCACGACCGGCCATATAGCTTGGCTAATATCGGACGCGACAGGGCTTTCATAAGTTAGATCAGGTTTTTGTGAAATATAAAAGAAAACTTTCTAAGAGTTGATAAGTTTCTTTCAGTCAAACATGCTGGTAGCGAATGAATTACGAAATAATGACGAGATGGTTAGAAAAGATTGAAGTCGCGACCAAAAATCGCCTTCGAGGATATAAGGTTTAAGACTTCAACACAGATGTTGTATTGATTAACTTACTGTAAATGGCTTTGGAGCGCAATCAAAACTCTTATTCAACCTTTAAAACATTTTTTATTCCGTGTCACACATCGAGATCACGTTAAAAATCATGTAGTAACATTCTTGAAACTGATACTTTTAAGGACTAATTAGCGTGTGCAATTAAAATGGAAATCCATTGCATCTAGCTGCGGCTTGTACAAGTTATTTTATCTACCTCTTGTTGGTACTCATTCTCGTCATTAGCAAATCTCTGTCGTCCTGTAGATCTGATCTAATCAGTTGGCATTATCGATTCTTCTCGTTAACTTGTTAACTATTCATGACCATCTCTATCCGCTTAAATGAATTAATAGCAATGTCCACAACAGTCCCGTATTTTACATTTACTACAGGTTTCTTGTAACATCAATTAAACTTAGGTGGTCTTCTCCCAGATTGACTCTCTGGGGCTGGAGCCAGGGCTTATGCTTAAGAAACTCAGGGGGTTCAAATGCGCCATAATACAAAATGTGATGTATCCATTCATGTCTATAGACTTTTAGTATAGTCTATGGCTCAGGGAGTATGGTATAAAGTTTATGGTTCCGGCTCCGTCTGCCATCACACATTTTACTTAGCCAATGTGTATCGAATGATGTAAGGAAATAAAAAATAAATGTTCAGTGTGAAAACCAAGTGAATATAACCCTCCCCTGTTGGTATTCGGGTAAAAAGTGTCTTTAATTAAATAGATATATTTGAGCTAAGATGAAAGCGAATTACTAAAATCATATCTTATACAGGGCCGTAAATGGCCAGAGAAAAAGAAGCCTTCTGCCTTGATAATAAATAAAGACGTTAACTGTACGACCTGAATTTTCACTCATTACTTTTATCTTAAAATCGACCCCATGTTTAACACGACTAAGGGCATTTCGTGACACACTCATAAATTTAATTTAAGATGACAGTTTTACAAAACTCGCCCCAGATCCGTGGCAAGATAAAAATGTGCAAGTTTATTCTGCACTATAGTATCAGCGCAGAATCACTGGTTGCGTAACCCTGAACGTCCTTACATGGAGCACTCGGTCCGGTCGGGTGGACCTTCGGTAAGTGGGTCGACTTTAATGCCATCTGGTCATACAGGATCGGGTACGATGTAACTACTAGGTGCCGTAATCGTTCTGGCAATAACGGTACTCGAGAATGCAGACGCAGTGTGAAAGAGGACCATTGTCCATCAATTAAAATTCTCTGCTTTAAGATCCTCATTAATTTTCAAGTTTTTTTTCTCATCGGTGATAGTTGATTGAGTCGTAATTTTCTCCATTTCTTCATCGATCTTAAAGGTCGACCAATTAATAAGCCAATATATATTTTTTGCCAATTCCGTCATTTATCGCGTTCGCTTCCTTTTATCGATACATTGTTTTCCTGTCCCTTGTCATTGAAGTGGATTGTCATGATTAGATATTCTCTTTAATGCCTACCGTGACTGTAGATCCAGGGCTGCCTTGTCACTAGTCACTATCAGCCGCGACCTCTACACAACTTCCTGTTTATAATTTCTATTGTCTCGGGTGAATGTGTGAAGACATGGCGTCACCTGCCTTCAGGTAGTACTATTCCACTTGAGACGTGCTCGACTGTTTCCCAAGCATTGTCTTCGGCACGCGTAATACATCCTTATTGCATATTACTGCACTCTATTAGCGATGAGCTGTCATTGTTTTGCTGTTAATGGAACGTTTATCTCGCAATTTTAGAGAATTTTTGGCATAGGATGAATTATTATACTTCTAGTTTTAAAATATTTTTCTCTTTAGGTTTTATCTGTTTAGGAAATGTCTGATTATGATGTTTTTGTTTCAGGTAAGTTAAATCTCCAGCTCCATTTATAAATGTTACGAACTTGAAATGCCTTGACTTTGTAAGTTAAACTTTATCTATTCCTCCTGGAACCTGATATTGCATTGCACGTAACTATTCATAATAGATACCTAATGGAAATTCGTGTGCGTCGTTCCGATTTCGTAACTATACAATCTGTCTCAAGTTTTCATGAATGTGGTATAAAAGGACATGACCATAATATATTTTTTACGGCATTTCAATAAACGTCGTTAAATATTTTACTACCCTTATACATTTTATGGAATGCACGTATCGAAATATTGTATTTTTATCACCTGAGAGTTCAATTGCGTCTGTCTAGAAACCGGTCTTCGTACCGTTGACCGAGGCGTTTGGTATATGGGTCGCAGAGTCGCAGGTTTCACATCGGTAGCTCTGCTTTCCTGTATTTTATAGCTCTTTATAATCATTACCATATCTTTCTCTCTCATTCCCTCGTTTTATTCTTTCTATTTTATATTTTTTTTTCTCTATTTCTAACTTAGAAGAATTCTCATTTACTACATTCAATAGATTGACTCAAATTTTGTTGTACGACGTGTAATTTGAATACAAAATAAATATTTATTTTGAGCTTTGTTATATTCAATTTGTCTTTGCGTTTTGATTTTACTACTGCCTTCTTACCTGTACCTTCTTCCAAGCAATATGCTTGATAAAGCTTTGTCCACTGATCGCAAGCTCGAACTTTCGAAACTACTCAAGGGGTCAAAGGCTGTCACTGCGTTCTTTTAACACAGCTGCCTTTGTTTACCGTTTTTCTGGTCGCGCCGTGATTCCCTTTGTTGCTGATAGTACTTTACTTTATTAACTGTACTTTACTCGCGTATAGCATTTGATTATGTTCTTATTGTGTGATCTTATTTTAAAATTTTAGTTGTTCGTTGTATATTCCGGTATAAAGAGGAAGTTAATGCAATATCCTTTTGTATTTTTGGAAAGCTCAATAGGAATTCAAAATGTACATTGTCCATGACATCATTTCGTTTTTTTTATTATCTTTGTAGTAGACTTGACACCTATCATTGATATTATTTCAAGCTAAAATATTTAGCCGTTAGTTAAACGATGTTATTGCCACAGCTGGTTTTCAAATACCATACTCTACAGTCTGTCCCACCCATTCTGAATCGCTATGTCCACACTGAAATCCTCGCTTAAAATAAACTTTAATCTTATGAGGATAAGGATCGTGGATTAAGCCTGAACTGGAATTGTGGCAAAGCAAGGTGCGTCAAGGACATGCTTAGCGTTTTGGCTGTATCTACTTTTTGTTTAGTTTTTGGCTTGATTTAGGGCTGCTCGCTCGCTAGACTGATCATGAATCATCCTAAATTGATTCGTAGGCAACGAATTGCCTTGAGCTAATTACAATGTATGGTCAACCAAACCTAATAAATAAAAGAATAATAACTCCGATTCAGACATCGTACATGAATTTTTCTGTCTATTAGAATAATCGTCTTGGCGTCACGAGTTGGCAACCCTATTGTTCCCCAAAAGCCTCATTGGCCACGGCGTCCTCAGCGGGCGAAGGTCGGCGCACGCGCACGTTCTTCGAATTTCGAATGGAATGACATTATGGCAGTTTAGGTACCGGATGTGGAACATGGCGCGAATAATTTGTCTAATTCGATTTTAGAATGGTTAAGTGCCTTGTCTTGTCGGTTGGTGTTTGGACATGGTCCTAAATGTTATGTTAGTCTCGACTTGAATAATGAACAAAGGTAAGTTGACTCTTTCCGTCAGGTGAAACTGAAAACTAACCTTTTTTGGCACGATTAAATCGTGCCAAAAAACTTATTATATTATAAAAACTATAAAACGTTAATCATGCAAACTGGTAGTAGTTTTAAGATCTTCTACAGGCTTCTACACTCTAGAGACAAAAGCCTTTCAAAAGATGCGAAATAACGTGCGATCAGTTAAGATTCGTTATGTTTTGAATGTTGAACAAAAGCACAGTAATTCATTGAGCTCTCCGCTGACCTCTCGGTGATGTCATGTTGTGGAATTCCTTATCGAACAACTGGAATTATAATTGATTTGATAAGTTTTAAGGCCCCACTCGGCGGCTGTTCGAAAACGGATAGCATTGTTCGTAAAACCTTATTTGTGGGTTAATGATAATTAAGCTAATAGTCAGGAGTCAAATATCTGTTGATTTAGAAGTTAGAGCTAATAAAAGTGGAAATAATGTAAGTAATGTGTAGATGCAGTTTTAGGATGAGTGTACCTACCTGCCTATTAAATAAAAATTATTCTGTAATATTGAAAAAAAACGAAACAAAACTTATTTTTTAGCTCAAACGATGCCCACTTTGAAGGAAATAACACAACTCATGAGGTCAGTAACAGGTCAACGACTGCAGATTGATTTGTTTACCTAAGCATTAATTGATATTTAGTTGTAAAGCAATATTAGAAATTGGGACATACTGACCAGTTTTCTGTGACTTATGTGTACAGTGCGCGTCAGAATTAAGTATCTCCCTATCTCTCTTAGACAAGGGGGATACTTAATTCTGACGCGCACTGTACTTCAACTACATTTGATACGATGATCTTGTACATCTTTTGTGAGTAGCCACATCCAAATTGAGATCAGATTATCCAACTTCCGAATGTGTATTTAAAATTTCTTTTAAAACTTTGTTAGGATGACGATAAGCTTCCGATAATTTTGATGGTATACGTAGACTTTCGCCCACTCTCAGCAAAATATTTGTTAATCTCCAAATATTGTGGTACTATAATTAGTTGTCTAAATATTTGTACCAATATCCGACCCGCCATTGCCGACACGGGGCCGTTCATTTAGTTCAACGTCCTACACGAAATGTGCGAATGTCATTGTATTGCCAGTCATTTGAATAACAGGATAATTGCAATGCTATAAGGTGGAGATTATTATTTACAACCATTTTACACTTTAAAGTTTACCTTAAATAATCCATCTTTGCCTTCACCGCAGTATAATTAAATGAACATTTAATAAATGTATTTCTGCCTCCTATTTTCAATATATATTTATTTGCTTGTAGTATAGTTGACAAATTCGTAGTTTCTCGCAATCAGAATTAATAACGTTTTATCTCTGGGCTCTATTGGATGGAATCATCTTAAAGAGTTGTATTGCAGAGTTACGCAGAGTTCAGCATAATCCCTTCGTATAAATACTTTGCATAACTTCCTCATGCATGAACGCATTCACTGCCCAGCCTGCCGCAGCCCGAATACGACGACGAACATCATGCGTCACAAGCCATGAAAGTGTTAAGGTTTCTTTACTCTCCATCTCCACACGGAGGTTCTCACGTACTCCAGCGTTACATGACAATGCCGGGTGTGTGTCATGTCATTTAGGTTTTTGTCATAGATCCGACAATATTATGTAAGAAAGGAAACGGAATTATAACAAACTTCTTGCACACTTAACGTCATAGGAAATTAAAACAGCGCGTGTTATTCTCAACTTTACTATTAGCATTCTTCTGTCTATAATTATTAGCCAGCTGGTTAACTCCGATGTATTCGTGAGTGTATAATACTCATACTATTTTCGCCGTTCATCGGTTTTTTTTGTTTCTATTTGAAAGTAGTCTCTTAGTGATAGACCCACGAATACATCTAAATCGACCATCTGATCCCCCGAAACGTCAAAAACAACAAAAGAAACCAGTAAAGTAATGGTACAATCATAATCTATTGTTTGAAAATGTCTTATGATTATAGTACCTAGTTGGCGCTCGCGCTCTGTAACAAGACACCACAACAAGTCAAAGCTCATCTCTCACATATACTTGCTAAATCACACTCAGACCACACAAGTATCAAAGCAAACGAGAAATCGCGACTCGCACCCTCTATTCTCGACAAAGTCAGCGTGTGGATGAGCTGCAACATATCAGCTAGTTAATTCACGCATTTTAATGTCGTCGCTCATGGGAACAGAACGCAAAAGCGGCGAAAATAGAACATGTTAGTAATTATTGCATCTGAATTGATCAGCAGTATCGACTGCTCATAAACGCCTAAAATTCCATCCAATACTTTCTCAAGCATTGATTACATTGATCATAGGTAACACAAAGACAATAGCAACGCCATGACCCCGATCCTTGCGGCCACGCGGTCGGTGTCTAACAATTATAGTGCTGCATTACGTACCAGCACCACTGCCATTGTGGTCGGTCATGTTTTGTAATCTGGATGTCGATGTAATTACCGCATCGCTCACTCGGCTTGGAACTGTATAGCCCTTGGTGAGGCTTTGTTTTTCATAATTATGAGTAGTCCTCATGACGGCACCTGATATCAAGAATTATCTACCATAAGCTTTAGGCGCGTTGTCTTATTGACAAAGAAACAAGCGCCTTTAATATCAATTAATATATCTGGTATATCGCCACAAACAAGCAAAACTAGCCAACTTATGGGCTATATGGATTTTACAGACTACGTACGTGTTTTTCCTTCTGCTGATAGGAACCTTAACCTGACTTGAATAATAACATCATCTTTATAATGGACTGATAGTAATAGTGAGCAAAGTTGAAATCACGCATTCTGAAAGATATAGAACGTTTTAAACGTTTCGCCATATTCTTCACTCTTAAATCTATTTATGTCATTTCACCATCTTTCAAGGATTCAACATGGTCTATGATGTGTTTTATTTAACAGATTCAGCTTGTCCGGTGAATCTGGCAAAATAACTGGTGTCTCGACAACATCTATTTCTCAAGTATGCCTATTTGCTTGATCATAAACTGTAATGACTTGTAAATGAGCTGTGCTGACTTGTTTAATGTTTACCGTATGAAAATTTCTATAATTTGCATTTTATTGATCGAGCAATTCGTTGATGCACTATTATTATGCCCATGTTGTATCAACATATATTTATTTGAGTGTCTGACAGCAATGAAATATGACTTTAATGAAAACAGGTCTTACTCTTTATTCCCTGGTCCACGTGTCTTCTGAACTACACAGTCCCATATGTTTCAGTTCCGGGCGTGTTATGTTCCGGCTTGTAGGACAGGACCTTGCGTCTCAAGTTGTTTAGTAGAACGTATTACTTACCTACAAGTTTTTTTTATAAATTTATTTATTATTTATTACTTACAAGTACAACTTCAGGCCTCTCACAGGTTCATTTCTTTATATTTGTATTAAGGTTTAGATTCCTTTTGCTGCTTGATTCCTTTAAACTAGGACCTTTTGAAAACATACGAAACATTGTTAGATTTTTTAAACGAATCACACCTGTATTCACTTTTAACACATCGTCAGCGTAGCATGGAAACAAAAGACTAACCTCTACGTGAGTCACCGTAACGGTCGCTTCTACTATCTGTCCGGTTTTGTGCGACTAACATGTGCTAAATGTCGTGTGGTGAATCATTTAGTTAGATCGTTGGCTTTCAAATTTTATCGGCTCTATGCAGATTCTCTCAAATTTGTAAACTGCTTTAAGATGAAGAACTCCGTGTCCACGATACATTAAATGAAGCCATTGTGATGCTAATATTGTTTACGACGAAAACAGCTTTGCCCAAAAGTGGCAGTTTGCATCGCGCTGTGTTAATTGAACGCTGGAGCTCTGGCTGAACAATAACAAACGTTAAGGTCAACGCTCTGCTCGTTCAAATTTCATTTCGATCAACTGAAATTTGCACAGTTGTTTATCTCAAAATGTATCTTTGTAGCATATTCTTGGTTAGTAGTTCTGTAAGTTAAATTTAAGCGTAAATAAATAAGATACTTGACTGACATGCTCTACCGAAATACACATTCCTTTATACAAGTCAGCAAAAGAGCTAAAAATATCCTGACAAGAGCAGCTGATTCCCAAAATGAAACATCCTTGGCCCCTTGAAATCCCTACTTTCATAAAAATATCCGAGTAAATCAGCAAAAGGATTCAGCAATCGATAGCAAATCACTGAAAGCATTACTTAACGCCTCGTAAACCGTTGATTTGATTGCTCTTGGCAGCCCTGGTGTTCCGCAGGTCGAGTGGAGCCGCATTGTGGTCAACGTACTCGGAGTCAGCCAAAACAATGAGCTATTTACAACGTTTAAAAAGTCGAAGCTAAATACGGAGCAGATGAGATATCAACGGGAAGAGGCGTACAAGGAGGAAATGTAGTCAAGTAAAATATAAAAGAACCTCAGAATATACCCTTGGATACTATTGCGACTGTAGCCATCCTTCTCATTGCCCAGTCAATATCATTTTCAATGAATACAAAATAACCTTCATCAATATAGCTTTGCAGTAGCTCTATAAATGATGTCGGATATCGCTCACGCTCACATTAGAACACAAACATTTAGCTATGAGTAATTTGTTATCGATATTTTTATGGAACAATTACGCATCGTACTTTGAACTAGGTAAGCTATAATTAGGTCATTGTCGTGTTCTTGATTAAATGACGAAGACTTAAATCGATACTACTCAGAACACCGATGTTTGACTCGAAGCGCGTTATGAATTTCACTTTTGAAAAGTATTTCTATAGTAAAAAATGCACCTTAAATGTAATAACTACAGTTTCCAAAAGTTTGAGTAAGGCTTTGAGGTGAGTCAAGCCAGAGGATCTTATGTTGACCCAAATGATACGCGGATACCTGATAAATGAATCATACAACTTTCTGAGTCGCGCCTCACTGATAATACTGCTGAGCTGAGCACACATAACATTACGTGGCCGATTGCAAAACTAAATACCTTGCAATAAATAAAGTAGGATCGCCTAGTTGAAGTAATGAATGAGAGACGAATGTTGATGAGGAAGGAGAAAGTAATTTTTGAGGGATATGGTGACATTTGTAAGATTATATTTCAGTCAACCGAAAATCTAGCAAGTAGAAGCCAATAACTGCAACGTAAACAAACGTGACGTCAAGTAAAAAATCGCTTGTTTCTATTTAACATGCTACTATGCAAGATTGTAGCCTTCAGTTTGCAACTGTGTCAATTTGCAACAAATCACAGATGCATTTATTTATCTAGGCATTATTGGGTCAAATGCCGTTTGACATTCTTGCTAACTGATTGCAGCTACGCTACTTGTGTGGTCTATAACCAAGCAGTTCGTTTTATGGTTGAATTTTTATTTGACGACCTTTTCAATAACAACATGGTCATCGGAGCTATGCGTATTGACGAAAATAGTGTTAGTACCGTTGTAACAGATTTTCTGATAATATATTACTTGAACTTTTGTCGGTTACTCAAAAATTATCAACTAAATACTTAACTAAAACAAAAATAAAACCGGCCAAATGCGAGTCGGACTCGCGCACGAAGGGTTCCGTACCATTATCTATAAAAACGGCAAAAAAAATCACGTTTGTTGTATGGGAGCCCCCTAAATATTTATTTTATTCTGTTTTTAAGTATTTGTTGTTGCGGCAACAGAAATACATCATTTGTGAAAATTTCAACTGTCTAACTATTACGGTATACACGGTTCATGAGATACAGCCTGATGACAGACGGACAGCGAAGTCTTAGTAATAGAGTCCCGTTTTTAACCTTTGGGTACGGAACCCTAAAAAAAAGAACTATTGCTCTCAAGCTAAGCTTCGCACAAACATCTGCAGCTTGAGAGCTGCAGATGTTTGTGCTTTGCTTGCTCACCATTCTATCGATGAGTAGACCTATCGAAATGCAATTTATCGATGAATATAGCTGTTGAAACCAAGAATTTCTCTCTTTTCTTGAATGATTCACGCAGGTAGTTGCTTCAGCTGCGGCCTGTAAGATGACGCACCAACATCGCACGATGGATCCGCTTGTTTCGGAGAAAAAACTGTACTATAATGACGTATCAAGTGGTTTTAGTCCGTAATCTGGTCCCAATAAGGGCTTGCTGTTTTAATTTGATAACAGTTTCTAAGTAAGCCATGTGGGAATAATATCGCACATCATCTGATCAAACCTGAACTAGCGTCGTGTCATAGTTAAGATCAATCAATGCCAGACACTGAACTGACAAATCCTCAAAAAGTTAATATCGTAGCGCGTCAACACTGAGTTCTCATCGCAGAAGGAAACTGGTCAGCCTACATAAGACACTCCAAATTTTATTCCAAATTAGTAATCCCATTTAAAATCAACAACTGGCAATACCAGTTGTTGATTCCTTTGAAATTGGCGTGTTCTCGAATCCAAGACTGGAATTTGCGCCAATGTAACCCTACAATTCCCTCAGACCTTTCTCAGTTGCCCGTACAGGATAAAGCACCGGAGTTGCAAGGGTTCGCCCGCACCGACCGGTTCCGCGTTGGACCGGAAAATTGGCACGCGACAACTTGACGCCGACGACACTGCACTGTCTAATTGTGTTAGACGGCTGGAGGATTGGATAGATAGGTGGATGTGTAATATAATTTGTAGCTTTAATTTGTAGTTTAAAATGGTTACCATTTAGAACATGCTTGGTGAAAATGTCTATTTTGAAAAAAAAAAAAGAAAAAATGTTTATTTATCGAAATTTAACTAAAGTTTATATTTGTGCCTATACAGAATGTAGGTACTTTATTTGCGTTTGACATAATATTGTCTTCAATCATTAGGAAAATATTATAATATAATGCACTGAAGTGTGCGATACCATTGCTATCAATAGTTTTGTAACGAACTTCCTTGTTATAGTTTGAAATTCCAGAACTCTCGATTCATCAGCGGTATCAGTTATCTTCAGACTGCATCAATTCCTCGCGTTCCAGCAGGCTCGCTATTTCAATACACAATTATCTTACTTGATATATCCAATTTATTCTCTCCGGCCCACCGCAAACTGCAATTAAATATTCACAGCGATAACGTTTTTATGACATTTTCCTAGCAATTTTTAACTGTTTCCTTCAGAGACAACAAAGCTGCACCGACAGGTGGCAAGCGGGAGTTTCCTTACTAACTGTTACCGTAACCTGTTCGGTACCCTTTTCCAGACAGGTGCAACGTCCCCCAAACCCGTCCGATTCGATCCTGATATCGACTAGTAGGTTGTAGCTTTGAAAAAGTGTAAACAAGTTTTTGGTACGCGATAGTCCTTTTGGTTTTATTTATAGGTTCGGTACTGGGCACTCCCACATTAAGTGGCCTGTTGTGTATCGACACATTGTAGGAAGTTTTCATTTCCCTGAGTGCTTTGAAGCTGCCTGATAATGAGTTGAACTAGTTGACTGAAACCACTCCCAACCAATAGGTTGGGAGTGGTTTTTGACAGGGACCAATGCAACCCCGATGCAACCAATTTGGTTGCATTGGTTTAAAAGAGGGCCATTTCCATGTTGTCTAAATAACTAAACCTGTTGCAATTTGACTGGATCACAAAGTCATTTTTATTTCTCCGGTTAAAACCGGATACATCAGTAGGTATTAAAGATGCACGGCCCACGATAAATTTGGCCCTGCCTCAAGGTCCCGCTACGTTTACAAGCCCCTACAAAACATCACTGTAAATCAATAAGATTAGAAACATAGTTAGATCATCGATGACGCAATCATTATTGTGGAACATCCAATGTTGACGTCATTCGTGTGTGTTTTGATAATCGAACGTAAAGTTATCAATTTGCTTTTCTTTATAACAAACGAAAAAGATTGCTAGGTATCCAAGAAGGCGCGGATCAGCTCTTATTGCTCTTGCTATACAAACTATGATAATGATGATGTTTCATTTTGCGAAAAGATCTATCCTGCCTGCTGCTGATCACTCCATCATCATCCGCATCACTCCATAGATAATTATATCAATGATGTTAATGCTTGGCCCGATGTCGCCCAGTTCCGCATCGACGACAATAGTATTTAAGGAGAACAATCATGGGCTTAGTTTTATATAAATATTGACCTGTATCTAAATCACATTATATTTAGACTTAGATAGGCAAATAATATTGTATTACATTTTAAGTATTATACAAATTTACTAGTGGTTTAGTTTTCGCTTCTTCCACTAATGGACAAAAAATTGAAGCGAACAAAATCAATAACATTTTGTTTCTTATTTGATAATAATTACTATTTATTAAGCTGTTTACGTATAAAATTTGACCTTTGCATCTGCATCTCCACCCAGTGCCAGGTATAAGACTCCAATTTCTTCTGCTACTTAACAACATTTTTTATTATTACATCGTCATAATTGCATAACATCTTTGACGTTGGGTTTACATTAGAAACACTAAAAATTTCAACCTACATCACATCACGCACAACACTGCATAATCTCAAGAGTCTTGCCAGACAAATAAGGTTTACTTTATTATTTATTTATTAACCGATGGGACATTGATTCAAGAACCATTCGCACAACACAACATAACTTCCGCAGAATGCAGTCGCTCTGCTATCTTAGCGGATGCGAATGCGATACGTGAAACTAGTCCGTCGCTGCGCTGTTCCTCTCAGTAGTCCAAATACAACCAACTTGATGTAATATCATCGTCATCATACAATACAATAATGCGTTTTTAACGGTTATATTTTCCTAATTTGATCCAAAGAAAATGTATTAATCAAGGCTACTGCATCAATATCTATGCTTTAAGTTTTTGATCACTTTTGTACTTGTATGTTGATGTTGGAGTTGATTTTTGCAGCTAAAAGAATGTTTCTACCATCATCGTCGATACCTACTTTGATACCATGTCTATATCCTGCGCAGTTGAACGACCCTCACACACAACGCAACTTGATAAAGAATTTATCAATTAAAAATGTGTGGAGAGCTTGTTTGCTTGATAACATGAAAAAGTCAACTGCACTTTTGATAGCAAATACAGACTACAGCTTGTGTTATAGGTTCCTTACCTATCATTGGAGTATTTTAACTAGCCAATAATGTCATATCATACTTACGTGTTATTGTATACTTAAAACTATGTAGAGGTTCTTTATCAAACCAAATGTTTTTTGTCCTAGCATTAGTTAGTAACTGAAGTCCATATAGTAGACTGCCTCCAGCCAGATGAAGATGAGGCAAATGGTGATGATGATGAGAAAGCCCAAAAATAAGAACAACGCAATCAATTTCATTAGATCGTTTGAGAGACAGGAGCAGTACAGCACAATGGAATATGATAAATGATCGTGTAAACAAATGCTCCGTCAAATATTACTAACTACATCGTATAGTATAAATCACGTTGTCGGTCTGTTTGTTTTGCCGATTCGGTGAGCGCGTGGGTACCATTGTTGTTTTAAATTTAACAGTCACATTGTGTGTGTTATGTAGTGGCTTCTTATCTTCAAAACGTCTGTCTACGGTTCCCAATCAAAAATAAAACGCCAAAAAGGTTTTCATATTTTGGAATTCCCAGATTCCCACATTGTAAAAGGACTTCGTTGTCATTGATGATGGGTATGGGGATTTAGGTTACAGTTACAAGGTGGGTCGATGACATAGTACGCGTCGGGGGGTATCAATGGACAGGACCTCGGTGGATGGCACAAACTTCGGGAGGCCTATACCCAGTAACCCAGCATTGGGTAAAATCCGGCTGCGGATGATGATGACGGGGATTTAGGAGACGAGAAAACATCGGTCGATAAAAATGCAATTTGATCACTAAATAAACCAGTACAAGGTTCAAATGATACGAGAAACGTTAGCTCTATCAAAACTCTTATATTACCAAGTATGGGCACGACTTCAAGTCACGTATGTGTACCTACTCCGTATATGCTCTTCGTATACCCGTAGACGTGTTTGTTGGTTCTGACTCATGCTCACTCCGTACATCACTCAAAACTTGCAGCGAAGAAATTTCAACTTTATTACAACTTTGTAAAACAAGTTTTGGAATGTATACGTTGTATGTGGGCGATAGATAAGGATTATCTCCTCACCTTTGAATAATGTAAGCAGTAATTATTCAGTTCTTGTTGTTTACCCAAAATAAAGTTGAGTAGAATTAAAAACTTGTTTTGTTCAGGCTACGGCAAAAATTGAAAAAAACTGCTGAAATACAACTCAGATTTAAATACGTTTCAAGTCGCCATTTTTTGACAGGTTTGATATCAGAAATTCGTGTTTGGAGACTTGCTTAAATCTGCGTTTGAGTATTCGGGCGTAAGAAGTATGTCCAGCTTATGTCCAGCAGTACTGCAACGTAAGATGTCATATAATATAATCTAAATTTTAGTCGCCCACCTTTTTATTGCATAAAAAGGTCCTTTTATTGCATAAAAAGGTCCTTTTATTGGTTCTCTAATGATTTGTATAATTGCAATTCGAACCATTACACGTAACATGCATTGAGAATTCTAATACGACATTTCCCAAGTCCTCGTTTTATGGCATACATTACATCGTATAAAAGCAAAAATACTAGGTAGTTTTATTTTAGATAGCTGTCATGCAATCACGCTCCCATAAATGTACGTTGTGAATTTGCCTTCATAAACCGTTCGCCATAGTTGCATACGGCCTCGTACGGCCTTGCCTTACGTTTGCACAGATGCTCATGTTGCTCGTGACTCATGATGAAAGAAGTAATATTCCTCGCTCACTTCAAGAATAATTAACAGATTTCATTATTGAAATCTATGTTGAATCCTATTGTTAACCCTTACATAACAATCACAATACTCGCATTTACATACAACACCTCTTAGGTCCTAAGTTTTCCATGTATTTCCTAAGGTTTAGGATCCATTTTAACCCTACAGTAGTCGCGCTCCTAATCGTAACACGAGTGGTCGCGCGGATTACAGATGTATGCCAAATACAAATTGAAATTAAAAGTCATTTGAGCATTTATTCTTGTTTATTCAAGTTAAATTCTTTAAATCAAAGTTTTACTTATTGGAAATAATGAAATTAAAATAGATGAAATGTTTGTTTGTAAAAAAAAATGAATAAAACAAATAAACCTCTCATTTGGCACTAAACGATAGATCTTTCGCTGAATTTCAGATTGCAAAAAAACTAATCCAAATAGTCCTGTTCTAATTTGTGTTTCTGACACAAGACAGATAGGTAGTAAAATAATAATCACTAAATGTATATTTTTTTCACGCGTTACACACTTTTTAGTGCTTTAAATCTGCTTTATTCCACAGTCATGGAATTTGACCGGTCGGCTTATTCCAACTTCAAAACGAACTTTTAATGCTGGTTTTCTAGTGGAATATTACAAAACATCTTTTAATTTGAACATCAGACTTCGTGGTAGACATAGTAATATTTTTTTCCTATCGAAGAGCCGATGGTTTTTCTCAGGCTCGTAAAGTAGTAGCGTTGGCGTGCTACCTCCGTATACAAGGCATTGAAAGCATTAAGATTAAGTAGGTCAAAGAAAATGCCTAGCAGCCATCTTCTAGAATTTCTAAACTCGTCGTAAAGTGATCACAGCATATCTAGAAAGCCAACACAGTATATTAGATCATCGTCTTTGCTGATGCGTTCCATTGTCAGATTCTGACCGTTTTTCTAGGGTCATAACAGGAAAATCTTTTGCCTTCTTGGATTCATATCAATGGTCCTGTTCTTTAACTTAATTATCATCTTCATTTAGAACTCGGCCAGTTGTCGTAGGCTTTATTCTGCTCTTCAGCTTCAGCTAGCCAGATTTCAAGCATTTTTTCTAATATTCAGTTATTTTTGAAAATACAAGCAAAAATTATATGTTCAGACACGCATAAATACAAAAATGCAAATAACAATTTCTAATTTATTAGTTTTACGAGAAAAAAATACCATAGAACGAGAACATTTCTGCAAAAAAAACTTACGTAAGTGGTCGCGCGGCATACAATTGTAATCCACGGACTTTGCAGACTTCCTGTGACTTAACCATGAGAGATCAATGCTTAAACAAGATCTCAGAGCGTTCTGTACATATTTAATTGAAAGTACACGGAGCCGCTTAAAAATGGCACTTATAGTTTTTGAGAAATCTAAGGTTTTGCAAGTGTGGATTACATATGTAATCCGCGCGACCACTCTAGGGTTAAACAGAGTTAGTTTTGTTTGTAATATATTTTTACCTATGAGAAAATTGTATACAATAGTAACTTACAGTTTATGCTAACGTTTGACTAACGAATTTACCACAGTGGAATACTGTTCGATTACCGACTGCCAAAAGATGTCACAGCAGTTTCAGCGACTGAGCTATTGCACAGTCGCTGAAACTGCTTTGGTATTGCATTGAATTTTGATTGTCTGTTAACATGGTAGGTATATATTATATATAAACATTGCCCTGCATGCTCAAATCTTAAGTTTCCCTTGCCCTAGTATAGCCAATTTCGACATTGTGGCCCACATAGCGTTCTTTTATTACTGACCTCACGTTCATTAGCGTCGGTTCATCAATCTTCCATCTGTCATCATTCAATGTAACCTTCAAATTATTAAAGGGAAACGTGTCAATGTTATTGGAGATAGCTTTAATAATACTGAATACTCACTCAGCTTAACTCTTGTGGTACTATAACGTTTATGTGGTCAGTCGTAGCTCTTCCTGAATTCAGATGAAAATTATTGTCTGTATCAACAAAACAATGAAGAATAATGAACTTCGTAGGTTTCCCTTGATTTATGTACATACAATCATATAATGTTATGATGTCATGAAATAAAATACTCCAGGCTAGACCAAGCGAAGTACCTTTTTTGCGACAGCAGTTGACGCCTCACCAAGTGGAATGTTGATGCCACGTTACCAAGTCAATGCGTCAAATGCAAGATTTCTGTTTTTTCGTTCACATCGCATTAAAACTTAATTGGAATAAAAAGGGATATGTACTACGTACATAACATACATACTTATGATGGCATACTCTGAAATTCGTTATAAAATATTCACATAGCAATTCTAAATTCAATTGAACTGCAACGATCCAAATTGGATTTGAACTTTAATTACAAGGCAAGGCTCCAGAATCCAGATGATAGCCTGATGCCTTGCAGCAATATGAAATGAACCGTACTCCTTTAGCATAGGAACGTGAAAGGGCTGTCATGTATGACATATTTGAGTCACCAGTGCGAAATTTACGCGGACATTGTACGTAACACCTTTTCATTGTCGCGGTATGCGTTTCGTTGCATGATGACGATGACGCATCGAGGGCTTCATCGGAGGTTATTGTGTTGTTGACAAAGGAGGCCCGCATATGGAAGAAACAATGACCTTTCGGATTAAGGCAGAAAATATTAAACACCTGATAATTGGTGCAAGTGGCACCAATTGGTCTTTTAATAATGTATTTCGTAATTGTTAAAATGTTGTGTTAATAAAATCTTACAATCGCTATAAATCTTGTCATAATAATGTCAGGTGCCTGTAATATTTAATAACGTTTTCTATTATTTATTCGCCTTTGCACCGTAATGTATTAGTTGATTCCGTAAAAGGAGACGAATTGACACGACCAAATAAGGGGGACCTCTCGTGGAAACTGTGTCGCCGTAGTTTTTGTGCCTTTCACAACTGGTTGAGCAGTTGCGGCTATTGCAACATGATACAAACTGCAACCTTGGTTTTGATTTTGATCTACCTTTATTTATATAAGGACATACTTCTCATCTTAATTAGACCTATCTATTACACCTTGTTTCACCCAGGTTCAACAGAGAAACTTAATGGCAAGGCAATGCCAAGTCAAAAAACTCTATACGTCATATGGTGTATATTCGTTCCCCAAAAACAATGCTTTAAAAGTAAATTGAATGCTGAAGTGATAATAAGTTATCGCCCCATAAGAATTGCCAAAACGGTTTTTGCATATAAATGTCTTATTTTATATTCGTACTTCGGTTTCATTACATAAATTACAGTTTCCTGTTTATTTGTGGGCGTTTACGTTTTCGGCTAAGCACCGTTTAAGTCCTGTGCCCTTATATGGTGTTAAGTAACTTGAAATTTACTGAATTTTCTATTATGTTAGTGACAATTCCTTTTGTATGCAGTACGTTCGCTTTGATATCTAGTGGTGTATCTCCTCATTGTCTAACCTAAAATCTTGTCTTGATCAGGATTTGCTATTCAGCATCTGTTGTTGTTTTATTAATTTTAGCTTCATTATCATTGTATTTAATAACTTCTCGGCTCCGTAGAAAGAAGTCCGTCCATAGGTACTTACAAATTTACAATGTCAAGTCCTTACGCAGTTATCCGCTAGATGTCAGGTCAAGTAGTTAATTGATTCGCGTTATGGCTCATTATTATATCAGCTGTTTATGATAAGTTATCTGCTGGCTTTGAAGTCGCCGAAACTGGATAAGTGTGTGCTAGTTATAGTGAATTAAATTCTTCATGTCTTTTCTAGGCACGTAATTTTACGCACGGAGTATCTGTTTCATACCTATGGACCAAACAAGGCTTTTGACTTGTCTATCTGCTTTTTTGTAAGCCTAAAGAAATAAAGTTGAAATTGACTTTTGAAAGCTACTTTATATCACAATTACTTACTTGCCAAGAACATGTGTGGTGACATCTTAATTAAGTTACGTTACCTTTCTTTCGTTTCATCTTGCCATATATAAAATAATGTTTGAAGTTATGTATGTACTTACATTTATATCGTTCTGTAAACAAGAAATGTTTTCGAATTGTCAGTTATCTCCTACCTACACAATTTTATGATCGTTACCAATTAGTTCCAAAGCAATAAATTATCTACTCATTAGCTATTTGCGTAGTTAATGTTTGTCAGGGAAGTCTACTTTAACCTGACCATTATTATAACTCGCCTGACAGCAGGGTCTAGTTAGACTCGATTTCTGGAACACCTTGATTGTGCTTAGACAATATTTTGAAGAAAATAAATATATGTGACTCAGAAATTTACTAAGCGCTCTTTGTCACCCCTTGCCACTTGTATCGCTTTGATTATATTTGCATTACCCCTGGTCCGTTGATGATGGCGATCTACATACAAATATCAGAAAACCTGTTGTCGAATGCTTGTCAAATGACATACAAATGTCGATGAACCTTTGTTTCCATCTGGGTACAGAAGATCAAGGTCTTCGTTAATAGGATGCCGTGGACGTATTTACTCGAACTTTCTTTATAAAACCTTTTTCTTCGACTACTCCACTGATGTTGAGAATATGATTAAAATTGTACGATGTTGTGAGATCAGATGACTAAGTTATGAATCAAGCATTCAGAATTGAAAGTAGGGAATTCCCTAATTTCATTTTAATGAATGAATTTATCAAAATACCTGAATACGTTTCTCATGATTGTCCAACTAGTATAACATAGTTTTATTCTGGTCCTGCCTTATTTACAGAACTCTGTCACTTGTTTCCTTAAGGTAAATAAAACTTTGGCATTAATGAGCAGCTTTACTCCACATACTATTAACATTATCAACCAAATGACAAATAAATAAATCCGGCCAAGTGCGACTCTGACTCGCGCACGAAGGGTTCCGTACCATTATCTATAAAAATGAAAAAAAAAAACACGTTTGTTGTATGGGAGCCCCCTTAAGTATTTATTTTATTTAGTTTTTTAGTATTTGTTGTTATAGCGGCAACAGAAATACATCATCTGTGAAAATTTCAACTGTCTAACTATCACGGTTCATGAGATACAGCCTGGTGACGGCGAAGTCTTAGTAATAGGGTTCCGTTTTTACCCTTTGGGTACGGAACCCTAAAAAGATAATTCTATTCCTTATCTATGATGTCGATTCTTCTTGACCATTACTGATGAAATCTGTTTCTTCCACAGACATATTCTGGCCTCTTCTGCGTGGTGGTGAATCCGTACAAGAAGTTACCCATATACACTGAGAAAATCATGGAGAGGTATAAAGGCATAAAGCGGCATGAGGTCCCACCACACGTCTTCGCCATCACAGACACAGCATACCGTTCTATGTTACAAGGTCGGTTAATTTATAATGACAACGATGAGAGTTTTGAGTTTGCATGTCTTCTAAAGGGTATACTCGTACTTTTTTGGAATCGAATCATTAAATGTACACTCTAGGAGCTGAAGAACTGTAGAGCTATTGGAATTCTCCCTGAGCGTCACCTTCGCAAACCTCGTTACAGGATGGCTTTTTGAGTTGAAATTGAGCACATGACTCCTTTCACGACTTTTCTCTAACTCTCATAGTTATGTATTTGGCCATCCACTCACATCTCAAAAAGCCACCCTGTATATTAATGTCGATTGGTAAAATTTGCATGAATAAATAAAATGATGCTAGATGCGGCAAGCTGAAGACATGGCGCTCATTAGGGGAGGCCTATGTCCAGCTGTGGACTGATATAGGACTGATGATGATGATGAAACTCAAGAACTACTGGATGGATCGGGCTGCAATTTGCACACCTAAACATTTGGATTAACATTAATAGGCTAATACGAATAATACGTAATATATGTTGACTGTTCTAAGTAAACATTCACTCAGCACGCTATAAGTATTTAATTTACTCTAAAAGCATGCGTAAAAACTTGTACTCAGTGGACATAGTTGTGCCATAACTCATTCCCCGTATCCGGCGGTACCATTAGTGAACAATTAGACAAACGACTCGGGGCTAAACTGCCCGCTTATCTATGCCCCGGTAGTGCTGCGCCGATTCTTGTGTTTATAGAAAGTTTGTACACGAGCAACATGAGAGGTCCTAGCATCGAGCCTTGAGGTAGCCCAATATTTTTTATCTCTTGAGTGCTCATCCGAATAAGACAATTCAATTCAAACGAAATGTAGTCCTATGTTATACAGTAAATGAAATTGATATATTGTGATAGACTTCGTCAAAATCACCTCATGAAAACGAGTCTGACAAAAGGTCTGTTAATATAAAATCTCTTTGAAAGGGCCTCAAGCATAACCAGTGTGATTCCCATCACTAAAGATAGCGCTCAGGCTAATGAGCAATGCATTCAGTGCACAGGTAACAGGAAACGCCCACGGCGAATGTTTCCAACTCGTGACGGGGACCACTAAGACAATGCGACGGGGGCCTAATGGTGATTGCGGGAAATAAGGGGAGTGGAAGGTAGTTAACGGAGTTTTTGAGGCTTTTTCCGACTGATTTTCATTTTGAAAAAAAAAAAAACAAAAAGGTTGTGCTCCAAATTAAACAGACTTCATTCTGGAAGTTTTGACTTTTGAGGCACAGGTCAAACCAGATAAAAAGCCTTATTCAAGTTTTATAGGCCTTCAGAATAATCAAAAATATACAAACAACCAAAACATTATTATTAGATATTATTGTTTTTTTTGTGATAGACAGGCGTGATAAGAATGTTTTTTATGAGCAATACGATATACAATACTGTAATGCTGTCTTTTCTTGTTTTCAGACAGAGAAGACCAGTCAATACTTTGTACAGGAGAATCTGGTGCAGGCAAAACAGAGAATACGAAAAAAGTCATTCAGTACCTTGCGTATGTCGCTGCTTCAAAACCTAAAGGCTCGGGAGCGGTAAGTCAGATGATGATGTGAAGGATGTGAGAGCATGTTAGTAGAAATAGAGAAGAGGGATGAAAGAAATCAAAGGTTTTCGTAATGAGACAATTATAAACACCTTGGGATGAAAGGGTGGGTATGTGTCTAGGTGGTTTGAATTAATTGTGAAGCATGTGGTCCTGGGTAGGTTATTATCATACTTTACTAGGTTTTCCTCTTAGTCAATAACCCATAAATGGTTTTACGAATTGTAGTAGGTAATAGTAACGCATGGTTTATTAACTTAATTCCAAGAACTAAAAAAGTTGCAAAAAGTTAATCGCTATCCAATTCGTCCTTAGTTAGGCTTATAATAAATCCATTACTGCCTAAAAGGAGCGTAACAGCTGCGTTCATTTCTGTTGCAGCGCGATTTGAACCGTCTGAAATGTTAAGTGATGGATTGAGTGTGATTTCGCATATAAATACTTAAATGCCCTTATCTGTAGACGGACCATTGATTACTCAGGCTCACCAAGACTTAAACAACCTTATAAGGTGTGAGTAATTGATGTCGAAACAAAATTGTCACCGAATCAGTAAATATTTTTTTAGAAGCGCGTGAGAAATAGCGTGATTACGATTAGTGTATTAACAGGTATGAGTCACGGTTTACATTGAATTAGATTGTTTCGCTTATTTGCCGTATATGTGCAAATATTTAATATCCTTCCTTAATGATTTCAGCATGACTTTACCTTATTACAATTTATTGTCTTATAATGTTTCAGTAATGTTTATGTACGTTTTAGATTTCCAACATTTATTGGTTTGACTATCGCATTCGGGTAAGGTTTTGATGATGGTAGAATGCTAGCTCAAAGCTAAAGTATTTCTGCAAGATTCAGGGTTAATAACTTGTTAACTCCTAGTTCAATAATTTAGCGCTCGACATATACGTTTGTATATTTTTACCAAGTAAACAATACTGCTAATAGTATGTATGGATTTAGATTTACATTGTATGTAAGATGTGTGTCTTTTATATATTGGAACTACCACGCCCTTGCATTTCGAGGTGGCATGTCTATTATTTACTGTATAGCACAATTTTCACGCGTGCTGCTAGATATGACATGGGAAGAACTATTCTTTGCATTGACGTAATTTTCCACTAGCTAGAAAATTAAATAAGTAGAGCGTCCATGTCAAGAGTAGTTTCTGTCACACTAATTCTAGCAGCATCCTTTTACCTGAAGACCACTGTGTAATATACTGTTTCTCTTCTTTCACGAACCCGCCTGCCTCCGGACACAGGGACCTACGCCACAATTGATAATAGTAAGTCTTGGTTATTGGTTTTCTGGTGAATGTAGCTTGTTTTATACTCAAATGCATTGCCATTCTTACGTTTTCTGCCAATTGGAGAGATGTGTAAAAACAACCAGTAGAATCTCGTATTCATGTCGTGTCTGTCGTGGGACACTTTTTCATCATATGCGATTGGCTGTTTTCAGATCTTTCCATATTAAAATAAGAAACATATATTCACTTCGTTTAATGATATAACCCTTTTTATCACCATCCCTGCTAATTATGTAATATTTTATCGTCTCCGTTGTCCACAATAATGGTTTAATTTGTTTGCTTACTAACGTGAGCAAACAAATAAGCATGTTTCATTGATATTGTAGTTGTTGTTTTTAGATGTGTGTCCCTTTCCTTGTGTGCTAGAGTAGCATTTACCGGGAAAACTGACCATTTGTTCTAAATAAATATTTTCGAAATTAACTGAGTTCGATTGTAGTTATCATGTTTCACAGTTTTTTTAGTACTCAATAAATCGCCGTAAAAACGAATAGTTAATGTAAAAGGTTGGATCACCTTAGATAACTTTTTATTTGACCTTCGTAATTTTTTTGTGAAAACTGTACTCTAATCATCCTGTCTTCTTTCCTTTCATTAACAATTAACCTTTCATTACACGCTGCTAATACCCATCGTAGGCAAACGGACCTTCGTACGAGGTAAAGAGATGCAGTCATTAGTGTTTTGACCCTTAGGTCCATTTCTCACCGGGACGCCACGATGACGTCACTGGCAACGTATCCAAACTATTTATTCTGTATTGTATGGCGGCTAACTCACTTGGCAACGTCAATAGTTTGGATACGTTACCAGCGACGTTGCCGTGGCGTCCCGGCGAGATAGGGCGCTTTTAGTAAAACCTTTGTGTGTTTAATCTTAGTAAAGGACGAGAAGACAGATAGGTACTCATGATAATTATTTAACTCAAATCATATAGTCCTTTTAACCAGGACAGGACAGACAAGAAAAAAATGCTTCATAGTATATCTGACGCTCGTTGACTGCATTTTGATTAGAAGCGTATAAAAAGCAAACGAAAATGAACCAATGAGCGGCTGAAAATAGTATGAGTGATATTCACACAAATATGTTCATCTAAATTGACCAGCTGTTTAAGCGACCTGCGCAGTGTCTAATGAATAGCTTGATTGGCAACTTGAGTGAAAACATGATTTAAGGCCGTACTAATAGTAGCATTCCTTGTAGGGCGAATTGGAGCAACAGCTGCTGCAGGCCAATCCTATTCTAGAAGCTTTCGGAAACGCGAAAACGGTCAAAAACGACAACTCGTCCAGATTCGTAAGTATTTTTCTAATAGACATAGACATAGACATATCATTTATTTGCTACTACAACACAAGATACATTTACATTTAAAAAAAATTTAGTGTAAAAATAAGTAGGTACTCAGTTAAGGAACCAGGAAGGGTACTAATAACAACTTGAAATTAAAAAGAAAGAGATTTTCGTGCCGTAGAGGTGTAAAAACCGTCCCTCCAACTCAACCCGTGGATATATGGATGTGAAAGGGCAGCAGCTTCCTTCTGTGGCTCTTGCGAAAAGTAAAACTCCCTTTTGGGGCAGACAGTTCAGCCGTAGACGTGTGTGGGCTGCTGATGTGTGATGTGCTTTCGTGACTTTCAGCTTTGTAATTGTTATTTCCAGGGCAAATTCATTAGGATAAACTTCGACGCGTCAGGGTACATAGCAGGAGCGAACATCGAAACATATTTATTAGAAAAATCGAGAGCGATTAGACAAGCGAAAGACGAAAGGACATTCCACATATTCTATCAGCTCCTGTCCGGTGCGACGGCGCAGCAGAAAGCAGAGTACATTCTAGAAGATCCCAAGAGTTACCCATTCTTGTCAAGTGGTGCGGTACCCGTCCCCGGTATCGATGATGCGGCTGAGTTCCAGGCCACGATCAAATCCATGCACATCATGGGCATGAACAATGAGGACTTCAAAACTATCTTCAGGATAGTGTCAGCGGTCCTGTTGTTCGGTTCTATGCAGTTCAAGCAGGAGAGGAATTCGGATCAGGCCACGTTACCAGACAACACGGTTGCACAGAAAATTGCACATCTACTTGGTAAATAAATTCTTCTCATCTGTTTATATAAAATCTTAGATGGGAATCAGTTTAATGCTTTGTTTCTTTTCCAGGTTTATCGGTGACGGAAATGACAAAGGCATTCCTGAAGCCAAGAATAAAAGTGGGTCGCGACTTCGTAACGAAAGCGCAGACGAAAGAACAAGTAGAGTTCTCAGCGGAGGCGATCGGCAAAGCGTGCTACGAGCGCTTGTTCAGGTGGTTAGTCAACAGAATCAACAGGTCCCTGGACAGGACGAAACGGCAAGGAGCCTCCTTCATCGGCATCCTCGATATGGCTGGGTTCGAAATATTCGACCTCAACTCCTTCGAACAGCTGTGCATCAACTACACGAACGAGAAGCTCCAGCAACTCTTCAATCACACCATGTTCATCCTCGAACAGGAAGAATATCAACGAGAAGGCATTGAGTGGAAGTTCATCGACTTCGGCCTTGATCTCCAGCCTACCATCGACCTCATCGACAAACCCATGGGTATAATGGCTCTGCTGGATGAGGAGTGCTGGTTCCCCAAGGCAACAGACAAGACCTTCGTTGAGAAACTGGTTTCGGCTCATTCCGTCCACCCCAAGTTCATGAAGACTGACTTCCGTGGGATCGCTGATTTCGCCATCATCCACTACGCTGGGAAGGTCGACTATTCAGCTGAGAAATGGCTCATGAAGAACATGGACCCTCTAAATGAGAACGTAGTTTCTCTACTGCAGTCTTCGCAGGATCCTTTCGTGTGCCATATTTGGAAGGACGCTGAAATCGTGGGCATGGCGCAACAAGCTATGACCGACACCCAGTTCGGTGCAAGAACTCGCAAGGGCATGTTCAGAACAGTTTCCCAGCTGTACAAGGAGCAGCTGACGAAATTGATGGCAACCCTGAAGAACACGAACCCCAACTTCGTGAGATGTATAATCCCTAACCACGAGAAGAAAGCAGGAAAAATCGAGGCGCCTCTGGTCTTAGACCAGCTGAGATGCAACGGAGTGCTCGAAGGTATCAGAATTTGCAGACAGGGCTTCCCCAACCGCATTCCATTCCAAGAGTTCAGGCAGAGATACGAGCTCCTCACTCCCAACATCATTCCCAAAGGATTCATGGATGGAAAGAAAGCTTGTGAGCAGATGATCAAAGCTCTCGAACTAGATCATAACCTCTTCCGCGTTGGACAGTCCAAGATCTTCTTCAGAGCCGGAGTCCTAGCGCATTTGGAAGAAGAACGTGATTATAAGATCACTGACTTGATCGTAAACTTCCAAGCCTTCTGCCGAGGTTACCTAGCCAGAAGAAACTACCAGAAGAGACTCCAACAGCTCAACGCAATCAGAATCATTCAGAGGAATTGCGCCGCGTATCTGAAGCTAAGGAACTGGCAATGGTGGCGACTCTACATCAAGGTGAGAATTTATTTTCAAAATAGCTCATACCTTTCAGTCTAGTTATTATGTAAATATTCTAAGCCTCGCTAGTTATTTCACACACGCCTTTCAGTGTACCCTTAGAAATGACTTCGTTTACGTTTAAAATACGGAAAATAATAAGCTGGCATAAGGTACGGATAATAAGTACCGGTGGGATTCATGTATAAAATAACTGAAACATAACATACTATTCGAGCTGACTACGTGCTCAGCTATTCAATGTAACCTCATGGATCAAAACACTTGCTGAACCGTGTGCTGAGTTACTGATTTTTCATAAAACATATTCATGTTATTGCAATTCTCTTTAGTTAGAAGTGCTTGACAAATGAAATAACGATAGAGCTTTCAATTAATCAATCGACACAAAAATGCTTTATTCCCGTAAATACAGTAGATGGACAGAGAAAAAGTCAAATTCTTGAGAGATAAGAATGTTCATTATCTATAGTAAGTCAACTACTGGACTTCTGGCCCTCCTAAAAAGCGCCTTAGCGCCCTAAGTGCGTTACCAAGATTACGCTGCAAGTCCCAAACCTCGGGGAATAAGGTTTTTTTAAACTAAAGCGATCAAGCTATATATAGCCGTAAATATTTTTTTTGATGCAAGACATTCAGGACATTATAACCTTGTCAATTTTTAGGTGAAACCTCTTCTAGAAGTAACGAAGCAGGAAGAGAAGCTGACGCAGAAGGAAGACGAGCTGCGGCAGATCAAGGACCGGCTGGAGAACCAGATGAAGCGGTGTCAGGAGTACGAGAACAAGTTCCAGCAGGCCAGCGCTGAGAAGACGCAGTTGGCCGAGCAGTTACAGGTAAAAGAACAACTGCCTTAACAAGAAATCGAAAAGCCTTGACGGTTTTCTTAGAAATTCGGATTAAGAGATATGAATAACATCATATTTCTAACATAATATAGAACTACAACTGATTGATATCAAAAACTGCTAAGAAAACCACAATTAACCTTTCGGTCAAACAATGACCTCTGTGGCGCAGCGGGCGACGCTCCGCCTGCGACACAGGAGGTTGTAGGTACGATGACCACCTCTCCGAATTCAAATCACATGCTGCGGCAATCATGTTGAGTATTTGAAATTCTAAAGCATGAAAACATAGAGAAGTTATTTTATAAGAACGTAATGTTTATATAACTGACTGTCCTATTGTCTTGTTATTGACTGTACCAGCTGTACCTGTGATATGGTCATATACGAACTGAATCATAGCTAGCAGGTATTACACCATTGTTGATCATAGTATTAATACATGCGGTCATTTCTGCTGCCCCGTGGAGCTTCCCCCCGATTCTCCGCTTCTAACCCCCCAGGGTCGCTTCCGCTTCGTAATTGCAGCGGTTGGTTATTAACAAGTGCTACAACCAAAGCTTTGATCTCGTAATCATTAGGTATGCAGTAAGCTACGTGCGGAGGAGCGGTCATTTGATTTTTACACCGCAGCGTGATCACACAGACTACAGAATAAATGACCGATTCTCCGCACAGACAGACGACGTGACAGTACAGAGCGTACTGAGAAATGATCAAGAGAACAAAACTTTGAGCGGCACCCACACAAACAATATTTTGAACATAGCTGTTGTGCATTCGATTCATAAAAAAAACGAAACGAAACTAATTTGACAGCACTGAAATTGTCTAATTTTTGGTGCGAAATTAAAGAAAGAGATGGCAACATTTTATTGCTTTTAAATTCGTTTTCGTGCTAACACCGAATAAACATTACTGTTTTCTTTCTTTTCATTTTCATATATGTTATCTAGCACCAATAACGGACTCGCCTACTTTTAGGGGCTAGATGACGTTGTGTGGATAGTCTAGAGTACTAGACTCTAGAGTTACTTACTGGCGATGCGCATGAACCCGAAGTGTATCTTGGCTTCAGACACCAGAGATCGCCAGTTGTCCCGCACGCTCTTAACTTATCTAGCATTATTAATGTATAATCTTTCTTACAGGCCGAGTTAGAGCTCTGTGCTGAGGCAGAAGAGAGCCGCGCGCGCGCCGCAGCCAGAAAACAAGAGCTTGAAGAGTTGTTACATGACTTGGAAGGAAGGATTGAGGAGGAAGAGGAACGGTGTAACGCTTTACAACAGGAGAAGAAACGGCTCCAGCTAAATATACAGGTGAGGTGTATAGTAAGCAGGAGATTAAGATGGCCAGTCTGAGATCGAGGACTTCGCGATTGGTTAACTTATTTACAGCTGTGGGTCAGCGACCATAAGAGGATCTTTGACTCAGACACTAGACTTCTCCAGGCATCTTGGTTCTGAGCTGTTTTTCGCTAGTTGAGTTCGCGAAGATTGACTTCCATGTCAATCCAGCAATATAACCCACGGTTGTCTGGTAGAGATCGCTCTTGAGCGATGTGACCGCCAATTGTCACATATTCTTACTTCTTTTATCTTTGTCTATAATATTAATTTATGTGGGCAATAAATAATTTTCTATCTATCTATTATATTGTGTTCAACTTTCAACTCCCGAAACAAAAGTCGAAACAGAAGTGAGGCGGAGTTGAGCGCAACTACGCGAACTTTTGTTTCGGGGTTATCCTGAACTTCAGAATGCAAAGTTACCGCATTTATCTAGACTGACTACTCTGACTTTCTATTCTATTAATATGTTTTTCTGTCTGCAGGACCTTGAGGAGCAATTAGAAGAAGAGGAGGGAGCGAGACAAAAGCTACAGTTAGAGAGAGTGCAGTGCGACTCCAAGATCAAAAAGTTGGAGGAAGAATATGCACTCAGTGAGGACACCAACCAGAAACTCCTCAAGGAGAAGAAGGTATGTTGAACTTGAAACAGCAAGGAATTCCAAATTTCTATTGGATATCAAGCAGAGAAAATGTTCATCATGTTCCCCAAATCAAAACGTATTTTCCCGTGGTCCACCACCAAATTAATAGAATTTTATAAATTGTTTTTGTTTTTTGTTTGTAATTTTATATTGTTTTATAAAATAGTCCAAATGTCGATTTACATTACAACAAATGAAAGTCATTTTCAATCTCTTCATTTACGTTACACGTTACAAGCGCATCGTTAGTGCTTGTAACAATATTTAAATGTATACCAGATTTTCATACCACCCTACCCTTTGTAATAAATACTCTAGATTATTTGTTAATTCAAGGTTTTATCTTGCAGTTACTAGAAGAGAGAGCCAACGACCTGTCCCAAGCGTTAGCCGAGGAAGAAGAGAAGGCTAAACATCTCGGCAAGCTGAAGACTAAACAAGAGTCCGCTATCGCCGAGCTAGAGGAGAAACTACTCAAGGTATAGTCAACTCTGCAGTGTTTGTAATAAAGTTGGTATTGCAGTGTCGTTTTGAACTCGTTGATGATTATAGCAGAAGATTAGACTTGTGGCTTCGATGTAGAGACGGTTTCTTCCGAAGCGGAGTGGAACAGAGCAGCGCGTAATAATAATTAAATAGTACGGTGAAAAAACAGCATCACATTAATTTCATAGTCATGTGATGCTCTTTTGACACCATGATGTATGAATTCATTTATATGAATGAACAAAGTTTACGCGTCTTCTGGTCAACACCCTGCTAATGTTAACCAACAGCTGGGAAACCTTTGTTTCAATGCTGCTTTTTAGGTAGCCAAGTAAAACACCTCAACTTGAGCCTGAGTCATAAAGTTTGTGTAATCTAAATGAACTATTAAAATTTCATGTAAATCTGAACCTTAAGAGTAAGCATCTAAAGTTCTTTTTCCATCCAGGATCACCAAATGAGGCAGGAAGTGGACCGAGCCAAGCGGAAGCTGGAGACAGAACTACAAGATGTGAAGGAACAACTCGTGGAGAGGAAGGCTCAGGTCGACGAGCTGCAGATTGTACTCAGTAAGTCTTACATCTTAGTATTTTGTGCCCATACAAATTAATGGGCGTCAAGCTTTGCCGAAAATACTAAGTATCGAACTTTAATCTACACTGACCTGGATCTAGGTCAGTGTAGATGTCATGAAAGGATGTATCTGGGTTTGTAAAGACTAAGTCTTCAGGCTTTCCATTCCTATTATGCCTTTCCTTTCAGCAAAACGCGAGGAGGAGCTAGCAGCGGCGATCAGCCGAGCGGACGAAGAAGGCGCGCTGCGCACCGCCGCTCAAAAAGCCGCTCGCGAAGCGGAGTCCGCTCTGGCTGATGCTCACGAGGACTTGGAGGCCGAGCGCGCAGCCAGGACCAAGGCGGAGAAGCTGAAGCGGGACCTTAACGAGGAACTGGAGGCGCTCAAGAGCGAACTACTGGACTCACTAGATACTACTGCTGGTGAGTTTACTGAGACTTGGAGACCAGTCTCCGTAAAACCTTGAAGAAGCTTAAAAGAGCAGTACGCTCGTTCTTTGGAAATTTGCGTTTTGTTCTTAGGAAACTCCTACTAACATGTATATAAACCCAACAATAAAATGTGCTCCTTACTTCCACACCCACATTAACTTTAAACCTTATTTCCAGCCCAACAAGAGCTACGTTCGAAGCGCGAGCAAGAAGTCGCCGTCCTCAAACGAAGCCTCGAGGAAGAATCAGGGTCGCACGAGGCCACGTTGGCAGAACAACGACACAAGCATAGCCAGGAGTTGCAGGCTTTGAATGAACAGACCGAGCAGGTCAAGAAAGCTAAAGCTGGTGAGTTATTGTAAACCTTATTGCTAGCACAACAAGGAACTGTCCTCAAAAACTGGTAGAATCAGGGTCTCACGAGGCCACAGCCAAACAACGACACAAGCATAGCCAGGAGTTGCAGGTGTTGAATAAACAGACCGAGCAGGTCAAGGAGGCTAAGGCTGGTTAGATATTATAGACCTTATTCCTAGCGGAACAAGAGACTGTCCACAAAGTCTGGTAGAATCACAAGATCACATAAGCTGAACAACGACATATGCTTGCCAAGTGCGTTGAATGAACAGTTCAAGAAGGGTAAGGCTGGTGAGTTATTATAGACTGCCTTCCGCCCGCAGCTTCGCTCGCGTAGACAATACGATTAAAAGTTACTGGTACTAAACTGGTTAAAAGTTATAGAAAAAACTCAATAACGTCAACCGCCATTCTACCCTTTTATAGAACTTTTTTTACATCTGTATAGACCATAGACAGACAGAGTTACTTTCCAATTTATCTCACTATCTCACTAATCTCACTATCTCACTAATCTCACTAATATTATAAACGTGAAAGTTTAGATGGATGGATAGATAGATGGATGGATGTTTGTTCCTTTATCACGCCAGAACGGCAAAACGGATCTGGATGAAATTTGGCACAGAGATAGATTATAGTCTGGAATAGAACATAGGCTACTTTTTATCCCGAAATTCTTACGGAAACGGGAACTACGCGGGTGAAACCGCGAGGCGTTGCTAGTAATTATATAAATAAGATGTTACAATTTGTACCTATGTGAAATGTTCGTGTGTTACTTTTCTCTAAAATAGTATGAGAAATGCTAATATAATTTATCGCCACGGCCAATTTATTTTATTTGATCACTGTTGAATTAGGTACATAAAACTATCGAAATTAAATCTGGGGGCACGACGCAGTGCCCCCGCCAAGTCGACCATAAACAAAAAAGCGGCACGGCCGTACCAATCGCATAAAAACACAATGTATCTCACAAGTAATACAAATTATATTAAATAGGATTGTTTAATGCGATTGCCAAGTCAGGACTTGGTATTACATGGATCTCACAAGTTTTCACGGTAGAAGAACTGAGTTGCAACACTTGGCTTTTTATACAAGTTTGTTTTTGATGGCATATAAGTTATCTAATTATCATAATTATAAAGTCTACCCAGACAAGAGTCCCCGTGCTAGGCACCTAGCCTAGCACGGGGACTCTTGTCTGGGTAGGTAGCTGCTCTACATCTGTATATACGAGACACATACCTACATCGCAGTTTTTCTCATACATCCACTACAATACAACCTAAGGTAACGTTAAACTTTTTGATACAGACTAACATAAACCAAACTTTTTGGAAATCTGACAACCACACCGTTCAATATTCAAACTCCAGTCAAAAATAAAAAAAATAAACAAATTTTTCAGTCAGATCAAAAAAGCTTACAAGTGTTTTTTGCCTTTTACAATTTTATATCCCCCGTTTATCGTTAAAGTTTCCAAATATTATGTGAATGTATCAAATAAAAATGGCCGAGGTGATCAAAGAGCGTAGACAGAAAAACGTAAAGTTTGGGCTCTCAAAAGACGACAACTTTGAAGTCGAAGCGATATTCCACGAAGAAGGACGAGCGTTCAACTCCGCAAGAGATTACTGGCAGACCAAGTGCAAGAACCCTAGCGCTATGGAAAGGAAAATAGATGTCACGGGTATGGGATCTGGATAGTTTAAAATGATGCTTCAAGTTGGGGTGAAAGGTCTTAAACATCCTGGTTTTGGTCTACCTAATGAATGTATTTGAAATGTTGTTGCCGACATGTACACCAAGTACAACTATGTAAATACTTGGGCAGTTTCGAGTTCATTCTAGATCAAATATGCAGTGGATTAAGAAACGAAAACAATTTGTATGTTAACGCGGACAAGTTTACTATCACAGGGCTGTCTTTTCTTCAGATTTTAAGGTCATCATCTCGAAACTTTTACGAACAATTATAGGTGTAATTTAATTATTAATCAACCCTATTTTATTAGTTTTGTGAGCACTTGTTTTACCAGCTTGTAGCGGTAATAATAATATTAAAATATTACTGGACAATTCACACAGCATTATCTAGCCCCAAGCTAAGCAGAGCTTGTGTTATGGATACTAGATAACTGATATAGGTACATAATACAATACATTACATAGATAGATATTTTTTATTATACATAGAAAACTATCTGAACACGGCGGGGTTCAGATCGTTTTCAAGGTTGCGGGAATCGAACCCGCAACCTCCTGCGTCGCAGGCAGACCTTCGCCCAATTCGTCAAATTATATAAATTATGAATGCCTCTTTTCTATTCTGCCGTTCTCTATTATTACAAGCTTTTATAAACTTTGCCCTGATTTTTTTAAATTTGCCTAAAGTTTGCTCTGTTTAATTTTGTGTGAGACAAAACCTGCAACTGGATTTAAGACCTCAACCGATTGAGCTGAAATTTGGCATAAGTACTTACGTAAATTCGGTGATGTCATTTTACCATCGAGCTGGTCTGATGATGCAGACAGAAGATGGCCATAGAAGCTCAATTCAAAGATCTTTATTTATCATTTACAACAAACCTGTTACTTACACATAACTCCTAAAGGAAACGACTGAACCCCGTCGAGTTTGGGTTCGTTGGGTTTGACTTCCCAAACACTTTAGTCCTAGTTGATTTAAAGGCTTGTTTATGTATGTTTTTTTTTAATTTAAAATGTTTTATTTTTGGGCTACGTACGCCGCGTCCCGGCGTCGAGGTGGTCTTTCAGGCCATTCCGTAAGTACTGTGTATTTCCACTTGCGACGTACTACTTGCGATAGTTATACCAAGTAGTATCTACATAGGTACGAAGTTCTAAAACGGCTATAATTCTATTAAATATTTAGTCTAAAGTTTTATAAGGTTTTTGTATTATAGTGCGTAAGCCCTCGCACTGGGCGATCTCTATGAAATGAAAGAAGTTCCCAAAAATGTAAGTTTTTTTCGTAGGTGGCGCTAAACGGCGCTTGAGCCGTTAGGTGTCCCAAAGATTTTCGACGAAACCGACTAGGATTTCGTGGCTTAGTTGGTTAGAGCACACTCGTACTGAGGGGCCGGGGCGCGGGTTCGAATCCTGCCGAAATCGAAAATTTTTGGGAGCTTATACAGGGTGTCCGCTGGCAGATTTTACACTTTGAACTGAGCTCACGGCGTGTGGGAAGGCGGCAGCGGGGAGAGCGGGGCATCTCTCGACGCGGGAGTGCTGCGGGTTATTTAGTAGCCATGAGTCAGTGGACGGGCGCGCACCGCGCTTTTGCAGTTGAGGCGTATTTTGCGAACAATAATTCGATCAATGCAGCAAGGCGTCGGTTTTGTTCTAACTTTGATATCCGACGATTGAAGGATGGCCCGTCAAACCAATTGATATGGGCGTGGGTACAGAAGTTTAGAGAAACCGGATCAGTCGGAAATGAACCTCGGCCTGGACCTTCAACGACTGTAACTACTCCTGAAAACGTAGAACTTGTGAGAAGGGAAATCTTACAAAATCCGCGTAAGTCTGTACGAAAGATTGCAGCATCAACAGGTGTGAAAAAGACTTCAGTTCACAAAATTATCCGAAAAAAATTGAAGTTCCATCCATACAAGCTCCAAATCATCCAGCAATTGAAAGAAGATGACTACATAAAAAGGCTGAATTATGCTAGAGTCGTTCTGGAACGATTTTCTACCCCTACGCGTTTATGTAACATTTTTTTTAGCGACGAGGCGCATTTTCACATTGGGGGGTACGTTAACAAACAGAATATGCGTTATTGGAGTGCGAGCAACCCAAAAGAAGTCCATGAAAAGCCTCTCCACAGCCCGAAGACTACAGTTTGGTGCGCCGTTTCTGGAAATGGCATAATTGGACCTTATTTTTTTGGCAGAGGTGAAACAGTCAACGCACAACGGTACCGCGCGATGCTGGACATTTTTTTTATTCCGGAGCTGCATCGTCATGTTGGTTACAATAACAGAACACATTTTCAGCAGGATGGAGCCACGGCACACACTGCTAGGGACTCAATGGCTAAAGTGCGAGAGCTTTTTCCTGGAAAATTGATAAGTCGCTTCGGCGACATAGCCTGGCCGCCTAGATCACCCGATCTGACCCCTTGTGATTTTTTCTTATGGGGATATCTCAAATCTCGTGTATACACTAATTCACCATCAACAATAGAGGCCCTACAAGAAAATATCCGACGAGAGATCGCAGCTACCAGAACTTTGCAAGCGAGTTTTCGCCAACATGAGGGAAAGATTGCAAGAATGTTTGCGGCTTGAAGGACGCCATTTGAGTGGAGTGATTTTTAAAAACTAAAATCCGCATTATTATTATGTAAGATAACCTTCGATCAAAAATAAGGAGTTCGCGGCCTCCCCCGTAGATACCTAGAGCCTTACAAAAATGTCACTCAAAATTGGGTTCGTTTTGTTTTGACGCAGACAGTTTGCGCAGAGCCTGACAAGTTTTTTCCATACGGAACAAGAGATTGGTGGAGTCGAATTCATTTTATTTTATTTTGTAAGTAGGTAGGTACCTACCTGAGAATTATATACCTACCTACTCAGTTTATTTTCTATAAGGATTAATTAACAGAATTCAGGTAAAGATAACGAATCATTTATTGATGAAACTATAAATTGGTGTCTCAACAGTAGGTATTTATACAAAAGGGTCATTTCAGACATACAATAATTTAAACTTACAATACAATTTCAGGCAGGCACTCTAGATTAAAAAGAACTGGTTCCTGTCTGCGGCTTTGCACGAGTTTTTTTTACGGGAAAAAAATAAACGTTTTATAAATTCATACTTCTGGTAGGTAGGTAAGAACCTAGTCTTTCTTTTATTAGAGAGTCTACGCAAATGAAATTTTAGGGCGGGCCAACTAATTATTTTAAAAATCATCAACTAGTAATATTAAACTTATTTTTATGAAAAATATATTAATACATACTATAAATGAAAAAAAAATTTAGAAGAAATAGCCTCTCCATTTATCAATTTAGAACAAAATTAATATTTTAACATGCAAACCAAACAACAATATTTTATGCTGATTTCACAAGTATATGACTCACATCTCAATATACGGGTAAAAAATATATATAAACTTACTGAAAATAAGAAATTCCATCCTTTTTCAGCACTTTGGACGAGTGATTCTTGCATTTTTTGTACCCATGCTTTTTGTCTGAACGCTAAAATGACACTAGTTGAAAAGCTTCCCTAACATGTCAAAATGTTCTCTTTTGCTACTGAAGGTTGTGGCGTGCGCATTGTGAATCTAAGGGGGGCCGGCAAAGCCGGACATTTTTGATCGATGAAGATAACAAATAAATAACTTTGATTGTACTCATATTTTTATTTTATTTTATTTTTTGAAGTATAAAATCTGCCGGCGGACACACAACTCAAACTTTTATGTAGCTTTCTACGGAATCAAAACTTCTTAAGCCCCTAACGTATAATAATGTTGCAGCTTTGGAGAAAGCGAAGCAGTCTCTAGAAGCCGAGAACGCGGACCTCGCCACGGAACTGAAGTCTGCCAGTGCGGCGCGCGCCGAGGGGGAGAGGAAGAGGAAGCAGGCGGAACAACAGTTAGCAGAGCTGGCTGCGAAACTGCAGGAGATCGACCGAGCCAAGTCAGTTAAACAACTATACTCCAGCCTAATTCGATGTGAAATGTTTGTTAACAAACCTTGTGTTTTTTGCACTTAATATTCCTAGCAATTTTATCTCAAACTTAGATTGCAAGAATACGAAAGCTCGCAAACTATGATTGACGCCAAGCATGTGAGTTTTCGTGTTCTTTATGTGGTTTGTTTACAAACATTTCAAATTGTTTGGTTGGAGTAACTATAGGTAGGCCTTTAGGTCAGCTTATTCCTATGTTCGCGATAATTCGCAAACTTCTAAGTAGAGAGCGGTACAATTTCTACTTGCTTGACCGACCTCGGGACCGCTTCTGCACTTTGTTTGTTTAACTATGCCGATTCCGTAACCCATCCGAAATTGAATGCTGACGATAAGACTGTCCATCATGCTTATGAAATTGTTAAATTAAGAATATCATATTTGCATTTACAGGAGCGAGCTCCTAGAGAAATGCACGCGTCTACAGAGCGAGGCGGAGTCCGCCCACGCGGCCTTGGAACAAGCCGAGCTGAAGGCCTCTGCACACGCTAAGCAGGCCGCCTCCGCCGCCGCGCACCAGTCGGAGGCCCAGGTATGTACACTGCAACTTACAGGAGGACCCTACAGAAATGCTGATAGAACTGCAGCCTTTCATAGCGAGGAAAGGCTAAGCAGAATGCTGCTTAGCGCGGAACGGCGATTGTGCCATACAACAGAGTGAGGCTAACATATACTCCGATTCAATTTTTTTTTTGTAAACAAATGGATTACAGAACCAAAAGAAATATTGGTGAAAAAAGTATTTAATTACATTGGTATCATCAAAGCAAAGCATGCTCGAAACAATGTTTGGTTTTGAAAGCTTTCATTCTGAATCATTTAATTTTCATTCGCTCGTATTCAAATTTTAAAGATTTTATTCATAAATCTTTGATGACTGAAAATATCTTGGATTCTATATCCGATTGTAATTGGTACAGTTTTATTCCATGATGTAAGACGGTAAGAGTGCGCATGAATCATGTCGTGCGCACTCTTACCGTGTGCATGTGAAAAGGGCTTATAGGGCTTATAAAAGTTTGGGTTTATCCCAAACTTAATTTTAGCCGTCCAACATTTTGCCACATTGTTGTTACACAAAATGTTATATTTTAACTTTCTATACATTTATTATATCCGTAAGTTTTAGTTAACTATCGAAGAAAATAATAATCTTGGCCATTGATATATTTGTATATACGTTATTACAATTAATCATGTTGTCTTGTAGGCTCTGCTGGAAGAAGAAACCAAGCAGAAGCTAGCTCTGCAGACCCGGCTCCGGAACATAGAACAACAGCTGGAGCAGGCGAGGGACTCTCTCGAAGAAGAAGAGGAGGCTAAGAAGAACTTCGAGAAACAGGTATGATTCAATTATCATTACTTGTTTCCGTGACGTCACTAAAAGGCTCTCGGAAGACCAGTGGTGGTTGTAGATACAAATGTGGATGCCCAGAACGCAAAGTACGATCTTCGCTCGACAATGGGCCGACCCATCTGGTTCACATGCCTGGGTATCTCGACCCGAGAACAGTTTTTGTCAACACATGCTGTGACTAGCGTACTGGCCTGCACCTCACACGCTCTTAGACATCATATCACACAGCTTAGAAAGGAAAAACTAAAAAAATCTGTCAAAATAAAAAATCCTTCAAACTTGGGGGACCTGTGGGGCTTAAGGTCTAATATTTAACCCACAGATACATAATACTCGCATCAATCGCGTGGATGAGCTTATTTTATAATCAATTCTATCTTTTCCTTCTACTTCACGCGGCGAGAAGGATGCCTGCTCCCGAGGCAGCCTTAGAAAATTGTAGTGTTTTAAAAGTATTTTGACAAATATCTTATTTTTATTTTTGTAATATTGCAGGTCACAGCACTAGCCTTACAAGTGGCCGACGCAAAGAAGAAAGCGGAAGAAGAGGCAGAAAACGCGTTAGCACTCGAGGAGCAACGCAAAAAACTTAGCAAAGACGTGGAGGCGCTGCATCGGCAGATCGACGAGCTACAGCAAGCGAACGACAAACTAGACAAGAGTGAGTCACGAATACAAACTAGTCGGAGGATGGTGTTGATTTAGTTCGTACCAAAACTAAACTAATTGACAGCACTAAAAATATTACTGCCCTTTTTATTTTGGTCAGTAAAGTAAGAGACTGCATCATTTTAGTGTTGTAAATTTGACATCAGTATCTGCGTTTCGAACGACAACTCTTCGTTCCTGTGTTATATATTAATATATATTTTATAAACAAGAATCATTTATCTGACAAAAAAAGTGAATTTCAACCGTTCTGTTGTATTAAAAAAAAAAGACGGCATGTCAATACAAAACTAATATATTATTAAATTAATTTAAAAAATACCTACGCCAGCTTAATTTACCCTTCGAGCGCTACCTGTGACTGATTCGCGAGGTCCGAGCTACTTCGGACTACTTTTAGTTGATTTCATAAAATCTGGTTTAGGTACCTATATATTTGACAGTAGCATTTGTGTTCAGGCAAGAAGAAGATCCAAGCGGAGCTTGAAGACACGAACATTGAGATTGAAGCGCAGCGCTCCAAGGTTATGGAGCTGGAGAAGAAACAGAAGAGCTTCGATAAGGTAACGTTAAACTGTACTTAATTTCAAGTTTTAGTTATTAAAGCGCGTGAGCCATCTCACTCCGGGGTAATCACTAAAAATTACATTTTCTGAAAGAAATTTTTCTGAATAGAATGTACTTAATTATCTAAGCTTTCGTTCGTAAAAGAGTTCTCGAGTCTCAGCTCACCGAGCTAAAGGCACTTAACGAAGAGATTGAAGACGATCTGCAGTTAACTGAGGATGCTAAACTGCGGCTTGAAATCAATACTTACTAATGTAACCATAACTTGTGTAATACAGTCCGTATTACGCGTGTCTTAAGTGCTAGTAATTCGTAAAAATTTGTCCGAACCGTCCACGCGAAGTGATGGTCACCAGATGCTATTCGCCGTTTATGTTAGATCTTCTACTAAAATTCTAAATCTAGGGTTGCATTATAAAACTTCAAACTTTTATAGGGGGTTTGAATTCTTCATCATCATCATCATCATCAGCCTGCATCAGTCCACTGCTGGACCGGCCTCCCCTAATTTTAATAATTTGAATTCTTAAAAGGTCATATTATACTCATATCTACAGGTTCTTTAAATGTATTCATCGTGATATCCTCAGTCGAATTTAAGTTCCTACTCAAAACATTAAAACTCAACCACCGGTAAACAAATGATGAAGAAATGGCTTTTATTAAATCTTCGGGTGTGTGTTTCACGCGACAGACCTTGCTTGGCAGAGTATTTAAATAACTTAGAACATTTACCGCAGTGACTAACTGTTGTCTGTTTGTAGGTGGTAGCGGAAGAAAGAGCAGTGGCAGAACGCTACGCGGCAGAAAGAGACCAAGCGGAGCGCGAGGCGAGAGAGAAGGAGACAAGAGTACTATCTCTTACCAGGGAGTTAGACGATGCTGCTGAAAAGGTAAGATTTTGGCTCATTTTCACTAGAAGTAATAATAAAGTCATGACCATGCTTATTCAATGCCTCGAGTAGCATTACTGGTGTGTCTATTTACAGCACAGCGGTATTAAGTCGAAATAAAGAGTTTGCTTGCATGAACAACTTAGACGTCTCTCATTTTGTGAAAAACTTGCAAAATTTTACAAACTTGATATGCATTCAGTGATATATAGCTATCGTTATTCAATATCACGTCGTCACTGCGTTTTTGTCAACTCTTCAGTGTATGTGCTGGCTTCCAAGATTAGTCATAGGTAGCTCATGAACACTTGCACAATAATGAAATGTTTCCACAGATCGAAGAGCTAGAAAGGACCAAACGCCTCCTCCAATCCGAGCTCGACGAGCTAGCCAACACGCAAGGCACGGCGGACAAGAACGTCCACGAGCTAGAGAAGGCAAAGCGCGCTCTCGAGTCTCAGCTCGCCGAGCTGAAGGCACAGAATGAAGAGATTGAAGACGATCTCCAGTTGACGGAGGATGCTAAACTGCGGCTTGAAGTCAATATGCAGGCTATGAGGGCGCAGTTTGAACGAGACCTACAGGTAATTACAAATATAGAGAGATAAATATAGATATAAAGAGTAACGTAAAGGCTAGAATGTATAAATAAATAATACTGTACAATCCACCCAGCATCATCTAGCCCCAAGCTAAGCAGAGCTTGTGTTATAGGTACTAGATGACTGATATACTTAATGCATTACATAGATGGATATTTTTATTATACCTAGGAAACCCGAACACCCATATAACGCGCAACCTTCTGCGTCGCCGGCGGACTTTCGCCCCTACACCACATCGGTCGGCGAATGAAAAAATTAGAGATTTTTAATGATGAGCTAATTACATAAGAAACTTTCGACTATGACTTTTTTGGTTCTTGACTTAGACCTCGTCATCTATTTCTTTCAGGCTAAAGAAGAAGCAGGTGAAGAGAAGCGCCGCGGTATCGTGAAACAACTCCGCGACGTGGAGCTCGAGCTGGAGGAGGAGCGCAAGCAGCGCGCCGCCGCGCTCGCCGCCAGGAAGAAACTGGAGGCCGACCTCAAGGACGCCGAGCAGGCGCTACATCTCGCCAACAAGGTACAATCATTCATTTAAAACGCGGGTTCGGTTCCTCTGTCCACAGCCGTGGAACGTCTTGTCCGTGTCAAAACAAACTACGTAGCTCGCTTCGCTCGCCGCGTGTTATAGATGTATTGCGATATATATATATACCGTCAGAATATTTATTTCAATTATTCGCTTGGCTTTAATTTATAAATTGCACGTCTCCGAAGCAAAATACCATAAGACTTATTACTATGGTAGTAAGTGAAATAAACTAACCTAGCTGTATCTTCATCGGTACATCTAATTGTTCGAACCGCATAGGCTGCTGATCTAATTCTACCTACGAGAGCATCAATTGGCGGTCTCCATCGAAGAGAGGAATCAATATGTAACCCTACAAAACAGTTGAGTCTACAAGGTCAACAATCTCATTGTTCAGCATTATGTTATTTGGGAATTCTCTTACATTTGGTAATATGAATTTTATACATATGTATACTGCAAATGCACTACCGAGTAATGACCACTATCCGCTTACTAAATTATGGTATTATAACTAAATTGAGGTATTAAAACAAAGCCGGAAGGTGCTAAACTTCTTAAACGATCTTGCTATTTCCTGTTTTCTTTTCAAAACATTCTGACATTTGCAAGCAATTCAGCCTTTACGACTTAAAAAAATAAGATACCACGTACATCTGTCCCCAGGTGAAAGAAGACGCCACGAAGCAAGTGAAGAAGCTACAGCAGCAACTAAAGGAGGCCCTGCGGGAGGCCGAGGAGGCCCGCGCCGGACGCGAGGAGGCCTCCGCCAGCGCCAGGGAGACTGAACGCAGGGTCAAGGTAAGGCCATTTATGTAACCCATATCTTGAATCAACCTTCGGTATGTTTTGACCCTTAGTCAAATCCTGAGCCTGCCGTTTGCCGTATGAATTGACCCGCATCTTAAGATTGACTGCTTTGGACACAACACGAACATAATAAACAAACTTGTGTTCTTCTCAGGTTTTGGAAGCGGAGGCGTTACAGCATGGAGAAGAATTAGCGGCCGCAGAGCGAGCGAGACGACAGGCCGAGGCTGAGAGGGACGATCTGTTAGACGAACTCAACAATACAACCAGCAAGGTATGCTTATTAAGTTAATACATAATTACTTGTTATCAGTTTAAAGTTGTCGGAGGCTTTATATGTCTGCGTTTGTGTCAAACAAAGTGGACACAACATAAACAAAAGTTTCTGTAGTGTTCCATTTAAAGTGGATAAAGCATAGATGAGTTGAGTCGGACGGAGGATTTTGTGCTTACACTCACTATATCTAAAAGTTTTGACTGTTTGGTTTCGTCTCAAACATCATACTTACTAAAATAAGGCGCTTTGTACAAAAAATCCCTAATTTTTATTGTTAATCTTTGGCCGCAGCCGATAGATTGTAATGAATTTTATGATTATTTATTACTACAGCACTATTTGTACCTTAATCTATTCGCTTCCCATTAGGGCACACTTCTCATCGACGAGAAGAAACGCCTGGAAGCCAGGATAGCAGCACTAGAAGAAGACTTGGATGAGGAGCAATCTAACAACGAGATCATCAACGACAGGCTCAGGAAGGCGCAGGTGATTAAACTCCATGTTTACTAGCACGCAGTCAGTTTTCCGTAAACGTTCATTGGCATGGTGGAATTTCTGAGGGATACCCAATGACAACTTACGACACTTTACTGATCGCTTCCCAGCTATCTGTTACCTCGAGAAATAAGTGTGTGTTGAGTAGTATTGTATAATTAAACCATAGGTGGCTCCTCTTATTCAGCTTACATTCCTGTCATACCTCAGGTTGAGTGAGGTACGCAGAAGGCTTAAACTCTCGTATTTTTCAAACCATTGATCTAGCTAATGAGACTATGGATATCAATGTTTGAGTAGTGTTAATTGGAGCATTCTCACCGTTTATTGACACTGAAAAAACATAACCCTAACCGCCGTCGCGAGCGCTATAAATTAAGACGAAGAAGACATTAAGCTATGTTGGCCGTTTCTGACAACCTGCAGCCGATTTCTTGTCTATAAATGCTGAAACCATAAACATGTTTTATTGTAGAACCAAATCGACCAAGTAACAATGGAGCTAGGCACAGAAAAGTCCGTGACACAGAAATTGGAGAGCGGCAAACTGGTGCTAGAGCGACAGAACAAGGAACTCAAAGCCAAGCTCGCTGAACTCGAGACTCAGGCCAGGACTAAGACAAAGGTAATATCTGTTCAATACTCTTGACATTAAACTCAAAACTTGTGCTTTAGTGCTCTAAGGCCGCACAGGACAGTTCTATATTAGAGTAAGATCCATCACCGCCTACGGATCTTTAATATCAATCTGTCCGACACGAAGAGCCCTTAATCACGTGACGTAGGTACTTACGCGCAGCTACCACCGTGGTCTAATAATTGCGTGTTGGGTTTAGTCGATTAGACTAGCTATATCTTTATCTATCTATATGCAATGGACAGTATCATCTTCCAAAACGGGTTTTTCGCAAACGAAAATAACCAAATCAACATATTTTCACAGGGCGTCATAACCTCTCTCGAGCTGAAGGTAACCAACCTCGAGGAACAACTTGAAGCGGAGTCCCGCGAGCGACTCGCGCAGCAGAAGGCGTCGCGCAAACTGGACAAGAAGATGAAGGAATTAGCGCTGCAACTGGACGAGGAGAGGAGGCATGCCGACCAGTACAAGGAACAGATTGAGAAGGTACGAGTAGATGTCCTACATCTAGATTCTAGAACATATCTATTTATGATGTCGCCAGTACACACTCGCCGAGACGTCTTGTGACGACTGGGCCGCTCGTTCGCTCCACGACAACAGCCTACGTGCGACCCCGAAACGAGACTCTGGCACATGTATACACTTGAGCTCTGCCTGACTCGGGGTGCCTCGGCGAGTGTAGACTGCCGGCATGACAGGGTAGATGAAGTTCTAGAAGTTCTAGAATAATTTCAGCTTATGTTTCATGACTATAAAGTGCTTCTTTTGAAATAAAAAGAAAAGACAATCGCGTCGTCATTTATTTCTCGATCAGAATATGTGGATCTACAAGTCATTTTTGCCCGAGGTTCGTAAGAAGCTAAATATCAATACAACGTGTAACTAATTTGATGTATGTTCTCCAGATGAACGTCCGCGTCAAGACCCTGAAACGTCAACTGGACGAGGCAGAGGAAGAGGTCCAGCGAGAGAAGGTCGGCAAGCGGAAGGCGCAGCGCGAGCTGGAGGACATGCTGGAGACGCACGAGAGCATTACCCGCGAGTGCAACAACCTGAGAAACAAGCTCAGGTAATACTGACTACAGCCGGGTGTAGACCTCGCGAGCCAATGTCGCGTTCCGTGGTCCTGGCAATGTCGCGTAACGGTATCCTGCATGGCGCGAAGGAGGAATTAGGATCACCACAGATCCGAAATCTGCCGAAGTCGCCTTTGTTGACATGATGCCTCGATCATATCGTGAGCATATAGTGAGGCTGCCGTAAATTCTCAAGCATTTGAGGAGCTGCCTTACAATGTCGATGCACATTGCAGTTTGCCGTGACCCCACTTAAAATAAAATTTTGCAAACTTCCCTTGTTTATCGGGAAATTATGAGCTGTTTTTATTTCCTAAAATCGTGATTATCAACAGCGCGGTAGAGAGTCGTCAGGTTCGCACAAGCATGTCTGTGAATCGCGGACCGTCCGTGTCTATGGCTAGCTCTGAGGAAAGCGAGTAGGAGTGAAGAGTGAGGTAAACAAGGATTGCTGGTTGGTTTTTAGGACGTTTTTGTGATGTCTCATTGTTATCATGTTTCGATCATTGTTTGTTTATAGTTTGATTCCTTGGAACGGATTGTATTTTTCTATGGATACTTGATTTTCCCATATTACTATTCCGAGACTCAATCTGTCTCTAGTTTTGCTTATCGCTGCCTATTTATGACATAACCAGAGCAGTCCAAATTTTGAAATTTCTTGTCAAATTCCAGGTACAATTTCAAAATTCAATAGCAAAAACTGGGTATTCAATACGCTTTTGAAAATGGAGTAAAATGTGTCAAAATGCAATTATCTTTAGGCAAAACAATCTGTTCTACGGTTATAAAAACCGAGCATTATTAAAGATCTAAGCGCTCAGTTTTCTGGTATAGGAAATTTTCTGGTTGTCTGTTTTAATTCCAGAAAATTATAAAAATTCCACTCACTCCCCATCACCTATGTGCGAGTTATTAATAAACGGGGGGTTCTTGATATGTGTTAAAGTCAGAATTTTCTGGAGTATGGTATCTCGATCTATCACATGGCATTATTGTATTGTTAAAATGATCATCAGTTTTCTGTCCGTCCTTTTCGGTGTCGTTTTACGCAGGTCTCTTGTGTTGCGTTTTCGAATCGTTTTTCCTGGAAACATTTTGTCAGAAAAATATAATTTAATATCATGAAAAATACTTCGAATTCAGATTAAAACTATCTCTGTCTTAATCTGAATTCGAAGTATTTTTAACTTAGAGGTTCTTAATCTTAAATAATGTACAAAATGGGTATCTAGGTAAAACGATTTGTTGAATGCAAGAGCCAAACTTTAATGCGTTGCATGCCGGATTCAAATTTACTTGCAGATTGGTCTATATATTTCATACATTCAAGGTTATTGGCGTTCAGTATGGGTCTGCAGCTTTTGCATTGGATCTTGATCATACGAGTGTAAAATAAATATCATTTGGTTATAAGCTTTTGTTTTCACACAATAGAGTGAAATTAACATATTACCCACTCACTATACGCCTTGGAGCTTTCCCTGAAAAGTGTACAGGGAGAGGAGTAATAACCCGGTTTTACAGAACCCTCGCCATGGCTTCCTCAAGCTGCATTTATTTAAATGTAGTTCCATATCTTACAAGCGAAGAAAGAAAACTGTACCTTAATGCGTTCACTCTGTTATCTGAAAACAAAAGCTCCAACACCTCTATTAATAACCAAGAACAAAAACAAAGTGTACAGGTTTCTAAATCTTCGTGATAAGTCGGCCACATCGTCGCTTTCACCAGGTGAGATTGAGGACAAACGATGGTCTATTGATTATAAAAACAACTAATATCTCTCTTAACATTTCAGACGGCAAGGCGGCGGCCCCATCGGCCTCTCAAGCGGCTCGTCCACGGCCCGCATCAAGCGGTCCTCGCTAGCGCCAGGCGGAGGTTCCGGAGACGAATCCTTTGACGACGTTAACGACACCACCAACAGCGTAGAATAACCACTCAACACCTATGACAATACATTCGGCGTTTCGAAGCGAACGCTTTGGTGAAGCGTGGTTTAAAAACCACCTGGGCACACACCCAAACGCGCGCTTCTCAATTACGCGTCAGATTTTGTTCAAACCGCTCGTAAGTGCGCGCTTTTAAACGCCTAATGTTTACTCGCTCAATGACTGCCTACTGACTGATCGAGCAGACTTTTTAAAGAGTCGTTAATGAAGAAGTTTAATACCTCGCAGGAGTTTACCACTCATGGTAAGTGGTAAGCCCCCTGACTCAATCAGCTTAAACTATTCCAAAAAAATGCCCTTACCTAATAAGCGCATTATTGGCTCTTCTCATTAGGGGGCAATACCATGATCCCCGCAGCGCACGAGAGTCGGGATCACCACTCATAAGAAAATTCTATCTATCTCGGGCTTTACTTTCTCTGACTCTTATAGCAATATTGAAATAATGTTACAAGTGACAACGCTGTACGTAGGTTGCCTAGAGACGGAAAGAAAATCATTCGTTCTGGTACACGTTCGTACAACCTAAAAGCCATTTTGTTACAAGGTTGAAACAAAACGTTCTGAAACAAAACAAACTGGTATTGTAAAATGCTAGTGGTAGGCCCCTCAAGCTCGATAAACCTAGATATGAGACGAGGCATTGCTCGGTCAGATAGTAGGCGGTTTATATGGTCATTTCCTAACGCAAGTAAATTACAGCTGCAGTCATCGAAAAGTCCGAACACCGTGGCTAGTGGTAGAATCGATATTTAGTTTAGATGATATTTCTAGCTGTAGATTCGATGAATGCGATATGTTGGATTCAAAAAACGACCATGGAAACGCTACGCATGGCTATCATTTAAGAATAATGTGTGAACACGGTAATGTGTGTCACGGTAATCGACCGCTGTTTTTTAATTGCGAGATCTATAGATTTTTTATTTCCGCGATCTGTTAGTTCCTCAAAAAAAATTCTTACAATATGTTTAACAAAACTTTTTCTTTAGGCTTAAAACTTAAGTATTCAAAAGTTTACATGAACGCTATTTTATTGTTGAAAGAGATATTAATATTTTGTCCATAAATTTGAGTAAAGCATCTTTCAAATATTGGTTCAAGATTTAACTTAACATAAAAGATAACATGAACGCTATCTTTGAAATATTAGTTCAAGGTTTAACTTAACTTAAAGTTAACATGAACGCTATTTTATTGTTAAAAGAGATTAATATTATGTCAATAAATTTGTGTAAAGTATCTTTCGAATATTGGTTCAAGATTAAACTTAACATGGAATACAGAATCGCATAAATTTGTTTTCTATAGATCTGCTGGGATGAAGAAAGTGGTTAAACAATGCTTAAACATGATATTATAATACATATACTATCGGCCTGGGACAATTAGCTTTAGGATGCGTATATTAAAATAATAATTCACGCTATACACATGAACGTTCCCCATATCTAGTGATGCGGTTCATTTCTAAACGTCTGTACTTCCACTTCTTTTAAGTATTGTACTTCGAAATGTGTATAGCGCGTTTTACCAAAATACCGTTTGTACTTAATCTTAAATTTATCATGTCTAAGCGCGTTGTTTTGTGATTTGTACCGAATATTTAAAGATGTTTGTTAATCTAACATAATCTTCATGAAAATAGGATAGATATTTGTATAAATCACCGTAGGGTGCGTTAGGAGCCGATTACACATGCATGCTAAAACCGACGTTTAACATTTCGTCTTGTATTTTAAACGCGAGGTTTGTGTGTTCGGCTCTTTATTGTAAAGCGATATTATTGTATGGATCGTTATGCGCCTATTGCTCTATTTGTATTATATCTGTTACTCCGCAATCTTTTCACAGTGGAAATATGAAAAAAAGACTTGTTTTACTTGATAATGTATGCATGTTATTTATTCATATTTCTACAGCTAACCACAACTCTGGGTGCTCAATTATCTAAAGCATTTAGAACAGTCTGCGAATCTCTGAGCATTGGATTACTGTAATCAAATTATATGAATTAGTCCTCAATGCAGTATTAAGTCAAAACATTCCTTTCAATCGAGATGCCCTGCCTGCAGGGCGCGAGGCAAATTCTCCATTGGTGATAGTGGTAATGAAATTTTATAAAAAAGGTATTATTAAATTGTGGCAAAAGTACGTAAATACTGATTTAAAGTGATGCATTTAAGAAGCGACTGAGTTAAAGACTGTTTTGCGACAATATCTGTACCCCCAACAAATTCACTTCTCCATTTAATTTAATATTTAACCGAGATATATCAAAAGTGCTCAAGTCGATCCCGTTCTCTTGGTATGTAAATAGTCGGTGAGAATCACTGAGAGCTGAGTTGCCATACAAATTTTATAGATAGATTTAAGTGATCATGTAGGCTCTGGGAGCCGTGGCGAGATCTCGCTCCGTCGCGAACTCTCAAGTTGCCGAGTATTTAAAGTCCGTTTACGCCGCATCGTTTTATAATGTTATCTTCCGATATAGTGAACATCTGTAAATAGAATATTCTATGGAATAATGTGAACGACTCCCCTCGGAAGCTTCAAGTCTGCGAGCGCCAACCCTGCTTGCTTTTATCATAGACTAGTTCTAAGACTCGTAGTAATAAATTGTGGCCTTAGGTTTTTATCATGGAGTTATACGTAATGCTTAGTCGCTTCGACGCGGAGGCCTAACTATCACTGATTTGATAAAACTGTATTTTATACAAGCATTTTACGACATTGTACCGAGTCTAAACGACATTTCTTTTTTTATCAATATTATAGTTTTTCTAATTAATAATATAAAAAATTAAAAATGTAAGTAAACCATTAAAGCATAAACATATTTTACTTAAAATATTATATTTAATTAACAACATTGATTTAATTGTATAATTGGCCATAGGTTGTAACAAGTTGGTATGCCAATTACAATTTTTCATGATTTTTAACCATTTGTTTTATTTACTTAGATCATCCACCTTTGATTTGCGCGAGCCGTGATCAGTGCCCCCTATGTTATCTGCTTAATGAATGATTGATTATGCCACAACGGAAATGTGTCTGTTACGACTGAGGTTAGGTGAGGGTAGGTCCGCATTGGAATTTCATATTTCTGAATATGCTATTTGTTAGTAAAAGTTCTGAAACATTTGTTAGTTGTCTCTAATTTGTTAATAGTTACAATCTGTTAAATGTGGTCCCTCAGATGTGGCTTGGATATTGTCATCTCATTAACTGATTTGATGGAGTAGTGTCGTTTCGCCCATTATTTCCGCCCATCAGGTTATCTCTATAGTCTCATAGATTCCATGAATTACTATGTTTAGTAAAACATTTGTTACAGTAGGCAAATTACAAAAAATCAGCCATTTCCGATTGCTGAAACAAACAAATCAATTGCAGAAGCTTGGCAAACTGAAAAGGTTATTTTTAAGCTTGGAGGAAGAAGGAACTACTCAATCTACGTTTTATGGGTGTGTGCGCAAGTGTTGCCATCTAATAGAAAAACCCTATAATTTGGGTAGTTGGATTAATGGATAGGTTGAAGATTGAACGAAAGACTGCAGGCAGATGCTGAATGTGGCAAGCTGAAGACAGAGCGCTATGGTGCTCATTAGGGGAGGGCTATGTCCAGCAGTGGACTAGTATAACCTAATGATGAAACGTCGCTCAAGCATAGATCGAATAATTTGAATAACAACATGTCGTTCACAGAGCCGCGTGTGTGCGCGCAATACCAACAACTGTACCAGCCAATAATGGCAATAACTGTACCGAACAGAACTAAGTGACCACTGTGTGATTAACATGATAATCAAAATAAATAATTTAATTTCCCAGCGATGACGCCAAAGCTGCTTCTGGTATCAACTACCAGCATTTCTAACCTGAAAAAAATATACAAAAAACAAATATTAAACAAAATTTACCCCATAACCAAAACCACACCTAACTACGGCTAGGCTAAACTTCTAGGCTTGATAGTGGAGAGTCTACACCAGTCTCCACTATCAAGAAGCCTCTCTCAAAGATGAAAAATATTTGTAAGTGTCACTGTCAATTTCGATTTGTCAGATTTTTTAGACCTTTGTGCACTTGACTGTGTCACTGTCATATGATATTGCTCTCTTTTTCAAGTTTGACAGGTAAGGAATGGGCTAAAAATTTAAGTCCTTGTGATAAATCGAAGAAAATCTCGTTTTATACCTGAATAATATTCAATTTTTAGCACTGATTGTGTTAGTGATAAAGTGTATTCGTTTCGGGTATTAATATTTTGTTCGCCGTTCTATTTCAGCACGAAACCCGGTTGTCTCAGCCGCCACCATGGTAAGTTGATTGTTTACTTTCTGATCAGTTTTGTCTCGTCTTATAATCAAAATTTATGTTGCTCAAGCTTTTGTATTACCTTGTAAGTAACGAATGTATTAATAAAATTGCATTTTAAAGTAAACTCTCCTGAGTCTTCACATCCTGGATGAAATCTTGATAGGTTAGATGGGACTTGAATTGTATTTGTATTTAAGTCTATGTTTCTCTTCCAGCCGCGTGAAATCAAAGATATCAAGGACTTCCTACTGAAGGCAAGAAGGAAAGATGCCAAATGTAAGTGATCATGACCAAAACAAAGATTGTAAACAAGTAGAGTTAATATGGTGTAGAAATACGTGAACTAATGACTACCTAGTTAGGTGAATATCAGTGAATCACAATAGATGGACGATAACTTAGAGTGAACTTCTAAAATATTAAGTTTTGGTCAGAATTGTTATTGTGAACGCTATATATCATTCCGTCGTGACTTGTGAGCTAAGTATTGTACACAATTAGGTACATCTAAAGTAGGTAAGTAAAGTTAGTTTGTTACATGTCCATTGTGCAGTTTTAATTTTAGCAACAAACTTGATATGAAAGCCATCATAGGGTAAATAAAGCCGGCCAAGTGCGAGTCGGACTCGCGCACGAAGGGTTCCGTACCATTATCTATAAAAATGGCAAAAAAATCACGTTGCTTGTATGGGAGCCCCCTTAGATATTTATTTTATTCTGTTTTTTAGTATTTGTTGTTATAGCGGCAACAGAAATACATCATCCGTGAATTTCAACTGTCTAACTATCACAGTTTATGAGATACAGCCTGGTGACAGACGGACAGCGAAGTCTTAGTAATAGGGTCCCGTTTTTACTCTTTGGGTACGGAACCCTAAAAAGCAACATCCTACTGTACTGTTGAGTTGAAACTTGAAGAACTTGCCTGGTCGGGTGACTGTGTAGTCACCATAGCCGAAATCTGCTGGGGCATTATCTGTTGTTCTGTTCATATTATTTATGTAACTGTTGTTCCAGCTGTCAAGATAAAGAAGAACCCGGAGAATGTCAAGTTCAAAGTGCGATGCTCGCGTTTCCTGTACACACTTGTCATCACTGACAAGGAGAAGGCAGAGAAGCTAAAGCAGAGCTTACCCCCTGGTGCGTTATTATTTTCTAACTAGACATCTTATGAGATAAAAGACCTCCACTGCTGGATATAGGACATAGGCCCCCAAATATCACATGGCATGGCATCCAGTAGGGCAAGCACAGGGATGGTTATATAGAAAAAATTATGTCACTGTCATCGATTTGAAATGAATTCTTTTAACTTCAATAATGTACGCAATGTATGACGATGTGATGTCATTATTGTTTATTCTACCCTAGAGAACAATAGAGAGAAAGAACAATAGGGGGAAACTGCTGTAGGCCAAACACTCTCTGCGTTTGGACTACAGCAGTTTCCTCCTATTAAATAATATAATATAAAGCTTTATATATTATAATAATGCAGGACAATTCATACAGCATTATCTAGCCCTAAGCTAAGCAGAGCTTGTGTTATGGGTACTAGATAACTGATATACATAATACAATAGATTACATAGATAGATATTTTTTATTATACATAGAAAACGACCAGAACACCCGGAACAAATACCTGCAGATCGTAATTTGTCCCAGGGCGGGAATCGAACCCGCAACCTCCTGCGTCGCAGGCGGACCTTCGCCCACCGCGCCACAGAGGTCGTTAAGTTTTGTTTGTTTTTCAGTTTTTAGCTGCTAAATATATATTGTTAATCAAATAATTATTATTTTACTCACAGTTGTAGTTCTAAAGCAAACACTAAAATAATTGATAACTTTGCTCAGGCCTATCGGAGGCCTCATCCCAATCTAAAGTAGGTATCTTAGTATCCTTTTGAATGTGTTTCTTTCCTTGTTGCAGGTCTCCAGGTGAAGGAAGTTAAGTGAAGTGACTATAGGCTAAAATAAAAAAAAAAAATCTAACTTTGTTTCATTTGCATACATTTTACAAGTTAAATGTAGGTTGCCTAATTTATTTAGTAAGCAGATAGGTTACTGAGGCCCATATTTATGAAAGCTCTTGCTCCACAGGCCTATGTCCGTATTGTCCATCTCCGGGATCCCGTCTACCTCCCTGTCTAATTTCATTAAGATCTGAGTCGTTTAGGCGGTAACAGACAGACAGACAGATAAAAAGAGTTATAATATTAGTATAGATATGGTATACAAGCTGCTGCCCGCAGCTTTGCTCGCGCTTTTCAAGTAGCCTATGTCCGTCCCCGGGACACCATTTACTTCCGTGCCAAAATTCATTTAGATCCGTTGAGCCGTGGTGTGAAAAAAGGTAACAAGATTGTCAAAAATAACATGCATTTGAAAAACCGGTTGTTAGCTTTCATCTCAAGTTTAAGTGCATATTTTGTACCTACCTTAGCCTAAAGATAGAACGAGACGAGAGAATTTCTCTAGTCCCTGCGATGCCTAAAGAATTAAAGGTTGCATTTGCAGCTGATTGTGCCTCCATCCGTAGGCAGGCGTAGGTCTATCTAGCTAGGTACGAATGGTAGGTACATAGGTATGCATTTCTTGGAAGCAGGCAAATAATTGAAAAGTCCCGATACTCCGAACTTATCTACTGAGAACCAATCTCCAACTTCTAAGGAAATTGCACAATCTAGCTAGGAAATTTACAATTTGATTCCAGTCTGTAGTAGGTACTTTTAAGCAGCTGATTTATTTATCATGCATGTACTAAGGTATAAAATTTTGGTAGGTACCTACTTATTATCATTAGTGACTATAGGAAAAAAATCTTTTGTATACATAGACGTAGATAAATTTCCAATTGCTACCAAATTTGATGTGAAATGTTTGTAAACTACAATAAAATAAAACCTGCCAAGTGCGACTCACACGTGGAGGGTTCCGTACCGTTGTACATAACTATTTCGTAAAAAGAACCCTAAAAAAGTGATAAAAAAAAATTATAGCATAAAGAGACGCGGATACCCAGCCAAGAGCCAAGTGACTGATCGCGCCCGACGTTGCATCGGTACTCAACTTTGTATGGGCATTGAACCACCTGATTATTATTTAGTATTTGTAGTGGTAATAGTGATCTACACCCAGTAAAAATTTTAACTGTCAATTTACGGCTCAAGAAATACAGCCTCGACAAAAGTACCTAGAGCAAAGGGCGCAAAGATTTAAATCTTTGCGCGGGTGTCTAGTAGTTTTAGAACTACCTAGTAGAGTTCTTTTCACGAAAGAAGTCCCCTTATAAATTTATTGAGTAAATTTAGCGTAGTTTTTAGTTTTATATATTGTCGCGGTACTTCTTCCGTGAAAAGCACTCTACACTTGTTAGCAACGTGGGTTAGCAATTCCTACAGTAGTTACTGAAGGAAAGATCTCAAATCGACAAGGAACGTAAATCGCAAACCTTACCGTAGGATGCCGTAGGTATTGGAAGAGATCACTCATAGCGATAAGGCCGCCTTTGTACTTCTTCTCGTAGCATTTATTTCTCTACCTACTTTTTTCTGTGTTTGTGTGGTACAAAAAGTATTATCTATCTATCTATTGCGTAAGTATAAAATATACACGACAACTGAGTGATATTTAGGTGACCGAGGCTACATGCGTACCTATGTGGTTTTCTCACCGAATTTGGCTGTAGTATAGTATAGGTAGGTAGGTATAAGGTTATTGTGTTCTTTTATTTGATATCTTTCTTTTATCGTAAGTACCTAGTCCTCTTTATACAAACATTTGCATAACCAAGGTTTTGTTATAACATTAAATAAATAGGTAAGTCCCTACCCCTTTCTGTCGCGATAGCAGATAGAAGCGCACAATGGACAAACCTTTTATTCGCTCATTTTCTGGCTACAGCCTACAATGAGCGAACGGCGTCAGCGTCGCTCTTTTCGAATGAAAATGTTATATTTTGGGGTGTTTTAATGAAAGTTTTCAAAGCTTTGTTGAGCCAACATTTTCAATTTAGATTTTTTATTTATGTTTTCATTTTGATCAGGTAATGTTTATTTGTAACCTACGTTGAAGATGACATCGCAGTCCCATCGCAGTTCTGTTACAAAAATAAACGACATAGAAATAAATATTTTTAGGTGTAGAAGATGTCATCATCTTCAAAGGCAAATCTTTAAAACTGTTGGGCAACTTATTGTACCTAGATGGTAATGGCATGATAGTAAGGTAGGTAGGTACAGGTAGAGAACCTATCTGCCTACTACCAATCTATACATAGGTATTTTAGACATATACTTAACCACTTTTACTTTCCAACACAATTTCGTATCTATGGAGATTGAAAATACATGGCGTTTTAAAATGAGTATCGAGCGAGGTCCCGGGCGGGTTAACATAAATCCGAACCGAGACTCCGCGCCGAGCAAATCACCTACTTGCATACAGAATAGCCGAGAAACACCGTCTACGTAGTTATAGCACGGAAATTGAGCTTCGGCCTCTACAGGATGGCAGCGTCTAGGATAACAGGAGTTTTAGAATATTGAAAATCGTTTGTATTGCAATGGTGGGTAGGTAGAGTTCTCATAAGGACGCGAGCGGCTTTGCCGTTTTTATATACCGTCTTATTGTTTGTTAAAAACTTATCCAAACAACAACTAGAAAGTACTCAACTTGGCAATAAATTGTTGATTTGAGCAACGGGGAACAGAAAGAGTTGCGCACAAGGGAAGCCCCGCCCCATTGCTCAACTATTCGCGGATGAGCAATCCCAGTTGCGCAAAAGGGAACTTGTGTCTTTGTAAATAAAAATCTTACACTGTAGGTATTTAATATTAATATTTTTTATGTTACACAGAGGTCGTATTATTCAAGGATGTAGATATTACTATATTGGCGTAGCTCTGCTGGTTGGTTCAAACTTCATGTTTCCTATGGACTTATTGCATTTTTGTTCAAATTAAATTATATTAAGCTATGAAAGTCAGGGGCAGAAAATAGCTGCAGTCTAATAAATCAGTAAGTCAAACTAGAGCCTAAATAATATTCCAGATCGCATCAAGAACATAACACAGGAAACGAATTCAAAACCAAAAGTTTTAATCCATAGTAAGGGAACAAAGAGATGGGTCACAAAATCCATTAGTGGGTGCACCGTCAGAGGTTTGCAAAAGGAGAACTGCTAGGGATTTGCAAAAGGAGGACAGTTCGTATATCGGCACGTAGTGGACAACGGCTCTCGGGGGCGAAAGCTAGTCACTGTTGGTGTTGTAGGTAGGTAGCTATAGCTATTGTAGCTCTACTCCGGGCAAGAACTTACTTTGCAGTATGTAAAGGAATTTTGATAGAGGTTTAAATATTATTATTATACCTAGATATATGTGTTACGTTTATAAAAATTACAAATGATAACTCGATCTTAATTTAACACTCATTGTTAGCATTCATATTGATAGCATTCGAAATTTCGCGTTATTATCGTGTTATTTGCTAAAATCGCGTGATTGTGTTATGCCGCAGCGCTAACCTCTACCAGCCTCTACATTTTGACTTTTTACTGTCATCGTAACGTGAGTTCTAACAGCGTCAGTGCCGCTGTTGTAGATCGTAGACGAAAGTCCTTTGACGACTCTTGTAACTGCTTTTTTCTGCCGTAATTTTTTTAGAGTTCATTACCTCAAAAGGAAAAATGGAACCCTTAGAGGAACAACACAACCATCTTTTTCATTCTCTTCTCTCGTCTCATTAATAGTATCGAGTTGAAATTAACATCAAATACTCAAGACCGTAATCTCTTGGAGCCGTGATATAAATCAAACTTCTAAGTCAACGCAACTAAAAGCTACAGCCGTTTATGCCCAAATTTTTTGGAAATTTCCAAGGGAATCGCATGCATATGAAACCAATTCCCTATTCCCGTTGACCTAGAATCATGATATTTGGCAAGGAGGAAGGTCTTATAGCACAAGTAAAGGGAAAATCCAAATACAGTTAATTTGTAGTTCAATTCACAAAAAAATATTTTATGATTCTCGAAAGGGACCAAACCTGCCGACCAACCGTTTACCTACTTCCCGTTGACCTAGAATCATGATATTTGGCAAGAAACAAGGTCTTTTAATTGTATGGAACGTCAAGTGCGAGTCGGACTCGCGTACCAAGACGCGAGTCCGACTCGTACTTGACGTTTTATCCATTGATGATAGAAAAATAAATAAACAGTCAAAGGTGACGGGAGTGTTGTACTCTGGTGTAATACTTTCTCTCCCCTTGACAAAATCAGTGGAGCGAGGGTAAAAAGAGAATACAAAGGTTTTAGCAAATAGAAAACAAGAAAGGAATTCAAAACCAAAGTGGAGGTCCAGCGTGTCGTGCGTTTCACATGGTCATGAATGTTCCATATTTTATATCATTACTACCTAATGCCATTTTAAAAGGCAATGTCGTGACGGAGGAATCGAATGTAGCGCATATTATCTACTTATGGCACTATTCAAACAACTGTGACCTGCAGTATGTAGTAGGTATGTACCTATCTTGTGGACCTATAACTAAAGGCACGTTTCAATAACTAAAAACATTCATAAAAGTATCAAAAAAATCCTAGATCGTTTTTATTTCGCGACAGAACCGTAAAAGTCCTTTACCTCTACGACTAGGCACGCACCGAGGAATAAAGGCTATTTTTCAGTGGTCACTTTAGTTTGCGACTTTGCAACTTGAATGTTTCAGAGCTGATTTTAAATAGGTACGTACACCTGGGATTTTACTACGAAGTTTCAACCTACACGACATATTGTAGGCACCTGGGATTCATAAATAAGTTAGGTGTAATACTATCTCTACGTGCGGTGACGCTTTGTTCGCTTCGGTTTTCCTTTGCCGATAAAGCGCACGTAGATTCAAAGCGTGAAAAAAGTATCATGGGTATATAGGCTTACTAACTTAGATGTTGTTGTTTGACTGTTCGCAAATCTACAGTTGACTCAATTGTAAATACCCGTTCGAATCGGTTTCTATTCGTTGATTGTAATTTTCTTCGTTTAATAAAGATAACTTATATGTAAGCATAATAGTTTTTTAACACTTCCCGCGGTTTAAACTTAAACTTTTACCTTATCACTTTTCTTTCAATAAAGAAACAAAAAAGTGAAATGAAATAGAATTAAATTATAATAAAGTGGTTTATTTTTTAAATTGTATTAAGAACTTTAGGTAGGCACTTTAGTACTAATGTACTTTGTCATGAGAAGCAATCACACCTTCTTAAGAAGCTAACTATCACGTTTTTATAAAGTTAATATACCTGGAAATACCTTATACCTTCCTGATAAGATATCTCTAACTTAACTCTCAAATAACTCGTTAATCTCTGATTTTTCTTTCAAATTTATTAAGAATGGCGTGTCTTGGTGGCGCTGAAAGCGACGTCATTGAGCGGCATCTCGGCCGCGTATCAACATTGCATCAGCACACACGAGGGCGGGCGGCATTCAGGGCGGCGGCATTCAGGGCGGCGGCATTCAAGGCGGCGGCATTCAGGCTTGCAGCCATTCAGCCGCCTCTATTAGTTCTCTTTTTGCATTTGCATTCACGTCTTGGAAGATAGGGATCTTTTTCGAGAAAAGGACAGTTTAAGAGGTTTATTGTCGTGGCTGTAGTTTGGCCCAGTTATATAGGGTTAGCTCAAGCTTCAAATTACCATATTAAATTCGATGTTCCTTTGGATATGTTTGTATCGGTACTTTAGTACAATTTTGTGTTACACTTTACTTTTGATTCTTTTGGTTGATTATACTACACTGATTGTAGTACACTATGAGACTCTCTAGTGGTAAACCGGTCTAGTTCTCCCAGTTTCTTAATAATAAAGTAACGCAATTGCCACTTCAAAATTAAAATTCACAACGCTCGCAAGATTCACCAGGCTAACCTATCAAAACCAAGTTCGAAACCCACGAGAATACACCTACCCTGTACGTGACGTGTGTTTCATATTGTTACGAAAGTCAATTATTGCAGCGTAGGTAATTTTAATTTAACTTTAATTATGTTGCCGCTATTGCTAGCGAGTTAATAGGCATTCTGTGGTGTTCTTGTTACAGGGTCTTTACTCGACACTCGATCTCATCCAAAAAGCCAGCGCAAACGGGGAAACCTACCTACTTTTTCTTTCGGATTTATTTACAAAAAGGCTACTAGGAGCACCTACGGCATTTTATATGTGCGTTAAGATAATAGTTTTAGAAAGATTTATTTTGATGGGCGAAAGTATCCCACGTAAGTAGTTTTCACGGAATTGTTTTTAGGCTTGACAAATCCAAGATTACCAGTAAAAGAAGATTTCTCAATAAAAATCTGCTTTAGAAATTGCCTCAAAATGTCATCAAAAATTATGAGTTGGAGGCCTTGGTAGGTTTGTAGGTCCGAACATACCAAGAATGATCATAAATCTGTTATTCAACTTTTCGGACATAACAGTATTCAGTCATTTTGGCTTTCAGGCATTTTGGGATTCAGGCGTATCGAAAACAAGGTGTTTTGAAATTCAGTCGTAACGTCACGTAAGCGACTTATTAGGTACCTACCCTAAATCTTTACCAGACCCGTACAAAAAATAGGTAGATGATAAAAAGCTTAATTGTGTATGTATTAAAAAACCTGAACGTTTTTTATCCAGGTTATTTTAGTACCGGTCCGTTTTCAAACGGTCGCTTGCCCTAGACACATTGTTCACTGCAATAATTAGGATCTCTCTGTAATCCAACCTCGCAAGACGGAATTATATGTACAAACAGCACTAATTCCCTTTGTGTCCGATGTACCAAAGTCCTCTGTAAATAGAGGATGCCTTCCGAGGCATGCGAGGTACAAAGAGACAGGTGTGGGGTACAAAGGACCCCTCGTCTCGGGTGTCTTGTGACGAACTTGGGTACGGTCATAGACATAGTGTGAAGAATTAATCAGGCTGGCATGCAGGTCCCCTTGACATCCGTAGAGTCGATTGTATAGACGGACACATGACGTAATTTGAACTTTATTTTCATAGGTTTAAGGATGGGTTAATTTGATTAAAATCAGGCCATTTACGAACTATTAAATAAATCAGAATTATGCTATAATCATACCTATACATGTATATGTATATGGTATATTTCATATATATATGATAAGTGGTTCGGATTCGGTTTTTTATTTTATGATTCACCAGCTTCGATCAGAAATAAGTAGTTCGCGGCCTCGCAAACCTGGAAATTTTTGATCGAAGTTCACCAGTCGCAAATAATTTGCTGAAAAGCAAAGTAAGGCGAGCGTTAGGTGCCTTCGTATCTAGGAACTATTTCAGTGCAGCGTTGCGGAATGAACCAGAACAATACCTTATTTTTCTATTTGCACGAGAAATATTACATTTTCCGCTGAAATTGGATGAGAGCCAGGAAGAATTCGAACAACTTTGATTTTCATGAAATTTCAAAACACAAGCTCAAAAGCTTTTAAATAAATCCTGAACATAGTGTCGAAAGTAAAGGTTTTTTCAAATTTATTCCAATCACCGTCAGTGCTTTTATAGTGAATTAATTGCATATTCGAGGGAAATAAATTCGTGAAATAAAATTCTGCGAGTAATAAATATTCGGCTAATGTTAGACAGGAGTTGTTTTATTAATTAATCTACGAGTTTGTGAGAATGAAAACTTATTTCAAATTCTGAATACTTTTGCCCTCCTAACGCACTCCAACTCAGGAATTTACTTGCCTTTTTTACTGATTGTATTGACAGCAAGTGCATCTTACGCGGTTTAAGTTATTAACCATGCTGTTTCAAACGCTATAAAGTTGCATTAGCATACACCAGTAGATTCCATTTAGTAGATTTTTTAAAGATTTTTACTCCATCAGTTGGATAGTAGTAAATCGATTTGAAGTAGCAGTATAACGTGTCATCATAGCATGCCTACGGCGTAGCATGCCTACGCCGTAGCAGTGCCACGAAACCGTTGCATGTTGTTACGCGATTAAAATCTTTTCGCTAAGTTTTTGAGCGAATCCGGAAACTTCTAACGGACGTCGCCGTACATCGCACGTGTTAGCACAGAATGTAAATTATTCTAACGAGTTAGAACAAAAATAACTATTCTAGTAAACGGTTTATACGTACTCCTCGTTTAAAGGGGTGAACGTTTGTATGTTTAAATACTTGTCTGATTCAGATTATACGTTGGACTTTTAATACAGTGCATGCGTGTCCAGAGCCACGGGCTAAATTCGGATGATGCTTGATCCGAAATACGAAAAACATAAAGAGTAGATTTAGCCCGTGGCTCTGGATATAACTTTTTTCTACTCGATGGCGACATCGTCATTATTGTCAATAGAAATAATAAAATTGTAAGCTCTTTCTACCAATGGCTGGCAATGGGCCAACCTGGGAATATCCTTCTGTCCACAATCAATCCAAATTCATTATTTACCATCAAAATTATCCCGCAAACCCACAGTGTGGTCTGACATTATTTTAATTGGTAGGTTAGTTAAGTAGTTAACGATCATTAAAGGAGTTTACTAGTGTAGTGCGGGTGTGTTTGTGTGTATCCAAGTTCACTCATCGTGTTTTCTTCTTTGATAATAGGATTTATTTGTTATGTGGGAAAAATGAGAATAAAGTAGGTATGGAGAAGTAAGCGTAGAATCTCAATTCTATTTAGTGAATGGAGTCTTGTACCTAAAACTCCAAAACGCCTTTGTGCTATTGGGACTCACGTCACTCACTCACGTCGTTCACTTGCTCTCATGGATTCAATAAAGCCTTTAACTCAGGAATGAAGTCACTTTCTACCTCATAATGTAAGATTATTTTTAATCAAACCATGGTTGCTGAGATTGTTTATCACAATTTACTAAACCTTGGTAGGTTTAGCTGCCATGGCTATTACTTACCATTAAAATCAGATCGTTAATCGCTTTAGGAATTAATTTGATCTATAATTATTTTATATACCTACGACCTCTGTGGCGCGATGGACGAAGGTCCGCCTGAGCAGGAGGCCGCAGGAGGTTGCGGTTTCGATTCCCGCCTTGAGACAAATATTTTTACGATCTGCAGGCATTTGTTCCTGGTGTTCTGGTCGTTTTCTATGTATAACAAAAAAACTATCAATGTAATGTATTTTATTACGTATATCAGTTGTCTAGTACCCATAACACAAGCTCTGCATACCTTGGGGCTAGATAATGCTGAGTGAATTGTGCAGCAGAATTTATTATTGTTTTATGTATATAATATACAGTGCGCCACGAAACACGTGTACAAGCCGAAAGGACCGATCTGGACCCCGAGGAGATCAACTTGTGAATAACGATTTTTTCACAAGGTGATCGGCTTAGTACCCATGTTACGTGGCACCTTGTATATTGTTTAGATCTGCAACTACCACCATCTCTTTGGAAACTCCGAACCAGTTATCATTGGTAAGCCGAAGCGCTGATTGTGATCGATCGTGATGGATGGCAGAGCCGTCCACTCGCCATGAATCAACCAACTTCACAACAACATGGACTGTCTCCATTAATCATCCATGATGGACATTCATGGAATTCAAAGATAGCTAAATAAGTGGAGATAATATCTAGAGGCGATGACCCGAGGATTACGTGGTATTAATGCGGTTTCCGCATTATGCGAGCGAATAATCGTTTGTTGTGTTGTTTTACGTTCGATTTTTTCATGTTAAATAACAGTTTCGTTCTTTGAAATAATTTGAAACGATTGAATAATATGAAAATTTGAAATGTTTGTTTTGAGGACGAATTGTACGACAACGAACACACATTAAAAAAAACATACCACTAAACATTAAACCTTCTCATCTTGTATTTCATCGGTTGGAAATCATCAATACAGCAAAGTTTTCAGTCAGGTTTAACTCTGACAAATAAGAGTGACACGTCTTCAGAGCAACGGGCGTGGATAGAATCTACTACCAATGGGATAGGACCATTACATACCATGATACAGAACAGTCAATAAATCATTAGCACAGTAAGATTTTGGCGAAAGGGAATAAAAGAGAGCGTGAGAGCCGTTTATTTTAGAAAGAAGCGAGTAAACATTTTCAGTTGTCTCTCAATTTTGTCTTCACAGGTATTTCCGCGAATGTGATGGACAGAGAACTGCAACATCACGGCTGGTTCTCCGAGATTAGTCCTGTTATAACTTTAATCTTGGCAACAAATTGCATAAGTTTAAAATATACCGTTGGAACAAGTCCAGAAGGCGCGTCATCTCAACTTTTAAATTGTAGAAATAGTTGGTAGAGTCCGACGGAATTCTATTTGAGCGGGGTAATTCCGGTGTCGACTTGATAAGGGCCTTGTAATTAGGTTTGTTTTGTCTTTTAATTAATTTTTCTCAGAGATCGAGGATTAAGTAATTAGGGAAACGATGGGGAGATACGAGAGCTTCTGACCTTTCCACTTGCGGCTTTGCCTTTCGTTGCGTAATACCTACCAGTCTCCCACATACACACACACACACACACACACACACTCACTCTACATTCAAAGTGTTTGGCTTGCCGTAAGGAGCCACCTACCACGAGTGTCAGTAGTCTCATGCGAATATAGCTCGAGACTATCGCATGTCATTCACTTGCTCGTGAGTGTCCTTTATTAGCTTCGTTTTCAGAGGAAAGTGGGAACAGGAATGAAGTCCTGGTGATCTGTGTGTTCTTTGGTAAACTCTGGTTCTCTGTCTGATCTCTCGCTTTCTATAGCTTCTTGGGCGACTTTGAACTGGTGGACCAGCCCCACCGTGAGTGTCCACGTCTCAGCTTACTCAGCTTACGCAGGAATTAACAACTAAATTCCTTATCCTTTGTTCTATCTATTTGTAACCATCCATTTGTAACCTTAGTGGAAAGAAATAAAGAAACGTTGTAAAAGGCTGCCGCTCCCGCTAATGCCGCCAACGAAGACGCACCCTATTCGTTATATTTGTATGTCAGAAGTAGAGATACATTACCCTGTTTCCGCATACTAGTTTTAGAACCTAGACTCCAGTCTAGTTGTGAGTACTTTTCGTTGTGTGTTTAGCAAATGAGGCGCATTTGCAGCGCGCGCTATTTCGGCAGATAACCGTGAGTTACGGTATTTGCTCGTTACTCAGAGTCTAGGCCTGTGTAGCGAGGGCCGGGCTTGTGTAGCGAGCGTTGGGCCTCGCGGGTAGCGACGTGTGCACACTGTTTATATTATTAGCTTGGAGCTAGATTGTTTGAATTGCCCAGCATTATTATATATTTATTTATTCATGTTGAGTTTTTAGGCATGAATTTATATATGTATAGCCACGTTTTCAGAGTTTTAAGGTAGGTAAAGTTTGCCAGCGTCGCTAACCCTATTCTAGTAGAAAAAAAATAGGCTCCGTGAAGAAATTATTTTTAAAAGTGTCTGCCTCCTAAATGATTGAAGAAAAACATGCGTTTTAATATGGTTTAAACAGTTATGTTAAGTCGAACGGACTTTGGTGGGGTAGAGTTGTTTGTATTTCTCCAAAGTATCAATTAAAATTACAAAACTCCAAATAACGTACAAACCAAAGTGATAAGATGGTGTGCGAGTCAATCAAAGGTACCTTCATAACTGTATCGCTTTACATTATGTTCTCACCTTTACAACCATGCAAGTAAAATTTGTTGTAGCTCATTAGAAGTAATGGAGCGCCAGATCTCGCTCGTTTGCAGCACATTCATTTGAAAATATGCAACACTATATTTCAAGTCTCACAAAGCTGACGTAGGGTATATTGAATCGTTGGTACAATAGTGTGGAACCCACCCGCACTCGAGTAGCGAGTCATCAAATATGCAGAGCAATCTGGTAGAGTCCGACCATCGTTGGATTATGCTGAAATATTGCTTATTCTTTATGTTTCTTCGTCAGCCTTTGAAAGAAATATTGGATTGTTTCATTACCCTCTAGGGTGCGTTGTCAGCGTGAAGAGAGTTGGGAGCGGGGACAAAAGTGGATTATTGTAAATACTCACCGACTTCGAAAAAAGGAGGAGGTTCTGTTTGGCAAAAAATATAGTTAAATGTTGTTCATTACGTATGTTGGCTAATTACTCAGTTTATCGTGAACTGATTTTGATAAACCTTTTGGTTTTGTATAGAGCATCATGCTAGATTGGTCCCATAAAAAATGTAACGATGACTCAATCCTAGCAGAATTTCGGCCTCGGCGGCCAGTCTCAACGAAGACTAGCTAGGTATGCGCATGGATCGCCGGATTGTATTTATTCCATGATCGCGTTGTCACACAGCGATATAATCAGTGCGATTATGTCTGTTGACTCACCCACAAAGGGGTCCGGGAACCATGCTGTGGGTGTTTACTATAATTGGTTTGTTGTGAATGCGGTGATAGCATAGTGGCGTGCGCGGAGCCACCTGACAGCTCCCACGGTTCACCTTGTACATGCTATTGTTGGTAAATGTCCTATACCTATAGGTAAAAATTATGTGGGTCTGTCAGGCAAATAATACCCGAATTAACATCTGTTTTAAAAACAGCCGAATGATGCAAAGAGCAGTACTGTATTGAGTGAAGGACGCGGGTTGAAGACCCGCTGAAATCGAAAATTTTAGCAGCAAATTTTAGTTCAAAATCAAACGAATACATATAAAAACAATATTTCGAGCTTCGTTGTAGATACCGGTGGTACCTTACCTATTCCTTTTCCGGGCCGATATATTGTGCAAAACTAACTCTATTTACTCGAAAATGTATGTATAGAATAGACTGAATTTTTAACACGTAAAGCATAGAGATGCATCCCATTCCAACCGCATTTGAGTGGCGCCAGTGTCGCGTCGCTTGACAGGGACTGCGTTTAACTTTGTTCTCGGTCGTTGCAATCAAAAGTAACAAAAGTTTTTAAACTTCGTGATTTGTTTTCATATAACAGATTCTCGGGTATTTATCGTGTACCTATTGTTTAGTTTTCCCGACGTTTCTATCGCGTTACAGCGATCGTGGTCACGGGGCGTCTGGATGTACTCGGTACGCGATAAATACCCGATAAATAATCTTTAATAAGTACCAAAAATTTGGAAGAATAATCAAACATAACAAAGCAGAAGCATAAAAAAACAGCTGATGGGAAAGAAATGCAGATTTTGAAAGCAAAATTTAGGCTTGTATCTAATGTTATATATTATTATAAATAAATATTCATGGGTTTTTTTCGAATGTCGGAAAAAATAGGTTAATAATGATGGCGTAATAATGATATGATATGCGTATGTTCAAAAAACCTACATAATCAGCGTATTAACACCCAGGGCGTCCATTCGAGGCTGTGACAGTAACAAATAAAGGAAACATTCTACCTTCAAGTGCAAACAATATGGCTCGTTATCCCGCACATCGCCAGAAAGCCGCCAAGATAATTTGTTTAAGGCTTAGTGCTGGAGCTGGGCCAAGTCGCCCTCGCAAGGATAAAGAAATAGGTACCCTAATGCTAAGCTGGCTGTGCCCGGCTAGGAGAGCGGCGAACGGACCACTAGTTCTACACGACCACCGACCACCGTCCACAAAAGGACTGGGCTCGTCAAAACGAGGAGGTCCGATCTGTCCAAAAGCATATGAGCTAAAATCGTCGGGGTGTTGACCTGTTGGCTGCCTCAGGTATCACTGGATTAACGCAGTTTAAGCCAATCTCCACTATAGCTGGCGAGACAGATCAGAACCGAGATTTTAAAAATACTGTTCCAATAAAACTTTATTAATAAAGAAAATTACAATCAAATAATAGGATTAAATTAAAACTACTATTATATGTAATTGTAAATAATAACTATTATTTACAATTGCAAAAATTGAGCGAACTGCAGACTGTTGCAAACAATCTACAGGTAGCTCAACTGATCCATACCAATACAATGGTTACAATTTTGAGTTGTCTAGTTATTAACATTTTCAAGGTTCAACATAGCCTGAATTTCCAAGCAGTGTTATTTTAGTTTACAACTTCTAACGAGTTTCCCTTGTGCACTGATCCTTAGCGAAGTGCACGGCATAGGGGCTCGGCTGCTAGATAAAAGTTAATTCCACAACAGAATTAAAGAATCAAAATTTACTGAACCGTTTATACTTTGAAAGAAATCTCCATTATTACCGAGCTTATCGAAAAAAATTAAATAGCACATTGGAGATGGATCCTACTGGGCCTACTGGGCTTATTACTGGTGCAGCCAGCGTCTTGGGGACGCGCGCGAACTGGTATTGATTTGGATCAATTGAGCTATCTGTAATGAGCGCAATTGTTTCAATTGTAAATACTCTTTCTAATTTTATTTCTATTCATCATCATCATCAGCCTATATCAGTGTAATTTTACGGATTATAAGACTACCTACATCGATCAAAAATGTCCGGCTTTGCCGGCCCCCCTTAGATTCACAATGCGCACGCCACAACCTTCAGTAGCAAAAGAGAAACATTTTGACATGTTAGGAAAGCTTTTCAACTAGTGTCATTTTAGCGTTCAGACAAAAAGCATGGGTAAGTGCTCGTACAAAAAATGCAAGAATCACTCGTCCAAAGTGCTGAAAAAGGATGGAATTTCTTATTTTCAGTAAGTTTATATATATTTCTTACCCGTATATTGAGATGTGAGTCATATACTTGTGAAATCAGCATAAAATATTGTTGTTTGGTTTGCCTATGTTAAAATATTAATTTTGTTCTAAATTGATAAATGGAGAGGCTATTTCTTCTAAATTTTTTTTTTCATTTTTAGTATGTATTAATATATTTTTCATAAAAATAAGTTTAATATTACTAGTTGATGATTTTTAAAATAACTAGTTGGCCCGCCCTAAAATTTCATTTGCGTAGACTCTCTAATAAAAGAAAGACTAGGTTCTTACCTACCTACCAGAAGTATGAATTTATAAAACGTTTATTTTTTGTCCCGTAAAAAAAACTCGTGCAAAGCCGCAGACAGGAACCAGTTCCTTTTAATCTAGAGTGCCTGCCTGAAATTGTATTTTAAGTTTAAATTGTTGTATGTCTGAAATGACCCTTTTGTATAAATACCTACTGTTGAGACACCAATTTATAGTTTCATCAATAAATGATTCGTTATCTTTACCTGAATTCTGTTAATTAATCCTTATAGAAAATAAACTGAGTAGGTAGGTATATAATTCTCAGGAAGGTACCTACCTACTTACAAAATAAAATAAAATGAATTCGACTCCACCAATCTCTTGTTCCGTATGGAAAAAACTTGTCAGGCTCTGCGCAAACTGTCTGCGTCAAAACAAAACGTAGACAATTTTGATTGACATTTTTGTAAGGCTCTAGGAATCTACGGGGGAGGCCGCGAACTACTTATTTTTGATCGAAGACTACCTACCTAATAATGGCGAAACTTGTAGAAATTATGAAAAGGAGGATGCTAAATATCACACATGTCATATGTACCTAAATACTTGTCACTGCGTCAAACTGAAATTTGTCATTAATTTAGCGAAAATCGAAAATAGAATAGTAACTTTTATTTCTAAATGAAAACAGTTGTCAACTTTCTTGTCTATACTAATATAAAGAGAAAAGATTTGTTTGTTTGAATTGAATAGGCTCCGAAACGACTGGACCGATTTGCAAATTATTATACCATTACAATCCTACATTATCCCTGATGAGCACAGGCGATAGCATATACCCGAACGAAGCCGGGGCGGATCGCTAGTCATACATAAGTATCCAAATATAACTTGTCACTGCGTCAAATTGAAATATGTCATAAATTTAGAGAAAATCGTAAAGTCAAAAGCAACTTTTCTTTCTAAATGAAAACAGTCGTCGACTTTGTTGTATCTGATAAACAAAACAAGGACCCACCATTTTGTATGACTTAGTAATGTTTTGTTTAAGTAACAATAACATACAAATTCCCATCAAAACATATTCCTAAGTAGAAAACTTAAATTGCTTCTAAAGTTAGACTTCCATTTGCGACAAAGTAGCAAACAACCCTGAGCTTATTACAAAATCGACTATATTTCCTGTGCGGCAAAGTGGGTTATCGAGCAACAAGTTTGGAATGAAGATGTTGACGTAAGCATTTGATTCCTAAATGCTTACGTCAACATCTTCATTCCAAACTGGACTGGAACGAATTTGTGTGAATAATAAATATTTGTCGTCCAAGACGATCGACGGGCGAGGGGTTAAAGGAAAAGAATCCGTGATCGAAGCCGGAAGTAAGACTTATGTGGAATTTCTTCCACTAGTAGACAAAAATTGAAGTGGACAAAATCAATAACATCTTTTTTCTTATTTGATAATAATTACTATTTAGAAACCTGTTTATAGTATATTTGACGAGTCTAAGGCCCGTATTATAAAAACCTGCTCAGTCATAGATCTATACTTGAGTGACGTTTATGTCATAGAAAAGCGTTACTCAAGCATCGCTTGATGGCCGAGTAAGCTTTCATAATACATGCCTAAGTGCTTATTTTGTAAGCCTAAAGAAATAAACATTATTGATATTAGATTTCACAAACAGAACCCTGAGCTTAGTTTCTCTAAAGTGTAGTTCCATTTTTAACCGATTTCAATAAAAGAAAAGGTTCACAATACCGACCTATATTTTTGTTAAGTACGTAATGCTACTTGATTCTCCACGAATGGTAATCGATTTAGCTAATTCTTTCATTATAAATAATAAATAAATAATGCTGGACAATTCACACAGAATTATCTAGCCCCAAGATAAGCAGAGCTTGTGTTAGGGGTACTACGTAACTGATATTCATAATATAATACAAAACATAGTTAGATATGTTTATTATACGTACATAGAAAACGACACTCTGGACAAATATCTGCAGATCGTACAAACATTTGCCCCGAGGCGGGAATCGAATTCGCAACCTCCTGCGTCGCTGGCGGACCTTCGCCCACCGCGCCACAGAGGTCGTCAAATGTTTTGCTTTTCGCTCGTTAACTTTATCCGACTCGACTGTTATCACGGTTAGAACACAGCTGCTACTGTCATTTCATTAATTTCGTTTTAAACAAGGTACAGTTACTGAAGTATAACATAAATTTAGGAGCGTTGGTCGAATTTCAAGAGTTGGCCAACAGCGCAGAATTTACTTGGATCATGATTTGACTATTAGGGCTCCGTACCTCAAAAAGAAAAAAGGAACTCTTAAAGTATCACTTTGTGGTCTGTCTGTACGTTAGTCTCCCTCTTTTCTTAGGAACGCGTGGAGATATTCAGTTGAAATTAACATCAAATATTTAGGTCCGTAACCGCGATATAAATAAAAGTTCTAGGTCAATGCAATGATTCAAGAGAATCAGACGCCCACAAAACCGTTATGATACTTCCCGTTGAGCTAGAATCATGTAATTTGATAAGAAGAAAGGTCTTACAGAAAAATAAAGGAAAAAATTAAAAAAGTAAATTTATTGATTATTCACAAAAAAAAAAATCTCACCCCGGACCGAAACCTATAGGGTACTTTCCCGTTGACCTAGAATCATGATATTTGGCAAGAAAAAAGGTGTAACCAGTATACAGAACCCTCGGTGCACGAGTCTGAATCACACTTGACGTTTTATTTGGTTATTTTAAACCTACCTCATCGTACCTACTTGCCTATCATTACCTTCCTTTATAAGTGAGGTAGAAAAAGCTTAGGCTGTAGCGTTTTGCGGTAAAATAGATCACAAAATTCCGCACGTTCAACGCGGTATAACTACATCGTTTGTGGTGTGGCCTAGTGCTCAGGCAGCTTATCCGCGACGGTCGATGTTACAGTCGAAACCTAAAATTCAAAATGAGACAAAAGTGTTATTGACATAACAAAAGTTCATAACTTGATTTATTTGATTTTTGGGTAAGTTTGTTATTGTGTCTAGTAAAGTATCGCTCACAACTATATATACACTATAAAAACACGTAGGTACACTATAAAAAAATGGACTTGCTAGATATTAGTCAAGCAGATTTTCGTTAGTACAACAGCATCAATTTCATCCCCGCAGCGGAAAATTAAGGGAATCTGATTGGTTTCAGTGAGCCTGCGGTGTATGCTCTATTACCTACCTACCTCGCCGGCGCGTCGCGTCCCGCCGGCATCCCGTCCGCGTCCCATCGCGTCGCGTGGCTGCGAGCTCGTTACAGCAGGCGCTAACCACACAACGCAAACCAATCAGTAGGTATACATCTAAACTCCGCACGCAATCAGAATGGGACGGAAACTTATTAAAGTAAATATTACCTATGTTACCCAATATCTCATACAATCCGCGCGTTGTCAAAATTAGAAGGAATCTTGTCAAATTAATTCCCAACCGTTTTTGTTTCAGTCTGAAATGGTTCTGTAATTCTTGTTTGTCTGTCTGTCTTATAATGTACTTAAAATTAAACTAATAATGTCGTTGATGGAAAGATGTTTTTACGACATGAAGGAATATTTTAATTACAAAACGTTTTAATAGGTACCTGACATCAATAATGTCAAAATTTTGACTGTTATTGATTTTATTTGATTTATCTTTTTTTGTATTAAATTTCTTATTATTATATGAATGTGTAAAATATTGCACGCCTTGACGAGGCAGAATGTAAAGGAGCTATTACTTTATTATTAAGACCTATTGTACTAACATTCCTGCTAATTAAGATTTTTATGATTATGTCTGTTACCTTTTCACACCTAAGCAGCTGGACGGATCTCAATGAAAATTGGCAGGGAGGTAGATGGCATCCTGGAGATAGATATAGGCTACTTTTTATTGCGGTAAAGCACGTGCGAAGGCGCGGACAGAAGCTAGTGCTAAATATGTTTTAACGGAGAACACGCACCTGATATTGTGATGGTCATAATGTAGTGTAGGTATTGATGTAGGTATAACTTTTCACAATTATACTGAGTATGTCTTGGTGCGTATTCAATTGTCGGTTAGAGTTCGACAGAGGGTTCTGATAACTTTTAGGGTAATTTAAATATAAAAACAGTAGATTGGTAATTGTGGAAAAACTCCCCATCGTTTCCTCCCCTCATTTAGAGGATGCATTTTCAGCAACCTATAATCTTTCTTCACCGGAAGAAAGAAAGAAAGTCTCCCACTCTGTTTCACAAACCTGGATATTTTTTGTAAACAAAGGGAATACAAAACCCAAGGAATATTGGTGGAAAATATTTAACGACATATCATCGAAGCGAAGCACAAAAGCTCTTAACAATTTTTGGTTTTGAAAGCTTTTTTAATCATTTAAGATTTCTCTTTCGTTTTAATTCAAATTTATACATTTTTAGCGACACATGAGAGATTCTACGTTGTTAAAGTTAATGTTCTAGTTTTAAGTGATAACCTTGCGGTCACCTTGTTGTTTTCTGTTATTGTTATCAGTCTTTGTTAAGTTTCCATTCATAAATGTCTTTGTTGACATAAAATATCTTGAATTCTAAATCGGATTTGCTCTGTCAAAATGATGCCGAGTTTTTAGCGTTAGTAGTTTTTTAATGTTACAAGTTCTTACACTAGTTTCGAAACTAGAGGAATATCCAACTGAGCCATAACCATACTCGCCTATCATGAGGAAACTTGCTTCTCGAGCTTTATGTGGGCCACGTCTCGTTTACCGTTTTGTTTAACCTGCACCAAGTAAACAAATAAAATGTTTACCTAATTGTTGAAAATTACCTAATTTGACCAATATTATAGAACTCGGTACTCAGTAGCTCCGTCTTCTATGTTAATTTTAAGATGGTTAATGTGGTATAAACTTTATCATTAACTTTAATACTATAAAAACTATCGTAGTTTAACGAATTAATTACGGGTGTAAGCGGGTTAACTACGGTATGAAACGTTAAGGGATGAAACGTTGGTGATCTTCCAACACAAATAAGGTTCGTAGTTAACCTGCTTATATCCGTTACTGACTGACTTGACTTTTTCATTATTTTTTGATGATTCAGGTTTTTGTAGCTGTTGCTCCCGTGCAAGCTTCCGTGCTTTCTTTCCAAGCTTTTTTTCCATCTTTAGTGCTTTTTGAAACGGTGTTACCATGTTGACTTGCATAGTAATATAATTACTTCAGCAGTTATTCAAATCGAGTTGAAGAGTAAGAGTTGCGTGCCCGTAATGGTTGTTGGCTGGACGCGATGGCTGGCCGCCAGCTCGCGCCGCCGCTCCGGTGACAGCCACGGTTTATGATGCCGCACTTGCGTCCCCCGCTCCGCACGACACAATTGTTTCAAAAAATATGTGGCCACTAGCAGAAGAAAATGGGGACCTGACCTATAATATTCGTAGGTGGAGGTAAGGAGTAATACCTTATGAATGAAGACTAGAGGTGTCTTTTCAATTAATAGTATAACTAGTCAGCAGATATATCTACTGTTGAATGAACCTTCTTCAAATAACCTCCTTGTTTGGGGGAGGTTCGTTTTGCTGTTATCAACAAAATAATGATTAAAATTATTTAATTTTACGTTACTATTGAATGATAATGGCAAATTGTGATAATAACCAAGCATCTTACTGCGATAAACAATCCGCCTGGGATCGGCGATCGCAGTAAAGGCGTTAAAAAAGCAGAAGGAAGCTGCTGCCCTTGCTGTGGTAGGTTCCTTTAGTCGACTCTTACGACATTCATTCGCTTCTAACACCGCGACAGCCACGGCAATATGACAACTTTTAATGAATAGGGAGAGAGCTGTTTTAAGAGTTTCCAATGAAACGGTACGTGACCCACGTCGAATAAACGAACCTTTGCAGCTAGAATGCGTTCGTGAACAGCGTGCGCCGCAGTTGGCCGGCGGCTTTATTTCAAACTATTTTATACAAGTGACAGATCTGCGCACTATGCGTTAGCGGAACTGCGCGGCCGCGGCACTACCCGTCAAATGACGAAAAGGGCCGCGCGGCTTATTTGGTGATTTTGTTCTAATTTGACATAAAGTGTCGCGGCCGCGCAGTTCCGTTGTAGCGTAGTGCGTTTCCACCTTTAACTTATTCTACATTACATAGAAATGATCTACGTTTAGGTAAGACAATTGTCGTTCTACACATCGTACTTTAAGATTATCCTGTAATTCTCTCTAAGAGAATGTATATTCTTTTGACAAATTGAAATTCTAAATCCTTAGCCCGTAATTATCTCTGACAAACGAATAACACTATATTACAAGCTGTACTCAGGAAGGGTCAGGGACGTCATCGTGTAATAGCCTCAGAAATGCCAGTACTTACATTTATTTCCATACGAGCACGGCGAACGCCGCCAGGAATATTCAAGCAGCCACTTTTAATTACAAAGTTTCGCTGGATCGTAATTCGTACGTTGAATTCAATGAGAACGAAAACCTAGGAATTAAGTTCTACAAGGAGCGTGCGCGAAGGAAGAAATAAAATGAAATGTCAACGTTTTGCGACTTTTTACCGACTGCGAGACGTCTTAGCTTTTTATACTCATGTCTTAGAATAAATAAGTTAATAATGATAAATAATGTTGGATAAATCAAACAGCATCATCTAGCCCCAAGCTAAGCAGAGCTTGTGTTATGGGTACCTAAGCAATAATGTACCTAACTTTATATCATAAGACCTTTTTAACAAAGAAAATTACTAAAAATATTTGAAAACTTGAATTAAAAAAGTCATTTACCAGCCATTTCTAGAAATACACAGTGTAGCTCTAAAAAACATTTTAAGACAATGTATGCCGTTCACTTCCATGTTAATCAAGTAAAAAAGTGAAATAAAAATAATAATTTCTTCATATACATGGCTGATGACTTAATAGGCGTGCCATCAATTTCAATGGCGATTGACACGCCAGCCATGTCATTAAATATTTGTTCACGTCACGAGTTAACGAAGAAAGTAACCGCGCCGTTACGAAACGGTTTACGACCAGATAAAAGCGATACCTGAAGCTTGTATTCCGTTCTGATCTCTTATTAATTATTATATAGGTACAGCAGCTTTTATGACATTTCTTGACATGTATTAACTTAATCTTATTTATTTTCTGACATTATTTCAATTGTAATTTTTGTAAACCCTAGGCCCTTTTACAGCCAACTCTAATAATTTATTATTTTATTGAACCTATTTTTAAGAACTTACAGGAATCACTGTCGTTCTGTTTCTCTTGTGTTTTAAAATTCCTTATTTTAAGTATTGTGAGTTGGTGTTTCCTTTTGTAATATTACTACTAGAAATAACGACATCAAGTGTATATGTAATACCTACGGTGGAAATATATAAAATGAAATATTAACTGAATAATGTCTAGGCAGGTAGACGTGCTAACTCAAAAGCCACTAATTCGTGACTAGTTTAAAATAAATTAGTATCTATACATAGGTCCGGACATTGAGGCGTTACGCGACTCCCGGCCCGTCATCCCTGCGCCGCCGGAAGATGGCACCGACAGCGTTTCCGGTTTCAGAGAAATGACGTAAATCTTCGCTTAATTAGGTTGTTATTGCTAGGAATTAGTTTGTTATAGCGGTTTTCAAGATTTTTGTCATTACATTACAGTCCTCGCCGTCCCATTTGGGGTAATCTCTAAGAAATTATTACTGATCAGCTGCTGCCTGCGGCTTCGCCCGTGCTTTGAAAATTGGTTCAGTACTGAACCTAGGTTATCTCTGGATCCACTGAACCAATTTTGAAAATTCATTTACCAATAGAAAGCTACACTATTTGTGAGTGTCATAGGCTATATATTAACCCGACCCGATACATGAAAAGCACGGGCGAAGCCGCGGGCAACAGCTAGTCAATAATAATTTCTTAGAGATTACCCCAAATGGCTCTACAACGTCACAAACAATTCACAAACTTGTACCTTTTTATAATATTAGTGGCGTAGTTGATTAGGCCACCCACGCGTTGGACTGACCAGATCAAGTCTGCCGTTGGGGGTTCGGTTAACGAATGCAGCAGGATGACCTCTAGCAGGCAGCGGTGGCGAAATGTCGTGAAGCGCATCACATCTGCCCCTTCCAATACTGCTACGAGTACTTAACGATCACGACCGCTCTGTCAAGAGCGTGCCGGATAAGAAGTTGACTATAGCGCATTCCTGTATGTGGTCGCGAGTTCAAGTCTCGCCAAAATCTAAAATTTTTAGGATATTTATAAATCCAATAAATTAAATTGTGTCAAGATTGATAAAGAGTTTCTTTAAGTAAAGAAAGTAGTTGTAAAAAATGTTTTGAAAGCGAATTTTCTTGCTCTCAAAAACCTAAAATGGAATTCTTATTTATGTTAATTCGTATTTGAATATGGGGAGGAATTCGGTGAGATATTTCCGTCAGGTCCTCAAGTAGGTCTCGAGTCGGATTATTTTTGTACTCGATTAGAATTTCAATTTGTTTAGTTTTTGCCAAAATATATTTTTAAAGACTTTCATGCCTCTGAAAAATAAAGCGAGACCATTGCCCTGCAGTCAGATACTACAGGCATCTAAATTATATGTATAAATAAAAATAAATAAATAAATAATGGTGGACAATTCACACAGCATTATCTAGCCCCAAGCTAAGCAGAGCTTGTGTTATGGGTACTAGATAACTGATATACATAATACAATACATAGATAAGATAGATATTTTTTATTATACATAGAAGACGACCAGAACACGCTGAACAAATATCTGCAGATCGAACCCGCAACCTCCTGCGTCGCAGGCGGACCCATAGATGAATACTAATAAACGGGGAATCGCCCACCGCGCCACAGAGGTCGTCGATTACTGATTTAAATACACTTATTTATCGGTTAATGTAAAGTTAAACCTATAGAATGCAATAAATGATTGAGTATTGTCGGATAAGCGAACTAATTACCGCCAACTACCGGTAGGTGAGTAGTAAACGATTATCACTAACTTAGCGTTAGTGTGATTGTGTATTTCTCATCACCTTATAGATAATATTCCACAGGTGACAATCAAAAACTTTAACATGTCAGTTTCCTTCACATGCATCATGTAGTAGTTTCATGTCAACAGCTAGCGACGGGTTCGAGGTCGATTAAAATCGTAAACGCTTCGATAGCGCCTTCTAATTTTTCTAGTAGCGACATCTAGTTATGCTCCGTTTAAATTGGTTTGGACACAGCTGATATGATAGTAAGTATGCGGGAGCTCTACCAATATTGTTATCACCATGTACTTATCCGTTCGTGGTAATAAAGGTATAAAGAAATTATTATAATAAATAAAAACGTCAAGTGCGAGTCAGACTAGCACAACGAAGGTTCTGTAACGGAACATTATATTAATTATATAAATAAAAGACCTTGTTTCTTGCCAAATATCATGATTCTAGCTGAACGGGAAGTAGGTACCCTGTAGGTTTTGGTCCATGACGAGACTCAATCAAAATAATGCTTTACTGATTAACAACTTAGTACAAAAACCTACCTTTCTTAGCAGTGCAGTGGTTTGTGTTATTCTAGCGTAGGTATGATAACAAAAGAAACCAACTCTTCACATGCTTCACAAACACATTCTCTCGACATGACTTATACAGAGGTATAAGTTTAAGGTGATTTAATAGCCCAGCATGCTGTGCCACTGTCCGTCTGCTGTTTGGTTTATCCTTCGTGCGTTCGTGCAGCCAGTACAGGGAAAGAAGGTACTCGCAACAAGCAATGAGACGGGTTTTAGAACAAGACGTAACGTATTATGCTCGCTGAGAATGGTACACCCTGTAACACCGCTCAGACCTGGTTTTATACTAACTACAAGTATGTTGTTGTTATACCACTTTTCTAAGTTTCTTTTCATGTTAATACAAATATGATTTGACGCAGCTTATTATTTATTTATATTCAGACTAATATTATTTAATTTTAATTCTTTGATTTATTGACATTTAGTATAATTTTTTCTTTTTATTATGTTTAATTTTTAATTAGACGATAAGTATTTGATTTGTATTAAAAAATTGAATGCCTAAGCAGAGGCAGAAAACAATGATCCCAATGTGTACTATAAGATCTTTAAAACATTGTATTTTCAAGCAATAAACGAACTTTGACTTTGACTTTAAGAATCATTTTCATAGTGAGGTCATCGAAAGAACAGATCGGCCGTTCTTCCTCCACATCCTATAATGGCCTATTGCTGGATGCAGGCCTCCCCCTGATGGCCGCCATATTGGCTTTTATTTCATGGGGGTAAAACCCATAATCCCCACGCTTGGCATTGGGTATCGCAGTTCGGTGGTAGATCTACTGCCCGACCCCCGGTGTAACGGCACATACGGGTAGAGTTGGGGTGGTGCAGATTCTAAGCCGGCACCACATGGCCGTCCTTCGTTTTGTGCAATCCGACGACATCTGTCAGCTCCGTACGTTTTTCAAAGTAGACCTCCTGAGGCCGCAGTATTGGCAATGACAAAAAAATGACAATGTTATTAACTAAACACTTGTCTACTTATCAAATAACTACTCTCCTATGAAGTATATCGGTACTAATAGTAGTTTCATGAGTCCATTAGTGTTGGTGACGTCATCGCAGCTGGCGTACGTCATCGTTCAGCATGATAAACGACGTAATGTTGTGTGTGACAAAACTCGCTGCAACACCATTTGAAGAAACTTTCACGTCGTAATGACTTTGTAGAAATTATTGAAATAACGCTGCAATTTATCAAGATAATGTAACGAAATTTAACCTGAATGGAAACAATGAACAATTCAGGACAAAGACTCAAACCAAATCAAATAAAAAATTCTTTATTTCCATAAATACAAAAAAGTACACTTAGAAAAGGTCAAATCTGACACGGAAATAAAGTGATATTTGATTTCTGTCGCTTCGGTAGGTAGACTTAAGTAAAGAAGCGACGGAGAAACCTTTAGCCTGTTAATTGTTATTTTTCAACACGTCCCAAGCTTTTTTATCTTCTAGATAATCTGATATTTTGTAGTAAGCCTTTGTGCACAGAAAGGTGTGACAATTTGATTGAATTTATTTACTGATAGATGTTGCAACTCACTAGGAGTTTTGTTGTAGAAGCGTACACTGAGGCGAGGGTGAAAGACATTCTCTCGGAAATATTATTAAAAAATGTTCACCTACAGTTTGGGTGCATTGTGAAAATCATACGCGAGTGTTTTTACACTCAATTTTTTATAGCTAAATACCAAAAGTGTGGATGGATGGATGCATGGATGGCTAAATGTTTTTGTTGGCCATCCATGCATCCATCCATCCACACTTAAATAATTATTTTACTATAAAAACTAGCGTAGTTTATGTCATTACGGATGTTAGCGAGTTTCATTCCTTAACGAGGGACTTCTTCAGGGTGAGTGCGGATCGAGAAACACAAATAAAATAAGGTTCGTAGTAAACCCGCTTACATCCGCTATTATACGACGACGATACATTCGTCATCTTTTTGCGGAGTAGACCCGACCTGTTTGCTCTTTTCAGGTAGTTTCAGGATCTCTACTTATAACTTCACAACTGAGCGTTGTACGAATCTGAATCACAGCGAAGTCACGTTTTACAATCTGTTACCTACTTATAAGGTTGTTGGTTTATTTCCAGGGTTTGCCGTCATGGAAGTTGTCATTGAATCGTTTGCGGAAGAAATGTTCATTAGCGTACCCATGTGTGCTGATGATGACCCATTATGAGAGTGTGACCTGATAGTCATGTCGTAATATTTCTACAGCAACTGAAGGAATAAGTTCCCAAAAAAACTTTTTATATCTTCTTTTGACTAGAGGCAAACCAACTAAATGTAACTTTAGTCTTTGAACAGGTTTGGATAAACTTTAATGTTACACCTCGACCTCACCTAGACCTTTTTCGATGGAACCGACTAAGATTTCGTGGCTTAGTTGGTTAGAACACACCCGTACTGAGAGTGGGGCGCGCGCGGGTTTGAGTCCTTACGAAATCGAAAAAAATTTGAGAACTTATTTCATTTCTAAGTGATACCCAGAGTGCGGAGGCACAAGAAGTAATGCAAAATATCTTGCAATTAATGTGTTTTTCTAATCTGATGAAGTAAAACTTTGCAAAGGGAATAAACACTATCAGTACATTCCCGAACATAACCTGACGCAGGTTTCAAACACGTTTCAGAACCCTAGCTTTCAAACTAGAAATACAACCAGCCTTCAGACTCCCGCCCGCCCACCGGGGCGACGATAGACGGGGTCACGCTACACTGGTCGTATTCAGCTGACCACTGCAGTGGTTTGCTAAAGCCGCGTGTAATGGAAACCGGCCAAACCACCATCTTTATTTCGTTATTTTTAGTATCTTATGGGATTACTTTTGTTATTGAATCCTTGTTACGTCTGGAAAAATACTGTGCTCATCTTAAGGTAATCTAGTTTTGATAGCAAAGAGGTTTCACTGAGAAAAAATGCTTGTATAAGCATAATGGAAAAATACGCTACCTCACATGTCATGACAGCGTTTTTGATAGTCACTCAATAATTTTAATGATTATGAAGCCAATAATACGTACCTAAAGTAATACGTACTCGAAGTCGAATCTACGTATGTGTGAGTTGTCAAACATATAACTTTCGGGTTTTTGCTCACACCAACACACGTACGAATAGTTTCCTATTCATGAGACATATTTCCGCAATTTCAATCTATTGGCTACACCAAGTATTTGAGTACTATCATTCATATCATGATAATAATAATAATATATATTCATATATTATGCCTTCTGCTCGTGAAAACCACAACACATTTACTTAAAAAGTACAAGAATTAATACTCAATTCCTTGAAAATATTGGGTTCGACATCTGCTGGGTAGAACGAACGGAATGAACGCCTTTACCGAATGTACAATGAACCGGAGAATTAACTACCTAATTACTAGCTGCTCCGCGTGGTTTCACCCGTGTTAAATTTGAACTCTATGACAAAAATCAAGTCGATTAGTTGCTTAGTTAGGACGTAAAGGAAGGACAAACAAATAAACACACTTTCGCATTTATAAAAATATTAATATTAGTTAGTAGACGGCGCATTCGGTTAGTGGACAGTTGTGTGTTCAACACAAGCCTTCATTTTTAAGTAGCTTAAAAACAAAAGAATAACACACAAAAGACTTCAGATCCGATCATGAATAAACATTAAATTATAACTTTCGTGACGCCACATGTCGCTGTGAGCGAGTTTCGGAATGTTTCTCTGCCATTTTTGGCATGTCGTGTTGAGAGGAACATTCGTAACAAACGTCGGAGGTGCTACATCGCGCCACATGGAATTGCGGCAACTTTTAATGAGTGGTCGAGAGACACGTTTCTCGTTGTTGTAGGTATCTCATCTCCTTGCTCCAATGGATTTAACTTAGCTGTATGATTTACAGACGAATCTTTACTGTAGGTCACTTTACTTTTTAGCGCATAGCAGTTTTTTTCAGCTAATGTAAAAGTTACTATACTGTTTGCTTAATCACATGTTTAAAAGATGTTACAGAAGAATATTAATGAAGGAATGTAATTTTGCCCTTTATGGGTGTGCAATTATTTGTCCATTTTCACGCATAGTTATAACAAAAAAAATATAGGTAGTGTTTTTTTTACAGAAAAGCTTTAAAAGTAAATTTCGGTGGGCAAACGTGCCTTCGAGATATGTCAAAAACGCGGTCTGGTTCTCGCTCCCGCTTCCTACCGAAAACGCGACCTAAGGATGCTAATGCACTTTTATTTTTTGTACAATTAAGTACGTTCGACGTTTGTAGTAAACAATACCATTGTTTACTACAAACCCTACAAAGGCACTGTTTTCATTCATGGCTTAGTTTCGTTAGAAGCACTAGCTAAAAGGGTTCAATCTTGTTCTAAAAACTTGAAAGGTTACTGGTACTTATACTTACCTATTTAGTTTAAATTGTATGCATAAGTTTCATATTTTTTTTTTTATTTTCTCACTCTCTTTCATAATAATTCTCTCTTTTATAATAATTGGTATATTACATGTAGGCATGTAAAGTCAGCTCAAGCTAACAATTACTACGATGTATGATCGTCTAAGATCGAAAATCGAGACTAGAACGATCTGTCGTAGCGGAAGTGACGCGTCCAGTCACGTCGCAGCCTCAAGGGGCGAGGGCGGGCGGGCGGGGTAGTCCACACTCTAAGTTGAGCGCTGCCATTTGTCATTCCAGAGAAACTGTGCTGCATGCAGCTGGCTCAGTGAAACTTTAAACTACGAGTATATTGACCAAATCTTTAAAGTTTTGTCAGCTTTTTTCTGAAAATTCTTTGTTACTAAAAAAGTATCGTATGTATTGCAAAAACGCAGAATCATGTCACGGAAATCCCTAAAGATACGACAAAAAAGTAGTTAAAAGAATCAAGACCTATTATTTTAGAAAAAAGTGGTTGCCATAGACTAAGATACCTACTGGGCGCTGTATGAAACTCAAGTGTCAAGAATCTGCCAGCTTAAAGTGGAAACAGAAAATTATTTCGTTGTTTATTTTATGACACTTGACTTTTGTGCAGCACCATTTATGACAAAAATCAAGTCATAACTTTACTGAGTCGAGTCAAAATAGAAAGCGTGATTGTTTTTTTAAGGATTGCATTGAAAAGTGCTCATTTAAAAATGCACAGTTGCACACACTCGAGCTCTATTTCCAGCTTCCATCGCTTTGCAAATCCAGCCAGTTCTGGCTGCAAGGAGTTTCGTGACCTCCTTACGGATGTTAGGTGGTTGTCTGGATTTTGTGACAATGGCAACACTGGTCTGCTTGTTCCAAACATATGTTGTATAATGTGAAAAATGTACCAAGATGCATGTATATACAGTGAGCTAGCGTGTCTTCAGATGGCAGTAACGTCGTCGTCAGGCGCTGTGCTGTGAATATCAACTGTTGGGTTGGCTCTAGCATGGCTCTAACGGTACGCTTGATGTCCTAGAGTCCCCAGATGGCTCTTTAGTGCTTTACATCAAATCTCTGGACTGCTATAAAGAGTGGACAAGTTCATTTCCACACAGTATACGTATAATAGCGTAGAGGCATTGATTGGCGGTGGAAAATTTCTCGATTTCTATTTTAAAACAACGATGAAAAAACTGGGATGAAAAAGGCTACCTACAAAAAGCAATTTTTAATCAACAGGAAATATCACGCTTTTATCCTCAAAAAACATCATGGCGGATTTCGTGAAAGCGGTTTTTCCCGGCTGATTTGCCCAAATAGGTTTTGCGGTAACGCAATCTTCATGCTTCATCGAATTATGAAATAAACCCAATGGTTTGTTTTTATTTTACCTGTGCGTTTTTATTCGCAGCGAATTATAATTTTACGAGTTATAGTTATGTTTTTAAATAAAAATCTTACTATAAATACGAAGGCGAAAGTTTGTGCCGTTTTGTGCAGACGTTAGTCTGAAGAGATCGCCAAAACTACTCAATTGATCGGCCTGAAAACACACAAAAATTTCGACCTGGAATAATTTATAAACATAGGCTACTTTTTATTTATTACCCGACTACCAACAGGGGAGGGTTATGAGGTTAGCACCCTATGTTTGTATGTTTGTATGTTTGTATATTTGTATGTTTGTATGTTTGTATGTATGTGGCCGATTTCTTTGTTCCCACGTAGCGCTGAAACTACGGGTTCGATTTCAACAAATTATGTATCGATTGATTCGTCTCAATACCCCGATGGTTATAGGCTATAGGATTTAGGGCTCCGACCCCGAATAAGCCTTCAAAACGCGTATTAAAGTTTAGGTAGCCGCAGGCTGCAGGCCCCATAGAGAAAAATTACAATACCTACGACCTATTTTCATTTTCAACTCTATGCCTATCAAATATGACCGATACGTCACTCTATTTTGTCAATGTAAATGTTTCAAACTTTTATAACTTTCACGTAGTCGGGTTGTAGTTTTTAACTTTATCTTGTTCAAAAACATTGCGAGTGAAGCCGTCGGCAGACGCTAGTATAAAAATATAGGTCAGTCATCAAAACGTACCCTCGTTTTGATGACTGCAGGTTTCTCGCATTAATTGCAATAACACGCAACGAGTGACGGCTGGCGCGGTTGAGCCGATCACTAGGAAATGCTTTTAAATGACCTATAGGTATTTTACTTAACTTTTATAAAAAGCACTGTTGATTTTATAATGGACTTTTAATCCGCGCTGGATAACTCACATTTAAGCCAGCATTTTCCATGGTCCGACGTTTATTATTATGGCTTGATGATGAACAAAATGACATTTTATTATTGACTAGCAAACCATCCGGTTTCGCACTTGGGTAACAGAGCGGTCAATACAACTTTTAAGAGGAATTTCGTATTACATTAATTTGATACAACTGCATTGGTTCACAAATGCCAGCCGAGTCCATATTAGAAACGCACCTTTGTACAATATGGTCACAATAAAACATTTTATTTGATTTAGAATTTATTTGGCGTCAACTAAACTCTATTAAATTTGCCAGCCAACTCTTAAATCACATTTTTTATTTTATTTATACAGAATTGCTTTGTAACAAACTAAGACGTTATTCACAGTAATTCCTTCAGTAGGATAGGAACTAAGATACAAAGTTGCGGTGGCCGGCGCGGTGTCGAACGGGGTCGGACTTGCAGGGGACTTGTAAAGTTGTAACGACTAAAGGAGAAGTTTACAACGTTGCGACAACAATGTATACGTTGCATCTATTTTCGCCCTTACCTTTTGTTACAAAGATTTTTTAAGTAATCTGGTTGTCGCAGATCTGGACTGCATCAGTGCCGCACAGCACAATATGTGCTTTCAACTAAGGGCTTTTTATTTTGACGGTATCAGATAACACAGCTCGCTGACCACTCTCATGAAGCCTGCGATTGGCCATTTTCATACGATACGTATCCAAATAAAACTAATCCCATATTTGAGTGCTTATTTCTGTGTTGTTCGGTAGCGGTGCTGGATGTATCTGCGATGTCCTTTGGCCAGTGCCAAGATATGATTGAAGGTACCAAATAACAAACTGAAGCTTGCAAACAAGAAGTCGCTTTACGTCAATGACATTCTAAGTCAGGTGGGTATGTAGATGTACCTAGGAAGAACCTGGCAAGAATTAGAGTTAATCTACACCTTTAATCCACATTCTAGAGTACCTATTACATGATGATGATGATGCTTATTGAATAAAGAAATGGAAACCTAGAAGCCCATAAGAGCTGTGATGGTGATGATTAAATTACTAAGGTGACATCACTGTAATACATTTGGTTGCCCTACATGAAACGCACATCCAATATTTAGCTTTCAACGTAACTAAACCTCGAGCCACGCCGAACCCCTTGGCTTATTACAATAAAATAGATGCAACATGAAGTCGCATCGCGAGTCGCAGTTTTTAAGACACATCTAAACAGAAACAGTTTAAAACTATCGCAGTGGAGCCGTGGACTGGACTGCACAATAAGTTTTATCGACGAGTTTTATGTTTCTGGAGGAATTAGAGCGGAAAGTCTGTAAGTTGGACTATTTACATTTATTCGATGCTTGTCCGCCATTTTGGTTATCTGTCAGATGTGATTGTTCCGCCATTTTAGTTTACAAACTGTGTCCGCAGAATACTTTATTTTTTGTTCGGGATTTGCTAGTATTTTAGTTTCGTGTTGTAAGAATCGTCTAGAATTAAATTTTATAAATCTAAGAATCTTCTTACAGATGGACTACGATGTATCTTGATGTCATTGCAGAGTTGAAAAACAAACTTGTTTGCTTTTTACCTGTGCCGATTTTAATATTAAATGTCTGATAAAATGTTTTTCGTGTGTCCTATAACTTTTACGCATTATATTAATCTATGGTATTATCTATTTACCTTACATGTCTACTGATAGACATTTTGAATATTTTTCTTGTACTATCGAGGACGACGATGGACCCTAAAACTATTTTGAATGCAAAAATTTGAACACGAAAGTGAGAAGTTTTTCTTGTGCCGAGAACTTGGTACTGTCGCAGTCACACAAAAAATCATTCTGTGTCCAGAGCAAATAAAACAGAGATTTATACGCGTTTTCATTTTTAAATGGCTGTGCAGTTGACCGCCATAAAGTTATTTAACCGTTGGTGGCAGATGTTGCGGCGCATCATGTAGCTCACGATAATGTACCGCAGTGTACCCACACAGTACTTAGTTATAACTGGAAACTGACCACCGCTGGATGTACCAACTGTAACATACATACATAAGTTATAACTGTAGTATTTACATACAATACATATAAATTCTGGTAGGTAGGTATATTAGAAGTAGAATAAATAAAATAAATAAATAATGCCTGACAATTCACTCGGCATTATCTAGCCGAAAGCTTTGAGTGAGTTTGTGTTATGGGTACTAGATAACTGACATACTTAATTATTTATTTACTTATTTTTTTTTCTGCAGCTCGTACACACATTTGTTCCGAGGCGGGAATCGAACCCGCAACCTCCTGCGTCGCAGGCGGACCTTCGCCCACCGCGCCACATCGGTCGTCAAATGAATGATAGGTAATTAAAAGTTCTCTTCTGGATTTGTCTCTACAACATTGATTAGTTATCATTTTAAAATGAACATTGGCAGGATTTTATTTTCTAGTTGATATTATTTTATTTATTCCACATTCGCCTCACTTTTTCGCCCCACATTCACACGACAGTAAGACTTAAGGTGGGACTGAACCTCTAAGCTCCCATACCACCACAGACAATATGGGTATCAGATGACGATTCTATAACACTGCGATACTGTCATAGTAAAGTGATTGGTTAGCGAACTTTGGCTCCTGATTTGCGACATCCTGTATTCACTATCGACCGCTATAGGTACAGCTTAGAGTGTAATTATCTCCGAGAAAACATTTGCTCCTGCGTTAAACAAATACGATAGGAATCGTCGAGTTGAAGAAAACACTTCATACTTCTCATACTTTTTTTGCAAAGCGAAGCAAGACACACGTGCGTAGCCTCTCCGTGCATGGCAGTAGGACAGCGACTTTACACACGATCAAAGTCGCCGATCCGCCGACGACGGTGACGAAACACTTTCAGCTACAATATTATTAATTTACTGAAAGGGGTGTAAGGGAGACAGAACATGCCCTGCTACATAACGAACTAGGCTCTGGTGAAACTATCAAAACATCTTCATAATTTGATAACTTAGATATTTACAATTATTTTCCATTACTTAGAACTGGCAGAAAAGTGTCCAATCAGACACAATTGCCATTATCAAAGAATCATCATCGGTAGGTCGTGAAATGTTGCTCCAACCTACCGGCCTGTACCGACTGGGTCGGCGTGTGGACTGTAGAGTCCATAAAATTACACAATAACTATGTTGGAAGTAGACGACACTCAAATTAAGTTATTCTTAGACGAAACTTGGAGAGATGTGGAATAATTAAGAAAGCAGCGTCGTTCGACGACAGTCACAAACTTTGCAACACACGGCAAGTTGGGAAGTGCACCTCGCTCGCTTTTGTAAGTTTTTAAATTATCATTCCGATTTAGTTTAGGAACGTATCATGATGTATCTGCCTTTATACTCAAAAATTCTATCCCGAAAGAAAGTTTCTGTTTGATGCAGGGTCATACGTATTATAAAACGGAGCTAAGCACAGACCAACAAAAGACACAAAATAAGGCTTCATCCGTTGATGCATACAACGAGGACAAACATCGATCTGTTCTAGATTATGATACATTCATCCGAAGGACCACTCCATCGCTCCACGGAGCTAGAGACATCCATGGGCAATGAAAGCGTTATGGTATTTGTGAAAGTTTAATGAAAGCGGCGCTACCAAGTCTAGTAGGCGTCCGCCCTTTTCAGCTTACTGTTTTCCACGAGTAGGTACAGATGCTATAAAGTATTTTATTAACTTAAAACTAGTTTGTTAATAAGTGTGCCATCCGCCACGGCGCGGCGGCGCGGTGATGGCTGGCAACTCGTGCTTTGTCCTAATTAGCGCGCAACCCGACACCAATTAGGTACTCGCTTCAACGGGCGAAGCCGGGGGCGGGGACATATTTAAACGAGCTGAGTTGTCTTAGGTTGAACGGTGCAAAAAATAGCTAAATTGATAGTCTAAATAATTTTGTTATTTCTTTTATTATTCGACAGAACATCGAAAAAACTAAGTTCACTTTCAGCCCACGGTTATAGAAAAATAATTTAAATGTTTAATAAAACCTAAAAACCGACGATTCGAAAATAAATCCCTTAATTTTAAACTGTTTTTAAGTTAAACAAAATAAATACCTACTAATAAACATAACTGCCGGAAAAATCGACGAACATACATTATATAGCCGAACATATGTAGATTCCTCATTTTTTCGACGTCGCGTCGGTTAAAAAGTAGCTATTCCTTATTATTTATGTGTTATTCCTGGTCTAGACTTACATATAAATGGATATGGATCAAAAGAAATTTATTTATAAATACTATTTAACGGGTATTTATCGCGTTTAATTACCTTATTTTCCCGACGTTTCGACAGGTTTACACACTGCCGTGGTCACGGGATGACTGAAGAGAGAAGAAGAGATTTGTTCAGAAGTTTTGACGTGCAGAAGTTACATACATACATCCATTCAATCATTTATAATATTTGTGTGATAACATTTAAACAGTTAACTGCTGACTGTTTCAAACAATCTAGAGGTAACTCAACTAATTCATCTGTTTAAAAAAGAATACAATGTTACTTAGAATTATACTTTCGCAATGAGATTCAATTAGACTAACTCAAAATAAATCCAGTTGAACTGATCATAAAGGAGCAAAGAAATGTACTGCCCCTCCCCCACCGCTCCCTACCATAATCTGTGGCTTTCTGAGATCAGCTAATGCTATTCAGCGACCTTTGGCTGTGTGGACAGCGAAAGCGGGGGCCTTAGCGGATTTTTGAAAGGTTCCCCGCAAGGTTTTTTTTAAAAGTGATCAAATATCTATAAAAACACGTGTCAGGTCTCGCTTTTTAAATTTTATCGCTTAATAAAGACATACAAAACGTAGCTAATAACCATAAAACCTAACCATGATTTATAAAAAAAAAGCTTTAGCCGTTTTGATACCTGCAGGTATCAAAACGGCTAACTTTAACTATAACGGTAACTATAGATTGTCCGCCAACTACAAAGAAATGGAACACTCAAAAACAAAACCCACTCTCGCGGGTAAATTCTGACAAAACTCGCTTCCGCTCTAGCACCGCTATTTACCGAAGACGCCACCTTTATCCCTAACACTGCCATTTGCTAAAATAATAATATTACATCTCATAAGCTTTCGTAGAGGGGCTACGAAATTGGCTACGGCGTAGAGCCTCTACGAAATCTGCTATTCCGAGTTTATTCGTGTAGAAGGATAATTATTCGAGATCTTTTTGTAGTAGGGTAAAAACCCAATCGTTGCCCTTTATGACTATATTTTAAATGGATATTAAGTAGGTGACTTACATTGTCAAAGTCAATATGAATGCATGCTATAATGATTTTATAATATAAATAAATAAATAATGCTGGACAATTCACACAGCATTATCTAGCCCGAAGCTAAGCCAGCATGTATCCGACTACAAGACGCGGGTGACTTTATGCGAGCGGCCTCGCTAACAGCGAGCAGAGCGTTAGGAACATTACTTCTACCTGTATTAGGCTCAAAGTTGATTGGTCGAAGTCGGGAAACGACTCAGTAAGGTTTACCTAATCTGTGGTACAAGTTTGACAAGTCAGCCGCACTAAACTAAAACTTTTTGCGTTTTGGTATTGTGCAAACTGATACTACTCTCCTTCGTGGTTCCATGGTTATGAGTAAAATTTCCGACCTTACTTATGTATTATTTCATTATTTGTTAAATTAACCTGCTGTTTTGTCCACTTACCACTTATAACTCTCGTGACAAAAATCATCAGTGTCCACTACATAATTCACCTGATCATTTATGTATGGGTCACATTGACCCGCGTTCACTAATATGTCTTATCAGTGTTTTTACAGTCGTTGTAATGGGCTTCCTTGTGTTGAATGGAACATGAACACGCGCTTAAACTACAATTATCATGGTGGTATTCATAGTGAAAGAAAGTAGGTACCAAGCACATAAATCAAAGAACTACCATATTTATTAAAAAAATATTTATTTAAATGCATTCCTATTTTAAAATCATTGTATACTTAGTTACCTAATATTATTAAGAAAAGTCTTTCGTTGTTTGAATTATAATACAGTACAATAAATACAAAAATTCTACGGTTTTGCTTACATGCTATAGATATATAAGATTTAATAAACAACCTACCTACCTAATTGAACCCAGAAGTTAAAATCTTACGCTCGCATTCAAAGCAACTTATACTTTAAGTTCGATTGATCACCAGAAAACACTGTCTTTTCCATTTTTTACGTCACTCTAGAAGAATCTAGAAGATTCTGTGACGTCCATCACTTCACTCACTGACATCAATCAAAATGTATGTTGTGTCAAACAATACTGATGTCTATTCTTTTACGTTAAGGGTAAATATTCCGAGCGTTGAAACTCGGACGCGGTATCACTACCTGACCACGTGAAGCACCAGAAGGAACACAGATGCGGAGAGGGGGGGATGTAGCGGGGCGCGGGCGGAAAGTGCGCTGGGAGCGCACGCCTCCTCTGCCTCTTCTAACGCGAGCAGTGGGACTAGCTCCCCGTCTCGCTCGCACGCGCCCGCCGCCCGAGCCGCCGCACGCGCCGCCCGCGCCCCGCCGCCCGCCTCGCCCGCCCAACGCCGCAGCCACGCGCCCACCCACGAGACTGCGCATCCGCAACGCAGCGGGTTGCCCGACAACACCAATCCCCCTGCGGAAACGAATACTGTTGCTATAAAATACCTCTAGCAAGGACATCGAAATTTGCAAAGTGTATCGAGCATCAAACTCACCGGGCAGCAGCTTCGTAGCAAGGTGGTCCCAGCCGGTAAGGTTGGCGTAGAGTGTGCTGGGCGCGAACTCGACGAGCGCGTTGTCGCTGAAGTCAAGCGCCATCTGTGGCACGCGCGCCAGTGGGGCCGCCAGCTCGGGCGGCAGTCGCGCCACGCCCGTGCCGCGTACGCGCAGTGTAAGCGCGCGCGCCCCACCCAGCGAGGAGAACGCGTCCGCCGCCACGTGCCGCAACGCCTCCCCGCGCACCTCCACCGCGCGCAGTCGCACCCCCCACATGCCCCTCAGCTGCACATCCAGCACCGGTGCCTCAACAAACGCCACGAGCACCTCGAGCGTGGGCGTCTCCGCCAACACGGCTGCCAGCGCCGCGCCGCCGCTGCCTGCCTCCAGAGTCAGGTCGCGCAGCACTGCCAGCGGCCGCAGCGCGCGCGGCTCCAGCGCCTTGAGCCGGCGCAGCGCCGCAAGCCGCAGTGTTTGCAGGCGTGGTAGGCCCTCGAGCGAGCCCCGTGTCAGCCGCACGATCGGGTTTCCAGAGACGTCAAGGTTGACAAGGCGTGGTAACGCCGTCCACATGCTAGGTCGCAGCGACGTGAACGTGTTTCCGGCGAGGCGCAGTGTGCGCAGGCGCACGAGCCTCCGCCCGTCCGTCTCGCGCAGCGCCGCGAGACGGTTGTCACTCAGGTCAAGCTCCACAAGGTCTGGTAGTGGAAGAGCGGGTGCGGTGCGCAGACCGGTTGCCGCTAGTGCAAGGCGGCGCAGGCGGGGAGCACTCCGCAGCAGCTCACCGAAGTTGGCTTTGAGCTGGTTGCCGGATAGGTCAAGCGCACGCAGGCCGGCAAGTGGTACCAGCGCGTTGTCTGGCAGCGCGGTCAGCAGATTACCGGCGAGTGAAAGGGCGCGTAGCTCAGCGCAGGCCCGAAACATGGCTGCGTCCAAGTGCTCGAGTTTGTTGTTCGCCAGTGAGAGGCTCCGCAGCGTGAAGCCGACGGCGGCAAGCGCGCTCCCCGGGAACAGCGCGAGTCGGTTATCCGCCAGGTCGAGGTGCTCTAGCAGAGTGTCCCGCAAGCAATCCGGTGGCAGCACTCGCAGTCGGTTACCGTCCAGTCGCAGGTGGCGCAATAGGCGCAGCCCTCGGAACTGCTCCGCGCCTAGCGCCGCCAGCTCGTTGCGCGCCAAATCCAGTGCGGCCAGTGCAGGTGCCGCCAACAGCGCGCGCCTCCGCACAGCACCCAGCCGCGTCGCACCCAGCACGAGCAGCACGAGACGCGGCAGCGAGCCCAACGCGTCACTGTCCAGCACCGCGAGCCGGTTGTGAGCGAGCCGCAGCGTGCGCAGGCGCGCACCGACAGCCACAAAGAACTCGGGCTGCAGGCTCGCCAGGAGGTTGTACTCGAGGTCCAGCACGGCGAAGGTGGCGGGCGCGGCGTTAAAGCCACCTAGCAGCGCGGCGATGCGATTGCGACTCGCATTCAACGTAAGCTCAACGTCAGCACTGGATACGCGGTCAAAGTTGGCCGCGGAGAGTTCAGCGAGCCGGTTGCCGCTAAGGTCTAGTGTGTCGAGGCGGGGCAGCGCGCGGAAGGACTCTGGCTCGAGGTGCTCCAGCCGGTTACCGGAGAGACTCAGTTGCCGCAATGCCGGCAACTCTGCGAAAGCACCTGTGCGCACCTTCTTGATGCGATTGTAGGACAGATCCACGCTAAGCAGCTCCGGGGCTCCTCGAAGGAAATTCGACCGAATATCGACGATGTGGTTGTAGGATAGTCTGAGCTCCCGCAGCCTAGAGGAGTTCGAGCAGAGTGCCTCGCCTGGAAAATCGATTAGTTTATTGAAGTCCAGATCGAGGTATTCGAGCGCGGGCAGGGCAAGCAGGTCGCGTGCGGTGACGCGGCGGATGTCGTTGTTGTCGAGGTGCAGCCAGGACACGGCGTCCGCGCCGAGCGCTGGGAACTCACCACCGAGTAACGCCGAGGACAGCTCTAGCGTTTGTAGCGCTGGCAGGTCGGCCAGCGCGCCCGTCGCCAGCCGTACCTCCATAAAGCTGAGCGCCAGCGAGCGCAGCGTCACCGGGAAGGCGTGAGGTGCAACGTGTACGAGCGCGTTTCCGCGCAGGCTTAGTGCACTGAGCGCGTCTGACCATGCGCCGAACACGTTGCCGTCTAGCGCTGAGATGCGGTTGTAGCCGAGGTCCAGATGCAGCAGCGAGCCAGGTGCTAGCTCTCGCAGGGCTCGCGGCACGCCATCCAGCAGGTTACCGGCCAGTGACAGGAAGCGCAAGCGTGGCGGCGGTGCGCTCAGCGAGCGGAGCTCGTTGTGCGCGAGGTCTAAGTGGTGCAGTGCGGCCAGCTCGCGCAGCGCCGGCGGCTCTTGCAGGGCATTGTGATCGAGGTCTAGCCGTTGCAGCGCCCGCAGGGCCCGCGTCGCCGCCGCCGACACGCGCACCAAGCGGTTGTGCGACAGGGACAGGCGCTCGAGCCGCGCGCCGCCCTCCTGCACCCAGAGGGGGATCGTCGTGAACGAGTTCAGGTCGAGGATGAGGCGGCGCAGATGCGGGCGTGGGCGCAGCTCCAGGGCGAATGAGTCGTCGAGCTCATTGGCGGCGAGGTCGAGCGAGTCGAGCGCGGGGCACGGCGCGGCGGGCGGCGCGGCGCGCAGGTTGTTTGCGCGCAGGTGCATGTGGCGCAGACGCGGCAGCGCGGCCAGCGTGGCGCACGGCGGCGCGGGCAGCAGGTTGCGGTCGAGGCGCAGTAACGCAACCGCCGGGGGCAGCGAGCCTTCAGCCACGGCCAGCAGGCGGTTGCCCTCGAGGTCCAGCTGCGCCAGCCGCCGCAGCCCCGTCAGCGCGCCGGCACCCAACGATACGAGCTGGTTCTCCGCGAGTGACAAGCTACTCAACGAGTCCGCGAGCGCGCCCCAATCCACGCCCTCCTCCACGTCTGCGATGTCGTTGCTGGAACCAAACGACTAGTTAAACTTCTTCTTGATTACTCTTCGATACCGATCGCGAGCGTAACTCACTTTTGCAGGTTGAGCCAGTTAAGCACCTGGAGGTCTCGCAGGGCCTCCAGCGGCAGCTCAGTGAACTCGTTGTGACCCAGGTCCAACGACGCCAGCGTCAGCGTCATTGACCTGCGGGAGATACATAAGTCTATCATGACGGTCAGAATAGGATTCAAACTATGAACCGCAGCGTTTCGATAGCGTCCCAAACAAGCGTCGATGATCGCACGATGACAAAAAAAGTTGTCATTTTTTGATGAATAAATTGACGAAATCTATGCCATGCGTGGATACAGGGGGTACTCATTAAGGGGGGTTCTCACGCAAAGGCCCGTGGCTCGAGAGCATGCAATCGGCAAGCGGGCAGCACGAGCGTGCGCAGCGGACGTGCATCCAGTGCCGCCACGTCCAGCACGCCCAGCTTCGCCCCACTGACCGCCACGTGCCTCGCCGCTTGAGGCACCGGCGGGAAGCGGTGGAACGGCAGCAGGTTGCATGAGAAGTGGTCCCCACGGCAGTGGCAGAGCGGCGCGCACGGCGGCTGCGCAGCGGCTAGCAGTCCCGTTAGCAGTATGGCGGCGAGACCAGCGTGGGACATGCCGCCGACGACCAAGCCGCTCCTAAAATACGTTAGAAAAGGGACGTAAAATATTTATTTTATCGAGGTTTTGTACCGTTGTTCTCGCGCTAAAAAGTCTTCGTAACCAACATACAAACTGTTGGATTTGCCAACATAGGCACGATACAGTGTTTTGAGCATAGACTTAAGTTTTTTTCGCTAGTACTGGTATTGAATATATATTTCATGTAAACAAATTTAGCTCTAGGTCTAGGAAGTTTGATAGTTAACCCGTGTTATCCCGATTACCCCATAACTGCCTTGTTTACCCGCACAAAGCTCCAGTATTCGGCCAGGGTTTCACAATTAACCTGCCATTGTTCGCGCTAACCGGTCTATCAATATTTGTGAACGCGGAGGAAATCATTCAACAACATTATTTGAGCATGCAGGCTCAAATAATATTGTTAAGCAGGCAAGTGGTATCGAGAGCAGACCAGATTTGCATTCATGGTGATGATGATCATACCTAATGTTTTTTGAAGAAGTCGGTAGTCGAATCTTGTAATTCAGATCTAAATCTATAACCATGCAAAATTTCAAACACATACTTAGCAAATCAGGCTCTAGTGTGGTACCACAATTTGATTGTTTTGAAGCAGGCCAAGTGCGAGTCGATTTGCACACGGAGGGTTCAGTACACGAATATTTCGCAAAGGAACCACAAAAACGGATAAAAAAAAACAAAAAGCCATCATGGTGCGGTCACCCATCTAAGTGCTGACCGCGCCCGACGTTGCTTAAGTTCAGTGATCGGTACTCAACTTGGTAGACATTGGACCCCCTAATTATTAAATTTAATTTATTTCTGCTATTTGTTATTACAGTGGCAATAGTGATCAACATCCGATCAAAATGAAACAAAGTTAAAAACCTACTTCTAAAACGGTATTATTCGATTAAATAATTCCTGGACGATACATGAGATAAATATAAACTTAACTTAGGTCAACTTAGATTTTAGATTATTAATTCTGTGCGATTACAGAAATTAAGAATAGTTAATATAATTAATATAATTAAACAAAACTAAAATTGTAATATTTAATTTTACGAAGTGCACCGAACTTGCTACGAAGTGCTACGAGATTGCAACTAAATGCACCGAACTTACCACGAAGTGCTACGAGATTGCAACTAAATGCGCCGAACTTGCCACGAAGTGCTACGAGATTGCTACGAAGTGCTACTTTATTGCAACTAAATGCACCGAACTTGCCACGAAGTGCTACGAGGTTGCTACGAAATGCTACGAGATTGCAACTAAATGCACCGAACTTGCCACGAAGTGCTACGAGGTTGCTACGAAATGCTACGAGATTGCAACTAAATGCACTGAACTTGCCACGAAGTGCTACAAGATTATACGGTGCGAGGGATTCTACGACAGTTAAACTACGAGCTACGGAAATAAAGTGAGTAAATTCTGGTTTACATATTACCGTACTTGTAAATTAACCAATGGACCAGGGCATCTATTATAATACACCGGCGAACGTACTATATTACCGGTTTCGTATCGCCTGATCGATTTTCTTAAAACGAAAAATGAAAATTCGATTCGGCAAAAAATTCCTTATTCCTTAACAACTAAGATTGATTTCTTTTTTTTGGTTAATTCAATTGAATAATTTGAAATGATTGAAGTTTAGCAAAACTAAGACGGCAGGATTTGCTTTCCAGCACTTACCACAAATACGTTTCCATCGCTTACTTCCATAAAAACCGAACACACCGAAACTCGTCACACCGAAACTCGTCAACTTCACGAACAAAAGTACATACACAATATACGTCGGAACGGTTTGAGTTCAAAACTTTACCAGGGACTTTACTTTATATTATCTAATGATTGATTTTTTGTCATATCTATTTACAATTTTCCTAAAGATGTTTTTGGTCTTTCCAAAAGAATAAGAAAAAAAATTTACGACCTAGACTGACCTAGGCTAGACCAGGTTAATATGTAATAATATGACATTCGGACGAAAAACATCTAAGTATTTGAAAATTATAAATATATAACACTACCATAAAAATAATCTAAATTGTTTCAACACTAAAAAAGAGAATATCCAAGAAAAATTAAACAAAACATCACAAGGCAAAGTTACAATAATGAAGTTTGGAGAGCCACAATCACTTTACGTAGAGTAGTAAAGTCGCGAAGGTATAGGGCGGCAGGGTTTAGGGCGGCGAGCGCTCTGGGCGGCCGTCTTCGCCACACTGGTGTAAGGCTTGCTGCGCTGTGCAAGTAGCGGGCGAGCTGCGCAGCTGAGGGTGGCACTGGCGCCAGTGCAGCTGGCTAGCTGGCAATGCGCTTTATTGTTTCAATCAAAATTAGTATACAGTGTGTTAAAAATTAATAAAAGATTTTTTTTTATTGGGACAGTACGGGGGCACCCATAACCAGAGGAGTTACAGGTGCAGTTTCTTTTGAAACATCAGCTCCATTTTGGGGAAAAATATTTTGGCATAAAAAATTTTTTGGTCAAACGTGAGTAGCGCCATATAATGAATCAAGTTTGTAATTTTCATACAACAGGACAAAGCAAAATTCCTCCAACAAACATTTTATTAGATTCTAATTGCTTTAAAGAAGTATTTATACTGTAGCGATTAAGAAGTATTAATACTGTAGCGATTAAGAAGTATTAATACTGTAGCGATTAAGACGTATGTAGTATACTCACGCTTTATAAGCAATCTGTTGAGTCAATAAGAAAACGCCGGTGCTTATTAGTAAGCAGAATTGTGTTTTATTGTTCTTGAGCAGTTCTGCTCAGTTGGTACACATATAGGTCAATTATAAAAAGTTGGTGCGATTGTTCCTAGTTTTTCCTTACAATTAACCACGCTGATGTCACAAATCTGTCAATAACTTAGTCACTTCACTAGCTTACTCTAATTCTTTTCATCCGCAGTAGTACATCCGCAAAACTCAACGTGTAGCTACTCTTGCCGTTTTCGGCACGAATTTCATGACTTTTTTTTATAGTTTTTTACTTATAAACCATCGTAATATTTTTTTTTAGTGTGAAGTAGAATTAAGCATAAACTGTCATCATTCAAAAGTAAACAAGGAGCTCAACTTCGTACGATATTCCGTTCGATCGGTACTCTTATCGAACGAAACAAATTGAAATTTCGTAATGAAAGTAGGCCTCAAGTATACTAAAAACAAAAGATGATCGCGCCAGGTTCCAATAATTTCTCTTATAAATGGAGGTCATTGATGGTTCAAGTTGTACAATAAAGATATTTAGAATACTAAGTGGGACCTGAGCTTTTTTGTAGTTGGTTAGAAAATAGTTGGTACACATTGAATAAAATACCTGGGGCCGACTTCTCCTAGACAATAGCTGTACTATGTCAATATTATCGTAGCAAAATAGACCAAAGATGAAAGAAACTGTATATATCTATCTATTTGCACGAATAGATACATGGAATCATTTCAACCTTGACATTTTTCACACGCGTACCTCCTTCTGCAGTTTCTTTCATCGAAGGTAAACTTTCAAAATGTTTCACTCTGAGACGATACCATTGTTCCGGATCCGAATCGGCTCGAAGACGAGTATTAACTGTCACCATTGCGAATTTGTTGTAGCACACAACTAACTGACGTCATAACCACAGAGCTAAATAGCGTCCACTGCGTCCAGTGTTTTCGTCAAGTTACGTTACAACTTGAAAATGTTAATTTATTTGCATTTCTAAGGCACTTACCGATAGAATCAAAATTTTGTAGGGTATTTTTTTTGTGGTTTATTAGCACTATAGAACCTAATTTAGATACATTATAAAAATGGGTGTAATACCAAAAGGCTACGTACGTCAGGTAGTCTGCAAATGTCGGTGCGTGCGGTGGTCTGGAGTACGGTCATAAAAACATACATAAGCGTGGTTTCGTTCCCAGTTCCCTCCCTAGAAGAGTATCTGAATACCACACAGGTATTATGAGTTAGGTACCTACCTACTTATCGGACCATGAAACAGGCAAATTCATAGTATATTCTAAGGTTATTTTCGCGAGAACTCATAATAAAACACTGTTTTTACCGGATTGATCGCGTATATTTTATATTTGTTTATAACCTGACGTTTCGGAGGCTTTTCAGCTTCCATGGTCACAGGCAGACTGAGGTGACATTTGTCTTTACAAGTAATTTGAATTTTACATATCTACCGTCAATTATACAAATTTAATTATAACGTTCCGTATGTACGCAGTAATCACTAACAGTGTCTTGATGGGTTGTAGCTATGGATTGCTGGGTGTGGGACCTGACTCGATGTAGGACTGGATCCCAAGCGGCAGGTACTCTCCAACCATCTTCTCTATTGAAATTATTCGGATGTTTTTGAATTTCAATTGCTTCTCGGAGCATTCTAGGAATGAAACGGTTTTCTCTAGCTAGTATTTGAGCTTTGTCGACAAAGCTCAAATACTAGCTAGAGAAAACCGTTGAGTCGAATCGAGTCAGGTCCCACACCCAGCAATCCATAGCTACAACCCATCAAGACACTGTTAGTGATTACTGCGTACATACGGAACGTTATAATTAAATTTGTATAATTGACGGTAGATATGTAAAATTCAAATTACTTGTAAAGACAAATGTCACCTCAGTCTGCCTGTGACCATGGAAGCTGAAAAGCCTCCGAAACGTCAGGTTATAAACAAATATAAAATATACGCGATCAATCCGGTAAAAACAGTGTTTTATTAGGCAAATTCATGTTAGTCTTTTTAACATGAATTTTGCCAATACCGATGCACCTAAGCCGACGATATTCTGCAGTTGCAGTTACCATTTTTGCAATTTGACTTGTGCAACTGTCGTCGATATCCTACAAAGCGAGCCACAAAGGCGGTTTTAGCGCTACCTTCCATCAAACGTTCTTAGCAACAAATGTGTCGCTTGGCAAATGACGGCTCTGTGGTAAAGCCTGCGCGCGTACAGAGTGGGATGGAACCTCGTCAAAGTAAATGTTTGACAATGGCAGTAAAGCAGAAATAGCGTTAGCAAAGCAGTTCTCTATTCAAAGTTGTTTTGAACTCAATACTCAAAGTTTATTTGTAGTATCGACAAAATTATTTTAGATCAAATAAAATAAAAACATAAAAATACTAGAAAATTAAGTGACTCATCACCTTCAAGTGAACCTTGAACTCATTCGGTTGAATATTTTTAAGCTAAAGCAAAAAGAAGTAAATAAAACCTGGAGCGTTGTTATTTTAAATGGAGAAAAACACATGCAATTATTTTTATCCATATGTATCTTAATACACATTTTCTAGTAAAAGACGTATGGCTATTCAACCATCTCGCGAGCACTGAAACATTTTTGCCGACGACGCTACATCAATAACATTTTGTTTCTTATTTGATAATTAATTATTAAGCTGTTTATGTATAAAATTTGACTTGTCTAAGTGATTATTTTATAAGCCTAAAGAAATAAAGTAAGACTTTTGACTACCAACGGCGCGTTGCAGCGTTTGTTCGAAAAGGTCCCGTCCCATTCTATTCCCGCTTCGACTTCCCGCTGCCTTCCATCCATCACGTTCTTAGCTTGCTAATGTCGCTCTGTTAGAGGCTTACGATGATGACATGCTTTACGGACAAAGGGACGTGTTTTGGGTGGGATGACGATCTGCGAAAGACTGCAGGCAGATGCTGGATGTGGTAAGCTGAAGACAGGCGCTATGGCGCTCATTACGCCTATGTACAGCGGTGAACTAATATTGGTTGATGATGATGATGATGACGTGTTTTGGGGAAATACAGTGAAGCAAAGAAGCCAGTCTTTCTTTTTTCGAATCGACTAATATGCTGTTGACCGCAGATGGCCATGACAGCGTTACCTAAAGCCGCCAGGCTGTTGGTCTCTACACTTAGGTTTTCTTTTTTTTTCTTTTCTTCCATTTTGTATCTACAATCGGCTGTTTAGCCATAATTAGATGTGGTCTTGGGTGGAAAATTTAGTTGCCATTCCAGTGAAAAGCACCATCTTTAAGTTTGAACACTTCAGTTCCTTTGGTCAAGTTCGAGTACCTATGTGCCTTCTTTTAAGGCGTTTTATGTGGTCTTTGTCCTGAAGAAGGGCTTTAGCTAGTGAGTTGATGTGATTATTCAGTCGTATGTTCAATCACAGCCAAAAATACAAAGAGAGACTGAATAATTACACTTAGGTTAAATAAATAAATAGATTACTAAATAAAATGTCAATCACCTAGGTTAGTATAGTATTTATATCTGTGTCCAGGTATTATTCTAATTGATCTGGATCCTTAGTATTTCTCTAATTTAGCTAGCTGCTGCTTGCGGCTTCGCACGCGTTATTTAAGGTTATTTCTATCCCATGGGAACTGATTTATGGGATAAAAGTAGCCTATGTTACTTTCCATCCTTTCAACTAACTCCATGCCAAAAATCAAGCCGATTGGTGGCTTAGTTAGGCCGTGAAGGAAGGACAAACAATCAAATAAACAAACATTATTACTATTAGTATAGATATAGATACACAAGCGACCAGGTCTAAGTCCGTGCTGGGAAAGTAACAAATAATAACATGTTCCACTAGTGGACAACAAGTATAAGTGAAGATAATCAACCATTAACACTTTATTCTTTATTTGATAATAAGATGTACATGTTTATTACGAACTTATTTTGAAATAAACGTTATTGATTTCTGAAAAGAACAAATTTTTAAATAACTATTTTTAAAACAATTTATTATCTAGATAATAGCTGGTTGACCAATGTGCTTGGGAAATCCAACATTCCCTAACTCGACGGGGTTAATTCGACGGGGTTAATTCGTATTACTTAGGAGATAACCGGGCAACTAGAAATTGAGAAAATGTGGCTTACTCCTGAATCAACATCAAAACATCATTCATTGATAACCTTTATACAGAATGTTAACATAAATGAAAAAACAAACTTTCTGTTTGCGTGATCACAAAACACAGGAAAAATATTTTAAAAAATCCCTACTCTTAGTTTTCGAAAAAAGTAGTTTTTTTGGTTACTATAACTTTCCAGCCATGACGAATTGGCAATTGTAAAAATATCATGAAATAATAGCGCTCATAAGGGGAGGCCTATGACTACTATATAGGCTGTTGATAATGATGAATGAAGTATTAAAATTTAATAAAATTTCTATTTCTATATAAATATATTTTTTGGTTCTGCACGCCAAAGCTACTGAACAAATCGGGTTGTTTGGCGTAGATGTAAGTCTTAACCTGGAATATCAAACAAAAAGGCTTATTAGGTCACATTGACCCATACATCTCACCAGTCCGTGGTACAGAAATAACTTTAAAACCTTTCCATACAACATTAATTAGATCTTTGTTGATTAAAATATCTATAGAGTATTTTTCTCCCGGAAACAACACGAGCGAAGACGCGCGTAGAAACTAGTTAATTTATATTTATCGTATCCCCAAACTGCCTCAGGCCTTCCCTGCTACAAACACGGTGGCTTCTGCCAGGAAACGCCTCTAAAGCTTACCTTCCTAGATCGTAAAAAGCGGCCGTTATTCAGCCGTGAAATATGTGTAAATCACAGAATGCCGGCCGAATGGCCGCGCCATTACAGCGCTGTTATGGACCACGTAGCGGACCTGCGGACGTTTGCCGGGCCGACACCACCGCTGCAGTAGCATACAGCGTAGAGCTGCGTCACAGCGTAGCGGATGTTTTTTAGCATCATGAATGTATCTATACATATCAAGACAGTCATGGTGAACCACCATACGTGCCTAAGTCCACGAATAGTATAAATAAAAAAAAAGTACAAAAGTGTAGCACTTACTCAAAGGCATCGTAATTATTTATGTTTTTATCTTAACTGATAGCTACACTACAGTGGCCCTCATGGTTAGCAATACACCTAAAATGTTCGCCACCTAAAATGTAATTTTTAATTTAGTTTAGAATGCCTGAAGTTTTGTCAAACAGCTCTCGGACGGACGGACGGATGGACGGACAGACAGACAGACAGACAGACGGACAGATGGACAGATGGACAGATGGACAGACGGACAGACGGACAGATGGACAGACGGACAGACGGACAGACGGACAGACGGACAGACGTCCGTCCGTCTATATGTTTTTTTTCTTTATGTCAACTTACGTTTATTTTAATTTGAAGTGGTTTTACCCACTTTTATTTTACTTCAAACAAACAAACAAATCTTTCCTCTTTATAATATTAAGTATTGATAATATTTTGTTGTAAATACCAGTGAGGGTTTAAACCTAAAGTAATATCTTGCGAGGGCAAGATTACATTTTGACCTTTGAATTCCCCACATTTATTGACCTATCACAAACACCACAATGAATGTGAAGTGCTAGTTTATTAGATTAAAAAACCAGTTTCAGCCCGCGGCTTCGCACGCGTTGTTTTCGGGAAAAAATAGCTTAGATAGGTACTTACAGTTATACCTCGTCAACAAAGATCTATAATCTATAATATGTATAGATTGTATAGATCTTAGTTTATAAGGTTATTTCTATTCCACGGGAGATGATGTATAGGATAAAAAATAGCCTGTGCTATTCTAGGTCTAGACCAAGACCTTTAAAAAAATCAGCCTAAAGCATTTAGCAGTTTTGGCATGAACAAGTAACAAACGTATAAGTTCAAGTTCATTTATACATTTGTGATACACAGGTATTACAGGGATGTTCCATATAAAAATAAGAGCACTACTGTGATCTGCCATTAGGCGTACAAATTTAAACACAATTAAAAATACAATCAAAATACAAGTACTTAGGTACACTACATATCCATCCAAACGTTCGCATTTCGAAGTCGAAACTTTAGTTTTCGCGGTATGGATGACGAGAAGACTCGATGTAGTTTTCCAAACGCTGCCCAACCCAGCTGGATCCTCCTCTTGGCCTCCTGTATCTGCCCAAGGTAAGTGCACTCGGAAACAATTTCGAGAAAGTGACCATGTACGACGACCGGTCCCGGATCAATTCGGCCATTGATCATGACCTTGGTTTTATCCATGTTGATACCAAGACCGATACGTCACGAAGCTGATACTAGTTCAGCATCCGGTTCAACTCCTTCAGCGTTTCAGTGGCTTTGCGACATGTGTTTCAGTGTGCGTGCGTGTTTATGTGCGTGTTTCGTGTTGTTAACACGTTGTTTGAATTAAATAGCAAAGTCAATAATGTAACCAGTGGGTACATAATTTTTATAATTGGCAAATATTCGAAGTCCTCGGCGCGCGAGTTACACTCGCACTTGGCGGATCTTGTTTTTAATTGAAGTGGTTTTACCATCTTTTGTTTATCGACCAAACCGTTTACACCTACCCTTATATCTAGTGCCTACTAACGCGGATATAAATAAGCAGTTGCAACGATATCAATTATCAGTGTTGTAAAATCCAGTGAGAGCACCATGTCTGTATACTACACTTGTTTGTCGCTGCTGCTGGCTCAGATGTGCGTGATGGGGGCTGCTCGGACCATTGTAGGTTTGTAATTTATAAAAAACATTGGAGCTAAATAGGTACCTCCATATGTAACCTAACTAAAGTAAAGTGTGCAGATTGGACTTGTGAAATGTACTGGTAACTTAGTGAGGCCAAATAGGGGTGTTTAAAGTAAAGGGGTCAAATCCAAAGGGAGTTCAAATCAATTAATAAGCAGAGACATGAGAAAGGTTTTTTGTGTTTATTTCATAATAGATATTAGGTTTTTTTTTCTACGTCTATAGATTCGGTGGTTATTTATTTATTGTTTCAACAAAATGTACGACCCTTAAGTATATTAATTTACTACTACTAACCATCTCACAAGGGCTCTCGTTTGGCAGAGATTCTATGACTTCTTAGTTCATTCTTCAGTGGCTGCACCGAATATGCACCAAAGTAACATTTACTACCTGCTCTCTTTTGTTTTGTTCTGAAATACGAATACCTAAAAAAATGGCTCTTGTAAAATGATTAGGTACACATTTTCTGTGATATTTTTGTGACATTACCTTTCATAAATTTCTATAAGTTGCACCCTTCTTGCACCTTCTCTACCTAATTTCTGACGAAGTCTTAAATTTTCGTCGATGATCGAGTTTTCTCCTCAAATGTATAATTTCAAAAAAAACTCATAGTTTGTCCGTATTACTTACCTATTATTATAGGTAAGGAAAACGGGGAAAATAGGCCAAGGCCAGGAAAATAGGCCTCCCCTAATGAGCGCCATAGCGCCCTGTCTTTTTTTTTGGTATAGCTATAAATTAAAGTAGGTATAAATTAATTTAATGCTTAGTTTATTAGGTACATTACAAAGGTTTTTTTTTCTTTTCGAATTTGATTTCATTCTTCTGGCACAAGTCTTGGATAAAATACGAAACAAGAACGAGAGCCGCCATTTGATAGATTGCGGAAAAAAATTGCTACGTAGTCATGGAAGACTATGTAGCAATTTTTTTATAGGATTCTTTATAATAACGTGAACCGACCTAAAGCATTAGGTACTCGTATCGTAGTACCTACCTAATGTGTGGCTGAGTTTCCATGTGTTTGGCTTCTGAACTGAACTGGAGCAGACTTCTCTAGACTAAGATAGACTAGGACTAAGAAAGACGAGACCAACCTCACGACGATATTATGGTAAGGAACTAACTAACAGTTAATGCCTAATCATTGGTTTCAGAGAGGTCACGCGGCATTGAGTTCCGCAGCGACTATACGTTTTCGCAGGAGGCGGCTGGCTGGCTCAAGCTGCACCACGTGCCGCTGGACTGGCACACAGCCAGGGTCCAGTGTTACCATGAAGGTATACCACAATAGTTCCGCAGACACCACACGCACGGTCGTGGGTGGCTGAGTTTATGAGGATAACCCGACACTAAAGTTACGAAACAAACAAGTCACCCTTATTAAGGCTCTTATAAATAGGTAGGTAATGCCACATCCCTAACCGGGGCATGCGGGTTGGGGATCGCAGGGCACAGCCTATATTATTTATTTATTCATAAAAAGTACAACTATCTTTACAGGGGCACCCAATTCAATAGTTAGACCTACTTAGTCTTAACATTTTAAATTCACAAAACACACATTAAATTTTGCTACGCTTACTCATGTCACACACATGTCAATTAATTATTAAAATAAATCATTTATAATACACATTAAGACATAAATTGATAATATACATTAAAAAAAAAATGATAAATACTTTTCAGCCCTTGGAATTAAAATAATATTAAAATTACAAAATAAAATAATCAAAAAATAACAGTAATAAAATTCGTCAGTCGATAAAAGATCGCACTGTCGACTCTGCTAGCCGTGGTCGGCGGCGGCCATTGAATTTAGCTGTGCCTTTTTAGGCTTCTCTATACCATAATCAGCCGTTCGGACTAGGGAAACCAGTGAGAAGAAAAAATAGAACCGAACAGCAAGGAGGGGTTTGAGGATACCACAGCGACGGCGATAAGAGGGATGTGCCATTAGACGATGCAGCAACTAGAGCAGGCCTGGGTTGCGCACCCGTAGCGAATTCGTCCAGCTATCGGACAGATACCTAGTGGATTCATCCCCTGCACCAATTCGTAGATGGGAAGTTCCATATGTGATCTCTTTATCCAGGAGCGGTGCTGGCGTCGCCGCTAAACGCTGACCTGTGGTCGACACTGACTACGATACTCACTAAAGCTAATCTGGATTCCACACTTGTCCACTCCGGAGTATCAGCCACGTTCAACGACGGAGTCTATATGTCTGTAGAAGGTATGTACGTACTTATTATGCCGTAGGAAAATGGAAAAATCTGTGATTTCATGAAATTCCATAGGAATTTTGTAAGCTTTTATCTGAAATATCTGAAAGTCACTGGATCTTCATAGTCTTTCCATGCACATTTAATCCCGCACCCTCCAACCGTTGGAGCTGGTTTCGATTGCTTACTTTTAGTTATTTAATGTCAAAGTTTCAGGAAGGTAGGTACTACTATAACATCTTGTACTTTTGTTTTTAGGGATCCCATTAGGGCAGCTGCACTTTCAATGGGGTAAAGGCCAACCCGACAACTCTCAACTCAACGGACATGAACAGTGTCTCGCGTACTACAAGGAAACTGATAAACTGACTGTACATGAAGAGAAGTGTACAAGACTGTTTCCGTACATCTGCTACCGGCCAGCCTCGATACCTGATGAGGTGACTGAGTGTGGAACAGTGGATACAGGTTGGTGTAATGTCTCCTGAGTTTCCTTTTGTTTATATTCAATTCACTTGATAGTTTAGCTTTACTCAACTGAGTATAACGATGTCGATTTTTACTCATATTAATGACGGTGAATCAATTGTTAGAATGAGCGAATAACCTTGACCTCGATGTGCGTTCCTCCATCTGTAGTTTCTGAGAGACCAAAATGTGCCTATGGTGGCAACTTTGTGACGATAACAACAGTGAACTGATTGTTTCACCACAATAGGGCCCTTTTTAGATTGAAAATCATTTCCTTGTACAGAATACAAGCTGCAGGCTTGCACGAAGCATTGCTACAAGTTCCACGCGCACGCGTTGCCGTGGACAGTCGCCGCGCGCGTCTGCCAGGCCGAGGGTGGGTACCTCGCCGAGATCAACTCGCAGCACGAGGCGAACCTGATGGTTGACATGTTTGCGGACAGAACGTCGCTGCACTCCACATGGCCAGGCGTGGTTGCTGTCGGCTTTAAAATGTGGGGTGACAAGTCCTGGTGGACTATTCACGGTGAGTACCTACACGGTATAAACAATGAAAAAACTGGCAAACAAACTTGTTTTTTCAAATGCTGCAAATAAACAAAGAAATGTCACTATGAGGAGTGACAAGACAGTGGAGCAAACCCTTGAATTTTTATGGATGACATAGACATACCTTAGTCACCAATTGACGCACTGCCATCTATCGAGATATTTAGAACTAGCTTTTTTTTTTAATGCAAAACGAAAACCCCTCATTAAATAAGCATTTAGGTAAAAAAAACCTTATAATCATAGGTACTATGGTGAAATATTTGTAATAATTCATTTTGTAATGAGAGGTTTTCGTTTTGCATTTTTAAAAAGAAAAAAATTAGTTCCATGTATCTCGATAGATGGCAGGGCTTCAACTGGTTCCTACTTAGAGGAACCAGGCACTATGGTATGTTAATGTCACATGAAAGAAAACGTCAAAATGATAATCGGTCGATCGCTTAAAGGAACAAGGCACTAGAGGTAGTGCATATACCCATCTCATTCACACCAGAGAGAGTTAAAAATATGCTTGTAGCCTGAGAAGAAATCAGATAGAATGAATGTTTCTCTGTCCCAACTATCGTGTGTAACTTGATTTTTCAAATGCTGCAAATCAACAAAGAAATGTCACTATGAAAGTGACAAGACAGTGGAGCAAACCCTTGAATTTTTATGGATTATTAGTTCTTGCCCTCGGCTTTGCTTGAGCAGGAAATTTTCTTGAAGAAAGCTTTATTTATTTTACTAAATCCATTCATCTCACAAGGCTCAATCTCACACGCTAGTTAAGCGTCCAGAGCTTTACACGCTGCGGTGCTGGTGGTCTTTTCTGCGAGTCATAATAATCCTAGGCTCACGCACCACCCTTCACTATGCTTTGTTTTCCCTTCATTTGACATAGACATACCCTAATCCCCAGTTGACACACTGCCATCTATCGAGATATTTAGAACTAGCTTTTTTTTTAATGCGAAACGAAAACCCCTCATTATTATCAAATATATAAGAAATAAGGTGTTATTGTTTTTTTTTCACTTCAAGTTTTGGTCCAAAAGTGGAAAAAGTGATTATTTCAATCCTGGAATCAAATAATCACTACATAGGCACTAGTACGACTGGTACGCATTATCTCTTGAATACTTCCATCGAGTTCGGGTCAGTTCTATACATTTAGCGAGTTTTTGAGTGATTTGTTGCACTTTGATATTATGACAACGGCAGCCGCGTTTGCGCCATTGATGTTTAAAAGTAAGTAGATAGAGCACCTCCAACATAGCTTGGTCACAAAAAATGACTGATGCCTTCAATTGGCGCTTCAAGAAAAATAATAACGAACGGGAAAACATTTAACTGGGTACTTGCATCGAATCTAAGTATTTTCTTTGCGTCCTATGAGCGTATCAAGTTTAACCCAAACACATCAATCATAGAGGTAAAACACAACACACACTCACCAATTCTCTTGATTTCGAAGATAAAAACGAATTTGTGTATGTGAGTTGACAAACATAATTACAACTTCAGTGCTCTCACGCATACGAATAGGAAAATGAGACTCATTTATCGCATTTTTTGGCTACACTTAGTTTGTGTCTACTACCATTCTAAGCTTTTTTTCGTTGGTTCTTGATTACGTATAGCGAATGTTTTTTGTACAAACTCAGACTAAGGCGCCATGTGTCTAAAACATGTTTATTTTGCCAACCTAAATATAAATAAGCTAAGTACAACAGTGAAGTTCGTACAATCATTCGCCCCGAGGGGGGAATCGAACCCGCAACCTCCTGCACCTGGACCTTCGCCCGCCACGTTACGCAGAGGTCGTCGCTACTGCCGCCTCCGGCCTTTGCCCACTCGCAGTGTTGGGACTACTTAAGTGTTGTCTCCCTCCAGCTATCGTTCATAAATGAAACATTCATTCATCACTTTTGTTTCATTTTGTGTTCAAACGTTTCATTTCGAGTGAATGATGCCGGATGAAAATGAATGAATAATGTGATTTATGTTTCAGGCAAGCGGTTGGACGAAAACGGATTCTCTCTCTGGCATAAAGGCGAGCCGAACAATGCTCGTGGAAATGAGATATGTGGCAGCTTCTCATTAACGGACAGGACACTCAACGACGTGTCTTGCGACCTGCCGTACGCGTTCATCTGTGAGAAGCACCCCGACTCACTCCTCAACCTCAACGATGACGTCATGTAGATCCTGACCTCACATCGGCGCCGGAAGCAGACTCTGCAAAGGCTCAGACAGAAACTAGTGAAATTACGTTTTATTTTAGGTCAAATCCAAACAATGCAAAATTCTTTATTTCCGTAAATACAATAAATGTACGCTTAAAAAAGATGAAATTCTTAAAATTAAACACTGACACGGAAACATGTAGTAGTGATATTTTTTATTTCTGTCGCTTCGGTATTTAGAGTAAGGGAAGCGACGAAGAAACTTTAGCCTGTTAGTTGTTATTTTTCATGTTAAAGCAAAACCCGTCCCAAGCTTTTCTATCCTCTAGGTTATCTGATATTTTGTAGTACTTATAAGCCTTTTTGCACAGAGAGGTTTTGACAATTTGTTTGAATTTATCAATGAAAAAAGAGATCCCTAGACTTTAGATCAATGGAATTTAATTACCGATAGTTTTTGCAACTCACTAGGAGTTTTGTTGTAGAAGCGTATACATTGCCCTTTCAAAGATATATTCATCTTGAAGCCTGGTTGTGGGCACAGCGAGTTTATATTTATGTCTAGTGTTTAAAATAGGTATTTCACTAGTTTTAGGGAAGCTTTTTATATTTCTATTATACTTTGTTCGAAGTACAATGTTATTCAGGCTATGCACACGCATAGCCAGACTTCAAGGTTACTTAATTTCCTATATTATAATAGGTAGCATAATGTCAACTAGCAAAACGTGATGTTTGTAATTCCGCATTGAAACTTCATTTTAACTTAAATCTGTGCGAACCATCAGCGTTGGAGTATAATTTCCAGCCCTCTGGGTTACCTCTAACATTCTTCGAGCCGGATTTACAATCGAGATCCGCAGTCGCGCTCACTAAACTGTCTGTCGAAGGACAAAGTGATAACATACGTTACTTAAACGTTATCATAACGCTACTGCTACGTCGCATACACACGTAGTATTGTGCGAAGTGTGTTCCCTACATTGCCGGAACCTTCATCGCAGATCAGCTGTTGGAAGGCGTATTGTGTTCCCTACATTGCCTGTCGGAACCATCACGCACTGGATGCAAAAAATAATCAATGTTTTACTTGAAATAACACAAATTGTCCAGGCCAACCTTATCCTAATATAGACTTATAGACAGCATTAGAAAAAGGACAATATAATAGTCTCCAAATACGCAATTAATTGCGAGTTTCGCTTTGTTTTTATGTGCAAATTGGTACTCTGTTTGTTTAGGAGTACCAACATTGTACAAAACGAAATACGCCATTGCGTATTGTAAAAATTGTAGAGTTAGAGTACTCCTGAGCCTTGAGTTGGGTTTAACGATACTATTGAGACGTCGCGTCGTCATTGTGAGTTAAGTTTAATTTTTGAAGAAATTTGCGTACTTCCATAAGGCCGCATGATGATGATTCGGAAGCGCTGCTGTACAAAATATAGGGATTTGGTACATGATACTTTTTGTTTCGGATTTCTAAGAAATAAATCTAAAAATCATTTTCGTAGCATGATCATCGAAGGCACGGATCGGTTTCGTTTTAAGCGACCCACAATCTCTTATTTTTGTAATTTGTTTTTAATAAGACGGTGATCCATGTTGATGATTGTACAGTACAGGTTGAAAATTCGCGGAGTTGAGATTCCGCCTTGTCTCACGCCACACTCCTGGCTTTTATCGGTCGATAACGCGCGTATTTTGCAAAGTTACGTTGATTACTGTACCAATTTTTTTTATATATGATTTATTTATATATTTATATGGTACAAAAAAGTGTTGATTCATTTATCCAATATTTTAAAAGTATTATTTGCTTCGTCCTAAACCTTTTGTACGCCATAAGATAAAACAACGCAATTGCGTATTTCGGCCTGTGCTCTATGAGATTGTAGCCTTTCCGATCGCTCCCATTGAAAGGCTTTCACTACAATATTTTCTAGCTCAATCATAAAACTCAAAAGAAATAAAGGTAACTCTGCCGTGCCAGTTATTATTTTTCGAGTTAAACTAAGACCGTGGGTACCAAGTTTTCTTCGGCGTTCCCTTGTAAGTCATGAAATGATGAAATCTCTGACCATCTTTTTCACGTCAAATTACCTACTAATTTGGTATGTGTAAAACTAAAAGCTAAGTTCAATAACAATTTTGTTTTATTATGTATACCTAGTGTGTAAGCCCACACATTCGGGGTAATTTCAGGGTAATGTCCTCTAACTGCAATTTAATGCAAAGTCTTGAAGTGGTTTGCAGCAGAAATGAATTGAACAGCTTCATTTAACATTTATTTATTTACTCTTACAGACTATTAAAAATGAGTATACTTGACACTACTTTATGGCGTATGAATTAAGTAAACGTGCCTTGGGAGCCAATGGTAGGTAGGTACAAGTTGGTTGCCAATCCATGCCGTCGCGAATTTGCAATAAAAGTAGGTACCTAAACGTTGTAATTTAACTAGCCTCCGTCCGCGTTTTTACGTGTTCGGTTCCGGTGCAGATGTGATGACAGGATCTAGAAGACGTCACCGTTCAGGTTGAGGAGTGAGTCAGGATGCTTCTCACAGATGAACGCGTACGGCAGGTCGCAAGACACGTCGTTGAGTGTCCCGCTTGCGATATAGATGCTGCCACACTGTTCCAGTACTACAGGTGTTCCGCGTTCGTACCACTCGCTCCGGCCCAATGTAGACGGAACACGGAAATTGTTCGGCTCGCCCTTATACCAGCGAGAGTATCCGCTTTCGTCCAACCGTTTGCCTGGAACACAAAACACATTTTACTTTTATTTCAAGTATTTTATTTTGCAAACCTAATACACTGTGTCTGTGTCTTTAAAAAATCACTTATATATTATTTTCATCCGGCATATTTCACTCTAAATGAAACGTTGGAACACAAAATGAGGCAAAGGCGATGAATATTTCATTATCAAACGACAGGAGTGTTTGACTCTTGAAGTCAAACACTTTAGTAGTACCACAGATGAGGTATTGTTACTGTAGTACCAACTCTGCGAGTGGGCAAAGGCCTTAGACAATTTAGCCAGGCGGCCAGCAATGGAAATTGCTGACCATTAAATAGAAAAAAAAACAGATTTCTTACCATATTGTTTTAATTATAATTTTAATAACTTAAATTGGTCCCAAGAACCTTTTTTGAAGATCGGATAAGGATCTTGGGCTTAAGGAGCAGAATATATCTAATAAATGAAATACATTGGGAAAAAACTTTCCAAGAGCCACTGTAATAACAAAAAAAACTGTAGAATTTTTTGCCGCCCCATCGAAAAATATCGTACCTAATCTAAAAAAACCAAATGGAGAATAAAAAAAACAACGCTACATTGACACGCTTTATGAGCAAGAGAAGTGAAAAAACATTGCTATATACCTATACGGTGTCTATTTAAAAGATATTATTCTATATCCAATGAAAGCAGCATAGTTTGAATGAAATAACACAATATTTTTATGTTATTGTACCTACTTATATGAATCACTGTCGTTCTGTTCTTCTTACTTTGTAAAATCCCTTAGGTATGGTGTTTCCTTTTGTAGTATTAAAAACTTGTGTAGGTACCTATTATATTACTTATGAGACCTATTCAAATTGCTTCGAAATAATGAGATCAAGTGTATAATGTACTGCTTATGGTGGAAATATATGAATTGAAACACAATTTAAAATTATAAGAATAATACTGATTACAATAACAGGTGTACCTATCACATTCATGCATAATATAAGTACTAATAATTAACTGTCATGTTTATGTAATACTAGCAGCGCCTCGCGGTTTCACCCGCGTAGTTCCCGTTCCCGTGGGAATTCCGGGATAAAAAGTAGCCTATGTTCTATTCCAGACTATAATCTATCTCTGTGCCAAATTTCATCCAGATCCGTTCAGCCGTTCTGGCGTGATTGAGTAACAAACATCCATCCATCTATCTATCCATCCATCCATCCATCCAAACTTTAACATTTATAATATTAGTGGGATTAGTGGGATGATATATATGATAATTTTAATGCTCACATTTCTGCATCACATAAAATTTGTTCTATTTTTCAATAACGATAAATTTCAAACTGTTTTGAAGTTTCAAGTCAAAGTTTTCGTTTATACTTTCCAGATTTGACTGAAAACTGTTAGTTGACTGATGTTCTGACAGATTGAAGAAACTTTGGCAATTTCTCAAGAACATTATCTTTTAAACTATTTTAAAGTTCTAATTATTCAATTTTACCGTTACTAATTTCCAGATTTGACCAAAAAAAAAATTTGACTGCCTTAGGTTCTAGTTAGGTACATATTATGACAGATCTTGCTATCACAATATGTACCTAACTAGAACCTAACCTATGTTTTTATGAAGAAACTTCTCAAGAACGATAACTTTTGAATTATTTCGAACTTTCCAGCCAAAGTTTCTCATATGTGCCCGTTTGTAACGTCCAGATTTGACGGAAAACATGAAAAATGACCCAAGACCTATCGTATGTGCCTAACTAGAACCTCACCCATGTTTTTCTCAAAAACTATAACATTTTACTACTTTAGAGCTTCAATCCAAAGTTTTTCATGTGTTTGTACCTTTTAGATTTAACTTGTAACTCCCATAATCGGGTACAACCAAGTAGGTTAAAAAAAACATGAATATCTTATGGTACTAGTGAACGATAAAACTAGGAAGCCTTCCTTCAAGGAAAATATGCGAGCAACTTGACACAAAACTGCAAACATATACATATCAAATATCTATCAGAGAGTCAGAGAGTTCTGTATACAGGCAGTGTAGGTAGGTACTCACCGTGAATTGTCCACCAGGACTTGTCGCCCCACATCCTGAAGCCGACGGAAGCCAAAATTGAACTTGTGGAGTGCAGTTGTGTTTTGTCTACAAATAGGTCGACCAGCAGGTCTGCCTCGTGCTGTGAGTTGATGTCGACAAGGTACCCGCCCTCAGCCTGGCAGACCCGCGAGGCATTGGTCCAAGGCAACGCGTACGCGTGGAACTTGTAGCAATGCTCCGTGCGCGCCTGCAGCTTGTATTCTGTACAATCAAGGTAATTTTTGTCAATCTTAACAGGGCCCTATTCTGCTGAAAGAATCACTTCACCATTGAGTTATCGTCGCAGAATAGCCACCATGCATTGACAAGTTTTGGTACCTAAGAAACTACAGATGGAGGGACGCACGTCGAGGCCAAGGTGATTTGCTCATACCAACGATTGTTTCACCGTCAATAATCGACGTTGTTATACTCAGGTGAGTAAAAGCTATCATATGAATATAAAGAAAAGGAAACTCAGAAGACACTAACCTTTATCCACTGTTCCACACTCAGTCACCTTGTCAGGTATCGAGGCTGGCCGGTAGCAAATGTACGGTAACATTCTTGTACAGTTCTCATCATATACAGTCAGTTTATCACTTTCCTTGTAGTACGCGAGACATTGTACATGTCCGTTGAGTTGAGAGTTGTCGGGTTGGCCTTTACCCCATTGAAAGTGCAGCTGCCCTAATGGGATCCCTAAAAACAAAAGTACAAATTAAAGACGAGAAAATTATAGTAGATACATACCCACCAATCGAACTAAGTCAAGGGTGGAGGCGAGTACCTACTACGGGCTTTATTTTAATACTCCCTGCATTTCGATGCAAATAAAATACGAGTATAATGCCGATCCTGCGATTTTAAGATTTTTCAAAGAAATGCTGAAAAACTCGTTTGTGATTTCATGAAATCACAGATTTTTCATTTCCCTGCATTATATAGGTACGTAAATTACATACCTTCTACGGACGAATAGACCCCGTCGTTGAACGTGGCAGATACTCCGGAGTAAACGAGTGTGGAATCTTGATTCGCTTTAGTAAGTATCGTCGTCAACGCCGACCACAGGTCAGCGTCTAGCGGCGACGCCAGCACCGCTCCTGGTTATAGAGATAACATATGTAACTTCCGATCCCTTCACGGGATTGGTGCAGAGGGTGAATCCACTAGGTATCTGTCCGATAGCTGGACGTATACGCTACGGGCGCGCAACCCAGGCCTGCTCTAGTTGCTACATCGTCTAATGGCATATCCCTCTTATCGTCGTCGCTGTAGTATCCTCAAACCCCTCCTTGCTATTCTGTTCTATTTTTTCTTCTCACTGGTTTCCCTAGTCCGAACGGCTGATTATGGTATAGAGAAGCCTAAAAAGGCACAGCTAAATTCTATGGCAGTCAGCGTCGACAGTGCGACAAAGGCTGTGCCCTGCGATCCCCAGTCGACCAGTGCGTGTTGTGGCTGCGAAGCCTATTTTGGTAAACATACCTTCATGGTAGCACTGGACCCTGGCTGTGTGCCAGTCCAGCGGCACGCGGTGCAGCTTGAGCCAACCAGCCGCCTCCTCCGAAAACGTATAGTCGCTGCGGAACTCAATGCCGCCTGACCTCTCTGAAACCAGTAGGTAATTAAACATATACAAGTAATATCGTCGTGAGGTTTTTCTAGTTTAGTCCTCGCCCTAGTCTCTCCTAGTCCAGAGCAGCCTGTTGCAGTTCAATTCAGAACTGCAACATTTTCGTTTTCTTTTTTTTAATGGTCAAAAATAGTTAACCATACTAAAAGAGGCGCTATGAGTTTGGGTCTGTCAAATTAAAATGCCATAAGCCATACGCTCTGAGATTGTTAGTAATAATAATACTTATAACACCAAATCTATAGGAAACAAACAATTTTGAAACATATACAAAAATACCTTTCTCATGTCCCTACTAATAATACTAATTTTAACATTTTTATACTAATACTCATTTGAACCCCCTTTGGATTTGACCCCTTTACTTTAAACACCCCCATTTGGCCTCACTAAGTTACCGCAGTACACTTCACAAGACCAATCTGCACACTTTACTTTAGTTAGGTTATTTTAGTAGCTACCTAATTAGCTCCAATGATTTTTCTATAGAATACAAACCTGTGGATTCAGCAGCCCCCAGCAGGCACAGCTGAGCCAGCAGCAGCGACAAACAAGCGCGGTACACAGACATGGTGCCCTCACCAGACTTCACGACACTGATATTGATATCGATTGAACTGTTTATTTATTATGTGCGTTAGTAGGTATAAGATAGAAAGAAGGTATAACAAGTAGTTTGTAAGATAAGAAATAAAAATGGGTAAAACCACATCGAGACCTCCTTGAGATCCAGAATCACCCTTTTCGCTTCGTCAACAATGGTAATATTATTAATCCAAAAAATATTTGTCAAAATTTATTTTGAAAAATATTATCTTTTAAGGCCGCCCATTGTACTTATCTTATGTGATGTCTCTTTGTAATGTTATTTTATGGTGTACAATAAAGCATTTTTGTATTTGTATTTGTATCATTTTCGCCAATGCACGCACGTCCTTCATTCTGTAATAAATTCTTCCTTCATTCATTATCTTCATTCTTTATCATCATCATCAGCCTATATTAGTCCACGACTGGACATAGGCCTGCCCTACTCGAGCGCCATAGTGCCCTGTCTCAAGCTTGACGCATCCAGCATTTGCCTTCAGTCCCTCGCAGCTCGTCATCCCACCTGGCTGGAGGGTGTCCTGCACTAAACATTAAAACATCATAGGTACAACAAAGTCCTTTATTTCCTTTAGACCTTACTGGACTCTTGGACACGTCACAAAAATTCAAATTACATAAGTAAAACTAGGAAATAAACTGATGATTTTTTGTTTACTTCTTACTTTTTAAGGTAAAGTAAAGAAGCGAGCAAGAAACTTTTACCTTGTTAGAATGTCAATCTTCGAATTGGAGAAAAGTCGTCCCAAGTTTTGTTATGCTCTAGATAATCTGATATTTTGTAGTAACTGTAGTAAGCCTTTTTACAAAGAAGTCCACCGTGCCCTAGCAGGGTGCATGTTTGAGAGACTTTATCTTTAAGATCCCATGTACAACATGTTTGCAATAAAAATATTGAGTATTGAAAAAGTACATGTTTGACAATTTGTTTGAATTTGTTTATTGATGCAACTCACTTGGAATTTTATTGTAGAAGCGTATACACGTTACGTTTACCGAGTCGTTGTCTCCACTCAAGAACACGTTTATTGTTCGCGTTCGCGTTCGTTAACGCTTGGTCTCCTTCTCGAAATAGTTTTCACCTAACTGCAGAATCTGTATGAGGTAAGTGATTTCGAGAAGTGTACGAGGACCGGTATTGAATCAATGTGACCATTGATCATGATTAAAACTATGTCGTCAGCGTATCGCAGGTGTGAGATATGATTGCCGATGCCGTTTAAGTTAATGTCGTTTAATTTCCAGTCCAGAGTCTCAAACATATCTCGCTTGTGAACAGAGATGGGTGATTACGAACGCCTAGTTAGCTTTTAGCTTTTTTCCATTAAAAAAAATCGGTTTTATGGGTTTTTTGCTAAATAATCATGTACAATGGTACGGAACCTTCCGTGTGCGAGTTGACTCGCACTTGATTGGTTTTACAATCCCAGAAACCATCTCCCAAAGGATAGAAAGTACCTAAAAACTGTTCATAGAACAATAATCAGATCTACATAGTACTGACATGGAATAGCGTATTCCTATTTTCTTTCACCGAAAACAACGCATGCGAAGTCACGTGCTGAACCTATTTGTAGTTCATTTCTTATTTACTCGGTTTGTGGGTTAATAATTGGGGAATTCCAAGTCAATTGACATGTAGGTAGGTAACCTTGCCCCCGCAAGATAAGACATTTGGTTAAAACCCTTACTTTAAGAAAATAATATTATATCTCATACTTACATACGTTATACTAGCTATTTGATAAGAAAATTGAAAAAACGGTGGTAGACTTAGCACTTATTATAGTTATAGTTAACTAGCTGACCGCCCGCGATTTCATTCGCGTGGACTTTAGTAGGTAATACAATACCCTAAGTAATGTTGGTTGCCATGTAAACTATCAACGCCAAAGTTTTACAACCAATCCTTTACGATTTTAAAGTTGTTTTTTAATACGGACTCATTGCTGTAGCTACGAGTAAGTATGTTTTTTTGTATGTTCGTCAATTAATTACCTACTTCGTCAAAAGTAGACCGATTTTGATGATTATTTTGCTATTGTATAGGATAATGATGAAGTAACCATAAAAAACCCCAAGGGATTTTTGAGTATTAATCCCGTAAAACGTTTTTTGGAATTTGGAGTCGGTATTATGTTTTGTCATAAAAACCTTTTTTTTTTAGTTTTATTTAAATACTAAACACTCAGGAATATTTTTTAATATTTCTATGAGATATTTCTGAATCATCCTCTTTCTATACAATAGCATAACAATCATCAAAATCGGTCCGGGAAAGACGGAGAAATCGGAAAACATATGTATGTTTTTGAAATAGGTACCTATGTAAAAAAACATACATCTAAAACATACAGCTGAACATTAATGTAGAACCTAGGTACTCTTTTCGAAGTCGGCTAAAAATCAAACATTTTCTGTTTTTTTCGTCTGCCTTTCTCGTCCCACTGCTGGGCTAAGGCCTCCCCCATACATTTTATGCTTTACTTACATCTTTATACCATGTTTGAAGCATTGACTGTATATAGCTGAGAAGCTAATTAGTATTAAAACTTACCTAGTTAGCGGAGAGAGCAATAACTTCCCAACTGCATCTCGTTCCAGCTCCTCGAACAGCGCGGTCTGTAAAGAAGTTAAACTTTGAATTCAATAAAATTGCAATTAAATTTTTCCAATTCGTTTCTCTCGCCCAGTGCAAACTTTCTTTGAAAGACTTATTCGACGGCGGCGACTTTGCACTTGTTCGATTAAAATGTAAGATTACCTAGAAGAAATTTAAAAGGGTAGTTTATAAACGAGCGTAGAGGAGAAGGTGGTAATGTGGCCAATCAGTTGTCCTCTTATTTTAACCTTAATAGTCTACTTCATAAAAATCAATTTGGCTTCACCAAGGGTAGATCAACAACTGATGCTGGTACACTTCTATTAAGGCATATATTGGATGCCTGGGAGAAAGCGAAAAACGCTATTGGTATATTTTGTGACCTTTCTAAGGCTTTTGATTGTGTAGATCATGATACACTCATTAGGAAATTAAAACACTATGGAATTGGCAGCAAGGCACTGGACCTTATGCAATCCTACTTATCTGATAGAGTCCAAAAAGTAGATATTGGTAAAGAAAGATCTAGTGGGTCAAAAATTGAATTAGGCGTCCCACAAGGATCAATATTAGGACCCTTTTTATTTTTAGTATATGTAAATGATCTCCCTTTTTTAGCAAAAGATCTCTGTGACATAGTCTTATTTGCTGATGATACTTCATTGATTTTTAAAGTTGACAGAAATAAATATAATTATGACGATGTAAATAATTCGCTTTCACAAATAGTAGATTGGTTCACCGCCAATAACCTCTTACTCAATTCAAAAAAAACCAAATGTATAAAATTCATGTTACCAAATGTAAGAGAACTCCCAACTAAGATAATGCTAAAGGGTGAAGTAGTTGACCTTGTAGACTCAACTGTTTTCCTAGGGTTACATATTGATTCCTCTCTTCAATGGGGACCGCAAATTGATGCTCTCGCAGGCAGACTTAGTTCAGCGGCCTATGCGGTTCGAACAATTAGATATATTACCGATGTAGATACGGCTAGGTTAGTTTATTTCAGTTACTTCCATAGTATAATGTCTTACGGTATCTTGTTTTGGGGACGGGCAGCCGACATCCAGACTATCTTTGTTCTCCAAAAAAGGGCTATACGCGCAATTTATAAATTAAAGCCACGCGATTCTTTGAGGGATCTATTTAAAGACATAAATATTTTGACAGTAATATCGCAATACATCTATGAAAATCTAATGTATACGCACAAAAATAAAGATAGCTTTTTGAAAAAATGTGATGTTCACAACAGAAATACAAGAAACAAGAACAAACTACACATTCCATCATATAGATTACGAAAGGTAAGCAAATCATTTATGGGAAATTGCGTACGCTTCTATAATAAGCTTCCATCTGAAGCAACTGAGCTCCCTATTCGTAAATTTAAACAGTACATAAAACGAAATCTTATCAAGAAAGCCTTTTACTCCATAGATGATTATATCAATGATGTTAATGCTTGGCCAGATGTCGCCCAGTTCCGCACCGACAATAGTATTATAGGAGAACAATCTTAAGCTTAGTTTTATATAAATATTGACCTGTATCTAAATCCCATTGTATTTAGACTTAGATAGGCGAATAACATTGTATTAAATTTTTAAGCGTTATACACTTACTAGTGGTTTATTTTTCGCTTCTTCCACTAGTGGTCAAAAAATTGAAGCGAACAAAATCAATAACATTTTGTTTCTTATTTGATAATAATTACTATTATTAAGCTGTTTATGTATAAAATTTGACTTGTCTAAGTGCTTATTTTGTAAGCCTAAAGAAATAAAGTTATTGAATTTTGAATTTTTTTGAAATTTTGAATCATTTCGTTTTTACTCTAAAAAAAATATATAAAAAAAAAAATTAACATCGTCTAAGACAGCAAACTATTAAACTATCAAATATTTTGTCATGAAAATTGATGATTATATTTAAAAATGTACAAAATTTATTGATCAGCTGTATCGGAGTAGAGTATTATGGCCCCCTGGGCCCATATTATAAGTAAGGAATAAATAACTAGAAAAACCACAGATATTATTAACTCCTTCAGGGCCCGCACAAGCGCTATGAAACCACAGAACGCAACTTTGGCATTGGATCTCTTGGCCTCGTTGTTATCGGTATTTCGGGCTAACCTATCTGCATGCAGATGGTCTCCATAGTCTGAGTTATCACTGCTATTGCTCCTGCATTTATGGTCTCTCTAGCAGTAAGCAGTCCCTCTCATCGGATTTCTTGACATCCGCAACCACAAGCCCTACCCCGTCCACGTTCGCGTTAGCTGCTTGCGATTTACAAGCGTCTTGCGCTGAAAAACCGCCAGAGGGCGCTGTCATAAAACAAAACGAACGGTTTATGGAGCTATCCACATAATTGTACCTACGTTTCCTATCTCGGATCTCGGTGTATTTTATAGGTACTTATTCGCTTTTAGGTTTTTAGGCTGTTTATTTTTCAGGTTACATAACATCCTTCAGACGAACGATGACATCCACTGCTGTACAATGGACATACCTAAGCCAAGCTGTGACTTGACAGATTACATTGAAAGTAAACCAAGAGCCAAGATTGATTTCTGTGCAGATACCTTATCTCCCATCGCATTCCATGGACACTTCAGCGAGTCTCAAGAGCGAAGGGAGGCATCCATCTTGTTGGGCTCATTACGTGAACTCTACAGTTTATAAACAAAGTCCTGGTTGGAAGCTTTTAGTCACTTGACTAGGTATTGTCATGTGCTTCATTGTGGAGAATACCATATGGAATACTAGCTGTTCCCCGCGGTTTCACCCGCGTTAAATTCGAATTTCAGATTTCTAGGGGGATTATTCCCGTTAATCTCCCATGGGAATTTAATTTTTTACCGGGACAAAAAGTTGCCTATGTCCAGGTCTGCGATACCGTTTACCTCCCTGCCAAATCTATTCAGCCGGCGGCGGCGTGACAAGGCAACAGACAGACAGAGTACTAACGAATTTATAATATTGGTATAGACAGAAGTATAGATAGATTTTTGTAATACAGTTCAGTTATAGTGTTAAATCTCGTTCTTTATCTTAGCGCTATGGGACGGCTTAGAATCTAAATTAAATACTTAAATAGTTAATACCTAAGTCCCAAGGTTTGCTTCAAAGTTGTTAATAGCGATAAAGCCGCCCTTTGATTACTTATTGTATTTATCTGTGAGTAGTACAGTAGGTAGTAGTGGTAAGGGTTCTCTGTGGTTTTACACACATTTTAGTGTACCCTATAGGCTCAACGAGGTTCTATGGAAATAATATTTCTAGAAGGTATTTCATTGAGCGTATTGTCAGCTAGGGCGGAAACAGGTTTTCAACTCTAGAGCGCTGATAGTAATTTCTCAAATTTTGGCAAGACTTTTGAATTCGCCAAAGGTAATCTATTAGCCCCTGGAATTCGTTCATTATGGCAAAGTCTACAAGGACACAGGCTGCAATGATGATCAAGATCGTAGAAAGCATAGCCTGAGGCCAACATAGCGTGGCAAGGCTAGTATAGTGCTTTACACAATAAATGCGAGAAATTTAAAAATAATAAAAGAAAATAAAAGAGATAATGTTACACTTACTGACTTGACTTTGCTATTATTGAACACATAATGTGACCGTGATGGATGAAATAAATTCAAACAAAGTGTCAAATATATTCCATGCAAAAAGCTCCTATAAAATATCTGATTAGCTGGAGGATAAAAAAACAAACACAAACAGCTCTTGCTCCAACTCGAACAATAACAATTAACAGACTAATTTATTTATATTGTTATAACAAAATCAGCGAGCACAACAAAATCTACAGCCCTTAAATACTTACTATTCGAATATTATATGCAAATATTACAGCCAAAAAAGGATTTACATTTTATATACCTACTGTGATTTTTAAAACAGACAAACAAATGATTTTTTAGTGAACAAAAAAAATCTGTAAACACAACTTACTTTTAAGTTTTAACACAAATTGCTTATAATAGATATTACAATATTAAACTTAACAAAATAGCATAGCAATATGCAATATTAACAAAATTCTTTAAACTGAGTTATTTAAATAAAAATAATAACTAATTACTAGTTAGTTATATTAAACCTTTCGTCTTTAAATTGTTAATATTGTGAAAAATATCTGTTGTATGAAACTATTAGTTATAATTTCTTTGTAACCTATTGACTATAGAATAACGGGCATAATTTGTGGATGATTGTGACACAACAAGTAATTTAGCATGAGTACTATGAGTATGCCTAGTACGATACTTTAGGGTAGAAAAACGTAAAACTCTAGTAGTAAGTTCAGGACAATGTATATGCCCTTTGCACAGACCATGAAGAAATGTCATGTCCAACAGGGATCGTCGTTTTTGGAGACTCATTAGATGATGGATACAAGATGCACTAAGTTATTAGAGTAATAATAATTTTTAAAATTGATGTATTTGATAAATCTATTTTGTATTTTTTCAGTTTTTATTTTTTGTATTAAAAAAAATGACTAAAGGTTTCTTCGTCACTTCTTTACTTTAGTCTACAATGCCAAGCGACAGAAATCAAAAATAACACTTTATTTCCGTGTCAGTGTTTAATTTTAAGAGTTTGACCTTTTATAAGTTTATATTTATTGTATTATTGGAAATACAGAGTTTTTGATTTGGATTTTTGATTTTTATGTAGATCATAATCGCGGCCAGCAACCCTGGGTGGGGTTTTTTTACAGACCACGATAGTAATGTTCTATTATTAACTCTTACATACTATGTTTAAAAAGGTTACTACCTACTTTATGGTGTTTGAATAAAATTATGGTAAATGAATATATAAAGTAAGTCGTAAATTTTCACTACATAGCTTCCGTCTGCTCCTCTGCGGGCTCTGCTTCCTCTGCGGGCTCTGCTTCCTTTGCGGGCTCTGCTTCCGTCGCAGGTGCGATGACAGGATCTACGTCAACGTTGAGGTAGAGCAGCGAGTCGGGATGCTTCTCACAGATGAACGCTAGTGGCAGGTCGCAAGGCACGTCGTTGAAAGCCCTGTCCTTCTTTAAGATGCTGCCGCACGCCTCATTTCCACCTGCATTGTTCGGCTCGCCCTGGTGCCACACTGAGAATCCACTTTCGTCCAACCGCGTGCCTGGAACACAAAACATATTTTTCGTAAATTTTCATAATCCTATCTATAATCTGCAGATTATGGATAAGATTATGAAGATTAATTAATTAATAATTTATAAAGATCTCGGAACTAATAGTTATTATTTAGATAGTGTTTCCTATGTGTAATATGGTAAGATGGCATCTATGTATGTAAGGAGAACATATTAAGCATATCTGATATCTAGCAGCCATAACACAATTTCTGCTTAGTTTGAGGCTAGATGAGGCTGTGTCCAGCATTATTCTATGAATGGTCTAATTGAACCTCTTGCATAAGAGAGGTATACAGTCAGTGTACCGACGCTACTCACCGTGGATAGTCCACCAGGACATCTTGTCGCCCCACTTTTTAAGGCCGACTAAAATCACATCTGGGTTTGCGGAGTGTAGCGTGGTTTTGTCTGCATATATGTCTGCCAGCAGGTCTGCCTCGTCCCGAGAGTTGATGTCGATGAGGTACCCGCCCTCGGCCTGGCAGACGCGCGCGGCGAGAGGCCACGGCAACGCGTGCGCGTGGAACTTGTAGCAATGCTCCGTGCGCGACTGCAGCTTGTATTCTGTACAACCAAGGCAACTTACTACAATCTTAACAGGGCCTAATCTGTTGAACTAATAGCTTCACTATGATAAATGTTATCATCAAAGTATCGCCGCCATAGACACGTTTTAGTCACCAATTGTTACTACTGGACAGACCAAAATAAAGCACTTTAATTCATTAAATATAATTCCTTTAAACTCGACAAGGTGGGTGAAGTAACTTCTTTTATATCCCTATTCTTGATAAACTTTTGGATGGAAATGTTTATAACATAATGTGCTCACTGTGCAAGTTCAACACAATTTACAGTAAATTACCGGAAGAATTTAAACAACTTAGGAAAGCCGGCCTGTGTAAACCATACAGGTGTTTCGCTTTTATTCAACGATTGCCTTTAACACTTTTATGATTATGCAGGAGTAAAAATAGACAAAGTTATACTAAGGTAAGTAAAAGCTAGACTATCAAGAAAATATAAAGAAAGGTAACTCAGAAGACATTACCTACACCAACCTTTATCCACTGTTCCACACTCAGTCAGGTTAACCGACCTCGAGGCTGGCCGGTAGCAGATGTACGGTAAAAGTCTTGAACACATCACATCATATACAGCCACTTGGTCACTTTTTTGGTAGTATGCAAGACACTGCTCATGTCCTTCATGGTTGTTGGGTTGGCCGTTACCCCATTGAATGTACAGCTGCTCTAATGCGACTCCTAAAAAATCAGGTACAAACTATAGACGTGAAATCATAGGATCTACACTACATACCTACCTACCTATTTCTTGAAAATTAAATTACTAAAAGCAATTAAAACAAGCCCCAACAGGTGGTAGGGGGCTCTAATGTGGATCGAAAGGCTCTTTCCCTATGCAGATCCAGCAATTTTGAGGGAAATTTTCCTATCTATAAATTCTATAATTATTTAAGAGACCTTGGGCTGAATCATAAACAACCCACAGCTCAAACCACTGGTCGCAGAGACTTCACCCTTACATGGTATGATCCATAGATTTAAATCTATGGTATGATCTTGGTACTAAAGTGAGCATTAAGGAATTTCGGAAATTCACACCATAAGAGGTTCAAATTTGGGGTTGAAAGTAAACAAAAATGCTCTGTTTTTTTCTCTGTTCTTTTCAGGATTCGTTAGAATTATTACTTTATCAAAGGCCTTATGAAAGAAAAAAAATACCTTCAAAATTTTACATGTTTCTCCTTACAAAACAAACAAACATGTGGTTCAGTTATTTCTACCTAAGGTTCAAATAGAGGTTAATAGACAGACTGTTAACTAACGATAATATAATGGATGGAGTGAGTAAAAGTTATTTTATGAGATGACATGTATGATGATGATGATGGTAGTTTTGATTGTTGAATTTAGTTAATTTAAAGTACCAAAAGAAATAATCATAATGGAATATATAATATGGTAGGTTAGTAGCTTTTAGTAGCTTACTTGGTTATTAGTTTTTTCTTCCTACCTCTCACTTCTCTGTATAACTTGAAGCAGTACAGACGTTTACCCCATACCTAAAGTGATAATAAATGCAATATTATAAAATCCTCAAACCGTTGTTTTACATCTAACCATAATCTCCTAAATTGATGACACAGAGAGCAGTGGGCTGAAGAGCAAAAACCGACAGCGCAAACCGAAGGAACCGTTTGTCTATAATCATGAAATTTATGAAAAGCATGATGTAACAAAATCAAATTCCACGTAGACGAAGTCGCTGGTAATAGGGTGCTGAATAAAACTCCTAAGTGATTTGAAGAAATCATAGATTTTTCTTCATTGAGGTACATACCTTCTACAGACGAATAGACCCCATCGCTAAACGTAGCAGATACTCCGGAGTAGACAAGTGTGGAATCCAGATTAGCTTTAATTAGTGTCTTCAACGCCGACCACATGCCAATGTCTAATGGTGACGCCAGCACCGCTCCTGGATACAGAGTTAGCATTTGTAATTTCCCATGCCCTGATGGGATTTGTGCAGAGGGTGAATCCGCCAGGTATTGTTCCAATACCTGGCCGGATGCACTACGGGTACGCGACCCTTGACTGCTCTAGCTGCTATTGCCATATCCATCCTATCCCAAAGGCAGTAGTATCCTCAAACTCTTCCTTGCAATTCTTTCCAATTTTTTCCTCACTCCGATCCCCCTCTTCCGACCGGCTGTATGCGGTATAGTGCAGCCTATAAACGCACAGCTGAATTCTATAGCCGTCGGCGGCCAGCAGCGTTGTCAGTACGACAAAAGCTGTGCCCTGCGATAACCGACCCGCATGCCCAGGCAGTTTATTAGGGGAAGCTAAAGTCCAGCAGTGGATCTTTATAGGCTGGTGCTGTTGTTGTTTGTAACTTTAATCTCGGGCTATCTCTAGAACGTGTGGTGGTTTTGGAACTTATTGTGGTATACCTTCATGGTAGCACTGGATTCTAGCTGTGTGCCAGTCCAGCGGCACGCGGTGCAGCTTGAGCCAGCCAGCCGCCTCCTGCGAAAACGTATAGTCGCTGCGGAACTCATTGTCATCTGACGTCTCTGAAACCATTAAACATAAACGAGGATAGAAGAAAGAGGAAAGGATAAATTTGTAGGTTATTAAACTGTAGTTTTAATACGGACCTGCAGGACGAGCAGCCCCCAGCATGAACAGCTGAGCCAGCAGCAGTGAAAAACATGTGCAGTACACAGACATTGTGCCTCCGCGATAGTTCACGACACTGTGATATTGATATCATAGTGTTTACTTAAAGGCACGTAGATAAGTAGGTACGGGATCAGGGGTTTTAAACATTTTGATGAGAGGACATTTGAATAAAAATCTGGTTTGTATTTATTTATTTTTTATTTATTGCTGTCATCCAGGTCTTAGGTTAGTTTCGCAGTACCCATTTAGTGTGTTGCAATGGAAGACTGGCCTGGTGTCATGATGTTTATCTACTAGGTACCTAAATATTACGAGTCGCTCAAAGTATAGTTGATAGAGTCGTTAAGTTCGTAAAATAAAGTTCGCAAATGTTATGTCCCACCGATTTTTGGGAACTTATTTCATTTCTTAGAGATACCCAGAGTGCGGGTTAGCACTTTAACAAATAACCTTAGAATTGAGCAAAGGCAACACCTCTCGTCAAACGAATCAAATATAACTTTGGTCGTTGAGCAGGTTTGTTTTAACTGTAATGTTACCCCTGTAGGTGGAGCCACCGGCGCTATAGTCCGTAAGGGGTCCCAAAGATTTTTGGTTGAACCGACTAAGGGTTTTCGTGGCTTAGTTGGTTAGAGCACACCCGTACACTGAGGGTGGGGCGCGGGCTCGAATCCCGCCGAAACCGATATTTTTTGGGAACTTATTTCATTTCTTAGAGATACCCAGAGTGCGGGTTAGCACTATAACAAAAAACCTTAATAGTAAATATATTTTTTTGTCAGATTTTAGTGCTATTTTATACGGTGATTGGAAAACATTGTTTTAAACAGACTGAAACAGTTCGAGCCACTGAAATTAACTTGCTTGCGAACATAATAGGTGGTTACTCAAAATATCAGTAACATCGGTGAGTGGAGCGAGCTGCGACTTTTTTTGTCGAGGCGGCGGAGACCATTATCAATATGACACAAGTTATCAGTAGGTTTAAAAAAATAACCCTGAAAAATTTTCTCGAACGTTGTGTTGGCTGAGACATTTCGTAGGCGATAAGGATCGAGGACCAGTTCGGGTGCTTCCAGGGATCACCTCACCAGTGGTCCGTGGAGAACCACTGCACTAAGTAAAAGGAAGAAGTAGGACGTACCTTCGATAAAAAATAGATGTGGGCAAAACTAATTAAAATTCAAACAATCGTACCAAATACATGACACCGTGTAACATCTAAGGTATTTTTTTTTGTCGGCAAGAAATATCTGCGTATTCTTAAAATCATTTAAATGTCTGAGTATGGTTTTAAAATAACACAAATTTTCGAGTTGCTACATCACTAATTATATATATAATTGACTGTCACGCGAGCTGTCAAAAAGTAAATAAATGGTTGGACGCACGGTGTACAAACGTTTTTTAATATATAGAATATTATGCTCTAAAGTTAAAAGCGTTTACATTCTGCTACTAATGTACTGATAATTAACTAGGTACCTAAAATTATAAATGCTAAGTTTGAATAAGATAAATATAACAACGATAAAGACACATATTGAGCAAGATCCAAACTTTAGGAACGCGTGTGAAGCCGCTCGCAGAAACTAGTTTTATATTATAGTTTCAACAGTTACGGTTTGACGTAGATAATTGACGAATTCAAAAGTTAAAAGTCAAAAGTAATCAGGCAAGATAAGACTTGCTTTAAACAGCTTTAAACCCTCGACAACAATATAATAATTTGATTTTTTTGAAAACAGTTACAACCTACTTCAAGTAAAAAAAATGCTATTAGTTATACACTCGTACGTACCTACCAAATATTTGGTAGGTATAAAACGAAATGTCTTCTAACAGCGATTTTGTACGTCATGAAGGTGCTTGGGATTATGCCGCATTAAAAAAGAATCAGACAGTTTTATTTATATTGATGTATTTATATCCACTGCAATCTATTTACAAAAATGGTACCTTACCTACTTTATGGTTTTTGAATTGATTAAGCGTGCCTTGGGAGCAGAAAGTAGGTTTTTACATTAAATTATGTTACATAGTTAGATAATTTATTTATGAACAATGTCAACAATTGTATTTGAATATTAAAAGTAGGTAAATAAAGAAAATTAAATACATTCTCTCATAAAATCTAAAGAACCCTATCAAAATTAGAGGATACTTACATAGTCAAAATTTTAAGTCATCTAATGGTACCTACAAGCACTTTTCCAACAAAAGATTTTAAATTTAGATTTAAAAATATTAGGACTATCAATAAATGATTTAACAGCTTGGTACCTAGAGCCATGCTTCACAACATTTAACCTAGGCTGAAAAGAAGTGACAAGATTCTTCCTTCTTGTACTTATCCGTATTATTGCCTTTTATTTAATAAATTCATACGCATAAGGATGCTTGTCAACATCCATAAGAGCTACTGATGTATAAAGGCTCGTTATTGTCAAAACATAAAGAGTCTTAAAATTGTCTCTACAAGAATCCCACTGAAGAATCCGTGCTATTACCCTAATTGCCCTTTTTTGCAGAACAAAAGCCCTCTTTACAATATAGTCATAACTGTTCCCCCAAATTTTTATGCTGTATCTCAGCTCAAATTGAAGAAGAGCATAATAAATAACTTTTAGCTGTTCAATACTTAGTTCGTCTCCCAGACTTTTAAGGGCGTTACAAGTAGAGCTCATCGAGTTTTCAAGAGCTTCTATTTCGACCTTCCAGTTCAGAAGCTGATCAATGTGTATTCCCAGGAATTTTACACTGTTTGTCAACTCTATAACTTCTCCATTACTAGTAATATCTATTTATTTATTCATATGAACAGTTGTTCTAAACAAAACACAATTCGTCTTTTTTACATAAAATTTTAGTCTATTTGCTACAAACCACTGGTCAAAAGCTACCAATGCATTATCGATCTTAGTCTTAGGTTCAATTACAGATGTCGCCGGAATAAGATCGTTTATGTCATCCGCATAAACTACTAGCGATATAGTTGGGATGGTTTTCATAATAAATTCAATTAGGTCAACGACGAATATATCAAAAAATATAGGACCTAGTATTGAACCTTGGGGAACTCCTCTTAATTTGAAGTTTATCTGTGATATTTTAAATATTTGTTTCCTACTAGTTAGGTATGACTCAGCAATCAATGCCATCGCAAATACTAGTCTCGATAATACTAGTTACTTAAAGGAAACCGTTGTAACTTCACTATTTTCCGTCCGCACCTTTCCATGACCTGCTCCAGATGCAGATGCGATGTCAGGATCTACATGATCTTCATCGTCATCGTTGAAGTTGAGAAGCGAGTCGGGATGCTTCTCACAGATGAATGCGAACGGTTCGTCGCAAGAAATGTCGTTGAATGTCCTGTCTTTCATGATGCTGCCACACGCCTCCTTTCCACCAGCGTTGTTCGGCTCACCCTGATGCCAGCGAGAGTAACCGCTGTCTTCCAATCGCTTACCTGGAACATAAAACACATTTTTCATTCACTTTCATTTTTCTTCCGGCATCTTTATTTTTGAAATCAGTCATTTTATTCGATTTGATTGTATAGCAAGTTGGCATTCCCTAACATGGGCATGCCGACTTGCTTTACAATAAAATCGTAATTAACTATAAAATAAATAAAATGAAATAACTGAATGTTCAGGGTGTTCCCTCCCGGTCCTACGTAAGCATAAAAAATATCTACCTTTGTTCGTAACATAATGTGACTTTTATTACTAAAGAAAATACAATAATAATTACAACTAATATTTACACTTAAATCTATTTTCTAAAAATCTAAGCCGTCACCAGAAGGCAAAGTGCCCAGAATGCTGGCAGCATTGCCACGTTGAATGGCAATGCTAATTCGTTGACCGAAATAAAAGCCAGCATTCCGATCACCTGTGGACTCTATTAGGAGTTTTGCTAATCTTTGTATATTCCATGTGCCCCAGGACCCCAAGGACCTAGGGTTTCCACCCCAAACGGCTCGAATAGGTAACCTCGGTCAAGATTAGCGTATTTCCGCCGTTTGAGGGACTCCGCTGATGTTGCTGCGGAGCCGGCCCTTACTGATGTCCCTGCAAGATGAGAAGGTGCTAGGGTATCTACACAAGTGGCATCCCAAACTAAAGGCCGACCCATTTTCCAAGGAATCAGAGTCATACCGTCAGGCCTTTTACCATCATCTCGCATTAGGCCACGTGGTTCGAGAGTAGCTGCCATACTGACGCTGGTAAAAGCCCGACGGATGATGTCATTAATTGAACTATGACGGGACACACGTCCTGCACTATAGAGACACATGCCAGTGCATAGTGACCGAACTTATCAACGGTTTCACCGCACTGGCAACGGTGTGCAACTAGACAGGGAGAACCTAAACGCAAAGAGGTGGCCACCCGAAATGTGTTATTGTCTAAAAGGGTACCTAGATTTTTAGAAGGCAAAACATATAACCAAAGTCCTGTTTCCCACTCGGAAACGGCAAGTAAACGAGCGCGTTCTGATGAGCTGGTAGACGTATTAATAAGGTTTTTCCGTACCAACTCACATAGCGGCTCATCCCACAGTCTCTGAGAAGAAAGCACTTTGGGCATATTAGTGCTAGGACAGGCTATTTTCCAAGACGCTAATGATTCATCGAAACCTGTTATTTGACAATTTTGTGAACATTTATCCAAAATTTTATGAATCAGATCCTTTGTACCATGAACTGAAGACAAAAAAGCTGGGAGTGAAACACTAGAAATTTCGCGGACACCTAGACCCCCCAATCTGATAGGAAGAGTGGCCTGGCTCTGTCATCTAAAGGTATATTAAAAATTTTGATTAATGTGTCGCGCATGATGCTGTCCAACTGCTGTGTAAGTTGAGGATATTTCCAGAGTTGGGAGCATCGTAAAAAGTAAGTGAATTTGGGAACAAAAAGGCAGAAACTTAAAATAACAAAAGCCACGTGAACATTGATGTTTTGCAATTTATCGGAAAACGAAAGGAACTTTTGAATTTTTTCATTTATAAATATCAATTATAACTGGCCAGTCAACTTTTTTCGCAATGCTTTTTGAGTAGGCCACTCAGAAAGTATATAAGAAAAACATACAAAACTAAATTATTTTAAGTATGTGTATAACTGTAAGTACAATGTACAAGACTTCAATCACTTACTTTAGAGGATTCAGTTTCCAGGCAGTGAAGGTACTCACCGTGAATGGTCCACCAGGTCTGGTCGCCCCACCTCCTGAAGCCGACTGAAGTGACGTCTGCAAACATGTCTGCCAGCAAGTCTGCCTCGTCCTGCGAGTTGATGTCGGCGAGGTACCCGCCCTCGGCCTGACAGACGCGCGCGGCGACTGTCCACGGCAACGCGTGCGCGTGGAACTTGTAGCAATGCATCGTGCGCGACTGCAGCTTGTATTCTGTACAACCAAGGCAATTGTTTATAATCTTAACAGGGTCCTATTCTGCTAATCTGTTCACTATGATAGATGGTACCATAGAAGTATATTTGATAACGTAAAGACCTAGAACTTATGAGATCTATATTGACTGTGTACCTACGAACCTACTACCTGTGTATCTGTCCTCCGTGTACCTACTCAATAAACTTTAGTTTGGCTTTAGTAAATTCAGATTTATTTACCAAGAAGTAAGCTCTCACTGATTTTAATCTGTGTAAACAGTGATTGATACGTAACGATCTATTTTGACTAATAAGAACTCTTTCAATGTGAGAAGAGTTTGCCCAAACGGAAATAGCATATTTGATAATGTTATGTTATGACAGTAAGTTCATTCTCGTCCAAACTTCGATCAAGCAAGTCGTGCGGCCGACGCTCGCTTAAAATAATAAATCAATCTTACGCAATTATAAGTTTTACGCGCTTGCAATACAGTCAATTTTTCAAAGTGAATTATACGTGACGCATACGCCTGCTCAACGCTGAGACGCCCCCCGCCACCAGTCAACTTGAAAAGCAAGGTATCTTCTTCTCTCTCATCTTCGCTCACCGAACTGACTCACCCAGTGACATCGCTGCCTGAATTGTAGTATAGACACAATCTGCAGACAAATCATGCAACGTACTCCGACATCTGGCAAATCAGCCATGTTTTCTTCTCAACCGAACCTGTATTCCGGAAGTGAGATAAATGATGTAATCAAACATGTCAACATTAGAAAACGTAGAAACCCAGATAATGACCTACTCATTGATATGAAAGAGTCGCTAATGCAATCATTTAAAGAGCTTCTGAACGTGGAAATTGGTGAGATGAAACAACAGAATCAACAAATTCTTGCGGCTAATGCCCAAATAATTGATTTGCTACAGTCGAATGCAGAAAACCTAAAGCAAGTTAATGATAAGGTGATAGCACTTGAAATAGATCAGTCCGCTTTAACGAAGCGTGTAAACGAGCTCGAGCTCCAGCTTCATGAGGCCCAAAAACATCGGATTAAAAATACAGTTGAAATTAGAAATGTTCCAATGCAGGAAAAAGAGAATGTTGAGGAAATCTGTTCCACTCTGTACAACACTCTAAACGTGCAACCAGTGGATGTAAGCCTTCAGATCTATAGAAAGGGCAAAAACAGCGGTGCTCCAATCGTCATTACATTCCAGGACGCAAAACAGAAGGAAGAGCTCTTGACAGCTGTCAAGAAATTTAATACGGGTGAGAATCACAATAAATTGAACTCTGTTCACTTGGGAATTAAAGGTGACGTATGCAGAGTATATGTATCAGAGGCCTTGACAAGCATGACCAAAAAAATATATGGCGCTGCTCGGGATCTTGTAAAGTCTGGGCGCTTTAAATATATTTGGGTCTCTCGAGGGAATGTTCTGATCCGGAAAGACGACGGCCTACCTGCTACTGTAGTCAGGTCATTGGATCAGATTGCAGCACTTCGTCAATTGTGACTATGTTTAGGGAATAGGAGTGTTAGAAGATCATTCGCTGTCCTATGTACGTATATAAGTTTGTTAAGATCTGTTGCTTTTGCAGCATATAGAATTAAGTTAGTTATAAGAAAATTTACGTTAAATATGTTACTATCCGTAGACTTCTGTATGTGCTACATATTATTATATATTGTTATTTGTAATAAAACCCATGCCTCCTATGTATCCTATAAACCAAAGACCTGTGACGTAATGAGTCAGTCATATGACAATTTTCAATCAATCCTCAAAGGACAACTTAGTTTTATATGTATAAAATGAGTAACGATGTTGATGTGGTTTCCACCGGCGTTGATGAGGATATCAGCGCCGGTGATTCGTATCTGGTTCATGATCCATCTGATTTTGGTGAACTAGGTGCTAGGTTTCACTCTTCGTTAAAATTGATAGTTCAAAATATACGCAGCGTTAACAAAAACTTTGAAGACTTTGGAGTGTTTCTTGAACGGAGTAAATTAAACTATGACTTAATCATACTAACTGAATGTTGGCTGTTAAACTCTCGTGATGTACCGAACATATACAATTATCGTACCTTTCACACATGCAAACATATAAATCAAAATAGTGGTGTAATTGTATACGTTCGAGATAGTATCAGTAACGTTATTTCTTATGAACCTGATATTTCTGACGCGGACTGTATGGTTGTTCAAATTGGACACAAACATGTTTTTGTTTGTGTTTATAGATCACCTTCCTTCAACTCACCTACGAATTTTTTAACTAGTCTTGAGAAGCTGCTTAATAACTTAAAATTTATACCGAATATTTACATGGTTGGAGATCTCAACATTGATATCAGCAAAGACAGTTCTGATCCGAGGGCTGACGAGTATTTAGACTTACTTGCAACTCACGGGCTTCTTGCTAGCCATTCACTACCCACTCGTGAGTCTAAATGTCTTGATCATGTTCTCGTAAAATCTAAAATCAAGATTGTAACTGCTATCTGTGACTCATCCGTGACTGATCACAATTGTGTTTTCCTTGCAATTTCCTTAGCTCAAAATTTAAATAGAGTAGCAAAAACTTTTAAGAAAATAAACTACACAAAAGCTTCTAATATGTTATTAAATGTGGATTGGCTTAATGTTTTGTTAATTAATGACCCCAATCAAGCTACAGAGGCATTCATATCTACAGTATCACACATTATTAAAGAATGTACTATTACTTGCACAATACCTAGCAGAAAACTGATTATTAAGCAATGGATTACTCCCGGTCTGCTTCGATGTATGCGTTTTAGGGATACACTGCATCGCCGACACAAAAAATCACCCAAAGATAAAGATCTTGAAATCACATATAAGCGCTATAGAACTCATTGCAATAATATTTTACACAATCTCAAAAATGAATATGATAGAAATGATCTGAAAAATAGTAAGAATGACATTAAAAAAACCTGGCAAGTTGTAAAACGTGTTTGCTGTTTAAATAATAAAAACATAGAAAAGGATGAAAACCAATTACTTCAATTTAAGGATAACCCCCAGGAATCATTGGACCACATAAATGATTATTTCGTTAGTATTGGAAATAATCTCGCAAATAATATCTTGCTAAATTTAAATGCCACCCATGAGTCCCTAGCGCAATCATATAAGTCAAACAATACTCAATTAAATTCTTTTGTTCTTTTGGAAACTGACATTTTCGAAGTCAGTAAAATAATTCTTTCTTTGAAAAATACTTCCTCGTCTGGCTGGGATTGTATACCATCAATATTTTTTAAGAAGAACATTAAAGTTTTAGTACCACCTGTTGTATATATTTGTAATATCTGCCTGACAAATGGGGTTTTTCCAAAGATATTGAAGGACTCTATTGTTATCCCGGTCTACAAGTCAGGGAACAGAGAAAGTCTCACCAATTACCGACCCATATCACTTCTACCAACTTTGTCTAAGATCTTCGAAAAGCTGATAAACACACGTCTTTTAAGTTATCTAGAAAAAAACAATATCATCTCAAAAAATCAATTTGGTTTTAGGAAAAACATCTCAACAGTGAATGCTATTGAACAACTTGTATCGCATGTTGCAAAAAATCTTGATCAGAAGCAAAAATGCATTGGAGTTTTCCTAGACTTGGCAAAGGCCTTTGATACGGTCTCTGTTCCCTTACTTATGCGTAAACTTGAAGATATTGGCATCCGGGGTATCCCATTAAAGCTTTTTCAGGATTATTTAAGAGATAGGACTCAAACTCTAAGAATTAGTGACAGGTATAGTGACAAAAGATCCATAACAGTTGGAGTCCCACAAGGATCCGTCCTCGGACCTACATTGTTCCTTATATACATAAATAACCTTTGTAATACTGAACTGTCAAATGCAAAAATTACCACCTTTGCGGATGATACGGCCATAATTTTTAGTGGATCTACTTGGGAAGAAGTACGTGCAGTCTCTGAAAGTGGCATGCGTATAGTGAAAAATTGGCTTGATAGTAATCTCTTAACTCTTAACCTAAATAAAACAAATTGTATACCATTTGCAATCTACAATAACAGCTTACCTAGTCCGGACTTCAGAGTTAGGGTTCACAGTCTAAATTGTCCTGGCAATGACAATTTGGATTGTAATTGTTACTCTATGAGTACTGCAGATAGCATTAGGTATTTGGGAATAATAATCGATAATAACCTTAACTGGAAACATCAAATTGAAAACCTTAAATCTAGAACCCGGAAACTTATTCCTATATTTAAAAAACTCAGATACCTAAAAGATGAAAAGACTAACAAAATAGTATATCTTACTCTTTGTCAATCTATTATATCGTATGGTATTACTGCATGGGGTGGAGCTAAAAAGTCATCTTTAATAAAATTAGAACGAACGCAGCGATCAATTTTGAAAGTCCTCAACTTTAAACCATTTAGATACCCGACATATGATCTTTACTTAGAAACAAAGGTATTAACTGTTCGACAGCTCTTTGTTAAACTCTGTGTGCTAAGACAACATTCCTACCAAGGTCACACTGATAACACTGAAAAAAGAAGATCTTATAAGATCTATAAGATTCCTTATTGTAGAACAGTTTTTGCGCAAGGATTCACATTTTTCCTAGCTCCTTTACTTTACAACAGAGTGAATAAAATAATTAACATCAAAGATTTAAGTAAATACAAATGTGGTCAAGCTTTGGAGGGTTATCTACTCAATTTAAACTACGAAAATACCGAAAGTCTATTACAAATCATAAAATAACCTAACCTAGATTCTAATAAAATATACAATAATACCTACTTAAATATTTATTTATTCTACTATTGTTTTAACTCTGTTTTAACATGTTATAGATCTAAAAGTCTAATCTGGTTTGTCTAAGTTTTAGTTTTGTTTGTTTTTCTTTTGTATCCGGTTTCACATACCTTTATATAAATATAAAACTCCATGATGTCAAATTGAAGATTAAAATATAATGATAATAATAAAAAAGAAGATATTAATGTTTGATACAAGAAAACTATATTTAGCTCTATGTTACTATAATATTATACATATATCCTATTGTGCACCATTATGTATTTATTTACAACTCTAAAATATTTACAGTTATGACGTCGCGCGTCGTTTGCTATAGTCTAGTAAGCTACATATGATGTTGCTAAATACAAATAAAGAACTTTTTATATTAAAATAAATATATCTAGATTATAAGTTTAATTTAAGATCTTGTATCTGGATCGTGCTATATGTAAAATAGGACACTACCTACACAGGTAGTGTTTGTACTAGCATACTCTAGTGATTTGTCTGTATGGTCATCTTATACTACTTGTTTACAACTTGGTAAATCGAAGCGTTAACGAGTGAGTTGCAGAAAGTGCATTCTAAAATGAGTCGTATTGCAAGGGACGAGAATCACTACCACGCCGTAACACAGTGTTACACTAGCGCGGGTGGTAGAGACTTTTTAACTTGTATGCTTAAAAAACTAACCTACCGCAAATTTGCGTATACCTACAACAAATTGTTGGAATGTGTTTACATTTTTTTGTAAAGTATCTGTTTTTTTTTTTTTTTTTTTTACTGTATAAGTACCTTATAATAGTTTTAAGTATACATGGTTTTTATAAGTTGGCTTAATAAAGTATTTCTAATTTCTAAATTTCTAATTTCTAAGTAAGCATAGTAATAACAGTTATCCTCTTGTCTGTCATACGGGTTGTCATATTGTTCCAACTGTCAAAAATGGCGCGTCTGTACGGTCTATGGGTTGTCGCTATGTGACGGTGCAATGTCAGTCAAATCGGTTTAATCAGAGGGCTACACCCTATACAAAGGATTCTTTTAGAAACCTATGGTAGTTGGTTCTGTTCTGTTGGTTCAGATCTCTATGTCACTTTGCCTTTAGGTCGGACTGGCTCCTATATATTATTATGGATAAAACGGTGGTTTTGGTTTTATCAGCATTTAAAATTGGACCATTAGCCTCAAACCAGTTCTTCAAATTTATTGACCACAATATCGGTTCATGTTTTGCTGATTCTACTATACGATCTCTTACATAAAATAACAGGTGCCCATTCTGGTATGCAGTTTATCCGTCATTAACATAATTATATCAAGAATAGTATTGGACCTAATACCAAACCTTGTGGTACCCCTGTTACTTAGCTCCTCATCTGACTTAACTTTATACCTACGATCCCATCTCTCGCTGCTGTAGATTCTATGTAACGATTCTGTGACGATACAATTGTCTAGTGAAGCGATTGTTTAGCAGAACTGGGCCCAAGGCCAAGACTCAACCTGAACCAACCATATTTCTAGGAAAGCTCCTAATAGGTAGGTACCTATTGTAACGAAAAAGTGTGTCGCTCTTTCCAACATGTTTCTGACACCGTCGTCATTAAACCAAAAAACATTTGGGATATTATTAAAGTTCTTAAAAATGGACAAAATTATTAGTACAGAGGTACAGATTACAAAATATATCGTCGGTTTACTGCGAGCAATCACTCACGAAGTTAAATATAACGAGGGATTCCTCTCGACGAGCGTCACTGAGCTCTCATTTTGATAAAACTCAGTAAATTGTAGCTCTACAAACTTGGAGTTTATGGTTTAGCAATAAAGTCGATAAATTAGTTTTTGCTATATCTGGTTCCATAAAATTTAATAACCTAACTTAGTAGATTTTAACACTACAAAAAAACATAATTGCCATTTTTATTTTGATCTAAACTCATCTATAAGAATGTAATAATGTATTTGCTGTCATAAACGTGTAAATAAATTTTGTTTAGGTTAAATTACTTGCACTAAAATACTTTAATCGTATCATAGCATATGTACAAGAACACTAACGGGTTATTCATGACTTCTAACAAAACGAGTTACGTATAAACCAAGAAAACATTTTTTTGTGAATAATTTTTGTACCATGACTTCTAACCGAACAAGTAGGGACCATCACATGTAATCTGTGTACTTAAGAAAAGGTAACTCAGGAGATATAACACCAACCTGTATCCACTGTTCCACACTCAGTCACCTTATCAGACCTCGAGGCTCGCCGGTAGCAGATGTATGGAAATAACCTTGTACAATTCTCATCATGTACAGTCAGCACGTCACCATACTTGTAGTATGCGAGACACTGTTCTTGTCCGCCGTAGTTGTCGGGTTGGCCTGTAGCCCATTGAGTGTAAAGCTGCTCTAACGGAACCCCTAAAAAAACAATCTATATATTAAATAAAAGTGTAATAGGTCCAAATATGCACATCATGAGAGAAATTGTGGTCAAATGTGAATAGCCTGCAGACATGGCAATCGTGAACGAAGTCGCGGGGACAGTTCGTACTGAATAAAATTCCTGAGAGTTCATGTTATAACAGATTTTTACAGTTCCGTACGATATAAGTACATATGTACGCACATACCTTCTACGGACGAATAGATCCCGTTGTTGAACGTGGCAGATACTCCGGAGTAGACAAGTGTGTAATCCAGATTCGCTTTAATGAGTAACCTCGTCAGCGCCGACCACAAGTCAGCGTTTAGCGGCGACGCCAGCACCGCTCCTGGACAAAGAGATAGCATTTCTAACTCCAACCCGTGATTGTTGGAAAGGGTCAAGCCGCCAGGTAGGTCTGTCGTAAGAGCACAGGGTCATAAGAGCTGACTGTATTCGTGACAGGTGCGAGACGCCAGTTTCTCTAGTTTCTAATGCAACATCGCTCTTATCTCTGTGACAGCAGTATCCTCAAATCCCTCCGCGGTTTCCCGTCCTATTTATCCCTCTTACCGCTTCGCTTCCCTCTTCCGACCAGTTGATTGCGGTATGTAAAACGAAGCCTATAAATTAAAGGCACTTAATTCTATGGCCGTTGACGGCCAGCAGCCTCGACACTATGACAAAGTCTGTGCCATGCATGGTATGAAACCTATGGTTATGAAATTTAGTTCATAAATAACCATAGGTTTCATGCTTTAGCATCATCTATTATATATCTATTACCTCCTTATAAGAGCCAATAAGGTGCTTATAAGAGGAGGCCGAGCTTTAGGCTGATGTTGTTGTTGTTTGTAATTTTGCCTCGAGCTATCTCCAAAACCTTGAGCCAGTCTACAACTTATCGTGGTAGGTATACCTTCATGGTAGCACTGGACCCTGGCTGTGTGCCAGTCCAGCGGCACGCGGTGCAGCTTGAGCCAGCCAGCCGCCTCCTGCGAAAACGTATAGTCGCTGCGGAACTCATTGTCATCTGACGACTCTGAAACCAGTAATTAAATATATATGAACGAAGATGGAAGGACGAGAAAGGGATAGTTTTAGAGATACTTTACTTTTTTTACTTTACTTTTGTAGGTAATGAAATAATAAAATGATCCGTTCTGCCACAGCAGACCTCGCCTGCACCCCAGTACACATGTATGTATACTGCGCCTGCACTTTTTCGCAACAATTAATATACATACATACCCAAACGATCGTTTCGAGTTGGTCCGAGTGTAATTTTTTTGTGGTTTTTAGTTTTTTCTGCGTTCTATAGGTACATGGAATAAAATAGCAGATATTTTTAAAATCGTAAACTATGTTCTAATCACTTATGAAAGGTGCTGGTATTTTTGGAGTGTTTGGGGAAAAAATATTTATAAATTTACTCGATATTATTAGGACTACGTATTATAATCGTCGCTGTAGTTGGAATACTAAATTACTAACATATTTTGCGTAATCGATTTTATTCCATTTTATAAAGTAAAATTCAAGCTGCATCTTTCAGTGTTACTAAAGTTTGAATTTGAATATCATATTTTTTTTTAAAATCATGGGTTAATGAATCCTCCTAGTCACCAAATATGGAATAGGGAATATCCAAGTATGGGAATAGATAAAGCTGACTTGAGATAAAAAGTAGCGAAGGAAAAGTAGATAACTCGGCAACAAATAAATAAATGACATCATTTGTCATTACGTAAGCTTAAAAACTCATTATCGTGGTTAGTGGTGCAGTGCAATTGGCTCAATATTGTCGTTTAAAATTTTACAAAATATATACATGGGATATCAGGTCTGGTATCTGGCAGGACCTTATCTTATGTTTGTTTAATTGTGTGATGATTTTCGCATGTGGTCGGTGACCTTGTAGCAAATTAATGAAATCATACTTAATTTGTATAATATTTACAAATAGCAGTTGCGCATCAGCATTGCCATACAGCGGGGCAATGCAGCCAGCGTCTTGGGCACGATTCCAACTGGTATTGATATGGATCAGTTGAGCTACCTGTAGATTGTTTGCAACTGTCTGGAGTTAGCTCAATTGTAAATACTAGTTTTAATTAAATTCTATTATTTGATTGTAATTTTCTTTGTTTAATAAAGAGCTAGTTTTACAAAATATTACAACAATTTATTGCACTTACACACAATAAAATCATGACCCCCATGACCCCCCCCCCCCCCCCCCGTCCCTGGGACCGCGCCTGAGTAAGTTAATATCCCTATTTTCTGCCATTGTTTGGGCCGGACAGTCAGCAGAGCCTGTATTATGTTTACTGGGTTTCTTGAATTGTAAACAAGTGGCACACTACGGTTCTTTTTTTTTACAGTTCTTGATGGAATGACTTTGAAGTCCACAGTGGCTACAGATGTGGATCAATTCTCGGCACGTCTAGCGTCTGGGCAGCGTGACTATACGAACTCTTTTCCAAATGTGTATTTCGTATTCATAGCACGAGAAAATAAAACATGAAGAAATGTTAATTAAATTTTTGACATAATTGAAAAAAGTGGTTCAGACAAATTAAGGGTTAAATAAAGAAGTAAATAATAGATAGGATAATAGATATAAATTATAATTTCACTGAGCAATTATCGTTAACTTTTTAGAATTGCCAATGATCTTAATTTGCAAAGGATAACTGAATAACTAACACGAACAATAGATGTGTTCTAAACATTAAAAAAATCGGCGAGAATTTTTTTTTTCTCACCATCAAAAGAACCAAAGCTTATAATCATTTGATTCAGAAATAAATTTAGTAACAACATTTTAACACAGCAAATAAAACCGGCCGGAGAGTCGACTCGCACATGGAGAGTGCCGTTCAAAACTATTTCGCAAAGAGAACTCTAAAAAATTTATTTATATGCAGACAGTGAAATTTGCACAGAAAATGTATTTCTATTGCCACTATAACAACAAATAATATAACATTAATTATTATAGGGGCCTTATAAAATTGTATTAGCGATCACCGAATTTAAGCAACATCGGATGCGGTCAGTAATTGGATGGAATGAAATACAAAAAAAAATATCATGTAGGTTTTTTGTATTTCATAAAAAATTGTGGCATTGTGGTTAAGGCTTTGTCTTGTTTCTTTTGCGAAAGTATTATGATATGATTGTTTTGTACGATGGTACGCCGTATGCGAATCAATTCGCACTTGACCGGTTTTATTATTAGGCGTCTACTTGAACTGAACAGGAAACACAACTTGTCTGACCTTTGTTTTTGCGTACCTAGATCACTTAATTATATCTTGAAAACAATACTCACTTCCTTGGAACTAGTGCATCGTCAATTTATGACTTTTGCCTGCTTACTTTGGTAGCAATAGGTTCTTGGAAAAATTTAAAGTTCTGAGACTACGATCGCGATGTCATCGTAGTCCTCGTAGTACCTAGGTAATTAACTGAGCTCCCGTCAAAACATTACCTAATCTGCGTCCCAGCACGCACATCTGAGCCAGCAGCAGCGACAAACAAGTGCAGTACACAAACATTGTGCCCTCACGAGATTTCACAACACAGTGACATTGATATCGATTAAAGTGTTTATATAAATGCGCGCTTGAAAGAAGAAGCCTTAGAATGGTATTTGACACAAAGAAGCCCAAAAAAAAAACCGTCTATATTTGTATTTGGAACAGTTAGCAGGTAGCTAAAGTACCTGCGAGTAATACGGGCCGGCGGCTTATAAGGGTCACTAAGATACTTCTAAAACGCATTTACACACACATTTTATTAGATTAATCACGCAGACACTACAAAGGACATCGGATAATGTGTGTGTCTGTGTTTGCGCACACACTTAGACTGGCCGCCGAGGCCGAAAATTCGACTAAGAGGACATCATTATATGGAATGGAACCAATAACAAGGTGAAAATCCAACATCCAACAACATCGCGCTCCGATTTGCCAGCTTGTCAGATGTCACGACTCCGTCCATGCCGTTGGTAAACATCACTCCATAGTAAAGTAATCAATTACCTATTTACTAAATGAATTGTGTGTAAATTGCCTTGTTGTTTTGTGTGTTAATAGAGTGGACTAATCAAGGGAAGTTTAATCAATCACATATATATTAAGATTGAATTTTGTCGAATTTACCTCATGGTCTAATACGGGATACATACAAGGCGTGTAAGGACTATCAAAATTTAGCTTCACACTAACTTTTGCTACTAGAGTACCTACATAGAGTACTTTTGCTACAAGTTAATTAGAGCCATGTATTTTTTGTTTTATTTTACTTACAAAGATTTATTTAGTGTTGTGAATAACTTGTTCAAAATATGCTTATTTTATAGGTTTTATGTCAAATACTTTTTTAAGATGTTTTGTTAGTTTTCTATGGTCTATTATTGTTTGTCATAATAATTAATTAATATAAAATCATCATTAAAGTCTGAAGGAAACATAAATCTTTATTTTTATACTGACGAAACACAAAAATTTATAATTTTAATAAGCCACCTAAGTTTAAAAAGAGCCAAAGAAAGGAGTTTCAAAAAACTTGTTATTGATGAAAAAATGTGATAAAAACCCAAATCTTATCAGAACATTAATAAAGTATGTGCACTTAAACTTATTTCGTTTTAAAATTAAACAATATAATAGCTTCAAATAAACTTGTTTCCGACGAGCCTGACCTTCACCATTGCCTTCGGAGCTAGAGGGGAACGGTAAATTTTTCGACTTTTTTCAGAACATTTTAATAAGTGACTAAGCCCAAGTAAAGGGTAAAAATCAGAAAACCATATAATTCACAAAAAAAATTGGACCAAAAACTTATAGTGTACTTTCCGTTGACTTATAATCATAAAATTGGCAAGAAGTTAGATCTTAAAGCAAAGCACCCATAGGAAAAACCGTAAATTTGTATTTTATTCTAAAAAAATAATTTTTGATTCATGCCATGGACCGAATAGGTTACTTCCCTTTGACCTGGAATCATAAAATTTGGCAAGAAGCAAGGTCTTATAACACAAGTACAGGAAACCATCCAAAACCATAATTTTCTAGTAAATTCACAAAGAAAAAAAGTTTTTCGTCATGGACCATGAACCTATAGGGTACTTCCCGTAGGCACAGGCGGACATCAGGCAAACCAGATTAATCTTGTATTAGGTAGGTAAATTAGTTTTTTAATGTAGATTTTTTAAAAAGATTATGTACTACTTCAAATAGGCATGCTCTGTTTATAACTTTATCATCAAATTGTATTTGTGTTTATTACACCTAATGTATTTTTTTTAATATTAATTTTAAAAAATACTTTATTCCAGAGGGGTTTTCCCTCTGGACTTCAACATGGGGTTTTTTAAAAAGGGATGTTACAGGCGTCCATAGGCTGCGGTAACCGTTTCCCATCAGGTGGGCCGCACGCCTGATTGCAACCTTGGTGGTATAAAAAAAAAATAGTACTGTTTTAGTTGTAGTTCAATTTTTACAAACTATAGGTGGAAACTGTTGTATGCTTCATTTGTAGCCTATGAATCTATTGTTACGTAAACATAATTGTTTCCCAAAGAAATAAAATCAAATAAACGGCTGTAAGTTTTGGATGCGTTGATTTAGAAGTTTGATCTATATTATGTCTTCAAGAGTTTACGGACTTGAGTATACGATGTTAATTTCAACTCAATACCTCCATTGCACGCATTCCTGAGAAAAAAGGGTTGACAGACGGACATACGGACGACAAAGTGATCCTATACCGGTTCCTTTTTTCCTTTGTAGGTACGGAACACTTAAAAGGACAGCGACAGAGCATGACCATAAAGATTTTGTACTCGAACGAAACTCTAAGGTTAGCTAAAGAACGGTTTTGATGTTGTATTTTATGCAAACTCAAATAGCTTTGGTAGGTTCCTATAGGTTTTTCCATTGTATGAGAAGTATATATTTTCCAACTCATTTTGAAAGCAACAATGTTTAATGCTAGGGATATCTAAACAGAAGCAAACATCTAAGGGTCTTTTTAGATGTTTGCTTCTGTTTAGATATCCCTAGCATTAAACATTTACCAAACTTAAGTACCTACAGCTTTGAGGAAAACCATTTAGCGACTCTTCTCGTGAAGGTGTTCGATTCCTTCAAGTTTGGTGTTACGAATTATCATTCGACACTAGTGTATTGCGAGGATTGCTCTCATATCCTCTGCGAACGTGTGGTGGGCGGTGGGGCCACTCGTCTGACCCGTCGCAGGGTTACCTAGGACGTCCGGACACGCGGTCGTCCGGCGCCCTTTTGGCGGGTAAAGTCCTCGAGGTGGCCGCGGTGCGTCACGTGTTTCTGGCGCGTTGCGAAGGGGGCCATATCCCCCAGTGAGGGGCCCGATATTGGGCAGCCGCGTTGGGTTCGTGGAAGAAAGCGAAAGCGTCCCCATGTTCCCACCACAAGCGGCACCTAGAGGCAGACACACCCTGAGGGTTTTAGTGGGTTGGAATCCCACATAATCGTACTATCTCCCCGTGGCAGTACGATATGCCTGCGAATTTCCCTCAGGATAGTAATAAAAAAAAATGTAACGCCCCAAAATCCTTCAGACCAGCCAACCCAGTAAAAAGGTTGCATGACGACGCAGAAAAAACAACAATAAAAACAAACAACCGGAAAACTAATAAATAGCCTGATGACATCATGCACTTCACCAACATCTGCGATTTCAACGTGTAAATTAGGCGAACCATTTGCTAATGAATAGTAACACCTTTGAGAGAAGAGACGAGAACAGGCTTGGATTGGTTTGTCATAGAAAAAAAAACATACCGAAGTGACTTTAAGCTATGACTACAAGCCACACAGCTGCCACCTGAAGACTTGAAGTAGCAATAAAAACGCATAAACCAGTCCGCGTTATAAGGATGTTTCGTCGTATATTTTAACATGGAAAAGTAGTTATTGTGACTTAACTGTAATAACACACATGGTGTTGCGGACTTTTTTGTAGATATGAATGTATTCTATAAAACCTATAAAACTGTAGTACATTACTTTGCTCTATCGTCAATAGCTTCCGCAGCGTACGCGATATAGTAAAAAGGACGAGCTCTAGTGAGGTTCGGAGCTGGATGACTTGTTTATTTATGTGGGTAGGTATACCTATTATAGTTCTTGAAACGAAAATGACACGAAAAGAAATATTTGAAATAAAATAGTTTATTCGATTCAATACACCTGATTCAGTACACGAAAGAAAGTAAAGTGTAAACAAATCATATTAGACAGTAGTCTAATATGATTTGTAGTGTCGAAAGTAGCTCGCAGTCCTCACCCTCACGCGATCGGCGCGGCGGCGGCGGCGGGTTTGCATAATATAAAGAAGCTCTTTGTCATGAAGTAGGCCACCGCGCCGCACACCTGTCCTCTAGTGAATTTCCTTTTCGCTGCGTAGACATAAGAAATGTGGAAAAGGAACAGAGTTCTACGGTGGTGGTTGCCAAATGAAATACCGCAGGCCAATTCGGTATTTTTGTCGTTACTTTTTTCGTAATTCTTATCTGTTGATGGTACTTAGGATATCTATCTAAGTCAGAATAGAAAAATGACTGATGAGCCGTTGCTTAAAATTGAAATCTCACTATCTCACTAATATTATAAACGTGAAAGTTTAGATGGATCGATAGATGGATGAATGTTTGTTCCTTTATCACGCCAGAACGGCAAAACGGATCTGGATGAAATTTGGCTCAGAGATAGATTATAGTCTGGAATAGGACATAGGCTACTTTTTATCCCGAAATTCTTACGGGAACGGGAACTACGCGGGTGAAACCGCGAGCAGCTGCTAGTATTTTCTATAAGAGGGGTTAAATACATAACAGCTGTCAAATTATGCGATGAACAGAATCGTAATAAATAATACCTAACGTTTTTTTCTTTGAACGACCGACGACGTCAAATATTTCAAATCGTTAGTTGATTATGAAGAAAAGCAAATTTTTTGCTTCGCTACGCTTAAATTTTTTTGAGGCAGTTAAACAAGAGCTACTTCTACAACAGCAACTCTTTCGGTTGTCATCTTGTCCTTCAAAGTACTTAGACGGCAAGTTTTATTGTGATGGTTGATCGTGTAGCACCTACTTATTTCTATCATTAAACGCGACAGCAGAGCCTTTTGCAATGCGAAAACTATCCACACAGAATAGGCTACCGTTATGACTGTCGAAATTCAAGCCACAGCACAGGCCGACATTCTGTTACTTTGATATTATTAAAGTTGCTGCAAATGTATTCTAGTATTTTCAAGGTATTCTTGTGAGTGAGTAGCTTCTGCCTGTGGCTACACACGCGTTTTTCTGGATTAAAAGTAGCTGTGTCCTTCCCAAGGATAATCAACGAAACATCGACGAACATACAGACGGCTTGACATTTTCGTTTATATTCTAAAACTATTGGAGAACAATTGAAATATGTTGACAGTAAAGGCTACCTGTTTTCCAGGGCTACCAGCTACCACTTGCAACTGGTGCGCTACCAATTCCATGGAACTAATTTACGATGCTAATAAATAAAATGTAATGTGCAGTTGTGGGCGCTTCCGACTGGTATTGCTATGGATTAGTTGAGCTACCTGTAGATTGTAGACAGTCAGTTTGCAGTTAGCTCAATTGTTTCAATAGTTAATACTAGTAATCATTTGTTTCTATTATTTGATTGTAATTCTCTTTGGTAATAAAGATGTGTTTCTAATATATAACATGTTCTAAGGACATTGAACCTGTTTATTGGGAACACCAGGCGGTATCTGTAAATGTGCTCTGAGCTGACCACCCTTAAGTAATACGATCTCTGCGATACCCAACCGGTCTCCAAGCATGGGGATTGTGTAATTACTCCCACTTTGAGCGCTTGTTACGGGAGGTCTAAGTCTGGACTAATATACCTATAGGCTGGTGATTAATTATTTTTTATTATCATTCAACGTTGCCATGCATTTACTCTGCTTTCGGTGACGGCTTAGGTTTGTAGGAAATAGATATAACTGTATAGACTAGTTGTTATTGTTTTATTCTATTTATGTAATGTCAATAAAAAGTTGGTGACAATATTTCTTTCTATTTTTTATCAAGGGATTTTCGGACTTGGCTAGAGCCACTAAGGAGGGATGGTGATGGTTGAGTAGATTTCCAGGTAAGAGAGTCGGGGCTCTTTTCGCAGATAAAGGCCAACGGGTTGCTGTCGCACCACACGTCGTTAAAACGGCCGTCTTCATTGATGGCGCCGCACGCTTGCTTCCCTTGTAAGTTGTTTGGTTGTCCCGGGCTCCAGCGAGAGTACCCACTATCCTCTAACAATTTTCCTGAAACGATACATAGGTTTGTCTCAGGAAATAGTCTAGTCTATACTAGACTATTTCCTGAGACATACCGTCATAGGCCTTCCCCAAAGATAACAAAAATGACGGCCCCGGTATACAAAAGTGTATAACTCTGATTGTACCAGGGTTAAATTGCACCTTCGTCAAAATGTACAACAGACATGGGTCAAAATATTCAAACGGCCTTAAAATTGACCGGCCCTGCGCTACCCTCATCCAACGGTTTCAGCGACATTCACCACGTTTTTGGAATATTATTTAATTTCTTATTCACCAAGTCATCCGATGGCCTTGTGAATGTTGCGGACCGATGACTGTCATCGATCCGCCTTCTGCGGTGTCTACGGACGATACACCTTCTGGTGTTTTTCTATTAACTGGGGACATACAGAACTCCACTCGCATAAGTCGCATACCGCAGGAGGTGACTAGCTCTCGTAATTAGAAATAGTAAGTACATTATACTGACCGTGGATAGTCCACCAGGAATAGTTATTGCCCCATTTTTTGAAGCCAACAAATGCTATATTCTGGAAGGCGGTGTTCAGCAGTTTTGTATGTATTGCGAAGAGCTCGGCCAGCAGGTCTGCCTCGGACTGCGAGTTGATGACGGCGAGGTAGCCGCCTTCAGCCTGACAGATGCGCGCGGCGAGGTCCCAGGTTGTGCCGTGATGGTGAAACTTGTAGCAGTGTCCCGTGCGCTCGTCCAGCTTGTACTCTGTACAAGCTCATTATGATCAACACTAGCCTATGCTAGTCAATAGCTTGACAAGGTCATAGACTTCAGCTTCAGACTTACGCAGGTGCCCAAGAATGGAGGCAGATGCATGTTCCCTTGGGCCAGGATGACTAGGACGTCATCCCATTTGGCCGGAGGGTGTCCTATATGAAGTATATGAAGTGTGAAGAATTTTTGCTTTGATTAATATTTGCACATATCAGCTTTTGTCGCATCATAGCTTATTTATGGTACATGAACACTAACGGGGTTTTAAATTACTTTTATCAAAATATAGTGTAACTATGTATAACTATTACTTGTATCAAAAAGTGTACTAATTACTTTTCTCGATTTTAAAATAAATACTCTCGCTTTATGTGTGTTTATGTGCGCTTCTAACTGAAGTAACATGTAACGTTCACTAGGGACCATCACATGTAATCTGTGTACTAAATAAAAGGTAACTCAGGAGACATAACACCAACCTGTATCCACTGTTCCACACGCAGTTACCTCATCAGACCTCGAGGCTGGCCGGTAGCAGATGTACGGAAATAGCCTTGTACAGTTCTCATCGTATATAGTCAGCACGTCACCATACTTGTAGTATGCAAGACACTGTTCTTGTCCGTCGTAGTTGTCAGGTTGGCCTGTAGCCCATTGAGTGTACAGCTGTTCTAATGGAACCCCTAAAAAACAATCGAATAATAATAGTCAGAATAGTCAACCGGAGATCCTTGGGCGAAGAAAGGTGAAACTTAATTATCTTCATTGGACTGGGGTAGGAACTCACTCTGATGTAACAATAGGCTACTTGACTACTACTTGGAAATAATTCTAACGTATTGTCTGATAAAAATATTGCAAAGTGTAATTAATATTTCTTCAAGGCCAGTCGTAATATTTATAAAAACTAATTTAAAAGTTAGTATAAAATAATGGCGCGCCCAAACGATAATCTCTGTCATGGCTCCGGTGATGATGGTCCATGACTCGATGACGTTACAACTCAACACTACACCTAACAAGAAGAACAACACGCACTGCAATCATACATGTGACATGTGACGTCACCAGCAATGCAACCAAACGCAGAGCGTTTCGATCACGTGATCATATCTCAAAAAATGTGAAACTTTCATCCCGTTTTGTACCTAAGATATGCATATTTTTCTATAAAAATCACTTGCTTACGCTTTGTTACGTTGTTGTTACTGACTAGGATGAAAACAATTTGCAACTTAATTTCTACGTAGTCAAATAGCCTATTACATGCATGCGCAAGTATTTTTCCGTGCGATATATGTATATACATTACATATGTACGTACATACCTTCTACGGACGAATAGATCCCTTTGTTGAACGTGGCAGATACTCCGGAGTAGACAAGTGTGTAATCCAGATTCGCTTTAGTGAGTATCGTCGTCAGCGCCGACCACAGGTCAGCGTTTAGCGGCGACGCCAGCACCGCTCCTGGACAAAGAGATAGCATTTCTAACTTCCCAACCCGTTATGGGATTTGTTAAAAGGTTGAAACCGCCCCGGGTAGATCTATCTGTCCAAGAGCTGGCCGTATTCGTTACGGGTGCGAGACCCCTGACTGCTTTAGTTTCTAATGCCACATCCATCGCTCTTATCCCCGTAACAGCAGTATTCTCAAATCCCTCCGCAGTATCCTCCGCACTATGTATCCCTCTTACCGTTTCGCTTCCCCTCTTAAGACGGTATCTAAAGCGAAGCTTATATAAAAAAGGCACTGCTAAATTCTATGGTCGTTGACGGCCAGCAGCGTCGACAGTACGACAAAATCGCGTGGTATGAAACCTATGGTGAAATTAATAAAGCATTATCAAAATAAATATAAAGCATTATATGACCTCATTATAAGAGCCAATAAGGTGCTTATAAAGGGAGGATCTTTAGGCTGATGTTGTTGTTATTTGTAACTTTGCCTCGAGTTATCTCCAAAACCCTTGCTTGAGTCAGTTAGCCACCTATGTCCAGTGCATGTGGTGCCTGTTCAACTTATTGTGGTATACCTTCATGATAGCACTGGATTCTGGCTGTTTGCCAGTCCAGCGGCACGCGGTGCAGCTTGAGCCAGCCAGCCGCCTCCTGCGAAAACGTATAGTCGCTGCGGAACTTATTGCCTTCTGACGTCTCTGAAACCAGTAATTAAACATCCAACTCTCGTCACGGTTTAATAGCGTTCGGTGAAAGTGGGGAGCGTTCTGCGCAGGTGTATATTCACGCGAAACAACAAAAATCGACTTCTGCGCATTCAAACTCAGCGCTATTAAACCGTGACGCGACCTATATCTAGACGAAGATAGAAGAACGAGAAAGGGATACTTGGTTACCTACTTTACTTTAGTAGGTACCTAAAGAAATAATAATTCTCTACTTTTTACATTTTAAAGGTTTATAGATATGCCGACCAAAATCAGACCATGTTTTTTTATAGTCTATAGATGATATATTATACAGTCAAACCTTCGTTTGACCACTATCCCACCTGATGGAAAATGAAGATGTGGCCGACGATGTATCACTAATAATTAATGACTCAATTTCTTTTGGGTTGGGTACGTAAGAATCAACAGAGAAGCTTTTTGTTCGTACTGATGTTGCAAGTTCAGTTTCATATTTGTCAAAGGAAAGAAGAATAGTATGAGCAAGTTGCTCCCTACGGAAGAGAAATGTGTATTACAGATGTCAATTGATGATTGCAGGGACGATGTCCTTCGAGAGATAGAAGTTCAGAGCTGTCTTGCCTTGCTTTTGCTAAGCTATAAATACTCTTTACTGATTTCCATAATCTTTTAGTGATAGGGAGGGATTTAGGGGTAGGATTTTACTCTTTTGGTTTAGCACTTTTTTCGGTCTCGAAGTGTAATCTCATCCTCAAAAGAATTCAGTTGTACATGTTTTATCAGTAATCTTCTTGCCTTTTGTATTTCGTTTATAGTTGATAACATAACATAACCGTTTCACCCATTTAATGAAGTCTAATGGAATTTCGCAGGGAGGTAAACGGTATCCCGGGGACGGACTTGAAAAGCTTGCGAAGCCTGCAGCTAGTACCAAATTACGCAGCTCAGCGCGCAACGGGGCGAGGGAGGGGGTGTGCACATGTCCTGCATACACACATTTACTCTACGTTTATCCCTAAATGTTCAAAAAATAAATGTCCACTCGTGCGAAGCCGGAATGGGCCGCTAGTATATACAAAATATACTTATAATAAAACTGTAACAGGTCCAATTCTGTACATTGAAGATATTTTGAAAATTCTTTTTGGAGTGCATTCTAATATCGATACTGAAGCCAAAACTTTAATTATTTTCTTTCATGTCTGTCTGCCTGTCTGTCCGTCTGTCTATCTGTTTCTTGGCTGCGCATCACGGCGAAACTTCTAAATAGATTCAAATGAAACTTGGCATGATTTGAATTCATACTACGAGGAAGGACATAGGATACTTTTTATCCTGGAATTCAGTATGGTTCCTTTGTTTTTTTTTCATCAACGCCTTGTCCGATTTCAGCCATTCGTTTTTTTGTTACAAACAGCTTTGAAATGTCGTAAAAATCAGTCATCATCATCATCGTATATTAGTCCACTGTTAGACATAGGCCTTCCCTAGACAGAGCGCAATAATAGCACCCTGCCTTCGGCTTGCCGCATTCATCATTTGCCTGTAGTCTTTCGCGTGTAGAATATAATTGAAAATCAAACGAACTGTGTGAAGGTCGATGACAATTATGTGAGCAGTTTATAATTCTTAGCGATTTATTTGGTTTACAATATGTAGTTATACAGTTATTATTTATGTAATATTAAACTGCGAAACATAATATAGGTATATAAATAATGTAAAATATATCCAAAAAATACTGTCCAAAGTCAGCTAGTATAAAATAAATTTAAAAGTATAAAATAAATTTAAACCTAACACCGAAGATAAGCAACGTCGGGCGCGGTCAATACTTGGATGGGTGACCGCATCATGTTTGTTTTTAGGGTTCCGTACCCAAAGCGTACAAACGGGACCCTATTACTAAGACGGGCGAGGGAGGGGGTGTGCACATGTCCTGCATACACACATTTACTCTACGTTTATCCCTAAATGTTCAAAAAATAAATGTCCACTCGTGCGAAGCCGGAATGGGCCGCTAGTATATACAAAATATACTTATAATAAAACTGTAACAGGTCCAATTCTGTACATTGAAGATATTTTGAAAATTCTTTTTGGAGTGCATTCTAATATCGATACTGAAGCCAAAACTTTAATTATTTTCTTTCATGTCTGTCTGCCTGTCTGTCCGTCTGTCTATCTGTTTCTTGGCTGCGCATCACGGCGAAACTTCTAAATAGATTCAAATGAAACTTGGCATGATTTGAATTCATACTACGAGGAAGGACATAGGATACTTTTTATCCTGGAATTCAGTATGGTTCCTTTGTTTTTTTTTCATCAACGCCTTGTCCGATTTCAGCCATTCGTTTTTTTGTTACAAACAGCTTTGAAATGTCGTAAAAATCAGTCATCATCATCATCGTATATTAGTCCACTGTTAGACATAGGCCTTCCCTAGACAGAGCGCAATAATAGCACCCTGCCTTCGGCTTGCCGCATTCATCATTTGCCTGTAGTCTTTCGCGTGTAGAATATAATTGAAAATCAAACGAACTGTGTGAAGGTCGATGACAATTATGTGAGCAGTTTATAATTCTTAGCGATTTATTTGGTTTACAATATGTAGTTATACAGTTATTATTTATGTAATATTAAACTGCGAAACATAATATAGGTATATAAATAATGTAAAATATATCCAAAAAATACTGTCCAAAGTCAGCTAGTATAAAATAAATTTAAAAGTATAAAATAAATTTAAACCTAACACCGAAGATAAGCAACGTCGGGCGCGGTCAATACTTGGATGGGTGACCGCATCATGTTTGTTTTTAGGGTTCCGTACCCAAAGCGTACAAACGGGACCCTATTACTAAGACTCCGTTGTCCATCTGTCACCAGGCTGTATCTTATGAACCGCGATAGTTAGACAGTTTAAATGTTCACAGATGATGTATTTATGTTGCGGCTCTATCAACGAACACTAAAACCAGAATAAAATAAATATTTAAGGGGGCTCCCATACAACAAACGTGATTTTTTTGCTCGTTTTTGCATCAACAGGTAGACGGCAACAGGTAGACGCTTGAAATATGCACAGAATATTTATTTAATCACTTTAAAAATAAATAATTAAAATAAAATAAAACAAATATTTAAGGGTTCTCCCAATCCCTTACAACAAACGTGATTTTTTGCCGTTTTTCTAGATAATGATAGGTGATAGGTACGGAAACCTTTGTGTGCGAGTCCGACTCGCACTTGGCCAGTTTTATTTGCATTTCATAAAAACTAGTTTTAGGGTTCTCTTGTTTCTTTTATGAAATATTTAAAGGGGAAATCTATGGAACACAATTTTTGACTTTGCAACTTTGTTTTGACTAGTTAGGAGGTAAACATGATTATTATTATAAAAAGTCCCCGCCCATAAAGCTTGAGCCGGGGGGAGGGGGTAGGTTTGAAGGTTCTATTTTTAGTTTTTTGTTAAATCTCGCAAACTATGCGCACTATTGACATTAACACTTCTACAAAATAAAAGCTGATTAAAAAAGATTGCCAAGGTTCCATACATCGGCTGACTAGGTCAAGTTTTTCGATATCTTGTACAGTTTTCGAGATAAACAGCAGTTTTAAAAACTTTTTTGCCTCACATATTTAGCTCTTTTTGACCGGATAACTCTTCAACTGTTGATATAAAGATTGTAGAGCATTAAATTCCTTTCAATAATACTTTACTATAGTATCATCTATTTTCATTCAAATGATAAAGCAATTTCAGTGTTGAGTCTAAAATCTAAAGTTTTGCGACAACTGGCGACGAATGAATCTTACAATTTCTCGCTGAAATATACACCATTGTGTATGTGTATACACTACTCACTGTGTGTGAGTACTGGACGTCTAAATAGCACAGATACTCATTTTAGAATATATACTTGTGGGCCCGCTGACCAGGTTCCTCACACATAGATAATTAAAGATCTAGACCATTTTAATGGGAAAATATGTTGCTATGATAACGTTTGTGCATATATAAGGCATGGGGATGGTTCAAAAAATCACAACAATTAAATTAAAATGAAGAGTATTGACATGGAAATGTGAATTAACATATAACATTACAACAGTAGGCACCATTGCCTCAATTTCTTGATCTTTTGGGGTAGCAAGGACCTTCATCATTGTCTTCGTTTTCAACTTCTTTTTCTCCAATATCTTCTTCATCGGACTTCTCTGTAGGGAAAATGTCACAGGGTGTCTCGTGTTCTTTTTAATTTTCGGAGTCAACTTGATGGGTCCTCAGGTAATTCCCCTGGCAATTTTGGCATTCTGCGAAATGTTCCCATTTGAGGCTTGCTTTTTTGCAATCACATTTTGCGCTGGCACTGTCTGTCTTTCATCGGCAGAAAATAAATTTCAGGATATCCTCCGGTGCGGCTGCTAACTCACTGTGCACTGGGACCAGGCAGCTGTTCTTAATCTTCCACATTTACACCTGAGAAGACAAGTTATTTCCTAGCCACAGCTGAACTTGGTGGAATGTTCAGAGGGAATGCTATTTTACTGCTCCCTTAGTGGGAGGAAGACAAGAGAGCAGGCCACCGATTTCAAGAATGACTTGTTCCTGTTGGCATTGAAGGAAACCTTTCGCTGGAGCCCCATACCACCTCACAATTGCTTTAATATTTGAAAAGTATTATTACAAGAAATTTTATGCCCTACAACTCTTTTGTCAGCATATATTTTTGGGTGCATCGTTGAACAATTTTATCCGGTCAAAAAGAACAAAAAAATTGAGGCATAAATGTTTTTTTTTCAAAAATTATACACAAAGATCTGCTCTTTTCAAACTATACAAGATATCGAAAAACTTGACTGAATAAAAATTATAGAAAAATTAATCAGCTTTTATTTTATTTGGAGTAGTCAATAGGACGCATATTTCCTGAGATATAAGCGAAAAATCAAATAATCCTATAAACTAAACCGCCCTCTGCCTCAAAGGCTACGGGAGCGGGGACTTTTTTTATGTTCACCTACCTATACTAACTTCTACAAACAAAGTTACAAAGTCAAAACTGGTGTTCCAAGCATTTCCCTCTATACCTTTTTTGGAGCATGCGTTGCCTAATAGTATAATAAAACTTATACGTTGGTTTTGTACGATGGTACGCAACCCTTCATAATGCGAGTTAACTCGCACTTGGCTGGTTTTATTATTAGGCGGCAACTTGAACAGGTAAATACAACTTGTCTGACCTTGTTTTTGCGTAGGAACCTAAATCGGTTCTTTTCTTTGGCACTATCGCATCGTCAATTTATCACGTTTGCTTGCTTGGTTGCTTTGGTAGTTAATGTTATAAAATTTAAAAGTTCTGATAATACGATGTCATCGGCTGTAGTGTTGCCAACGGTCCACGTAGTTCTTACTAGGTAATTAACTAAGCTCCCAGACAAACGTTACCTAGTCCGTGTCCCAGCACGCACATCTGAGCCAGCAGCAGCGACAAACCAGTACAACAGTACACAGACATTGTGCCCTCACGAGATTTCACAACACAGTGATATTATCATAGATTAAAGTGTTTATTTATATGCGCGTTTAAAAGAAGAAGGCTTACAGACGGTTTTTCAAACGCTTGTTATTTTTTACAGTATTTTAAACTTTTGTTAGCAATTTGCCGGGTTGGGGGCCGGGTTTTTGACAAGCAATTCAAAGGTTTGCTAAGTACTCGTCACATCATTTACTTGTCAACAGCTTGTCTGATAGATATTGTATCGATTTTGAGTTTTTGGAAAGCCAAGCTATTGTCAACCATTTGTTAGCAAATAATAATATTATATAATAATATAATTTAATAAATGTTTATTTATTTCTCTTCACAACATTACGGTATTTGACAATTAACAATGGTTACATGATTGTGTACTTTAATAGGTAGGTATTGACAAAACCTGTTAAGTGAAGACTGGTGCCTGGAGTAGGCTCGAAGAACCTGTATTACAGCTCACCAGGTATTCACTCGACGGATTCAGGCAACTGAACTACAAAGTATGTAAGTCTATAATTATATAGGCACATAGTTATACTGGTACAACAGGTGAGGATAGAATAGAATAGAACTGATTTATTATCTAATTTTAATACTAATTTGGAACAAACAATACCCAACATCAACCCAACACAAGAAATAAATATTGAAGAGAATATAAATAACACCTTATTTCTTATTTGTTAATAAATTCCATTTTACATAATGCTGTTTATAGTATAACTTCAGACTCGTCTATGTGCTTATTTTTTAATAAAGTTATTGAAATCTGATATCTATATAAGAGTAGAATGGTCCTGGGTCTCCCGCCTCATAGAACACCAGCCTCATAGAGTTTAGGCAACGGGAGACACTGATGACAATTTGTTGACAAACACACGATTGACAAGGCTTTGAAAAATCGGCTGTAAGAATGGTAGTTGACACAAACGAGGTGTAGCCAAAACTAATAAGCGAAACCGTCAATTTTTTTATTTCGAACCGTTAGCTTAGCAGGTACCTAAGGTACCTGCTAGTAATAAGAGCCAGCCGCTTACAAGGGTACACTACTTCTAAAACGCACTTTTAACATTTTATTAGACTCTAGTCACACAGATGCATACTATATAGGACCGTGCCATCAGATTATGAGTGTGTCTGTGTATGCGCACTCACTTAGGCACTACTCTAATGTCCTGCGCACCAGACTAGTCTGTTTGATCCAGAAGTAGGAGTTGAACCAAAAATGTAACTTTAAAAAATGATTAAATGGACCTTTAACTACAATGTACTAAAGTACCTATTTAATAATTCAGGTCATAATGGGACTCTCAATTTTTTTTATCAGCGACTTTGGGAAGTTATAGTTATTTCGAAAACGAGGCATCTATCCTCGGTTTACCCTAATTACTTAAATTATAAATTGACATAACAGTAATATTAACAAAACTAGATTTATTATTCTTTGACGACTCTACTCGTGAAGGTGTTGGATTCCTTGTACAAGTTTGGTGTTGCGAATTATACGATACTTTATCAGAAAAATCCAGGTATAACGCCTCAAAATCCTTCAGAGCAGTCAAGTAAGTAAAAAAGTTGCATGACGATGCAGAAAAAACAACTATAAAAACAAACAACCGGAAAACTAATAAATAGCCTGATGAGATCATGCACTTCACCAATATCTGCGATTTCAACGTGTAAATTAGGCGAACCATTTGCTAATGAATAGTAAAGGACAGACGTTCAGTATAATGTCAGATATAAACAGCTTTATGTAATGAACACCTTCGAGAGACAAGAGACGAGAACGGGCTTGGATTGGTTTGTCATAGTAAAGCAATGCCAAACAGAAGTGGCTATGACTAAAGCCGCACAACTGCCACATGAAGACTTGAAGTAGCATAAAAACGTTATTTTATTCGGTGGACATCGATTGGTTCATAGGTCATCGCAGCTGGTTAGAACGAAGTCAAAGCTCGGGTTGAGTAGTTAAAGATTCTTATCTCGTGTCTAACTATTTTGGAGTACTTACACAACTAGATTACTCCCATCTTGTATCTAATTTGAAATGACGAAAAAAATACCTACTCCAATAGTTGCATTTCGTGTCCTTTCGAATAAATTGATGAGAATTGTCTTCAACTTGCTTTCCTCATTCGGGACGGCTTCGTGCGACGCGCGGCGAGACGGTAGGTAGGTTGTGGTTCACTGCACGGCCACAGAGGAAGTCAGGCGGAAAACAGGACTGAAAAGCCTAATAGGGGCAGCAAACCTGTCCACATCCACAGAAAAGCTGAAACGAAGCTGTCAATCGCCAAAAGTCCTGCTCCGGTACTTCAAGGAGCTGGGCTGGTTAGGGCCTAGTTAGGGGGACAATGCACAATACACTCCCATGCGAGATGTCAGTGCAGATCCCAGTTCCCCCACTTTGAATTAGAATTAGAATTAGACGGTAGGTACCTAGGTTGTACATTACTATGTAGTAAGTAGGTAGGTAGTACTAAATGTGAAATTGTACACTTGGACCAAAGAAGTTGAGCTGAGATAGTGGCCCATGTCAGAACGAGACAGCCCTGATAGTTGGCCACAAAATTAATGCAATAGGTATTAGTAACGCATGATAAAAACATATTACTACAGTGCAGTGAAGAGGCAGCCCATTGCAGATACCTACAACACAAACCTCTAATAAGAAGAAGCTGAATTTTGGCCACACGGCCACTCTCAACGGGGACTGGCTACAATGAAATCTCACAAACTGGAACGGTAGGTAAGGTGAGGAACATTCATTTCAAAATGATGAGGTAGATACCTTTTGGTTGTACTTTTTTAGTATGTAGCTAGGTACACTAGGTACCTAATGTGTAATTGTATGCTCGAACCACAGGTTTTTTGTTACACTCTGTATACCGTATCAGAACGAGACAGCTCTAATAGCTGCCCACAATACTGATGCAATAGGTAATTAATATGCATGATAAAAACACATATTGAGTGAAGAGGCAGCCCATTTGGGGAAGGCACGAGTTGTGGACGCACGAGCTGTTTGGATAGCATACCAATCAAACGATCCTATTGGCATAGCGGGTATAGCCCATTCTGTAGCCCTTAATGAAACTATATTACCCTCTACTGAGTAGAGTCTACTCCGTCCATGTGTCTGCAGTTTTCAATAATAATAATCATAATTTATTTCAGGAAACTAATTCTAATGCCCATGTAAATAAATATCATAATTGGAGCAGTAGAGTATTATTATAAAGACTAACAAACTTATAAAATCAAGCCACTTAGGTACACGTTTACCGCTACGTGGATCACACAATCAGGCTGTCAGCTGACGACGATGAACGGCGGTGTCTCCTAGCAGGCGGCCGGGAACTTGACACCCCTCGGCCAAAACTCATCGCTCATGTAGGTCGAAAGGTGTTGGACATTTTGACGAGAGTCCAGATTCTCGACGCGTATCGAGAGTCCTGTTCAATAAGAGTGTGAGCGAGTTCACTACGACCCTTTTGTGTTGGAGGAACAGCAACAATTTATGAAGACTTTGACATTCCTGTGATAATTAGTAAGGTGTCGTATCGTGTGGCGTGTAGCACCGTTTCAGCGACGTCTTCGATTGCGCCGCACTGACCTGCAAGTCTTCGTCTACAGTTTTAACTATTCCTCCGTCTCAGTTCACCTAGCAGTTACTACTGCCTGATACTTTGATCGTGACTTTATTTTTTTAAATCTGAGTTCGAAATGAAAGGTAAATAAAACCATCGTTGCCTGGTTACTGTGTAATAAATATAGCTAGAATATTCAAAGCTGGTGCGGTTAGATTTGTCTTTTCATGGAAGTTACATTGCTGACTGATCTGACATGAGGTAACGCTGACGTAAAGTCGGTCGGTAGTGTCGGCACAGTTTAGTGGTAATATAAACTAATTCGGATTTTCCAACTCTGGTTGGTCACAATGGTCACTCGTTACGCTGCTCGTAACTTTATTCTTGCCTGTTTCGCTAGCTCCGCTCATAGCTATCTTGACCGAGGACCGAAATTTTACATATTTGAGTCGTTTGTGGTTTAAACCCTAGGTCCTTGGGGTCCTGGGGCAGACGCAATATACAAAGACACGCCAACCATCTGTTTAAACATTATGTTATTGGTCGGCAGGTAGAAAATGCCTCGGCATTAAGCCCACCCTTTGTACCTTAGTGCATTAAAGTTTTAAATAAATAAATAAATAAAAGATCTTACAAAACTTCTCATTGAGAACAGGTTATCGGAATGCTGGTTTTTATTTCGGTAAACGAATTAGCAATGCCATACAACGTGCGTGGCAATGCTGTCAGCTCTGCCTTTTGGTGACGGCTTAAATTTTTAGGAAATAGATAAGTCATCAAAAAAAAAAACAAGTCTCGCAACTGAGTTCTTCTGCCGTAAAAAGTTGTGAGATCCATGTAATACCAAGTTTTGACTTCAGCCAGTCAGTCAGCACAAGTTTTAATTGTTGTATTTTGTTATAATAATATAAATAAGATGTTGGTGACAATATTTCTTCCTAGTTTTTATCAGCGGATTTTTGGACTTGGCTAGAGCCACTTATGAGGGATGGTGCTGGTTGAGTAGAGACCCGGGTGAGAGAGTCGGGGCTCTTTTCGCAGATAAAGGCCATCGGGTTGCTGTCGCACCACACGTCGTTAAAACGGCCGTCTTCATTGATGCCGCCGCACGCTTGCTTCCCTTGTAGGTTGTTTGGTTGTCCCGGGCTCCAGCTATAGTACCCGCTCTCCTCCAACAACTTTCCTGAAATGGTATCCTATCTTGTCAATAAAGATTCATTTAATCATCTAAGAGGAAAGTCGGACACTGCTGGACATATATCCTCATCCAACGGTTTCAGCGACATTCACCAGGTTTTAAGGATATTATTAAATGTCTTCTTCAACAAGTCATCCGATGACTTTGTGAATATCACGGACCAATGTCCGACTTCTGCGGTGTCTACGGACGCATCTTCCGGTACGCGATCTCCACTCGCGAGGCTAAGGGCCCCAACGACCCTAGTTAAAAGCATAGGTAGTGGTACGCATTAAAGGCAATGCAGAGGCTATATAGTGTGTTTTTCCATAAACTGGGACAGTATAATGGAGTTCCAAAACTAGAGTACATACAGAACTCCTCTCGCATACCGCAGGAGGTGACTAGCTCTCGTAATTAGAAATAGTAAGTACATTTACTGACCGTGGATAGTCCACCAGGAAAAGTCGTTGCCCCATTTCTTGTAGCCAACAAATGCTACATTCTGGAAGCCGGTGTTCATCCGTTTCGGATGTTTTGCGAAGAGCTCGGCCAGCAGGTCTGCCTCGGACTGCGAGTCGATGACGGTGAGGTAGCCGCCCTCAGCCTGACAGATGCGCGCGGCGTGGTCCCAGGTCGTGCCGTGACGGTGAAACTTGTAGCAGTGTCCCGTGCGCTCGTCCAGCTTGTACTCTGTGCAACCGACGACACAATCATTATGATCAACATCAACCTTAACTAGTCAATACCTTGACATAGTCATAGACTTCAGCTTCTGCCATCAGACTTACGCAGGTGCCCAAGACTGGAGGCAGATGCCGGTTCCCTCGGGTCAGGATGATTAGGACGTCATCCTATCTGGCTGGAGGGTGTCCTACAATAACCTTTGCCGAGTCGCGGTCGCCACTTGGTTGTCGTTTCTGCGGGAGATATGGCCGCGAGGTCCCTTTTGTGCAACTCAATTGCGCAACTCAGTTGAGCAAATTGCGCAACGGGGCCCTTCTTTATCAAACTTATTTTGGTTCCCATTGCTCCACTCAGAAAATCAACAAGGAATATAATATCAGTTGAGCTACTTGTAGTTTGTTTGCAACAGTCTGCAGTTAGCTCAATTGTTTCAATTGTAAATACTAGTTTTATTGGCCACTATGCAAATTTTTGGGTTCGGTAAGGAACGAAATCCGCTCGGTCTCGCTTTGTCGGTAAACTACCTAAGCTATTAAATACCAAATGTAATAATTATTATCGTGCGCGTGCGTGTACAAAATAAAAGAAAAAAATAAAAAGACCCCCAAAATCAGTAGGAGCTTCATTCGTGGAGTCGAAATTTCAAAAGATGTATGCACAAAGAGGCAAATAGAGTCGGGGTTACGCTCACATTCGCAACAAAAATTGTGTTCCCTTGTAAAGAACATTTATTGTATGTATTTTGTGGAGGCGAAAAGCTTTCCTTTATGTTCGGAGACCCGAGCATACCTTTCATAATTGCCCCATTTGATTTAATTGATTGGTTTTAACCCATACTGTAACCCCTTATCTCAAAAACTCCTCAACGGATGTGGCCTTACTAAGTGACCAGCTCATTGCACAAATCTTATCTGTATAGTACCTACGTACACCAATCATTGTTCACCAACAACACAACGGTCGGACAGTAACTGTCCGACCGTTGCGTTGTTAACTAACAACTATAATGTTGTTGTTATAACTGTTATGCTCGAAGTGAATATTCAACCAAGCTGCCATTGAAATTTTCGTTCGCTTCGCTCAATCCGCTCAATTAATTGGAAGATCCTAAGACCTACTGACAAGCATGACAAAACAAGACCAAAACTAAATGATAATTAAAGTAGATAAGTAAAGGTCCAGAACCAACCTGTATCCACTGTTCCGCACTCAGTCACTTTATCAGACCTCGAGGCTGGTCGGTAGCAGATGTATGGTAACGATCTTGTACAGTTCTCATCGTGTGCAGTCAGCATGCTACCATGCTTGTAGTATGTAGCACAATGCTGATTTCCGTCGAGGTTGTTGGGTTGTCCTTTGTCCCATTGAATGTATAACTGATCCAATGCAACACCTGAGAAAAACAAAAATTATGAGAAAAAAAATGATAGCTGGATTTTTAGATATTTTAGATATTTAGAATGCAAGAACAAAATTAGCTAAATGATATGTGAAACATCCAGTATTATTTATTTGTTTAATCATACCTTCTACTGACGAAAAGACTCCATCTACGAGCGTGGAAGATACTCCGGAAAATACATGGGTAGAATCTAACTCCGATTGACTCAGCAACTTTGTCACCGCTGTCCACAGATCAGCGTTCAGTGGCGACGCCAGCACCGCCCCTAGGTAAAGAGCAACATTAATATTCTTAAAGGTGTTTATCTCCAAAACCCCTAGCTTGACCCAGCCATCCACGTCCGGTCAAAAATTGGGCCCCCAGGCTCAATTCTGCTAAATCATAACTTTCTCTACGACAATGAAATCGCCACGAAAAATACCAAAACGTGTTCTTTGTAGCGATTCTGTGAACAAATCCATCATCGCCATCATAGTGAAGTGATTGGTTTGTAAAAAGGCTTCTATAAGAGTCCTGCATGCGGAATTTATTGTGGAAATACCTTCATGGTAGCACTGGACCCTGGCTGTGTGCCAGTCCAGCGGCACGCGCTGCAGCTTGAGCCAGCCAGCCGCCTCCTCCGAAAACGTATAGTCGCTGCGGAACTCATTACCATCTGACGTCTCTGAAACTAGATTATACACAGTTAAACATAGATCGAAGACACAGGTACCTTATCTACCTACCTACCTACTCTCAACATAGCCAACCTAGCTAAGTCTTTTGGCAAGTTTTTAGTGTAGTAGGATACGGACCTGCGGACCGAGCAGCCCCCGGCACGCACAGCCGAGCCAGCAGCAGCAACAAACCAGTGAAGTACACAGACATGGTGCCCTCACCAGACTTCACAACACTATGATATTGGTATCGTTCCAATTATGTTATTTATTTGCCCGATTCGCACAAGTAGGCACAGACCTTTTGTCCGATAAGTAATGAAAGAGCAGAAACCACGGGTTTATCAAAGTATCCAAGATATTGGTTTGTTGTTTTTTGCTTGCATAGATAAAAGAAACCTGTGGAGGGTTCCTTCGTAAGTACATAAATATTTAACGAATTAGTATTTCTCGAAACTCATTAAGAGAACCAGACGGTCTTGTACGGGTATGTACAGTTCCAAAACAAAAAAATGTTTAATTTTACTACTTTTGTCAAAGTTGTACTGCTAAAATGCCACAAATTACTCAAAATCATTCGAAAACTATAATCGTTCATTTCAAACTATTGTCGCATCTACATTAAGGTATGTTAAGTTTTCGTAAACTTAGCACTACTCTCAGTCGGTCAACTCGGTCTCGGAACCTAAACTACAACTTCCATATTTTTCTCATTCCTGCTATTGTACAATAATCGAGAAACTATTAACGAAGGTTAGAAAGGAAGAAATCAAAGCTAAGATCTGACAAGGACAAAAACAAGGATATTCACCTTCACCATCCACATCTTCTTAGAAGCAGATATAGAAAATATCTGAAACCTCAATTATGAGTTATGAATAAAAAAAAAACAATATATTTGAACTTCAAACATATTGTTAGTATTCTAGGGCTATAAGTGTTAACAAAAATGATGGTCTAGCGGCTAGACCATCATTTTTGTTAACTACCTTACCTTACAGATCTGGCTAGAGTCTAGCCAGATCTGTAAGGATCAGAACATGTAAAGGTGAATACAATATCAAATATCAAAGTGCTTTATTTCCTTTAGACCTTACAGGACTCTTGGACACGTCACAAAATACAAATTACATATGTAAAACTAGGAAATAAAGTGATCACTTTGATTTTTTGTTCACTTCAATCTTTTTAAGGTAAAGTAAAGAAGCGAACAAGAAACCTTTACCTTTTTAGTATGTTAGTTTTCGAGTTGGAGCAAAAGTCGTCCCAAGATTTTTTATCGTCTAGATAATCTGATATTTTGTAGTAAGCCTTTTTACAAAGGACATGTTTGACAATTTGTTTGAATTTATTCATTGATAGTTTTTGCAACTCACTTGGAGTTTTGTTGTAGAAGCGTATACACTGCCCTTTGAAAGATACATTAATCTTGTGTAGCTTAGTTATGGGCACAGCGAGTTCATTCTTATTTCTAGTATTTATATTATGTATGTCGCTATTTTTAGAGAACCGATTGATATTTCTATGAGTGTACAACAAGTTTTCATAAATATATTGACAGGGGACTGTCATTATGTTTATTTCTTTGAATTTATCTCAATAGACCAATCCATAAATGTATTTTACTCCCAAATAAGGATTTAAATATTGGTGTTTAGACTTTAACTTTCATTGTCTGTGTAACTTAGATTTAGCATTTATATTAACAACCACCACTTTTACTTACCCTGTGTTTCCTTGTAAACTTTATTTACTTCATGTTATGTACAATAATACTCACTGTATTAGATAGTACCTAATTATAATAAGATTAGCCCATAATTTCTACTAGCTAAGAACTGCATACCTAAGCCTGTCCAGCTAATAATGTTCATTACAGATTAGGCTATGCAGATAGCAACCTACCTATGTTTTAAGATTAATTTTAATTTATAGAATAATATTTCTGTACTCGCTTACTAAGCAACAGATTTAGTTTACTTACAAGGTTGAGCCTTGGTTTCAATAATCCTTGGTTATAATGATAAAATTCAAGTATTAATAAGTAAAACTCAGTGTTATAATTAAAGATGTTTCATAGTATTTAACATATTCATAACTTCACTTTATAATTGTTATAGTATACAGTTCCATTTCAGTACCTAAACCAGAACTATTTATGTATTCCTTTATCTTAAAAAGAGGCCCAGAATGTTTAGGATTGGGCCTAAATATACCCATCCCGCTCTTGGGTAAGCTCTCCTCTAGCACTGTCAGGCAGCAAGCACGTATCGGCTCTCAGTAATATAATCAATATCGAATCAATTTATAAAGTAACTAGCTCTAAATAGTGTTTAAACTGATGTAAAACAGTGTGTGAATAAATACAAGTGAAATCCCATACAAACAGTCTCTCAATCAACCACAAATCTCAAACACAAGTCATTAGTTGACGTGGTACTAGCCTCCTACCCTGTTGACTACAGGCCGCCGCCGCCGCCCGCCTAGCCGCGAGCGCTCATGAGCAATCAATCAAGATCCCTCGCAGACAGCTCTGCAAGAATCCCATTTGCAGACAATGCAAATGAGACTCTTGCAGAGAAAATCGGACTCTTGACCTACCTATCGATGACCCTTCCCTCCATCTTCAGACTGCATATGACTTTCCAATAGTAGGAAAATCGTGCTGAGTTAAGATTAAGCTTTTAGCTTTATTTTAAATTTTCCCTACTTGTTAATTAGCAGCGACTTATTTATCTATTACTAGCGGCCCGCTCCGGCTTCACACGGGTAGATTAATCTTCTTCTTCGTCGTATTCTTCATTGCTGAAGGTCGTGGCCGCCCTGGAATGGTGAACAGCTTCCACACTACTCTGTCTTCGGCCTGTCTCAGGGCTGCAGGCATAGCGAGTCCTCTTAATTTCTTAATTTGGTCAGACCAGCGAGTCCGTGAGCGGTCGGAACCCTAAAGCTTGTGATAATGACTCTTGTATTATACTTAAACTAGTCAATTAAGGCTATTTTTATCCAATCTGTCGTGACTCTTAATGCGATGATAAGTCGTGTAGATCAAGCCCCGTCTGATGTTTTTACTGGTACGGACGCGCTCCGCGATAAAGCGGCTCCGTTGAACACTATCCGGACAAACTGTGACTTAAAACCTATTCCCAAAGTTGCCTATCTATATTTTGTCATTTACCCCACCTATAACCCTGATATGTAGAATTAATGATTAATGTGGCCTGTTATGTTAGGACTCTACGTTGTGTGATGATGATAGTAACTAGGTTCTTTGAAACGAACTAAATCTAAAATTATTTTAACCCTCTTTTTTATGGTTCTAACTTTAATGTTTTGATGTATTCAAGTCCTTAAATTCTATAATAAACATGGAACTATTGAAGTATGAAATTATGAAAGATTAAATCCTGTAAGCTGAAAACATCTCTCATTATGGTAAGCTGTTTTATATTGTAGCACTTTCTTCTACATCCAAGCTTGTATTAGAATCGACATTGTTGAAGGTCAAGTTTATATTATAAGGTTGTCTATTCTTTCAGCATATTACTTTTTCTATGATTTAATGCTTTTATTTAAAACTAGCTGACGCGCCCACGATTTCATTGTCTACGCCCTAAAAGGAAACTCCATGCAAAATTTCAGCTTGGTGGGTCTTGTAGTTTCAGAGTTCTCTTGCTGTTTCGCCCAGTTTTCTCTTCTCTGCTATAAATATAGATGAACATGTAATAGAAATATAAGTGATAGTTTAAATGTGCTAGTGGTTTCTCTTTCACTTCTTCCACTTGTGGACAAAAGATTGAAGTGAATATAATAAAGAATTCAATAACACTTTATTTCTTATTTAATATTAATTTATGGTATAGAATTGGGCTTGTCTATCTATGTGTTTATTTTGTAAGCCTAATGAAAAAAACTTATTAATTTCTGACTCCTGATTTTATCCTTCTCAATTCCCAAAATATTAAGTTGTAATTTAATCTAGGCAATTCTATGATTCTATCCAAATAAGAAAATTTAATAAATAAATAATGCTGGACAATTCACACAGCGTTATCTAGCCCCAAGCTAAGCAAAGCTTGTGTACTAGACAACTAATATACATAATATAATACAATACATAGATAGCCATTTTTTATCATACATAGAAAACGACCAGAACACCCTGAACAATTGTCTGCAGATCGTACACACATTTGTCCCGAGGCGGGAATCGAACCCGCAACCTCCTGCGTCGCAGGAGGTAATAGGTAGGAAAAGCCAATAAATATATCACCCGTATATATCTTTTCTGGGTAATAGAAACTCTATCTCGGTCTGTTGAATTTCCCCGTAATATAATGAAATGAAAGAATTTATTTAATTTTGTACATAAAGATTCTATATGTCTACGAAAATTTTATAATGTCCCACAAATGTTTGATTTCGGCAGGATTCGAACCCGCGCCTCACCTTCAGTACAGTACAGGTGCGCTCTAACCAACCAGACCGGACAAAGTGCTTATTTTGTAAGCCATAAGAAATAAAGTTATTGACTTTTGACTTTTATGGTCTAGTTGGGGAAACCAGTCCAGGAACAAGACAAGAAGGCCGGTGATTTATTTATTTATACGTGTGCCCCGGGGCAGTCCATGCCACTGACTAAAGCTCGAATATTGAAAGCTGGTGCGGTCAGTCCTACATCATCCGTCGGACTCTTACCAGCGCAGCGTCAGTGTGGGAGCTACCCTCGAACCACGCGACCTATACGAGATGATGGTCAAAGGCCTGGTATGGTAAGGTATGATAGATAGATAGATAATTCTTTAATCACCTTAAATTAAAAAGAAAAACAGATTGTGTAAAATTAAAGAAAACAAAGGATTTGGCGGCCTTATCGCTTAAAGCGATTTCTTCCAGGCAACCAGAACAATTGAGAGACAAGGAAGGGATGGCGGTGCTTAACATTTTTAAAGTTACAACATATACATAAATTTTAACCAAATACTAATACACATAATATGACCTTTCGGTCAACGAATAAGCATTGCCATTCAACGTTGCCATGCATTCTGGGCACTCTGCCTTCGATGACGGCTTAGGTTTTTACGAAATAGATATAAATGTATAGACTAGTTGTAATTGTTTTATTTTATTATTGTAATGTGTAATGTCAATACAAATTTAGTGTCAATATTTCTTTCTAGTTTTTATCAACGGATTTCTGGACTTGGCTACCACTAATGACGGAGGGTGATGGTTGAATAGGTTCCCTGGTAAGAGAGTCGGAGCTCTTCTCGCAGATAAAGGCCATCGGCTCGCCGTCGCACCACAGGTCGTCAAAAAGGCCGTCTCGATGGATGGCGCCACAGTCTTGCTTCCCTCGTAAGTTGTTTGGTTGTCCCGGACTCCAGCGATAGTACCCGCTCTCCTCCAACAACTTTCCTGAAACGATATCCTATCTTGTTAATAAAGACTCATTTAATCATTTAAGAAGAACGACGGCCAAAGCTGAACATACATAGGCTTTTCCCGAAAATCACAACAATGACCGGCCCAGCGCTACCCTCATCCAACGGTTTCAGCGACATTCATCACGTTTTTGGGATATTATTTAATTTCTTATTCACCAAGACATCCGATGGCCTTGTGAATGTTGCGGACCGATGACTGTCATCGATCCGCCTTCTGCGGTGTCTACGGACGATACACCTTCTGGTACGTGATCACCACTCGAGAGCCTAAGGGCCCCATGACCCTAGCCAGAAAAAACATAGATGCGCATTATGGAAAATGCAGAGTCTATATAGTGTGTTTTTCTATAAACTGGGACAGTATAGTGGAGTTCCGAAAGTAGAGTACATACAGAACTCCTCTCGCATACCGCAGGAGGTGACTAGCTCTCGTAATTATAAATAGTAAGTACATATATATATACTGACCGTGGACAGTCCACCAGGAATAGTCATTGCCCCATTTTTTGAAGCCAACAAATGCTATATACTGGAAGGCGGTGTTCGTCAGTTTCGGATGTTTCGCGAAGAGCTCGGCCAGCAGATCTGCCTCGGACTGCGAGTCGATGACGGTGAGGTAGCCGCCCTCAGCCTGACAGATGCGCGCGGCGTGGTCCCACGTCGTGCCGTGACGGTGAAACTTGTAGCAGTGTCCCGTGCGCTCGTCCAGCTTGTACTCTGTGCAACCGACGACACAATCATTATGATCAACATCAGCCTTAACTAGTCAATACCTTGACATAGTCATAGACTTCAGCTTCTGCCATCAGACTTACGCAGGTGCCCAAGACTGAAGGCAGATGCCGGTTCCCTCGGGCCAGGCTGACTAGGACGTCGTCATCCCATCATCTGGCCGAAGGGTGTCGTACAGTACCTAACGTTTGTCGAGTCGCGGTAGCCACTCAAGAATGTGTTTACTCCTGCAGTTGTCGTTTCTGCGGGAGATATGGTCTATCCACTGCCACTATGCTTGTTTTTGGGTTTGGTAAGGAACGAAATCCGCTCGGTCTCGTTTTGTCGGTAAACTACTTGAGCTATTAACCACCAAAGCTAATAATTAACATCGTGCGCGTGCGTGTACAAAACAGAAGAAAAAAAATTAAATACTCCCAAAATTTTCAGTACTAATTGTGGAGTCGAAATTTCAAAAGATATCTACAAGGTCAATTGTAGTATCAAATGAAATACTACCATCTTAGAAAATTTTGCATAACAATTTTTTAATACTTTGTATAATATCGATAAATGTACGATTAGGTGCTCGACTTATCTTCAAAATTTGTAAAGCGGCAAAGATTGCCACAAAAACCCTCTCCGATTTTGTAACGGGGAGATGAGGTAAACACGTACCTATGCACACAGAGGCAAATAGAGTCGGGGTTACGCTTTGCACATTCGCAACAAAAATTGTTTTAACTCGTAAACGTTCCTAACACTGTATGTATTTTGTGGAGGGGAAAAGTGAGTTAGTAAATCGCTTCTTTTCCTTTATGTTCGGAGACTCAAGGATACCTTTCAGAAAATAAAAATAAATAAAATACAGTACGTACACCAATCATTGTTCACGCAAATCGAACCAACAACGCAACGGTCGGACAGTTATGCTCGAAGTGAATATTCAACCATGCAGCCAAATCACCCAAGCTGCCACTGAAATTTTCGTTCGCTTCGCTCAATCCGATCAATTAATTGGAAGGTCCTAAGACAAGCATGACAAGCATGACAAAACAAGACCAAAACTAAATGATAATTAAAGTAGATAAGTAAAGGTCCAGAACCAACCTGTATCCACTGTTCCGCACTTAGTCACTTTATCAGACCTCGAGGCTGGTCGGTAGCAGATGTATGGTAACGATCTTGTACAGTTCTCATCGTGTGCAGTCAGCATGCTACCATGCTTGTAGTATGTAGCACAATGCTGATTTCCGTCGAGGTTGTTGGGTTGTCCTTTGTCCCATTGAATGTATAACTGATCCAATGCGACACCTGAAAAAAAACAAAAATTATTAGAAAGAAAATGATAGCTGGATTTTTAGATATTTTTGATATTTAGAATGCAAGAACAAAATTAGCTAAATGATATGTGAAACATCCAGTATTATTTATTTGTTTAATCATACCTTCTACTGACGAAAAGACTCCATCTATGAGCGTGGAAGATACTCCGGAAAATACATGGGTAGAATCTAACTCCGATTGACTCAGCAACTTTGTTACCGCTGTCCACAGATCAGCGTTCAGTGGCGACGCCAGCACCGCCCCTGGGTAAAGAGGCAACATTAATATTTTTAAAGGTGCTTATCTCCAAAACCCCTAGCTTGACCCAGCCATCGACGTGCGGCCAAAAAGTGGGCCCCCGAGCTAAATTCTGCAAAGCCATAAGTTTCTCTACTAGATAATACTAGATAATGAAATCGCCACGAAAAATACCAAAACGTGTTCTTTGTAGCGATTCTGTGAACAAATCCATCATCGCCGTCATAGTGAAGTGATTGTTTTGTAAAAAGGCTTCTTTAAGAGTCGTACATGCGGAATTTATTGTGGAAATACCTTCATGGTAGCACTGGATCCTGGCTGTGTGCCAGTCCAGCGGCACGCGGTGCAGCTTGAGCCAGCCAGCCGCCTCCTGCGAAAACGTATAGTCGCTGCGGAACTCATAGTCATCTGACGCCTCTGAAACTAGATTATACACAGTTAAACATAGATCGAAGACAGAGGTACCTTATCTGCCTACCTACTCTCAGCATAGCCAACCTAGCTAAGTCTTTTGGCAATTTTTTAGTGTAGTAGGATACGGACCTGCGGACCGAGCAGCCCCCGGCACGCACAGCCGAGCCAGCAGCAGCAACAAACCAGTGAAGTACACAGACATGGTGCCCTCACCAGACTTCACAACACTGTGATATTGGTATCGTTCCAATTATGTTATTTATTTGCCCGATTCGCACAAGTAGGCACAGACCTTTTGTCCGATAAGTAATGAAAGAGCAGAAACCACGGGTTTATCAAAGTATCCAAGATATTGGTTTGTTGTGTTTCTGGCTTGCATAGATAAAAGAAAACTGTGGAGGGTTCCTTCGTAAGTACCTATATATTTAACTTTAATTATGATTAGAATGATAATTAAAGTGATTTGAAGTAATGATTTGAATTAGTATTTCTCAAATCTCATTGAGAGAACCAGACGGTCTTGTATGGGTATGTACAGTTCCAAAACGAAAAAAATGTTTAATTTTACTACTTTTGTTGTTTATTTTTTCATATTTCATTTATTTTTGCTTGCATGTAGGTACATTCTATCTTATTTCTAAGGTATTGGTTATCACTAGGTACATACATGCACCCTGGAAGGGCACTGCAAAACAGTTATTTTTACATTGTCAAATGGAATTTTACAATAACATAAATTTCATGCAATACATAATAAATATAATTAATTAAATTGAATTGAATTTTGAATTTAGAAGCCAGAATGGTCAGCTAGTCATTGTTTCATCATAAGGTCACGTCATTTTAGTTTGTCAGTAGCGAATTGGTCAACACAATAGTAACATTTTTCTAATAAAAATAATTTTAGTTTCTTACAAAAAAGCGTATCTTTTTCTTCATTTTTTAAATTTTCAGGTATTTTATTGTATATTTTTGCCAATCTATGATATGGGCTTTGACTAACAAGTTTAAGTTTTGTTGGAGGTACTACGAGCTTATTTTTATGCCGTCCATTATAGTCAATAATACAGTCCTGCTTGGTTTTAAAAAAAAATGTTTATTTTTCCTAACAAATAATGAGGCTTGCATAATATAAATGGATGGTAATGTCAGAATTAATGTTTATGTCATAACCAATCTACTCAGTATTGAATTTTGGGCATATTATGTAGGACGCCCTGCAACCAGGTGGGATGACGATTTGCGAAAGACTGGTGGCAGATGCTGGATGCGTCAAGCTGAAGACAGGGCACTATGGCGCTCATTAGGCCTCCCGCCTATGTCCAGCAATGGCCTAATAAAGGCTGATGATGATAGTAGAAGGCGAACTTCGTGCTGCTCCTGCAGGATATCTTGCTGAATTAAGCTTTAAGCTTTATTTCAACTTTCCCTATTAGTACTTGTTAATTAGCAGCGACTTATTTATCTTTGTATGACTAGCGGGCCGCCCCGGCTTCGCACGGGTAGATTAATATATACATATGGACACAGTACACTTATAATTTATTTTTGTGCAATTTATTATTAGATGTCTACAGTAGACAGTAGGCGTCTTGTGTCTTACTATAGTGCATTTTTTTCCTTCTCCTTTTTTGAAGTCTGTTAAAATGCCCGGCGAAACCGAGAATAATAAATACCAGGCATTACCATTACAATTAATATTATAACGCGGCCGCTCTTGGTAACAATAAAACAAACAACGCGTAGCTCCGAAGGTTTTAATGAAATCGTATCTACGTATCTCTCCAGTGCATGGCGCTCGACCCTCGAGGTCCGTTCTAGACACATCCGCGCCTCCTTGGGCGGTAAGACCAAAGGCATCGGTATGATATCCCAACGAGACGTGGCGTTCACCATGGACACAGTATCCATAGTTGTACTGGGCCTAAAGCTTGTGATAATGACTCTTTTAAATGCATAAACAAGATAATAAAGGCTATTTTTATCGATGATAAGTCGTGTAGATCGAGCCCCGTCTGATGTTTCCACTGGTACGGACGCGCTCCGTGATAAAGCAGCATTGAACACTATCCGGACAAACTGTGACTTGAAATCTATTCCCAGAGGATCACGCACGAACGTGTTACCAGCAAAGGATTTTTTTATACAGTTAGACTTCGTATGACCACAATCTCACCTGATGGAAAGTGAAGATGTGGCCGAGGAATCAATAGTCGTGAAACAATGTTTTCTTTTATGGTTGTTCGTCGCAGGTTGACGTGAGATTTGCGGCAAATTACTTTTTTGTTTGTTTTTAGGGTTCCGTACGTCAACAAGAAAAAAGGAACCCTTATAGGATCACTTTGTTGTCCATCTGTTCGTCTGTCCATATGTGCGTCTGTCCGTTAGTCCATCTGTCAACCCTCTTTTCTCAGAAACGCGTGGAGGTATCGAGTTGAAATTCACATCATTTTCAGGTTTGTAACCTCTTGGAGCCGCGATACAAATCAAACTTCAACGCAATCAAAAGTTACATTACAGCCGTTAAGCCCAATTTTTTGGAATTTTTCAAGGGAATCACATGCACACAAAACCTATAAGGTACTTCTCGTTGACCTAGAATCATGAAATTTGATAAGAAGCAAGGTCTTATGGCACAAGTAAAGGGAAAAATCCGAAAACTGTAATATTGTAGTCTAAGCACAATTTAAAAAATCGTTTTTTTTGCTCGTGGAACGCAGAGAAAAACCACAAAAAAAATTGAATATAGCGCCAACCCGCGACGAACTACCTTCAATAAAATATTTTTTCCTCCAATCAGCAGCGCTGGGTTGCGAGTTGCGAAGCGTGGGGGAAGATTAAAAGAGCTTCTTTTATGAGAACGTTAACAGGCAATCGAAGTCGAGTCGGCTGCAGTCTAAATTGAATGGACGTCCGTCGGTGCACGCTTAATTCAAAAGTTTAGATTCATTCATACAATTTAAGAACAATAGTTTCTTCTCTCCCCGCATCCGACACGAAGGTTGATCATACGGCACAATTTCAATTTTCCATTGTAATTATTTCGTACTTTATGTATTTGATAGTTCGTTGGTAGTTGGTTGGGTGTCAGTTGTTAAAGTCACCTCGGGCCTTTTCAGGTGACCGAGTCGTGGAGAAAATCACGGATGTACCTATACCTCCTTTATGAGATGAAACGTTGGTATTCTTCCAACACAAGTTAGGTGCGTACATCCGTAATGAATTCGGTTGTCAGGGCTTTTCCAAATAATCAAATTGTCATACTTACAGAAGTCGCTTATTCCCAGTCGTTCTGTGCATAAAAAAATATTATTTCAGCAAATGTCAAAAGGACAGGAGGACGTCAAAATGACAGAAAACATAAAAGGGTAAAGCCAAGATTTTATCACTAGTAACATAAAAGTAACAGAATAGTAACGTTAATACTTTTACGTTACCGTAACGTAAAAGTAACGTAAAAGTGTTATAAGGCTGCATGCACAATGAGGGCTACCGTTTACAACACTTTATTTATTTTAGAAATAAACGAGCGCAGCTTACAAAAATGTATGTAATATGACGTTTTGATGACCTCACTATACAGCAGCGCCTTTAGCGGCGAATTCACACGCGTTAACCCCCAATAGTGAGATTCCGCATATTCGGCTATTGTTATTAGTTAAAATAAAACTCATTTTGGTTTTTATTCTTAGTAATATTCTTATTTTGTAGTTCTTTTGCCTTCTTTCTATCGTCTTGCCATTTCAAACGCTGTTCTTCTTTTTCTGTCTCTGTATATTTACTTTTTTTTGCTCTATAATGTTTCAAAGCTCTTTTCGCAATCTTTTTTTTTCATTTCATTGTATTTATCTGGATTTTCATTTTTTAATTTCTCTCTATACTTTCTTTGTTTCTCAGCTGCTGTTAATGGCATCTGCAATAAATATGCAGAAAATCATTGAATAATAAATAAATTTATAAAATGTGGCAGTCTTCGGGAGAAGGGATAAGTAGTGTGGGATTGAGTTAAGCATAGATTAATAATCTATGTTATATATCTCATCAAACGAAACAAAAAAATAAACATATTAATTTTACTAAAAATATAAAATGTTTAGCTATAGTATACTCAATCCTAACTTAATTATCGCACTGTAACAGAGTCGGCGTCGTCGCTGCGTTACCGTCGCAGCGACACCTACACCGACGCTGACTCTTGGATCGAAAGTTCACCTTTAAAGTATACACCTACCTTTATAATGCTTTTACGTTACGTAACATAAACTTCTAAAAGGGGTAACGTAAGAGTAACAGAAAAAGCTTCTGTCTACAGCGTTAATTATAATTTATAAGAAAATGGCGAGGAATTGTTAGCTGCGGCTGTGTGCGCACAAATCTTACGTTCTCAAACGTTAATCTTACATAAACAAGTAGAAAAATAACTTGAACTTACTTTGTAAATCGCAGGTACAAGTTCAATACTTTTTTATCATGAAAACACGCCGCCGATTCACTTGTTCTATGACAAACAAAACAAAATGGTTGACGGCTAGAATTCTCACAGCAACAGATGCTATAAGTGTTAATAGTGTAAAAAAATTTATAACTACTACGATTCGTTCAAAATTGTTTTAGAAATTTATTAACGTAAATAGGGTAACGTAAAAGCGCGAGAATCAAAGACAACACAATAAAACCTAAAAAAATGCTAATTTTCTTTGAATCTTAAAGTTTATGTAATAAAATCGACATTCCAGTAACCTCACACTAAATTATGAATCAGAAAAATAGGTATAAATGCTATAGAAATTTCACTAGGGTACTCGACATATTTGGGTAGCAAAAAAGGACATTTCTTTTTGTATGAAATTTTTTGTTGTTAATTTGTCTTTAAATTTTTATAAACAAAATAAACGTATACGTTTGAAATTGATACTTACATAACTAGTAAATACATCAATGTTACAATCGGAAACAAAAACTCGTCATATTACTCAATACATTTCTTTATTTATCATTAGACGCAAATTAAAATCTAAAAGTGTAATAAAATTTTGGCTTTACCCAAAAACTGACAGAAAACATCAAAAATGACGGAAAATGTAAAAAAGACATTAAATGTCAAAAATCAAACTAAATTACAAAACAAAGAAAATTACATTCAAATCATAGAATTAAATTAAAACTAGTATTTACAATTGAAACAATTGAGCTAACTGCAGACTGTTGCAAACAATCTACAGGTAGGTACTATTTTTTTATTTTGATCAGAAATCATCATTTTACTGTTATTAATGACGTTTCCTGTAATTTTCTGACATTTGCTGTAATTGCTTACATTTACCTACTGTCTTTTTTACATTTTCCGTTGATTTTGACGTTTTCTGTCAGTTTGTACGTTTTCTATCATTTTGACGTCTCCTGTCATTTAAGGCGAATAGTAAGGCAAATGACCTTGGGCATGTCCGCGCGCCTATATGCAGCAATGAGTGCTTGTTTTCGATTCAGCAAACCATGTAGTGCCCTAATCAACCAAATAATACGATCCTCTGCGGTTAGGTGACGAGTAACTGCTCAGGTTTGTATCACAGATTTTGTAGGCAAAAATATGTTTTTACGTTTAATATCGTTATTTTGACTGCTTTTCGACGATAATGGACCGCCAAGAAATAAGTATGAACTATGTGAATCACTATACTGAATTTGGTACTGATCGAATTTGAGACACCGATAAAAAGTGAGTTCGAAGCAACTAAACACACATTATAACTAACACTATAACAACTAAACTATAATTAACGGCAAACATTTGGGACCGCCAAGCACTTCTTCAAGATATGTGTTACAGGATATATAAATTTCAAAACTCCACAATCAATATCTTTGTCAGAAAACGGGTTCAAAAACACCTAATTTTCGTGTTTTTGCTTAATATTCGCCTTAACATTTGCTAAATTTCATTGCCTAACATTTTTGTAATTATAATATTTTTTTGATGCACAGAACTACTGGGAATAAAAATAAACGGACTAGAGGGCCTACTCGTAAAAACGAAACCGTAGTTGGTTTTGCATCACGTGTCTAGGAATCAGAAACTTCGTTTGTTGTTTTCCGAGTAGGCATTACGCAAAAAATACCGAGAACCCCTCGAAAAAATACTGAAATATACCAAATATCACAGATTTTTGCTTTTAAATCTTCGATCAAAAATTTCCGGCTTTGCCGCCCCCCCCCCCCCCCCGCGAACTATTTTTTTTTGATCGAAGTTTTAAATTTATCTTCATGAATCATCATCACAATGAATGTTAGCATTGTTGTAAGTAAGTATTTTGAGGCAGCTGGGTGAACTTTGGTACGAGATTCAAATCAGGTATGCTTTTGTGGGTTTGAATATTTTCTGCGATTTACATGGAATAAAAGTAGAGTCAGACAAGAACAGCGTCATCATCATTTTGAAACGGGGTGCTACCTACCCGAATGGGGTATTAACTAAATAAAAGGGTTGTTGTCGATTTGTAGGTAGGTACATTTCAAAACAATGCACGAGCAAACAATGCGCGAGTTACACTCGCGCTTGACGGATCTTGTTTCTAGTGGCCGATGTACGAAGTACAATGTGATAATTAGGCCATGCGTGTGATGTCAAGGTTACCTACTTAACTTCCTACGTTATATAGCTTATTATTATGACATCACGTTCATAATTTGTTATTTCGCATTGAACCTTGATTTTAACTCAAATCTAATTAATAAACAGTCGCGACCAATCAGCGTTAGAGTAATCATATCCTGTCCCTGGTAAATAGCTCCAACAAGACAAGTGTTCCAAACTGTTTCTAATTGGACATCATTCCCGACCAGCCCTAGTTGAAGCCGTACTTACTGCATAGGTAATACCCAACGCAGACGTAAATTTAATTATACATAGGTACCTATTTATCAATTGAAAAAACGTTGAATTTATATGAAGAAGGTATTTTTAATCGTGGACATCGGTAATATTTCTAAGTGCACTGATGGTCGTTGCGGGGTGAGCAATCATGGGAGAGGTCGCGGTCAAATCATAGACTGTTTCGGTGTAGTGTTCCAGACAGAGCAACATGTCGCGCACGTCCCAGTCGGGCAAGACGGGGGGCGGCAGCGAGGGCGCGGGGCGCAGCGCGCGGCCCTTGCGTCCCCACAGCTGTACCAGCTGCATGGGTCTCGGGAACAGCCGCGGGTCCCGCGCCGCCGTGCGCAGCCAGCCCGCGCTCGCCGCGGCGTCCGCCCACTCCCCCGCCGCCAGCACGCGCGGTGCCACGCTCGCCACCATCGCGGGCGCTCCGCCCCACGACGTGAACGCGGCCAGCAGCGAATACGCCCAGCTCGTGTCCGAATAATCGCAGAATTGCTCCGCGAGCGTTTCGATCTCCAGCCACACGCTCCGGTTGAACGCCAGCCCGAGGTCGTGCGGCGGCCGCCAGCGGTCCACCATTAGCTTATCCAAGTCGAGGTCTCCCGCGAGCGGGCGGCCCAGCGACACGAGCCGAGCGTCGGGCGCCAGCGCCAGCGCTGCCGTTGCGTGCCGCAGCACGTGTAGTGCGTCTGGCAGCACGAGGCAGTCCTCGCGCAGGAACAGCACGGACGCGCGGTGGCGGCGCGCCCACGGCATGTCATTGAACACCTGATGCGCCGTCCACCACCAGTGGTGCTTGCGCTCGGCGCGCTGTGCGGCACGAGGCTGGAATTCCGGCTCCAGCTGCTCGTCGCGCTCGTCGGGTCCGGGGAAAATGGACGGGTACAGCTGCACCGAGTACGGGTAGTACAGCTGCAGTACCATGCAGAAGGTGACGTTCTTCACGAGGCGGTCGGCACGGTCGTCGAGGCAGGAGTGCGACACGATCAGCAGCGCGGAGCGGATGTCGTGCACGCGCTCCAGTGTGGCCAGCAGACGCTGCAGGTGCGCTGGCCGACGCCGCGCCAGCACGCACAGCACGGGCGTGTCAGGCGTCACGGGCCCATGCTGCAGGTTGCGCACGTCGTGCCGCACGTTACCTCTCTCCACGGCCTCGATCAACGCGCCGAGCTCCAGCGCGGAACGACACTGCTCCGACTCGTTGAACTCCGACTGCCCAAAACTGTAGTCGTCTTCATTCCAGTCCACGGAGCTGCTTCTTATTAAATAGTAGACCAATGTCAAGTTTAAAATCGTACAAAGTAAAATACCACAATATATTCGCTTAATCTTGAATTTTATAAAATTGTATGTCAACCTTTGTTTCAGAGACATTTCCGCCATAGATGAATACTAATAAACCATTTCCGCCGTAGATCGAGTATACCTATTACTCTAAGATTTCCGCAATGAGCAAACAAAGAGATTAAAACCACTACGTGAGCAAAGAAAGAGTATAGGTACAGCAAAGAGTAGGTATACAATATACAGCACAGACTAGGTAGATGAAACCACGTACCTAATACAAGAAGTAGAGGAAAGTGTAGTATACTAATTAGTCTATGAGGAAAGTGCTACGCACTGCTACTGCTACGCACTTTGTGCTAGCACGCGGTAATGTTATCCGTAGTTATTGTATACTCTGATGTTATCTATAACATTACCATGGTGCTAATCAAAGAGTATACCTCGAGTACAGTAGTAGAGATACAATAACTACGTAAGAGTGCTAGTTTAGAACCACTGTTGCCAAAGCTACACATACAAACCTACGTAGTATTTTCACAACAAAGAAATCTTTGTTGTCATTGGATAATAATCTCCCATAAAATTCCCATAAAGGGCGGTATTCTGAATGAATTAAGGAAGAACATACATTCATAAATTCAGAATTTGGATTTTTGAATTTTTTTTAAATACGGCAAAAAATCACGTTGCATGGGAGCCCCCTTAAATATTTAGTAGTATTTGTTGTTATAGCGGCAACAGAGATACATCATCTTTGAAAATTTTAACTGTCTAACTATTACGGTTCATGTGATACAGCCTGGTGACAGACGGACAGACGGACAGAAGTCCGTCTTAGTAATAGGGTCCCGTTTTTACCCTTTGGGTACAGAACCCTAAAATTGAAATCAAATTAAAAACGCGCGAACTTTTCGTCAATTTTCACGGATTGTTAGAAATTCATTGTTGTGTTTGAAAAATGAGTTCTTCAAGTAACAGTGGAGGTTTTTTAAAAGGGGTCTTCTAAGGCATTTAAAGGGTCGGCAACGCGCGTGTGATGTCCCTGATGTTACAGGCGTCCATAGGCTGCGGTAACCGCTTCCCATCAGGTGGGCCGCACGCCTGTTTGGTGGTATCTTAATGGTACAAAAAAGAAAAAAAAAACAGTGAAAGTATAGAATTTACTCCTAATAGTACCTATTAGAAGAACTGACGCAAGAAATGTGATGCAGGAACAGTACGGACGCACGGTGGCGGCGCGCGGCGCGCCCATGGCATGTCAATAAACACTGCGCCGTCGCGCGCCGTCCACCACCAGTGGTGCTTGCGTTCGGCGAGCTGTGCGGCACGAGGCTAGGATTCCGGCTCCAGCTGCTCGTCGCGTCGTCATCTATTACCTGTAAAATCCCGGGAGATTTATAAGTAAGCCTATGGTAATTTTATTGAATGGAGAAATGCAAGAGACGCCAAAAAAAATCAGAATCTGTATTTTTGGCCTCTTCCAGTACTTAGTCAAAACTAAGGCCACTAAGGTCTGCCAAAACGACAGCATGCAGGCTACTATTGATGTCCTCGAGAAGGACGTCGCCGTGCTGAAGACACAAAGGACCTACCTAAATCAGGCATCTCTAATTAAGAAAAGATCGACAAAAAAAATTGAACCATTTTCGAAGAATAGTCTACAATTAAGTGTAGGTACACTACCCTCCAAAACTCGTTTATTGTATCACAGCATGGATTCCATAAAGGTCTATCGACGGTTTCGAACCTCGTTCTGTTTAACGATTTTTTGACCGATTCTATGGATAATGGCCAAAAAAAACCAATCGACGTGGTTTATACTTACAGCAAAGCCTTTGACAGGATTGCCTTTGATGTAATCAGCTATTATATTTCTTGATAGATAAGTCTCGATTCCCAGCGGTGTACTACAGGGTTCATTGCTGGGACCGCTGCTGTTTCTCATCTTTGTGAACGATATTTTAGTTGCTTTCCTATTTAGAAAGCAACTAAAATATCGTTCATATGCTAAGTTTTGCCAACGACATGAAGATTTTTAAAATTATCAAAAAATTATCATCTCAGATCGATGCGATGCTCGTCAAGAGCATCGTTAGGCGGACCTTTCTAGGCTAGACAACTATTGCCGTATTAACAGACTCGAGTTCAATCCTTCCAAGTGCTCCATTATGATTTTTTCTCGTAAGAAAACATTAATTCCATTCAACTATTCACTAAAGTCAGAGTCTCTGTGGAACTGTCACGTTGTTAGGGATCTGGGTGTCATCCACGACTCGATTTGATTTTCGATGATGACATCCATTCAAAAGTTTCTAAAGCCTCTAAGGTAAGTACGGTAAGTACTTGGATTTGTCATGAGGAGTGCGTCTAGCTGTCACCACGCGAAAATATTCGAGATCCTTGACACATTTGTAAGAAGCATTTTGGAATATGCATCACAACAGGAACAGGAACCCTCGTTATGATGTATAAAAGAATCGAGCGCATTCAAATTAAGTTTATAAAGTACCTTTGTTTCCGTCTAAAAATTCTTTACTCTTCAGTTAATTACCTCAATTTGTGTAAGCAATTTCACATTCTTTCTTTTTCTAAGCGGCGCGGGCGGCGTGTGATCGCCGATTTATCCTTTATACTTAAAATCACTTATAAATAAAATTGACTGTCCCAACTAACTTCAACAAATTAAGATTACCGTTCCCTGCAAAATTATTTCTTGTAGCGAGCGAGTAACAATTTTAACCACTTAAGTATGCAATTTGACCTTGACCTATTCTGCTGCGTCAGTTCGGTCAGGGGCGGTGGAGAATTTTTTGGCACCAAATATAATAATGCTGATGAAAAAAGATGATGAATTTTTTTCAACAATTTACCTACCTCAAAAACACTTAAATATAGGTGATACGTGTACCTACGCTGTTAAGGCAAGGTAGGTAATATTTAGCTAGGTGGCTAATTCTTATAATCAAACGACTTATTCTAAATAATCTATTTAACAATAGTGGTTAGGTTAGGCTTCATCTATCTTTAGGATAAAGGTGAGATCCAATACCTACCTACCTACCTTACTTTTACCCTAACTTTTTTATGTACCTACCTACCTACTTAGATGAAAGTTATAACAATTAAAGGAATTATAAATCTAAAAACTCTTGGGAATTTTACTTATGCCACGCGTGCCATGCCCACAACATCGCTCCTCCATTTTTAGGGACTAACATTTTTTTGCTTTAAGTGTGTACATGCCTCGACCTCTGTGAAGTTGGCCGCCAGACTTTGTTTTTTTGAAACTTCGATATTGCTAATCGTTTGAGAATCGTTTGAGAGAGATTGAGAGTTCATTAACATCGTTTGAGAGTTATTAATTTTTATGTAAAAACCATTTTAAATTTTTGTGTGAAGTTGGCCGTCATTCCGGCAAAAATGTACTTGGACGTTTAATTTTTGTTTCATTTGTTTGAGAATCGTTTGAGAGAGATTGAGAGTTCATCAACATCGTTTGAGAGTTATTAATTTAATTATTACAGTAAATAATCATTTCTGAACCAGCAATTTTGAATTTCCCCGCCAAATAGTGCACTTCCGGTCTGCGGCGCAGGCGCAGTGGATGACTGAAGAGTGAGTAAACATTTGAATGAAAGAATGAGTAGGAAAATACGTCATAGAATGACATTGACATTAATTAACAATTGACGTACGTCATTTATTCTCAGCCTTTTGTTTGTTTATATCAGACTGGGTAGCAAGCACGCAAGCACTAATAGATGGATTTTTTTTATGATGTCCCGAAAATAAAATTAGTCAATAATTTGTCATTTTGGCGAGACTATTGTACCTACATTATATAATAATAATAATTTATTTCAAATCAAGCAATTCAAGAATTATAAACTAAATACATGAACTCTTATTTGGCTTGGCATCCAGTTTAGGGTTGATTAGTGTACATGGTACAATAATATACTCCGCATATGACCATGATTTTGTAGATTTGTTAGCGCTATTTAGACCCCCGCCACGTACACCTTGGTCGGATCGGACTCACTCCTCTACACACGAGACCGCTGGATGCGACCCCGGGTGCTCCTGGAGCCTCCTCCGAAACTATCTCCCAAGAAGACCAGCAGCCAATAGGCTAATAAACAGCTCAGCTTTTAATAAATGGGGAGACCTTTGCCCAGCTGTAGAAAACCTTGTGTTAGGTTTATTACAATACACCTGATAAATAGAATAAACGATACAGGTTACAGTGCCAGCTTTATTGCTAAAAATTATCTTGTTGTGGTTCAGGTCCTGCAGGTAGATATATCAAAACCTAGTGTTCGTTATTATTAACCCATGCATTGCCCAGCTTACATCCCGCGATACAAAGTACTCTGTAGACCTTAGAGGAATAGGTATACTCGATCTACACTGTAGACCCACCCAGCCAGCACATCTAGGTACCTACATCTGTGGGAATGTGGGAAGTTGCCATGTGTTTTGTTGGCAATGAAATAGTTAGTAGTTAGGTATATTAAATGTATCTGCTACCAAACTATTCTGAATAAAACAATAAGTGTATAATAAAATAACATTATAATATTATATTATCATCACTAATCTGTTAGGTATATAATCATCAATTTTGGCATCGGTGTTGTTGCTTGTCTCCATTATCAATTTGCATGGATGACAGAAACATTTCAGGCCCTATACTAACTCAAATCAACTCTTCAAATATAAATTTCTTCCAAACAAAGGTAAGTAATCATCATCATCCATTCTACAGTAACAAGAATAATAATAGTGTGGTGTAACATGTAAGGAACATACCACACCTTTCCTCGTTTCATGGTCAGCTACTACAATGATCTTTTTTTATTAAATAAAAATTATATTATTCTCAGTTCTATAACAATTTAGTAACTTTTACTTTTTGAAGATGTCAGGCTGTTGATCTTAGATCAGAAATAAATATTATTGGTGATCAATTGTTACTTAGATTTTGTCTATAACAAGTCAAGAGTTCTGGGCAGACGATTAGGAAAGGATGCATTTGAATTATTTACTTACAAGTATCTCTACTTTAATGATTAAACTTAGCCTACCTGAACTATACAGCAAACATAATATTTGATAAGTTAAAAGGTACAATCAATGGAAAGTACTAATTAAATTTACATTAGAACTACAAATCAGTTCCTCAATCAGAATAACGTTAAACACTAAGCAGACACATACATCTAAAAGAAATATATATCAGAAAAATAAATTATGATTTTAACACAAGGAATTTTAACACTTTCTCATATAAAAAAAACTTCCGACTAACTTACTGAGAAGTAGTACATAAATGTTTGAAGCATAGATAGATAGATAGATAATTCTTTATTGTACCACACAAACACAGAAAACAGTACAGAAATAAAAGGTTACAAGATGAAGTACAAAGGCGGCCTTATCGCTATAAGCGATCTCTTCCAGGCAACCTTGGGATGGAGCATATTGATTTGTGACTGCTAATAACTATCACACAGATCTAAAATTAAAAATTTAAATGGAAAAAAGCTAAATTGCTTGGCTTTACAAAGTGTTTGTATGATAATTATTTTACAGGATAATCAAAGTTCTCTTTACATCGCATTTACATTACGATTCATAATAATGCTTCCGTTAGCTTTACTTACAATTAAATAGGTACCTACCATTCACACATACATAATCTAAATTAAAAAATGCTATATCTGCATGTTTCCCACCAATAACATAAATAGCGATGAATATTTACAAAATACTGCTCATCGTCGCAGATGTCACCGACGCAGCAGGCTCTCCTCGAGCACTACGCGAAAGGTAGCATGATATCAAGTACCAGCATCTTATTTGCCTTTTAGTTGTGATAGTGACGGAAGATTTTGCAGGTTGCGGTATAATGGTGATCTCATCTCAGTATATATAATGTACTCTGTGATCTCATCAACCTAATAATAATCTTCAAAGGCTTCAGCAGACTCTTTCGCGAACCACTTTCATCGAACGTTAAAAAGTGAAAAACTTAAAAAAAAAAAAACCGGCCAAGTGCAAGTCGGACTCGCGCACGAAGGGTTCCGTACCATTATCTATAAAAACGGCAAAAAAAAACACGTTTCTTGTATGGGAGCCCCCTTAAATATTTATTTTATACAGTTTTTATATAGTATTTGTTGTTATAGCGGCAACAGAAATACATCATCTGTGAAAATTTCAACTGTCTAACTATCACGGTTCATGAGATACAGCCTGGTGACAGACGGACAGACGGACAGCGAAGTCTTAGGGGCCGTTCAAGTATGACGTAAGCACTATAGGGGGGGCGAGGGGTCCTTGCTTTGCTTATTTTGAATGACATGGGGGGCAGGGGGGTCTAGATGATGATTAGATCATCGGTAGTTAGGTATTTACTTTTTTACACAGATGGCAACCCACACATTGTCTTTCCTGAAAACGAATCGCATTTTCAAGGATTCCCACAAGTAATGCATACGTTTAGGCACTCGCTTAGAACGAAGTAGGGGAATTATCGCGCGCTATTGTCTAAATTTCCTCTGTCAGTGTATTGTTCCGTTTGGATACTATAACGAGTAGACGTATCGTAAGCATAGCAAAGCAAGTTAACATTTGTGTTACCGTTGATTCCATTAGCGAAAGTTTAAGGTTTAAATAAGATGTTGCTTCAAATAGACAAATCCAAGCTATACCAAAAATTGTTAGAAAATTAAAAAAAATCTCATACAAATACGAAAGCACAAAATGTACAGAAGTTAGTTAACGAAGTGTGGCGAAATTATAAATTACAAGCAAAGTTGCAGAATTGAAGAAGAATTGCAAGCGGCGACTAAGAATAAATCCAATCTACTAGGTACATTTTTACATTTAGAATCTATTTTCTTATTGTTAGAATTATAACTTCTGCTCATTATTCATTAAAAAAAACAATACATTAATTAAAAAATGTTTATGTAAGCATGGGGGGAGGGGGTAAGAGCTTTGCTTACTTTTGCTGACAAGGGGGATAGGGGGGTAAATAATTGTAATAAATCTGCTTACGTAATACTTGAGCGGCCCCTTAGTAATAGGGTCCCATTTTTACCCTTTGGATACGGAACCCTAAAAACGAATTGAATTGGGAGTGGGGAGGGGGCTTAAAGATCAAGAAGTGATAAGGGTGGAAGAAGCAAGGAATCTTGGAATCATCATCGACTCCCATCTTAGATTTGAGAATCATGTTCTTAATTTAGTAAAAGCTTGTTTTTATCGTCTAAAGGTACTATACAAAATTAGAAATCAATTATCTGAAGCTTCCCGTATTATTCTTTGCGAATCACTGATTATCTCTAAATTAAATTATGGGGATATTGTTTTTGGTCCACGATTACTTGAAAGTACTCAGCGAACTGTACAAAAAGTGCAGAATGCTTGTTGTCGTTTTTGTTTCAATATACCGCCCCGTAGCCACATAACACCGTTCTTGAACAACATGTCCTTGTTAAACATGGAGTCGCGTAGGCTTCTGGATCTGGGAGGTTTGGTTTTTGACGTTATTAAGTTTGGAAAGCCTGAGTATCTGCACTCAAAACTTAATTTCGTCTCTGATAAAAGATCGTTGCGCTCAGTCAGATCTGCACTGCTTTATCACAATCACAAGACCGCAGCTTTCAGAGGAAGTTTTAGATATGCGGCAACGAAGTGCTGGAACAATATTCCTCCCCCGATTAGAAATGTTAAAACCAAGTACACATTTAAAAGTTTTTGTTACAGGAACAATTTGAGGGAATTCCTAAGCGCTTCGTTTGCCAAAAATAAAAATACTAGGTATTATCGTCTCGCACTCTGTTGTTATGGTTCACATAAAGTACTAATCGTAAGACTGAGGTAGGAAACGCCACACTAAAAGGATTTAGTTATTACTCCGAAGACAAAAATATTAAGTAGCTAGATTACATATAATAATAACACATTGACTTGTAACTCGTTCTGCTTGCTCTCAATAGGTCATGGCTGAAAATCAGTGCTTTTGCTTCTTTAGCAAAATATTACACTGAGCCAAGGCCTTTTTGACATACCTACTGCAGCACACATAGACACCTTACCTAGATTTAATTATTGTTGTTTTTTTATGTCACCTATATTTTATTATTGTTTGTTTTTAGTAATGTACCTACTGTAAAATTGTTGTATTTTGTATGTGTGTGTCTGAAGTTGCAAATAAAGTGTTTATCTATCTATCTATCTATCTATAAAGAAAGTTTGAAAATGTAACTGAATAAAACAGCCAAATTATTGTTTTTTACTTTATTTTTTAGGTTCTAAGGTTCATTTTGTCATTTGAAAATGGGTTCATTTCCTCCTTGTTTCCCGCTCAAATTCAAATAAGAAGTCAAATAAAAAAAACCAGCTGTTCCAACGAAACGAACCGTGTCAGCCGTCGTTAAACTTCGCCAAACAGGGAGAAAGTTAGAAAAAAAAAGAAAAGTCATAGTCCAGCTAGTCTAGTCATAATACCATTTCACAAGTTAATACTTTGAACTATATTTAAATAATCATAAAATATCCATGACAAATATTCTAAAATATAAAAATATCAATTTAGATACTTACTACACCCAATATTATTAATAAAGCTTTTTCTTAATATTCATTACTAGCAGCGCCTCGCGGTTTCAACCGCGTAGTTCCCGTTCCCGTAGGAATATCGGGATAAAAAGTAGCCTATGTCCTATTCCAGACTATAATCTATCTCTGTGCCAAATTTCATCCAGATCCGTTTTGCCGTTCTGGCGTGATAAAGGAACAAACATCCATCCATCTATCTATCCATCCATCTAAACTTTCACTTTTATAATATTAGTGAGATAGTGAGATTATTTCCAAAGCAGCCATGCACTGCTTTGGAAATTTGATTTCCTACTTGTTCGCTACTCAAATTCGAATAATAAGACAAATAAGTTTTAATAATGAATATGCAAAAGTTTTATTAATAATATTGGGTGTAGGAAGTATCTAAATTAATATTTTTATATTTTAGAATATATGTCATGGATATTTTATGATTATTTAAACATATTTCAAAGTATTAACTTGTGAAATGGTATTATGACTAGAATAGCTGCACTATGATTTTTCTTTTTTTCTAACTTTCTCGCTCTACGATGTTTGGCGAAGTTTAACGACGGCTGACACCTTAGCTGACACGATTCCTTTCAATGAATGTCAATGTCTTTCTATGACGTCTTTTCCCATTCATTCTTTCATTCACCCTTTTATTCATTCTTCTTCACTGCGCCTGCGCCGCAGACCGGAAGTGCACTATTTGGCGGGGAAATTCAAAATTGCTGGTTCAGAAATGATTATTTACTGTAATAATTAAATTAATAACTCTCAAACGATGTTGATGAACTCTCAATCTCTCTCAAACGATTCTCAAACAAATGAAACAAAAATTAAATGTCCAAGTACATTTTTGCCGGAATGACGGCCAACTTCACACAAAAATTTAAAATGGTTTTTACATAAAAATTAATAACTCTCAAACGATGTTAATGAACTCTCAATCTCTCTCAAACGATTCTCAAACGATTAGCAATATCGAAGTTTCAAAAAGACAAAGTCTGGCGGCCAACTTCACAGAGGTCATGCCTCGTCTATTAATATTATTGATAAATAGGTATACGGACAGACAAGATTTACAAGTGAAACGATCGCTGGTTAGCTATGCACTTGGTTATTGTATAGTATACTCTTTGCTATGCACTGCTTTCTTACAGGAGGGAGAGGGTCGCAGCCACGCCTGGCTGCGACCCTCTCCCTAACCTAACCTAACCAAAAATTATTAAAATTATTACTATAAGAACTATGAACTAAGCCATGCATAGAGCAAAAAAAATTTTGTCATGCATGAGTGTATATGGCAATGGGCTTGTTTAATTCCGTCAAGCCGTAAGTATAGTACAAGCCGTCAAGTCTTGACGGAATTCTTTCGTTCAGAAATGGTTGTCTCTTGTGGCCGACTGTCAGCTGTACAGAAGTACCTACTTTGGTTGGGTTGGTTTAGCTACAAGCTGTCAAATGGTGAATGAATAGCAAAGCAGGAGCGGCAGTGAAATTATTTTCTAACAAATATGTCTTTTTATTTGCAATATCAGAGTTATAGGTAATCCCTGCACGTAGCTTTAGGCCATAGCATAGACAGGGACGGTTATCGACGCCGGCACCGTGAAAAAATGAGTTCCAGAGATCGAGACACCAAGTCGCTTCAGGACAAGTTGAAAGTATTCTTCAAGAAGGGCCCAGCAGGTGAGTTTCTGGGGTGGTTAGGGTGCAGGCGTATGGGCAGTCAAGGCACGTCGGAGATGGTTAACGGTGTGTGTATTTTTGGTGTAAACAGCGCCGCTGCCGGCGCGTAACGAGCTGGTGGTGTCGGGGGAGCTGGAACGCGAGCTGAGCGCCGACGCGCCGCTGCACCGCCGCCTGCGCGCGCTGCGTGACCTGGCCGAGCGCGCGCTACAGCTGCGCGTGCAGGAGGTACGTGTCCGCTAGTGCTAGACTCTGTCACAGGCAGACATTTTTCTCATCCTGAATCAACACCTAATTCCTTCACTAAACTCTCAGTTTGATCGTCAACTTTTTATCAGTTGTGCTACAAAATTCTAGGTAGCAATCTGAACACATTTTTCACATTTAGCAGCCTGGGATGACCAGGGTATCTCCATGCCAAACATTTGTAGCATAAATGTGTGTATACAACCTCTACACTCTTTAGTTGCTTCATTGCTAAATGAGAGATAGTGGTAGCGATTCTGTTGGCACAAAACCTAAACTAAACTATCCTAGTTTCTTTTTTTGTTTTTGTCGAAAGAATGGGGATAGCATTGTTTTTACGCTAGTTTAGTTAAAAGGCTTTGGGCCAATAGAGTCACCACCATTGTATTACTACATCTTGTATAGGATTCCATCCATAATTATTTTTGTATTAGGTACTATACAAACACAAACTAGAAGCTGGTCTTACCAATGTCGGACAATTTAGAAGGATTGTAATAATATTAAGTGCAGTCCCTTGGTCTTTAATGCGGTAGCCATCTTTCTTCCTTATTTATAGTCTTTTAACTAGCAAGGACATGTTGTACTGAGTCCATAATTATATAAAAATCTGTTGTAAACATTTGTTGAATTTAATCCAAAAATCTGTTCGCATGGGATAAATATAATGTGAAACAATGCGTGCGAAGCTGCAGGCAGACAAGTATTAAATATAATAATAGTATGTTCTAAGCAATGATGATATTATCTATCCTATTTGTATCTTTATGATTTTTCTCATAAAGATACAAAGGTAATTAACTATAGCTTTTTCTCTGAAAATTCTACATATCTAAGCCAATACTTGATGGTTGTGTAATGTTTGTTGTTTCTGTTTAGTTTAATAACTGCTTTGTGTAACATGCATATATTATATAATGTTTGACATTTTGGAACATATATCTGTAAAAAATAAATATGTTACAGGGTGGTGTTGAGCGGATATGGCGGTGTACACGAGACCTGCTAGACGATACCAATGCAGAGGCGCGGCATGCGGCGCTGGGGGCTCTGCGCGCGCTGGCCGAGGGACAGGCCGAGCAGTTGCAGGTCACTTCACACTAACATTATGGGAATGTTTGGATATTTGTTACCTTTTTACGCCACAACTACTGAATGAAATTCATCATCATCAGCCTGTATACGTCCACTGTTGAACATAGGCCCCAAAAACGTCACGAGTAGAGGTCCTGTGCCACCTCCATCCATCGACTCCCTGTGACCGTTACAATGTCATCTGTTCATCGTGCGGGAGGTCTTCCCACACTCCGGTTTTGCATTGCATGGGTCGCCACTCAAGAACCTTTAATTTCGTTTCTAATTAATGATTATTTATCAGGATAAATACCTGATAAATAATATCGCGTACCCTGTGTTGTTATTTACCTTGCGCGCGCGAAAGTTTCAAAAGTTTACTAAGTACAAATTTCAACCCAACCTCTTCAGAGTTGGGCTGACACTGCATAGATGTAGTTCTAAGTATGAAATAAAAAAATTAAACTACTTTTTAGAAATAATAAACTGAAGCAGCAGAAGCTCGTACTATATTAGGTTGGAGAGCTGTGATCTGCTCTGGCATACCTCATTCTTGAAGAAGCCAATTAGGACTTGGTGCTTGCTATAAAATTTTGATTTGTTAATGCTTGCTTATACATTATATGTGCTTTTATTATGCTTAATTTGTATAATTAAATAAAATAAATAAATAAATAATCCTGGACAATTCACACAGCATTATCTAGCCCCAAGCTAAGCAGAGCTTGTGTTATGGGTACTAGATAACCGATATATACATCATATTATACAATACATACATAGATATTTTTTACTATACATAGAAAACGACCAGAACACCCTGAACAAATGTCTGCAGATCGTACACACATTTGTCCCGAGGCGAGAATCGAACCCGCAACCTCCTGCGTCGCACGCAGGCCTTCGCCTACCGAGCCACAGAGGTCGTCTATTCTATGTAATGTGTGTGTTATGGACTAAAGTTGTAACTTTTATTTATCATTATAATATGAATTCTATGGTTTTTGTATTATAGTGCGTAAACCCTCGCACTCTGGGTAAATTAAATAAGTTCCCAAAAAATATCTATTTCGGCGGGACTTGAACCCGCGCCCCTGAGTAATCAATCCATTCATTTGTTTTTTTTTTTAATTTTGTGTTATTTCAGGTGATGCGAACAATCTTGTTCCGCTACCTGCGCGCCTCCCACGCGACGGCGCCGCCCGAAGACGCCGCCCTTCGGTTCAGGCTGCTTCACACCCTCACTAACAGTGGGAAGAATATCAACTGTTTTGAGGAAGAGGTAACGTTTATTTGAACATTCGGCTCAGAGCCCTTGATTAGGTTTACATATTACTATTAATAAATAATGCTAGACAATTCATACAGCATCACCTAGCCACAAGCAGAGCATTATGCATTATGGGTATCATACTTGATAACTGATACACTAATTGAAACCTATGTATGCATAGATCTACCACAGCTGAGGTGAATAAATGATCTGAACCCTGAGCTTGGTTTGACGATACTATCGACACGTCTTCGTCACGTCTCGAAGATAGGGGTCGTCGGGAGGCATGTTCAGCCTTGGTTGTATGTGTCCTAAGAGGGATTTATTTGTGTATTTAACTTATTTAGTATTTGTTTGTAGATTGGTGACTTCCTGTTGGAATGGCTGCCGTCGATAAGTGCGCCGGCGCAGCTAGTTGAGTTTCTGCAGCTGATCGTCAACGTCGTCAAATTCAACGCCACCTACCTCGACGAACACATCGTGCACGGCATTGTCAAGTAAGTGATGCCATCGTGACTAGATGTCTTATTGTAATCACACTAGTCTTATAGGGTATGAATGGATGGTTGTTAATGCTTCACGCCAAAACTACTGAACGGATTGGTTTGAAATTGTTAGATTTAGGTCTAGACCTAAATAGTAGGCTTTTTATCCCATAAATCAATTCCCATGGGAATTAAATAACCTTTAATTATTCATAGAAACAAGGCGTGCGTAGCCGAGGGCGGGAACTAGTTGTACTACTTAATTGTTATGCTTACACTTTGCTATACTAATTTGTTACATGCTTAGCTATACTTATTTGTTCAGTGCACTTATGTACTGTCTATTTACGAGTTTCTTTGAATGAATTGTATTATTTAATATTAGTTCTTTGATAAATTCCTTCACTCGAACCTCCTCACACGTACCTCGTCTAACTAAAACAAAGCAGAATTTGTTTTACATAAAAAAAAAATCTCAAAACATAATTCCGCCCATTCATTGAGGATCGAACTGTCAACTCAACGCCCGTGTAAATAAAAATAAAAACGTGCACAAAGTTATGGCGCTCATTAGGGGAGGCCTATGTCCAGCATTGGACTAACATAGGCTGATGATGATGATGCACAAAGCGCTTCAGACTTGCTGTTTCACTGGTATGGGTTATAATTCTGATTATATGGGTTATAAAAACCGGGAATGATATGACGAGTAAAATAAATAAAACGTCAAGTGCGAGTCCGACTCCCGGTTTTCAGTTTATTAATCTGTGTTTAACACTATGAAATAGAAGGGGCACTGTTATTACATCATACGGTTGTGTAGGTAAACTAAAAAGTATCAACTTTCATCAGCAATAACAGCGAATTTGTTTAGGTACCTACACAGTACACAGCCAACTGACGTCATGACCACAAAGCAATATGGCGTCCACTGCGTCCAGCGTTTTTGTGAAACTACGCGCGAAACTTGGAAATGTAAAATTTAAATGCATTTTGTAAGGCACTTATCGATTAAATAAATTTTAATGGTTTATTAGCACTATAGAACTATAGAATCTTATTGAGACACTTCAAAAAATGGGTGGTAATACTACCCTATAGCTAAAGTGCAACATGTACCTTAATATTTGTTGTTTTTAGGTCAGCGTGCCACCTCTGCGTATACAGTTCCGAAGCCTCCGTGGTATCAACGTGTCTCGGTCTACTGGAAGCCGTGGTCTCCTACTCGCTGCTGCCGAGAGCAGCCCTGCCGACCTTCGTGGCGGCGCTCTGCAGAACTGTCAATATGGAGAACTACTGTCAAACTAGCTGGAAGGTAGGTCATATCTGACCATCCCCAGCTCTTACGATTTTCAGGGACTGAGTCGGAGGGTCGATTCTCGCTCAGCGATCTCCACGGCCTTTGTTATAAACTGGTGTTGAAATAAGTGTTATTATTTTGTAAGTGTTATTTTCCAGCTAATGCGGAACGTAGTTGGCGGTGACATCGGCTACGCGGCGCTGCAAGAGATGGTGTGTGTGCTGCGGTGCGCGGGAGCCCCCGATGGGGACGCGGGGTTGGTGCGGGGGGCAGTGTTCTACATCAACATGGCGCTGTGGGGCCCGCGCCGCGTGCCGTCTCTCAAGGTGTCGGCGCTGGCCGTGCTACCTGCTTTCTTAAAGGTAACAACAACGAGAGTAACATTCAATATTAAATACAACTGAACATCTCAATTTGAATAAACATGATATAAAAACACTTGCTCCAAAAGGAGAGTCCGGTAAGTCAGATAGGCTGCACACTCACACGCCTTCTTCCAATACGATATTATAATAAACTAATAAATAATGCTGGACAATTCACACAGCATTATCTAGCCCCAAGTTAAACAGAGCTTGTGTTATGGGTACTAGATAACTGATATACCATAATACAATACACAGATAGATATTTTTTATTAAATATAGAAAACAACCAGAACACCCGGAACAAACATTTCCAGATTATACAAACATTTGTCCCAAGGCGGAAATCGAACCCGCAACCTCCTGCGTCGCGTCGCAGGTGGACCTTCGCCCACCGCGTCACAGAGGTCGTCGATCATGCTTTGGAGCATTGACATTTACAAATGTAGATTTGTTTGTATAGTAAATTTAAAATGTTTTGTGTTTTCAGGCATTGGAAGGCAACCATCCTGTTGTGACTTACGAAGTTGTAGCGGGTGTACAAAGTGCGGTGACGCGCGCGCCTTCGGAGCTGTGCGAGCCGGCCTGGGACCAGGTGCTGCGCGTGCTCCATGCCGTGCTGCAGCAGGACAGTAAGTACACTGTACTGTACAGCAAGGTGGCGGTGTGCAGAGCTGAGTAAACTACCCATTAAGACCATTTCGAAATCAGTCAAGAGACTTGAAGGACATACCTACGCGTTTCTCCAACACGCTATCATACTTTGTTGGGAAATACACATGCTAAAACTTTGTGGTACTTAAAAAATACACAAAAATATTCGTAGAATCTTGCTAGCTTGATAAACTGCCTTGATCACCTAAAAAAACATGAACTTATCCGTTTCTTGTAAGTCAAGGCCCTGACTGATGTTTCCACTGATCTTTGCAGAAAGCTACGACCCGCCAAACGAAACGATCCACAGCAAACTGCATGCGTTAATAACAACACTGGAGCAGATGGACGACGCGGGTCAGTTCGGGGGAGAGCCGGAGGCATTGCTGGACCTTGTGGACGCAGCGGGGCACGACCGACCGGTAATTACTGTAGGAGATGATACTATGACTGTAGTAGATGATACAATAACTATAGTAGGTGATACAATTACTGTAATAGATGATACAATGACTATAGTAGGTAATACAATGACTGTAATAGATGATAGAATGACTATAGTAGGTGAAACAATGACTGTAACAGATGATAGAATGACTATAGAGTAGGTGATACAATTACTGTAATAAATGATACCCTGACTTTAGTTGGTGATACCGTGACTGTATTACCTAGATAATACAATGACTATAGTAGGAGATACAATGACTGTAATGTAATATATGGTAGAGTTACTTCCTTCGTCACTAATAAAGAGACTATTTTCTATCATAGCGATATGTTACAGGAAAGTTCATCAATGCGCCTGGTAACCGCCCGAGCGGCGGCCCTCGGGTCTTGCGGCGGCGGCTGGGTGGCAGCGGCACTGGCGCTCGCGGACAAGTATCTGAGGCACGAGCCGCGGAAACCAGTCAGAACGCACACCTTACAAGAGATCATGAACTTTATACGGAGAAATAGGTGAGTGAAATTAAGCAGTAATAGAGTGATGAACTAACTCTTTTTCGGAATTCCCTGCATATAATTATAATAAAAATGTTTATTTTCTCTCACAAAGGTACTTAATCTAGCTAACGTAGTAGGTACTTAGACTGGGTAGAGTTATTGGAGTGATTACATAGGTGCTAACTCTTTCATTGCCCATGGCTCACACGGCGAGCTCCTTCGGGACATCTTAGGCAGGAGACTACTCACGGGTGTATTCCATGTTATTGGTCGGAGCTCGGCTCGGTGACTCTAGCCTGACTTCTATCTTGATTCTTGGTGTCTCAGCCTCCAATGCAGATGTCGTCATTTTGACGGAACCAGTAATAATCTTTTAGTGGTATCTTCTAGTACCTATAATTAGTAACGGTGTGAACCCACGTGGTAATACCATGACTCAAAATTTACTGACTCAGCATAAGAAAACTGTACCTACTGCATTGTGTACGGATCTGACTCCAGGAGACCATAAGTCAAACGTGACTGAAGTAATACTGACACTGGAATTTATCACCACAGCTACGTATACGGCTCCGAGCTGGTGGAACTGGTGGGAGTGCCGGTGCTGAGCGCATGCGCCGTGGACGCGGACGCCGGCCTGCGGGCCGCGGCTGCGAAGGCGTTGACTGCACTGCAGGCGCCGCCTAATATAGACGCCTGTACTGATCTCATCGATCTACTGGAGAAGGTATGCACTGACATTGGGACTTAAGAAGGTATCGAACCTCATCTTTCACGACGAAGTCGCCCTAAGAGATTTAGTCAGTCTCTGATTTTGATAACATCTTTGTTGGCCGAACGGCGGTGCGATTACGTCACGCGCTGATCCTATTCAGAAATATTCATTTAGTTAGCACCATATTGTTAACAGAAACATGGGCATTTATCTGTTTTAAAACACTATGAAATAGTAGCCGCAATGTTGTTATGTCATACGGCTGTGAAGGCAAAGTAAAAGTATCAACTGTCATCGGCAACATCAGCGCATTTATTCAGGTCTCGCATCCAACTGACGTCAGGACTATAGAGCAAATGGCGTTTTCGTCAAGTTACGCGCGCAACTTTAAATTAAAATTCTAACTATTAATTTAAATTTTTAATGCATTTTTAGGGCACTTTTAGATTGAATAAAAAAATTGTATATTTTTAGTGGTTCATTAGCACTATAGGACCTTTTGAAAGTGTGTTGACCGCTGAAATAGTCCCTATTCAATTGTAACACCGCCCATTTCAGATCCTGAACCGTCCATTCGAGATGTACCTGACCGACGTGCCCATCCCCCCCGACGCGGACACTACAGACATTAAGCTGGCCGTCTCGGGCCTGCTACAGCTGTTACATGACAAGGTATGTACAAACAGGTTAAAGAAACTAACAAATATTATATTTATATTTATATTTATTTATTGGAGAACCAGAAGCTTATATAAACATAGTAATATGGAGAAAATATATCCTAGAAAGCTTAAATTAAGGTTTTCACGGGTAAAAAACAGAGTAGCAACAATTATTAAAAACTATGAACATTCTAAGGCTAATCAACATAAATCTAACAGAAGGAATAAAGTAATAAGTTAACATAGATTTCACACTACATTTGATGCATCAGTTTTCTCATTAAAAAATTCACAGCTCAGCCGCCGCCTGGCCGAAGCAACACTTGTGCAAAACAAGTCAAGGTCGAATCGCCTACACAGGGTATTAAAGTTATCGCTTGCTCGCCACAGAAATGAGTTTTGCCGATAATTGGTACCAGCATGAGGTACATATATAGTGGGATTAAATCTCATAGGTTTGAGAGGAGCATTAAATTTTATTCTATGGAGCAGATCGGGGCAGTCAATATTATTGGAAGTGATTTTGAGCAAAAAGGATAAGTCAGCAATTTCACGCCGCTTAAAGATATATTTTGGATATATTTTTTACCTCTACGCCAAAATGTTGAACGGATCGGGCTGAGGAATTTCGTTAAGACTTAGTTCGAGGTCTGGGATGGGCAGGTAATGTTATTATATTATGTTGTCATCCGCGTGCGTCTCCCGCTGCAAGGCAAACGCCTCCCTAATCATGTATAGTAGGTATTCTTATTATAACTACACCATTAAAATTTTACGAAACAAAATGTTAATGTTTATCTTTATATAAGTGACTACTTTATCACAACTAGTTGGTAATGAACAGGCAAACCACTGAGTTTTCTCGTTCATTTAATTGTACCAACTTTATCAGATTATATAAATTAGTTTAAGCATATTTAAGTTATTTAAATGAAAACTTTTAAGCTTTAGTTATACCACCATTGTTTCTTCTCATATAAGTTGTACAAAATGGAAAACAAACGTTTTCCATCTAAATTTAAATAAAAAAACTCACGATGAAAGTCGCGTGGCTACTGGATGGGCTGACTCAGTCAACATGTCATTAAATGATGGTCGTGAAGTTGCTGTCACTTCTGTTCCAGTTGTTAGCGACTCCCGCGGCGCTGCCTCTCCGCTGTTTCCTCGTGCTTCTCGACCACCTTGACCTCCACTACAAGCGGCCGGCGCTCTTCCAACACCATCCTGAACTTAGGCTCAAGGTAACTTGGACTCAACTATCAACTAAACTGAAACTGAAAAGTTGACAGTTTTATATCAGGGTGTTGGTTTAGCTAATGCCAGTGCGTATTATGTTACAAAATTCAATTGTTAAAAACTAAATATGGCATGAAAAACATTGTCAGTTCAACTGTTTAGATTTTTTAGAAAGTGTGTCACAGAGATTGAATATCGGCCATGTTTTATTTCTCCTTTTGTCGTTTGATATCAACCAAGTGGTTGAATCTTATTAGCAAGAGCATTTCAGAATAGATCATTCTCTCTCCGACTCAAGGCTGTTTATCCTCCACAGATCTTCGAAATGCTGTTCGGTCTTCGCGCGAACTCTTTGAACTGCGTGGGTTTCTGCTACGAGAACGGAGCCATGGTGTCCGGGCAGAGCTCTCTGCGGATAGCGCCTACGTGCTCCGCCTGGCTGGTGGCTGAGCCGTGGCTGGTGCGCGGACAGGTAAGGAGCTTCTAGAAACTACTGAAGATACTTAAAACTCCGGGGTTTATTAAGATTTCTTCCTTAAACTGTGGAGAAATGCGCTTCGAAAACGAGTTGACTGTATAAATCATGTTGATAACAATGTCCCCCTATCCGGATTTCAACTACGTCTCAACTAGCCAGGTGCGCAGGACATTTTATACTGGACAAGTGTGTACAAACACAGGTGCACTCTGTTCCCTCGCTCTCATAATCCGATGGGACGGCAGACCCCACACGACGGGAGAGAATAAATCGTAGCCTGTATTCGAGAGCTGAGTGACCGTAGCGCGCTGAGGCGTCATCGGTGGGGCGATCCTCTTGTGTCGCATCAATGCTCGGGACCAGTCGGCTGCTCTCGGAGCGGTTTGGAAACTTGATGGCGTATCGCGGTGGGCATTGTATAAGTGACTAGCGGTCTGCCCCGGCTTTGCACAGTTATATTCTATAGCCTATGTTCATCAGGCTTAATGTAGAATTCTAATGAAGAGAGAATTTTTCAAATCGGTCCAGTAGTTTCGGAGCCTATACAATTCAAACAAACAAATCTTTCCTCTTTATCATATTATGTAGATGTAGCGTTCGTCGGCACCAGTGCTGATTCACTTGGTCTCTGTTCGAGTGCACTCGATGGTTCTGAATGTGTGGTTGATGGGCAGGTGGCAGCTCCCCGCGAGCTGGCGGCGGGCACATGCCTGATGCCGGTGGGACGATGCGCGCGGCTGGTGGCGGCGGGGCTGGCGCGCGAGCTGGACTGGACCGTGCTAGGCGCCGTGCTGCGCGCGCTGCCCTCGCTGCTGGCCGCGCGTGCTCTCAGCGTGGGCCGCCGCGCGCAGGACCTTGACCTGCTGGCCTCCACTCTCTGCTCCATGGTACAGTATACTTATACGTAAGGGCGGGAGTGACATCACCCAAAAAATATGACTGGTTTAGTCCTGACAATAAGGGGCATATTAACGTTACTAAAATTAAACACAAACAAAATAGGAACGGATCGAGGGAAACGCATTTGCAATTTCTCCTTCACATTTCGCATATGACCCTGGATCACAATTGCTACATAACGATTTTTGTATTCTCTCGCTCAAACACGAACCAATTCCCTGATTCCGAACCGAGAAACATGATTCCCGAAAATAGTTTTATGGTTTACACAATCGAATCGTAATATACGATGCCAAGTCAATTTCCCTTGTTGCTACTGCTTCTGTCGTATGATGGCAGCGAGATGTAGTTTAACCAATAGAATATAGAATTTCATGATTTTATCAGGACTAAGACAACACTGTAACAAAACCAATGTATGGCAAAGAACACGCGCGTATATAGCGCTCTGTGCCGTGTACTACCATACCGTATCATTCATTTATTTCTTTTTTTAAACATATTTCCTTTTAGGTGGCTTGTGTGTCACTGCGGCCATGATAGGCCTATATATTATGATCGCCACTTTATACGTTCACCCCTGAAGTTGCAGCGTTCATAATTCGCCACTAACCTTTGCAGCTGCTATGAACTGTAGGATTTTCTTCGGGGTAATGTCTCTTAGCTCGTCTGGGCTGTGCAGGTGCTTGCCCAGGTGGATGCTACGTTTGCATCAGTGCTCCGCACTCTCCTAGCAGAGGGAGAGGCGTTTCCTCCGCCTCCTCGCAGAACCTGCAGGATTGTGTGTCGCTTAGCCCTAGTTTGAACATGTGCTTGTTAAGGCGACAGTGTTTCTAACCATGTTCCCAGATCTCGGACCGCAGCCTCTACTTCCCGGAATGCCTCCGCGTGGGTCCTAACGGCAGCGGCAAGCTCCTGATGTCCGACTTCCACGGCTGCGTTCTACCGGCGCTGGCGGCTCTGGCTCCCTACCACAGCTACCTCGAGCCTCAAACCCAGCAGAGGATAGTGCGCTGTCTGCTCAAATACGGCATGGGTAGGTAGACTATAGACGTGCCAGCCAAGCTGTATGAATCCACCACTCAGCCCCTGGATGTAGGAAGACTTGTAGACTCTGCCAACTTACCAGAGGAAGGGCGCAGTTTCCCTGTGTGCATTTCTAACAAACGTGGTGATAAAGGCTAACCGCCTAGTGGTCGTACGTGTGCCGATGAGGTAGAGGTAGACTCAGTAAACGTAGTGTATGACGAGATGAGATGAAATGACTATCAGCAAAAGAATGGTGACAGAGGCTGCAGGCGGCAAGTTGAAGACAGAGCGCTATGGTGCTGATTCATGTCGAGTAATAAAAGCGAAATATTTACTAGGACGCCATAACTAGGAACGAAAACGAAAATGTGTTTTCCCCGAGGGCAAGGCAGCTACAAAATACTCTTGGCTTGGTTTAAGGGCTCTTTCCCCAAAGACTTCCTTGGAGACCCAGTTGTCACAGCTCTGTGACTATACATTTTCGTTTCAGTTCTTCGATCCCCGCAACCGTACATAAGCGCGCTGACGATATTCACCCTTGAGACGAGAGACACAATGGTCAAAATGCTGCCTGAGGTCCTGCTAGACCTATCCAAGATCTCCGACACGCAAGCCATTGCCAGTCCTATGCTCGAATTTCTTTCCAGTAAGTGGTTTTTTGTTTTAACTTTATTTCCATAAGACATGACATTTAGGCTGCTTTTCCACTAGAGATGTGCGTTGCTATATTTTACAACCGACCAATAGGATAGCTTCTTTATCGCGTCATTATAGTTGGCTATGAAAATGACGCGATAATGAAGCGATCCTATTGGTCGGCTGGAAACATAGCAACATAGCCTGAGAAACGTGGTTTTAAAACTTTGTGTTGCATTTTTCGACTCTAGGAAATCATTTGTCTGTGTAAATTGTGTTAGTTATCTTCAGTAACTTTTCAATTCTTATTAATTAATTATTAAATAACTTTTCTAGTCATTTACATAAATGTTAGGTTTCTAACTACGGTTTTCATTGGTCATTTCATAATTCTGCTGAATGTTTACTGAGCTAATATTCCGTAAACTTTTTTCAGTTGTTCAAGTCTATCTTCTTGGACCATAATTCATTTCTATGCATATCAAACACATAAGATGCCTTTTACTCAAAAAATGCATTTCACATGTCTTACTTTTGTAGTGTTAGTAATATTGCTTTTGAATTTCCAGCTCTAACCCGTCTACCGAAAGTGTTTGCGTCGTTCGTAGAAGACCAGTACATGTCCGTATTCGCGATCTTGCTACCGTACACGAACCCGTCTCGCTACAACCACTACGTGGTGTCGTTGGCGCATCACGTGATAGCGGCCTGGTTCCTCAAGTGTCGTCTGTCGTATCGGCGGAACTTCGTAAAGTTTATCATACACGTAAGTAAATCTTTATGGTGGTTCGTCGCGAGTTGGCGCGAGATACAATTTCTTTGTGGTTTTATCATGAGTTCATAGAAAATGGTTTACGATTAGCGGCCAATTACTTTTTCGCTAGTTTTATTGCTTGTGAAATACAGAAAATTCTAAAAACCACAAAAATATATGTATCTCTCGCCAACCCGCGACGAACCACCGTAGGTATCTTTAACCGTGGCAATCGGGGCATAAGAATCGACCCTCCAACTCTGTCCTTGGATTTCGTTGATGTTGGGACATAATAATGTTTGTTCCGGGAGTGTTTCTATGAAAAAACTAAATATCCATTAAATGTATGAGGTATGTGGTGCTCTGGCTGCCTTTAACTTGTATTTGTGGTCCCAGGGTCTCCACAACTACATAATAATGCCGTTCGAAGAGCAGCTACACTCTCGCACCAACCACTTCCAACAGTCTATCAACGAGGACTCCTCCAACCGACAACGCAGCTCTAGTCTTGTAAGTCACCTCACTTTCAACTAACAGCCTGTCCGTAAAACCCCTCCCAACTAAAACTGTGCTTGTGAGACCATTACACTTGGCTGCAATTTCTTATTTTAAACGAATGTATGTTATTGAGCAATTCCGTTTAAAATTCGGATTGCCACGAATTTCAATTGCTACCGGTGATTGCACCAGGCGGGCGCTTGGAATTCGTTGGAAAATTTTCCATATAAACGACATTACTATCTTCTCACCAAAATACCGAAATTTTTGACATTAAGAATATTTATACCCGTTCGTTTGACGGACATTATATTCGAGTTTACACCAAACAGAAATACATTTATTCATTTATTAATTCAGATAACAAACATCCATAGTTGACAATGTCTCACAGAAAAAAGCACACATACACAGGTTTAATTTTGTCAATTGACAATTAAATAGACCCCACTTCAAAAAGGGTTTCATTATAAACGTTGGTTGGTAGGGCTCCCGCGCCGTCCCGCGCTCCTCCGGCGTCCGGCAGAACACCGGGTCCAGCGCCTCCGCAGCCTTCCACGTGGAGCTCACGGAGACCTGCGTGGACCTGCTCGCGCGCTACACAGCCACGCCCTGCAGCGCCAAGCCACGGCGCAGCGACACGGCGCGTTTCCTCTTCGACAACGGACATGCCGTCACGTGGCTCGTCGGGCACAAGCTCGTTACTATCACCACCTCGGGGTGCCATCAGAACTCCCTGAAACAAGGGCTCTGCGACAGGTATATTGCATGTAAACTGCAGGAATAAGATAGGAGAAAAATTCCTTGTGGGACCCTTTTCTTGAATGCGTTTGTATAACTTCTGGTGGGTTCTATTCTGCCCTCGGAACGTTCACCGCCTCGGAACGGTTCCTCTTCAACAAAGGACGACAACTTAACGCACAAGCATGTGAAAATGAGTTTATTTTTTGATGTGGTTAGTTTACAACCATTGCACATCGAATTGGTTTAAGTATAGTAGAATCCCTTTTAAAATGTAACGCATAGTCAAGAAGAATAATTATGATTGCAATAAACGAAATATGAAGAAGGTTCTGTAATCGTATTTCGAAATGCATCTATTAATTCGCGTGTAACGTTTTTCAGATGTGCGGTACTGTGTAAACAACACGCGGAGAGCATATCGAGTCCCCTCCCGCCGCTGCACACCCCCGCCCCGCCCCCGCTAGACTCCGACACCATACCACAGGTATTCTACTATAGCATTGATAATATCTATAATGAGTAAACTAGTCAACGACACGCACTCGTCGGTACGCGAGGCATGTATGCTATCTCACTTGACATAGTTACGCTACCCGCGCGCATGAAATGCCTAATGATTCATTCCTAAAACGACCGCGTAGAAAATATGAACAGATTTTTAGCACAATAATATAGAAAAATGTTGAGTTTTTCTTTTCCGAATAAATTTGTTTCAACTTTTGAATAACTAAAGTATGTCGGAACTGGCTTTATTTTAGATTATGCTTTTTCAGTATAAATTTGGGCTAAAATCAGTGTTGAAATACGAAAGTTTGGTAGCGTGGCAGGGCGACCCGAGCGCGGAGATGTACCTGGCATCCTTGCATATCGGCGGAATCGCGCGGGAAAGAGATGGAAATCACTCATCTATCACAGCGTCATGTGTTAGAGCGGGTAGTTTCGCCTCTGTTCCGCTTTTCGTACAACGGACAAGTCATGGCGAAACTACTACGGTTCCGCTGCTATGATTTCGTGGCGGAGATATGCTACGGGTCCACATGATGCTGTGTGAAATATCTACCTCCGATTAGTAACCTTCTTCTTTAGTTTATACTAGCTGTTAGTTTTCTTAAAACCTAAAAATTAATAAATTCTGACTAAATCTCATTTTGCTAGACGGAACCTCCAGCGCAGTCACAAATCCAAGTTCAAGTGAACGAAGCAGAAAGCGAACCGAGTCCGCAACCGAACGCGCCTGAAGTCAAACGGTGAGTGCCGATGATACACGAACCCTCACGATCATGTTTAGACTAATGTCTCGTCTTGTGGGTTTCCTCTTGGAAGTAAACGTGTGATGATGCCTTGTCTTGTGGGTTTCGAGTGGTGTGCCGTGTACTGGATCTATTTTAAGCTAAAGTGGGGCATACCGGATTCTAATTTATATCGGTGTGCGACATTGCTTATTGAGCTGTCGAGGCTTTCTTTTCCGGGAATTATAGGGCTTTTTCAAAATGAACCGTAGAAGCACAGGCGTGTTCTGTAGTTTAAATAGTATCTTCGGTGGGCAAATGTTTGACAGCTTTCAGTTCCATTCGATAGCTGTCATAAATCCGCTGATAAATACAGCTGCAATGTGGGTCAGCCTTCAAATAACTTATTTACTAACAACGCAATAATGTTGAAGTCTCGACAGCCCATTAATTAAATCACTCGTGTGCAGCAGTTCACCAACTGCCGCACTGACTGTAGCCGTTGTCAGCACTGACCGTATAGAAATTTCAAGCGAAAACTAATTTCCATACGGTCAGTGCTGACAACGGCTGTAGTCCGGGCCTCTTAGAACCAAAAAGACAGCTTTCAAAATTGAACGTGAGCACGCTAACGCCACCTACTTCTCGTGTTTGGCACTGGAAGCGCGAATTGGCTTTAACTTGTCTTCCTATTGACCTGATTGCTACCTCTAAAAAATCTGTGTAGCGTATATGGTGCATCTACAAAGTAATTCCTTTTTGATGAACAAGGCTTTGCAACATGAAAACATCTTCACTTCTCATGTTACAAATGTGTTCTGGGTAAAAAGTAGTTCATAGCCGTTCCCCGTGGTGTAATCTATCTCCTTGTCTAATCTCATTTAGATCCGTTCAGCCGTTTGGTCTGTAAAAGGAAACAGACAAATGGATGGTGCTCTACATGTTTGCAAAACCTTGCCCCGCAAAAAGTTACTGCTGTGTGGATGCATCGTTAGTGTAAGGGCATACAATTTACTGACAAGTATTCTGTGGTCTAAGTACCACAGAAACTACCTAAGTACCACTACCATTATGTCTGTTAGTTTTTACTATCAGAAAAAGTTTTATAATTTTTCGCAGAGAAAATAGCTTTTGTGTTTCTTTCGTACTTCGGCCACTGTTGTTCAAGCTTCTACTAACCTGTGGGCTTTACTTCCGTGTACTATCTTGTTTTCTAGTTTCCAACCTCTAAACTGTTTTAAACTGAAACCATTGAAGTAAATACTTGCCTACGAGGGAATCACTTACCTTACATAATATCTTAGGCCCGTATTATGAAGGCTTGCTCAGTCATCAATCTATATACTAGTTTGACTTGTCCAAGTGCTTTTTTGTAAGCCTAAAGAAAGTTATTAACTTTTGACTTTTATACCTGAGTAACGCTTTTGTATGGCATAATCGTAAATCAAGCATAGATCAAATACTAAGCAACATTTCACTATACGGGCCATATTATCTATATCAGGTAAGCCAGATTAACTTCGTTTGTGACCGAACTTTAAAGCCCTCTGAGGTTTTGAGCTAAACTTGTACAAATGACCTGCACTCTTCGTAGCATCAACCCAATACTTGAAGCGTGGTGATCGCTATACCTTATAGTTAAGCTGGCTCATGTTCCACAGTAAACTGGTATTTCCTGTTACTAGTTAGATAAGTTAAGATTTTGAATAGAGTGTATGATTGGAACATACGTTCGTTGTATGGACGCAGCTACAGCAAGTGGTCGCTGCAACACTCTCGCAGTACGGACACGTCCAGCTCGCTGTCCATATCCGACCTGCATCCCAACAGTGGACATACTACCAGGTGCTGAAACCCTCCTGTTCCTAGATCGTTTTGATTTCCTCCATTGTGCTTTCGATCCTCTCAAAGTTTCATACTTGTGCCTGTAATAGTGGACACGCTACCAGGCGCTAAGGTATTTCGACTTCCTTCCCGCTCCTCGATCCTCCACTTCATTTTCATGTCCTCGATGCTCAGTCGGCAAAGTGCATATTCTTCCAAGCCTTAAAGTTATTCCCTTAAAGATTGTCTATTTTCACATGAATCACGTGAGGCTCGAAAGGAAGCAACACCCCTCCTGGGTGTTGGAAAAGATCACGAAATATCGCAAGGAGTATAGGTTATGTATTCACTTTTTTGTTGATTGCGCAATTTCTAAACCGAATATAGACTTTTAAGCACGGTGTTTAATTTTTCAGTTATAACTAAGATAATAATAAAATATCTAGCGGTCCGCCTCAGCTTCGTGGCGAACCGCACGGGTATGTCGCATATGGTCATCAGGGATAATGTAGGATCCTAATGGTGAAAGAATTTTTCAAATCGGTCAAGTCATTTAAGAGCAATTTAAAAAAAAACAAACAAATCTCGTCCTTATAATATTAGTGTAGATGTTCTGAAATGCCTGATTTTTGTAGTCTTAAACTGCATGAGGGAACGGGTTTAAAAAGTTGCTAAAACGTCACGTGATTAATGGACCCATCGTCACTAGATCCGATATTCTCTAGGTACAAAGCGTCCTTTCCTTTCTCCAAATATTAGAATTCCCCCCCACTCCCCCCACCCCCGATCTCTACGTTTTCCCACCATACTACGTCATTGTTCACTTTTCATCAGCACCTCTTCTTAGTTCTCAGTGTTATAACTGTTCGGCTTGATCCTTTTCCAAGCTATAGATTCCTCCCTCCATTTAATGAGGGGTTTTCGTTTCGCATTAAAAAAAAAAGCTAGTTCTAAATATCTCGATAGATGGCAGTGTGTCAACTGGGGATTAGGGTATGTCTATGTCAAATGAAGGGAAAACAAAGCATAGTGAAGGGTGGTGCGCGAGCCTAGGATTATTATGACTCGCAGAAAAGACCACCAGCACCGCAGCGTGTAAAGCTCTGGACGCTTAACTAGCGTGTGAGATTGAGCCTTGTGAGATGAATGGATTTAGTAAAATAAATAAAGCTTTCTTCAAGAAAATTTCCTGCTCAAGCAAAGCCGAGGGCAAGAACTAATAATCCATAAAAATTCAAGGGTTTGCTCCACTGTCTTGTCACTTTCATAGTGACATTTCTTTGTTTATTTGCAGCATTTGAAAAATCAAGTATGCTTGCCAGTTTTTTCATTGTTTAGACATAAACAATGAAAAAACTGGCACGATAGTTGGGACAGAGAAACATTCATTCTATCTGATTTCTTCTCAGGCTACAAGCATATTTTTATCTCTCTCTGGTGTGAATGAGATGGGTATATGCACTACCTCTAGTGCCTTGTTCCTTTAGGCGATCGACCGATTATCATTTTGACGTTTTCTTTCATGTGACATTAACATACCATAGTGCCTGGTTCCTCTAAGTAGGAACCAGTTGAAGCCTTGCCATCTATCGAGATACATGGAACAAATTTTTTTCTTTTTAAAAATACAAAACGAAAACCTCTCATTCCAAAAGCCATTTACCTTTCTTACTACACCTACGTTAGATACTCGCGCATGCCACTGGCTTTACTCGCATGAGTCTTAAAATTAGAATACGATAGGTATTGTAAAAGTAATTAACTTTATGGCGCATGGCTTTCCTGTTTCTGCTTGCACATTTTTGATGGGTGCTTTTGTTAAATAGCTTTCTATTCAAGGCGTTATTGTTTGTTTTTTATTTTGATTATTGTCGTTTCGTTTTAGTGAGTGTCTTTACAAATAAATATAAATTTATAGCTTCTGTTGCATTATTAAATTAAGTTTTATGCGCAGTGTATTCCGTAATTCTTAATTGATTATTCTTCCAGACAAAATTCATCAGAAAACAGCAAATCATCAGATCCGCTGCTGGAGATTCTCAATCACTTCACGCAGCGGTTCGAGAGGATATCCAAAGAAGTGGTAAGCAAACATGAAAGAAGATCATCGTGACTTTAACACTGGTACAGGATATTCCATTTTTAGGAGAGTGTTTGGGCTTTCTATTTCTAATCTGCTACGAATAGACCCCCTCATGAGTCTTACAGTTAGATATGCGATCGTAAATGATGTGTGGTTTTTTCGGTTATTTATGAATTGAATCTGATTTTGTTCATGGTTTTTGAGGATTTTCAAAATAAATATGCATAAAACCAACCTTTTTAAGTAAAAACTTCTCCAAGCGCTCTTTTAGAACAGAGGTAAGATTTAATGTCACGCTCGGATCGCTTACGCTGAATCCTGTAGACTCGGCTCCTGTAGACGCTGAATGTTCTTGTCATATAAAAGTTATCCGTGTGTACAGGACAGTGAGGAAGCGACATGGTGGCGCGCGGGGGGCAGCGGGGGCGGTGGTGCGGGCGGTGCGGGGGGCGGCGCGTGCGTGTGCTGGTGCGCGCAGTGGGCCGAGCTGCACGTGCGCGCGCCCACCGGCGACGTCTGCTGGCTGCTGCGGCTGCAGAACCAGGTATGCGGAACACTCCTCAAGATAATAACCCTCCCCTGTTGGTAATCAGCTAATAAATAATGATGGACAATACTCACAGCATCATCTAGCCCCAAGCTAAGCAGAGCTTGTGTAATGGATACTAGATAACTGATATACGTAATCCATACTATCCCACTAACATTATAAATGTAAATGAAAGTTTGGATGGATGTTTGTTAGTCGATCACGCCAGAACGGCTGAACGGATCTGGATAAAATTTGGCACAGAGATAGATTATAGTCTGGCACATAGGCTTTTTACTTTAATTACTTTTTATCCCGGAATTCCCACGGGAACGGGAATTACGCGGGTGAAACCGCGAGGCGCTGCTAGTAATATTATAAATTCGAAAGTAATTCTGTCTTGTTACCTTTTCACGCCTAAACGGCTGAACGGATCTTAATGAAATTTGGCAGGGAGGTCGACAGTATCCCAGGGACGGACACAGGCTACATTTTATCCCAGAAAAGTGCGAGCGAAGTTGCGGGCACAAGCTAGTACAATATATTACATATCACAGACATTTACAACCCCATATTGTGTTTGTTACAGATGAACTGGGACTACCTTCTAGAATGTCCGCTTCAAGAGGTGGCAGCATTGTTGAACCCCCTGGGCACCCCGTCCCCTTACGGGGGCTCGCCCGCGCACACCCCCGTCCCGAGAACCGCCTCCTCCAGCGGTCTGGGAGACTCCCGGCAGGATGTACGTTGCATGATAAACCATTTAATAGATAACGCTGGACAATTCACACAGAATTATCTAGCCCCAAGCTAAGCAGAGCTTGTGTTATGGATACTAGATTACTGGTATACATTATACGATACAATATACAGATATATATTTTTTATTATACATACGACTAGAACACCTAGAACAAATATCTGTAGATCGTACAAACATCTGTCCCGAGACGGGAATCGAACCCGCAGCCTCCTACGTCGCAGAAGAAGCTTCGCCCACCGCCCCACAGAGGTCGTCAACTGATACTCATCATACGTCACTGCTGAAATCTCCCAAATGAAGTGTAGCGATCGTCTACGTAGAATTCCCGCGTTAATATCAAAAATTCGACATCAATTCGTTTGACGAAATTACTTTTTCTACGTCCGTGCGTCGATTGCTATTGGACCTCGATAGCGGGCTGATAAAGCCCCGGCAGGGCCGATTTGAGAGCTGTATTTGAAAGCGCATGACGGTCTTACAGATGATTATGTTGTAGATGTCTTCGGATACATCTCTGCGGTCCCGCAGCGGCTCGACGTCGTCGCAGCGCACGCGCGCCGCGCCCGCGACCTCTGACCTGCAGGAATTAAATAAATCTAGGTATTGTCTATTGTCTCTTTGCTTTATACTGTTGGTTAACCCACAGGTTGGGGAAAATTATATGAATTTATACAGGGCAATGTTGGATGAAGACAGGGTGCTATGGCGCTCAATAGGGGAGGCCTATGTCCAGCCGTGGACTACTATAGGCATGATGATGCATACGCTATGATGTTTCGTTGCATACGCTATGATCAGGGAATAACTGAAGCTACGAGTAAGCTGTCATTGACAGGGAAAAAAACGAGTTTGATTGTAAATATGCATTATTCATCAAGAACAAATTAAAAAACAATAAGAAATCAGTTTCGAAAGAGTTATGTTAATTTCAGTTCGGACACGGTGGTGGCGAGCGAAAAGAGGAATGCACAGGCAGCCATGAACTCGCAACAACTTAGGTATTATTACTAATTTATAAACGTAGTAACAACATATTACAAAACAAGTTTTACACTATTCATCCCTGTTGAATAAAGTTTAAAAGTATTTACATTTTACAATAAATATGTAGACAACTAGAAGTATACAAATCATACAAAGTTTGTATACAACATGTTTTAAACATGTATACAAGTGAGAACAAAAAACTAAAACACTACACAAATCTTGTGAAATACATATTTTATACCTTGGTGAAAACGGGGGGGGGGTTAGAGATACCTAAAGTGCGGGTAAGCACTATACCATAAAAACCTTAAACCGGCATTGTTGCAGAATGAGTACACAACCAATCAACATCCCCGGATCTCCGCAGCGGCAGAGCTCCAACAACTCGGACCACAATGAGGACCTTCTCCTGATACTGCCAGAGGTATTTATCATTATAAACTCATAACAAAAAGAAGAGATTCTAATTTCTACTGTATACGAATGATTCTTGAGAATTGACGAAGATATCACCCAAAATTGTCGTAGCTATACCACAGATGAAATAATGTTTCGGCTATACCCCTTCTGCACATTTATTTTATATTTGGCATATGCGCGACTATGAAGTTTTTATCCTCTAGAAGTCTAGATAATCTGATATTTTGTAGGAAGCCTTTTTACAAAGGACATGTTTGACAATTGGATTGAATTTATTCATTGATAAATTTGCATCTTACTTTGAGTTTTGTTGTAGAATCGTATACTTACATTGTATGCCCATTAAAAGAAAATTAATCTTGTGTAGTCTAGTTGAGGGTACAGCGTTTATTCTTATTTCTATTATTTGAGTTGTGTTTGTCGCTATTATTAGAGAACCGATTGATATTTCTATATGTACAACAAGTTTTCATAAAATTATGAAAAATAAATTAACAAACGGATTTTCATGCGGTTTTCACAAATGGAGGTTTTGTGTCATCATCATCAACCTATATGAATCTAATGCTGGATATAAGCCTCCCCTAATAAGTGAAGACCGCGACTCAGCAAACGTAGTGTGGGACGACCTCCGGACAGGTGGGATGACGACCTGCGATAGACTGCAGGCAGATGCTGGATGTGGAAAGCTGAAGACAGGGCGCTATGGCGCTCATTAGGGGATTTCTGTGTGACTTGCCAGAAATATGACGATTGTTAAAGAATATGGCATTTTATATTATATTAATTAGTTCATCTCATCTTATCGTTGCCGGGTACCCGGCGGCGAAATGTATTGACATGTGCGTTATTTGCTATGACCGTCTGATAGTAAGACCCGTAAACTTATAAAAATCTTAGCCACTGTACAATTTAACGCATTTAAACTCATAAATTTATAATTTCAAACCTGTGAACCAATCACCCTTTTACCTATACTGTTTTACGAATTCTTACTTAGTTAACTTGTAGTTTACAACTTGAGTATCGATATTAAACACCGATACATCATCGATATTATAATATAAACATCAATATTAAAAACATAAATAATAGATTCAGGGGTTACTTTGCGGAAAAAATATAAGGATGAAAATATTTAGTAACAATTACGCGAAAAAACCTTCTCCGATAAGTTCTAACAAAATGCAGTCCGCGTTGTAGAAGAAAAACGACGCCAACTACAAAATGAAATATGTAAAATGAATTTCTTCAAGTTTAATTATTAGCTTTATTTTAATTAGTATTCAGTCTGCAGTTAGCTCAATTGTAAATACTAGTTTTAATTTAGTTTTATTATTTGATTGTAATTTTTGTTTGTTAATTAAGGTTTATTATGCTGTGTGAATGTCCAGCATTATTTATATTTATTTATTTATTACTAACGCAATGTGTTTAATTTTCTCTTTTCTAACCTAGACAAAAAGTGCCATGTTAGGGTGCTGATGATAAGCACATTTTCCATATGTCCCAGGGTAAGTCCCGGCACCCGGTGCGGCGTTCCAACTCCTCTCCAGAAATGTCGTCTTCGTGGAAAATCACGCCGCGGCCTGAGGATGAACCAGTTGACATGATTCTGCTGCCAAGTTGTGAACCCACGTAAGTAATACCACATGCTACTGTAAGGTTCGGGAGCGGCCACGAAAGCGGCGTTGGTGCATTTCTTGGATAATACGATTGTATTATTGGTGCGTTTGCAGAAACCAAAATACAACAACCACAGCGCCCCATAGCAAAAAACCAGTCAAAAAGTGTGACATGCGAGTGTCTTGCGAGGCGATACCGGAGGAGATCTCTGGGACTTCCCCGCTGCCGCATCCGCAGCTCTGCACCTTCAACTCGGACCCAGGTGAGATGAATGTCCATGACTCTGCTATAGGAGCGAAGGAGATATTGGAACAGCATCGTCTCTGTCTACAATGACGCTTCTATGGGTGAAGCTACCGCGCTGATCAACAGCAGGGCGACTTTTGCTAGAAGGTGGGTTTATCTCACTAATAATATAAACGTGAAAGTTTAGATGGATAGATGGATGGATGTTTGTTCCTATATCACGCCAGAACGGCTGAACGGATCTGGATGAAATTTGGCACAGAGATAGATTATAGTCTGGAATAGGACATAGGCTACTTTTTATCCCGAAATTCCTACGGGAACGGGAACTACGCGGTTGAAACCGCGAGGCGCTACTAGTATTTCATATATTTCATTTATTCATAAAATTTCAGGTTTATACATAGATCTTAAAATTATTCTTATAGTAACTACTACCGAAATCTGCCTTTACAGGCGCATGAATACATTATTGTTTAGAATTTAAATTAACACAAATTTAACGTGAAATGCAAACTAAATATAATTAAATTAATTCATAAATAACAATTATTAAAATTCAATAAATAAAGATAATTACAGTTTATAAAAACATTTATACTATATCAAAAAATTCATTTATACTATAAAAAAAAACTATCAGCCATTTTGTCAAGGTGCTTTTAAATCTAGTTAATAATGTCATTTCTTTAAAAGTGTCAGGAATTTTATTGTATATTTTAACGGCCATCTCATAGCTGTTATTAGAGGATAATGTCAATCTCGTTTGTGGTCTGATTAATTTATTTTTATATCTTGATCGGACCCTATAATTACTCATTGGATTTGCCAATTGAAATATGTCTTTGTTAATAAAACACTGTTTTTACCGGATTGATCGCGTATATTTTATATTTGTTTATAACCTGAAATCGTCAAAAGAAAGCTAACAGAAAAAGACTTACCAATAGAATATGCGGACCTATTAGAACATTGTCTCACCAGTGGTTACTTAATGTGGGATAATGACTTCTATAATCAGATCGACGGTATTGCTATGGGTTCACCAGTCTCTCCAGTAGTCGCCGATATTTTCATGGAAGACTTTGAGGAGAAAGCCCTGCTTAGTGCTCCGGTAGCACCGAAGATCTACAAAAGGTACGTTGATGACACCTTTGTAATATTACCAAAAAATAAAGTAACTGAATTTCTTTCCCATTTAAATTCCATCCACTCTAAAATAAAATTTACAATAGAAATTGAGAAAAACAATAAATTAGCTTTCTTAGACACTTTAATAATAAAAAACCTGGATAAATCACTTGGACATTCAGTTTATAGAAAACCAACCCATACAGATAGGTACCTCAATGGTGATTCTCATCACCACCCATGTCAGTTAGCTACTGTTGGTAAATCTTTATTGCAGAGAGCCCACGACATCTGTGACGAGCACCATCTAGCAGGAGAGCTGAAGCACATCCATGAAGTTCTCCGGAGTAATAAACTTCAAACTCCACGCCATCCTCACAGAAGCCGCCCAAAGCCACACACAGTTGAGCGAGCCCCAGCTATCCTTCCTTACATCAAGGGAATCACAGACAAAATTGAAGGAATCCTAAAACGAGCTTCGATTAAATCTTATTTCAAGCCGCACAAGAAGATTCAACAATTTCTAAGACCAGTCAAGTGTAAAGTCCCCTTTGAAGATGCTGGTGTTTATAAAATTGACTGTGAATGTGGCTCATGTTACATAGGGCAAACAAAAAGAAGTATAGCCACTCGATTAAAAGAGCACATAGCTGACGTCAAACACAAACGGTCGTCAAAGTCTGTAGTCTATGAACATTCACTGGACGCCGGTCATTTTCTTCGCTTCGACAAAGCTCAAATACTAGCTAGAGAAAACCGTTTCATTCCTAGAATGCTCCGAGAAGCAATTGAAATTCAAAAACATCCGAATAATTTCAATAGAGAAGATGGTTGGAGAGTACCTGCCGCTTGGGATCCAGTCCTACATCGAGTCAGGTCCCACACCCAGCAATCCATAGCTACAACCCATCAAGACACTGTTAGTGATTACTGCGTACATACGGAACGTTATAATTAAATTTGTATAATTGACGGTAGATATGTAAAATTCAAATTACTTGTAAAGACAAATGTCACCTCAGTCTGCCTGTGACCATGGAAGCTGAAAAGCCTCCGAAACGTCAGGTTATAAACAAATATAAAATATACGCGATCAATCCGGTAAAAACAGTGTTTTATTATGAGTTCTCGCGAAAATAACCTTAGAATATACTATGTCTTTGTTCTTAAAAACAAACATGCTTATATCTAGTATGTATAAGCTAGTCAATGTCAAGATCTTAAATTGTCTAAAGTAAGGCCTGCAAGAGTCTGTCATTTTTAACCCAAAAATAGATCTCACACATCGCTTCTGCATTTTGAAAAGCTGTTCTATGTTAACGCATCTACCCCATATCAAAAGTTCATAGCAAAGAAGAGAGTTTACATAGCCGTAGTACGCTGTTAAAGCCGACTCTTTGGATACGGTCTGAGCGATACGTCTAAGAGGGTATACAAAACTATTTAATCTTTTACGAATGTGATCCACATGCTGTTTCCAAGAACATAAATAATCTATGTAAATGCCTAAGAACTTAATACAGGTAATATTTTCAACTACATGACCTGTATGAGACACTTTAAGGTTTAGTTGCTTTCCCTTATTTGTTTGAAATTGTATATGCTTTGTTTTTTCTATGTTTACTTTTAAGTTGTTAAGTTCAAGCCAAGTAATAGCGGCTTTTAGTGCATCATTCGTGACTGCTCTAGGTAGGGTTGAAAGATGTTTGACGAAACGTTTGCCCCTTCTACTATTTTACGATCTTTGCTTTTTTTTTCAACGTTCTTCTGGGCAATAAAGCTGAAACTTCGCTCGTGGCACTCTAAAGTTCCAATTAGTCAAAACGACAACATGCCTGCCTGCCCGGCATCTATGATTTAAGAGTGCGCCTAATAAATAATTTTAAAAAAATGTTTTATTTCAGACAATACAAAGTCCATACATATTAGAGTCTCTAAAATTATACACGTATAATAAAACAAAAAAAATAGGCACTCCGGTAAGATAAGTGGATTATATTAATGAAGGAAATAGCTTCCTTCATTGATCACCCTCCTCACCAGACACTTCCAGAGTAAGTAAGTAAGTAACTAATGCAAAAAACAAGAAAAATGTTTGTTAGGGTTCCGTACCCAAAGGGTAAAATGGGAACCTATTACTAAGACTCCTCTGTCCGTCTGTCGCCAGGCTGTAATCTCATGAACCGTGATAGTTGTTAGACGGTTTTATTTTTAAACACTTAGATTTATGGTAACGTACGTAAGTGTTTAGATTAAAAAAATAGTATTGGTAAGGAAAAAACCTGTAGAAGTCGAGTAATCGAATAGAATTTATGAAAATAAACTGGTTTCTTTAATTAAAAAAGTACAAAATTCGCATAAAAAAACTTTTATTTGAAATACTGTTAATTATCAGCGACATACACCACATTATTTTTTACGAATTACATGACCAGACTAATGTTTATTTAAGTAATCGTTTAGTTTTTCTATGCACCTAATGAATTGATATTTAAATAATTAATAGATAATAAGCATAAACTTGATATTTGCACTGACGTTGCTTTGCTCTGTCCCGCTCATAAAAACGCGAAATTCTATACCTATCCTTTTCAATTTAAATTTTCAATACAATTTTAAAAAATTGTTTTAGGCGCGCTCTTATTGTAACTGACTAAAACTCTACCACCAAATTTCTTTCTATAATGTAATTAACGTTCTAACTTCTAACGTATGGTTACCGCGCGCAGCCATAACCCGGTTGCTGTTTCCAGGCACGGACACAGCAGCGACGGAATCGGCGCCGGCGCCCGGCACACCTGCGCCCGCGCTCGTGCCCCCCGGTGCTGGCGCCACGCTGGTCGCGACCAGCACAAGCGCCACGCTGCTCCCGGGACCCACGCATAATAAACACCATCAATTACAAAAGGTAACATTAAGACAAAGGTACATTGGCTTTGTTTTTACGTTTCTGTTCTCTTTAAAAACAGTTCATCATGCGTATTTTCATTCCATCGTGATATATGGTATGAGATCATGGGAAAAATGTTTCATAATCCAAGTACTGTGCAAACGGGCAATACGCGCTATAAATGAAAAGTAACAAAATCATAGGAAGGGTAGTAGCTTCTTTCTGTGAGTTTTTAACACCTTTACTGCGATCATTAAACCGCCTGCCAAGCATGATGATTGCAAAACCGCTTGTTTGAGGGACGCACAATACAGTTTTGTTCGTGAATATAAATCTAGACTAGACAGTTGATAAATGTGTTCACAGACTGCAAGCGACGGCACGGTTCCGGAGGGGCGCACGGCGGCGAGCTCGGCGCGGGACCGGGATGACCTGCCGCCGCTCGCGCGCTCCAAGCGCTCCAACACCATCTCCGTCATGAGTCCCACGCGGAGACACAGGTACTATTGTACTACCCTCAGGATGTCGTCAGGGAACCTACCAGAGCAAGGGTAGCAGCTTCCTTCTTTGTATTTCTAATACCCCCACTGCGATCACCAAAACACGCAATTTAACGATGCCCGCAACAGATTTATTTATTCATTATACTATTTTATACAAAATTTTATAAATAAAGGCTTTATTTTGTGTCCCTATCTTGTCTGTTTAAGTTATTTGAAACATAGTTTCAATACAATCAAATTACCTTTTATTGTTGTGACCTATATTGTAAACTGACGTGTCCGTCAAGTGTGCCTCGAGCTCCTACGGCGAATAAAAGAGTATATGGGTCTAATTCCACCCCGGTAACAGTGGATAATAGTAAAAACAACCGTTTACATTTGACCCCTAGAACATTTCGTTGGTTTAATTTAGCTTTTGATTTAAAAAGCTGAAGTACCCATTTTTGGCCCCACAGCAGAGCTTATGTTATGGGTACCGGAATGAATACCTTCAATCACACAAGCATTGTACCGTTCACGTTTGTCCAGGCCCGGGTCGAGCAGCAGTCACCCCCCCAGTTTGTCGGGGACAGGTGCCGCCGCGGGGGCAGTAGGCGGCGGCGGGGGCGGGGTCACGCCTGCCTTCGTGTTCCTACAGCTCTACCACAATATGAGCACCTACCCCATGACACCGCCAGTACCAGGTCAGTGCAAGCAACTACGCAACTATAATGTAATATGCCCAAAAATCCGTTTCCGATATCAACTCTAAAAACACCCAGAATATGCAGTTAAATATCCAGTAGCCCTGGAATATGCACGACTGAATTTAAAGCTTAACCACCAAATACAGCCAAGAAAATTGGTATGAATAAAACACCTATGGTTAAAAACGTGCATTAAGGATACGCAGGGTCTTAACCCGAGGGAGCAATAGGTGCTGGGCACCCGGGCGCCGGAGACGCTCCTATGTTTCATCTCATGATTTTTTTAAGGGGATTCTTATCAACATTCCTCTCTTGGTAGGCACCGATACTTGGCGAATATCTGATCTTTTGCTGCTTCTTTACAGCTGCCTTCGGCTAGACGCAGGCGGGCGGCGGCGCGGCGGCTTTGTGTCTGTTTTAAAGATATGTCTCCAGCGCAGCTTATGGCTTTTGCAGGCAACTGGGTTTGTGCGTCCCTTCCGTCCCTTTAATGCGCGATGTGGTATCGACAACTAAAGCGAGCCACTTCATATTGTACAAAAGCTCATGCATCAATGTTGTATTATGTCCAGGTGAGGCGCAAAGCATCCTAAACCCGGTGGCGGAGCGCCCTCTTCGGGTGTCCGGCGTTCAGCACGAGAGGACCATCAAGAACCTCGACCTGCTGCCGCCGGTGGAGACGTACAAGGTAATACCACCCTCTCCGATGTTCACGACCCACGTGAACACGATGGTGGGTCCAGACTAAATGCAGAGTCCCCAAGAGATAAAAACCTGCTGGAGTTTGATTGTAATTGATCAGGGCCAGCAGGATGAATTGCCCATGCGAACGTAATACCAAAATTATTTGTGTTTATATATTATATATTGTATTATTTTATGTATTCGAATGGTATTTATCTAGGCCCCTGATTGTTTATTTTTTGTATATACAATGAAATTTAAGTCAAGCATTTTGCATATTTTTACGTCGAAAATGACATGTTTTCGTCCTATTTGTTTCGTATTACTAACAACAATATTTAATTTTTACGTTTTGTTTGATAAAAAACATTGCTTATATTGTTTAGTTACAGCATAACAACACTACGTGGAAAATACAAAAATATTTTAGTCATCTTTTTTGGAATTACGGATCACAACCAAATTCATACCAAAATTTTAAACGGCTATATTGCTACCAGTTAAACAGAGATAACGATATTCGGTCCGATTTGCCACGCGCCTCGAGTTGAAGTTTCGAGCGGCATCCGTAGGGTTATTAAGCCGTCAGTTTTTAACCAATAGATTGATTCGATAAAATGTATATTTGACTTACAGGTCGGCGTCTTATATGTCGCGCCGGGCCAGCAGGACAACGAGTCTGCGATACTCCGGAATGAGTACGGAAGTGTCAGGTATGTGGAGCAGACTCTAGTGTAAACGATCGCACACAAGCCAACAGACGATACCGCGCGGCCTAAGATGAGGCTGCTTAAATCAATTTCCAAACTGGAACAATACCTTTAGGTACTTTTGTGTGTCCAAATCCCGATAGAATTCAATCAATGTCTTATTATTATTATTAATAATAATAATGCTGGACAATTGACACAGCATTATCTAGCCTACCTAGTCCAATTCTATCTATATAAGCAAGTAGGTGTCGTTCCTATATGAAAGTATAGTATATACTTTCTTATAGAATCGACACCTACTTGCAAGTAAGAATAGTTATAATGGAGCGTATTTGTTTTCAGATACTCTGAATTCCTCCGTCAACTGGGTTCGCTGGTGCCCCTGGGTGCGGGAGGCGCGGGTGCGCTGGGGGGCGAGCCGCTGTTCCTCAACCTGGAGACGGGAGGCAAGGACGGACACTACACCTACGTCTGGCACGACGACATAATGCAGGTGAACATACTTTACCTTCGTCAACTGGGCACGGGGGCGCTAGAGCAAGCGGTATCTGAACATCATTTCTCCCGAAGCGGGAATAGAATCCGCAACCTCCTGCGCCGCAGGCGGACTTTCTCCCGCTGCACCACAGAAGACGTCTGTTGGTATTTTTTCTTTTTATTTTTTATGCTCCAATAGGCATTCTTCGTCTCCGTGCGTCTGGCAAGTTTTTTCTCGCCTTTTACATAAAATAATAAAATAAACTGTTTCCTGTATGATCATTAGGTTCAGTTCCACGTGGCAACAGCCATGCCAAACTCTGAGAGCGACCCGAACTGCAACGAGAAGCGCAAGTACATCGGCAACGACTTCGTCTCTATCGTCTACAACGACTCCGGCGCAGACTTTCACATACACACGATAAAGGTACCAAGCAGCATTAGTGATGTCCTTGGCGCCTTGGTTCCAGAGCTGAGCTGAGATTAACAATTATATGCGTTTTAAACAACCAATACAACGTTGATAAGTGTGATTATCAACGTTGTATTGGTTGTTGTGTATCTCGTCTCCGCTCAGCTTCAGTGCAGACCACCTAGCTTAGATGTATCATATTTGTAAGCGAAGAAACAAAGAAATATCGAAGCAGAGATGTGAGCGGTGCCTCGCTAGTGCATTCAAAGTCTTAAGTCAACGTACAGACGCAGCTCAGCCGCTTTACCATCACACATCTCCGCTTTACCCAGCACAAATCTCCGTACCAGGCTAGCTAGTACGCATCTCCGCACAGCTTCGGTGGATACGCCATAGCTGAAAGACATCTCTTCTCGTCTCCGCTATGGACATCTCCGCACATCTCTTGCTTTGGGGGAGTCTGGGCCTGTGGGGAGCAGCTTCATTCTGTGTTTTTAACACCGCAACTGCGATCACTAATGCTGATAATGGCAATGGCACGTTCAGCAGTGGATGTAGTATGTGTGCTGAGTGTTCCTCACTTCTGTTAGTATGGAACACCAACTCTCCTTTGTTGGACTGTCAGACTCAGACTCTCATTACATTATGGACTGATGATTTTTTATACTTCTAAAAAAAGAACTTGTTAATTATTGCCAGAATGAAATTCTATTTCTATTGAGATTTCGTATTACAGATTTATCGAACATAATATAGCGGCAACATTGTGAACGAAAACTCTGTTCTTGATAAAATCAAAAATCACCATGAATTCTTGAGATAATCATCCCATATTGCAGAATAGCTTTGAAGAGGTGGTTGAGCTTGGTCTCCAAAGGGAACTTGTTCTATTATTTTAGTCATAATATATCTAGCTATTCATGTACATGTGTCAAGAAAAATGCTATTTTCGTGGAAGTAATTAGTTTTTCCTTTTCCAGGGGCAGCTAAACTTCTGCATAGTCATAGTAGAGCCACTAGAGCACGGCATGACGTGTGTTCGGATGAAGTCCAAAGACGAGCGGATACTGCGCGAGTTCCTTCCTCACGTGGGGCCGTGCTGCGTGAGCGATCACAACGCGGCGCTGCTGGCGAGGCAACTGGCGTTGCATGCTGCCTTGGCTAGTCATATCGCACAGGTGAGCAAAGACGAACGGATATTGCGTGAGTTCTGCCTCACGTGAGGCTGTGCTGCGTGAGCGATCACAACGTGGCGCTGCTGGCGAGGCAGCTGGCGTTGCATGCGGGGGGTGTATCTCTCTGAAGTTTGGCTTGATATAGTGTTATGATGATTCAAAGTGAAATAAACGTTGGAGTTTTCGAATTTCCGTAAGTTGACGTTGCGTAAAGAACATTCTCTAACAGCACTCCCATTATCTTGCAGTCTCTCACCTTGGGCGGCCTGCCCTACGCCAGCAACAGCCTCGAGCGGCTCCGCGCCATCAAGCGGCTGCGGCGGCGACTCGAGGACGAGCGCGTGGTGGCGGCGCAGCGCGCACCGGCGCCCTACGCCGAGCGGGCGCACCGACCCAACATAGACGACTTCAATGACTACACCTAGGTATGATAGACGACAAGTGACTGCGGCGGCGGCGCAGCGCGTGCCGGGAGCCCTACGCCGAGCGTATACTTAGTAAAATCAGGTAGGCTGTAGTATAGGGGACGCAGCCGCAGTAGAGTAGGTTCTAAATCACATTATATTCAGACTTAGGTAGGCAATTACACACTATACATTTTATGTATTATACAGTATTACATGTTAAGCATTATATAAACTTACTAGTGTTTATTCTCCACTTCTTCCACTAGTGGATAAAAATTTAAGTGAATAACATCTTATTTGATAGTAATTACGATTTAGAAACCTGTTTATGTATAAAATTAGTCTTGTTTAAATGCTTATTTTGTAAGCCTAAAGAAATAAAATTATTGACTTGACTAAATTTATGATTTATGTTTCAAGAAAATTACCTTATTTCCAGTGTGTTGGAGTGCAGTGCAAGGCACGCTTCCCGGGCGCCCGGCCGACGCGCGCGCCTCCGGTCGACAGCTCTACGTCCGTCGACAGAACACCTCCGCTTCACATACACTTTTGTACCTATCTACTGAACATGGAGGGACTGTATCTATCTGTACTTTTATATATTCTACCACTTGATGGATCTACGCTGAAGTTATTTGTGAATGTTGTGAACGCGGGCGATGCTGTCATAAGCACGGACTATACCTAACTGTACTATTATATAAAAGTAGTTTCCCACACGAGGGAGTCTTAATATGAAAACTGACGTCACCTTCATAATTTTTTGTTATAGCCCATACGCTAATGATGATAATGTTCTTTTTAAACCTGATTCTGTGAGTTGTTGGGAATAAGCTAAAGTACTCTATGAGAAAATGTCATGTCGTGAAATAATATTACGTACCTTTTTTCCGTTCTCGGCGTAAGCGTATTTTTTACAGTTTTATGTCGATGTCTCACGCATGTGTAGTTTTTGAATGATGCCAAAAGTGAATTTCCGGAGTGAAGGAGCAATCTGCAATCGGTTCATTATCGTCCTCAATTATTTCGCTAAGTAATTGTGAATATGAGAGAGACAGTCGGTAAAAGCGAAGTTGTGGAAGTCGAGGGTTCTGTCGATTCCGTTGAACGATTTCTAAAGATTAACTTATAAGATTTATCCTAAATGCAACTGACTTGCAACGCCATCTGGTGGCAAGTAATTGCAAAATACCAGTAAGTAATTGAAATTCATAAGAGAATCTTTTACTATTTTTAGTTAATTAAAATCTGAACATTTAACAAATTAGTCCCAAAAGCTTTGTTAGGGCATTCACACAGCAGATCCGTTTTACAGGACCGTTTTTACGGATCCTTCGCTACTTGAAACTATCCTTTACTGGTCCCGGAATACTGTCGAGTGTCGGGCGAGTGTGAAGTCGCTCCTGCAACTACATACGGGCTCCTACAATTACACGATTTAAAATCAGAGTCCGTAAACCGGACCTTGTAAAATGGATGCAGTGTGTATCCGCCCTGAAGGTGGGTGCAAACCTCTTAAGATCTCAAATAAAATTTGGGAGCTGAGAGGTTTGCCTGAAACTTCTAATAAAATTTTGCAAATATAATCAGTTCAGATATTGTTGAGCAGGATCAACACAATACGATGCTTAATGTATTCAATATAATATGGCTGATGTTGTGTCCAATTATTGCATTATCGGTGGGTTTAGATCGACCTAAGAAGTCACAGTTGTTCTTTTTATTATTGCATCTCTTTACTGGCACAGTTCCTCACACACATGTCCTTGCTGGACATGCCTACCCCGGGGGGTTTCGCCAGGACCACGCATGGCATTCGGATTGGTGACCGCAGTAGAGGTGTTAAAAACACACAGAAGGAAGCTGCTGGCCTTCCTACCAAGACCTGCCTTCCTACCATATGGGAACCTACCAGGTTCCCATAGTTGAGTAGTACCTAGTAGAATTAAAGGATATATAGGACTGTTTCTTTCACACATATTATCTGTCTCTTTCACACAATTTGAAAGAATTTGCATTTGCTTGATACTAATCCCACGTTAATAATTATTATAGATTCGATTTTGCATTGGACACAAAATCAGATTGTTACGTGTTTCAAGTTAATGTATACGCGATTCATCAACGACGTGGACTTCGCTTTTATTTCCTTTAACCATAAATAAGTCTTTATGTTGACAGGTAGAATGTAATTTGATATGTGAAAGAAAAATGTAAAATGAAACAGTGAAAAGGTTCAGATCCTCGAGTCCATTTGACGTTAGTATCGACAAGTGATCGTGTCGTCTCATATTTGTATGGGATTTGCGTAGTTCTCTGTTCGCACGATAGAGGCGCTGTACCAAAACCAGTGGAAAAACGAGACATCACGGTCACGCCTCGATAGTAACGTCAATTGGACTATGGTTTAAGACAAGTTAGTGTTTGTTCTGGCAGCTTTTTTAATTCGTAGCTTCGTTAATTTGTTCTCCTTGAACCAACTTCAAAGTTTGTGTTGGAGCTTAAAACTGATTTTAAACGATAATTATCTTAAATACATTCAAACAAATATAAATAAAATATAGTGGTCCCACTCTTCAAGCGCGTTAGTGCTCTAACTGGGTCTGTCTCGTTCTGTTTGCATACACACAGAACACACAGAAAGACAGCTGTTATTCATTTAGTGCTGTGACGGAGAAGTACAAGAAGAAATGAACTTTATTACGTTGCTTCTAGAATCTAAAATGTATTTTATCCAGGCCTTGAAAGGTAGACCGGAAAACCGAATGTATTTTGGCCATTTTTTCGCGCTTATTGTTTCTGTCGATGTTAAGATAAGCTTTATTATATGAAGATGCGTTTGTTGGAATTGTGCTCAGTATGAGAATGATTTCTTGAACCCTATGTCACGCGAGTTTCAACACACGACTCCTTATATAATACATAGAAGACCACTTTGAAAGTTCAAAAAAAGTGGTCTTCCTACCTGCGTACTTACAAAATGGGATTGAGAATGACGTCATATCTCATGCTGTCTCGCTCAGATCAGATTCTATTTGAGCAGGACAGCAGTAGAGATAACGACATTAATTATGAATGTAAGTGGGTTATCTACGAACTTAGTTTGTGTTGGAAGAACACCAACGTTTTATCCCTTACCGCGGGACCTCGTCAGGGTGAGCCCCACCCACAATGGTGATCATCCGTAGTGAGCGCAGGGAAGGCGAACGGGCGTGACGCGAACCGCCCTCGCCCTGATCGTTGGTTTTCTTCCAACATGAACTACGCAGATTGGTGCGAGATTCAATATTTTTTGTGGTTATAATTTTTTTTTTTCTGCTTTCCACAAACAATAAAACTAGCGGAAAAGTGGTTTGCCACAAATCTTAAACCATTTTCTATGAACAACTTTGATTAATTTGTATTTTGGGCTCATTTGGGAAAATGTTGATTTTTAACGCAAAATCTCTTACTCTCTGTTCCAAAAGTACCAGTCAAATTAATATCGCGCCAACCCGCGTCGAACCACCTTAACTAGCTTCCATTCATAATGAATACGTCACGCTACGAAAGTACAGTAAAATAGACGATACTGTCAATCCCATTCTATAAGTAGGCAGGTTATATTAAGCGATGTTATTCTGTAAGTAAATGTTGATTTGCTGTTTCGATGCGGTTTGTGCAATCGCATATACATTCAGGTACGGATAGGAATGCATGTGTGTTAGGCCTAGTCCGGGTGTCTGTGCTCGCCGCTCGGGGACACCGCGGCGCGGCGCGGCGGGGCATATCGCATTCGATATAGAAAGGACAAGCGGAATTGGGTACTTTCATGTCGCATGCGATATAATTTCGCTGCAGCTCTTGGTCGAGCGAGACACTCGATATTGCTGTTTCTTATTAATTTTAATCAAATTTTATATAAATGCGTCGTTGATTCTAAACTAGCAAAACTTATCATGGTATGAAGTTGAAAATGACGGATTAGGTATTGAATACACTTCACAATGAAATAATTAAAATCAACTTTTATACATAATTAAGTGACGCACAGTTTCGACCACAATACTTTTATATGTAATAGTGACTAACGGAATAACAAAATTGAGTCAAAACAATAGATATTTAATGAAATTGTTACTCATTCAAATTTTTACAATACTTTTTGTGAATGTGATAGTAGTGTAACATACTGATAATGTAAAATAATGCTGATTTTATACGGATACGCTTCGCTTAAGATCTCGCGTCTTGACAATGTAGTGAAGTAGGATACCGCCTTGAATATATAAATGTTATCTACAGTGTATGTACATATAAGTAGGTTGATTCGCACCAAGGTAACAGATTACTACAATAACGGCAATGCTGTGCCTATTCTGAGACAAGTGGTGAACGAAGCTTTATCACATCACAGACGCAGCGAGCCATGAAATAAGAAGTTGAACGAACAATCGTAACTCTGCTCCTCATTTACCACTTGTTTATGAAAACCATTACTCTTTAGAAGTTTGTTTGTTGTTACTTTAAAATTAATCGAGATATCATGTATTTCTACAGTTAGAACCTTGTGTTTATAAAAGGTCTTGTTCATAAACGACCCAAAATATTTGAATATTGCTTCGCGTGAGCACATCGCAATAGTTATTGACTAGTGCATAGATAGGATACTAATAATCAATTACACCGGTTAACATTACTGCAGCTATACCTGTCAATTCGCACGTCGCCAAAACTAAACTGATCCGACACCACCGAAAATATTGCCGTCCCTTTCATAACCATCTAATAGTCGTTTTACACTGCAAGCGCGTTAGCTATCGTTCTAGGTCTGAAGTCTCGCTCAGTTTGCATACTCTAGAAAGAGATGCCCTCTATTTCAGAGAAGACAGCTGTTAGCCATTTAGTAAGTGCTCTGACGGGGAAGTAGATACAAGCTAAAATTGCGTTGCATTTAGATACTAAAATGCATCAGATTGGCCAGAAAAACTGATATTAACAGGCCATAAGTAAGGAACGCATAATTTTTAGCGCTGTCCAATTTGTTTCGTTTTGTTTTGGCGACATCTCAAATGACATGTTACTCCATTTCCACTGTTCTTGCTTACGAAATAGTGCGAGACCGTCTTGTTCAGACGGTACCCCCAGTCAAACTAGCGCCGCCACCTTTTTTATCTTAATATGTCGTTAAAGAAAGGTAATTTCAAAATGTTCAATGGACAGTTTGTGATAATAATATCTATTTTAAGCTTTTTTTTTTCCTTTGTAATATTTTTATTTTGTATAGGATATGCAGAGATACGAAGTTGCACTTTGTGGCCACTCTCTATTTTCGGATCTCTGCCTAGACTATAGGATATAAAAATATTACAAAGGCATAAAAAAAGTTTATAATATGTATCACAAATTTCCCATTAAACATTTTTAAATTACCTTTGTTCAACGAAATAATAAGAAAATAGGTGGCGGCGCTAGTTTGGCTCGGGGTATCGTCTTAACCCTAGGTATGTTGTGCGAATGACTGTACCGGAGAGCTTACTTTACTTCTTTTAAGATACCTATAATACTTGTGATGTAGAGTTTAAGGGTGGCTTTCCATTAGATATGTGCTACGTTAGCTAGCTACAGCCTAGCTAACCCTAGGGGGGTCCCTTATGGCTTGAACACAAGGCGTAGTCGTTTGTAGTTGAACAACTATACGTATCTATATGTATATACGAAATGTATGAGCGCGATAATTTGTATTGACTCGCCGCGACATGCCAGTCCGCTGGAGGTGGACCCCCACCCTGGAATTTTTTATTAGAAACATAGCACGTCTCTGTCGGAAAGGCGCCCTAAGGATCAGTAACCACCAAAGCGATGCAGGTTCTATTAGCGTTATTTCAAAAAGAGAAGTCTCATACCATCAAGCTGTGCTTTGGTGGGGCCGTTCCCTTACCTCTCAAGACTTCTGTAATATATATATTATATTCGGTTACATACACCGTTTTCTACCGCAATGTATCAAGAACTCGACGCACCACGATTGCGATGTTTATTACTAAGGATACCTATCCACCAGAGATGTGCTACATGGCTTGACTCACACAAATGTTTGCCGTAAATAAAATCACTAATGTCAAGATACTTAAAAAGAGAATCGAACGGAATTTTAGGCATATTCAACCCTGACTGGCCCATGGTGTCTGGGAACCGGGAGATCTGGAAGAAAGGGAGGGATGAATTCCTACAGTGGGACAAATGCTGAAAATAAATGGGAACCCTATCATCTCTTCCCCAAGCAAAAGAGTCGCGCGTAGCGTTCGGTCGAGTGCGCGTAGCGAAGTTAGACAGGGTTCAATAATCTTCAAAACTCGCTTCGATTCGCTTTCTATATGCCCCGACCCCAGCGATGCTTGATCTTACCTAACTAAGCGAACCCATGGGTGATATGTCGGCTCGGCTCCCCTTGGATTTTTTGTTTTTCTTTCGTCACCGAATCGCTGTTCGTTACGTCAATCAGCTTTAAGGTTTTTGGCTGAAAAACAGCGCTGAGCAGAAACTGTTCAGCACACGCTGAGCCAACCCCTATTTCAGCGCAGAGTCATGGAGGCAGAGTCTCCTTATTCTTACTAGGTACCACCCTTTTGTGTCACTTACCTTCCCTCCATGTAAATTGTTCTTGTTTTCCGCTTTATTTTATTTTATATTTATGTGTACCTGTGTCCAAGTAAATGTATTTCTATTGTATTTCCTTGGCTAGTCGTAGCACATCACAGGTGGAAAGGCACCCGAAGCGCCTCTCAAAACGTGAGCAATTATGTACTTCACAGTTTAACTACAAAGTGTTTAAATTCGTCGGTTTCAAAATATTGAACGTTTTCATGCAGTGTTCTGAAATGATAAATATTCTATGGCTTGTTTCAGAGTTTTCTGTTGCTTTGAGGACCTCGTTTTAATCTTGTCTCATCCGATATTGAACTGAGTAAATGTAATATAATCTTAAGTGAGTTAGTAAGCGTTCTTGGGTTGAGTTGTCAGCTAGGTTTGGCTCGCATGCTGTACCACACATGCTGTGCAGCACGCATGTGATGTGGCATGCTGCGGCCCGCACCCCGCTGACACGTAAGCAGTTGAGGCATTTCTTGTTGAAATATATTTTATGTAGCAATTTATTTCCTGACGAAAGATTTTGTAATCAAATAAATGATGGCTATTTTATCACTTCTTTTATTTTTTGTAGTGCCTACCTGCCTACCAACTTACATAACCTGAGATTCATAAACAGGTAGCTAGCAGGCCCGCGCTTGCAGCCATCTGTTGACAAAGCACCTGCATAGATTAATAGCATATATTTAACTGAAACATGTACATGTGAGCAAAATAAACAATAATGCAGACCACTAGCTAAGCTAACTTTAGTTTAGCTTGGCCCGTATAGCTGACGTAGTTTTTCATACTACTTAGGGACATTATCTCCAGATTTTTTTACTAGTTTTTTACAAACCTGATCGGCTGCCCTAGACGTTCGACCCTTTATGAGGGCTCAGGTATGGTGGGAGTGGGAGTACTTCACAAGGTGCAAGTTTCCTATATTAACAGTACTCTGTGTGCAAGATTGCCCTCCATAAGTTTTTTTGCCGCGGTCGAGTAAATCCCAAAATCCCCGCTTAGGCTCCCCTACTATTAGATTAGAGTCCAAGAGGCAGATAATTAATTACGACCACTTGAACTGCTCGTTCGCAATTTTTTTTTCGATAATAATTTCTGAATAGGACCTCGTTTTCAAACCACTTAATTAAACCTACGCAAAAAACGCCGTCAAAAAGACAAAATTAGACAAAAGCCTTCAACACTGTCAATATTATTTTACACGCACCGTGTATCTCGAGAGGGAAATACGGAAAATGTTGATAAGACTGCTGTGCATCATGGTGGTGTTGCGGGGCGCTGCAGGGGCGGAGCTGGTGGACGTGTTCGGCGGCGTCTCAGGAGAGAACCGCGTATTTATCTGCATCGGAGGCCGTGGGAACGGGGCGCCAATGTGCGAAGGTGCGCTGTGGCGGCCTCGCTGGGTCATCGCGCGGGCCTCCTGTCTGCGCGGATTGCCTATTACCCGGGGATATGTGCTGTACAATCGGCCGGGCGCTTATTGCTTGGATCAATTCAAATGTAAGGCCTTTCACACGGCAACCTCCCAGTCCACATCTAGGTAGGTACTAAGTGAGATGCTGAGTCGCATCTGTCAAGTACCTACTGCTCCTTCCCGGAGACAGACGTATCTATGTATGGTCTGGTTAGGCATGTAGGTACCTACTTTAACATTTAGACTGCCCATGACACACATGAGCTTCTGTACTGTGGCGCGCCCTTCCGGGTCGGCTGATCAGCGTTTAGCATTAACGTAGGTATACAACTCTTGACATTTATACCGCGCAGTGGATTGGTTGAGTTGAGACAAGTGACGATGATATGTTTTACCCAGTGAACAGGATGCCGGCCGGCGCCAGCAGTATCCGCCACCGCTCCTTCCACCCGGAGTACGAGTCGGGAGTCTGGGACCACACTGACGCCGTCATGCTCGGATTAAGCCGGTTCATGCCCGTGCTGGGCGCGCCGTGGCCGCCCAACTCCAGCGCTACCTATGAGATGATCGACAAGTGAGAACAAAAACAAATACAAAATGATTTATTTGCCAATTAACTTATAGAGATACCTACACATTATTGGCGGCCCCCGCACGAGGCAAGACTGTGTCGCCAATGCACCAATTTTCAAGGTTTGTAATCTATCCTACCTACAATAGGACGACTATAATAGGTAGGTACAAACAAAAGCTTGCAAATACCGGATAAAACGTGTGCGTTACTGGGGCGACGACGTGTGGACTCAGATCAAGATGGTTATACACCCGGCATGCTCTCGTCTCACCTACTGCCCTCGTAAGCCGAAAAGCGGTAGCCCGGTCGAAGTGAGTTTACATAGGTAGGTACCTAGGTACATACTGACAGAAACGCTAATTTCGCCACACGTGAAGCAGGTTCCTTTTTTAGGGTTCCGTACCCAAAGGGTACCGTGAAATCCTCCAACTTTGGCCACATTTTTAAGAAAATTTGTTGTAACACCAAAAAAAAATAGGAAATAGTATTAATTTTATGACGTGAACGTAAAGTAAACACGAATTACTATCAGTCAAGCATAAAAAAATCTGTAAAAATGACTAATTTTATATCATAAAAGTAATTTGAGAGACCGGCCAAAGTTAGCTCGACTTTCTGTCAACATGGTCCACAGCGAATATCTTCTAAACTATCAAGCTTATTTGCATACTATTAAAAACCATGGTAAAAATATGGCCAAAGAAGGCAACAAAATAATTTCCAATATCAAAAGTGGCCATTTTAGCTATTTATCACAGTGGCCAATGTTAACTGGTAATTTTTGCTCATATCCATACAAATTATTTTAGTTATCAGGGTTGTCACAAAGAAAGGTTAATAAATTAAAACAATGTTTTTACTCTATAATTGTTTTATTTAAAAATTAAGAATCAACTAAATGCGCGCTCATAGCGACTATAGAAAACGTATATACCTACTTAAATAAAATCAAAACGACCTTGAGCTGGGCCTCAGTCATGTGAGTTTACAAAGCTTAGGTACAGTAGTTTGTAGTTTATAGAGTATAAAATGACACTATCAAAATACATGATTTTTTTTCGACTTAACCTATATTTAAATGGCACTTCAGCGTTTCAGTACAGTACAGCAAATTAAATTTAAAGTTAAAATAAAACTAAAAATTAAAAGGATAAAATAAAAAATATAATGTAAATATAAATGAAAGGTATAAAATAAAAAATTAAAGATAAGTAAGTACAAAACTTTTTGGAGCAAAAATCTTAAAAGGATAAATTAACTAGCAGGTAGCAGCCCTAATGCATAATTGACAGCGGCCAATGTTTACACTCTAGGTACAGATAACTGGTTTGTAACATTGGCCGCTCACATTACTCAAACAAAAACACCAATCGTAAATTAGAAATCATATTAAAATGTTCTCCTGACATCAGTTTATAACATATCTAAAAACTACTTACCCAGGCTTCTTTTTAACAGGCTGCCAGTTAAATGTTCAAATGTAGAAATTGGGCCGCACTTGAATAGCGTAACTTTAAACACGGCTGACAGACAAATAAATGACGTAAGTAAACTAATAGACAATTAGTGTTGTCAGAAGTATAATTTATTTTCTACTAGTGTTTTAAAAATAGGCATAACTCACATCATTTTAATGTTACGAGCTAATTCAGTTTTTTTTTTGTTTTGGCCAATGTTACCTCTTGAAACCAAAGTTGGAGGATTTCACGGTAAAAACGGGACCCTATTACTAAGACTTCGCTGTCCGTCTGTCACCAGGCTGTATCTCATGAACCGTGATAGTTAGACAGTTGAAATTTTCACAGATAATGTATTTCTGTTGCCGCTATAACAACAAATACCTACTTAAAAACAGAATAAAATAAATATTTAAGGGGGCTCCCATACAACAAACATGATTTTTTTGCCGTTTTTATAGATAATGGTAAGGAGCCCTTCGTGCGCGAGTCTGACTCGCACTTGGCCGGTTTTCTTTCGTTTTGAGCTACGGAATCCTAAAAAATAACCAAATGTTGCATTTCTTTCAGATTGAAGCCTTGGATGGAAGAAGTGTATGAAACGCAGCAGATAAATGAAAACCCCTACGAAATGATGCATCAACATACCCATTTCCTCGTGTCCACCCCGTTGAGACTATTCTGCATGACGGTCATAGTGCCCTCAATGTTATTCGCGGCTTTCTTCATATATGTGATATTCTACATGGGCCTCCAGGATGAAATTCCTTATAATACTATTGACAAAGAGAGTGAGACCTTGTCAGAGCACTCTGTCAGGTTTGAAGAAGCTATAAAGTTTGAAGAAGCTATAAAGATTGAAGACGATGGTAACTGTACGTACATGTGTCAGGATTTTACTCTCGATGATCCTGCTCGGTACGAAGATCAGAACTTCGAGTACCACCCTTGCTGCAATCCTTGGGGAATATGATTATTTTATTTTTGTATTTACCGAGGTTTGTTAACCACATAGCTACTCTACTCGGTTCTAGAATTCAAGATATTTTATGTCAACAAATGAATGAGAAGTTCATTAAAAATATATTATGGATTTGAGGATAATAGATGAAGCTGAGGACAGCTGAATACAGGGAGCTAAGGCGCTCATTAGGGGAGCCCTATGTCTAGTAGTGCACTGCTGCTTCATTTATCTCATCATCTGATGATGATGAAAAAGCTTTTAAACTAAAATTTGTTTCTATGTTTTGCTATTTGCTCTGATGATACAAGTGTCATAAAATATTTTCCACCAAAATTATTTTGATTTTGTAATATATTGTACCTTTTTTTACATAAAATATCAAGGATTCTAGAGAAGTGAGGATACATACCTTTCCTTACATTTTAGAAGTACTTAACCATTAAGTTAATGCCCCTTTTTATAGACAACGCCTGTAGCTGGAGTGCTCGCTAGTGTTTGCTTTGCATTCTGGCCTAATATAATGTTAACATTTTGTTTGTAGGAACTGCCTTAAGTTAATTTATAATTAAACAATATAATTGTGTATTCATGTGTTCTAATTTATATAGTTTGCAACATTATTTACAATAAATATTAAGTAACTAAACAGTGCCACTCTATTCTTTCTTATCCATGTGGCGTCTCCAGACCTTAACCTTCCCTCTGAGTTCCCGCAGCCGCTTCATCTCATCCTTGAAGTCATGATGCTCATCTCTGAAGAGGCCGTATTCTCGAAGCTTCATCATGAGCGCAGCAGTCTCCACGTGCCGCGGATAATAGTGGATCACCTCTGGGTTACTGTGCATTGGTCTCTCTGAGAACATTTTGACAACCTTCATAGACTTGTCGTTGGTTGATATGGCCACTTCCCCGAAGATCCTGTTCGAAAGACGGTTCATTCGCCGAGCGTAGTTTGTGGTGTTCTTGATCAACTGAGTGTATTTCACATAGTTTGTGGCCATTGTTTACCTACAAAAATTTAGGTTATAAATAACGTTCTAAGGCCGGTTTTTTTATGTAGCACTTCATTCACATTTGGATACCTGGGGTTTATCTAAAGGCAAAACAAAAAACTCTTTGAATGTTGTTTACTAAATTATTTTTATTGCTCAAATCAAAATTAATTTCACATTGATTTCACTAATCTTTCATTTGGCAGGTCTAGTCCAAAGAGCAGTGTTGCCAGACCCGATCAGAACTCTTGCCCACACAGGTTGTTAAAATTGCCCTTTCCAACAATAAATCGCCCATATACGTCAAAACAATAACGACGTGTCAGGGAATCTGCTGAACCTTGACACCCTTTCTACCTAGAAGTCCTAGAACAATCTTATTTTTTACAAACTCCTGCCCATAAAAGAAATTTTGTCTATGGCATTAGCATCCTTTGATAACTAACTCTGAAGTTAGTTGTGAACCGGAACCGACACGACACAAATCGCGTGGCGCTGGCGCTCTACGAATACTACGAATGGAGCAAAAACAGTTGAAATATGATTTCTTACTGAAAGAGTGCGATTTTTTAATTTTACTTGATGTCGATTTATTCACTATATTAGGTACATTCTTAAGGTAAACCTCTGAACTCGGTTATATTATAATAGCTATCTATCACCGAAAATGTTTCAACCTAACCAACAATATTATTTCAAAACACAACTATTAATAAATCAATCTATTTATGAAAAGCAACTATGCCATGTGGTTTTATTTTAAGTTACGTAAAGTACCTACGTGACCAATATCTCAAGAGATTTTATGCTTGTCTTTTGATAGTTACCTAACGTACATGATAAAATGTTTCATTCAGAGTACCATCTGATAAAGTATTATCGATGTTATTTTATTTTACTAGAGAAATAAAATTTAGTTTGTTCATTTATTTAACCTAACGTTATTGTCCATATTTTACCAGTTCCAAGAACTTTCCGCCCTTTTGCCCTTCTTTCAACCAAAATCCTAAAATCGCCCATAGCGTGGGCAATTGTCCACGGTCTGGCAACACTGCCATAGGGTATACAATAACTATAATAGTTTAGTCTGACATTGACTTGACATGACTGACAGTCCAGCAGCCCTAGCATACAAGAGCAGCGGGCTTTGCATACAACGATAATCGCAAATAAGCGTGGCTTAGTGCGTTAATATTAGACTTAGTGCGAACTGCGAAGATAGTACCTACCTACATACAGGCCGGTACTTTGCAATTATTGTATACTCTTTGCTTTGCAAATCCAAAAGGAAAGCCATTTTTGTCGGACTTGAGCATTTATGGCATCCATCATTTTGTGATTGCAAATTTGGTCCCCTGTTTAAAGTTAAATAAAAAAACATGTAACACCTTCGCAGTTTTTCAAACGAATGAGACCATAATATCGTATCTTAACAGTGTGTGATACCTTAAGATGTTAATATTTAATCGAAAGGTAAAATACATAAGGTAAAATGTTATACCTAGCATTTTAACCCTGTATAACGACATTAAGAGAAAGCATAGAATTAGGCTGCTTGATCATAAACGTAGGCTGCTACGATCTTGATAGGTACAGCCGCACCAAATCTCCGGTATAAAAAGCGTGTTCCCTCGTCCTCACCCACCCCAATGCCTCAAACTTTAACTTACTCAAAACAAAACTTAGGTACAGTAAAACCGTGCAACTTTGCCCAATTTTTTTGGATTTAGTGGTTCAATTTAAGATAATTTTAAAAGTATGTAGGTACAGTTTAAATAATAATTTTGCGCTACATTATTTTAAATATACTCTTCTTTGCAAATAATAGATAATAAATCGAATAAAATGGGACGGTATGTGTAAAAATCATAATTTTAGAGAGCGGGCCAAATATTTTTTTTTTTTACGAGTTTGCCCATTTTGCAGAAAAAATCGTAATTCCGGTATTTTTGACCTTATGATAACAAGATTTAAGGAACAAGCAATAGGGATAGTCAATGTTACTTTATATCTTAATATAAAACGTTCAAGCAAGCAAATTAACCGCCAAAATTGAGTGGGCAAAGACACAAATAATTTTTTGAAATTTTTCATACAAATAAAAAGATGCGCTAGGGTTGTCACATTTTTATTGTTTACCAACAGTCTTTAATTATAATGAAATATAATTAAGTACCTATTAAATATCCTTTCGGCTGCCATGTCAACTGTAGGTGCATAGTAGGTACCTAAGTTTTAACTTTTTAACGTCGACCAAAACTTTAATCAAGAAAAAGTAATAGTTGTCTATAAATATTTTTTTGATTTAATGTCGTAGTGACAACCCTGACAGCAATATTTTGGTGGGCAAAGTAGTAAACAGTACTCCAGAAAAGGTACTTTGACATTGCTCACCTTAATATTTTCGAGTTTAAAAGAGGTTTCGCGTCAGATATTCGATAGTTATTATTTATTTGTTACAAACTTATTGTGGTAAAATAATTACTTGCCTGCTGCAACTGCAAGTACTGTTTTTGAACAAAGTTTTCCGCACGAACTTTGGCCCGCCAAACACACCACCAAACTTTGACACCAACTGACAGTCAACTGAAGTGAAATTAGCGACAATCGGTTATTTAGTGCTGCCAGTGACATATTCAAGTATCTATCAACAAACAAGAAATAAAAGCTACTAAAACATTCTCGATAATATGAAGAATTTAAAAAAAAGTACCGTGGTGGGCAAAATCAAATCAGTTTGGCAATCTTGTAAGGTTTTACGGTACTCTACTTACCTACTCTTTTATATATAGTAGGTACCTACCTAGGTAGGTACCGGAGACATAATACTAGGTAGGTACATATCTTTTCAAACTCGATTTAAGTTTATATTATTTGGATTTTCGCTCCAACTTCCAAAACAAACTTGGTACCAAAAGCTGACAAATCCTCCCCTTCCTCTCACGGCAATAGTATATTTTTAACAAAGGACTAAACAACTTCATTATAGGTGAGGTTGTTTAATCTACCGAGCTTAGGGAGGGAGGATCACAAAACCGAGTTATAATAGATGGTTTTAGCCCGAATCGAATCAACGTATTTGTCGTTAGTCTTAGAATAGGTACGATACCTAATTTCATTTGATGCGCAACCTTAGAGTATACCTATACTCTAAGTGCGCAACAGATAAATAGAATCATATTGATTATATCTTTGCCATTCTGTCCCATTGGCATATTATTAAATTAATTTTCGCTTGATGGCGTTTTCAATTAAATAAGCCAAGTTCATCTTCAGTTAAATTTGTAGTAAACAAATATTCCAGAGATTTCGCGCTGATTGATACCTATCAACTTTTTTGTGTCTTCGTTACGCGCAACGCAAAACTACCTACCTACGCATTCTACCATGGAGGAAGAATAAAAAACATCCAACAATGACCAAACAGGCGCTTTCAGTTGCATTTTCTAAAATAAATTCAAAAGAAATGTATATTCTTTGTAAAAGGAACACCAAAAAGTCGAGTCTGTATGCAAGCAGTCGAATGTTGTACCTACTGGCTGATAATATCAAACAAAAATTAAAATGCAAAATTACTTTTTAAAGTCGCAGACCTTAACGCCCGTCTCACATTACTGCGCAGAATCGAATTTGCGGAGCCGCAACTCGAGGTCCGCAGCGCGTGTGCGGCAGTTTTGCATCTGTTCCGCATCTCGTGCAACGGACAACGTTATTGCGAAACTCTTGCGGTACCGCACCTACGGTACCGCGCGGACTACCGAAAATTTCTGACTGACTGCGTAAATTTCGTTTTCGTTAATTTCGTTGTTTAAAAACGAAATTTACGCCGTAATTGACGCACTTTTTGAGCAAGAGAAGTGAAAAAGCATCTTGCCATGATACATGGTCATCGTCGTCGCAATAAGTTTTCTAGTTTTCAACTGCAACGGTAACTTTTTTGGTTTTAAATACTAAAACCCGAGGCTGCTACAAACTGGTAAACTGTCCTGTTTCTCTAACACAGCATCGGGCGCGCACTGCCAAGGGTCTCGGGTGGCGCGTTGCCAAGCTTTAAGCCGCTCAAGCAATGTTTTTTCTGTTTGCGCCAAAGACGGCTTGCCTGAAACGATGACACTATTAATTTTAGGTGTTCGATTTAATAAAACTTTTAATGTTATTGCTCTCAGTTCTTATACGACGTTATAATATAACTGACCATGCAGATTACGCGTCTCGTAGGGGTCTGCGCGTATGTCGAACAGCTCCCACTGCGGCCGGTAATAGTAGTCGCGCAGCGTTTTGTACCATGGCAGAGCCTGCTTGGTGCGCGTTCGGTTAAGAATGTCCTACAAAAAGAACGTCCCGTCAATAACTGTCTCCCTATGACCCAGTACCTACACATAAGGCACGTTTCAAAATTCATCTTGGATGTGGGTACATGAATGTCTATCTACGAATGTAGATATCTATATCAGATGCGTATAAAACGAGCGCACGCTTCAAACAAAACGCCTTATGCGTTAGTGTAAAGTATTCGGTTTTGGTATTAACCTGAAAAGTAGGGGACACGTAAAGATCCTGGTCGATGGGGAAAGGCATGCCGTAGTTTAGGTTGTGGATCAGCTTGTATCTTCGCGTACGGATGGAGCGCATCGGGTAGTACATCGTGACTTCATGATGTGTCTGGGATGCAAATACAGCGTCGTCTTCAGAGAACGGGGGCTCTGAGGACAAATAACAATTTAATGAGGTACACACTGAAATATATTGATTTATGTAGGTAAATATTGCATAGTTTTAGTCATAAGTTGGTTATCTACCTTTCTCCAAAATAGGCAACAAGCTCTTTGGCTTATCTTGCCACACCTCGATGTCATTACTGTCTTCGTCGTACTTTTTGATACCAAACCAGTCCAGCACCGACGGCATGATGTCCAGTAAACTAACCATAGCGCCAGAGGCTTCGTTTCTCCTAGCAGTGGCCTCTGGTGACACGATTATGAGGGGTTCTCTGATGCCAGGGTCGTACATGTTTGTTCTGCCAGATGGGAACGGGATCCCATTGTCCGATGTATAGATGATCAGTGTTTCGTTAAGGTAACCAGCTACTTCAAGTTCCTTTAGAACTAATGATACTCCTAAAATCAAAATCGTTGAAGGTTGGTATCAAATTATTCCTAAGGCGAGCATACAGTGGATTCGGTCGGGACCTAGAATACCTTGATCTAGTCGGGACATAGTCGTGTACTGTGCTGCGACGTCTCTTCTGGCTGGTTCCGTATCCTGAAAGCAATAAATCGAGTTAGACTATCTTTAACTAGGTAGGTACCTATGTTATTTCATAAGTAGCGACGTTCGTGAGTTACCTGGATATGGTAAGGCAGCTGCACTTCGTCCCACTGATAGTACCAAGGCTGCCAGTCAGGTATGAACCCCATGCCAGGTTCTCCTGAACCGAACCGCTCGCAGAAAGCACCGAACTGTGGCTCTGAATGCCCACAGCGGTGCGGGTCGTGGAAACCCACGTACAGGAAGAATGATCTGGAAATCCAGCTTTTATATATATTTCTTTCTTATATGGAAAAACATACCTTACATAGCGTTCTCGACTTAAAAATATACAAACTTGTTCTCCTTCCGCGCATTATCCAGGAACTCTCGGGCAAGCAGTTTGATGTGTGTTATGTTGCGGCCAACTTGATTGATGTGGTTATTCTCTTCCGTCTGCTCGTAATCAAATAGATAGGTGGCACCTGGACCAACATGCTTCTTACCAATGATGCCTAGAACGAGAGGACCATGAGTAAGCTGATCGTCAGCAAAACGCGAACAAGGGCCCTAACGTAGCTGAAGCTACTAATAGACCTACCATATCAGATCAGAGGTTTTTGGCTACAAGAAAGAGTTACAAGCTTAGAGTAAGCATAGGTACCATAATAGTTGTTAGTAGGCTAGGTAGGTACTATAATAGCTCTACCTACGGTTAAAATTTACAAGAGATAGTTCTAACTCAATTGAATATGCTACTTGACTAGGTACTACTGGGAAATAATTCTAACGTATTGTCATATAAAAATAATGCAAAATGTACCTAGGTAATTAATATTTCTTCAAGGCCAGTCGTATTAGTTATAAAAACTAATTTTCATCCCTCCATCTCGGAAAGAGTACCTATGGTATGGGGGGATGAAAAGTTACTTGTTGCATTCGAGTGCAAAGATTTTTTACCTCGTGCTCTTTTGATTCCCTCGGTAACGCTCAGGATTCTAATTTTTAAACTTTTTGTTATAAAAAGTTAAACTATTTTCAAAAATAACAAGCGGTTGAATAACTGGCTGTTGGGCCTAGGCCACGACATCGGGCGATGCGTCTTGTGTCTTGCGACTGGGGTCGTTATGTCACTTTTCCGCAAGTCGCACCGCGGCGACTCATGGACACACTCAAACAACTTCTTTGATTTGTTCTCGCCGCGGACGCAGACGCAAGACGCGTGGGCGGGCATGTGGTGGCCTGGGGGTTAGTCTTCTTTGTCATGCTTGGTGCTGCATGCGTGCTTTTAGAAACTCAAAGGACAAGGACCTGTGTAGAGCCCGTGGTCTCGCAAAATGTTTGGTAAGCTTGGGACGCCGTCAAAGGAGTTGAAGTGATGAACGCTGTGGTGCAAACCGTACATCCCATTCTGATGCGACGGTGTGCCTGTTAGCAGCGCGGCGCGGCTGAAATGTTTTCATAAATCATTGACCATTAATATAATCCTTCAAATATTTATGGCTCGGCCAAACCGCCGCAGTCACGATGTGACTGTACGCATCGTCGTGTAGGACTTAACCATGATGAAAACAAGATAGGTAGCGGCTAAAGTCGGGACCCCCCTAAAGGCTGAGGCAATAATTGTCAGGATGGTAATGCATATTGAAATTCTAACCCGACTGGGTATGTGGCAGTTTAACCAAGCTAGTCAGTTAAATGTCTAGCTAAGCAATCACAAGTTACCTCGGCGAGCAGCTGCTGACAGAAGTAAAAGCATTGTTGAATATAACGCCCCGATGCGCGAGCGCATCGATGTTAGGTGTCTGGCATATTTTGTTTCCATAGGCGCCCAGCTCAAAACCACCGTCATCAGCTGGAAATAAAGAAACTCTTATAAGAGCGTGTCGAACGTCAAACTTGCATAGACATACACAGAATACCTACCTATTACCTACCCTGCTCTGGTGTATTTCCATGTTTAGGTACACTTCCGTGTTAAGTGAACAAGGGTGCGTGGGAGGCAGGGGGTGCCAAATGCCCCCTGAAATTAAACAGGGGGCAACTCGCGAATAAGGCGAAGAGAGTTCCAATAGTGTATTAGGTATATCACCATAATATATATAATTAACAATTGGTTTAAGTTTTATCTAACTAATTTAATAATTAAAAACAAATGGATAAACCTCCTACCTAAGACTGTTACTCAGTGTGCGCATGTGTGTGGCGTGCATTTGGTGCTTCTGAGGACACCGGTCACTAGAGAGTCCAGTCTCTAAAGAGTTCGGGCAACAGGAGCTACCAGGTTGTGTGTATTATATATATGTGTGTATGTATGTCGCTCCTGAGAACACCGGCCCCAGAACTGACTGGACAATAGGAGTTACCAATTTGTTTGTGTGTGTATTCAAATCAATGAGTAGTTAATATACCTTGTGTTTAAAAAGAAGTTGAAGAGTGTAGGACCGAGGAAACTACCTTGTGGTACGCTATAGTTTATATCCTCTCCGGTGCTGATTGTGCTGTTTATAGCGACAATTTGCTTTCGTTAGATCTATCTCGTGATAGTCTCGTAATAGGTAAATAAATTTAAATTTAATTTAATTGTGTGAACTTGGCCGTCACTCCGGCAAAAATGTACTTGGACGTTGAATTTTTGTTCCATTTGTTGGAGAATCGTTTGAGAGAGATTGAGAGTTCATCAATATCGTTTGAGAGTTAATAACTCTATTTAACTCTAACTCTATTTTGAGAGTTAATAATTATCACAATAAATAATCATTTCTGAAACAGCAATTTTGATTTTCCCTCCAATTAGTGCACTTCCGGTCTGCGGCGCAGGCGCAGTGGATGTAGGCAGTGCTGCCAGATCAAAAAACCTATAAGACAGTTTATTAGTGCATGGCACTGCTTTGGAAATAAAACTTACTTGACATAATAAGCCTTGACTTTTGATCGTAAACCACAAATTTCACAATATCTGTGCTTCATTTTAAAAGCATGCTTTGAATTATAATACTTACACATATTTTAATCAACGTAGTTACTTAGCTTTTACACATTACCTACACATACAGAAAGTGTAATATCATTAATATCTAAATTTGCACAAGTGACTGACCGACCAAAGAGTGAGTCAAAGTTTGGATGAAAGAATGAGTGGGAAAAGAAGTCATAGAAAGATATTGGACGTTCGCCATTTCTTCTGAGCCTGATGGATTTTTTTTATGATGTCCCGAAAATAAAATTGGTGATTATTTTGTAATTTTGGCTAGAATATTTTGTACATGGTACAATATTATACTCCGCATATGACCATGATTTTGTAGATTTGTTAGCGCTATTTAGACCCCCGCCACATACACCTTAGTCGGATCGGACGCGCTCCTCTACACACGAGACCGCTGGATGCGACCCCCGGGTGCTCCTGGAGCCTCCCCGAAACTATTTCCCAAGAAGACCAGCAGCCAATAGGCGATTAAACAGCTCAACTTCTAATAAATGGGGAGACCTTTGCCCAGTTGTAGAAAACCTTGTGTTAAGTTTATGACAATAAACCTGATAACTAGAATAAACAATTATAATCATAACAACAATTATAATATAATCATAAACAAAGGTTACAGTGCCAGCTTTATTGCTAAAAATTATCTTGTGTTGTGGTTCAGGTCCTGCCGGTAGATACATCAAAACCTAGTGTTCGTTATTATTGACCAATGCATTGCCCAGCTGCAATGCATTACATCCACTGGGCTTTGTTCAGAGGCTCAGGGAGCGGTTTTTTGGTATACATTTTAACTTGTCCAAAGATACGGAACGAGGAGGGGCTGATCGAAATGAAATCATGACTCGGAATCTTCGATCAAAAATTTCCGGCTTTGCCGGCCCCCCCTTAGATTCACAATGCGCACCCCAAAACCTTCAGTGGCAAAAGAGAAACATTTTGACATGTTAAGGAAGCTTTTCAACTAGTGTCATTTTAGCGTTCAGACAAAAAGCATGGGTAAGTGCTCGTACAAAAAATGCAAGAATCACTCGTCCAAAGTGCTGAAAAAGGATGGAATTTCTTATTTTCAATAAGTTTAAATATATTTTTTACCCGTATATTGAGATGTGAGTCATATATTTGTGAAATCAGCATAAAATATTGTTGTTTGGTTTGCCTATGTTAAAATATTAATTTTGTTCTAAATTGATGAATGGAGAGGCTATTTCTTCGAAAAAAAAAATCGTTTATAGGTAGTATGTATTAATATATTTTTCATAAAAATAAGTTTAATATTACTAGTTGATTTTTAAAATAACTAGTTGGCCCGCTCTAAAATTTCATTTGCGTAGTACCTACCTACCAGAAGTATGAATTTATAAAACGTTTATTTTTTGTCCCGTAAAAAAAACTCGTGCAAAGCCGCAGGCAGGAACCAGTTCTTTTTAATCTAGAGTGCCTGCCTGAAATTGTATTTTAAGTTTAAATTATTGTAGCTATGTCTGAAACGACCCTTTTGTATAAATACCTACTGTTGAGACACCAATTTATAGTTTCATCAATAAATGATTCGTTATCTTTACCTGAATTCTGTTAATTAATCCTTATAGAAAATAAACTGAGTAGGTAGTAGGGCATGTAAAAACCGGGTTGTTTAAAAAAACCGGTTTTTCGGTTTTTATTTTTCTCAAAACCGGCTGAACCGGTTTTTTTCGGTTATTTTCGAGTTTTTTTACTTAGGGAACAAAATAAAACCATAAAAATTTGAATAAAAATGGTGTTTGCTTATTTAACTCGTTAAAGTTTTCAACATTCGACTCACTCTTGTTCAAATAAAGTTAAACAAATCAACAATAATATAGTAATCCCAAAAAATTGTGATAAGTCAGTCATAAAAGTCACTAAATCTTATTTACTCTATGATTTGGTAGTATTAAAACGTTCTTTCTTAGTCAAAGAAAGCTATAAAAATCAACAAAATGGATATCTTAAAACATAATATAAATCCGTCTAAAAAATTAGTACTAAGTGTAATTCCCTTTTATTAAAACTCTCTTTCTTACTTAAATAAAGGTACAAAATCAACGATATTTATAAATAACATAGATTGTAATCTACTTTTTGATTCGGTAGTTTTCAACTCTCTCTTTTACTCAATTAAAGTTGAAACACATAGTTAATCACAGATAATCACAAATCACAAATCATGAGCGCTACTTTTTGTTTTGATAATAAGCACAAGTGCGTTGAGAGAGTCGTCACCCAGCGAAATGCGGATTTTGTTGCACATTAGGCCTGCCAATAAAAATATTCTCTCTGATTCTACAAAAGTGGTACACCTTCTTTAAGTACGTTCTTTAAGTTGTGTCCCATGTATCCCCCTCCATCATACAGGGCCATTCCTACCCTAACTCGCGTTTCTAAATCGAGTCCACTTGACTCGACTGTTTTTAAGGTTGGCTGTAGGGCCTTTCTTATTTCTAGCCCGAGCTGGTCTTTGAGATTTAATTATACATCTGTGGTCCTAATATTTCTTGGTTCTGGTTCTATGTCATCTATTGCAAAAAATTTATTCTATCGGGTTTCGACAAACAATTGGCCAGTTCAAACGAACAGTTCGACCGTTGACCGCAGTAAACCACAGCGACGGTGGCGCCCAATGTGCTCATGCAACGCCGTCTTCAATATCTTGCTCTTCTCAGCTACCTAATAATAATAGCTTATTGCACGACGACATTCACTAACGACTTTTTATGCGGTCCAAAGAGAGGTGTTTGTTTGTATTTTAGTAATTTTAACGTATTTAGTGTTGTTAAACAATTAGGTGGATAAGATATTATTATCATCGTTTTAAATAAAGTCTACAAGGCGTACATTTTAATGAATTTGTCATTTATTACTCATAAAAAAAAACCGAAAACCCGGTTATTTAGAGAAAAAAACCGGTGAAAAAACCGACGTAAAATCAGTCGGTTAATCGGTTTTTCGGTTAATCGATTAATCGGTTTACATGCCCTAGTAGGTAGGTATATAATTCTCAGGTAGGTACTTACCTACTTACCTACAAAATAAAATAAAATTAATTCGACTCCACCAATCTCTTGTTCCGTATGGAAAAAACTTGTCAGGCTCTGCGCAAACTGTCTGCGTGAAAACAAAACGAAGACAATTTTGAGTGACATTTTTGTAAGGATCTAGGTATCTACGGGGGACGCCGCGAACTACTTATTTTTGATCGAAGCTCGAAATCTAAAAAAGATACTCGCCAAATTCAAATATTTTAATGGTTTCTATTATTTTCTGCGTTCTGCAAGGAATTAAACTACGTAACTAATTTAACTAGCTGATTTATAGCTTTACTAGAAAACTTACTTTTTCTAACAATCAAATTTGAAAAAAACCGTATTTGGGTAAATAAATACCGGAAATAAGACAAATGTCAATGTCAGAGTGTTTTTCGTCGATCAAATTACATCGGTAAAAAGTTGCAACCGTCGGAGGTAGGGAACGCATTAGTTAGCAGCAACCGAGCGTTTTACCTTGAGGTCATGAACGACTACGTAGTATACTATTAGTCTATGTGAACGACCTAGGTACACTCCGAGCGCGCTCGAGTGTAGGTTGTGAACGCACCTCGGCGCCTGCGCCGCAGACCGGAAGTGCACTAATGAGAGGTTTTCGTTTTACATTTTTAAAAAGAAAAAAATTAGTTCCATGTATCTCGATAGATGGCAGGGCTTCAACTGGGTTCCTACTTAGAGGAACAAGGCACTATGGTATGTTAATGTCACATGAAAGAAAACGTCAAAATGATAATCGGTCGATCGCTTAAAAGAACAAGGTACTAGAGGACTACCTCTAGTACCTTCTACCGGTGTGAATGAGATGGGTATATGCACTAGCATATACCCATCTCATTCACACCAGAGAGAGATAAAAATATGCTTGTAGCATGAGAAGAAACCAGATAGAATGAATGTTTCTCTGTCACAACCATCGTGCCAGTTTTTTCATTGTTTATGTCTAAACAATGAAAAAACTGGCAAACAAACTTGATTTTTCAAATGCTGCAAATAAACAAAGAAATGTCACTATGAAAGTGACAAGACAGTGAAGCAAACCCTTGAATTTTTATGGATCATTCGTTCTTGCTCTCGGCTTTGCTTGAGCAGGAAATTTTCTTGAAGAAAGCTATAGGTATTTATTTTACTAAATCCATTCATCTCACAAGGCTCAATCTCACACGCTAGTTAAGCGTCCAGAGCTTTACACGCTGCGCTGCTGGTGGTATTTTCTGAGTCATAATAATACTAGGCTCACGCACCACCCTTCACTATGCTTGTACCTAACAACAAAGCAAAGCAACATTTGGCTGTGCCTTTCAGAGAGTAAATAAAACAAACAAATAAGTGCATTTTTTTTAATAGAGAAGTACTTTTAAAAGAAGGTTTATTCATAGGTACATTATAGGTATTAGTTTTCACTGCCTAAATTACTAATACCTTTGTCCTACAAAGGCATTATTTATTTGACATCAGAAATAAATATAAACAAATACATTTCTTGTTTTTTATTTCTTCGTTGCCTATAATTACAGCTGAATATCAATTATTGTCCTTTTCCCGTTGGAGTATTCAAGCCTGTTGTTAAGCGTTCCAAGAAAGCTTATTTCGATGACTTGACCTCGGTATCCACCCTTGTTTTTATTACTGTATGGCCTGCAACAAAATAGCAAATATTTTACATGCAGATCACAGGAAGCTATAATGCCTGAGTGATACAAGTCATTTTTCAGATGCAGTAGGTGTGCTTGGTTAACCACTAATTTGAGAAGCTCTAAAACGTTAAATCAAATCCTGACATTATGTTAATGTGCAGTGGCTTACAGCAGCGCAAACACAAAGTACTTTTTATCCCACTAATATTATAATGGTGAAGGTTTGGATTGATGGATGGATGTACGTTACTCTCTACTCATATGAATAGATCTGTATGAAATTTGGCATAGCGATAGATTATAGTCCGGAATAACACAATATAGGCTGCTTTTTATCCTTTTACTTTTTTTAAATAAAGACACTAATAACTAAATAGACTTCTCTTTGAAATGAGATAGATACTTAACTCAATTCTTACCTTTGTTAGAGCAGATAATTCATTTCAGCGAAAAAACGAATGGCAATTCTTCATATAGCAGAATACGTGAAATTGTCAATACTTTGTTAAAATTGGTATTGCGACCTTTTTTTGGGCGAAGAAATTCTTCCTGTAGATTTGTGTTCTTTTATAACCACTTCTTTGCGATATTCCCAAGAGCTCGGCTGTTTTGTTGACACACGCTACCAATATTCACCTTTAAGCCAATTCTTGTACGTCTGCTTGTACACATTCATTACCATCAGTTTTTCATAGGCTCAGAGTCAGGCTCTTTATCATATCAGCACAAACACAACCAGTTACTAACAATAACTCGAACACAGCAAGATAACTTTATCGGGTAGAATATAACTTCACCAACAGCAAAAACCGGCGGCGCGGCGGCGGCGCAGCCAGAGAAAGAACATTCGATTCCAGAACTGACGAAGGACGGGAAACCACTAAAAACTTGAAGAAAATCTTGAATTTATTTTGGTTTCTCAAGAATAGGAAACGAATGTAGTGTTGCCACAGTCAAAATTAGAAAACTCCAAACCGAACTTAAATTTTGTCCGAAATATATGACTAAAAGATGTTTCGTAAAATATCCGGAAAACTGCAAAATGATATATTGCAAGCTGAAAATAGGAACAGTAATCACCTTTAAAACTAATATCACTAGGCATAAATAACGTATAAAATGTATAGTGTGTTTGTGACGCCTTCATTTATTTATATAATAAAGGTTTACCAACAACATACCTACCTACATATTTTTTCATTTACTTAAAAACTATTATTAAAAACTGAAATAGGTCCTTTTCTGATATGCAAGTTACTTACCTACTTACAGGTAAACACGACATTTTTAGGTATAACCTTCACAGATCTATTCGATTCTTTTTTCAAAACTTTATAAAAGCAACAAATCATTCACGCCTTGAGACGAAACTCGAGTGCCGCCGCGCCGGCTCGGGTTACTGACCTTGCGCAGCTGTTTGGGACGACATGTTGTACTAAGATGGCGGAGATTTTTTGTGATTGTGTAACTCGTTGTTCAGTAATAATACATCTCATCTCATCTCATTCTCGTCATCGTCATTTTAAAATACATCTGATTAAAAGAGTTCTTCATTTGAACAAAATAAAGCTCAAAACCAAAATATTTTTAATTGGGACTTATGTCCCCGTTTTTTACGATTTTTACGTACCATAACCGACGGGGACGGGACTTAATTATGTCCCCGTCATCGGTTTGATGTTAGAAGGTGAACCGATCACAAAATCTGCCAGTTTTAGCATTAAAAAAATGCGTAAATGGCAACACTCAGAAAAAGTTTGTTTTCCCTTCATTTGACATAGACATACCCTAATCGCCAGTTGACACACTGCCATCTATCGAGATATTTAGAACTAGCTTTTTTTTTTTTAATACGAAACGAAAACCCCTCATTGGAGGGAAAATCAAAATTGCTGTTTCCAGAAATGATTATTTATTGTAATAATAACTCTCAAACGATGTTGATGAACTCTCAGTCTCTCTCAAACGATTCTCCAACAAATGAAACAAAAATTCAACGTCCAAGTACATTTTTGCCGGAATGACGGCCAAGTTCACACAAAAATTTAAAATGGTTTTTACATAAAAAGTAATTACCTAGGTAAGGTAAGGTACCTACTCTCAAATAATTTTATTTTTCTCGCAAACGATTAGCAATATCGAAGTTTAAAAAAGACAAAGTCTGGCGGCCAACTTCACAGAGGTTGCATTCTCCACTCCACATTTTCAAAAACTTTTTGCGTCTAGACTTGAAGTTGATTACCACATTTTTCAAAATATTGAAGTGAAGTTGACATTAAGAATATATCTCTCTGATTTGACATGTTGTTGACGTAAAAATAGCACAATATTTTTTTATTTTCGCAAGTTTCGCAAGTCGGCCAACTTGCTTGTTTATTAATATTGCTTGCGTTGAGTCTGAAAAGACGTGGTAGAGACTCGCAAAAGTAGAAATCGATCGACAAATACGTACCTAGCATAATCAGTACATTCCGCGGTTTGTCTGATAACAACTGGCCAACCAAACACGTAAATAGCACCACGTAAACAAAACCCGGCGCGGTCTCCATCGTCAATGCTAACACTGTTTCATTTCTGACGTGTCGTCGTAAGGAACCGGTCTCAGTGCATTGACCCAACCGCTGCTCTACTTATTGACCTCTGTGCCCTGTTTGCCTCCAAAATTCAAATCCTACGAAGATTCATCGGCAAGATGACGAATCGAAACAGCATTTTGTGTCTCTTTGATGTCGACGGAACCCTTACTAAGCCGAGGCAGATTATCTCAGAAGACCTCAAGCGCTTTCTTCTCAACGACGTGATGACTCAGGTCTCAGTGGGATTAGTCAGTGGCTCGGACTATTCAAAAATATCTGAACAAATGGATGGAGAAGAAGTTGCCACTAAATTTGACTATGTTTTTTGTGAAAATGGTGTTGTCCACTATAAAGGTGGTAAGCTGATTAGTTCTCAGAGCATCCTTAGTCAGTTTGGTGAAGAAAAGTTGCAAAAGGTTATCAATTTTGCACTTGGGTACATGTCCAAACTGGAGCTACCAGCAAAGAGAGGCAACTTCGTTGAGTTCCGATCCAGTATGATAAATTTGTGTCCCGTGGGACGCTCCTGCAGTCAGGCTGAAAGAGACGAATTCTCAAAGTATGACATTGAGCATAAGGTTCGACAGAAGTTTGTGGATGCTCTTAAAACTCAGTTCAAAGGCTATGGATTAAAGTTTGCCCTTGGAGGACAGATCAGTGTAGATGTGTTTCCTGAGGGGTGGGACAAAACATATTGTCTGAACCACATTGTCAATCAGGAATTCAAAGAAATTCATTTCTTTGGAGACAAGACTGACTTAGGAGGAAATGACCATGAAATTTACAATGATTCTAGAATTATTGGTCACAAAGTTACCTCTCCTGATGATACTAAAGAACAGATCAAAAATATTTTTCGTTTATAACTCAAGCTACCTTCTAGAATGTACATACTTTTGTTATTTTTATGTTTAAGTGCATAAAATTATGTTTTTATGTGAAATAACAGAATTCTCATTTTCTCAACAAAGAATAAATCATAATTATCACCACACAAGTTGATATTTCATCAGCTTATACACAGGCGCAACAGATAATTTGTTGATAAGATGTATCCACTGTTGACTTGTCTCTGTAAATAAGGTTAAAATGTGGAGACATTTGAACCTTATTTACTGATAAGGAGGTATCAGCAAAGCATGCAACAAAATGAAACCATAGCCTGCTAAACAACAAACATGCTATATTCCAGAAATATAAAATATTTTGATGATTTCTCTTATTCTTACCTACCATACACAAACATCACAGCACAAGTTTAAAAATATTGGAATTCAGAAGTCCTAAAATACATCTTAATAAAAGGTATGTTGCAAAAATACTTAACTTTATAACTAAACAATATATTGTACACATTAAATTTTTCCTGCATCCAACTGGTTTAAAACCTAGCCTTAAATCCATATAAGCTTCTGTTGCAATACCTACCCACAAAATAACAATCTTATTTTAAATGTACTTTTATAACTTGTAAGTTACTTTAAGTGTGACATTACTAAGGAATTTATACATATACTAAGTTAGTATTAAAATTCCATAGATTGTACCAATTTAATAGAAATTTCATTAGCGGCCTTCATAGACTGGTTTCCTCTTCTCTATAAAGGAAATCATTCCCTCTTGTCTATCCTTGGTTGGAATATTCACTTCATAAAACTTTTGCTCCACTTCGTAGCCTTCCTTGATGCTGACCTGGATTCCTTGGTTCACAGCCTGCTTGGCACAGCGGAGAGCAATTGGTGCATTGGGAATTATCTCTCGAGCCAGATCCAAAGCTTTCTCATAAGCTGCATTTTTTCCACTGTTTTGTGGTACGGCATGATTCACAATACCTAGAAAGTAAAAATTAAGTGTAAATGCATTGTAGGTGGTTAGATAATCTCCTTTCTTTGGTTATCTGAACTCAAATGTGCCTTACCTAGCTCTTTCGCTTCTTTTCCATTCACTATCCTGGATGTGAATATAAGCTCTTTAGCAATATTGAGGTTGATAGTTCTAGGCAACCGCTGGGTTCCTCCAGCGCCTGGGATGAGCCCTCGGCCCGTTTCCACTAGCCCCAGCTTGGCACTCTGCGCAGCAACTCTGATGTCACAAGCAAGAGCCAACTCGAGGCCTCCACCGACTGCAATCCCTTCTACTGCAGCTATCGTAGGCATGGGCAAGTCTTCTATCTCTATAAATGTTGCTCTCAATCCACGAACAAACTTGCTTGCTTCCTCATCTGTCATTTTGTAGCGCTCTTTCAGATTGGCCCCTTGAATTTATTTATTTATTATATAGGACATCCAACATGAGGTCACTTAGTAACAAGTAATATTTATGTAGTTCCTAAATCAATGTGTCTCTATAATATAGGACGTCTCAGCATGCACAATAACAGAATTAAGTATCAACAAATAACATTTTTTTGCATGGATAAAGTAACTGGGTACAAAAATAATTAATGTTATTAATTGTAGCTAATTCTAATGTAAAAAAAGGATATAGTAGGTAAGTAACTTTAAGGTACAAACCAGCACAAAAGATGCCAGGAACCAAGCTGTGTATTATGATAACAGACAACTTGGTGTCATTCCTAATGATGTGGTTGACCTCGCGCATAGCTTCGACCAGCTCGTAGCCCAGAGCGTTGCGATCCTTGGGGTTGTTGAGGCCGTAGAGAGCGATGCCGCGGTCGGTGCCCGTAAGCCGATTGAACACCACAGGGCCCACGTTGTCCGTCGCAGTTGACAACAAACGCATGTTCGCGATAATTTTCTTTACTTTGTTAAGCCTGGCAGCTTGAAATACCATGTTTCTATACGGTAAATACATTGAGCAGTTTCTAAATAACTAACTTTACTACGTAGTATTTATGTTCCTCTATTTGTTCAAGATCTCCGGCTAGATAAGTTAGATTACGTCCTTCCTAGTTATTTATCATAACGCCTAACGTAAGCAAAGCAAGCACAACACAACTCATTAAACTAGAAAGTTTATTTTGTAGTATTACGTAGTTATTGACGTTATTGTATACTCTTTGGTATTAGTTATTTTTCGTTTTCGTGATCTCACAGTGAGTCAACAAAAAATAACAAAACCAAAATTAAGATAAACTCAAACAAAATAAACTTTTCTTGGATCTTTCCAATCCGTGGACGGAGGATATCTTAGAGTATATACCACTAGAGGTGTTGCATATACCCATTTCATTCACACAAGAAAGAGATAAAAATATGCTTGTAGCCTGATAAGAAATGAGATAGAATGAAAGTTTCTCTGTCTTATCCAGTGTGCCAGTTTTTTCATTGTTTAGCTCTTATAAGAGCTAAACAAACATGCCGGGCACATCACATAGTATTTGTTCAAGATTGTTTATTGTGTTCATGTTGTACATAGTAGGTCTTAAAATAAATGTGTACAGTTTCAACATGAGCCCGGTTGGGGCACAACAATGGGTGGGGTACCCCTTACCGAGATAATCTATGGAGTGTTCTATGACACCTCCTACATAGACCTCTGTGAAGTTGGCCGCCAGACTTTGTCTTTTTTAAACTTTGTTTTTCAAACGATGTTGATGAACTCTCAATCTCTCTCAAACGATTCTCCAACAAATGAAACAAAAATTCAACGTCCAAGTACATTTTTGCCGGAATGACGGCCAAGTTCACACAAAAATTTAAAATGGTTTTTACATGAAAACTATTTACTCTCAAATAATTTAATTTTCCTCTTAAACTCTCTCAAACGATTCTCAAACGATTAGCAATATCGAAATTTAAAAAAGACAAAGTCTGGCGGCAAACTTCACAGAGGTTACATTTTTGCCGGAATGACGGCCAAGTTCACACCAAAATTTAAAATGGTTTTACATAAAAACTATTTACTCTCAAATAATTTAATTTTCCTCTTAAACTCTCTCAAACGATAGCAATATCGAAGTTTAAAAAAGACAAAGTCTGGCGGCCAACTTCACAGAGGTCGCGTCGTGGTAGCTTTAACGTTTATGGGCGATTTCTTGTTGGAAAGGGCAATTTTAACCATGGGCAAGAGTTCTGATCGGGTCTGGCAACACTGGCAGTGCCGTTAGTCGTTACCTTAGAGTATACCTAGAGATGGCATACCTACGAAAAAAACGTGTATACCTAAACTTACCTAGAAACTAAAATGGCTCCTTTCCGTAGTGCTGCCCTTTTGTACCTCGATATTTTTTATCGAAACAAGTATTTTTGTGACGATATTTTAGCAGTTTCGTAGTGATTTTATTGTTTTCACCACGATTATGAAACAGAATTCTATAATCATATAGTCATAGAATGCTTTAATTAGAGATACAAAGTATGTGAATGCACGTACCCAACTATGGCTCGACCGCGCTCATGAGACGCAACCACTGAGAAGTTAAGAAAATGAGCTATTATAACAATGGTAATTTTTTCATGTATTTTCCGAGTCAAGACTCATGCGTTTAGACACGTGCCAGACCTCCTTAGAATTAAAGATCAAAGTTCACCAAACCAGTTTATTGAACAGTCTGCAGTTAGCTCATTTGTTTCAATTGTAGGTAAATACTAGTTCTAATTTGTTTATACTATTTGATTCAAATTTTCTTTGTTAATAAACGTTGTGTTCATTTAAGAAAAAAAGGTACCTACTGAAATGAAACAACAAGCTACTTAATTGCAAAATATATTGTTTGTATGCAACAGTGATTTGTGAGATAGTATATTTATATTTGTATAACAATATGGGACACCACATTTTATAAGCAATTCAACAAGTCTCATTCATTTATTATATTATATCACAAATTTAACACAGACTCCTACATTTTTAATTAAACAAGCAATGTAATCCGTCTTATTCATTTACAGTATAAATCAAAAATTTAACACAGACGCCACCTGTATTTTCGATTGTAGAAGCAATGCAACAGTCTCATTCATTTACACATTTGCAATATACCTACCTAATTCAAAAATTCAACTAATACTACACCTAAATTTTCAATTTTACAAGTACCTACCTAATGTAATCAGTCTCATTCATTTACAGTATAAATCTCAAATTTACATTATTTCTATTAAAGTACTGGATCGCGCTGGCACTAGTGGCTGAAACAAACATGAAGAATAAATTTATAATGCAACATTATTTGTCAGCCTACAATTATAGACTCTAGAAAGGTACTGAGTAGTTCAACTTTGAAAAAAAATCTAAAATCTTAAAGAAATTCTAAAAAAAAAGGTGGGCGAAGGTAACGGCGAACCTTCGCCCACCGTGCCACATCGTTTGCGAAATAACTTTATTTTGCATGGAAATAATTTGCTAAGGGAGGATTTATGGAAATGTACATTTTAGAGGGGATTTGAAGTATTTAATATTACTTTGGGTCAGATTTATTTACTTAAAACTTAATATTCATTAATATCAAAATTTAAGCCCTTTGGAAAAATAAAGGTAGTCAAGTTTGTTAATGCATATATGCATTACTTTGCAATAGAAGTTTGTGGGAGTAAGGTCAAGTAAAATACTTACTAAAAAGATTCGTGACGGTACGGCATCCTCTCGCAGTCTTGTTATTTAAAGTTCGATTGAAGCAAGTTTCTTCAAAACGAAGAGAACGATAGAAAATATCTTTCGTACCAAACTTCAAATTTTCTACTCCAATTGAGTCCAGCCACTTTTTCTTTTACCGTAATTTTCGGGTAACCTAGAACGTAAAAAACCAGTTGAAAATTAATACACTACAATTTACACTTGAAAACATCGATACCTATGAAAAATGCCTTGAAGGACAACACTATCGCCAAACAAACAGTTTCATGTTTTCTTTAATTACACTTAAAACTTACAAAAATAAGCTACATTCGCTATGAATTTTATGTAAACTATTCCTATGAAAGCCAACACATAAGGTATTTATTGTATTATTTGGTAATTTAGCAAAATAAGAATACGTACCGGTGTAATGTTATGTTTGGACGATTTTCACTTGTTTTTAAGCCGCAACCTACCAAACTGCGGTTTGGCATCTTCCTATTAGCTTTCTTTCGCTTACTATATAAGTATTCACATGAAAAAGTCCCGAACTCAAATAATTTTAGCATTTTTACTGTAAATGCAACTCTCGTTGACAGTTTACATACCTGAAAGTAAAATGGCGAACCGGCCTCAATCATGCTTTGCTATGACGTCACGTTTCAATGTTGCCAAAAATAGGTTTCGCACATTATATTGATGTCTCTTTTTACATTGGTTATTGTAGGTAAGATAAAACGAGATAGCTATAAGTTTATGAGTACAATATCGATTTAGATCATATTTGTGTAACCGAAAGTTCCTATAGAACAATACGCCGTCTCTATATACCGTAGATTGTGAATTTAACTAGATGATTGGCATGCGTGGCCGCAAAAAGGGACAGAGTAATACGAAGTGGTGTTGCCATACAATTTTGTTACCCTGACTTTAGGTTCGTAATGAGAGGTTTTCGTTTTACATTTTTAAAAAGAAAAAAATTAGTTCCATGTATCTCGATAGATGGCAGGGCTTCAACTGGGTTCCTACTTAGAGGAACAAGGCACTATGGTATGTTAATGTCACATGAAAGAAAACGTCAAAATGATAATCGGTCGATCTCTTAAAAGAACAAGGTACTAGAGGACTAGCTCTAGTACCTTCTACCGGTGTGTCACACCAGAGAGAGATAAAAATATGCTTGTAGCATGAGAAGAAATCAGATAGAATGAATGTTTCTCTGTCACAACCATCGTGCCAGTTTTTTCATTGTTTATGTCTAAACAATGAAAAAACTAACGAACAGCAACTACTCCACAGTAGGGATTTTCCTAGACGTGGAAAAGGCGTTCGACCGAGTGTGGCATCCTGGTTTAATCCTCAAGCTGATCGCCTCCCCCACACCAGCGGCCATCATCCAGGTGGTTGCATCTTTTCTCCGTGGAAGAAGCTTCTACGTTGCAGTAGAAGAAACAAAATCAGACCCTCGAAAAATCATAGCTGGAGTACCCCAAGGGAGTTGCTTGTCTCCAGCACTGTACGCACTCTACACAAATGATATTCCGACCCTAGAAAACCAACTTCCACCTGGAGAAGATGACGTCACACTAGCGCTCTACGCAGACGATAGCGCCTACTTTGCTTCCTCGCCAAGCCCAGCCACAGCCGCTAGCAAGATGCAGCGATTGCTGAATCTTCTCCCAGCGTGGCTTGACAGATGGCGAATCGCAGTCAACGCAGGGAAAACGGCAGCTCTACTCGTCACACGACGCCGCACTACACTACCACCACTGGAGCTGCGAGGCCAAGCTTTAGACTGGCAAACTTCAGTCCGATATCTTGGTATAGATATAGACAGGTCGTTGACGATGAACGCACAGGTGGAGCGCGCGCTAAGGCAAACACGTGCCGCCCGAGCTATGCTCCGACCTGTCTTAACATCGAAACTGCCACTGCGAACGAAGATCGGGGTTTACAAAACCTACATCCGCTCACGCCTTACATACGCAGCACCGGCGTGGTATGCCCTATGCTCGAGAACCAACCAGAAGAGGATTCAAGCCCAACAAAATATCGCCTTGAGAGTCTGTACAGGCGCAGGCCGATACGTGCGAAACACGGTAATCGCACGTGACCTGCAAACACCCTCAATCAAGGAGTTCGTGGTTAAGCTGGCGCGCAAAATGTACGACCGTGCGGACAATTCCCGCCATGCTCACCTCAACGGACTCGCCCCCCTTCACGCAAGACCGCCAGATGCAAAACCCTCCTGGCGACCACTTCCTCGGGAACTGCTGGAACTCCATATTGACGCTCACGCTCCAACTCAAGAAGACCATCGTAGCCAATCGGCTACCGAACAGCCATTGAGAGGCCTGCAGGACTCTCAAGGCAATAACACAAGACTCGAGTGACGTCTCACTCGACGTTGAAGCCAGAAGAAAGAACCTTAGTTCGATTCTTATCCGCATTTCGTACTCGAAATGTCGAAGACCATTGAATGAATGAAAAAACTGGCAAACAAACTTGATTTTTCAAATGCTGCAAATAAACAAAGAAATGTCACTATGAAAGTGACAAGACAGTGAAGCAAATCCTTATTTTTTATGGATCATTCGTTCTTGCCCTCGGCTTTGCTTGAGCAGGAAATTTTCTTGAAGAAAGCTATAGGTATTTATTTTACTAAATCCATTCATCTCACAAGGCTCAATCTCACACGCTAGTTAAGCGTCCAGAGCTTTACACGCTGCGCTGCTGGTGGTCTTTTCTGAGAGTCATAATAATACTAGGCTCACGCACCACCCTTCACTATGCTTGTACCTAACAACAAAGCAAAGCAACATTTGGTTGTGCCTTTCAGAGAGTAAATAAAACAAACAAATAAGTGCATTTTTTTTAATAGAGAAGTACTATTAAAAGAAGTTTTATTCATAGGTACATTATAGGTATTAGTTTTCACTGCCTAAATTACTAATACCTTAGTCCTACAAAGGCATTATTTATTTGACATCAGAAATAAATATAAACAAATACATTTCTTGTTTTTTATTTCTTCGTTGCCTATAATTACAGCTGAATATCAATTATTGTCCTTTTCCCGTTGGAGTATTCAAGCCTGTTGTTAAGCGTTCCAAGAAAGCTTATTTCGATGACTTGACCTCGGTATCCACCCTTGTTTTTATTACTGTATGGCCTGCAACAAAATAGCAAATATTTTACATGCAGATCACAGGAAGCTATAATGCCTGAGTGATACAAGTCATTTTTCAGATGCAGTAGGTGTGCTTGGTTAACCACTAATTTGAGAAGCTCTAAAACGTTAAATCAAATCCTGACATTATGTTAATGTGCAGTGGCTTACAGCAGCGCAAACACAAAGTACTTTTTATCCCACTAATATTATAATGGTGAAGGTTTGGATTGATGGATGGATGTACGTTACTCTCTACTCATATGAATAGATCTGTATGAAATTTGGCATAGCGATAGATTATAGTCCGGAATAACACATAGGCTGCTTTTTATCCTTTTACTTTTTTTAAATAAAGACACTAATAACTAAATAGACTTCTCTTTGAAATGAGGTAGATACTTAACTCAATTCTTACTTTTGTTAGAGCAGATAATTCATTTCAGCGAAAAAACGAATGGACGATTCTTCATATAGCAGAATACGTGAAATTGTCAATACTTTGTTAAAATTGGTTTTGCGACCTTTTTTTGGGCGAAGAAATTCTTCCTGTAGATTTGTGTTCTTTTATAACCACTTCTTTGCGATATTCCCAAGAGCTCGGCTGTTTTGTTGACACACGCTACCAATATTCACCTTTAAGCCAATTCTTGTACGTCTGCTTGTACACATTCATTACCATCAGTTTTTCATAGGCTCAGAGTCAGGCTCTTTATCATATCAGCACAAACACAACCAGTTATTAACAATAACTCGAACACAGCAAGATAACTTTATCGGGTAGAATATAACTTCACCAACAGCAAAAACCGGCGGCGCGGCGGCGGCGCAGCCAGAGAAAGAACATTCGATTCCAGAACTGACGAAGGACGGGAAACCACTAAAAACTTGAAGAAAATCTTGAATTTATTTTGGTTTCTCAAAAATAGGAAACGAATGTAGTGTTGCCACAGTCAAAATTAAAAAACTCCAAACCGAACTTAAATTTTGTCCGAAATATATGACTAAAAGATGTTTCGTAAAATATCCGGAAAACTGCAAAATGATATATTGCAAGCTGAAAATAGGAACAGTAATCACCTTTAAAACTAATATCACTAGGCATAAATAACGTATAAAATGTATAGTGTGTTTGTGACGCCTTCATTTATTTATATAATAAAGGTTTACCAACAACATACCTACCTGCATATTTTTTCATTTACTTAGGTATTAAAAACTGAAATAGGTCCTTTTCTGATATGCAAGTTACTTACCTACTTACAGGTAAACACGACATTTTTAGGTATAACCTTCACAGATCTATTCGATTCTTTTTTCAAAACTTTATAAAAACAACAAATCATTCACGCCTTGAGACGAAACTGGAGTGCCGTCGCGCCGGCTCGGGTTACTGACCTTGCGCAGCTGTTTGGGACGACATGTTGTACTAAGATGGCGGAGATTTTTTGTGATTGTGTGACTCGTTGTTCAGTAATAATACATCTCATCTCATCTCATTCTCGTCATCGTCATTCAAAAATACATCTGATTAAAAGAGTTCTTCATTTGAACAAAATAAAGCTCAAAACCAAAATATTTTTAATTGGGACTTATGTCCCCGTTTTTTACGATTTTTACGTACCATAACCGACGGGGACGGGACTTAATTATGTCCCCGTCATCGGTTTGATGTTAGAAGGTGAACCGATCACAAAATCTGCCAGTTTTAGCATTAAAAAAATGCGTAAATGGCAACACTCAGAAAAAGTTTGTTTTCCCTTCATTTGACATAGACATACTCTAATCGCCAGTTGACACACTGCCATCTATCGAGATATTTAGAACTAGCTTTTTTTTTTTTAATACGAAACGAAAACCCCTCATTTCATGTCTGGTAGGTGGTATTTTAGTATCATACATCATTCATTAAATTAGGTACCTACGTATGCGGGAGTAGGTAAACTTTTAATTTAATGAGCATAGAAATAAAACAACGTTCAGGTATCAATGTTAGGTTTCGTTTCAATTTATTACCACCGCCACATAATACGAGCTAACGTGTAAGTAGACATCATTTCAAATACTAAAATAATGTAATTTTGAAAATAATATTATTGCTAGATAATCAATTCAAACACTTACCAAGCACAGACTTACAATAAATATTGCACTTTGGAAATCACATTTCTTTTAAGTAATTAAATCTTACACATAAGGTATTGCTAAGATAAGACAACCATTATACGAAATTCAAAAGCACTTTTAAATTATACTTCAGGTAAAATGTGCAGAGAAAACCAAATTAAATACTAATGACGTAGGTAATATTGTGTTTAAGGTGTAAAAACACCTTAAACACAATATTACCTACGTCCTAGCCTATGTATCCAAATATTTTATATTCTGTTTTATTTATTAGGTATGTAATAATGACCATTGTGTGTGATGATTATGATTACTCTCCACAAATCATAGGATCACAAATCAATCAGTCTTTATTTCTATCAAAGAGCCTTAATCAATACCCATACACTTGATAAATAAAATTGTACATACACTAATTAAACGGTACATACCTACTTACTAATTTACACTGGTGGTTTTATTTATACTGCGTTGTATTTCTCTTACAAACTCAAAGTTTTCATGATTTTCCTCACGTACCTTTTCCGTAGTATATATCTTGCATGCCTAAAATAAAATATTGAAGCATTAATATGAAAATTATATATAGTACTATAGTAATAGTAAGTTATATTAGTAACACCAAATCCCAATACCATTTAAATATTTTCGATTTAGTATTTTGATTAGTAGGTAGACTAAAACACAAAGTGGGTATAATTTTTCTATAAAAATCTCAAACAGTCCTTCACCCATCATGGTAGCACTGATTCTTTTTATGTATTTATTTATTTTACTTACCAGTCTTGGAACAGCATAAGAGAACAGATGCGTTCGCGTTTCTTTTTTGTTCACGATTTTTATGAAAATGTTGAACAAATTACTAAATATTTTTGGGTTCCCAGTTTTATCGACCCGTGGCTTCTATCCAAAGCAAACGTAAATCATTGTTTTCGGGAAATCTGTAACAAACAAAAACATATTTTAAGAATGTATGTAGATGTAGGTATTCATGTCTCAATGCGCCACGACATTTGGGGAATTTTATTTTCGAGTGCAGGCAACCCTAAATTTTCGTAATTTTAGGTTATATTTATTAGAATTATTTTAAAACATAGTTTTTGAGTCTTGTCTGTACGGAAATCTATGAAACTATAAATTTTGAACCTTTTTTGAAGTCAAACGAGCTTGTACTTACGATTGGAATGACAAACTCGGCACTTTTCGTTCACCGTCACTTTTACATCCAAAAACACTGCACCGCACCATCGTTGCTTCAGATTTATATCGTTGAGAGACGCAGGAACGCCCGCAGAGTCACTTTCACACATTTAATTAGCAGAAAGTATCATTAGGTCGAAAACAACAAATACTATGTGATGTGCCCGGCATGTTTGTTTAGCTCTTATAAGAGCTAAACAATGAAAAAACTGGCACACTGGTAGAGACAGAGAAACTTTCATTCTATCTCATTTTTTCTCAGGCTACAAGCATATTTTTATCTCTCTCTTGAGTGACTGAAATGGGTATATACAACATCTCTAGTGCCTTATTCCTCTAAGCTATATACCTATCAGTGTTGCCAGATCTACTGATTTAGCAGTAGATCTACCTGCTTTTTGAACCGTCTACTGATCTACTGCTTTTTTGCTCAAATTTTGTGAAATCTACCTGCTTTTTCCGAGCATCAATAGCAAGTGACTCCATGTCTTTATTTTAGCTCACGTGACAAGTTACCAATGACACAAACTTCACAAAACTGAAACAGATGAATGAAACTGAAGAGTTCCGTGTTCCTTCGTTTCTTCCTTCCAGCTTTCACTTTCTTTCTGTCTGTCTTGGTATGTCTGTTCATTGTTTTAGATTGATTGGTCGGTCCGTTCGTTCGTTCGATAAACTTTTGCAAAATGCAAACTGAGTGAGACTGTAAGGTTTTTATTTAGTACTTAGTACTCTGGGCTTTTATTAATTTCTGAGTGAGACTGTTTATCGAGTTATTAGGTACTCTACTATGCACTAAATAATATATGTCCAGACCCACAAATCAAAGTTCAATCAGACTGAAAAGAACTGAGCAAAACACAGCCGACAGGCCGCCTGGCCTCGCTTTCCACAAAGCTAAACAGTTTAGGAATGTGGGCAAAGAAAACGCTTCCTAAATTTAAAAAAAACGGGTTATTTGCTTTGTTGTATGTTTTTTTTGCATGAAAATACTCGCAAAACACAATACATAGGTACTAATTTATAACATATTAAAATCTACCTGCTTTTTTCCCCAATCTACTGCTTTTTTAACAAAATTTCTACTGCTTTTCTCAGATTCCATCTGGCAACACTGATACCTATACTCTAAGGTCGTTACCACAAACAAAGTACCTACTTTGTTAACACCTTTAGTACTATACTTATAAATCTGTGGTTAACACTCACGGGAAAGTCACGGTACGGGGTACAGAACATTATAGTAGTGAAGTTTTTAGGTCGGTTTCCACACTCATTTTAGTACCTAGCTTTCGTTTCTTATTGCCGTTTGCAAGATATCTGTTTTATCGGGTCATGTGTTCTATTTTTTTTTATAATTTTTCTATCAATGTTTTTGGTGTGCACAGAAATATTTACTAAAGTAGATAATGATGATGACAGACTTGATGAATTGAATTTTTCTAGGACCGCAATGACACCTGAGCCTTACACCTGTGATCTTGATCCGGAAACCACCACCAGTCTTAAAATATATTTTTTCAAGAATGTACAAAATGTTGAAACAATACGAAGCAACATCCTAAAGGGTGCTTGGAACTGTGCTATAATAAAGCCAAGCTTAATCTTAGATCCCTTCCAAGTGGCCGTGGCTGCTAACAGAGCTGTGCTTGCTCTCAAACAGAACTGCATGGTCACTCGAACTGTCTTTGCAGAAATACTATTCAATTTGTCACTTTCAAAGAATATATCACAAAGCTTGAGCAAGTTTGGAATAGAGACAGACCAGGAGCTACTGGTGTGTTTTTTGGTAACTCCCGAAAGCGACCACAGCGGAGACATCCTTCCCCAGATTGAAGGATGCCTCTGTCCTATCAGTGAACTCACCAGCTGTACTCAAGAACAAGATGTTAAGCAAGCCTATAAATTAAACAATTACAAGTGTAAAGACAGCTTACTTGATGTCGTGGTAAGCAGAATGGTAACCAAGAGCTTTGTTTCACACTAGAAACTCACAATAAAACTATTATTTTTTTATCCTCATTTTATTTAACAACAACAATATTATAATGTACATTTAAATTACACTATGTAAAAGCGAATAATCATTCAAGCATTTTATGGAAAATTACAAATAAATTATATAATAGAATAATATGTCATTGCATGTTGCAACACACAAGTTATTAGCAGAATCATCATAACTTCTTGGTGTCACCTATGTGAAAAGGTCTTCAAAGGCACCAATTTCCCTTTATTTTACATAAATACATATTCAATGAATATAATTCCAATGCTTGGTGTTTTTTTTAAATGGGACAAAAAATAACATAATTTGACTAATTTTAAGCGCTAGTCACTTGGTATTTACCAACAATCTTTTTATGCCAAAATGGTTTTCGCCAAAAAAGAGCAGATGTTTCAAAAGAAACTATAACTGTACCTTCTCTGGTTATGTTTCCCCCATACTGTCCCAGTTAAAAAAACACTGTAGACAGACAAAGCCTAGGTACATACAAAACTTTCTACTAAAATTGCCATTATTCAGTTACTTTTTTATTTGTTCAAATCACACTTAATATATTGACTTCATATTTAAAATAAATGCTGGTTCCACCATTTAAACCCAATAGCTACCGGTAATGTCCCTGACATTATCTGAAACAACACAAGCATGTATGCTTTTACATAAGTTCTTAATGTATGTCGAACACAGGATTCTCTTATAGCTAACAAGAACCTACTCAAGCTAAAATGGCATCTATATAATAGTTTACACTGTAGGAACATTCCATAATTTATTAATCACAAAACAAAATAAACTATTGTTTCACAAATTCTTAATGAAAAGCTATAAAACAAGCAAAGATACTGATAAATTAGGTTAAGTAGTTATAATAGGAGTGAAGTAATAGTAAAATTGTGTAAGTATGTAGCACCTTTCTGAACACTGGTTGATTCATGCCACATTCAGCAGACTGTTGAGTTGAGACTAACTAATAAGTGAAGCAAACAGACAATTCAAAAAGCTGAAATTATAAAAAAAATAACCATAATAATTGGCAGTGATGAATCATCTTAAGATTAAAGTACAATTTCATGTATAGAGCTATTGCTTAAGCTTCTATCTGTTGGATAGTAATAATATTGTTCAGCGTTCATCCCAATGCAGGGTAAGGTCTACAAGCATCACCACACACTATTGGGTATGTGCATAGAAAAAAACTATTTTTATGTTACATATTTCATTACTGAAAAAAATATATATCACTTACAATTTAAATAAAAACGTGTAATAAAACTGTTCTCACTTTCGGATAAAAAAATACTTTGTTGTTTGTGTGTTGTAGGGAAAAAGATAGTAAATGATTTATTATATACCTACTATAGTATCTAATGAATGAATAATTGACTATCTTTTTTTAAAAAAAGATCTAAAAGCTTCATGACAATATGGTGAAAGGTGATGTCATGTTTAGAAATTTTGCCATTGTCTTAAATTATTTACTCTTCAATAACTAAATTTCACAATAAAAATTAAAAAAATATGCTGATATATTTCTATATCAATAGAGAATAAAAATAATGAACTTTTGCTTAAATACTTTTTGTATTTAAGCAAAAGGTATATGCAAAATAGGTATAAGTATGCAAATTTGCTTTGCATATACCTATTGTTTTGAAGATGTTCACCAGAAAGCTAAAGAGAATATGAGAAGCTATGTTCATAGAAATAAGTTATATAATTTACTAAAAGTGAAGAAAAACTCTAAAAATGAGTTTAAGGTGCTCAGGTAAAAGTTAAAAAAATCGTGACGTAGTTATTTTCGTTAAGCGTACTACTTTAGCAAAATTAATAAAATTCCAAATATTCATTTATAAATTCGCTAACAATTATAAGTATTATATTTTCTTAGTTTTCTATTGAATGTCCTCGAACTGTTTGTATGGTCGATGGTACACCTAAAGATGGAAAGTGACGTTATATAAAAAGATATCAGGGTCTGTGTGTCTTTTATATGATAATGATTTAATAAACTAGCAGTTATGTAATTTTGCGCACAATGTCAGCCATTTGCTATGAACATACGATAAAACAAACTACGAATCAAGTGTCATTTTGGAGTCAATCGACAAGAGATTTATTACTAAGTCGATAGACTCCAAAACTACGACTGATTCAAAGTTTGCTATAGCAAAGAGTCATAGCAAATGACTTACAATGTGCGCAACTTCTTATCTGCATTCTTAATTAGGTACTCATAGGACCTAGAAAATAGTAAAAACCCGTTTTTTTACGCGTGACCACCTTTAAATATAGTCATGGGTCCAGCAGCCCAGGTTCAAAATTTGAACTGGTAAAAACTGCTACGTGAGCCGCAGCTATCTGCAGTCTTAGATAGGTACTTTCCTACAGTAGGCTGAGGAGTGCAAACGGGCATATTTCAATTGCCACTGGTTAGGTGACTATTATTTATGAATAGAATATAGAATGTAACTTTTTTGTTGCTATTATTTATTACTTTGACTGTGTTATTGAGTATTGTGTGATTGCAAAGCTAAGTAGTGTATCTGGGAGCTGAGATGAGACAATGGAAAAAGCTGAATTAGAATCCCTAAAGACATATTATGCTAAAATTAAAGATTTAAAAAAATATTTCATAGCTTTATGACGTCATTTTTTTTAGATTTAGTTTTTATAATTTCAGATGCTCTGCATGCATTAATATAGTTATGCTTTATTTTGAAAGAATGAAGACAGCTAGTGACATTATGTATTTCTTTAAGGTTGCCTGGAAGAGATCGCTTCTGAGCGATAAGGCCGCCCATTGTACTTATCTGATGTGATGTCTTTTTTTAATGTTATTTTCTGGTGTACAATAAAGTATTTTTGTATTGTATTGTTCTTTATAATAATTTAGATACCATTATTATGTCACTTGAATTACGACTGATTTCGTTTAGTGATGTTTTGGACAGAACAAAATGTTTCTACTGTTCATTTTGTTTGATACTACGTTGGTTAATGAAACAATGTACAGTTTAATTTAATAAAAAATAGAAAATTGTCATTACTTTTGGTTTTATTGCCAGACAAAAATAGGTGGGTTGCGTGGACCCATGACTAAAAAAGTGGACTTTTCGCCGCTATAGTTAAGGGCTAATAAACCATACTGCACTAGTCTTGTTCATAGTACAACCACAATCTTAATTCTATAATTACAACTATTTGGCTCAATAGTTTGCATTACAATGATTATAAAGTTAATAAATTTGCTTTGACATATTCAATAACCGTCTAAATATAACTATGAAACTACCTACAATTCATAAGCTTTGATTTAATGAAACTTTATAAATAGAAATGTTTTGCACATAATAAAATTAAATAGTTGTGGTTACTATAACTATAAATTGCTTTTATTAGCTAATATAGGTAAATAAATGAGCGCCTAGTAAATAGCAGAAAGAGGTTGATGTCTAAGTAAGGATGTGTAGCACCAAACATTCGTATGGGGCGCCCGCGCCCTCTGCTTCGTATGGGACGCCCGCGCCCTCTGCTTCGTATGGGGACGCCCGCGCCCTCTGCCACTTTCAATCGACATTAGATACAATAAGTATTTAAGACACACCACGCGTGCCACTTAACGATATTACATTTGTACAGTTACATTTTGGCGCCTTATGTGTAGTTAACTTATAGCAGCTAATTCTTAGATTATTGTACAACCTGTTGAATGACTATTCAAATTTTAAGTATTTTGTGTGAAGTCTCACTCAGTCCATTGCGCGGTTTCTGGGGAGAGGATGTCGAGTGAAAGATTCATTTACATAGATACATAAATGCTTATCAAAAGTGAATGCTCTGCTACGATTCAAACACACCCGCGCACAACCGCTTTAATCGGAAAATTTACCACGGAAACCTTTGACGTTAGAACAACTGTACCTTAAACGTACGGCGTACGCGTCATCTTTGACGCTGTCCCGCTCAGATCGCATACGAACTGAGCAGGACAGCATGAGATGACGCCATTCTCAACGACATTCTATATGTACGCAAGTTAAACCATGAATAATGTTCTGGCATCAAATTTTCTAAATAGAGAACACTTTTGTTAAACATATATTCCCTTGTTCATAATAGTCTGCTTACTGAACGCATTGCTATATCTGACTCTGTCTTCTTCTATTTACATAAGTCAGAGTGAGAAATAACACGGCATAACATCTGTTTTAAATAGCGGACCATTATGAATGGGTAAGGATCTTATTAATATTCTAGTGACAGATTTGCATTGACAAAGTTCGAGAGGGTTGTCAACCCTTTTACAGTCCGAGTTACGTAAATATACGTAGGTGGTCAGTCCCATGGATCGTGGACTGTATAGTATTGTCACAAGAGCGCGGCGGCTGCGTCGAGGAAGGTCGCGAATGCTTCTTGGGCGGATCGACCTCCTGCGAAGAAAATTTGTCATTTACGGCAAATTATTTCAAATTTGGGTTATTAAGGCTAATGTTTCTATTGACAAGTACGCAAAATACAGACGAGGGGTTAATAAAGATGAATTGACTGTGCTTAACTGTCGCCTCTCAATACTGCTGTCCCATATAATATCAATATGGTTTCGCTTGCGTTACGCTTTAGCTTTGCTTCGATAATCATCAGCCTTTTAGTACTTGCTAGGAGATCTCTATCCAATCTGTGCACGCTTAGCTTTCACTTCGAATACCTACCTTATTTTAATTGTATGGAGTTTGGTTTTTCAAAACTAAAGAAAAACTAATTTATTGGGTTATCTTTATTATCATAAAAAAGAACCGTTCTTGATATTTGTTTCATTTTTTTTGTATCGCCTTATTCGGCCAATGCCACTTTAATGCTAGGACGCGTCATCGAACATTGGAACTTCAGAATGGACCGCAGACAACATTTGAAATAAATAATTTATTTAAAAATAAACATCAATAATCCAATCAAATCGTTTATTTGCAAGAATACAAAATTATTTAGAATGGTTCTTTTGTATGATTATAGTAAAAATAATCCAATAAACTGCTTTTTCTTTCCTTTTTTTAGTTTGAAGTGAAAAGAACCTCCAAATGACCTATAGTTTTGTTGCATGCAATAAACAAAGAAAAATTAAGGAAATCGACAAAATGCCGGTATTTTGAAATAACTCCACACCAAAAACGAAATGAAATTGAGAATCCTTACCCGATTCCAAGTTCGATTGTCACCGGCGCCCTTCCGACATGAACACCGTCGCGGAGGCATCCTTTGAACCCGCGCCTAGCACCAGCCTAGACAACATTACAAAATGTATCAACAGTAATCTAGACTCCGGCACGATACAATGCTTGTAAACAAGGTGCACTTCATGACATGTACTTCACCTAAAAATCACTTGTTGACTTTTAAACTGACAGACTTGGCACAACTTGTCGATTTGTGCTCTTTGCAACAATGCATAATGCTGACAAACATTTTATCTTGATAATGCCTTGAGGATGGACCGAGATGCTAAGTCGCAGCTGTCAAGCACAAGCCCTACCTGCTAGCTACTTCAAGGAGTAGGGCTGGTCAGGGCATGCATGCTGGGGTCTATTGCGTGCCACTACGAGGCTCTATTCAATTCTTGTAAAATGACAGCGTGGAGTAACAAAATTGACCGTGGCGGCGGCGGCGGCGGTCGCGGCGAAAGAATAAACACCTACTGCTCGCGGATGTCGTATGAGCAGACTACAGACGGGCCCGCTGCGCGCCGCCATGAACCCCTCGTTGTACTTGATGATGTTCATCAGTGGAGGTATCTGTGGTGAGGAGCGAGTACCTGAGCGGATGCAAGGCGACGCAGGAGACGGGCCCGATGCGCGCTGCCATGAACCCCTCGTTGTACTTGATGATGTTGAGCTCACGGCCCTTCAGGTCGTAGATCGGGATAGACTGGTTTGAGGATCCTCTGTCAAGGGATAGACAATACTTATTTATTAAGTAAAGTAAGGTTTATTGCATCAAATACATGTAAATAAGGTACATAGGTGGTGTATGTTTAGTAAATACACAATGTATTTCTACCGTTGCGGCGTGCAAAATCTTTGTACAAATTGTCAATTAATTTAAATGTTATTTAAATTAATTGACTTTATATGGTATTTTGTAGATAATACATAATAGGGTATTACAGCCATTTTTGAAAGAAGAGCAGAATAGTGTTAGCTTTTTGTAAAAAAAAATACTGATTATGTCTCTCTCGTCGTTTGGTTTAAAACCAATTTTTTAGTTTCAAGATAAGATAAAAAATCTGTTCTTGAAAGAAAAATAATGAGTTGTTCGTGTATAGTGAGAAGGAACTAAAGCAGTGCCATTTTGACAAGTCCTGATTGACCCTTTGACGGGTTCATGATGTTCATTCATTCTGATGCGACTCTATGCCCTATTTCCAAGTGTTTTTACGAGGGTTGCAACAAATTATAAACTTGTAAGCAATAGCTTGTGTGAAATAAATAAAAGAACAATACCCTGCGATGATGTTGGCGGTGGGATGGATGGCGAGCGCGTTGAGCGGCGCGCCCGGCAGCCGGAACGTGGCGCGCGCGGCTAGCTTGCGCGTGTCGTACACGCGGACTTCACCGTTTGAACTGAAACAATAACTGGTTTAGAGAAAAAACACGACAAAAGAAAAACGCGGGGCTTGTATGATCTGCAATAGTACATTGTTCATTGAGGTGAGAACCTGCTTGATTCCTATCGAGTGTGCTATTTGGACTTAAAACAGACGAGTTAGGAATCGCACTTTCTCCCGAGTGATACATAGAAAATTATGAGTCCGAAATTAAAAAAATAAATAACACGTTAGAAATGGATTTCCATACACTTTCCTCTCCCGCTAAACGCATGAGAATTGTCATTATTCTTTCCCGATCAATTTAAACACAAATTTGCATCGACAATATGTTTCTTTGCTGATTACACTTATGGTTTATAATATCGTAAGTCAACATGAGATGTAAAGCGATAAGTACCACCCAGTCACGAGCGTGTAGACATCAGGCTTGACGCCGGCCGCCAGGATGGGCGCCTGGTGGTCGTGCAGCGCGAAGGCGGCGCCCCCGCGCTCGTCCCACGCCCGCACGGCACCCTCCGCGAACCCGCAGACCACCAGATCGCCGCCGTCGCTGTCGCCGTAGCCGCCGGTGCCGTCGCCGCGCCAGAGCGTTGTTACTGGAGACTCCGTCTCTGTGAGAGACATTTATAAGAGTTAGTGTAGTTTGCGCTGAAACAGAGATGACGCCCTAGGAGACTTTGATTTGGGGCGCGTCGTTATCTCTGCGAAGTTCGAGCCAGCGAGTTCGCTTGCTTTTCCTGTTACTCGTACGTTGATTGACCTGCTTGTACTTTACTTTACTTTTTTAATTTGTGTATCGCTGTACACTGGTGGTCACCTGTCTCTATATGCGCTTGCAGCAGCTCGGCGTGCGCGTCCCATATCCTGACGGCGGCTGCGTGGCCGGCGACGGCCAGCGAACGGCGCCACGCGCACCAGCGGACCAGCGTGGCCGGCGCGTAGCCACCGCTGTTGCCAGTCAGAGGACTGCTACTGCCGCTGCCCACTAGACAAACATACAATATTCATATGCACAGAACATCAGTTATCTAGTACCCATAACACAAGGTCTGCTTAGCTTGGGGCTAGATAATGCTGTGTGAATTGTCCAGTATTATTTATTTATTTATTATTACGGTACCGACCGGCGTTACATGGCGTACTGTAAACTACTTACACAGATCATGTTCCTGCAGTCAGTACGGGGAAAGAAGGCGAGAGCAACGACCACCGATTCGGATTTTAACACACGGCGTAACGCTCACTGGGAATGGTTTATTACACCCAGTACCCGGCTTTATAGTTCATCAAGGCACACTAGAAAGATGTACACTTTAAATAATACACAAGCTTTACTACATCATAGGTAGATGTCGCTGGTAAAAGACGCTAGGCCGCGGCTTGTGTCTTCTCCGTCCCACCGATGCACCCTCTGCATCTGTGTTGCCCTCTTAGAAAGGTTTCCTCCCCTTTTTACAATGTGAACTGTACTCACATGCAAGGCAAGTGAAGTGTCACAAGCCCCTGCCTGTGAGAATAAGGAGGCTCCGTGAAAGATTACCCAATACTCACCGTTTTAAAGATTTCTCGTAGATCAAATACAGATCAAATATAGGTAATGAAACTTATAACAAAATATGACCACTACTTGATCTACACGATCAAATATTTCATTTTATAATTTAGTGGTTTTATAATAAAACACTGTAGAAAATACAAACAGCGAGCGCGGGGTTTTAACCCTTACAGGAAACAGAATATCAAACCATCAAATGAATAAAAAAACATTAAAACCACTACTTCAATATCATAATTATCTTTCCTTTAAAATATAAGGAATTTCGTACTTTTTATCAGATTCAATACCATAATAACAAAATCATAAAAAAATACATATTTTAGCGCCCTGCGAAACAATTGTTTCAAATTTATATTTTTCCAAAACAATTTCAAATTTATTGGTCATGTTTCGTGATTTGTTTCATAACTTACATTAGATTCATTTTGGAGAAATATTTTAAGGCGTTACCCCGACCCAAACTCACGTCGCCATATTTTATCTTGTTGTTACGTTGAACAAAGGATTTTTTTATATTTTTGCTATATTCGCTTGGAGCCAGATCAGGGCTTGGTTTTACGACTACGGTAGACTTGCATAAACCCTGATCAGGGGCTACCATAGTCGTAAAATTAACCCCTGATTTGGGTGCAAACGAGTAGGGTTAATCGGTGCGGACAGACTTGGGTATTGTTTCGGGGAGTCCCCTTAAGACAGCGTCATCCATAGGTCCCCGACATGGTATAAATAAAATCTGCATAAATTAATTTTTGCTGACAAGATCGATTGAGTATCATAACGATAACTCTCCATTGGTAAAAGTTCTGAATGTGTTAAATTAGCTTCAAATTTCACTAGAGAGACTACCAACCGATGACGCTGACTGTACCATATAAATGTATGATGTAGATGTGTGTATGCAATGAACTCACGATCGGCGTCAGTCTTTTTGGCGCGCGCCTGCGCCCCCTTGTCCTCTGCCGATGAGAACTGGTCCGTCACCAGCTGCGCTAGACCTGCCCAAACAACCAGCTGTCAAATACCTGGCTGACATTGACGTAACAGATTTAAGAAGAAAAGGAGCGCTGTTTCTGTTTCTTTCTTTTTTTGCTCGAAATTTCACACAGGGTCACGCTAACAACGAGCTATGGAACACGTGGGCAAAATGGACTTTGAAGATTAAAAGTAAATTTCTCTTTTTCGAATTAGTATTCTTAGACTTTTTTTACGTGATCTTTTCGCTCCAGAACAGTAAGCAATATGGGAAGTTTTGTGTCTGAGTCTCGGAGCCCAAGATGGTTCGCTGAGCCACAGAAAGTACGAGTTAGCTAGATGACATCTACTCACTTCTGTGGTTCTTTGCTTAAATTTTGACACACTTTTCTTTATAAAAAAAGCAAAACTACAATATATTTATATTACATTGAATATTGTGAGCATTTGGCAATCAAGTAAGACTTATTTTGAAATAAAGGAAGCGGCTAGTTAAGACAATTATTAAAACAAAGCTTGTTAGAAAAGAAACAACACTCAAGTCAACTCAAAACAAGAACAAACGTAAGCAGAAAAAGCGTTACTATCTAACTACCGGGCAGATCTACCGCAACTAAAATGTTAAGAACAAATGACAATTAATGAGTTATGGAGGAATGAACAAATGGTTCACAAGGGGGAAGCAACTACATACAGAAGGAGAAAGAGGACAAGTGATAACATATTAATACAAATCAATGTAACCATTTATTTAATAAATATTAATACAAACCTTACCGCAGATGCAGACTTGCGTTTTTGAGGCAATGAAATTGACCCGATTGGCTTCGCATCAACCAGTACCAGTTGAGCATAGTGCTGTCTACTACGAAGATGACAGCGCCGTTATAATAGTAGTGCATTAGTACCCAATAATACCGGGTTCCGGTAGTAACTTCTTAGTTTCCTAGTGTTATCTAGTTTTTTTTATGTTCTGGACGGTTTAATGGTCTGGCGAGAAAGTGATTTATTATCAGTTTTTACCAGCATATCTTTTATGTGCAGCCGGAACACCATGGGCGATCATGGGAACCCCTGAGGTAGCCTGGAGTTGATCACCGATTGATCATACGAGTAGCCTTACGGAAGAGGTCAGAAAGTCCGTGCGCTAAAACCTTGCTAATAAGGCTATCGTGGCGAACCCTATCGAAACCCTACGAGATATCTAGTAATAGAATGGCAGTAGGGAGTCACCGTTAGACCCTGCAACTGCTAAGAATTTACAGATTTTTTAGGCGCGATGTCGCTTAGCTCGTCCGGCCTAAGCAGGTGCCTAGATGAATGCTAAGAGCATGCATTAGTACTCACTAAGTAAGGGCTGCGCGGGCGGCGGGCGGTAGGGCGGCGCGCGGCGCGTGGCGAGCGCCCTCCAGGCGGCACGCGGCGCTGTCTCTCGCAGCTCCCACAGCGCGAGGCGGCCGGTGTGGGAGACACAGCACACGAGCGTGCGCGCATGCGCATTCACGTAGCACACGTCCGTGATGCGGCCCCATGCGCTGCGCCACGCGCCCACGCCTATGCGCGCCGCTGCGGCCCAGTCGAAGATCCTACAACGATAGAGGAAGCATTGACAACTGCGACTCCGTCACTAACACACATGTAGACAAGACACACTACACATGAGATACATTGACGTATATTGGGGTTTCTTATTGGATCTTAGAAAGGCCATCGATACTGTTTAAGTGCCTCGCTTGTTCACACAATTCGAGAAAACATACGTGTGAATGGTATCCATTTCATATTTTCCGGAATTAGACGTCTAAATGCTCACAATCCGTCGATATAGAAAATCACAGAAGACACGAGTTCATTTCATTTGGTGGTCCACAAGGTAGCGTATTAGGAACTACATTGTTCATAATCTTTATTGACGAAACGTAACAGAACACTACCACACTGGAAAATCATTACGTAGGTTATAGAGTGAATGAAGTGGGAGAGTGGACTCACACATAGTTGTCTTTGGTGGCGATGCAGGTATGCTGGTCGTAGGGGTGGAAAGTGATGGCGCTGGGAGGCAGCGGGCAGCGCGAGTTGAACATCTGCTGCTCCATGCGAGGCTCCGGAATGTTGCGAAGGGCGGCTGGAATCAAATCACATTCCAATTACTATTGATAATTTATAAAAAAAAAATCCTTTATTATTAAATATTACAGGTAAATCTGTGATCTTTCCAGGGCATTTATATAATCATCGGTCTAAGCTAAAAATATCGAAATATTACAGCACGGAATCGCAATAATCATACATCTCAGTAATTAACTGCTTGCCTCGGTGAATGTCGGTGGGTCCATGAGTTCGCGGCGGCGGCATCCCGAAGAATCATTATCATTATTCAACAATGATCTGTCTCTAAGATATGTACATATAAGTGTACCTGCGGCCTCCGCCCTCAGACTGCGGTTCCGTTTCCGGCGCCACACGCGCTCGTGGTGCGCTCGACTCTCGCAGTCCCCCGCCGCTCCCTCCTCGCCCCCCTCAGCGCGGGAGAAGGACGCGGAGGCCCACTCAACGAACTGCGTGTGGACTATCTGCTTCTTTAGGTACGTTTGACCTGGAATCAAATTTACATTACTAGCATTTATCTACAGCTACGTAAGCGTTTTTCGATGGAAATAGAAGTTATTCCAGATATAGAATGGACAGGAGGCCTCTGCCCCACGTCGAATCCAATAAGCTGATAAGAAAAGCTTTTAAAGCAACGATATAATTTTAGAATAAGTGTAATGCAGCGGCGATATGGACGAGCTCGCATTGTCGAATAGACAGCCGTTGCCGAGTGACAGAAATCTAGCCATAACCTAAAGAATGAAGAACTAGCTACCGATAGAAGGTGAGTTTTATGAATGTTTCAAGAGGATACGCACTAGAGTTGCTGGAGGTAGAGTCTCGTTCTCTCGGCGAGTCGCGCGGCACCACAGAGTCTTCCGATATCGTGAGAGGTAGACCGGATTTCTGCCTGCGAGGACCTGAACAAAACTTTCTAGTTTACATCTCGTCTTGAACTTGACGAACTCACGAGTTTTGACGTTTCTGGTCTGCATGATGATTTACAATACAATACAAAAACACTTTATTGTACACCAGAAAAAGAACATTACAAAAAGACATTACATGAGACAAGTACAATTAGTGATTAGTGATTTAGTGATGGTTTTCACCAAAGATCAGGCAGGACCTCTAATTTTGATAACAGCATCAGCCTACAGCCGTCATCCCCTCTGGCTGGAGCGCGTCCTACACCACGTTTGTCCAGTCTCACAGAACACAGTTACTCCAGCGTCTGTCGTTTCTTCGTGAGATATGGCCGGCGCATTGCCACTTCAGCTCGCTAATTCTTTGAGCCCCATAACGATGAATGTGCCATCATAAAACTCACCATGTGGTAGCGTTCTGGAGTGCTCGTGCAGAGGGGAGGGGTGCGTGTTGGGTGAAGGGGGGAGGCTGCTGCTGCCGCCCGCGCTCCGGTTTTCTACCACCACTACATTGTCAACCTAGAGACATGGAAATAGGGTTCAAAATTGTATGACACATTCACATTAACACAATAGTATAATTAAACAGGGCCTGCGACAGTTTTGGAGTAAGGTTTTGGTTTTGGAAGGTAATTTAGTTTCTTTTTAATGTATTTTTGTTTTTTATAAAGAATAAGTACTTCAAGTAGGCATGTTCTGTTTATAACTTTATCACCAAATTGTATTTGTGTTTATTACACCTAATTGTTTTTTTTCCTAATATTAATGATTACTAGTAGTAGTTCAGTTATTTTTTACTAACTATAAGTGGAAACTGTTGTTAGTTTCATTTGTTCTAGCCTATGAATCTATTGTTACTTAAACATAAGCTTTTTGTTTCCCAAATAAATAAAAATAAAATAAATAAATAGATCCTGAGCAGCCCAGCTGAAATTGTATTGTACCGAACCAGTTGAACAGCGCAACGGGGAGGTTTGTGTTGGATGTGTGATGTACCTCCATAACCTGGCTCGAGTAGCGAAGTAGTCATTTGGTACAAAAAAGTATATGATAATATCGTCCGCCATCTTAGATATTCACAAAATAACATTGAGTAATTTCTCACTATTCTGCGTATGGTATGGTTACTGTAAACGTAGCTATGTACAAGGTCTATTACCTCCTTTACCTGGTTGGCGATGTAAGTGATGATATCGTCCGCCATTTTAGAAACCTGCGGATGCGGCTCGCTCTGCATGCTCTCAAGCGTGCTGAAAAGCTTCATGTATACTGAACCGAAACCTGGGGACAGACAATACTTCTGTTATATTTCGCTTAGGAAATGCCGTTTTACCAGCACCAACTTATTTTTATCTAAGTTTAATGAGTCCGGGCCATCGATCAAAAATGTCCGGCTTTGCCGGCCCCCCTTAGATTCACAATGCGCACGCCACAACCTTCAGTAGCAAAAGAGAAACATTTTGACATGTTGGGAAAGCTTTTCAACTAGTGTCATTTTAGCGTTCAGACAAAAAGCATGGGTACAAAAAATGCAAGAATCACTCGTCCAAAGTGCTGAAAAAGGATGGAATTTCTTATTTTCAGTAAGTTTATATATATTTTTTACCCGTATATTGAGATGTGAGTCATATACTTGTGAAATCAGCATAAAATATTGTTGTTTGGTTTGCCTATGTTAAAATATTAATTTTGTTCTAAATTGATAAATGGAGAGGCTATTTCTTCTAATTTTTTTTTTTCATTTATAGTATGTATTAATATATTTTTCATAAAAATAAGTTTAATATTACTAGTTGATGATTTTTAAAATAATTAGTTGGCCCGCTCTAAAATTTCATTTGCGTAGACTCTCTAATAAAAGAAAGACTAGGTTCTTACCTACCTACCAGAAGTATGAATTTATAAAACGTTTATTTTTTTCCCGTAAAAAAAACTCGTGCAAAGCCGCAGACAGGAACCAGTTCTTTTTAATCTAGAGTGCCTGCCTGAAATTGTATTGTAAGTTTAAATTATTGTATGCCTGAAATGACCCTTTTGTATTACACCTACCGTTGAGACACCAATTTATAGTTTCATCAATAAATGATTCGTTATCTTTACCTGAATTCTGTTAATTAATCCTTATAGAAAATAAACTGAGTAGGTAGGTATATAATTCTCAGGTAGGTACCTACCTACTTACAAAATAAAATAAAATGAATTCGACTCCACCAATCTCTTGTTCCGTATGGAAAAAACTTGTCAGGCTCTGCGCAAACTGTCTGCGTCAAAACAAAACGAACCCAATTTTGAGTGACATTTTTGTAAGGCTCTAGGTATCTTCGGGGGAGGCCGCGAACTCCTTATTTTTGATCGAAGGTCCGGGCCCGTACTGATAACTCGCTCGATTTCTTCTAACCTAGTTCTTCCACCACCAACCTAGGGTCGTAGTTAAACCGCTTACATTCATAATGAATCATCGTTCATTTGCAGACTTGACACGGTCTGAAGCTTTCGTTTTTGTGGAATAGGGTACCTCCGCATTTGAACTGAAGATTTGTCCTCGTGCATCTATGTGTAGAGATCCTAATGTATATTTTTACCAATGGCGGGTAGTTGTAAGGCAGGGGCGCGCGGCGAAGAGGCGATGGGGCGCGCGCCCGCCGCCAGGGCGTCCTGTCCGGGGTCCACTCGCACGCCTTTCTTGTTTCCTTCTCTGTAATACAGATGCCCGAAATATACTTAAAAATAAACCTTGCAAGTTCTGCCTCGTTTAATAACTCAGCTCCATGAAAACGTTACATCGAACTTAGCTAGCAAAAACCTTTCGTATGTGACGGTTACATCACTGACGGTTGTAACATGTGACGGTTACAACATTGTATGTAACATTTGTAAATCCGTGCAATATTAATTGACCTAGCGAGCAAGCGTCTCTGCATCAACTACTTGCAATAGTATGAATTTTGTCAGAATGTACGTACTCTTCTGCAGGTCGTATTTTACGACCGATCTGGACGAAACTTGGTGTGCAGATTCAACGATTTCATAGAATTTTTTGGGGTTTTTTGATTAAAGGCTTAGTTCCTCCAAAAATGGGCAAAAAGGGGGCTATCGAATACCTCCGCTTTAAGACATCTAATTTCAATTATTTTTTTAATTGAAAGGTAATAATTTGCTCTCATAAAAAAATTGTAAAGATCCGATGAGGATTTTCGCCAAGACGAGCAAAATAGCTCTGCAAAATGCAATTTAATATTTAATTTAAACACCGCCTAAAACGCTGGCTTATCGAGCAAACTTTTTACAGCTATGACGAGTTCATAGGCTCAAAATGACATTATTGTATTTAATTATTTTTTATTTCTATTATGAATGTGACTTTTTACGTATCTACAAGATATCTTTTTAATATATTTTTTCTTCTTTTAACTGTGTAATAATAATTAATAATTTGGCTACAATGTAAAAAATTGTTTAGCATAGGTACCTATGTGACCAGACAGAATAATAATCAGAATAATCAGAATAATCAATTTATTGGTAATAATATTATGCCGGGTACAGACCAAGCCTGCGAGAGCGAGCGAATTAATGCCGGGTACAGACCAAGCGAGCGAGAGCGAGCGAATGCAAACGATTGGGATTTGACAATCGGTACGTTCGTTCCATATTGCTTTGATGTAGCGACAGCCGCCGGAGCACGGCCGAAGACGAACGAAGGCCCTTGTTTGGACTCGCTTGCTTTCGCAATGACGTCCACACTGGTAGTTTTGTGTTCGTTCGTTAGCCTTCGCTCCCTTGGTCTGTACCCGGCATTACATGTCAGACAGAAAAAATTATTATTATCGCTAAGTTGCTAAGCTATAAGTAAGTAATATCATTTTTTAATCTTATTATGATTTCATTACAATATAAAATTCAAATATTATTCTATCTTTGGTATATACTCGTCCACACTGTAAAACGCCCTCTCGACGAGCCAAGATTTAAGGCGACGCTTAAATGATGACAGACTAGGAGCAGTGACTATCCGATCTGGCAAGTTGCCACTTATTAGAACATCTTTGTAAGACTTCGAGAGTGTATAAGTATAACATATTCTACCCCAGAGATGAACACGCTCAAACACTTAGGTCTACTTGAATGTCCATATTATTATGAGTGTACCTTTCGCTGCGTCGCTCGCGTTCCTGAATGTAGACCGCGATGAAGTATTGCTCGAATATCAGCACCAGCCATTGCAGAGCTGTCGAAGAGATAAGGAATTATGAATGTGCATTATAATATTGCGCGACAGTTTTGCAGATTGCAGTTTTTTCATTTGGCGCTGGATGCCAAATGAAAAAACTGCTAAATGGACCCACTAACATTGCACCAAGCAGTACATGTCATGTATGGACATGACATGTACGGCTTGGTGCAATGTTAGTTAGTGTTAGACATGGGTCTATGTCACTAGATCGCGATATAAAGAGTTCAAAAGTGACCATAAGGTGGTTCGTCGCGGGTTGGCGCGAGATTCCATTTTTTTGAGGTTTTTACTAAAAGTAGACTTTATTTTCCCAAATGCTCCCAAAATACAAATGGATCAAAGTTGGTTTTATCATGAGTTCGTGACAAATTACTTTTTCGCTAGTTTTATTGCTTGTGGAACGCAGAAAACATTAACAACCCAAAAAAAATTAATCTTGCGTCAACTCGCGACGAACAACCTGAACCAGCAAGTTCTGCAACATACATCTCACTGACATAGAAGAAACCAAAAGCAATAACTGTAGAACGAAAGTTCTTGGGCCTGCGGACCGGGAGGGTCGGGCCTGTGGACCGGGAGGGTGGGGCCTGTAGACCGGATGGGTCACCCCTGACCAAGATAGAAGATCTTCCTTGGCTACGAATTCTATGGTATTCTACCGTTTCTCCCCGAAATATACATATTTGAAATGTATTTATTTTGGAAACAAAAAGATTTTATTGAGATAACAATAGATTCTTAAATTGTAGCAAATGAAACTATAGAAAGTTCCCATTGATAGAAAAATATTAGTATGACAGTTTGCAAGTGCAATTTACCTGCAAGTATCTCAGCGCGCACTAGAGTGGAGGCGTCCAGAGACACGCGCGCCGCCAGTGTGATGCCGACCTGCTGGTTCAGCGCGTTGGCGTGCTCAGACTTCACGCCGCCGCCCGCCACGAACGCGCCCAGCGCGAACGCACACGCGCATCGAACCTGGAGACAACAACAGGTTTTACATTCAAACATAATGAGCCCACATAACGTACTCGCCGAAATGTAGGACACGTCGGATGGCGTGGCGTACGTGTGTCTCTATCTAGAACATCTGTTTAGATACAAATTCAAGCGTCGAAATCACGTAATTCGTCGCGTACCTACACTTTAGCCAAACTCTCAGAGGCACGGAATCTTGGCCAAGCTCGAATCGCGAAAGCGCGTTGTACACTCTCCACAGACGGCCAAGAGCGATGCACGCCCATCGAGCGAGATCTTCCGCTGCTCTATACCTCTCGTCCTTACCTCCGGGTGGCGATGTTCTAACAGTGGATACAGCTTCTCGTGCGCGAGGTCCCTGACGCCGGCCCAGCGCGCCGCGTCGTACCCTCTCCACAGGCGGCCAAGAGCAATGCACGCCCATCGAGCAAGGGACGTGTTACCGTCGTTTAGCTGCTCCAGGCAGATTGAGATCATTGAACCCTGCAAGACAATATAGGTCAAACAGCGAACGTAAGCTCAGATGCTATAGACAATCTCAAGACGAATAACAGTTTAGTTAGGACCTAGATACAGCGCAGGCTTTGGATCGGGTGTGGCACAGAGGACTTTTGTAAAACTTGTCACCTTATGGAATGTCTGTGGGTCAGAGTGAAAGGATGATGTGAAAGAAAGCAACAGAAGCATTAGCTCTGATCAAAGCTCCTAGTAGACTACGTTTGGCTCTGATAGATAGTCTCGTCATTCATCTTTATTCTCTACTAAGAATATTATTGTTATTTTTCATCTTTCTAAATTTTGTCTAAGGTCCGGATGCAAAGCAGATGGAATTTCGTACAATGACCTCTCTGTCTACTGACAGTGGTCTCAAACAATTTTGCATTACCGGCATGGTTTATAACAAATATTTGAAAGAGAAAAAAATATTTACTGGCTTATTAAATACAGTTACGTATAAAAATCGAGTTATCAGTTCAAAGATCTTTATTTTTCTCATTTACAACAAATATGCTACTTACATGAGAAACTTAAACTAAGTCTATAATTATGTTATTTTTCGTCTTTCTAAATTTTGTTTAGTAGTGTTGGGTTCTAATAGTAGACAAAACAAGATGATCACCTCTTCGTCTAGTGTATTTACTGTGTAGTTGGCTTTTTTTGATGAATGTGATATTGGTATGAATAGTTTTGTTAAGGATTTTACGTATAAGTAAGCAGGTTGTATAGATATATAGTTGTTTAATATTCATTAGTTTCGTTTCTTTATAAATTTTTACAGTAGGAGTTAGATACGGATAGTGAAAAAGAATTTTAATAATTTTGTTCTGTAGTCTTTGTAACTCGTTTATTTTATAGGTTGGCGCGTTACCCCATATTTCTATAAGGTATGTTAGGTGTGATTTTACCAAAGAGTTAAAAAAAACAGGTGTAGGTTAAGAGTTATCATTTTATTAATAACTTATTTGGTAGAAATAAAAAAATTATGATTCATAAATCAGACTCCGATTTCTCTGTTACTGAAAGTTAAAAGATCTCTATACAATGAAAACAAGATAGCAAAAACTAACAAACAACAACAAACTAAGATATTATAACTAACCCGTGACTGTGCCTGAAAACTGAGCGATCACTAATGCATCCCAAGATGGAATGTCGTTCGTTCGTTAATTAAAAATTATTAAATAATGTGATATTTCTTCAAGGCCAGTCGTATTAGTTATGAAAACTAATTTTAAAGTTTGAATACAATAATGCCGCGCCAAAACGATAATCTCTGTCATGGCTACCGTGTTCCAAGCTATGACGTCACCCTGCCACACCACACCTAACAAGAAGAACTCATTGACACTGTAATCTGAGGATGTGTGACGTCACTTGCGATCCAACCAAACACATAGCGTTTTCGGTCACGTGATCATATATCAAGAAATGTGTAATTTTAATCCCATTTTTTTACATAAAAAAGGCATAGGTATTTTTAATAAAAATCACCTGATTACGGTTTGTTACGTTGTCACTGACAAGGATGATGAAAACAATTTCGAATTTATTTTTAAGGCGACTAGTAAGGCAAATGATCTTGGACATTTCCGCGCGCCTATATGCAGCAGAGTGCTTGTTTTCGATTCAGCATACCATGTAGTGCCCTAATCAACCAAATAATACGATCCTCTGCGGTTAGGTGACGAGTAACTGGTCAGGTTTGTATCACAGATTTTGTAGGCAAAAATACGTTTTTACGTTTATTATCGTTATTTTGACTGCTTTTCGACGATAATGGACCTCCAAGAAATAGGTATGAACTATGTGAATCACTATACTAAATTTGGTACTGATCGAATTTGAGACACTGATAAAAAGTGGGTTCGAAGCAACTAAACACACACTATAACTAACACTAAACTATAATTAACGGCAAACATTTGGGACCGCCAAGAACTCCTTCAAGATAATAATATGTGTTACAGGATATATACATTTCTAAACTCCACAATCAATATTTTTTTCAGAAAACGGGTTCAAAAACACCTAATTTTCATGTTTTTGCCTTTATATACGCCTTAATGTAGTCAAATAGCCTATTCCAATGCTCTTAAGTTTTTTTAGTAGAAGTTCATGACTAACGGTGTCAAAAGCTTTCTGCAAGTCAATGAAAACCCCTAAGACAACATTTTTCCGAAAAATATGATGCTTTATTATTGTCACCAGATTGATACTAGCGGATAAAGTATTAGATTAGGCTCTTAACCCATATTGGCATTCAGAAATGAAATTAATGGAACTTAGATATAATAAGCCTTCTCGAGAATCTTTGACATCACTGGTAATACTGAAATCGGGCGATAGTTGGACGGATTAGTTTTAGCTCCGGATTTATAGATAGGGCTCACTGTGGCAGTTTTTAAAGTTTGTGGTAATTCACCAATGGCAAGTAATTTATTTATAAAGATAGTTAATTTGGGGAGTATCAATTATTTTATGAATTTGATAGATTTAGTAGTAATTCCATGTATTCAAGCATTTGAGTTAGAATCTAGTTCACTTATAATTTTGTTGTTATATTTCTGCTGCATATATGACATCCCGACGACATCATTCCGAATTCCACCTGAGGTGATCTTAACCTAGTTTTTAATTTTATAACAATTTTTAAAACATTCCCACTATTTACACACACACGGACAGTATTTCTAACCTGCAAGGCAGCTTCTTGTCCAGCAGGATAGTTGTCCACGATGCCAGCTAACACGTAAGCCGCTAGCGTTCTGTGCTCGCTCTGTAAATAAACCACAAAATTCATATCTATTAACCTACACAGTATAGCAGTCAGAAATACTATTATTATTTTGATGACCACTTATATTTTTCCACATTTCGAGTTCGCCATCTACTTTTAGATCTGCCGCACTAGCTGCGTTAGCTGTATTCGGCCGTTCGTTACTCGGTGTAGGTTATTATTTGATTATTTGAATACTTACATCTACGGTGGGGTCCTGTAGTACTGATAGGAAGTACTTGTGGCCCTTGGCATTGACTAGATCCAGTTGGCAGGACTGGGGACAAAAAGCATTGTTAAGAAATTGAACTTTGATAAACATTTCACGCATCATATAGAGTGCTTGTGTTTGGGAGCCATGTGAACTATAGGTACTACCTACTCCGCTAATTTTTGTTGTCAATACCTACCGTGAAACAGAAATAATTTTACAAAAGAGAAAATTTCACAGATCAACCTAATTCAAATCCGTAATATTCCAGGAAAAAACTTTGGAACCCTCTAAGAAGATAAGTTATATATAAATAAGTTATTTATTACTAATATTTTGTAACATGTCAAAATACTATTTTGTCATTATGGAAACTATGACCCAAATAGCAGTGGCCCACCCGGGCTCATGTTGAAGCTTTACCTAATTCTAAGACCTTTATTGTACAGCATGATGGCAAATAAAAATCTTGAATCTAGAAATAATAATAATGCTGGACAATCCACTCAGCATCATCTAGCCTAAAGCTTAGTAGAGCTTGTTTTATGGTTACTAGATAGATAACTGATTAAAATAAAATGATATAGATAGAAAGCCCCCATAGAAATGTTATAATTTAGCAGAGACTCACCGGGTCCACAGCAATGATCCTCGCCCAGATATAAACCATAGAGGCCCTCAGGTTAGGCGCAGACGCTTGCAGCAGCTTCAGCATATAGGGGAATATTCCCACATTTAGCACCGCTCTGACCGCCCTCGCTCCTAGCGCTAGGAACCTACAGAGGAGCTGCAAGGCACGGAGACGGTGGAGGGTTGACAGCAGCACTTGGAGCACCATTGGCAGCTGGGCTGGAGGGGGGCGGATGCCGCCCGTGCCGCCTAGTTCCAGCCACACCTGGAAAATAGAGGTCAGTTGCAAAAGGGCCTAGTTAGAGCCAGACTCTTGAAGATCCGAGAAGAGACCTACTCGTACATGTCAGTTAGAAAAGGTAATAATGAAATAGTAGTTGTGTATCTAGACAATGTAATGGTAAGGTAAATATTGGCCAGATATTTATATGCTACGCAACGCCTTTTTTTTAATTCTCAAACTATTGCTTCTGTCTGGAATTACCCCAAGTAACAACTCTCTTTTGTCGGTGAATCCACTATCTGAACAACCTTAGCTAACTTTCACATTCATGTTTTTGATTAGATTTCATTGATTTTTGACAAGTTTAAATAGGTCGCTATTTTATTGTTTAAATTTCAATCTGCAATCAAGTCCCACATGTAAATTTGCTCTATGTAGGTAAATTTGCTCTATGTCACTACCGCGACCTTGAGCTCGTACATTTTTACCAGCGACATCTATCGAACGAATGTTACTTTCATTGGGATCCGGGCTTTGTTTACCCGATAATTTTTTTTTTCATACATTTTTATCGATAATTCCAAAACTAGTAATTATAAATAATTATTTTTGGTAGGTAGTTTTTATGCCGAAGTTGTTTTTTTAATTGATACCAAATATGACTTTGTAGCCTGATTTTATTTATTTTGCCCCTTCTTTGGCTGTATGAGAGGGGTCTTTTTTATTGAAGTATTTGTATATACTATTTCCAGTTTTGGGTCATTATGCAAAATTGCAAGCCTATGTTTGATAATGTCTGAGGTATAGAAGGACCAAAAGCGTGTCCAATGGTTCGTGTATATACTCACTGCTATTGCGTCGCCCGTTTTATTCCGAACTTGGCTGACGCTCTAGTGCGCGTCTCAAACTCATTGTAGTGGGCTCATGTTAAAAACAGTTACAGTTAGTTTTTTTGACTAGATTTCTGCAATCAACAGAAAGAACGACACTGTTTACACCTGAAAAAATATCCTTAGTCTGCAGAATTTAGAAACCTGGTGAAGTATTGAACCTGGATCATTTCAAGCTGATTCTGGAAACCTAGATGCCAACCAGCCACCAAACTGGTTGGTTCTGAAAAGTCCTATTTAATCCCTCGATGAGTACGTACCTGGAATGCCGTCAGCTGATCGCGGAAGAAGGCGGAGTGGTGGTAGAGCGGCGGCTGGTGCGGCGGCGGCGCAGGCGCCAGCAACGCCGGCAGCTGGGCCAGCGCTAGGTCCAAGGTGTGCTCCCAGGCAGCCCAGAGCGGGTGTCGCGCTAGCGAGGGCAGCGCGGGGGAGGACACTGGGGTGCAGTTGTACGACCTGGAGGAAACAACATTACTTGTAACACTATAATATAGATTAATAGATGGATGGATGTTTGTTACTACTCCACGACAAAACTACTGAACGTAACGGCCTGAAATTACAAGTAATTGCAAATTGCAATTGCATACAAGTTGCATACAGTTGGAGCTGGAATAAAACATGGGCTACTCTTTATCCCATAAATTAGTTCACATAATAAGAACATTAAAAAGTTTCCAAATAATAATAATAATATTTAATAATAATAATATTTATTTATTTATAAAAGTATACATAGTTTAGTAAATATTGCACCATTAAACCAACGTTGGTTTGTAGTGGTGCTCACACTCGTAAAGAAACAGTGCGTGCGAAGCCGTGGGCAGAATGTATGTAATAAGCCGGCTATCGATACGATGAGACTGCCACGCGAGGCAGCTACGCTATGTGAAGACGTGTTAGGCAGTACAATAATCATTCGTGCGATCCTACGAGGTTCGGTGTCAAAGCGCCCTCAGATGGACTCGTTCAGCTGACGGGGACGCCTCGCAGTCTCAGCGTGACTTCATTATAGGCGGAGTTTCGATATTGCGTTACGCGATTGACGCGTAAGAATGGTTGCCCCCTTTTCCCTGTAAAGTTTTACTAATGATAACTTTCATAAATTAATTAGATGGTAACGAAAAAACAATACCTCATGATCCTGTCAGCGAGCAGGTAGTTCCGACAGAGACTAGCTGTGAGGAGATCAGCTCGGAACAGCTGCTGGAACAGGTCTGCCGGCAGCGAGCTCCACGCAATGGTGTCGGTGATGGCCGTGAAGATCCAGTTCAGTTCGCCCAGCATTGTGCGACGGTCGGTCACTTGCCCTGGGATCCTGAGGTAAAGATATCAAGTTAGAAGACATTTGTTATAATATAGTCTTGCAGGTCATGCTTTGTCAATAAACACTAAACACGTACGTTACATATACACCTATTCATCATCATCATCTGCAGCGGGATTTTATCCACTGCTGGTTATAGTAAAGGCCCCCTCAGTTTGTGCCATCCACCATGGTCCTGTGCTAGCCGCCTCCATTGACGCCCCTGATGCGGAATAGTTGTGACAGAGATTGAGGGGGTAAAAATAATAAAACAAATTAATACCTCTGTTGTCTTAGGACGCGAAAGCTTTGAAAGTAAGTTTTGGCCAAATCACCAGGTGGCGCGGCAGGCGGGTTGGTGATATTGTTGTTAAGTATTTTGATGGATGCTACTGCCTAGCCCCGTGTGTAATCCCCTAGTCGCCTCTTACGACGACGTCCCTGGGATGACTTTACTTGGATATAAAGGGGTCCATATTCTTTTTCGGGACCGCCACGGTGGCATTATATACACTACTCACTTGTCAATAAGGTCGTGTATATGATGCGGCGCGACCCTGGTCCGAGTCCGCAGCACGAACCACTTCATGGCCATCTTGACCGGGGTTGTCAGGCAGGCCGTGAACAGGTCTGCTGGTAGCTCCGGGTTCATGGGCAGAGACTGGCCGGCTGCGCAGGCGGCGAGTTGGATGCAGTTCTTGTACGACACTTGGGGGGTTGCGGACCCTTCTTCGGTTTTTATCTGTGCCTGGGGTGGATTGAGACGATTTTAAGACCAATTATTTTAATAATGTTCAATGGTTCTTTATAAATAACAAAGATGTTACATGTCTGGTCACATAGGTACCTATGCTAAACAATTTTATACATTGTAGCTAAATTATTAATTACTAGCAGCGCCTCGCGGTTTCACCCGCGTAGTTCCCGTTCCCGTAGGAATTTCGGGATAAGAAGTAGCCTATGTCCTGAAATTCAAATGACACACGATAGGAATCCGACACTTTCTCGCACAGGTGTACAATGTACTATTTTTTAATTACTTGCAAGAAAATAAAGTGAGACATTAGTATTTTTTTACGTAAAGTTTAATCTCTAATTTTGATCACGTCGTCGTGCTCTAAAGAATGATCATAATTATAATTTTTTCTTTTAAGCCTAATTTATGTCTCTGTTGGCCTCTGTGGCGCAGCGGGCGAGGGTCCGTTTGCGACTCAGGTGTTAACGGGTTCGACTTACGCCACGGGACTAATGTTTGTACGATATGCAGACTGAGGTGACATTTGTCTTTACAAGTAATTTGAACTTTGCATATCTACCGTCAATTATACAACTTTAATTATAAAGTTCCGTATGTACGCAGTAATCACTAACAGTGTCTTGATGGGTTGTAGCTATGGATTGCTGGGTGTGGGTGTGCAAATGTTACCTCAGTCTGCCTGTGACCATGGAAGCTGAAAAGCCTCCGAAACGTCAGGTTATAAACAAAATATAAAATATACGCGATCAATCCGCGGTTAAAACAGTGTTTTATTATGAGTTCTCGCGAAAATAACCTTAGCATATACTATGTTAACCAGTACGAACTGGATACGGCAAATAAAATCCGTCATCTTCTAAAAAACGATCAATGTAATGTATTATACAGTACCCATAGCACAAGCTCATCGAGGCTAGATGATGCTGTGGGGATTGTCCAGTATTATTTATTTAATTATCAGATTGCAAATAATGCTCCTGAGTACAGTTTTCATAATACAAAATGAGAAGACGGTGGCATACTGGGAAAGTGAACTAACCTCATACTCTCTGTCATGCTGGTCGGCGAAGATCTTGAAGTTATCGACGATGACGCCGGCGTTCGAGCAGTCGTACACATACAGGGAGGGCGCGCCCATCCAGGTCTGCAGGTCGTACATGGACAGGGGTATGTACTGGGTGTAGGCCTGTACAAAAACATCTTTTACTCAACCTACTTATATTATAAAGGCGAAAGTTTGTGCAGATGTCTATTAATGTGGAAGTCCATGTGGAATATAATATAACGCCACAGATTAGGTAATGTTACTTCGTCACATTTACCTTACTGACTCGTTTACATCAATCAACTTTGAGCCTTATTCCGGTGGAAATAACGTCCTTAACGCTCTGCTCACTGTGAGCGTGGTAGGTAAAAATCTGAACTTCATTCAGTTATTTGTAAGTCGACAAAAAATTGGCCCGCGCGTAACTATTTCTACGATGTCCGAGTGAAACAAAACGCATCGTTCATTTGTTCGGCTTACGACTGCCCTAGAAAGGACCGTCCTGAGGAGTAAGAAAAAGTTTTAAGTTATATACCTACAGGTATATAACTCAAAACTGAGCGCGAGTGACGGAGCACTGTTAACGCTACTTTTAATCCGTTAATAGCGCTTGCCAAGCCGCGCACGGGGATTCCTGTATGTTATAGTATAAGGGAATGCAATATGAACGTTTTAACAGTTAGCAAAAAATAGCTTTTTGCGCATCGAACCACAATTCCGCAAATTTTGCATCCAACGATCGTCAATCCGACCGCCCGTGCGTGAACTGATTGAGGTACTCTCCTGTTACGTACACAACAGAGGATTTTCTTACCCGGTTGAAGACCCATATCTCGCCCTGCGTGGTGGGCTTGGGCACGCCGTGTCCGTTGTAGTGGAAAAGGACTCGTTCATCTTTCGCATTGCGGCGCAGTGAACAGCATAGCTTTTTTACCTGCGACACGAGAAAAGTATGTGTTTAATATACTAGGTATGTTGCGATTTTTTGTAAAATACAGGACATTTTTCACAAAGTATCAGTCTCAAAGTAAGCAGGCCTTGTATTATGTATACTGATATTACGTTAACACCTAGTTGTTAAGAAAAGTTTACCTTCTCTTGTAAAGGATATCAACCCCAACACATAAAATAATAACAAGATTGGGCATCTATCTGGCTGATATGTACCTAATTACTCTTTTTATACATATTGTTAGTTTTGTTCAATAATTTTTTGCTTTTACTTTATAAAATCGTTGTATCTGTACTGTACTTTTAAGAAGCCATAACAGTTGCCTGTAAGATATTTGCCGAGAGGTAGAGATCCTTCGCGTCTATGACACAAGTTTCCTAAACTTAGTTAGAGATAATATTGTTATTGTACCAATAAAGTAAGACTAGTAAGTAAGACCTTCAGAAATAAATGATTTATTATTATTTATTATTAATACGCAGCAAATACCCAGACCAGGAACAAATATCTGCAGATCATACACATAGCTCTTTGTCCCGCGGCGGGAATCGAACCCGTTCTGCGTCTTCACTGAGGTCGACGTCGTATAAGAGAAACTACCGGGAAACTGCAAAAAGCAGACCAAAATATATAAAAATAGTGACTTTTTATTGGAGGCGAGCGCACTTCGGGTCTCTGAGCCATTTTAGGAACATCCACTTCCGATGATCTATTCTCCGATGAAGAAGTAAACCTAAGTATTAGAACGAAATTGACCTGTAACTGACCCGGATTCGCTGAATTCACATATGTATAAAATGATACCAATACAAACTTTTATCAGGTGACCCAGACCCACACGAACTGGATTTTGATAATATTCGACAATTTCCCGAGAATTTACCTACTTGAGAAGGTATTATTATTTATCTAGTACCCAACGAAACACAAGCTCTGCTAAGCTTGGGGCTGGCTGATACTCTTGAAAATATTTAGCAATATTTATTGTTTTAGGCAATTGAAGCAACGAAATCAGTCCTTATCTTTAGCTTTTTGCTTTATAGTGCGTTACCCGTACTGGGGTAATCATCTACGAAAACTTTTAATAACATCCCAAAAAAAAAACGATTTCGGCAGGATTCGAACCTGCGCCTCACCCTCAGTACAGGTGCGCTCTGACCAACTAAGAAACGAGATCGAAAATTTTTGGTATATTATTAAAAGTAATCAGTCCTTATCTCTTAAAATGACTTGATCATCAGCAACCTGACCAACTTCTCCCATTGATGGGTAAAAGGCCTCTAAAATGACTTGATCATCAGCAACCTGACCAACTTCTCCCATTGATGGGTAAAAGGCCTCTAAAATGACTTGATCATCAGCAACCTGACCAACTTCTCCCATTGATGGGTAAAAGGCCTCTAAAATGACTTGATCATCAGCAACCTGACCAACTTCTCCCATTGATGGGTAAAAGGCCTCTAAAATGACTTGATCATCAGCAACCTGACCAACTTCTCCCATTCATGGGTAAAAGGCCTCTAAAATGACTTGATCATCAGCAACCTGACCAACTTCTCCCATTGATGGGTAAAAGGCCTCTAAAATGACTTGATCATCAGCAACCTGACCAACTTCTCCCATTGATGGGTAAAAGGCCTCTAAAATGACTTGATCATCAGCAACCTGACCAACTTCTCCCATTCATGGGTAAAAGGCCTCTAAAATGACTTGATCATCAGCAACCTGACCAACTTCTCCCATTCATGGGTAAAAGGCCTCTAAAATGACTTGATCATCAGCAACCTGACCAACTTCTCCCATTGATGGGTAAAAGGCCTCTAAAATGACTTGATCATCAGCAACCTGACCAACTTCTCCCATTCATGGGTAAAAGGCCTCTAAAATGACTTGATCATCAGCAACCTGACCAACTTCTCCCATTGATGGGTAAAAGGCCTCTAAAATGACTTGATCATCAGCAACCTGACCAACTTCTCCCATTGATGGGTAAAAGGCCTCTAAAATGACTTGATCATCAGCAACCTGACCAACTTCTCCCATTCATGGGTAAAAGGCCTCTAAAATGACTTGATCATCAGCAACCTGACCAACTTCTCCCATTGATGGGTAAAAGGCCTCTAAAATGACTTGATCATCAGCAACCTGACCAACTTCTCCCATTGATGGGTAAAAGGCCTCTAAAATGACTTGATCATCAGCAACCTGACCAACTTCTCCCATTGATGGGTAAAAGGCCTCTAAAATCTTGTGCCACTTCACACGGTCCAGTCTATCTGGTCGCTAGCCCTAGCTTGACCCAGATTTGCCTGGGGCAAGCTATTGTGAACGTTACCTTAGCGCGATCCCACCTTGCCCCACTATGGCGGAGAATGTTCACAAGTGGGATTTTAGTGGGCTCAACAAACCCCTTCAGCACCTCCGAGGCGAAGGAGCAATATGATGGCACTTTCCGACCCCAAACTGAGAACTTATAGACTTAGTAGAGGCGAACCGAATTAGGAAGGACACATTTTCATGGAAATGTGCCTATACCATTACCACTAAAAACAATGTTTGTGCGTTATCTATCACACAGGTCGCCATTTAGCCCTCCAAACAATAGCGGATCGCCAAGGTCGCGACGCGAGGCCGCAGCGTAATTATACAGTCTGCTTAAGGCGTGCATGTATGCGAATTGACGTCAATTGGTTTAAAACCTTTTTTCTTCGCAACATTTATCGAAAAAGCTTCGACAACAAAACATAATCATCTATGCAATACAAGGCGTGTCCCCCTTGCTTCAAAAATAAAAAAACAATATATTTAAATATAAGAACAACGCCTGAACCAGCACCCTAATCAACGGCATCACATCTGACCACCATAATGCTACCCTAAGAGGCTGCGCAGAACAACACATCACAGAGCTTGACGCATGATAAAAGGAAACAATGGGGAAATGATCGCTGGACCAACTTCTTGAAACGACTCTCGCCTACACCAAATTTGCTTATAGTCAGAATAGTGATTGCAAATCAAAATGGAAAAATATAATGAACATACGCGCTAGAATATACTCGTTATACTCGTGCGAAGCCGGGGCGGACCGCTAGTTATTAGATAAGAAGCAATAAAACCCGCCAAGTGCGAGTCAGACTCGCGCACGAAGGGTTCCGTACCATTATCTATAAAAAAACAGCAAAAAAAATCACGTTTGTTGTATGGAGGCTCCCATACAACATGAATGATGAAAAGCGTAAAAATGTTAATTCCTTTATAATAGCTTGAGGCTATCGGAACAATTGATGTGACATGAGATTAACATACCTCTTCACTGGTGGGGTCCAATGACTGTTTGTAGCGCGCTCTAGGCTGCCAGCGCTCATACTGTGTCTGCAGTGAATTCCCAATTGTCTCTAGAGCTTTGCTGGGAGACAGTGACTGAGGATCTGAGAGGATTAGACGTAACATTGAGCACCTTGTTCATTACATAACTAACACCAGTGTTGTGTATTACATGCATATTTCTAGTTCCATTGCAATTAAGACAATAAGTAGGTTAATTTAAAGATGAGCCTGTAAGAGGATATTAAAAACAGTGTTTTCAGATATTACTAGAAAGATTTTCTCATTGTATATTTGAGGCTTACCAATCCAGCATTCAAGTCGGGCACACGGTTGTGTCTTGACCACATCCGGCGGGTCAACTCCCACATTCAAGCAGAGGACCAATGCCACACAATGTGTTTTGTACTGGAATTTTAAACAAATTTTATAGAACCTTTATGAATATGCATTTATACATATAAACAATCACAGTTAAAGATGAGTTGTAATGGTAAGATGCTTAACCTGTAAACTCGCATACGTCCAGCAGGTTTTGCCGCTATTACTTGCGCTCATCAGTGCACATATGCCCACTGATATTACCTTTACTAGTAAAATAGAAAATACACCTTTCTGGAACATAATCCAATCTTTGGCATGTTGACTTAACATGTTGATAGATTTATTTATTTATTATTTATAAATCTTATAGTCAGTGGTACCAGTGTTTTATTTTTGGTCTATGAGATGAAATTATTATCAATCCAGTGACCAGTAGATTAATTTAAATATTGTAGAAACTAATTATAGAATTGGGTAGGATTTATTGCAGGACCCTATTTGTAACACTCCTATTACTGTTTTCTCTGTCAATCCTATAAAATAGAGAAAATTGGGGAAGTCGTGTGTGTTTGTTGTTATCTTTACTGTTGTGGTCAAGGGAACAAGTTGACTTTTTGAGCAGGCTTTAGTATCATGTCTTACCTTTTCTTTTACTCTCCAAGAGTGCTCCACGCGTTCTACACCTTTAATAGTCTCAATATGCCTCGGTTTATCGAAGCTACAGGGTAAATCCCAATCTTCTGCGTCGCTACTAATCTTATTGTCACCCTGACCACTAATTTTGTCCCCATCTTTGACCGCGAGGTAAGGAGGCATTTCGGTCATTTTCAAACAACACTTCGACACAATTTTGTCAAATTATAATGTTCAAGAAGCCCGCACACTATACCAAAACATTGTAAAAACCTCAGAAAATCATGTGCGCGTCCATTTTTCACCACATGGGAGCAATTTTGTTGTTGTTTTTTATTTTTTTTCATTTTGATTGACAGAAACAAACAGGCAAGGCAGTGGCATTCCACCGACAGCCTTACACAGATAAAAACTAAGGGCTTCTACTACGCTATCAAACTGAATATAGTATGAATACTACGCGGCAGTTTTCTGTCTACAATGAGAGGTTTTCGTTTTACATTTTTAAAAAGAAAAAAATTAGTTCCATGTATCTCGATAGATGGCAGGGCTTCAACTGGGTTCCTACTTAGAGGAACAAGGCATTATGGTATGTTAATGTCACATGAAAGAAAACGTCAAAATGATAATCGGTCGGTCGCTTACCTTTCTACCGGTGTGAATGAGATGGGTATATGCACTAGCATATACCCATCTCATTCACACCAGAGAGAGATAAAATTATGCTTGTAGCATGAGAAGAAATCAGATAGAATGAATGTTTCTCTGTCACAACCATCGTGCCAGTTTTTTCATTGTTTATGTCTAAACAATGAAAAAACTGGCAAACAAACTTGATTTTTCAAATGCTGCAAATAAACAAAGAAATGTCACTATGAAAGTGACAAGACAGTGAAGCAAACCCTTGAATTTTTATGGATCATTCGTTCTTGCCCTCGGCTTTGCTTGAGCAGGAAATTTTCTTGAAGAAAGCTATAGGTATTTATTTTACTAAATCCATTCATCTCACAAGGCTCAATCTCACACGCTAGTTAAGCGTCCAGAGCTTTACACGCTGCGCTGCTGGTGGTCTTTTCTGAGAGTCATAATAATAAATACTAGGCTCACGCACCACCCTTCACTATGCTTGTACCTAACAACAAAGCAAAGCAACATTTGGTTGTGCCTTTCAGAGAGTAAATAAAACAAACAAATAAGTGCATTTTTTTTAATAGAGAAGTACTTTTAAAAGAAGGTTTATTCATAGGTACATTATAGGTATTAGTTTTCACTGCCTAAATTACTAATACCTTAGTCTTACAAAGGCATTATTTATTTGACATCAGAAATAAATATAAACAAATACATTTCTTGTTTTTTATTTCTTCGTTGCCTATAATTACAGCTGAATATCAATTATTGTCCTTTTCCCGTTGGAGTATTCAAGCCTGTTGTTAAGCGTTCCAAGAAAGCTTATTTCGATGACTTGACCTCGGTATCCACCCTTGTTTTTATTACTTTAAGGCCTGCAACAAAATAGCAAATATTTTACATGCAGATCACAGGAAGCTATAATGCCCTGATACAAGTCATTTTTCAGATGCAGTAGGTGTGCTTGGTTAACCACTAATTTGAGAAGCTCTAAAACGTTAAATCAAATCCTGACATTATGTTAATGTGCAGTGGCTTACAGCAGCGCAAACACAAAGTACTTTATATCCCACTAATATTATAATGGTGAAGGTTTGGATTGATGGATGGATGTACGTTACTCTCTACTCATATGAATAGATCTGTATGAAATTTGGCATAGCGATAGATTATAGTCTGGAATAACACATAGGCTGCTTTTTATCCTTTTACTTTTTTTAAATAAAGACACTAATAACTAAATAGACTTCTCTTTGAAATGAGGTAGATACTTAACTCAATTCTTACCTTTGTTAGAGCAGATAATTCATTTCAGCGAAAAAACGAATGGACGATTCTTCATATAGCAGAATACGTGAAATTGTCAATACTTTGTTAAAATTGGTTTTGCGACCTTTTTTTGGGCGAAGAAATTCTTCCTGTAGATTTGTGTTCTTTTATAACCACTTCTTTGCGATATTCCCAAGAGCTCGCCTGTTTTGTTGACACACGCTACCAATATTCACCTTTAAGCCAATTCTTGTACGTCTGCTTGTACACATTCATTACCATCAGTTTTTCATAGGCTCAGAGTCAGGCTCTTTATCATATCAGCACAAACACAACCAGTTATTAACAATAACTCGAACACAGCAAGATAACTTAATCGGGTAGAATATAACTTCACCAACAGCAAAAACCGGCGGCGCGGCGGCGGCGCAGCCAGAGAAAGAACATTCGATTCCAGAACTGACGAAGGACGGGAAACCACTAAAAACTTGAAGAAAATCTTGAATTTATTTTGGTTTCTCAAAAATAGGAAACGAATGTAGTGTTGCCACAGTCAAAATTAAAAAATTCCAAACCGAACTTAAATTTTGTCCGAAATATATGACTAAAAGATGTTTCGTAAAATATCCGGAAAACTGCAAAATGATATATTGCAAGCTGAAAATAGGAACAGTAATCACCTTTAAAACTAATATCACTAGGCATAAATAACGTATAAAATGTATAGGGTGTTTGTGACGCCTTCATTTATTTATATAATAAAGGTTTACCAACAACATACCTACCTACATACTTTTTCATTTACTTAGGTATTAAAAACTGAAATAGGTCCTTTTCTGATATGCAAGTTACTTACCTACTTACAGGTAAACACGACATTTTTAGGTATAACCTTCACAGATCTATTCGATTCTTTTTTCAAAACTTTATAAAAACAACAAATCATTCACGCCTTGAGACGAAACTCGAGTGCCGTCGCGCCGGCTCGGGTTACTGACCTTGCGCAGCTGTTTGGGACGACATGTTGTACTAAGATGGCGGAGATTTTTTGTGATTGTGTGACTCGTTATTCAGTAATAATACATCTCATCTCATCTCATTCTCGTCATCGTCATTCAAAAATACATCTGATTAAAAGAGTTCTTCATTTGAACAAAATAAAGCTCAAAACCAAAATATTTTTAATTGGGACTTATGTCCCCGTTTTTTACGATTTTTACGTACCATAACCGACGGGGACGGGACTTAATTATGTCCCCGTCATCGGTTTGATGTTAGAAGGTGAACCGATCACAAAATCTGCCAGTTTTAGCATTAAAAAAATGCGTAAATGGCAACACTCAGAAAAAGTTTGTTTTCCCTTCATTTGACATAGACATACCCTAATCGCCAGTTGACACACTGCCATCTATCGAGATATTTAGAACTAGCTTTTTTTTTTTAATACGAAACGAAAACCCCTCTGATTTTGATTTTGCAGATAGCGCTAGTTGTAGATAAAGCAAAGTATCTACTCGTCGAAAAAGTGCAAATAGAGAATAAAACCCGTAGAAAGAGAATCTGCGATAAAACCACTCATGCACTTCCCATGTACCTACGTAGTGGAGGGCACAGGCAACGAGGTAAACTACAAATTTATTTTCTGCTCCTCTTTTAGGCTACAGAACCTGAAATTCGGCTACTTTAACTGTCAAAAATGGCGATATCACATATCAGTCCCGGCGTCGATGGCAGCCTTAGAGTATCGGTATAAGATGGCAGCACTGGTACCACGCAGCGCAGAGTAGAATGAATAAAATAAACTGAGGCAGGTGGCGACCGTGAGGTTGCCGATACGATTCTCGGGGGACAAATTTTCCTTGATGTTATTCATCTCGGTATAAACATCGATTTTCTAACATTGCTGATAATCGCATTTTAAACGGGAAACAAAAAATAAAACGAGCCAGGTACGAGTCAGACTCGCGCACGAAGGGTTTCGTACCATTATCTATAAAAACGGCAAAAATAAACATTTCTGTTGTAAGGGTAAAATAAATGTTTTATTTTAATTTATAATTATTCAAGTAGGTATTTATAAAGTGAATATATAACCATAGATGAATACTATTATACTGTATATAACTATACCTACTAGGTAAAGAAAACTAGGTAGGTTTAATCTGTGAATATTTCAAGCGTCTACCTGTTACCGTTATCGATATCGAGTAAAGAAATCACGTGTGTTTTATGGGAGCCCCTTTAAATATTTATTTTATTCTGTCTTTAGTACCCATTTGTTGTTATAGCGGCAACAGAAATACATCACCTGTGAAAATATCAACTGTATAACTATCACGGTTCATGAGATACAGCGAGACAGACAGACGCACGGACAGCGGAGTCTTAGTAATAGGGTCCCGTTTTACCCTTTGGGTACGGAACCCTAAAAAACAAACAGGATTACAGGATATTTACTAGATAGTAAAATACGTGTTTAATGCATTCAGCTAAATAATGAATCATTTGTAGGTAAGCACAATGGTGTAGTTACCAACAAGTAAAACATTATAGGCCACTTCATTATAAAAGCAACAAAATATTGATAAATACATAGGAAATAATTAACTTCTATAGGTAGGTACAAGTTTTGATAACAGGTAATTGGGTCAAATAATACAGCTCCTATCAACAAACTATCTACATTATAAAAATATGGTTTCATTAGTCTTTTTACATTATTGAGCCTTATCATGTCACATTTTCACTGCACTGCATATAATACAATTGTCACATGCTACTCCACCTGGCAAGCACTCAATATGGAAAGAATGCCGGCAGTTGTACACCATTAGATCAGAAGCATTGGATAAGTCCCTTATAATGATCCTGCCTTGGCAAACACAACAAATAACATCATCTGTCACAGATATTCCTCTCTGCTGACCAACAACAAGTTTCTCATGCAAGTCAAAGTAGTTCCTCAATGTAATTACCTTACAGGCTTCTTGAACAGAGAGTTGCAAGTGGTAATCACACATCATTTTGGCGAGTGCCTCTTTCAAATCCTCTATTTCACACCCCGATTGGATGTTCTCAATCAGCATTCTGGGATCCACATAGTTTCCTATTCTCTTAAGCAGTAGAGTCACATATTTTGGTTTGTCAATGGTTTGTTTAATGAGATCGGTCCATAGCTCTCTGTCATTGTGTTCTTGACAAAAATTTATGGCTTGGTTGATATCATTCAACTGTTCTATAATAATTTGTAATGCTTCTCTGGTATTACCTATTCTGCCTAACAGGAAAACCATTTCAGGAAAAAACTTGTTACTCTGGCACACATCTAAAGCATCTTGTATTGGGTAGTTATCACTGCACTTTAGGAATGGTAGCAGCTTCTCCCTGGCATATTTGGCATACAATCTCACCAGTTTTCCATGATACCTCCCATTTGGTTCAATTTTGCTGTAGGCATCTAAATACTGAAATAGGAATATTTCATTATCGGCAAGTTGTTTTTCTACCACTTCAACAGGCACTTTCGCTTTGTCAAGAAGAACAGAAATGGCTTTCTCACAGTCAAGGGTCATCAAATCAAGGATTTTATCATGAATCACATTATACATCTCGTGTTTTGTAATAAGGTTGAAAACATCTCTATGTTGTAGTTTCAGATATGCTGCTAGTGCTTTATCATATTTTTTCTGATAACAATATAGTGAGGCTAAAGCTTCCAAGTAGATATTATTATCACTAGCAGTTGTCAACAAATGCTCCAAAACTTTGTTCACAATTACACCGGTCTTATATAAGGCAGGATTCCAGTCTTGGACTATTCTTAAGAATCCTTGCGGGTCACCATTAAGGTATTCACAGAAAATCAGTTCATAGATGTGAGGGCTTAGGGCTTGTTCTGGTGTTTTGGGCACATAGGGGCTGATGGTATGCAGCTGTTTAACTTCTGAGAATTTCATTATCTGACTCTCCCATAGAACTTTATCATTTTTGCATATCCTTGCACACAGGACTGCAGCTTCTTCGTAAAGATGCTCTGCCATCAAATAGTCCAGGTACTGCACCCCAACTGTTACCACAGAATGTTTTGAAGTTTTTCCTCCGATATCCTCTAAAACTGTTATAGCTCTTTCAAATCTGCCATGTTCCATAAGCCAGTTCACTTTGTCATCAATGTCATATGGGCTTGCAACAACTATGTCTTTAGGAGACACAATAAAAAATCTATTTTCCTCTATTAGCATGTCTAAATAGTAATCATTACAAGAATAACCTTCATAGCATCTTATATTGAGGCTGTCTGTTGACAGTTCACAGAATTCACAGTCCTTGTAGTCTGCCACCATAAGGACAGGTCTTTGTGATTTTTGTGTGTCCGGGTCACATTCTTTGGGTACTCCTAATATAACTAGTTGATCATCCAAGGGGCCAAGTCCGCTGATGTAGTAGTCAGTCTGGAATGTGTACACTGGATCCACCAGGTACTCTGTAACATCTCGGGTTTGGAGTTCCACCTGGCTTCTCTTTCTTATGACACAGATTCGAATGGTGTCTACCCAGCCAATCATGAGTGTTTTGGGAGCGGACCACAGCAGGTTGCAACGGTAGTCTTCAATGGAGCGGGTGGGGCTCTTCTCCCACTGGATGAGGCCTAGCGAGCAGCGCGCCACCAGGTCGTAAACGCGCACGCCTACCTCGCTGGCCCACGCCACAAAGCGCTCATGCCATGCCATGGCCTGCACATACCCCTCGCACTCACACAGCACAGTGCTGCGCAGTCGGTTTAGGAATGTTTTCTCATACAGAGTCAGTTTATTATCACCTGAAATTTAAAAATACTGGTCTGTATTACAATATTTCAAAGAATAATATAGATTTCAGTGATGATGTAAGCAAATACACTAATACTGATACAATTATTACATATCATATTGTGTTTTATTCACTGAAGTGAACATAAAGCAAGTACTACCTGTGAGGAATCTCCTTCCAGACCCATTTTTGAAGTAGAAAGGGTCAATAGCCACTGATTTGACTACTCGACCCAAATTCAAATTGTGAGTGTTGTCATTACTGTATAGTCCATAAACGACCACCTTCCCGTCGTCAGAACAGCTCGCGATATATTCTCCGTTCACATCCACAGAAATTTTGTTCACGGCTATAGCGTGAGCTTGAAGTTCTTTGTCCTTCCCATCTTGAGATATCGGCACTATGTTTCCTTCATGGTCCAGTAAGTGTATCACACCCCACTGTGTACCCAGGCAAAAAAACTTAGTGTGCACGCAAATACAACTCACTGCATCCTTCAATAGTATGTTTTCAACATCATTTCCCATTCGATCGTATTTGAGCTTCGGTTCTTCGTCTTCGTAGTTCTCCAAATTCACTGCCATAATGTTATTTTTCTTCATGATTTTACTGTTGATTATGTAATACACACAGTGACTTACTTAATTTCGACCAAGTTTATAAACTCAATCATTGTTTTTCATGATTTCCATGCAATTTTCTTTCAGTATTTTCGTTTCGTATTATTTTTCTGTCATGACAGACAAGACAACACAATCTGACATTTGTTTAAGTTTGACACACGACACACGTTTTGCTGAAAGGGCACCTCACACTCACTCAACACATTCCAGCCACGTTCAAGCAAACAAACCTTTCCAGCCACGCCTGTTTTCATTATATTTTTACTCTGTAGAGTTCTATTTAGGTATCCTAGCTTGGCGGCCTTTTCAAAAAGGTAATACAAGTTTTACGAACTGAACTTACACTATCACAGATATAATAACTATGAATGGAGGGCACTCGAGAACTTCTCAGTTTAATCCTGGGAAGTTGGAAACTCACTTATCTCTGTTCGGAAGAAAAGTGTTGGATACATTGATAAAGAAATGGAACAAAGGTACGTGAGGGCTGGTGCGGCGGCAGATTTGGCCGAAGATCGCGCAAATATGCAGGTCTCGACAGAGCCTACACATTTGCTCCCCTTGGAGGAGACCCTAGGTCCGTGGGGTACCGAGGCTCTCCGGGTTTTCAAAATATTATCTGAGCGTCTGGTCGAGGCGACGCCGACGCGTGACCCGAGAGCTGGTGAGTATCTGGCGCAGCGAATCAGCACTGCTATATACAGCGGGGCAATGCAGCTAGCGTCTTGGGCACGCTTCCGGCTGGTATTGATATGGATCAGTTGAGCTTCCTGTAGATTGTTTGCAACAGTCTGCAGTTAGCTCAATTATTTCAATTGTAAATACTAGTTTTAATTTAATTCTATTAATTGATTGAAATTTTCTTTGTTAATGAAGTAATTCGTAAAACTAAAAAAAAAACAAAGGTTAAAGGACTGACAATTTATTCTATAAATTAAGTAAATTTTCACTTTAGGTGTAGTAGTCTATTTGTACCTGTCTAGTATCCAGGGGCGACTCTAGCCCACGTAGCGCCCGTGTGCAATAAATACCCAGGCGTCCCCTTTAGTAGACGAGCGATCAAAATGGATATGTACCGGGGCCGTCCTAGCCAAATCGGGGGCCGTCCTAGCCAAATCGGGCGCCAAGATCCGAAAAAAATCCAAGTAGGTAATAGCAGCAAAACCGGTAGCACAACAATAAAAATAACGGTGAGCGAAGCGAGCGGGACGAAATTTAGAATAGAATATTATATTTATTTTAAAAATTACACATTGTGTTTATCAATGTTGCACCATTTAGGTACATTGCATTTGAATCACTTCTTATACCTTATCTACGAGACAATAGATAGAAAGAACGACGCCGGACAGTCGGATTGCCGATCGACGACCCGGGGGGCGGCGGCGCGGCGCCCCCTAATGCGCAGCGCATCGCACACTCTGCGCACTCGGTAAAACCGTAGCTGCTAGTATCTTTAAAGATAATTATTTAAAAATATGGCTTTTCAGATAAAAATAACACTTTGAATCGAAACTCTCACCCGTACCAACCACGGCTGCCTGCTCCACAGTTACCAAAAAGCAAGAAAATACTAGTGTAGGTAAGATAGTACTGCCCAAGTAGCAAACAACTGACATAAAAAGGTATTTAAGTTTCCTATCCTGAAGAAAAAAAATCACTTTCCTTATTGCCTGGGCTAAAACTAGCACAGGGTTTAAGAACGTTCAAGACTGAGTTATATTAATAATATATTTTTTTTCGACCGTCTTATGAGAATGGTTTTCCAGATCTCTAAACCTTTGTTTGGGAGATTATTTAAAGATGGCGCTGCTGTCCGTCTACCAAGCTAAGTTGTCATGGTACAGTGTATGATCTGGCGGTAGATTTATGTTTTCAAAATTAAATAAAAAAGCAACTACATAGCTAATCGTTTTACTGAATATATTTTTACAAAGAGTGATGCTGCGGATTTTATTTCATAAATATAATTTCATCTAAATGCTTTCCGTCGAGCTGTACGCACATATTTTCGTTGTACGTTCATTACTTTTTTAAATATTCGAATTTGAAAACGTAAATCTGCCGCCAGATATCATCCTGTATAAAAAAATGGCACTGCCTTCCGTGAGAAATTGGACGTTGTTGCAGATTAGGTAAGTAAGTACATAGTTTTTTGAAAAAAATACTCCATATTAGAGTTCATGGATACAATCTTGCTCTATTTTACCTACTCTATAGTAGGTATCAATAACTTATTACACCTGTCGCGAAGGTTATCTGGTAGAAATAAGGCTGTTCATTGCGCCAAATTCCAATCTCTATTTTAATATCTTAAGTCACAGATTGTACTATATCGTATATGTGTAGGTAATACAATACACCTAGCATTAAAGATTCAAATCGCTAGATAGGCACGCACCGTTTTGTTGCCACTCAAAATGCACCGCACTTCTCAGATAGCACACCCTTTAGACACACATTTTCTGTTTTAGGGGCATACTAGAACCTTTCAACAGAACTTCAGACAGATTTCTCAAAATTAATAGCCATACATGGCTTTTACAATTATTCGGTTTTGCCTGTTTGTACCTAAATTCACGTATTCTTTTGAGATGTTGTCAACTGTGGAAACATAGCGAGCTCTTGGTAGGCTAAGACAAGGTAATAAAAATTATGATCTATGATATATGTTTTGAATATATATTTGGATGACAAGGCATGGTTGCAGGCATCCCTGCCTGTAAAATTGAGAGACTTAGGTATTCGCAAAATTTCACGTGTAGCCCTACCAGCGTTATTATCTTCCGTCTACAGCACTATTTCTTTAGTTGAAAAATGTTAAAGCCTTCTCATTTGGTCCCTGCTCACCTTGCACTAGGGCTGCCGGTCGGACATCTCGCCATGCCAGTCTTAACGCCATTATCCGGCGGGCCTTTGTCACCGTTTACGTAGGTACCAACTATTCTCGAACCGAATGGTATGTTGCATGACGATGGTAAGCGGCCCAACTGGTATGACTAGTCCCATGGGAGTTGGGGAAGCCTATTATGTAGGACGCTACGTGCGTCGATACACTCGCGCCTTTCTATCATCCTAGGACTCCCGTGAGGGCTGGTGCGGCGGCAGATTTGACCGAAGACCTCCAAAGCCTACGCATTTGCTCCCCTTGGAGTCGAGACCCTAGGTCCGTGAGGTACCGAGTCTCTCCGGGCTTTCAAAAAATATCTGAGCGTCTGGTCCTTGCGACGCGTGACCCGAGAGCTGGTGAGTATCTGGCGCAGCGCATCAGCACTGCCATACAGCGGGGCAATGCAGCTAGCGTCTTAGGCACGTTTCCGACTGGTATTGGTATGGATCAGTCGAGCTACTTGTAGATTGTTTGCAACAGTCTGCAGCCAGCCCAACCGTTTCAATTGCAAATACCCGTTTTAATTCAATTCCATTACTTGATTGTAATTTTCTTTGTTAATAAATTTATAACTTTCGATTAGAACCTTTATTTTATTTGGAATATGTGTGCAATATGATTGCAAAATAAATGGTAGGCAATAATATCAGTTAGGCTTATTGACAAAACACAAATTTTAACCACTCAGTAGTGTGCTTGCGTCGGCATTTTGTTAACGCTTACTTTCAAAGACAATGCCACAGTTTTGGTCTCAGGTTGCATCCAACGATTCAAATTCTTGCTTAGTAGCTTTATGAAAAGGATGTTAACCACCTACTCTAGTGCGTAGTCGGGTAAAATAAGAACCAACTTTTACAAGTAGTCAAAGGTAAAGTGTAAAATCTGCATAATTCCTTTACCTACTGCTGCAAAAACAACGATTACTTTTACTATTTATTCGTAGGATTGCACAGAATAATGGCATACTAACTCAGTACCTCACCTACCACACGATAATCCAACGCTTGAAAATCTTGTCTACTTAGCAAATTGGAACACAAACAAAGTCGTAAAATACTTTATGACCAGTTAAGTACTTCGTCAGACAGTGCAAGCAGCATTAGTAAAACTACCCACATGAAAATTTAAAAATTATTATGCGTATTCTATTTTTAGATAATATGGTTCGAATCATTGTCAGATCCCTGCATCTCCACCATGTCGCCACATCCTTCAACGATATAGATTGTGACGAATAATTTACGTAGGTAAGAAACATGTAATGGGTAAGTAAGTAAAAAATGCTGCAACAAGGTCATGCAATAATTCAGTGGTGTTGTCCACCAGGTTATATTGCTAATTCATCTGAAATGTAACGGTTCCATCTGCATGTGATGACTAATTCATCACGCTTTGGGAGCAGTTCCCATTGTGCTGGGTTTCATTGGCTATGACGGTTATTCCGCCTGTGCCACATGTCTAGGAGTTATGATGACTATTTCACCTGGACTCCATACCCTGGGTTATGACAGCTTTTCTGTCTGTACCCCCTTCATTGAGCTATGACGGCTATTCCGCCTGTGCTCAGTTTCTTAGTGTTACGGGGACGCATCCCATTATGGCCTCCAACCTCCCCTACAGCCATCCCGAGCCTCGCTCTAAAACTGATCGACCTGTCCGCAGACAGACCAACAACTATATTCTGAAACTGGTTCACATATCGGTGTCAAAGATCTCAATTGCATGCGCAGTAATTCAAAGTGACTCACCGATGTGTCTCGCTCGCTGTCTCCACACAGACTGCCCGCTTGGTCCGTCCGCGACCGAGAGCGCTGCGCGCGCGCCCGCCTGTCGTCGCCTCGACCGGTATTTTCCATGCGAGCTAGCTAAAATCTTTTTCTACCTACCTTTTACTTAGGTAGGTACTGAGAATATATCTTCGCCTTCGCGACAACACCAGCGAAATTTAGTGCAACATTCTGAATTCAAATGAATATTTTATCCCATATCAATATCCTTTATTCCACATATAAGCAAAACCCGATTTTGCTCACCGTTTTCGAGCGCGAGTGGTGAAAAATAGTTTTGTTATTTCTTGGTTTTGGGTTTTAGAGTGCTAAAATAGCGGTATTTTTATTAGACTTGTATTTTACTCTTAAAAGCGAGAAAATCGTCATTGAATTAGAAAAGTGTAACTCGGATAATATTTGACTTGTCTAAGTGCTTATTTTGTAAGCCTAAAGAAATAAATGTTATTGAGTATTGATTTCCTTACTATTCCCGTTTGCTACTTGGGTGTGTACCTACGTAGGTTAAAGTTATTACTAAGGATCCTGCCAATTGTTAGTCGATTTTCAGAATTCAAAGTGGAGACCCCCGGCCCTCTCAGCTTTTACAAAATCCTCCGATAATAATAGGAACTACGGCAACTGCCAAGAACATGATTGAAGATGAGTCGTTCGACTTTGATGTTATTCCGAAGGCACCTTCCGTGCCTACAGCCAACGACCTATTGAAAATAGTAGAACCGAAAAAAGATGTAAGACTAGATCGATATGAATCTTTGGCCAGTTGTTGCATAAGAAATGCCGAAAATAGAACAAGATTAGGTATCCATGAAGTCTCTAACATACCTGATGAGAGTAGTGATGAATACATTGTAAAGCATGCTGGTGAAGAGACATCAGTGCTTAGAGTAAACTGGGATGATATGTTCGACTGCGATCTGTTTCCGGAGCCAGCTACCAACGCTAAGCTCATGATACAACAAAATTCTACAAGAACCACCGATAGTAAGACATTTGATATTGATCACCCCGACACTACCAAAGACAATCTTACAAAAGATAAAGACGAAAAGCATCTCAAGAAAACAGAAGTCAAAGTAACTCATGACAAAAAATCTGAAAGGAAAACTCAGTCTAAAGTTACCGATGCAATTCCTAAGAAAGTTAAGAAAATAACTGACGCGGACAAACCCAATTTTCGTAAACAAAAGTATACGAAGACAGTTAAAAACTGGCTTAATGATGTGGACCCGAATAATCCAGTTTTAGAATCAGAACCGCCAAGTTCAATAGACCAAGTCATTTGTAAAGATAACGATAACGACATAAGCACTCTGGTTAATGATATTCAAACAAAAATAAATGGAAATGTAACTATTGTTATTGAGAAAATCAAACCGAACCCTAAGAACAAAAAAGTGGTCCAAGCGCAACTAGCTAACAAAGATGGCATCATGAAATTCGATAAACCTAAAGACAAACAAGTAACAAAAGAATCTTCGTCTAAAATGGAAAATACTAAAACTGATAAAGCTAAAGAGAAGAAGGTTAAAGCGAAATTCGTTGCTCCAGTTAAGTCTCAGGTTCCCGTAAAGGAAGTTAGCTACAAAGTCGTTACCGTTCAAGATACGAATATTCGAGAGCACAGTAGTCTCCGTCACATCGAGAACAGTGATGTTATTGTCGTTCTTGTTTATAGGTAGGTACCTACTACTAACTACCTGTAACTAACTACTTAATAACTTGTTTCGGGTGGCCACCTCTTTGCGTCAGGTTCTTTGCATGGGCACACGTACTAAACAATGACCTTACAAAACTTCTCATAGAGTCCACAAGTGATCAGAATGCTGGCTTTTATTTCGGTCAACGAATTAGCATTGCCATTCAACGTGGCAATGCTGCCAGCTTTCTGGGCACTCTGCCTTCTGGTGACGGTTTAGATTTTTCGGAAATGGATAATAATAATAATAATAATTTATTTCAGACTATAGAACAGTTACAGATCTTATTTTAACTTATTCTACGGTCCATAGTAATATATACCTTAAAACTAACATACATACAATATTAAAAACTAAAATTAAAGACCATAATACCTAAGTGTTTAAACTTGTTGTAATTATTTTATTTCGAAGTTATTAAAAATGTAGAAAGTGGTTGTAGCACATTCTTTATCTTTAAGGTAACTACCGAAACGCCTGGTTTTCATCGGTCACCAAGTAAAAACGAATCAAAGTGATTTACCCTGTTTTTCATTGCAGTAATGGGTTTTCCCAACTAAACATGCACTACACTGAATATTCTTGTATTCCTGAAGGTGTTATGGTCAATATCGAAGAAGCATACTACTATTTCAAGGGCGCCCATGAAAGTTTGAAGTAAATTGCTATTAATTTCATCTTTTCTCTTCTGTCTAAATATCTACGTAATTTATTTTCTTTTCCTACGCCGTCAGTTATTTATTCTGTTTCAGAGAAGTTATTGCAGATATTCTAGAGAGTAACAATGTACTTTGTTACGAAGGCAAAAGCGTCCTTAGCCACCTCAAATCAATGTTCGGTTTAGAATTTACGAATCTCAATATAATTGACGCCAAGGTGATTGATATCCTTCCTAGCATTTCGCATAGACGAAAAAGTAATAGAGAACTAAAAGATAGATTATATCAATATTCTACAGATTGGCGGAAGTCTCCTAGATCCAGATGATCCACCAGAAAACTTCTCGGACCTTCAAAAGCTGCTGTCTTACACACCAGAGTACACGATCGCAACAGAATGCAGGCTGCAGAAGACTGCATGGTATCTGACCCTCCTGGATAAATGTGGAGTCAGGCTGACCACTCTGTTGAAGGAAAATGACTTATGGAATGTGTTTGTTAATATCGAGATGAAATTAATCCCTATTATAGCAGGTAGGTGAAATTTCATGATCGAATCTCGTGCATCTTTGGACCATTTAGGAATATATTGTTAAAAATTATACAACAGAAATGGAATACCGAGGCGTAACAGTAGACATGCAGAAGCTCAGATCAATGGAAGACATCCTCCTTTCGAAGATGAAGGAGGTGGAACAAGAGTGCTACAAGGCAGCTGGCAAGACGTTTCAAATAAACTCAACTGTGCAGATCCGCAGCATCATTTACGACGAGCTAGAGCTGGATTCTAAGTGCAACGTCAAAATAGAGACTATCAGCAAAGGGGCAAAGTCTACCTCTGAAACTATGGTATGTATTTACCTAGTTCCCTTTATATTTTGATTTAAGTATCTACCTAGGTATTTAATATTGCTTGATGATGATTTTCCATCAGATTGATTGGATTGGTGAGATTGGATTTTTCTTACAGCTCAGAAGTCTAGTTTCCGTGCATCCGCTTCCAAAACTTATCTTAGAGTATCGTCATTTGCATAAGGCGCATGCGACATTCCTGACTGGCATAGCCCAGCACGTGAAAGACGGTGTTGTAAAACCTACATGGTAATTCACGCTTAAATTTCTTCCATTTATCACAAGATTTAGTTGAATATCTTACGATTCTTTTGGGTTTTAGGGTGCAAATGGCTGCGGCAACGGGACGCATAGCCTCCAACAATCCGAATCTGCAAGCGATACCCAAGGCACCATTCAATCTCATATTGTTTCCTGATGAGAACAACTCTGGTAAAATCCACCTTTACCTTTCTTTACCAATTTCATTGTTCATTTTCAACCTGGGTAATAAAGAGTGGATTACTTGTCTCTATCTATTTATTAGGTAGGTAGGTACTCACATAATTTACTTATTTTGGAGCGTTTCGTATTTTTTAGCTTCTTCCTATTGGTATTCTGAGAGTAATCACCAGTTTAGCAGACTTAAGGATTCTGAGAAACTCTTGCTTTTGCCAATTTTTTTCTTTGTTCAGTTATGCCCTCCTCTAAACCTTTTGGGTCTTGTGTTCTTTCAGCAGTTATTGATCCAAGGTTTTGGACTCTTCTCATTTTGCCCTTATTCCTTCTAAAGGTAACCAGACGCTAAGTATGCGCTCTGTGTACACATCCCGCGAAGGCTGGACGCTGGTAGCAGCTGACTTCCAGCATGTGGAGTGTCGCGTGTTCGCGCACTGTGCGGCGGACAGCGCGCTGGCGGACGCCTTGCAGGCTGGAGGGGACCTGTTCCGGACACTGGCTGCTAAATGGTAGGTACAAACACAAATAACTCACAGTTTCATGGCCCTCGACGCATTCGTTCACCCATAGGTCCGTGTAGCGGCGGTGCGACAGAAAGCGGGTTCCAAGTTGGTATGCTCTTGTAGGTAAGTCACAAATAACCGGGGGCCTGCTTTTGCTGTGCACAGTGTGCATTCCTGTAAAAAATGCGCAACGAGAGCATGCGAGTTCCCATTGGTTCTAAGAACCTGCTGATTATATGGAAGTCATCGTGGTTAGGTAGGTACGTGGCTAAGATGGTCAGTCTCAATAGGATCACAGGATAACAATATGAGTGGGATCGGTACCGGGGAGGGACTCATGTGTTGTATGGTGTGGTGTGGTGGGTGAGGAAAAGGCTTTTTTAGCCCCAGGCCATTTATGATTCATCGACATCATCACTTTACTTAATCTATTCATAAACTTCACAGTAAGGTCTCCTGCAGCTCATTTCTTATCTAAATCCATTTCGCTACTCGCACAAGCGTGGCTTTATCTTCCGATAAGCATCTATTCTAGGCTATTGAAGCTTCATCAACGGCCCATGTCATCAGGTTGAACAAGTCAGAGAGCGAGATATCCTCCGAAGACCGCGAGCGGACCAAGCGCATCGTCTATGCCAGCCTGTACGGAGCCGGCTGTCGCAAGCTGATGGGCATTGTCGGAGTCACTTACGAACAGACGCTGTCTATCATCGCCAGTTTCAATAGTAAGATGAACTTCTTTGTGTACCTACCTAATTTGATTGTACAAAGACAGATAAAACAAGCATTCAATTAAAGTAGGTACCTACAATGTAGCTATTGATCACCAAAACGTTGTCAGAGCATCTAAGGAATTCCGTTTTTTTTCACTTCCCCCGAATTCTCTTGCCACTGGCATAGGGACCTACCTAGGTATATCTTTAAAACTTATAGAGTGCTAACCCTTGTGCTGAGTCATCTAGTACCTAGCTAGAGAAGTAAGCCAGGTCTTGGAGTTCTGGACCCAAGCCTTTGTTTTAAAATATCATCTCTTCTCTTCTTCATCTCCCAGGAACATTTCCATCTCTAAAAAGCTTCGGGCGCTCAGTAGTGTCTCGCTGCGAACAGAACAGCGGTCGGCTGTCGACGCTGTGCGGTCGCGCGCGGCGGTTCAAGAACATCAGCAGCCAAGACTTCCAGCTCAAGGCACAGGCAGAGCGGCAAGCTGTGAACTTCATCGTCCAAGGTATGCCAAACGTTCTCCAGTTTTCGCCCTGAATATTTAAATAGGTATAGGTTAATACTTAGAAGTTAGGTTCTGTTCACGATTCTTGATGAGTTTAACACGAAAATTTGTCCTTGTAATCGATTTTTAAACAACACTCGACTGAAACACTCATTTTATGGATACTAGGATCCAAAAGTAGTCGTTTCCCCTAATAAACCTTCCTTTTCCCTTCCTCCCAGGCTCTGCAGCGGACCTCTGTAAGCTCGCCATGGTAGCAACATATGGCCAACTGCGCGCGCGCTGCCCGCCCGGCGCCGGACGGCTGTTGCTCCAGATACACGACGAGCTGGTGTGGGAGGTGAGGGACGAGCACGTGCGGACAGCTGCTGGTAACTATACCCTACTATCTATAACTAGTTCCACAGCAAGCAATCTGCAAGCTAGCCTGGTAGCAACATACGGGTGACAGCGCGTGCGATGCCCGCCCTTGCCGGAAGCTCAATTAGCAAGCTGAAAAGACAGCGGGCTGGTCATAACCCGACATTTCATTTCATAAGTGGAGATCAGGGGCAAACGTAGTGAAGGACGTCTTGTGACCAGGTGGGATATCAATCTGCGAAAATCTGCTTGCAAATGCTAGATTTGACGAGCTGTAGGTGGGCGCTGTGGCGCTCAGTAAGAAACCTGTGTCCAGCAGTGGACTATCTTATGATGATGATGTGCCAGGCTCCACGGCATATACATGATAAACCTGCGCGCGCGCCGTCTAATGAAATTTACCTATGCTACATGTTCAACTATAGGTAGGCTTTCTCGTCGACGACGACGTTTGCGTCTGTCAGCTTACCTACCTAGATGGCGCTAGCAGTTGTTCACATGTATGTACTACAGACAGAAGCATTCATTGGTAGGTACACCCTCAAATAGCTAAAGTGTACATCGCACTTCTCTGCACGATTTTTATGTCTATTACTCAAATTCCATGAAGCAAAATGTATCATCAAGTTGGGTTTCGAACCAGGGATAAAATCGCTCTCAACGAGTATAGACTGCACGAAAGCAACGAGTTAATTATCAAAGCTTTCAAATTTTATGCCGTTCAAAGCCGAGGGTTTGAACCTGCTGCGTACGCGTGCTACTGGATGACACTATTACATATTCTGTGATGGGGATACCAATTAATGCTTCTGCCTGTACCTACTTACCTAGATTGTTTATGTACTGATAATTTAGTTTACTGACACGTTCTAGCGATATTAAAAGAAGTGATGGAAGGCTGCGGTCAGCAATGCGGTATGTCCATGACGCTGCCCGTTCACATCTACACCGGACGTACGTGGGGAACCATGGCGGAGTACACGCCATCACAGCAATAACATAACATTTCATAAAAACATGGAGTCTATGAAATACCATAGATTGTCTGACCACTTTATATGTACATTAGTCCAGTATATTGTTCATTTAGGGCGCACTGATTTGCTGATTTGATTTAATATAATGTAGTTCCACGTAAATTACTAGCGTCCTCGGCTCATAAGTGACGAATTAGTGTGTGCAGTAATACATGATAGATTGATGTTATAAAATAAAATGATGACCATAGCTCACTTTTGATTAAGTAAAGTAATTCATATTTGATATGCACTTATGCACTAACACGATACATAAATAAAAGGTACCTAATAAATTGATTCAAACATTAATTAACATACTTACCCCAGGCCACGATATGCCCGCCCGCGCGTCTTGCGTCTGCGTCCGCGGCGAGAACAAATTAAAGAAGTTGTTTGAGTGTGTCCATGAGTCGCCGCGGTGCGACTTGCGGAAAAGTGACATAACGACCCCAGTCGCAAGACGCGCCGCCGCAAGACGCATCGCCCGATGTCGTGGCCAAGTTGTCAAACTAGCTCTACCTTTCCTTTCAGTACTCACGGGATACCCGTGGTAAAAAAAATGATTACATAAAATTCAAAAATTTCTTTGGTTCCTCGAATGTAAAAAAAAGATTGAGAAAAAAATATATGATAAAAAACATGAAAGTGCACTATTTCGAACATACAAAATACAAATACAAAATTGTGTAGTTTTCTTGTTACTAAGGAAAAACTTGATTTTGCGCTTACGCCCGTTCCAAAAACGTATGCTCTGTCCCGCTCTATGCCTATCTTTTTCACAAAATGGCGCACATTACGCCCTCAAAACAAACTAAGCTAAACCAAGTATGCAGGTAGATAAGTTATTATACTAAGTACTTGCAAGCAAAACCTATTTTTATTGTTTTTAAGGGTAAAACGGGACCCTATTACTAAGACTCCGCCGTCCGTCCGTCAGTCTGTCTGTCTGTCCGTCTGTCACCAGGCTGTATCTCATGAACCGTGATTAGACAGTTGAAATTTTCACAGATAATGTATTTATTTATGTTGCCGCTATAACAAGAAATACTTATAAACAGAAACAAATAAATATTTACGGGAACTCTCAAACAACAAACGTGATTTTTTTGCTCGATATTGATAACGGCAACAGGTAGACGCTTGAAATATTCACAAAATATCGAGTTATATAATCACTTTAAAAATAAATAGTTAAATTAAAATAAAATTAGTATTTAAGGGGGCTCCTTTACAACAGACATAATTTTTGCTTTTTTTGCTGTTTTTATAGATAAAGGTACGGAACCCTTCGTGTGCGAGACCGACTCGCACTTGCCCGGTTTTTTATTATATGTATAGATGGACTAGGTACTAACTTATGGTAAAAATAACTGTAGAGTTGAAAAAATATTCACAACCAAAACTTTTATTGTAGATTGAAGAAAATTACAATTAAGGAATAGAAACAAATTACAATAGCATATACGATTGCTTATATTAAACAGAATATTATTTTATGCAAATACAATACAGTTAAAATAGCCAGTCCTATCGATTACCTAAAACATGACGCAATCGTAAATAATGTGTCACAACAATAACCATTCACAATAGCGAGAGATAAACAGGGTTAGTTATTTACGAAATGTAATTCAATGCGTTACCTGCCATATTTAATATATTTACATTATGTCAATGAATAAAAATAATTAATAAAATATCAGAAATAATACTTAAAACGACGAGTACACAGTATAACGCAGCCCAAACAAAATTGTTAAAGCCAAAGGAATTTATAATGTTCATCTTTGAGATTAAACAAGTCACACTGTGGGCGGAGCCACCCTACCCATGCGGCCCTGGCGGTAGGCTGGCTCGGAAACTCACACAGCATACGCTAACCTAATTCTAATTCACAATATCCCAGTTTCCTGTAATTCGAAGGCAAAGCGCCCGTACCCTGCGGTAACGCCACGCGCACATCGTTTCTTACAATTTATATGTAAATCCCAAAAATCTACGTACTAGACAGCACTCGAAGGAATCCGCTAACCAATTGCACCACCAGGCAAAGACCTAGTTTTTGACTAGTCTAAAATCTTTGGGACTACCTACCGCTCTAGTAATAGATCTTTTCAAATTCGATATTCCTGACGCGACGGCTCGTCTTCACAACTTGACACCAATCATGGTGAACAGCCTGTGATCTCTTATCTGAAAGAATAAAATAATAGAATATAATAGAAAAATATTTATTTGTGTAACAATATGAAACATGACGTACATTGCTTTTATAACTAATACTAAATTATATATAACACAAAAAAGACACCGGCTCAGCTTGGAGGAGATACAACATATAAAATATAATAAAACCTATGTTTAACTAAAAATTAAAAAATACGGCAAAAATAGAAATAGGCCATAAATAACCTATACAAATTAAATAAAAATAAGGAAGTAAATTTATTGGTATTTATTTTAAACATTTGATCAGCCGGAAAAATCAGCTAAAAATCTATTTGGGCAGCAGTATATGTTTTGATCGGCTGTAAAATAAAAACTACCAGCAATACTTGGCCGGCAATTAAATTATTTTTGGTCAGAAAAGAAATAGCCGAGTGATCGACAAAATTAATGTTTTGGGCAGCAGAATTAATGAAATGAGCAGCAGAATTAATGAAACGAGCTGCAGGATTTTACAAGTAACTATTATCAGCCATTAAGTGGATGTTTGAGCTGCAAAATTGATAGTTTGATCAGCAGAATAACAAAATCGTTATGCAGGAAAAAACTTAGGCTAAGTAAATATCACTTGACTTGCATTTGAAATCGCGCGCCTTTGTCCTCCCCCCGCCACACCGCCGCGCATAGCAACGAAGCTCACGCCGCTGCCGCTGCGCCCGCCTTTGTCCTCCCCCCGCCGCACCGCCGCGCATAACAACGAGGTGCACGCCAGCCGCCGCGCATAGCAACGAAGTGCACGCCGGCCGCCGCGCATAGCAACGAAGTGTACGCCGGTCGCCGCGCGCGCCTTTACCCCCGTGCCACCGTCGTCGTTGCTGCCACGCATAGCAACGGGCAAAGTGACCTTAAGCTGGGTTTGATTGAGCACTGCAGTGGCGGCGCCGCGGCACCACCGCGCCGCCACTCCGAGAACCACCATATCGGGTCGGTATGGTACCCGGGATGGTTCTCTACTAAGCACAACCCAAAAAAAACACGTCACTTCTGGACATAGGACTCCCCTACAGATCTCCTCTCCACAACTTAGATAAAAACCACGTCCACACAGATAAATTATATTACGTACGCAGGTGTAGCAAACCTATATGAAATTGACAGATTGCCAAATCTTTTTAAAATTCTTATCACAATTTACTGATCTTAAACATGAATACATTGCTGCAGTTTAAGTTTTAAGGCGTACCAAATCCGAATCACGTTTTGCTGCTGCCTCACTAATATATTGCAGCACAAAATTTTTATTTACTATGATTTAAATTTTTAGGCTGCCCAATGTCACATTACTTGCTGACCAATTAAGTCATTTCTGCCGACCACTAGTTGCAGCTCAATTTAGTTTTTCTGCTTGCCAAATCAATTATTCGGCTGACCAAAACCGCCTTTATCTGCCGACCGTTTAAATGATACCCTAAAAATAATATAAAACTTGTAGAATTTGTGTAAAAAAAACCACTTAAACCTTAACCCAAAATTTACTCTGTTGCCGCGTCTTTTTTTACGCAATTTAGATTACATACCTACTTGTCGATTTGAGATCCTTCTTAAAAGCTTACAATTATAATTGAAACACGACGCCAAGCAAGTAAAATTTAGTAATTTTTGTCGTGGTTTGTTATCAAAACTCTACAAAGGATTTGGCCAAGGTATACATGACCTAAATGTCCTGATAATTCTCACAACGGACCGGAATGGAAGGCACAGAGTTCTGGATACTATGTATAGCGACCAACTAAGTGGCGAGAAGTATCTATACCTACCTACTTAGTTAGAATCATAGATAATAAACAATATATTTTGTATCATAATCATCATCCGCAGCTGGATTTACCCACTGCTAGCCTCCCGAAGTTAGTGTATTTTGTATAGGTGGAAAATATTGTACGACTCTGGTAGCTAAGCTACCATCATCTGTGCAAATCGTAGTCTCAAACTAATATGGGTTCATCACCTCATTCGCCTCGTGTCTGTTTTACAATTAAAATTTGTATCATTTTCGCTGAGGTATTAACAGAAAACAAGTAGGTAACCACTAAAAGAAAAAACTTTAATAATACACGCGATTTTATTTTATTATTATATAATAATATTTTATTATTTTGTATTTTGTTTGTAGTTTGTTGTGGTTTATTTATTTAACAAATGTTTTATTATAAAAAGTGTTGTAAAAGATGTCACAAAAGTTAGTATCTGTAGGGAATGTTTATGTAAATATTGTATTAATAAATTTGAACTTTACTGGACCTTTTCGTGCTTCTCATATATTCTTTATGTTGTGTAAGTGTACGTGACGTCTTGGTTGTGGTTCCGACGGAAGATCAGCGTTGTGATAGCTATGCGCAATGGCTGTCACAACATAATGCGGAGTCGGACGCCATTTTATAGCATTTAAGTTTTGTAATTACATAGATAATAAGTAGATAAGTAGTTTATATTGTTGTTGGGTCATTTAATAAACTTAATTTGTACAAACTTGTAAATGCTCTAAATAAAGCTTTTCTTATTCTTATTATTCGATTATTAAAGTTTTTTCTTTTAGTGTTTACCTAATTGTTTTCTTTTAATACCTACGGTTTTCCATGCATGCCAATATCCTTGGTATAGTATAGATAACTATGTAGGTGGATGTTATTTACCTCAACGTCGATGTAGGGTAGATGCGAGTACCCATCATCACTCCGCAGCCTGTTCTCCCGGAGGATGCGGCTACGCTGCTGGTTGCGCGGCTCCTGTGCGTGCCACATCATCGTGTAGCGAGACATGCGCCGCGGGAACCTGCATCAAGGACCAACACATACCCAGTTTAGCAAGTGAATCGCACTACCGGTAGCAGACGATTTGAGAATGGCCGTCCTCATCATCGCTGCCCCACGGGGTTCAAAGGCTCAGGTTGACCCTCTAATCTCAATGTCTGTCCTGCTCGCCCCAAGAGCCCTATCTTGTACTGAGCTAAACGTCGTCGTCGCCGGTTCAAAATGCTGCACAACTAAGAACGTAAAATATTCCGTCTATTTTATCACAGACTACAACGCAAATGGAGGAGTCTAAAGGAATAAAGAACTCTGGCTTTAGGCTTTTGCTACGGACAAGAAAATAGAAAAAAAGGGCGTATAACTATAGTCCTCTAGTAGGTGGGACACAACGAATTTAAAATCATTAGCTTACTTATAATAATTAGGTATAATAACATTTACCTAGTCACTTTGAGTCCATGTGAAATGATTCGTTCATACATATCGTCGTCTTCACCGCCCCAACTCTCGAATCTATTGGAGAAGCCGTCCACTGCCACATAGTGGTCAGCTCTGATGGCCAGCACTCCTCCGACCAGCCGCGAGTAGGGCAGCACATATCTGAACTTGTCAATGCTGGCGCTCAAGTGCCTCGGTTCCTGAGTGCACACGTACAGGTTGGCAGCGTCCAGAGGTAGTAAGTCCACGTCATGGAGGATCAGGCAGGGGTACTTGTCAGCGATAGCACGCTTCGCTCCTATGTTGTAAAGGATGCCTTTGTTCCATGGCTTCTCGTCACGTTGTTCAATCAGGTATATTCTGAAGGAGATGGGATATTTCTTATTACAAGATAGGTCTAGCATTTTGCATAGATGCACCTAGATCTCGACCTGAAATAACCCATAGGCTAGTTGTTATCCCAAAAATCAGTTTTCATAGAAACAATGCGAAATAGTTTCAACATGCGGCGAGTGCTAAAATAACATGGTAGTGCTGCGGGTTTTGGGTTGAATTCTGCTGCGTGACAGGGCGTCATGTATACGTTAATAAATTGATTGTTATGAAAGAAACTAAAACAGACCAAGGTTTTTTGTTATAGTGCTTACCCGCACTTTGGGTATCTCTAAGAAATGAAATAAGTTCCCAAAAAAATCGATTATGTTTTTTTTTCTGTACCCAAAGTGTAAAACGGGGCTCTATTACTAAGACTTTGTTGTCCGTCCGTCTATCACCAGACTGTATCTCATGAACCGTGATAGTTAGACTATTGAAATTTTCTCATGTATTTCTGTTGCCGCTATAACAACAAATACTAAAAAACAGAATAAAATAAGTGGGTATATGAGGGCTCCCAGACAACAAACGTGATTTTTTTGCTCGTTATTGATAACGGCAACAGGTACACGTTTGAAATATTTAGTTAGATATAATATCACTTTAAAAATAAATAGTTAAATTAAAATAAAACAAATATTTAAGGAGGCTCACATACGACCAATGTTTTTTTTACCGTTTTTGTAGATAACTAGCGACCCGGCCCGGCTTCGCACGGGTGCATGTAGGTATTATACATATAAACCTTCCTCTTGAATCACTCTATGTATTAAAAAACCGCATCAAAATCCGTTGCGTAGTTTTAAAGATCGAAGCATACATAGGGACCGACAGCCGGAAGGGACTTTGTTTTATACTATGCAGTGATGGTACGGAACCCTTCGTGCGCGAGTCCGACTCGCACTAAGTTTTTCAGGACAAATACTAATGCCTCGCCATGTTTATGGAACCACCTCGGTACCATTCTTCATACAATATCGAAATCATTTTCCAAATCAATCCATAATTGAGGGTGAAATTGACGTACATACAGACGAACATAGAGAAAAGGCTCTATGCTTGGCGGTGGTTCCATAAACATGTATTCCCGAGGAATCTTTGGGTTTTCGTCGATCAAAAAGCGCAACTTACTTGTAGTGAACATTCTGTGCCCTTAGGAAGTTATGCATATAGGGCAAGAAAATATCCAGCTGCTTCTGCCTGTTCCTATAAGTGACTAGAATGGCAACACTGAAAGCTGAGGTGCATGGCGGAGAAAAACTTCCATTCTGAATGTTCAGCGGTGAGAAGTCATTGAACTTTGTTGGTAAAGCCCAAGTCTCAATACTTTGTGGATTCTTTAGTATTCTATCATATTCACACTGTTCTTTCTTTTTAGGTAGAGAGGGAATGGTCGCTTTGTAAAGTTGGGATGATATTGCTTCCTCTGGAATGTGATCATAGTTGTAGTATCCGTAATAGCCAAAGAATTCACCGACTGCTATAAGGCTCAGTGTGATGGCTACCACTGTTGATAGATATCGTTTCAGAATCCTAAAACAAAGATAGCATTTCTAAAAACTCCTTATTTGTAGATGCCATTTGATAGCATATAAGTAAATCAGTTGATAGCATACAAGTAATCAGGGTTCTATCCTCGGTCTTTTCCTATTTTTAGTTTATATTAACGACCTGCCTCATCTTGTAAAGAATAATCACGAGATTGTACTGATTGCTGATGATACTTCATTAATATTTAAAATGAAACGACAAAATACAAATTCGACGATGTGAATAATGCAATCTCAAAAATAGTTCATTGGTTCAGTGTCAATAATCTGCTGCTTAACGAAACCAAAACAAAATGTATTAGATTTATTTTACCTAATGTAAACGTAAAAGGAGAAACGTTAGAAATTGTAGAAAGTACCGTTTTCTTAGGAATCACCTTAGATAATAAACTTCAATGGGGCCCACACATGGATAAGCTATCGAAGAGACTTAGTTCTGCAGCGTATGCAGTCAAAAAAATCCGTCAACTTACAGACGTGGATACATCTAGACTTGTTTATTTCAGCTACTTCCACAATATTATGTCTTATGGTATACTGCTGTTGGGGAACGCTGCAGATATTAACACCGTATTTGTGCTGCAGAAGAGGGCTGTTCGTGCAATCTATAATATGGGTCCCAGAGAATCCCTGCGTGATAAATTCAAACAAATAAACATAATGACAGTACCATGTCAATATATTTATGAAAACTTGTTGTATACCTACTCATAAGAATATCAATCGGTTCCCTAAAAATAGCGATATACATAAATTTAATACTAGAAATAAAAATAAATTCGCTGTGCCCACAACTAGGTTACACAAGATTAACGTATCTTTTAAAGGGCAATGTATACGCTTCTACAACAAAACTCCAAGTGAGTTGCAATTTGCAAAAATTGACAATAAATAAATTCAAACAAAATGTTAAACACATCCTTTGTAAAAAAGCCTACTATAAAATATCAGATTATCTAGAGGATAAAAAAGCTTGGGACGAGTTTTGCTCCAACTCGAAAACTAACATTCTAACAAGGTAAAGGTTTCTTGTTCACTTCTTTACTTTACCTTAAAAATATTGAAGTGGACAAAAAATCAAAGTGATCACTTTATTTCCTAGTTTTACTTATGTAATCTGAGTTTTGTGACGTGTCCAAGAGTCCTGTAAGGTCTAAAGGAAATAAAGCACTTTGAATTTTGAATTTTGAGTACAGAACATACACCATACTGAATATAATTACCTCTGTAAGTTTTAGCACGTTTTAGTATGTATTATTTATAATATAAAAAATAAATAATAATGCTGGATACAGCATTATCTAGGCCCAAGCTAAGCAGAGCTTGTGTTATGGGTACTAATAACTGATATACATAATATAATACAATACATAGATAGATATTTTTTATTATACATAGAAAAACGACTAGAATACCCTGAACAAATGTCTGCAGATCGTACACACCGCGCCACAGAGGTCGTCAAATATAAAAATAATTGCAAAAAACTTATTTATTTCAGATAGAATAAAGAAATTATTAAGTTCATTATTGAGCTTTAAAAATCTTAGGCACATTCACCTTCTTGGAAGTATGAAACTGATCAATAGGCATTTTCTGTTTAATTGACAAGGCACCTTCTACTGACTTTGTAATAATCATTTGTTAATCAATGGTTACCAAAACTACATGAGAGAGACTTACTTTGTTTTTAGTGTTGACCATTTCGGCATTAGTGCAAGCAAAGAAGTACTTGAGGCAGGTAGAATCCAGACTGATGTCCATCAGAGGATATTTTGATCAATGGTCATAATATTACTTAATTTACCTGGAACATATAACATAACTTGTTACTAGTTAGGTACTTATGTATGAGTTTTAAGGATTGAGTAAAACTTGATTTCTACTCAGTTAGATTTAAGTTTTTTTTTAAAGATTATACTATACATTTTAAAGATTATACTATATATTATGTACCTAAGAACAATTCTAATAGGATTATATAGAGTCCATTGGTTCATTGATAATATTTAATGAGAGGTTATTAAGTAATAATGAAATAGTTAGGAAGGTACTGTAATAATGTCATAGGAAATACCTAGTAGTTAAATGTAGTTTATCTAATGAGTATTTCCTATTTATTATCTGGCGGTCCATTATCCTAATTAGATATGAAATCTAGGGCAGCGTAGACCACACAATAATTTTCCGAGTGTTATAAAGGAAGTATTTTATCTTTGTAAGTACAAGTTACAAAACTTATTTGTAGGAAGTATCTATCATAGATGAATCATTATAAACAGGGGAAGTACAGTAACTATAATACTTCATAAGCATAACCTAATGTAGAATATGCAAATAGATTTTTACATATTATATATATGTAAAATAGGTATATTTGAACAATTAGGATCATTATTTCATACTTAAATGCTGCTAGCAAGTATTGTTATCACGCTGCATAGGATGTGCCATAGAGCATTTAAAGTAAGCTTATCTGTTATTGTGGTGGGTCAGTGCTGTCCTTGTATTTTGTATAGGACTGCACTTACAGTAAATCCCACAAAAAAACAGAACTAATAATGTTTCAAATTCTCCAAAACCGATATAGGTACGGGCGCTGGGGTTCACTCATTGGACCTCAACATTAATGTATCAATAACGCTAGAAAAACACAGCTCCATATCCCAATGCAAATGCATAGCAATAACTCAGGTAGCAACAGCCGTGCAGAAGAGGGAAGTTAATGATCAACGCGTACATATTCTCTCAGGGCTCTGGAAGGAAACAGCTGCAGTTCCAAGCTCGTGTATGAATGTCACTCAGCATTAAAAGGTATATCCACCAAGAACAGGATAATCCTTCAATGGATTAAAGGACATAGTGGATCTCTAGGAAATGATGCCGCTGATGAACTGGCACGGAGGGGATCGGAAACAATCATAGAAAGTCCATCGCCTTTCCTACCCCTGCCATTCTCACTAATCAAGACATGGACAAACACTTATTCACCATCGGAGCGGCGGACAGCCCTCTCTGCAGAGGCCTCAGTGACGGCGAATCAACTGCCCACGTAATCCTGGAATGCGAGGGAATAACAGCACAACGAACAGAAATCCTCAAATTGGCAGGTCACTCCGCGAGGAAGTCTTCCAGGAAGATTCTGCGCTTCTGGACGGAGTAAGGCTGGCTATGCTAGCGCAGCGTAAACAACGCATAATGGACCAAATGGACTCTAAATGCGGATGGATACAGGAGTACTTCCACCATAACCATAGAACTGCACATAATTATAGCAAGTTATCATACAATAAATCACTGCACATTACACTAAACATAAACATTGACCTAATTATGTGCCCTAGTCGGTGGAATCGTGCGGTTATAAAATCAACAGCCACCAAATGTATTTTTTAGTTGCTTACAAGTTTCACAGAAAACCTCTTGGTTTGGTAGAATAGAAAGAGTATACAATAACTTGTAAATGTTGTAATCAATCAACCACAAAATACGATTTTTATTTGCTCTTTCTTTATGAAAACATGACTGATTTTCTATTGGCAAGCAATCAGCTGTCAAAACAAAGTTCCCAATCTCATTTCATTTGTCATTTGACGAACGTGTAAACAAAACAACCTCCTAATTATAAATATTTATTTGTATTCTCTTTATTTATCAGATTGTGTTTGTGAAGTGAAACAACAAACTTTTTTTATCCAGTGTGTTTTAGTTGATAAATAATGGCCTTGAATCCAAGGTTAAGTGAAAAAGAACAGGATTTAATCTGTAGGCCGCTGGACACATTTTCAGATATTATGTGGTTTCTAGAGCAGCCACCAGCTTGGAGAACACTTTGTAAGGCGTTAACGCCGCATAGCAAAAAGAAGTTAAAAAATATGGAAATAAATAACCGCAATAGAGCCGATATTCGTCTTGAGGCGCCGGATACGTTTTGCCATTATGATACGGATACGGAGGACACATTTCGTTACGACGAGAATACTTTACCTAAAACATTAGTTTGTCACGATATGGCTAATGGGTACCATGATGACAGGTAAAAAACCAATTTTTTTATTCTTAACTTAGGTAACTTACCTGATTAACTGAAATGTCCGAATTTTCACGAAAACAAAATGAGAAACACACACATTTGACCAAATTCTGATTAGTGCGGAGCGGAAGTGAAGTAGGACAATTTGACTCAATCAATAAAAACGACACCGAAATCATTCAATGTCACAGTCACTTTAAGGACAAGAAGAAGAAGAGGCTTGGGACGTTACTGTCAAAAAGCATTGTCTTTATAGGGTTCCGTACCCGAAGGGTGAAAACGTGACCCTATTACTACGCCTCCGCTGTCTGTCTGTCATCGTCCGTCCGTCTGTCATTGAGCTGTAGGTACCTATAACAACAAACGGAAGAGGTAGCCAGATGATTTTTTCACAGAGAATGTATTTCTCTTGCTGGCGCTCTATGTAACGCTCTATGTAACCCGCGCCGTAGTTGCCGCTTTAACAAAAAATAATAAAAATAATTAATTATTAAAATTGAAGGGAAGAGAGGCCTTGCCCTGAATACGTGTTTTTTTTGCCGTTTTTATAGATAATGGTAATGGTGGCCCTTCGTGCGCGAGTTTGACTCGCACTTGGCCGGTTTTATTAGTTAACCCACACAGCCGTACCGCCGCGCCCCGCCGCCCGCCCCGCCGACGCGACGCGACGCCGCCGCCTACGTAAACGTTGCGCCTCCTAGGTATTTCATGGTGATTTAAACAGATTGTCACCATGAAATAGGAGTTCATCAATAGGAGTTCAATTCTAGTTTTCTAGTTTTTTGAAAACTACAATTGAATTTTAATATTACCTAGGTACCTATATCTCAATGAGATACCTATTATTTTAGTTTTTTTCCCATACAGTGTAAATTGTAAATTACCTTATTTTTTTTAGATCAGTCTAAACCGTGTTAGTTAACCAGTGGTACCTACGTCCTGCCGCTGCAGTTTGATACCTACATAATACAAATTTTATTATCTATTACATTAACAATAAAAACTTCAAGTGCAAGTCGGACTCGCGCAACGAGCGTTCCGTTTGTTTGTTTGACGGGAATAGGTTTCGAAACTAATGGCCCGATTTGAAAAATTCTTTCACCATTAGAATCCTACATTATCGTGCGTGTCTCAATTCGAGTGCCCAGCACTTTCTCAGAAGGGAAAATACCTACCTGGAAATGGCGTCGGTGGTTCCGGCGAAGGAAGACCCCAGCGTAGTGACAAGGAGGATATTGTACTCAATGTCATTGCGGAAGATCATAATACTCATAAAAGCATAATACTCATTTATTCATGCAACATAGCCCACGTACATATCATTACAATAATAAGAATTATAATTACTTTATGTAATGGATGGCTTTCGGCAGCCGAACTCATCGAAGGAATAATACGCTTGATGGACAAGCCACGCTTTAAGTTTGCGCTTGAATGTCCAGTGGCTTGGCGCTTCTAGTATGTCCCTTGGTATCCTGTTGTACACGGTGCAGCGGTGGGAGCCATGATATGCGTCAGCTTTCCAGATTTAGCCAGTGTTCTTGGTGCTGCAGCCAGCCTCTCTGCATGGCGAGTGTTGTATTTGTGCGAGGCGCCTAGTTTAGGGTAGGTACATTTCTGGGTTGGAGCGCACGTGCAAACCAACTTGATAAATGATCAAAGAGGGCAGGGTCAGTATGCCTAACTCTCTAAAATAAGGTCTAGCGGAATCGTCACTGGGTATGCGCACAATTGCTCTTACCGCGCGCTTTTGAGGCGAAAAGCTCTTTCCCATTCTGCAGCTCGTCCCCACAGTTCGGTCTCGTACTGCAGCAGAGATGCACTGTCGCAAAGTAGCACGATCGAACGGCGCGTCTCTTGGTAGGATACGTGATAATCGACTTAAGGTCCATTGTAGTCCATTGTAGTGGACAGTACATTGTACTGTCGACTTGCCCGTTTCTTAATAATGCTATGTCATAGCATTATTAAGAAACACAAATTTCATTCTTACCACGTGAGCCGTGTGCAAACTTTAGAGCCAAGCGACTGATGCAAGAGTACATTTTTGTCGCCAAATGTTGAGCAAAATCCATAAAGAGTTTCGACCAGATATTATGGAGCGACGAATCATCGGTCAAAAGAGATGAGTACTTTAATCTACACAATCATCATGGCTGCCAGTTAGAAAATCCTCACATAATGCACGAAGACAGATCCCAATACCAATTTGTATGAAATGATTATTTCACTCTTTTATATTCTCTCTCTCTCTAAGGCCCGTATTATGAAAGCTTGCTCAGTCATCGAATAATGCTTGAGTGACGTTTATGCCATACAAAAGCGTTACTCAAGCATCGTTTGATAACTGAGCAAGCTTTCATAATACGGGCCTAAGACTCTGTTGTCTAAAACAAGAGATAAAAAAATATATTATTATAATTGAGAGTGAAGTGATATAAAGGGGAGCTTAGGCGACGCCCCTTTACATCTGGCGCCCTGGGCAGTCGCCCGACCGCGCCCTATCCTAACGCTGCCTCTGCCTGTATACAATGCTCCAGAGAAGGAGTTAAGCTTACCTATTTTTTATCCCGGAAAAGAGCGGTTGAAGCCGCAGGCATAGGCTAGGACCTCCTCTATAATTACATATGTATGTAGCTAAAATGGTTACCCATCCGTCATCGCCGGGACGTACACTTTCTTTCCCTTCTATATTCTATCCTTTTCATCCCTAACACACCTCGCTACCTCAAGGAACGATTTGAATACCTCCACCAAACCCATGATCGCTCCCTCCGCCCAACCCACACACTCCAATTGATACTCTATATTTTATTTTATGATAAGTATATATAATATACTTATGTTGTGTATACATTTAAGTATCTATGTAATAGTTATGTATATAAATACAAACATAACATGGGTGCTAACCTCATAACCCTCCCCTGTCGGTAGTCGGGTAAAAATATATATTTTCTTCCTAAACTACCTAGGTAGGTACCTACCTAACCTAAACACGAAGTGACGTTGACGTGATAGAAAAAGTGTAGACCCACCGTCTATACTTTTTCTATCACTTCTTGTCCATCCTAAGGTTGCATGGCAGAGATCGCTCTTAGCGATATGACCGCCCATTGTACAATATTTGTTATCGTTTTTGTTTTCTGTGATATATGTATTTTTTAAATTAATTAGTGTGCAATATTGTATTGTATTGTACTTGTTGCAGCTATATTGAGGGCACAATAAACCACTCAAGCTACACTTTCTACAACTGGGCCGCTATAGACATATTCTGCTACTTCAGCCACCACTTCATCACGATCCCTCCCGTCTCATGGATCAATGTTGCGCACCAGCATGGAGTTAAGGTTATAGGTAAGAGCGCTTGCTTCAGCTGAGTTGAAAGTCTGTCTGTCACCAGCCTGTATCTTATGAACCGTGATAGTGAGACAGTTGAAATTTTCACAGATAATACTCTATTAATAATTTGCCGCTATAACAACAAATACTAAAAAACAGAATAAAATAAATATTTAAGGGAGCTCCCATACAACAAACGTGATTTTTTTGCTCGATATTGATGAAGGCAACAGGTAGACGCTTGAAATCACAGAATATTTAGTTATAATACCTATTCGATTTAAAAATAAATAATTAAATTAAAATAAAACATATATTTAAGAAGGGCTCACATACAACAAACGTGTTTTTTTTGCCGTTTTAATAGTTAATGGTACGGAACCCTTCGTGCGCGAGTCCGACTCGTACTTGGCCGGTTTTTCATCTAGGTACACGATTTATACATAATCTAGGTAGCTGACCATCTTTAATAAAAAGTGAAATGGGTCCAATACTGCACACTGAAGTGTTTTCGTAACAGTTATTTAAATGATAAATAAAATATAAAATAAATAAAATAAATGTTCATTGTAGGTACTTCGTACAGCTGCACTTTCCCAAACAACTAGGAATTTCTAAAAAAATATTGAGAAATCATCGCTGCTGAACATGTTTGTAAGTAAATTACAACATCGAGTACCTACCTACTCAAAAAAAAAAGCAAAAGAAAAAAAAAATTTTTTTTGAGGGAGCCCAGTTGTGACCTAAGAAAGGAGACGGCCCAATTACCTAGATACTAGTTTCTTTAATAACTATACATTAGTTAGATGCAAATTTCAGAACGATCCGTTCAATAGTTTTGGCGAGAAGTGGTAACAAACATCTATACATCCAAACTTTCGCATATTAGTGTGATTATACTCGTACATAAACTTAGTACCTACCTACTTATTTAACAATGATGTTGGATAACCGAAGAATATTTAAATGAGAATGCTTTTGGTAGATATGCACTCTGTCTGTCCGTAACGCGGAGCCTTGTTTCTGCAGGTACAGTCATAACAGAATGGAATGAAGGGTTCGAACTGTGGGAAAGAATACTCAGTTCTGAGTCGGAGGCCACAAACTTCGCCAGCACGCTCGTCACAATCGCTTCCACATTGAAGTTCGATGGCTGGCTGCTCAACGTCGAAAACAAAGTAACTTAAACACTAATTCTATCCCTATAGATAAAAAAAAGGGAGATTAGGTACTACCATCTCGAAAGAGTTAGCTCGAGTCAGGTCCAACTATGTTCCCCCACCTCAGTCATAGTCGGACCGGCGGCGGCGGCGGCGGCGGTGGCGTTTATGTTTCGCATGCTTGTTACGACGTGTGATTTTGCCTAAAAACTGTTCATTCACTAGGTGTACGAATAGCTCCAAAACTAAAAACAAAGCCTAAGGCATCATATTGCACGCGTATCTACACCAAAACTTAAAATTTTCTGATAATTCGACACCTTATTTCGACATTTACAAACAGATTTTTTTTGCGTTTTATTCCTTGTGGAACGCAGAAAAAATAAAAACCACAAAAATATTTGAACCTAGCGCAAACCCGCGACGAACCACCTTAATATTATTGATTTGAAATTTAAAGGATCTAATCATTTTTAATTACCTGTTGAATATTAAAACACTGATTTTAAAATAGTTTATCTATTTTTAAACGGTTGTTACTTGTATTATATATAATATTTTATTATTATATTATATTATTATTACTTCTAATTTATTATTATGTTTATGTTATTTACATACTATGTAACAGAAAATATTTTTAAGCTTACGCGATCTGAACACATAATTATTGATACTATTTAACGGGTACCTATTTATCGCGTTTATTTACCTATTTTTCCCGACGTAACAGAAATCGTGATAATGTATGGTAAATAAATGAATATGAATCTTGTGCATCTTTATAAAATAACAAAGTGATTATTTTCCTCTCAATTTTTTTTGTTGAGCTAAAATTTGGGGAACTCTCGAATTGCCTATTTATTATAGTGGGGTCGTACTAGCGACTAATATTGTTGTCTCGGTCCCACTTAAGTATTCGTTACGTCTTGATATTTTTGTTTGTTGTTCAATATACCTATTGCACATCATTGGAAATGCAGCTATGAGCTTGTAGTTGTAACAAGGTTCAGTTTTTGTGTGAGCGCTGGGAGAACGTACCGTATCTCCCTTTTATTTTTATCTAAGGTTCTATCTATATGTATTTATTAAATAGGAAGCCTAGCACCTAGGAAGACTGAAAGGATCACAACAAATATTTACAAACTAAAACCAAGATTTATCTAATAATTTATGTGTCCTGGGATCACATACCAAAAATATTACTCAAATAAACATAACTAACGCTAACTAATAATTTGATTGTTTGAAAAAACTAAAACCGAGTTCGAATCTCATAATATTACTCTGTTTTTAAGTTTTGTGCGATAAATACTAATTACTACTATTTATTACTACTTATTTTATATAATATTTTTTAATATTTTTCTTTATTTTCTACTTGCTTATTCATTTTTCCAGCCGCCAGTATTTGAACCCCAAAAACAACCTGTACCTAGTACCTATACTTAACATTTTTTTTATTTTTTTAGATAAGTAGTCCAAAATCCCTCTTGAATTTCTTGAGAATCTTACACCGTATGCTTCACAATGTGTTAGAAAACGGGGTACTGATCTGGTACGACAGCGTCACCATCAAGGGAAACCTCAACTGGCAGAATCAACTCAATGAGAAGAACAAGTAAGTTACTAAATATCTACCTACCTACAACGGACTTATCTTCATTTTTTTTATCTAATGAATAAATAAATATTTCTTAGACGAAATAAATAACATTACCCTGCACTGTAATTTATTTCGTCTAAGAAATATTTAGTTTTTATTTATTCATTTACAAATCAATAACAATCGAATTATATTAAACTAATAGTACCTACTATTACAATGTAGATCTAGATTGAAATCAAATATGTGAACAAAGTCAAAATAATGTTGCATGCATTACATTTTAAATACCCGCACGTAAAAAAGAAAGACATAAGTCTAACAAACATCAAACATCGTTAGGTACCTACAAAAAATATATATTTTTTTTTATGCACCGCTTCAATCTACAATGGTTAGAAATATTATCAAAACGTGTCATCCTGTGACGATACCATTGTCATAGTGAAGTTCTTGTTTAGCAGAGTAGACCCCCTGACCAGCCCCGTTTACTTGTGGAATGGTCTTGTGGAGGGCTATTTTCGTATTTACATTACAATAGTAGTTTTACGAACAGGCGAGCACAAACATTTTTCAACAATTAACTTAAAATTATTTCAAACGGGAAAATAAGGTAGGTAGGTAGGTACTATGTTTTTTATATACAGGGGGAGTTTTTTTCAGGGTTACTAAGGGGACGTCTGAATCCGTAAGAGTTATCGAAAAGTCATGTTAGGGGAAATGAGCTCGATATTGAAAAAAAATATCTTAATTCAAAAAAGTTAAAAAAAAGTTTTTCTAGTAATGTAAATTTTTGAAAAAAAAAAACATTTTGTGTTCTTTGTTCGACCTTCAAAAATGAAAAATTATAAATTTAAATGTATGAATTCAGTAAATATTGTACGTTCAGACTATACCTACGCAAAGAACGCTATCAAATCCTCTTTTGCCGTAATTTTGGTTCGTTACGAGTTTTTGACATCGATCTTGTATACCCCTTCAAAAAAGCTGAAAGTAAAGTGATTTTAGTTTGGTTACCGTACAGTTGCAGTTAGGCGTTTTAAAAAAAAAATGATGTGCAAAACTGGAGATTGTGGAGATACCAGAATTCTAAGGTTTTTTGTTATAGTGTTTACCCGCACTTTGGGTATCTTCACAGAAATCATAATAATAATACTATGACTTCGTGGGTATCTCTAAGAATTGAAATAAGTTCCCAAAAATTTTCGATTTCGGCGGGACTCGAACCCGCGCCCCACCCTGGCCAGGGTGTTGACAAGTCTATGACATGATATCAACATTATTAATTTTTGCATTTAAAGGTAGGTAATTATATTTTCGACTTAAGGTCTCTTCGCATTCAGTGATACCTTTTTGTAAATATTCCGATGTTAAGAAGTTCTTGATGAACTGCAAAAATACAGCAAAGAGTTTGAATTTACAAACATTCAATTTTGAAGGTGGTCCAACAACTTTGGGCACTAAGTACATTTTATTTATTTATTAAGGACTAAGGAACCCAAAATGCATTTTTTTTTCTTTTCAATAACTCACTTCTAAGTTTTTATTTATTATAGTACTCTGGGTAATTTCTAAGAAATTAATAAATCCCAAAAATTTACGATCTCGACGGGATTCGAACCCGCACCTTCCCCTTCAGCGCAGGGTTGCTCTTTTTCCAACTAAGCTACGTGATCTTATCAAGTCGACCCGAAAATCTTTGGGAGTTCTTTCGGCACTTACGCCGTCAGCGCCACCTACAGAGGAAACAATGAAGTTATCCAATTCTGCTCAAAGACCAAATTTACATTTAGTTCTTTGACGAGAGGTTTTGCCGTTGCTTGATTCTAAGTTTTTATTTATTATAGTACTCTGGGTAATTTCTAAGAAATTAATAAATCCCAAAAATTTACGATCTCGACGGGATTCGAACCCGCACCTTCCCCTTCAGCGCAGGGTTGCTCTTTTTCCAACTAAGCTACGTGATCTTATCTAGTCGACCCGTAAATCTTTGGGAGTTCTTTCGGCACTTACGCCGTCAGCGCCACCTACAGAGGAAACAATGAAGTTATCCAATTCTATTATATTAAAGATATATTTTGTAAGTAGATCGGGCTGAGGAATTTCGTTAAGACTTAGTTCGAGGTCTGAGGAAATTTGGTCTTTGAGCAGAATTGGATAACTTCATTGTTTCCTCTGTAGGTGGCGCTGACGGCGTAAGTGCCGAAAGAACTCCCAAAGATTTTCGGGTCGACTTGATAAGATCACGTAGCTTAGTTGAAAAAGAGCAACCCTGCGCTGAAGGGGAAGGTGCGGGTTCGAATCCCGTCGAGATCGTAAATTTTTGGGATTTATTAATTTCTTAATAACTCACTTTTCCAAATGACGTTGCAGGCCTTTTTTTGACGTTTGCGACGGCATCTTCACGAACTATTCCTGGGACCAGGCGGACCTGCAGCGGAGCACGGAGGTGGCGGGAGACCGCATTATGGATCTCTTCATCGGTGTGGACGTCTGGGGACGGAACTTCTACGGGGGAGGACATTTGAACACGCAAGAGGTAGGTGCAGCTTTATCTTCATTTAATTATTAAGGGTAGAAGAAACTAGATATATAAATGATTAGTTTCATCTTGTTAAGCCGTCATGTCATGTTGCCCTCATTAGGGAGGCTTAATGTCCAGCAGTGGAGTAGCATTGGCTGATGATGATGAGGCACTCACGTTTCGAGTGGTTTCCAGGCAGTGTCGATGGTCCATCAGCACGGCTGCTCGGTGGCTCTGTTCGCGCCGGCGTGGACGCACGAAGCCCTGAGTATGGACCCGACAGACATCAACGGAGTCAGCATGTCTGAAGGTTGGTTTGATTTAGGTATACCCTGCCATTCGATGTGTGTGTTGGCTTCAAATTCAACCTATTTGATGTGGGTTCCTTCGAGTTTTTTAAAACCCACTAGGCATTCTAAGGTTTTTATTTATTATAGTACTCTGGGTAATTTTTTTAAGAAATTAATAAATCCCAAAAATTTACGATCTCGACGGGATTCGAACCCGCACCTTCCCCTTCAGCGCAGGGTTGCTCTTTTTCCAACTAAGCTACGTGATCTTATCTAGTCAACCCGAAAATCTTTGGGAGTTCTTTCGGCACTTACGCCGTCAGCGCCACCTACAGAGGAAACAATGAAGTTATCCAATTCTGCTCAAAGACCAAATTTACATTTAGTTCTTTGACAAGAGGTTTTGCCTTGGTTATTAATAAATAAAAACCTTAGAATCAAGCAACGGCAAAACCTCTTGTCAAAGAACTAAATGTAAATTTGGTCTTTGAGCAGAATTGGATAACTTCATTGTTTCCTCTGTAGGTGGCGCTGACGGCGTAAGTGCCGAAAGAACTCCCAAAGATTTTCGGGTCGACTAGATAAGATCACGTAGCTTAGTTGGAAAAAGAGCAACCCTGCGCTGAAGGGGAAGGTGCGGGTTCGAATCCCGTCGAGATCGTAAATTTTTGGGATTTATTAATACCCACTAGGCAGTTAAATAAACGCCAGCAGTCAGGTGGAAGCTTGTGTTATCGTGATCATTGACAATACATATAAGCAAAACTCCTAACTATTACATTCGAGCAGTTTTTATGTCACAAAGGAAACTGAATCCAAGTCAGTTAACCCGTTTGGGAGCTTCGATCATCATCGTAGCTCCCAACCGGATTGATGCACACAGATGTACACATCAAACTTACTGTAACGCTCTTTTCCGTCGGGCGGGACTTCTATCAACGTTCAACAAATGGCTGAACGGTACGTCACCATCTTATTGAAGGAAAAACAAGTATACCTACCTACCTACTAATAGCACACGCAGAAGATTTTTTTTATAGTCAATAGGCCTTCGTTTGATCACAATATCACTTGATGTTTGTAATATCCGCAGACTTAGACAAATGTGCTTTGTTCTACTTGCGCGACCGCGCGCTTTGGGGCAGCCTGTGGCCGTTCCTGAACACGCGCGTACCCTGCGAGCTCCCCTTCAGGACCAGCTTCTGCCGCGGCCTGGGTCGGCAGCGGCGCTTATACGGAGAGGTAAGTAGTTCTACTTGCGCGACCGCGTGCTGTGGGGCAGCCTGTGGCCGTTCCTGAACACGCGCGTGCCCTGCGAGCTCCCCTTCAGGACCAGCTTCTGCCGCGGCCTGGGCCGGCAGCGGCGCTTATACGGAGAGGTAAGTAGTTCTACTTGCGCGACCGCGTGCTGTGGGGCAGCCTGTGGCCGTTCCTGAACACGCGCGTGCCCTGCGAGCTCCCCTTCAGGACCAGCTTCTGCCGCGGCCTGGGTCGGCAGCGGCGCTTATACGGAGAGGTAAGTAGTTCTACTTGCGCGACCGCGTGCTGTGGGGCAGCCTGTGGCCGTTCCTGAACACGCGCGTGCCCTGCGAGCTCCCCTTCAGGACCAGCTTCTGCCGCGGCCTGGGTCGGCAGCGGCGCTTATACGGAGAGGTAAGTAGTTCTACTTGCGCGACCGCGTGCTGTGGGGCAGCCTGTGGCCGTTCCTGAACACGCGCGTGCCCTGCGAGCTCCCCTTCAGGACCAGCTTCTGCCGCGGCCTGGGTCGGCAGCGGCGCTTATACGGAGAGGTAAGTAGTTCTACTTGCGCGACCGCGTGCTGTGGGGCAGCCTGTGGCCGTTCCTGAACACGCGCGTGCCCTGCGAGCTCCCCTTCAGGACCAGCTTCTGCCGCGGCCTGGGCCGGCAGCGGCGCTTATACGGAGAGGTAAGTAGTTCTACTTGCGCGACCGCGTGCTGTGGGGCAGCCTGTGGCCGTTCCTGAACACGCGCGTGCCCTGCGAGCTCCCCTTCAGGACCAGCTTCTGCCGCGGCCTGGGTCGGCAGCGGCGCTTATACGGAGAGGTAAGTAGTTCTACTTGCGCGACCGCGTGCTGTGGGGCAGCCTGTGGCCGTTCCTGAACACGCGCGTGCCCTGCGAGCTCCCCTTCAGGACCAGCTTCTGCCGCGGCCTGGGTCGGCAGCGGCGCTTATACGGAGAGGTAAGTAGTTCTACTTGCGCGACCGCGTGCTGTGGGGCAGCCTGTGGCCGTTCCTGAACACGCGCGTGCCCTGCGAGCTCCCCTTCAGGACCAGCTTCTGCCGCGGCCTGGGTCGGCAGCGGCGCTTATACGGAGAGGTAAGTAGTTCTACTTGCGCGACCGCGTGCTGTGGGGCAGCCTGTGGCCGTTCCTGAACACGCGCGTGCCCTGCGAGCTCCCCTTCAGGACCAGCTTCTGCCGCGGCCTGGGTCGGCAGCGGCGCTTATACGGAGAGGTAAGTAGTTCTACTTGCGCGACCGCGTGCTGTGGGGCAGCCTGTGGCCGTTCCTGAACACGCGCGTGCCCTGCGAGCTCCCCTTCAGGACCAGCTTCTGCCGCGGCCTGGGTCGGCAGCGGCGCTTATACGGAGAGGTAAGTAGTTCTACTTGCGCGACCGCGTGCTGTGGGGCAGCCTGTGGCCGTTCCTGAACACGCGCGTGCCCTGCGAGCTCCCCTTCAGGACCAGCTTCTGCCGCGGCCTGGGTCGGCAGCGGCGCTTATACGGAGAGGTAAGTAGTTCTACTTGCGCGACCGCGTGCTGTGGGGCAGCCTGTGGCCGTTCCTGAACACGCGCGTGCCCTGCGAGCTCCCCTTCAGGACCAGCTTCTGCCGCGGCCTGGGTCGGCAGCGGCGCTTATACGGAGAGGTAAGTAGTTCTACTTGCGCGACCGCGTGCTGTGGGGCAGCCTGTGGCCGTTCCTGAACACGCGCGTGCCCTGCGAGCTCCCCTTCAGGACCAGCTTCTGCCGCGGCCTGGGTCGGCAGCGGCGCTTATACGGAGAGGTAAGTAGTTCTACTTGCGCGACCGCGTGCTGTGGGGCAGCCTGTGGCCGTTCCTGAACACGCGCGTGCCCTGCGAGCTCCCCTTCAGGACCAGCTTCTGCCGCGGCCTGGGTCGGCAGCGGCGCTTATACGGAGAGGTAAGTAGTTCTACTTGCGCGACCGCGTGCTGTGGGGCAGCCTGTGGCCGTTCCTGAACACGCGCGTGCCCTGCGAGCTCCCCTTCAGGACCAGCTTCTGCCGCGGCCTGGGTCGGCAGCGGCGCTTATACGGAGAGGTAAGTAGTTCTACTTGCGCGACCGCGTGCTGTGGGGCAGCCTGTGGCCGTTCCTGAACACGCGCGTGCCCTGCGAGCTCCCCTTCAGGACCAGCTTCTGCCGCGGCCTGGGTCGGCAGCGGCGCTTATACGGAGAGGTAAGTAGTTCTACTTGCGCGACCGCGTGCTGTGGGGCAGCCTGTGGCCGTTCCTGAACACGCGCGTGCCCTGCGAGCTCCCCTTCAGGACCAGCTTCTGCCGCGGCCTGGGTCGGCAGCGGCGCTTATACGGAGAGGTAAGTAGTTCTACTTGCGCGACCGCGTGCTGTGGGGCAGCCTGTGGCCGTTCCTGAACACGCGCGTGCCCTGCGAGCTCCCCTTCAGGACCAGCTTCTGCCGCGGCCTGGGTCGGCAGCGGCGCTTATACGGAGAGGTAAGTAGTTCTACTTGCGCGACCGCGTGCTGTGGGGCAGCCTGTGGCCGTTCCTGAACACGCGCGTGCCCTGCGAGCTCCCCTTCAGGACCAGCTTCTGCCGCGGCCTGGGCCGGCAGCGGCGCTTATACGGAGAGGTAAGTAGTTCTACTTGCGCGACCGCGTGCTGTGGGGCAGCCTGTGGCCGTTCCTGAACACGCGCGTGCCCTGCGAGCTCCCCTTCAGGACCAGCTTCTGCCGCGGCCTGGGTCGGCAGCGGCGCTTATACGGAGAGGTAAGTAGTTCTACTTGCGCGACCGCGTGCTGTGGGGCAGCCTGTGGCCGTTCCTGAACACGCGCGTGCCCTGCGAGCTCCCCTTCAGGACCAGCTTCTGCCGCGGCCTGGGCCGGCAGCGGCGCTTATACGGAGAGGTAAGTAGTTCTACTTGCGCGACCGCGTGCTGTGGGGCAGCCTGTGGCCGTTCCTGAACACGCGCGTGCCCTGCGAGCTCCCCTTCAGGACCAGCTTCTGCCGCGGCCTGGGTCGGCAGCGGCGCTTATACGGAGAGGTAAGTAGTTCTACTTGCGCGACCGCGTGCTGTGGGGCAGCCTGTGGCCGTTCCTGAACACGCGCGTGCCCTGCGAGCTCCCCTTCAGGACCAGCTTCTGCCGCGGCCTGGGTCGGCAGCGGCGCTTATACGGAGAGGTAAGTAGTTCTACTTGCGCGACCGCGTGCTGTGGGGCAGCCTGTGGCCGTTCCTGAACACGCGCGTGCCCTGCGAGCTCCCCTTCAGGACCAGCTTCTGCCGCGGCCTGGGTCGGCAGCGGCGCTTATACGGAGAGGTAAGTAGTTCTACTTGCGCGACCGCGTGCTGTGGGGCAGCCTGTGGCCGTTCCTGAACACGCGCGTGCCCTGCGAGCTCCCCTTCAGGACCAGCTTCTGCCGCGGCCTGGGTCGGCAGCGGCGCTTATACGGAGAGGTAAGTAGTTCTACTTGCGCGACCGCGTGCTGTGGGGCAGCCTGTGGCCGTTCCTGAACACGCGCGTGCCCTGCGAGCTCCCCTTCAGGACCAGCTTCTGCCGCGGCCTGGGTCGGCAGCGGCGCTTATACGGAGAGGTAAGTAGTTCTACTTGCGCGACCGCGTGCTGTGGGGCAGCCTGTGGCCGTTCCTGAACACGCGCGTGCCCTGCGAGCTCCCCTTCAGGACCAGCTTCTGCCGCGGCCTGGGTCGGCAGCGGCGCTTATACGGAGAGGTAAGTAGTTCTACTTGCGCGACCGCGTGCTGTGGGGCAGCCTGTGGCCGTTCCTGAACACGCGCGTGCCCTACGAGCTCCCCTTCAGGACCAGCTTCTGCCGCGGCCTGGGTCGGCAGCGGCGCTTATACGGAGAGGTAAGTAGTTCTACTTGCGCGACCGCGTGCTGTGGGGCAGCCTGTGGCCGTTCCTGAACACGCGCGTGCCCTGCGAGCTCCCCTTCAGGACCAGCTTCTGCCGCGGCCTGGGTCGGCAGCGGCGCTTATACGGAGAGGTAAGTAGTTCTACTTGCGCGACCGCGTGCTGTGGGGCAGCCTGTGGCCGTTCCTGAACACGCGCGTGCCCTGCGAGCTCCCCTTCAGGACCAGCTTCTGCCGCGGCCTGGGTCGGCAGCGGCGCTTATACGGAGAGGTAAGTAGTTCTACTTGCGCGACCGCGTGCTGTGGGGCAGCCTGTGGCCGTTCCTGAACACGCGCGTGCCCTGCGAGCTCCCCTTCAGGACCAGCTTCTGCCGCGGCCTGGGTCGGCAGCGGCGCTTATACGGAGAGGTAAGTAGTTCTACTTGCGCGACCGCGTGCTGTGGGGCAGCCTGTGGCCGTTCCTGAACACGCGCGTGCCCTGCGAGCTCCCCTTCAGGACCAGCTTCTGCCGCGGCCTGGGCCGGCAGCGGCGCTTATACGGAGAGGTAAGTAGTTCTACTTGCGCGACCGCGTGCTGTGGGGCAGCCTGTGGCCGTTCCTGAACACGCGCGTGCCCTGCGAGCTCCCCTTCAGGACCAGCTTCTGCCGCGGCCTGGGTCGGCAGCGGCGCTTATACGGAGAGGTAAGTAGTTCTACTTGCGCGACCGCGTGCTGTGGGGCAGCCTGTGGCCGTTCCTGAACACGCGCGTGCCCTGCGAGCTCCCCTTCAGGACCAGCTTCTGCCGCGGCCTGGGCCGGCAGCGGCGCTTATACGGAGAGGTAAGTAGTTCTACTTGCGCGACCGCGTGCTGTGGGGCAGCCTGTGGCCGTTCCTGAACACGCGCGTGCCCTGCGAGCTCCCCTTCAGGACCAGCTTCTGCCGCGGCCTGGGCCGGCAGCGGCGGATGTACGGAGAGATAAGTACTTCTACTTTATTTCTGACACTATGTTGTTAAGAAAAAAATAATCCATACGATGAAGCCGAAGCCGTTATTATTTAAATATGTATGAATGCAGTTTAAATTGTTTTTTAAATTCAAATAATGTCTTCTTTCAGTAAAATGTTCCAAGTTCAAGTAAGTATTTCATTATGAGTTCTCGCGAAAATAACCTTAGAATATAAAATGTTCCATCTACGATATTCAAGGTAGGTACTTTCCCTCCATGTGTCATATCCGTGAACACTACAGGGCGTCTCACGGATATGGCACATGGAGGGAAAGTACCTACCTTGAATATCGTAGATGGAACATTTTAATGAAAGAAGACATTATTTGAATTTAAAAAACAATTTAAACTGCATTCATACATATTTAAATAATAACGGCGACTGTCTTGCGACGCAAGACAAATAAAATGTTTAAAAACAATATTTCCGCCATATTTTTTTCGGATAACGTTTTGTTATTGGTTTTGTTTTGGGTTGCTGCACCCCACCCCCCTTGTTTTCGGAAGTGGTCTTGTTCACACATGTAAAACATCATGATATGATAATTTTCACAATCACTGGTGGTGGTTGGTGGTTTCTATGGTTACAAATGTGTTCCATAGCAACGGGTGTAAACAAGAGGTCCAAGTACTTTGAAAAACAAATTACAAAGTTGACGGTTGAAAATAAAATCGCGCTATCGTATTTAATTTTTTTAGGAATTTGAAGTCTGTCTACTTATAGGTTTTAGAACAAGCCATGTTTTTATTTTTCAATCGGATCAAAAAAAATTAAGATACTTATATTGTAGCGCGCTTATCTAAAAACCGCCCGCGAGAAAGACCGCAAGCGCTGTGACGTCATAAAGCTCACAGCGGAGCAGTGACGGGTCGCCAGCTCATTATTTGGATATTTGTTACCTCTTCACGCATATACTACTGAACAGGTTCTGCTGAAATGTTCAGCTGTCATCTATCTCTTTGGTATGGAAACTACAGGAACTATAACTAGGAAACTACAACATACAAAATATAACCATTAGTTTGTTGACAAGGTACAAAGATCAGATCTGATTGATTGACAAAGATCAGAAAATTTTAATATTGCCTTTTTTAAACTTTGAAATTCAAAATTCAAAATTCAATAACTTTATTTCTTTAGGCTTACAAAATAAGCACTTAGACAAGTCAAATTTTATACATAAACAGTTTTGTAGATTATTTGTTGATATATATATTGACATTTAAATGTCACATTTGACATTTGGTGACAAGTGGACTCACGTGAAAAAATTTTTTCGTGGTCCCGTTGACTAGACTTCAGAAAACTTCAGAAGACTTCAGAAAACTAAAACGACCACCGAAAAAAATATCTTATTGCAACTGTCCACCTTTTACGGTTTATGAGATACAAGCCCGCTGACAGACGGACCGACAGACAGACAGACGGCGGCGGTGGCTTAGTAATAGGGTCCCCGTTTGGCACGGAATCCAAAAAACAAACAATACACGATACGACATGAGCGGAAATGTGATTTTTTTTAACCAAACCAGCAATTTTACACAGTTGAGTGGCTAGCGCGTTTTGAGCCTCGCGACGTGACGTCATCACAACGTTAAAAAACAAACCAAGCGAAGTTCTGAGCGACGAGCGTGCGAAACAGCCGAAAAGAAAACTTGAATAACTTCAGAGTATTTAAATCCATTATACTAACACAAAATATGATGAAGGGTTAAATACTCTCTCCAGGCTTGTATTGGACGAAGCACTCTCTGGCCCGTATTAAGAAACTATGGCCAGTCATCGATCTAAGGTTGAGTTACGATTCTCTATGGCAGAAGCGTTGGTGAGTGCAGCATTGTGATGCAAGCATAATCCGGGCCTACGTGTGTTAACGCAGAGGTAAAGGCAAATAATACCGGATTGTTTCCATCAGGTGCTGTGCAACTCGCCGTGGTTCAACCTCCGGCACCAGCAGTACCAGCCGAACTCGGCCCACGGTCCCCACGGCTACCTCATCACCGCCTTCGAGATCATCCTCAAGCACGTCAGCGAGTTCAAGCAGGATCAGAAGGGCATCCTGCGCTACCGGGACTCCTTTCAGGCAAATTTACTTTGAAATATGTTTCACTGGCTATCTACTGCTGCTTGCATGCCAAACAATTATCATCTCTATTTCATCCCTTTTAAGGGTGTACCATACGACGCCATTCTGTGACAAGGGTAGGCATAGGATTTCGCGTTCATGTATAGGAGCGGGACAGGGAAAGCGTTGCAGAGCAACGCAAGCCCTAAAATCAATCTAATATCTATTAATCAGGACATTATTTGAGAAAAACGCAACATATAAAATGTTCTTTATACTTAGTTCAATTACCATGTTTATTCTCAAGATCTTAACTTCTGTATTTATTGAGAAATCAAAGTTTTAGTAAAAATTTAAAGGTAACTGCGATTTTTTTCTATTGAGAAAATTTTATGAAATCTTTCGAAACATATGATCGATAGAGTAAGTCCTGAACTTTACCCTATATACATTTAAAAGTTAAATATGTTTGTAAGATATGGAGGTCCGGCGGAGTTGATTAAGGGTAGTATAGGGCCTTAAGATAACTTTCAAATAGAAGGTAGCATCAGTGAGCAGTGGAGAGAGTCATAGTATAAAAGCTAATTTTATAAACGTTACTTGGGACTACCAAGAGTACTGTGTTGAACTTCGGCCGTAGGTGCGATTAAAGTAGGTAATTATAAAGTGCTTTATTATATTTACTTCGGAGTAGATAGTATTATCTTGTACTTCCATTGCCAGATACTTTGCGTAGTTCCTTTGTCCTACCAGACGCTTTTAACCTCGATAAAAAGTAAGTAAACTTACCATAATATAGGAAAGGAACGCCAGTATGCAGTAGTAAGTCGGGCAATGAAACTACAACATTTCTAATACATATCCGACGAACACACGATACAAAAATTGAGCTTTATACCTTAATCTCGCACGGCAGAATTAACAATTATCATATATAAATTAATCAAATTCAGCTTTTACACTATGACGAAAGTCCACCTTCATTTTATGAGTGGCAGGCAAATCCACTATGAAAAGTGTCTGACTGTGGAAGAATACCATCATAGAAGAAGAATAAAGTTGTTGAATTTTTGTGCAAATTCAACAACTTTGCTAGCCGATATCTGCGGTAGCCACTATGACCCAAACTTCAGAATCTGTGATCGTTCCTACCGCTATTGGGGCATGCGCTGACAAAGTCTCAGCTTTTATAAAATGACGAAGGTCTGGGTGTCGCCAGATCCAAGCCTACTACCTGGGTTACCTCTTTGTCTTATTTCATTCGGATACGTTCAGCCATTCATTTGTAGTGAAAATGTGACTGACAGACCGACTTAGAATAGCGAAAGTGGAGTGGTAGTAAAAGTACTATTATTTACAGTCTGGGCCGTGTCTCAGAAAAAGAGAGTCTCATGAAAACTCTCGGGACTGGATATTACGCGTAGAGGAATCATTACTTGACACAATTCACACGAAAACTGTTAGCGAAGAAGATCACGGGCCCAGCCTCCAGGCTGGGACTATTGAACCGAAGCATGTCCATGGTCCACCCATTGACAATGACGCTAAGAAGCCTACCGGAGGTACACCTGACAGCGGTGAAGATGGAAAGAAGAAAAGTCCCCGGGGTAGTTCCTCTGGGTCGACGGTATTGCAAAGTGTCAAGAAAGTGCTGATGAAACTAAGACACCACAAATCATTGTCAGAGGTCCATCTCGCAACTACTTCTAAAACCCTACGTAGAATCAGAATAGACACATTTTGATACCATCGAATGTAGTCTGCCTGCTCGCATATATAAGAGCCATCACGCACTGTCGACTGGTCGCCGGCAACTCGGTCGACGGCGACTATGACTTACTATAGTTTAAATAGGTGTTTACGCACTTGGTCGTCGGTCGCCCGGGCAACTCGGCCTTTTGGTCGCCGAGGGACTGAGTCGCTGGCGACCAGTCGACAGTATGTAATGGCTCTAAGCTGTTCGACTGTTGAGCAAATGCCTTACCCATTTCCGCATGTTGCTGATGGCTGACAAGCTGGTCTCCACCTCTCTTCTAGAATACATCTCATTTATCACGTCAGCGAATCTCTCAGACCTGCCGTAAGAGACATTCGTTAAGTTCGCACCTATTTTTCACTATATTCATATTTCCGCTAGTCTAGAATAATATTCTCTTAAAACAAAGCGTAGAAAACATTTATCATTCGAATCAGCACGTATTCGTAAATATAAGTAGAAATATAGTGAGTAACCTTTCGTACTCGGCAATAATAGTGCTATGTCAAGCATTTTCCACGGTCATCGAAGTCACCCGTTGAGTTTGTCCACAGCTTACACAATCGAGACCAGAGTCTCCCGCACAGTCGGGGAGCCAGACTCAGAGCTCAGCTGGCACCCCAGATCAGAGATTCCCCGAGGACTCAACTTTCAATGAACTAAAAGATAATAAGGATAAACAGAAGGCGACAATTTATTTCAAAAGCGATGCTGAGATGATGCAAAGCGAGGCAGCGGGAGGCGTTCAAAATGAAAACAAGTAAATTGTGATTAAATAATACCGATACTTATAACAAACTAGATTAAGCGCTTCTCCTAAGTCCCAGAGAATGGCACAGTAGCTTATACCCTACTCCGGGATAGCGGATATATTGGATATATCCGCTTGCCATTCATAACAATACAAAAATGCTTTATTGTACACCATAAAATAACATTACAAAGAGACATCACATAAGATAAGTACAATGGGCGGCCTTATCGCTAAGAAGCGATCTCTTCCAGGCAACCTTTGGATGGAAAGAATTGTGCATTTAAGAAAGGCAGGGGGCAGGGGGTTCATAAAGATGGATTCAGCAGTTGCAAATGGTAACAAACAGACAGAAAGACATTCTTATTAATTGATTGCAGTAGTAATTATGAAGAGAACTTGGATCAGAATTTGGATGCGGGTCCTAGCATCCCACAGGTGGCGCGGACGCCAGACGGCAAGTCCATGCAGCAGATGTCGGTCAAGATTCGCCTAGGCACGCGCCAGTGCCGGGCGTATGGCCTCTCGCGCGTGCCCGGAGAGATGGAGTGCCTAGAGTTCTGGCTCGAGGTTTGTTCCTACTTATGTACTATCAATAGCAAGTCCACGCAGCAGATGTCGGTCAAGATTCGCCTAGGCACGCGCCAGTGCCGGGCGTATGGCCTCTCGCGCGTGCCCGGAGAGATGGAGTGCCTAGAGTTCTGGCTCGAGGTTTGTTCCTACTTATGTACTATCAATAGCAAGTCCACGCAGCAGATGTCGGTCAAGATTCGCCTAGGCACGCGCCAGTGCCGGGCGTATGGCCTCTCGCGCGTGCCCGGAGAGATGGAGTGCCTAGAGTTCTGGCTCGAGGTTTGTTCCTACTTATGTACTATCAATAGCAAGTCCACGCAGCAGATGTCGGTCAAGATTCGCCTAGGCACGCGCCAGTGCCGGGCGTATGGCCTCTCGCGCGTGCCCGGAGAGATGGAGTGCCTAGAGTTCTGGCTCGAGGTTTGTTCCTACTTATGTACTATCAATAGCAAGTCCACGCAGCAGATGTCGGTCAAGATTCGCCTAGGCACGCGCCAGTGCCGGGCGTATGGCCTCTCGCGCGTGCCCGGAGAGATGGAGTGCCTAGAGTTCTGGCTCGAGGTTTGTTCCTACTTATGTACTATCAATAGCAAGTCCACGCAGCAGATGTCGGTCAAGATTCGCCTAGGCACGCGCCAGTGCCGGGCGTATGGCCTCTCGCGCGTGCCCGGAGAGATGGAGTGCCTAGAGTTCTGGCTCGAGGTTTGTTCCTACTTATGTACTATCAATAGCAAGTCCACGCAGCAGATGTCGGTCAAGATTCGCCTAGGCACGCGCCAGTGCCGGGCGTATGGCCTCTCGCGCGTGCCCGGAGAGATGGAGTGCCTAGAGTTCTGGCTCGAGGTTTGTTCCTACTTATGTACTATCAATAGCAAGTCCACGCAGCAGATGTCGGTCAAGATTCGCCTAGGCACGCGCCAGTGCCGGGCGTATGGCCTCTCGCGCGTGCCCGGAGAGATGGAGTGTAGGCAGGTATGTTGTCGACGATGCCGCGATGTAATGAAGACTATTTGTCTTTGTCCAGGACTCGTTCAACGGCGGCTCGTGCCTGCGCATCCACCCATCGGACGAATCGTCCCCCGTCCACCGCCACTCGCGGCTCTTCCACTGCGACTTCCTCTGCGAGCCAGTCATGTTGGTTTGCGTCGTCACCAAGTCAAAACCTTCCTCGACCCAAAGCCTGAACATATTGGTAAGTATACTCCGTCCGTCCACCTGTCAGGCGATCGACCATCCACAGCCACTCGCGGCGGTTCCATTTCCATTTTCTCTGAGCCAGCTATGCTGGTGTGCTCCTCACCAAAGTAGAGACTCCCTCAATACAGTACAATACACTTTATTGCACACCAAGAAAATACAAAAAAAGAATACAGAAAAAGATAGAAAACAGAGTTGCACAATGGGCCGCCTTATCGCTAAAAGCGATCTCTTCCAGACAACCTTGGGATGGACACGAAGCAGTTGTACACGTATAGGCGGTGGCGTATTACTTAATTATACAATACATAATACTAAAATACATAGAATTCATATGAATAATACAACCATAACAACTTTATAAAACAGATGCAAAATATAAAACTAATAATTCAACATCAACATCATCATCATATCAGCCTATACTTGTCCACTGCTGGACATAGGCCTCAACATACCTTCTGGTAAAATGATCATTTAGAGGCTCCAGGCATCTCAGTTCTGAGCATTCTCTTGGTAGTAGCGTCGGGTTCGCGGAGATATGTATTCATATCGTCATTTGGAGGCTCCAGGCATCTCAGTTCTGAGCATTCTCTTGGTAGTAGCGTCGGGTTCGCGAAGATATGTATTCATATCGTCATTTGGAGGCTCCAGGCATCTCAGTTCTGAGCATTCTCTTGGTAGTAGCGTCGGGTTCGCGAAGATATGTATTCATATCGTCATTTGGAGGCTCCAGGCATCTCAGTTCTGAGCATTCTCTTGGTAGTAGCGTCGGGTTCGCGGAGATATGTATTCATATCGTCATTTGGAGGCTCCAGGCATCTCAGTTCTGAGCATTCTCTTGGTAGTAGCGTCGGGTTCGCGAAGATATGTATTCATATCGTCATTTGGAGGCTCCAGGCATCTCAGTTCTGAGCATTCTCTTGGTAGTAGCGTCGGGTTCGCGGAGATATGTATTCATATCGTCATTTGGAGGCTCCAGGCATCTCAGTTCTGAGCATTCTCTTGGTAGTAGCGTCGGGTTCGCGAAGATATGTATTCATATCGTCATTTGGAGGCTCCAGGCATCTCAGTTCTGAGCATTCTCTTGGTAGTAGCGTCGGGTTCGCGGAGATATGTATTCATATCGTCATTTGGAGGCTCCAGGCATCTCAGTTCTGAGCATTCTCTTGGTAGTAGCGTCGGGTTCGCGGAGATATGTATTCATATCGTCATTTGGAGGCTCCAGGCATCTCAGTTCTGAGCATTCTCTTGGTAGTAGCGTCGGGTTCGCGGAGATATGTATTCATATCGTCATTTGGAGGCTCCAGGCATCTCAGTTCTGAGCATTCTCTTGGTAGTAGCGTCGGGTTCGCGGAGATATGTATTCATATCGTCATTTGGAGGCTCCAGGCATCTCAGTTCTGAGCATTCTCTTGGTAGTAGCGTCGGGTTCGCGGAGATATGTATTCATATCGTCATTCCATTGACTCATTTGTGTCAAGTCAATTATTATTTTTATTAATACTAGGTATTATTTTTAAAACGGGCGCAGTTTTAACTTTGAAACCTCACTACCTCAGACTAAGTAAGAAATCAAGACGGAGCCCCGCCGAAAAACCACACTGAAGCCGGTAAAACTACGCCTTGCCGTGTATATACACAGTTACACGCACACTCATATAACGAAACTACGCCTTACTTTGTCAGTCGCGCTGTACCGGCGCGCGGAGTGTCACGCAAGGTCACGTTATTGTTATTCGCGATTTTTGTAGCAAAAATACCAAATTGTGTTGTGAAAGGGTGTAGAAACCAACCATCGAAGAATAAAAAGCAGGATGGAATCACATTTCACACGTAAGTAAACATAAAAATCAATTCAATCAATTTTAATAATTATATGGAAAGCTTGGAACACAAAACCTCCACAACTTCCACCAGTGTTGCCACGAGTAAGCGTCACAATAGTTCCCGTTTATTAAGCAAGTTATTCATGTGACGTAAAATGTAGGTAATGTAACAGTTCATTTGTTTACCTATTTCTATTATTACCCGACTACCGACGGAGGAGGGTTACGAGGTTGACACCCTATGTATGTTTGTATGTAGCCGATTTTATGTTCCCACGTAGCGCTGAAACTACAAGTCCGATTTCAACAAATGAGGTGTCTAATGATTCGTCTCGACACTTCGGTTGTTATAGGCTATATGACGTCAGATGAAATTAGGGGTCTAATGAGGTAGCGGGGTCCAAGTGAAAGTGACCGCGAACTAGGGAGCACGACAGACACGGCATTCTTTGCAGTCATCGAATTTTCTAAAGCTATACTATATATTATAATAATAATAATATCTATACTAATATAATAAAGAGGAAAGATTTGTTTGCTTGTTTGACGAAATGAATGGGCTCCGAAACTGCTGGACCGATTTGAAAAATTCTTTCACCATTAGAATCCTACATTATCTCTGATGAACATAGAGCGAGCCGTGCTGGTACCCCCCATGCTCCCAGCCCTCTTGAATTCCCCCCCCCCCCCCCCCCCCCAGGCAAAATATCTGATATGGGTATCGTTTCCTATTAACTTGGTGTCAAAGATTTCGAATTTGATGACGGCAAGGTCGCAGCAATACAACCACCGTGACCCAGCAAGGCGAGCCGCGCTTCGTGTTCGCATTCTCTTGGCGTGGATGCGAACCGCAATGACCACCGCAACCATAATTGTGTGTGTGTGAACACTAATGGAACCGTAATTGTGTGTGTAACACTAGTGGCCAAAATCAAGAACACCTTATTTCTTATTTGATATTTATTACTATTTAGAAACCTGTTTATGGTATAATATCCGACTTGTCTAAGGACTTATTATGTAAACCTAAAGAAATAAAAGTTATTGAAATTGTTTGATTTTTCCCCTATCTAGTCGGAGTAAACATACTTATATACTAGGTACCCCCAATCAAAAAAATGCTAACTTATCTTTTTACTTATCCATTCATCCTGCTAGTAGGTACTTAGACGATAACTTAGGGTAATAAGTTTTTACTACACGGCAACACTCACTTCGTGCACACATGTTTACGAAACCGGCTTCATTTCGTTGACGACAGCGCTCCGTCTTCATTTCTTACTTAGTCTGAGCTCACTACACGCTCACGAGATAGTAATTAGAAAATTGAAATTCTTTAAAAAATAATAATATTAATAAATAATAATATATTAAAATAAACCAAATTTGTGCTTCATAATAGGTAGGTACCTACATGTACTTTTAAAATACCTAAATGCGTTTTAAGACCTAAAGTCGAAATGCGATTACTGGCCCCGACTTGCGGGAAAGTGTTCGCACCTGATGGGGTAAGTAAACAAAGGTAACGTAAGGTCAGTGGTCGCGTTCAAAAAAAAACTAAATGAAATCAACACTTATTTCCAATCTGGGTTAGTTGACGACCTCTGTGTCGCGGTGGGCGAAGGTCTGCCTGCGACGCAGGAGGTTGCGGGTTCGATTTCCGCCTCGGGATTAATGTGTGTGCGATCAGCAGACATTTGTTCAGGGTGTTCTGGTCGTTTTTCTATGTATAGTAAAAAATATATATCTATGTATTGTATTATATTACGTATATCAGTTACTAGAGGTGCGCCCCGGCTTCGCACGGGAAGGTATATTCTATCGCCTATGTTCATCAGGGATAATGTAGGATTCTAATGGTGAAAGGATTTTTCCGATATTCTTCCTTTCTCTTGACGTGTCTACACCAGCCGTGATAAATAGCTTGTAGTTATTTTTTGCCTAGGTACTGTGCGGAATTTCAGCGTAATCCGGTCAGTACTTATGGCGTTGTTCACGCCCAAACACGCGTCATAAACTTACAGTTCTTGTCTGTCAGTAAAGCTCACATTCATTTAATGTACCTAGAGTACAATACCTTGTTTCACTGCAGCTGAAGATGAACAACTTGAACTGCGAGCCGCTGACGGTGGTTCTGATCGGGCGGGAAATGCCACAAGGCAAGGCGCAGGACCCCGCGGCGCGAGGCCAGCTGTCGGTGTGTCCGATGAACGAGGCCTCGCTCGCGGGCCTGCGCGCCGCGTTCCTGGTCCAGCACCCCGCCTGCTACGTGCCTCCCTACAACGACTTCGGCTGGAGAGTCAGGTGAGGGGCTAGGGGGAGAAGGTCAGCTGTTGGCGCCTCCGACTGGCCGCGCTGGACGAGCCCTCTCACGCTCCTGGTCCACTACCATATGTTGTGTATATACGAGCACTGCTTAGCTTGAATGGGCTAGATGATGCTGTGTGAATAGTCCATCATTATTTATTTGTGAATTGTCGTCAGGTACTACCATCTGACCCTCCCCGGCTGCCGCGTCACGTCTGTCTGCTGCCACGCGCTGCTCATAAAGGAACCCATTCTGCTGGGACACCTCGCCATCATACCGATCAAGGTAACATCACCCTTATCATTAATGGTTCTGGGTGTACTATTGCATTATGTACATCACTCATCAGTCTCCATAGTATAGACGAGAAATCATCAATATCATAGCCGCCAACGTTCGAGATAATACATTGAACACGTAGGTACCTACTTTACTAGTAAGCATTAAAACGTATTACGTTAATTAAGTTTAATTTATATTAAATTTGGTTAACTAACACAATAACCCATAACACACCGCTGCTCTACTTACTTGCGCAGATGTTGAATGCAGTGTGAAATCCAGCAGGCTTTTTTAAACTTATTTTAGAAAAAAAATTAAAAATTAAAAATGCTTTCTTTATTCTCTTCTTACGGGCACTGAATGACTACACTATGCTATATAACCTGACATTTTGATTATTGGGTGTATATCGATGGCAACGTCTTTGTCTGAATAACTGAAGTGAGGAAAAGCTTACTTACGTAGTGGTACCGGCGATGCATCAGCCAGTGTCAGATCTACGATTTTCCTGCGGGGGAACGGAAACTAGTAATGGCGGCTCCCCTTCCAACATTTGAAATGGCTTCCTGGCTAAGCATTTTGTAACTATTGCGCATGATTAGATATGTGCAGCTTAGGTAGCACTCCGCTCGGTTGCCTTTCCAAGCTCTTTGCCGACCAGCATTCATAATAAGTCAGCGTTTCTTAATATTTGAACCTCGGGAGACAAAGTAGAACTTCAGATAGGTAAATTGTTTAAAATATTTTTTTCTTCTTCTAAGTTAAGCATTTGTTACCTACTTACATATAGTACGAATATACTCTGGACTGCGTTCAAATCCAACCTAGTGATCTAATAGACCACACACAGTTATGTTCAAACTTAAATCAATTTAAGGTTTGTTCAAAAACAGTCGGTTTTTGAGGGTCATGATGTTTTTTCTTCGCAACTGGTTTTAGCGCCCCCTGAAACGTGGCTTCAGAGCCAAGTGCTCCCCTAGACCCCTCCCCTAGAAATGACACCAATCACATTGTGTTAGAAAAAAAAATGTTTATTTTAATTTTTTGTTTGCTTTAATTTCAGATGGGCTAATTCCAGTAAAAATATGGCCAACACCAGCTCGTTGAAGATATCAAAAACAATTAGCTACTTAATGTATAAATTTTATCTAAACCTACCTATACTTAACCACCTTGTACTTACCGATTTATTTATAAGTTTACAATTTTAAATAAAACTTGCATAATAATGTTTGTACACATTTACTTTTATTTTTATGTTTAGGACATTATACTGCCTATCTTTACGTTTTTAATAAAGTAAGTACATACTCAATTAAGGTGGGCGAAGGTCTGCCTGCGATGCAAGAGGTTGCGGGTTCGATTCCCGCCTCGGGACAAATTTTTGTTCAATCTGCAAGTATTTGTTCAGGGTGTTCTGGTCGTTTTCTTTGTATAGTAAAAATATCTATATGTAAATTCTATTATGTATATCAGTTAACTAGTACCCATAACACAAACTCTGCTTAGCTTGGGGCTAGATAATGTTGTGTGAATTGTCCTGCATAATTATTATATGTATTATAATAAAAAAAAATAAAAAAAATATTTTTCGCAGAAAAGGTAAGAGCCGCCACCGGGAACCCTTTCTCGAACCATCTCGCAACACTTTTCAGGAGCTACCTATCGATATCTTGTTACCGACGCGATGGAAACTAGGGCCTGGAAATGGTTCCAGGTATTCTTCTTCCTAAAGTCGTTAACTGACTCCTAAAATTATAAGTTTCTAATCAATTTAGTTCAGGGAATATCGACCCTCAATGTCGCTATCGCTATTCCGTCATCACTCACTCACTGACCCGTCATATAAATATTTAGGTACTTCTGGCAGGCCTAGGTACAAACGTGAAATTTGGAATATACATACTACATTTATAGCGACAATAGGCTATTTGAATAAGTACATTAAAAATAAGTTCCAAATCGTTTTCATCCTAGTCAGTGACAACGTAACAAAGCGTAATCAGGTGATTTTTATTAAAAATATGCCTATTTTAGGTAAAAAACAGGATTAAATTTACACATTTTTGATATAAATATGATCACGTATATGAAAACGTTGGTTGCTTCTCTGCGTTTGGTTGGTTCGTTGGTGACGTCACACTATCACAGATTACTGTGTCAATGAGTTCTTCTTGTTAGGTGTGGTGAGGCGTGTGACGTCATTCCTCAGAGCACCGGGAGCCATGACAGAGATTATCGTTTTGACGCGCCATTAATTTATTTAAACTTTAAAATTAGTTTTTATCACTAATACCACCCTTGAAGAAATATTATTTACACTGCATTATTTTTATCATACAATACTTTATAATTATTTCCTAGTAGTCAAGTGGAAATCATGATTCCTATATGAATGATAAGTGTTCCGCCGTCGAAAAAAAGATCCCTAAAATTTCTTCTTCAATTTTACTTCTAGCGTACCCACTTTCTTCTTCTTCTTTCTAGCCTTTGGGGACCTTTCTCTCCATTGCCCTTTGAGTAACCTTTAGCTTATGGACAATGGCTTTAGTTCTCAGAAACTTGGGGTTAGGTACCCAAGTTTCTGAGAACTGGTAAGCCGTACAGCACAGGTCGTATATGTGAGCTTTTTGTACTCTGGGGTGAGGTTCAGTTTGAAGGCAAATTCAAGTTCGGAGTAAGCTTCCCAACCAAGTCTGATTTCGTTTTTTCGCGACTACATCTCACACCTGCGATTCGCTGATCTCATAGTTTTGGATGAAGCTGAACCAGATGCTGGACGGCCTAGCTTCAGCCTGGCGACGCATGACGTGCTCTTGGCATGAATTTGGATAAAACAAAAGTCATGGTCACACAGTCAGGCCACACAGATTGATCCAATACAAAAAATCGTTTCCGAATATAGGTGTGGCAGGGGCTGGGAGTTTGCAGAAAAAGGGTTTTAGTGGAGAGAACGAAGCGGGGAGGGGTTTGGTGCTGGCACTTTAACCGTTTCTTAAGGTACCGAGGAGTATGAGGGACGTAGGGGATGAAATACAGGAGGAAGTGGAAGTGTGCGCCCCGGCGAAGACGGATTGGGAACCATTTTAACTTATTGTGGTATTCTGTGATGTGATCATACTTGCGCAGGACCGAATATTAAGTTTTTGGATTATAATAAAGTCATTAGTATAATAGGTAATAATTATTATAAATGCGAAAGTTTGGATGGATGGATAGGTGTTTGTTAGTTATTTGAAATTTTGCATACCTACAGGTAGTTGAAGGCCTGGAATAAAACAAGGCTACTTTTTCTCCCATCAGGTACCATGGGATAGAACAAACTTAAAAACATTTCCATAAAAGCCCCGCGCGAAGCCGCGGGAAGAACCTAGTTAAAGAATATAAACAAAATCTACAATCGAAACAGGTAACTAACTGGAACTTCCAATTTGTACAATTCGAAGAACCAAGAGATTACATTCTCGTAGATTTTACATAACGCATATTTAGTGACTCATTGAAAACGATAACCGCTGACGGCTGATAACCAAAACGATACAACTACCTGCACTTTCAACGTAATCAACTGTTGTCTCTCTGGAGTCGACGCCTGCGCATCTTACCTCTTCTGCCGTCGCGTCGCTTTCGTTGGTGATCCCTAAGGTAAGGAACTAAGTTTTTTTAAAATAAGTATTCATAATAATCACAGTTAACCACGATAGGCTATACATAAATCTCAAATTAAAAAAACGATCTAGGTACCTACCTATATTAACATGCAAACATTTCCCTGCTGATATTTGTACATGACCTTTGTTCTACTTGAACTTGGCGTTTAGTTTCACCGACTGGAAAATTAATGGTCAAAAGTTCATGTTCTTCCTTTTATTTCTGACACTATGTTATTTAACAAAAAATAATCCTTATGATAAAGCCTTTCGATCGGTATGATAAAGCTACAGGTGATTATTTTTCTCGTGTAACGGGTTCGATTCCCGGTTCAACCATGTAATTATTTAAGTATCGATGAATGCAGTTGAAATTGTTTTTTAAATTCAAATAATGTGTTCTTTTAGTAAAATGTTCCATCTACAATATTCAAGGTACTTTCCCTCCATGTGGCATGTCCGTGGGACGCCCTGTATACTTCATCCAATTATTCTTTTACTTATTGTAAAGTCGAACATAAAATTTAATTTATTATCTCAAATATCACATAGGTATGTAATGTACGTGATGCCCCGTTTGTCCCACCAGAGAATGGGATTTTAATAGAACTAATTAAAATTATGTCCCGTTCATCCCACCAACCGTCAGTGATGAGTAGTAGTGGGATGGGACGAACAGGATATCAAATAATTTAAAATATTATTATCCCATTCGTCCCACCATTTAGTTTAGGTACTTCGGCACCATACGGTAAGTCAGTGACAGCGAATTTCAAAAATTACAGGAAATGTCAAAATTGACTGAAAATTTCAATACATACAAAACCTCAAAATTATTGTAAGTCTCTCATGAATACCCACCAGCTTCGTCCCACTAGTAGGACGAAGCTGGTGGGACGAACGGGACACCAGGGGCAAGTACACCAAAAGTTAGAGAGTCAGGTCAGGTCAAGGTACATACATAGGTACTATTTGGTTTCCCTGAAAGAGGAACAACCTTCAACTCAAACGATCAAGAATCAAAGTTCATTGACATCTTCTACTTATCGATATCCTAATAGGAGTGAAGGTGAAGTGGTCCAAGATATGATAACGTCCACTTTTAGATGATCTGATAGCATTAGATTTGTTAAGAAGTAGGCGGTAGGTAGGTACCTAGCGTCCGTTGACCTCGAACTTTGCGCGCAAAAATAAACTAAACGCGTGACAAAACTCAGAAAAATAGCGACACCTGAGTTTTGAAGAATCTCAAGGATATTTGTAGCAATTATAATATCAGATGTATTGCTGACTTCATCCAGTTTTCTGTGAAACATCTCCGAATGTGGTCAGGTCTAAGTAGGTGGTGATCCGAGCCCTGTGTCGGACTAAGACGTCGTCAGAGTGAATGAACAGTGTTGGATGGTTTGGCGGAGAACTTTAAGTAGGTCTTGAATCATATTATTTCACTTCCGAACTGTTCACCTAAGCCTTAAATCTATGACTGTAAATCTTGATGGTGAGAGGTACCTACCTACTGTTTCTACACAATGATTGAAGTTTAACTTGCGGTGGCCGAAACGCATCACAACACCTCATACAGGTCCAATCTCAATGACTAAGTACCTACCTACCCAGGTAAGTTTTTAATAAGTATAAACTTTCGTAAGTGAAAACCCCATCTCATTAGGAGACCATGGTCCAAGCCACCGGTTGCGCTACCAACAAAATGTGTAGGTAGATCATTGAGTTATCATTAGTAAATAGTACTTCAGTATGGAGGGTACCTCAGCTGGTATCAGCTTGGTTGCGCAACTAAAATTGTTGCTGGCAACCGAATCACCCGCTGGTGGCGCAACTATTAATATATGAAAGCTATTTGGCGTCTCACTCACCTCACTCACGAAAGTTACCTAAGTATTGATGTTAGGTTCGAAGTGCGATTATGGAAAATCTGACGATCCTTTTAATTAAGTGAGAGCAATGTCTTCTTATTGAGCTCTCGGATTGCTGACACAAATCTGGTAGGAATGCAGTAATTCTGTTACTCTTACACTTATGTTTATACGTAATTTTTCTGATAATATAGTATCGCGTACTTTAATGTAAACCTCCAGGAATGGCGCCGGCGATAGTCGCGTCTTGCTGCTCCAGCAGTAGCGCAGTGGGATCCGCCGTTGCTGCCGCTCTGCAGTTTTTCGCAGCATCACAATGTCTGGTGCAGGAACCTTGGCCACCGCAGGCTCATATACAAAGTGCGTATTGCTTTTGACTGTTTATAAATACGATAAATTGCGTTGTTCTTACAGATTTTTGATGCACATTCTTAATGCAAAAAAAATTAAGGACCAACTAGGAGGTAAGAGGAAGTTTATCTGTAGTTCTTTTTGTTATGTAGATGGATCAACCTTTGATTTCATAATCGTGGGTGGAGGGACTGCAGGGTCCACATTGGCGGCAAGATTGGCTGAGATTGACAGCTTCACAGTTCTTTTGGTTGAAGCTGGACCAGACCCTCCTCAAGAGAGCATTGTAAGTAAGCATCTTAACTAGAAGGAACCCTTTGTTCTGATTTTACCAAGCACCTACAGCCTAATGTACAAAGATTTACTACATTAAAAGCAGAAAGGACGACATGCATAAAGAAGTAGCTCGCTCAAAACTTGCAACGCGTCAATACGTCAAACAATCGAATCGTTTGTGTAATAAAATTAATAGGATTATAAATATTAACCCACTAATAAAAAATGCTTCTCAAAAACTACTAACAGACTGGCTACTGACCCTTATATAAGCACACGGAAACCTACTGGAGATAGTTTCGGGATACTGCACACAAATACCTAACCTCACCTCCACACACAACATACATTTACCTACACTTGAAAATTTGACATTGATTTTTGTTTTTATAAATATAAGATAATATTATGTATGTTTTATTGAACCTACTTAGGCTAGAGTCATAGTACATAAGGCAAGAGCAACCCCTTAACACAGGTATTTATGTACTTAAAAGGGGATTTCCAAAGCAATTTAAAGATTTGTATAGATTAAGATAAAGAAATAAAGTATATTTTTTTAAATAAAGACAAAACAGTGTAGTCTTTTCTTTGTAGATACCAGCGTTTCACTCCGTGCTAATATCCAGTCCGTTCGATTGGAACTTCACAACTGTAAGTGACGGTATCTCCGGCCAGGCGCTGGCAGGTGGAAGGCAACTGCAGCCGCGCGGCAAGATGCTCGGCGGTAGCGGATCTATCAACAATATGATCTACGCACGAGGCTTCCCTGCTGATTACGAGGAATGGGCGGCCACAGCAGGCCCTGAGTGGACCTGGGATAACGTCCTGCCGTACTTTAAGAAGACTGAGCACATGACCGATCAAAATATCATCAACAACGAGGACCTTATGGCATACCATGGACGCGATGGAGATATAGAGGTATCAGGACTGAAAACAGCTTCGAAGGAAGTCGAAGGGTTTTTAGAAGCGTTTAGAGAAATTGGATTCAAAATTGTCGATGATATGACCAATCCAAATGAAATTGGAGCTGGTAAGTTTTCGCACACGGTGAGGGACGGTAAAAGACATAGCTCTTTGACAGCATTGCTTAACGAAGCTAAAGGGAATAACATTTTCGTTTTTAAAAACGCCCTTGTAACAAAAATTCTATTGGAAAACGACAGAGCTGTCGGTGTGACAGTGCTGATTGGTGATGATGAACTTGACTTCTACGCCAAAAAAGAAGTAGTTATTTCCGCTGGGACGTTCAACACTCCCAAATTACTGATGCTATCGGGCATTGGACCCAAAGAACACCTCGATAGTCTTTCTATTAACGTTGTGAAAGACTTACCAGCCTTAGGCGGCAACCTTCACGATCACGTCATGTTCCTGAACTATGTTGTAGCAGAAAAGGGTATTTGTTTTGAGAGTCAAGCATCACACCAATTGGAGGTGATTAAATACTTATACGACAGGTCTGGATCGCTAGCCAATGCTGACAGCATGGGAGCTTTGCTAGCGCTGAACGGCTCAGAAGCCAACATTCCAGATTTCGCTTTCTACCCGAGTTGTACGCAGCTCGGATCTAAATTCTACGAAGGCTGCGTATCAGTGGTCGGGTTCGACCGCGACATTTGTGCACAACTAGATGCTCAGAATCAAGATCACGAGCTGCTCTCCATCGCAGTTGTTCTTTTGAAGCCAAAATCTAGAGGAAAAGTGCGTCTGCGTTCCACAGATCCTCAAGACGATCCGTTAATTTACTCGGGAACCTTCGAGAATGTTGATGATTTAGACGGCTTCCCCGAAGCGGTCGACGTGGTTCGCAGACTCACAGAGACTGAATACTTTAAACAGAAGTCGGCAAAAGTTGTGGATATTAGAATAAGAGGTTGTGATGGGCTGGATGGAAGTGAAGAGGTGAAGTGCAAGGCTCGTGCGATGGCGACGTCAGCGTGGCACGCGGTAGGGACATCCGCGATCGGGGCAGTCTTAGACCGGGAACTGAGGGTGCGAGGGATGAAAGGACTAAGGGTGGTGGACGCCAGTATCATGCCACAGGTGACAAGAGGCAACACCAACGCGCCCGTCGTGATGATCGCCGAGAAAGCCGCGGCGTTCATTAAGAAGACTTATGGAGCGGAATAAACGGAATACTTATGACGATTAACTGCGGTCGCAGGCTCGCGAGGAAAGCGGTGCAGCCTGATGGGAATTAGGTTAGTGATTATGACATGATTTTGTATCAGTATTAGTTTATTACATTTATGTAAAAAAATGATAGTAACATATCTATTGAAACTCCTTTTGAATTTCATTAATTGCCTACATTATATTAGCAACTAGCGACCCGCCCCTGCTTCGCACGGTGCATGTATTATGCATATAAGCCTCTTGTATCACTCTATCTATTCAAAAACCGCATCAAAATCCGTTGCGTAGTTTTAAAGATCTAAGCATAAATAGAGACAGACAGCAGGAAGCGACTTTGTTTTATAATATGTAGTGATGCCAACATTAAGTACGTAACTACTTCATTACGAGAGTCAGTCAGCCTTCAAAAACAACTTATACATATGTATGTATATTGTTGATAAGCCAACTTCTTAAAATCTGAGTTAGTACCTACCTGCCTAGTTGTTTTGTTGGTTTATACCTAGCGTTTTCTTCTTTTCAACAAGTAGGTAGATTTACGTGTAGATATGTATCAAAAGGAATTGTTTTCACACCGTGGACATAAAACGGATTGATGACGCTGTCTTCTTTTAAAAAATAATGGGGCTTTTCCAGTACCTACGTTAGGTTTAATTACAAGGAAGTCTTGCTAAGTGGCGTCACTGCATATTAATGCTGTGTGCCCTGGGTGACAACTAGGTAACAATTTCTCCCCGTGGAAGGGCAGCACGTACTTCAACGTAACCGCCACGTAACCCTAGGGACAGTACGTCGTCACATGGTCATCGTCTCAAGATCGTTTTTCGGGTTGCTCGTAACGCTACAAAAACAAAAAAACAAAAATTCCGACAGAGCTGAATTTTGGTAAAGACAACAAAGAGAAATAAAGTGGCAAAAGTCCCCATAGATCCCATGTGTGCTAAAAAAGTTATTCAAGGTCAAAGGTCAAATTTTTCGGGTTTTTGAATTTTTCGGTTTTATTAAAAATATAGCCCAAACAAAAATTGTAGATTATAAAATTATCTACAAAAATGGTACTATTCGTGACGACCTCTGTGGCGCGGTGGGCGAAGGCCTGCCTGCGACGCAGGAGGAGGTTGCAGTTTCGATTCCCGCATCGGGAAAAATGTGTGTACGATCTGCAGACATTTGTTCATGGTGTTCTGGTCGTTTTCTATGTATAATAAAAAAAAATCTATCTATTTAATGTATAATATTATGAATATCAGTTATCTAGTACCCATAACACAAGCTCTGCTTAGTTTGGGGCTAGATAATGCTGTGTGAATTGTTCAGCATTATTTATTTATTTATTTACTACTAATCACCATTCCTAAGATATCGCCCTTCTAAAAGTTGAAAGAGTTATAGGTAGGTAGGTATGCACACATTGTACGAGTCAAGGTTTCTTCACAAACAGCGCCACCTGCGAGATGGCTAGCCAGCCATAGGCATACTCACCCTACCCTGTATAGCCATACAGGGTAGGGTGAGTATGCCTAGTGTCGGGTCTAGGGTCTAAAAGTGTGGTCTGGCAGACACGTCGCTAGTATCCGCATCATCGCACGTTTTTGATATCTAAGGTATGGTGATTCTTAGGAAAAAAAGTATCAGGACCATTTTTGTAGATAATTTTATAATCTACAATAAAATGTTATAATCGAAAATTTAGACTTTTGACGTTGAATAACTTTTTTAACACACATGGGATCTATGGGGACTTTTGCCACTTTATTTCTACTGGTGTACCCAAGGTCTCTAACAAAATTCAGCTCTGTCGGAATTTTAGTTTTTTACGTTATTTGTCATTGAAATGTCTATTTTGACCGGAATATTAAGTGTTTTCACAGTAACGGCCGTCCGTGCACAATATTTTTACGCAACTAAACCAAACTGTATAGATAAATCAGTAAACGTAAACTAAAATAAGTGAAATTAGAAACACGTAACATGTAAGAAAGTACAAGAATAATACATAATAATAACAAGAAAGTACTTTTAAAAAACTAAATCCGCATGTTTTATTTTTGATTTGGTATAAAATACTCACTAATTTTTTTAATGTAATATATATTTTCTTTACTTTCAAATCCAAATTCTGCCACCGGACACCCTGTATATACATTTTAGATGTAGAACTTTCAGGCCGCTGCGCCCTGTTCAGTAAATACCTAATTAGTCAGGCGAAGACGCTCGACCATCTCACAACCCCGCTATGTATAATAACTTCTATGTTAGCAAAGAATTCAGTCATTTATAATTATTATATTTAGAAAACAAGTATCTTGATCAATAAAAGATACCGGTTGAAACGGTGTCGCATGCGCCCCATCGTGGCCCAGTTTTACGGAAGGTGGTCGTTATTCGAAACGATTTGAATAATTTATGTTTTCTGTGGGTTTTACGCCTTTCTTACTACATCGAGTGGTCGGTTTCTAATGCGTTATGGTTCCTTTATTAAAAAAACAATATGGGGCCCATTGATTACTAGGTACGAACACAATTCCTATCGGTTGAAATGAAACTACCCGCTTCATTCTATGATAAGTACAGTCTGGTATGTGCTTATTACTTCCTTCAACAAAATATACTTAGGTATTAGGTTGTCTAATACCATAAAATATGGGATGGGAGAGAACTATCCCCAGAAGTGGGAAAATACTCGTAGGTCTTAGAAATAATATTAAAGCTCCTAAAATAGGTAATAAATACACTTAATTAATAATATTGTTGAATATCAGCAAAAATAAAGAGGGTAATTACAGTCTACACTGTTTTCTAAAAATGACCATAACCTTTGTTTTCGGTAAAAACTAGTACCTGGTAGTGTGTTGAATGAAGTGATCAATCAAGTGCAAGCGCAGAATGGGCGCCCGGTACCGCACGGGGCGCGGTGGCTGCGAGCGCTTTCACTGGTGGCGACCAGCGGCGCGCGTGTAGCCAGCCGCACCGGAAGCTGTGACGTCACAGGTTCTACTGAACCTTTGTATCTTTTTGACTGAAGAATTCATGCTCAAAGTAATTCCATAAACTTCTTTAAAGAGTGAACGATGATGTTCAATTAAATTTTCAAAGCCATAATTTTATATTGCTAGTTATTGCAGTTTTATTGCATATTGGCACTTATCAACTATTAAATTTAAACTGCAATAAAGAAACACAATAGAACTATCAGAAGGTTTATTGATCGTCCATTCCAGCATCGTGCACTCTCCCATCTTCTGCTAGATCACTTTCCTGATGCATTCTTACAAATGTAGAGCAATCACGCAAGCAATTTTAAAACCTGAATCTAGTTATCGACAGCTCAAAATAAGTTACACAAATGTAGAAAACATTCGTTGCTTTCACCTGTTTTCCAGTCACAGATATCGAGCTATCTTGAGTAAAGCTGGCGTTGAAATAAAGTTCAGTTTAGATTGATAGTAGTTCCGCAGTGAGAGGTGTGCCTGGTGTGCGGCAGAAGGCGCGCAGACGCAGGTCCCTCGTGTTGTCGCAGTCAGTAGTGCACCCGACGCGGCGCTGGCAGCACGCGAGACATGACGTGACCATGTCGGATACGGAGCGATCCTCGGACAAGGCGGACGCGCCCACCGCCACCGTCTCCAGTCTCAAGTCCCAGGACTCCACTGAACATTTGATTAATAATACTAAAGATCTGAAGGAAAAGACTCAAAGTGTGACTTCTAAGAGTGTGGAAGCGGGGAGTGAGGCGCCTAATGGGAGGAGGCGATTGGTTGTGCTTCTGGGGTTGGGGCAGGTGGTGCTAGGGGCGCTGCTGGTGGGCGCGGGCGCCCTCGCGGTGGTGAAGGGCGCCGCCCTGTCGCGCGTGGGCGCCGGGCTGTGGGCGGGCTGCGTCGCCGTCGTCGCGGGAGTTGTCGGAGTGCTAGCCGGCATCAACGACTGCTATGGACTGTATGGAGTTGGAAGCGGGTGAGGGAGTCATGGTGTCATCTAGTTGCCTCTATGATATTAAATATTTGAAGGGGATCAATGGTGGACGTAGATAAAACATTTATTAATAAAAGAGTCAGGCATTGTCACAGACTAGGCCTCCTCCTGTCGTAGGTTTATACTAATCTAAAGAATAACTCATTATTTATTATCACCAGCCGTTTAAGACCTACATGTACAGAAACACTAGATAAGTTTCGAAAGAAATAAAACTTTATAAATTAGGTACCAGTATAACAATGATAAATGATAGCATTATAACTTATTGATGGTCGGCACCGCGTAGTCTCAGTCATTCCTCTTCAAGTTGCTAAATGATGGATACATCAACAACAGGGGGCCATCGGATGCTCCACGCCCATTGAGTTCTAACCTACGACCTTACATCTGCACAGGTCTAGAGAAAGTCATGACGTAAGCTGCTTTCAAACATGGGAAATAGGCAAATTGCATATTCAAATATTCACAGAGTGAATATTAGTGGGTGCACACGACGTTATTAAAAAAGTAGCGGCTATAGTTATTTAAGCAGCGCAAAGAAAACACATTTGCTCAGCCGCCGTGGGAAAACGTAGGTAGTTCTTCAACCTTCAATTATTCATTCTAATTTTCGTAAAAATAATAGAGTTAAAAAAGTTTGACAGTCATATCTTACTCTAGACAAGCGACAGTTTAGTTCTTAGCACCTAGAATATCTTTTTATCCATTTAAGAGAAGTGCGGTCCGAAGTCGCGTTAAAAATTTAGTCATAACGAAATCAAGAAGAAGCGCGTTGATGTCTTTTGTATTGAAAATTTACTGTAAGGTCAAAACACCATTTGGAGTTGAGCAGATAGAAGCTAATAACATCTGAATCGATTTTATAATATTATCTTTTGCCTGCGGATTTGCATGCATACAAAACATATTGAAGAGAACAAAATATCAAAGTGACCACTTGAATTCCTAGTCTCACTTACATTATGTCCTATAAGAAAGGTGGAAAGTTGAGTTTGGGGTTCAATTGATACGATATTTAGTCTAATTTATTTCATGAATTTTAGTCTAATTTTTTTAAGAAGTAGGTGTGTATTTGAATTTCGCCTTATCCAATTATAAGATATTAATTTGATTATTTTTCATTTAATATAAGTAATTTAGAAAATAGTACGTTTAATTAACAGTGCCACTTTAGTCTGTGTCTCATACGCCCCTGACAGGCGCAAAAAGAAATATTTAATTAGGTAATTTCAATGTAAAAAATCGAATATTAGTTCCCATGAGTGACGGAACTAACGAGGAGACGGTTTGACCTCTCTTGCATTGGACGAACCATTGTGCAGACTAATGCAAATCATGATGAAAGCCCCGAGATTCTGCTGAATAACCTAATCTGGGCACGTAACTGTGTGGATGTTCCAAACCCACAAACCTACATGTTGAAGTTTGTATTTACTAACATTGTTCATTACACTTTCCAAATCCTAGATTTGTTATCCAAAACGAAAATACTGTAAGTTCGTATTCATACGTTTTGTCAAAAACGTGTAGATTTAGGCTAAATTGTTAAGTTACTCGTATTCTTAAAATGAGTAGCTTTTCAATTTCGCTGAGGCAAATGTTAGACAAACTGATGCAGTTTCATTTTTCTGATTTCAATTCTTATATCAACAACAGCAACTCGATAATCGCGTAATCCACAATAAAATTCATCGGTACACGTTTCTCACGCTGTAAAACGTGTTGTCTTTATCATTATGAAACTTCGTATTACGAAATGGCAATGCAATTCACGCGTTTACCAAAAATATTTGCGCATAATTCGTATCGATTCGGATAGTCAATTACGGACACGGCCAATTACCGATCGGCTCATTACGTAAGTACAAATAAACAAAGTGTCTAGTGGCGTGACATGACAGACGTGACTGCTCTAATGAGACCGGCTCGGCGGGCCTCGGCCAGTGCGCGCTGACTTATGGGGTTAGTTTCTGGGGGGCAGGTCAAATCAATTAATTGTGTAATAACAATACGATACATTGTAGTTTATTTATTGCAGATTTTATTGCCTTTCGTTTTGCTAAATGTATTAGAAGTCTGTAGCTGATCACATGATCACCAAGTGTGATCAGCAAATAAAGTATATATAAATGTAAGTAAGTGTAAGTATATATGTATGCCTATATACAAAATACTCGACGGTAAGTAGTCACCACATTTTAACATGATCCCTTTTATAGGGAAAACTGTTACATTTTAAACCAACTTCGAATAAAGGAGATGGTTCTATGTTCGGCTGTTTTTTATGTATGTTCGTCGATTTTTCTGTCAATTATGGACAAATTTTGAAAATTCTTTGACAAAACTCAAACTGAATAACTTTTAAGCTTACAAGACTGAGGCAAGTAATATTTTATTCTATGAACAGCTTTATGAATAGTAATGTAATAAATCAAACAAGAAATAATCATAATCATATTCTTTATTTGCTGAAATGTAGGTACAGTAGGTCTTACATTATTATAGTCTCACTACATCCTGCCTCAAAGTGCGTGCAAATCTAATATAGTACATAAAAAAAAAAAAAAAGTGTTTTTATTTTATTCACTTCATTTTTTGAACAAACGAATGAAATGGTGGATCAAAGCTTTATAAATTGTTTTAAACTTGATGATACGTGACCATATTCCAGTGTCACATGATTTTGTAGCAGAGAAAAGTCCTATTATTCAATTTTCTGATATATCATTTACCAAGACTTTAATGAAATGTTGGGATGAACAGGAAGAGCATCTCGCCTGTTCCAGCGTTAAATCGAAGAGTGGAAGAAGGAAAGGCAAAAGTGCTGTTTGCTTCGGCCCCACGCATGCCTACCACAAAACCCGGTCCTTTTATGTTCTGGGGTCATAGAAATGAGAAGCACATATTAATAATTTCTAAATACCCTACAGGCCTTAATGAACGTCCCCTGCTGTCTGCTCTCGCTGCCTGTTCGTCCACTCCGGCGTGATGCAACACATTGCATTATTTAATTCAATCAGTTACATCATAGATTACGATGTCTTCTACAAGTCATGCACTTAGTGACTTCCACCGTTCCGTAATTAAGAGAGTCAAGAAAGTTGACGATAGTTTTGCTTTTTAACCGACTTCGAAAATAGGAGGAGCCTGTTAGTATGTTTTTATATTGTACTTGCGGCCCGCCCCGGCTTCGCACGGGTAGACGGCACGGTCTTGTATCGCAGATTTTTTTGTCCTCTATGAAACTGTAGTACATCACTTTGCTCTATTGTCAATACTCAGCCAGCTTACGCGCTTGTAAGGATTTTTCGGCGTTACTATTGTATATAACATGGAAAAGTAGTTATTGTGACATAACTATAATAAATTAATAAATCCCAAAAATTTACGATCTCGACGGATTTTTATTAATTTCTTAGAAATTACCCAGAGTACTATAATAAATAAAAACCTTATAACTATAATAGTTAGACAAATAGTGTTACAGACTTTTTTGTAGATATGAATGTCTTCTATAAAACTGTAGTACATCACTTTGCTCTATTTATTATAAGGATTTTTCATGGTATTTTTTTCACACCTTGGGTTACATTATCGAAGTTTTCATACGGATCCCTAACTTATTTGAAAATATTCTATAGTCTATAACCATCAGGGATAATGTAGGATTCTAATGGTGAAAGAATTTTTCAAACCGGTCCAGTAGTTTCGGAGCCTATTCCCGTCAAACAAACAAACAAACAAATCTTTCCTCTTTATAATATTAGTAAAGATGTTCGTCGATTTCCCTGTCAATTATGGACCGATTTTAAAAATTCCAGCGAAAACATTTTTAAATTCGGTCCTTAATCATACAGATAATGATCCCGGGACCAAAATTTTTAATAAGTATTTGTCTCGCAAAATTAAAAAGGGTAAAATTTAGGAATTCGTATGGGGTTTCTTGTTTTTTCAATACAATCAAATTATTATTTGATTGTATTGAAAAAATTGTTCGTTTATTTCTTAAAGATTGCTATTGCGATTGATTGAAAAAAGAATGCATGTGCAATATTAACTAGTCCACACACACACACACACACACATCATCACAAAGTATTAATACCCGGGGTATTTATAGAAACAATACTTTAGATGAATATTTAATAATGTTCTCCATTATATTTATAGGCCATAATCATCGGACTTAGCAGGCGAATTGGTGATCGCAGCGAAGGTGTTAAAAATACACAGAAGGAAGCTACTGCCCTTCCTCTGGAGGACCTTTCAATATACTCTTACAACATCCACGGGCTGGGTTGCAGGGGTCGATTCTTACACCATGAGCACCACGGTTGTTATTGAAACGCGATATTCCCATAGTCCACTATGTGAGAAATGAGAAACTTCCATATTGGTTAGCTATGTTCCTAACTCGAACACCTCTCCGTGGCAGCCTCGCTCCGCTGCGTTCTGTTCCGGTGCGTGCGCCTACGCAGTATGCTTGCGCACTGCAGCGCGACCCTCACTCTATCACATTTACCTGCCAGAAATATAGGAATCTAACTAGGTAAAATATAATATATTCTAATGGCTCAGCAAAATCTCTGAATCTCCGGGCATCTCGGTCCTCAACCATCTCTCTCCAGCTAGTAGTGATTAGTGGTCTTTGTTATCCGATCTAGAGATTTTTCTCAGAGTTCGTGGACTCTTCATCTCACTATGAAAGATGGAAATGGTCTGTTCTGTACGATTTCGATACTTTTCAGATAAACTTTGTAGTCTTATTATAGCTTTGCTAACAATTAATGAATCAATCGACATTACATAGAACCGATAAACATAAATTTCATACCTATATTTCATACACAGGTACAAAAATCTCAGTCATTATACATTTCTCGTAGAGGGTCTACGAGAAACGCGCGTTGAAATCTATTGTAGGGACAATTTTACACGTAAGTGAAAATTTGAACCTAAATCCCAATAAACAAGTTATGGGCAAGCTTTAAAAGGAATTTAGATTATTAAATAAAAAGGATCCATCATTAAAATAACAGTATAGTAAAATTTATACAGCACAGTTATAACATATGAAAGATAATTATTTGTTTTACAATTAACTTAAATATATTAACAAAAATCATTGCTACAAGAAACAAAAAAGTATCTATGTTCCGATCGCATGCTGCCTCACCGTTTGCAGTATTGGATGGAAAGCGTCGCACGCGCTGATACAGTCAGCAGCATGCATTTCTGGCGATCTCAATACACATAGGTTTGGTCAATAACCCTAAAAATTAACAAAATGTTGACTGATTCTATATACCGTTTTCTTTATCGAACTACTTAATTCGAGTTCCTAAGACAAGTCTTTGAATCTCAGCCGTATAAACTAACTGGTGTAAGTTATACAGATCTCAATTAAATACGTAGCTGTACTAATTTTTTACTAAACCTATGAGTATGTTAGTTACATTACAAAACAATTACAAATCGCTAATTAATTGACTATTCATGCAAGGTTTGGTTAAAGATTAGGTACATGATATTATCCCACAAAATATGTCCACTGGACACAGGCCAAACGACCACGCCACAAATAGGGGTCCTAAAGAGCGCATAATGCAAAAATTTGTAAAAAGGATAGGCATAAGATTTCGCGTTCATAGGAGCGGGACAGAGCAGAGCAACGTCAGTGCTAAAAACAAGTTTATGCTTATTATCTAATAATTATTTAAATTATAAGCATCAAATAGAAAAACTAAACAATTAGGTACTTAAATAAAACATTAGTCTGACTTTATATTTAGTCTGAAATTCGTAAAAAATTATGTGGTGTTGTCGCTGATAATTTAGAGCATTTCAATTAAAACAGTTTTTTATGCGAATTTTGTATTTTTTTATTAACATTTACGTTCGTTACCATCTAAGTGTTTATACACGTTTTGCTTGATTTTTGCATTAGGCGCACTCTGATCCTCTCCACCCATCGACTCCCTGTGACCGCTACGATGTCGTCAGTGCATCGAAATGTTGTATACAACGATTAATGTTATTGAGATTGAGTGTACATCGAACGGTACAAAATAAATAATGCTCACTTCCTGATGGGAGGCACTCTTGACTGCGCATGCACTTGCCATGGGAAATGCATTATGGAAATGTATTTATGAATGTGAGAAGTCGGCGATTTGTCCTCTCCTCAGATATCATCATTATATATGTTTTATTGCGAATGCATATTCAATGGTTTCTAGTTTTTGTAAAGACTTTTCCTTTGTATCTGGTTCCGTTACCTTTTTTATTTTTGTATATTTTTTGGTGAACAACTTTTTAACATCCTTCGATTGCTTTAAAACCATAAATGAGCATTACCTAAACGCTTTATTCCTACATCAATAGAAAAACACAAAGTAACAGTAAAATAATTAAATTTAAGAAACAAAAACTTTAAAATTATCAAAATAGTTAGTACAATTCAGTTTATTAAAAAACTTAATAACATAATTAAAGAGTTAGTTAATGCACTTGTCAAATATGTATTAACTTCTTAGTATTCATATGTTCGTATAGTTGTAGGCACCTAGATACTAAATTTAAACTATTAGTTACCCAAAGAATATGAGAGAATTAAAGTAATAAAAATACTCTATGGGAATAAGACATCGTTCGTCTTCGTCGCAACGGAGAAACTTCAATGCAACTAAAAGGTTATCTTTAAAGAAGGTACATTACCGTTAGCACTTTAAATAAGTTACCGTACGTACGGTAATCAACAAAAATACGTTGTCAAATAAAATGAACGGTGTCTTTATTATCGTCAATAATCCGTTTTAATAGTCTATCGCGAGTGTTTTCACTTCACGCTGCTTGTTCATATAAATATTATATTATAGAAAGTTTCATGATTAAATCAAAGTACCTACTAAAATTGATTGTAAATGTGTTATTAAACATTTTCATTAGTAACTATAATAATAGCGCAAACGTAGAGCCATTCACCAACAAGGTGAGTAGGTACTTAAGAATCGTTCTGATAAGGTTTACTCAGCTGGTTGGCCTTTTCTCCTAACAGTGGTGAGATCCAATGACTTAAAGGTGGAAAATTGTTTTGATATCGTCATTTCGAAACAACTGGACACAGATCATACGTACAAAACGTAACAAAAATACAGACTCGGCAAAAATTGTGTTGGACGCCCTCCGGCCAGGTGGGTTGGCTATCAGCGACAGACTGCAGGCAGATCCTGGATGCGGCTACTGCGGCAAGGTGGAGCCCAGGGCGCTATAGCACTCGTAAGGAGGCCTGTGTTTTAAGCAGCTAAAACATAGTAGACTTGACGAAGCGACTGTACCTTCCATGGTTAAATATCGAAGATCATCAGCACATAATTACGAGTGAAAGTCTGGCGATCAATATCTTAAATTGTTACGTGCCGGACAGCGGTGCGGTCCGGTGCGGTGCAATCGTTCTATCCTTGAACAGCAATTCTTTGATAGTTTCTTGACTTCTATTTAACAGCTATTTGTTTGGTACAGGAGTCCGTTGCTGACTGCATTCCTGGCGCTGTCTCTGCTGTGCCTCGCATGCGGCAACAGTGCGGCTGTGCTGGCAGCCAGCGGCCTGCAGCGGGATTCCCTCCGCCAGCCGACAGAGCCCGCCAGCTTCCATGTAAGTAGCAAGTAGCTCTAAGAAATAGCTAACTGAAGTGGCATTGAGCCGGCCATAGATGTTGCGTTGCAGGAATGTCAACCGTTGAATTGGTTTGAGTATAATTATGTATTTTTGGGTGAAGAATTCTGGTCGGTATAGTAAGTACATTTCACTTGTTGCTATGGTTTTGACTCTCACTTGGGCTCCGAGCAGGTACCTACTCATTTAGTTGTCCTCCTAATTATCTCGTAGAGGTTGTGTCGGTAAATGTTTCGAAAATTATTTAGCGGATATCAAAGTAATTTTACTTATAACTTAAGGTTGACCCAGATCAAAAAAGCTCTGCTACCACACACCACACAAATGTTCAAATATGCGCTTAACTCGTGTCATTTGTATGCATTTCATATTGACAGCATCACAATCGCAGCTTATCTCAATGTGTGCGAGAGGTGTACTGGGGGGGTACACCTCTCGCACAGGGCGGCCAAGCAACATGCTAATTTCCAAACGACCTCTCCACAATTCAGTATCTCATAACAATATTTACGAGTGTATAGTTCCTTTCATCACCAGCTTGACAATTAACACATCTTGCATCTAGCTTGAATAAACTTTCAGACGCTTTTCTTTGATAGCCTTTAGAAAAGGCCAAGGTATTATCGTAAGCCTTCTGATTAGACAGCGGCATTCAAACAGTGAATCTAGGGATGTGCAAAGCCATGAATGCCACTAGCCAGCCCGTTCCGGCTTCGCACGGAAAGCAGCATAAAATATCTTTTGAAGAGGAATAATTGCGAAGTACCTACCTACATTGTTTTCATAAAACTTGATTGATTTACGCGGCCCTCGCCAGTAAAACTCCCCAGGCGGCGCGATTTTTTCCGTGATCTTTGAATAGAATTCACAAAACCCGTAAAACTCCATTGTTTGTTGAAAATCGTGTAAAATGCCTTTCGGTGATTTTTGAATTTACTTATCGCGGACAGACGGACAAATACACGCAGCGGCGTTTTGAGGCTTTTAAATGGATTAGCTGTCAGTACTGAGGAACTATTTACTGCACACTTTATTTTACAAGTCTGCCAAGGGCCAGGAACAGGAAGAAACAAACGCTGGATTAAAGGTTGCTGCACAACTATCTACTTGAGAACATATCCTCACTACCTCAACTCAACCATTTAGTATTCTTTGTTTGAAACTCTTTATTACAAACACCTTTCTATGAATTTGCAGATACATAACATTTAAGATTAGACAACACACTATGAAACATTGCAGCGGCATTGCCGATCCATTTTTGTTTTTTGCAGTCTATGTTGGCGAGGCGATGATCCATTTCCGAGTTGTCCATCTTGTTTCGATGTTTGCGACGACCTTAAACTACAAATAATTATTAGAGAAATCAGAAAGCTCTGGCAGTCTTACTTTACATTAATTATCCTCATTAAATTGTAAAAAGCTTTGCGTAATTTTCTCATAAATGCTCGTCTTGCTTCCTGACAATTCCACCCACACGGTGGTGAGGCTAGCCTTCCATAAACTCTGTTCTATATCTAAAGTTCCTTTTTCTAATTTTAGTAGTAGTTTAGTTAACTTAGAAGTTCGAGATTCGAACTCTTATGGTGTCGCTCTGTCCGTCCTTCCTATATTCTTGAATATCTCAGTTACTACCGCAGCTAATAATATTTTTTTAAAATAATACAGTACTTTTAATGCGCAATGACTGATTGAAAGAAAAAATAATTAAATTTTCGTTACAAATTGTGATATCAAAATTTTAAAAGAGACCCATGATGTAAAGTCAAGTGTGATAAGTATCAAATGAAAGATATAACAAACTAGACAACAAACTAGATTAAGATTTAAATGTTTAACTTAATTCGCGCTGTTTTTAGTATTTTTAGTATTAACTAAGTTAATGTTATTACTAACTAAATAACATTTAAAATGACAGGTTTTCATCCTATTTGTTTTGTATTAAAAAAACAATATCGTACGTTTTGTTTGTTAAGGAACATAGCTTATATTGTCTGGTTACAGAATAACAACACAATGACGAAAATACAAAAGTTTTCAGTCATCACTTTTGGTATTACGGAACATAATAATTCACGAATTGAATCGGATCCTTAACACTACCATGTCGCTTTAAAATTGGCTAGCTCTACCACCGTGATCAGATTGCCAATAAAAATTCTTTAATAAGTTAGACAAGACACAAAACTGGTCACTATTCTACCAGCTTGCTTTGTCTGTACACATATATAGGTATTATGTCGCTGACTGTAGGCAAGTCTATTATTTGTGCATGTTGGTAATGCGTTACCCGCGTCGTGACTGAGAGAACATTTGGAGGCTCATTAGTATCTGTAATGATACGTCGTGTATTACAGACGCAATGAACGATGCTCGGCCTTGACCGGAGCTCCGGGTGTTGTCTGCTACAATAATAACGGTAATCACTTGATATTTGTTCCCACACCTGTGAACCGCCTTTGTAAGACGAATTTGCTTCGCATAAAAAAGAGATGTTGTTTTGGAGTGCGGTGTGTATATTACCTATACTCTTGAAACCGAACGAGTAGGTACCTACCTATACATATCCAACTTTAGTAGGTGTCTATACGTCATTGCTACCTCAACTTTTTCTTCTTTCTATAAAGAAAAAAAAAAGACAAAAATAAGTATTCTTTGTGTCTAGTTCACTTCTACCTAAAATGATCGTGCCTAAGTATATATTTATCGATGCTTAAGCATGCTATTATTTTCACTTCTTCGTAGCTTCCTGAGATTTCGGAAAGTGGTATCATGAAATAAACCACAATGCACAAGCAAATGCAAACAATCGGACGTGGTACGCAATGTGTTGGTCATTGTTGAAATGTTGCTTGAAAACACTGAAATCAAGCCATTATTCATGGACTCCAGGCACGAACCAGAACTACTGCGCAAACGGAAACCGTGACCAACTGTTCTGCGGCTACGGCTTGTTGGTTGCATTGCACTCACTGCACCCACTAAATGTCTCTTTAGTCTGGTTTTATAGAACTGGGAATATATTAGTGGAAATCACTGAAGTAACTAACTAGTGTAAGTACTTATAACTCAATGGTGGAAATAGTCAATAGTCTGTTTAGTTAGCGCTAAACTGACAGCCACTACGTACCTTTTTTTTTCTTCGGCGAGGAGATTCGTTTACGAATAGAGGGACCAGAATTATGAGGGACTCGACGCCCTGAGAAGGACGTAAACCCACTAAATCCTCTCCGGTGACCCACTCTCTCCATTTTCGCCGAACCACGGGAACATTTAAACCTATCGCGGCCCGACTGGCGTTCCCTCTTCCTCTTTGACTTCGTTTCAAGTTCAGGAAGTACATGTAGGTTTGTTCAAGGTACGACGACGTCGATATATGTTTATTGTTTTGTATTGTGGTACGTCGTTATTGTTTTATATTGTGGAGTAACAAAATCAGTAGTGATATTTCATCCTCCGCGGAGTGTTTGACCCGCGCTTACTCAATCGGGTAATGAGATTTGCGAATCGGTACAATCTGCGCGCTTCGTTTGCTCAGCGTAATGAAGATGGTTGTTACCAAATCATGCATGCTGTTTCAAATGCAACCCACACCAACTCCTGGTAAATCTTATTTTGTCTTTATAAATTCATAAGGCAGAAGCTTTGCGGTAGTTTTGTAATCTCTAAATTAAAAATAACTTGGCAATCATTATCAGCCTATGATAGTGCTAGGTAGCTGGACATAGGCCTCCGCTAATGAGCGCCATAGCGCCCTGTGTTCAGCTTGCTGCATGCACCAACAACAACGCAACTTGGAGTGATGCATCATCAAATCATTAGTTGATGGCATTAGTGGATGACATTGATAAGTTCCAGAGGAGAGGTGTGAACCCCGCCCGCGCCCTGCACAGCAACAAGCGCGCTCACGTCCTCGTCACGCCCCCGCACAAGCTGCGCAAGTCGGAGAGGTCCGTGTATATAATGGGTCCCTCAGTCTACAACAGGTTGCCGGACACGATTAAAGATGCAACTCCCACAATGGTTTTTAAAAATCGACTGAAGAAATGGCTTCTAGACAAAACTTTCTATTCTGTAGCAGAGTTCTACCAATTACCAATTATTTAAATAAATTATATGAAATATTATTATTATTATATTACAATTAGTCGTAGTTAAGTCAATATAACTTTTATATTGCTTACCTTTTTGGACCTGTAACTTGAAGTTATCAATAAATGATTTGTATTTGTATTTGATGACGTTACAAGTTGGCATCACTGGAACCACTTGCAAGGGACCAAAAAGAATGGCGCATTAAAATGCAGTGTCAACGAATTGAAATTTTATAATGATCGTGATTAGCTTAGTTTTCGCTTGGGGTATAAACCCCCAAGGTCAATAAAGTCACTTTTTTTCATAAACAATTAAATCTAGATAGTTCTAAATATGGTATTACTTTTCTCAGGACGAGATGCAAGCATGGACGCCAGTGATGACCAACATCGCACTCCTCATCATCGCGTCCCTGCACTGCCTGGTCTGCGTCGTCACCATCTACCACCTCTCCAAGCGAGTCTGCCCCTGCTTCAAGCCGAAGCAGCCATTTGACCACAACCAGTTCGACCCTGGCTTCAAGGCCGTGCCTTTTGTAGTGCACGTGGATGAGGGAAAGAAAGGGCACGACGCGGAGAGGACCCGGAACCATGAGCTGTGCCGGGATCTGGAGGTGAAGCTGCAAGGGGAGGCGATTAAGAGAGTTAAGAAGGTTAGTTAAGCTTTAATACTGATATAGTTTTAGATAATTTGTTGTCAAAGACATCCTAAAACGAGACCTATTAGGCTGATGTCAATCAATCGTAGTTTTTTGAGTTGTTAGACGCGCAAAATGAGCCATACTTATGTAACGTAGTCCACGTAAACGTACTCCGTGCCACACTGGGCGGCGCAAAACTATTGGTAATTTCTGATGAAAGCTTTAGTTACGCAACTCAAAAATTACCTACTCTCGTTTGGAAACAGCTTTATTCTTTATTTATCTGTAATATTATTATTTAATTAAATACACAATAGGCTACTTGACTACTTGAAATAATTCTAACGTATTGTCTGATAAAAATAATGCAGTGTTATTAATATTTTTTCAAGGCCAGTCGTATTAGTTATAAAAACGAATTTTAATTTAAGTTTGAATAAAATTATGGCGTAAGAAGAACAACACGCACTGTAATCGGTGGTGGGTGTGACGTCACCAGCGATGCAACCAAACGCAGAGCGTTTTCAGTCAGTGATCATATACTCGTATCAAAAAATGAGTATATCTAATCCCGTTTTTTACCTAAAATAGGTATATTTTTTTATAAAAATCACCTGATTACGCTTTGTTACGTTTCACTGCCTAGGATGAAAACAAATTGCAACTTATTTTCAATTTAGTCAAATAGCCTATTATCCGTTTTTTTGGCTCTTAATACTTTGTGCAGAAATATCCCACCGAAAACAAATTGTAACAAAACTATCGAACAACCTATGTGCGGCATACCTAATTAATTCTGAATTAAATTTACAGCCCGAAGAAGCAGGAGAATTCGACAGCGCGAACAGCAAAGAGAAGCTAGTGAACCGGTGGCTAGGGCGGCACAACGCCGCCCCCGGGGGCGGGCGGGCGCGTCGCGCCGGTGTGCGGAAACCACGCCCGCCGCAGGTGGTGCTGCTGCCCGCGCATCACAGGCCGCATCCTGCGAGCACGGTCAGTTATACAATATATATATGTATATTATATATTATTCTTTCTTGTAAAATTCTTCTCTTTTACTTTGCATTACGTCATCACCAATTTGCCATCCATTACCATTCCCATCAGCGAAACACTCAGTGGATATAATATTTTGTATGTTTACACTGTAATGGTTGACAAACGTGCTCTAATTTTTCACCTTTCGACGGTACCGACCTTTGACCGCGTGATAATTGTCAACAAAGCATCGAACATTACGTAAATAAGAGCAATCAGTTTCCTTTTTCACGAAGCACCCAGTTACGTACGCGTCGGTCACGCTCCGTGACCTCGGGTTCAAATATCGTGACAATCGTAGATTTTGGAGATAAGATTACAATTGGTTCCCACAGATGTACGAGTATGTATTGGCTAGAACTTTTTACTGTAGCATGACGAATGAAAGCATTTGTTTTTCGAAAACAGCGATGAAGCTTCGGGCTGAAGCTCGTACTAAATATACTTAAAAAATCGGAGAAGATCCTAGAGCACGAAGGAGGTACGAAATAGGAGAACCTTCTCTTCTATACTTTTGTAGCTTTAAGACGAGTTATGCAGTGAACACCTCAATTAAAAAACTACCTACTAACTATATAATCGATAAGCACCTGACATAGATAACAAAATATTTCCCTACCTGTTTGAAAGTTATGGAATAATTGGCAATAATTAACAAGATGATTGGTTTGATGCGGAGGTAGGTATTATAGGTATCTATAAATACAAATGAACCAAACATGTCTGTACTGTTGTTGCTGTTACCCAATCAATCAACTGTTCTAATTAGTTTTTTATAGACTACAGTACGGCCACTCCTCGAATACCAAAACAAACGTGAAAAAGTTACGTATGAGGTTTGAGTTCCGCGTGCCGCTGATAGTCAGTACTCGTTAAATATAGTATTATTATATATCTGTGTTGTTAGTAATATTGACACGAGATATCAAATTAAACATAGCTTACCGGCTTCTAAGTTTCGCATTGTGAAAGCGATTCGCCCACGGACCTAGTTCCCTCAGGGCAATTAAATTTTAATATGTTTTCTACGGAAGAAGTGTAAACGATTCGTTTTATGGATATTGGATATTGCACCGAGATAGGTGCCTGCTGTACCTAAGTATTTCTATGTTTAGTGTAGATAGTAGAAACATCACCGATAGACACCAAGCTCTTAAGAACTTGGTGCCATCCACTCTTTAAATTAAAATATACAGGTTATATATTTAAATTGTGTTAATTATGTTAATGTAGACTCGACGCGCGCTAGAGCATGAGTCAAGTTCGGATAGGTAATATTTGTGAAAAAAACATCCTTGACCGTTAACGGTGTGCAAAGTATATATCTAATTATGTAGAAGGATGGCATGCAACATTTACTACTTATAAATTACGATATATACTAGCTGAAACGCCTGCAATTTTACTGTATCTACGTCCTAAAAGGAAACTCCATGCAAAATGTCAGCTTCGTAGGTCTTGTAGTTTCAGAGTTCCCTTGATGTGTCACCCAGTTTTCTCTTCTCTTTAATAAATATAGATATACGAATGAAAAATTCGTTGATAATAATAGCACTTAGCGTAGGGCCCGCGCGGCACTTGCATAAATCCCGCGCGGGCTCTCTATTTGTACGATATGCGTCAGAGAAAGGGGTATGGGTACACCTTTAACGGGGTGGATACTGTACTTTGAAGCTACTTACATACAGACATAGGTTATTTATACAATTAGTGAAGCTCCACGGCGGAGGATAAAATAATAACCACTTTGAAAAAGATAACGTACCTATTAAATTGTTTTTCATTAAGTTTTAATGAATCATTTGCTTCAAAGATGTTATTTTCTAGAGAGTTTGTTCAACAATGCTTCCTATCACGAAATGTTTCACCAATCCATTGCATTGGTATGCCCAAGAAAACAAGAATAATTCTAAGACTCCACCAAATGTTTGTGCGCTGAATGCTTGTGCCTCTTACAACCGGAGCTATGTGATGTGCCAAAACCGGCGAAAGTGATTCTCTTAGGTTTGAGGCCGTGGTTTTGGTGTGGTTTAGTGTACGCACGTGTTTTGTATTGACCATCTCTGTGGCCTACTTGTATTGCTAGGTACTGACAAACTAATCTTTATATTCTATACAATACCCAGCCATAACAAAAACTTACATTTAAAAGCCTCCGTTGTCTGTCCGTCTGTCCACCCTTCAGCGGGCGAGATTTGAAATTTTCACACAATGTGTATTTCTCTTGCCGCTACCATAACAAAAACTAACATTAAAATAAATTTAATAATGACTCCTTCATTATAAAATTTATTTAATAATGAAGGGGTCCAACGAGCATACCAAGTTGAGTACCGGTAGGTACTTAATTGGATACCGTGCATGATCGTCTCATGATGGCATTTAACTTTTTTTAGATTTTATAAAGATCTGTTTTAGTGTTCCTTTTGCGAATTCCTCCGTGAGCGAGAAGACTCCAGAAGAAGAAGAAGGAAAATCTGGCATTCCTATTCATAGAAAATGAAATGAAATGAAATGAAATGAAATGAATTTATTGTTCAAACTGTGTACAAAAAGGTCTTATATGCTAGGCTGGATCAACAGTTTATCCATTAATTATGGACGTACAATAATTATTTAACTTACATATCTAGGTAATTGAGTGATTATAAAATTCTTTAATGTCATAAAAACATTTATCTAATAGCCACCTACGAAGTTTTGTCTTAAATTTACTTGTAGGCAGTTCTCTTATTTCTCTAGGAATTTTGTTGTACACTTTTACAGTCATGATAGAGCAATTTTTCCCACTCAGTGCAGTTTTATGTGAGGGCAATATAAGTCTAGTGGGGTCTCTATTTTTTAAAACAGAGTTAGTTTTATCTTTATACTGGTCAAAGAATGAAATATGCTCTTTTATAAAACAGCCAATTTGGAAGATATATAAACAAGTTAGCGTGAGAAGCTTATGTTTCTTAAAGAGAGGCCTGCATGACTCTAATGGGCCTATTCCAAAGACGGCTCTTACACACTTTTTTTGAATAATGAAAGCTCTTTTGATGTTTGTAGAGTTACCGAAAAGCAAAAGACCATACCCTAGTACTGAGGTGACGTAGCCAAAATATGCGGTTAATGCAGTTTGTTGGCCTGATGTTCTTCTTAGTCTTTTCAGAGCAAATACGAATCTATTAAGTTGTTTGGAAATTTGCTCTATATGCGATTTCCAATTAATATGTTTGTCCAATATTATACCTAGGAATCTTATTTCGTCAGTTTTTTCTATTATTTCATTTCTACATGTCAGAGTGCCATTATATATATTATTATTAGAATTAATGTTATTATTATAATTTTGAAAATGTACATATTTAGTTTTAGAAATATTAGCTTTTAAATTATTACACTCTAGCCAATTTACTACGGATTCAGCCTCCGTTGTAAGACATTCGATTAGAGTTCCATTCTTCTTCTCATCGGCAACTACGATCGAGACATCGTCCGCAAAAAGAACACATTGATTCTGTGTGATATTAGGCAAATCGTTGATATACACAAGAAATAGCAGTGGTCCCAGAATACTGCCCTGTGGCACACCAAAATTATTTAGTTTAGCTTTAGATTTAAAGGTAGTCGATAACATTTTATTATTGTTTAAGTTTTTAACTTCTACATATTGTTTCCGCCCAGTCAGGTAGCTTTTCAGCCAATCTAAAGCAAGGCCTCTTATTCCGTACAATTCACATTTTTTCAGCAGTATATTATGGTCTACAAAGTCAAAAGCTTTGCTCATGTCAAAAAATATGACTGAAACTGGTATACGCCTGTCAACAAACTCAACAACCTTGCGCACAAGGGCAAATGCTGCTAGTGTAGTTGACTTGTTTTTCTGAAATCCGTTCTGTTCCTCCGCTATTATGTTACATTTATCAAAAAATTCAGTCAAGCGACGATGAATAGCTTTTTCGAAGATCTTAGCAAAAATAGGAATAAGAGTTATAGGCCTGTAATTGTTTAACTCTTTGTAACTCCCTTTTTTATGTAAAGGTTTTACGACTGAAAGTTTAAGCCTTTCAGGGAAAGTACCCTGAGAGATAGATAGGTTAAGGAGATACTTTAGAACAGGACAGATTATGAAAATACATTGTTTTATTATGTGAGTAGAAATGTTATCAAAACCTACTGATTTCGTATTATTTAACGAAAGTATAATCTTAATAACTTCAGAGTCGGTTATTGGCTGAAGAAAAATGCTATTAGGGTTCGATTTAATTTTTGGAAGATTATTAAGATTGGTATTTTTGTTTGTCTTGCCTTCTTGATCTGTGTTTGTAATATTAATAAAATAATCATTAAAACTCTCAGCTATAAGTTGAGGTTCAGTCACTGATTCCCCTTTATAATTTATAGAATTAATATTGTCTAGAGATCGTGCACAGTCAACTTTATCTTTAATAATATGCCACGTAGCTCTACATTTGTTTTTCGACTTTTTTAGAAAGTTATTATTAATTTTTTTCCTTGACATGTTTATACATTTTCTTAAAGTGACACTATATTTCTGATACGTTAATTTCGCTTTAGAAGTCTTTTCCCTATAGTAGAGGTATCTAAATCTAAAAGAAAAGTGTATTCGTAGTATCTCTGTAAAAATGACTTAGTTTTGTTTTTTGACGACATAAAATACATTTATTAGGAGAAACAACAATCCTCTAACTATGCCCTCGGTCTGCCTGCGTCCCCAATACTGGGTCGAAAACAGTAAATATAGTTAGTATGTAACTGAAAAAACTGCTCTACCACCCAGGCAAGGTAGAGAATATGCCGTATCGTGTTACAAATCATAACCTCATGCTACATTTAGCCGGAACGAGCCGCACAGGCGTGTTGTTAATTGGAAAATGCATCTTAACCAATAAGATAATTCACAGCCAGTCACGGAGAGACGTCACGAGCGTGCCAGACCAGCTGGCTCACTCTAAAATACCGCATAATGTTATATTATAACACTCAAAGAATACGTTTGTACGTACAGGCCTTTTGTTTTCTGTTTACTTAGGTATATTGCAAAGGTCCATATCACATTCTAATAGTGCTGTAAGTTATCGTATACAAATATGACGGATACCAATCAAAATATTTAAAATATCAAACAAGCACATTTGAGTTAACTCTCACTACGATTAGATAACTCTACGTCGCTTAAGCGGAGTGCCACCGCTCCGATCCAACCCATTCCCCAAGTACTCGTTCCCCAGCATATTCACTTCACTTTGCACCTAGTCCTGTAGTGACCTAGCTGTTTCTTCCTCAAGTTCCGAGTGCAGCGCTCTATGAGAGCGGAACGAATAAACTCCGGCAAAAAGCCGAGCGAGCCGCTATGCGCGCGCGCACCCCACGAGGAAGCGATATCATACTGTATTACCGTAGAGGTGTATTATGGAGTCTGTTTTATTAATTACAATTGTTATTGTTGATTAACAATATTTTTTTTAAAATTGAAAATTGAATGTTTTCGCTTAATTTTATATTTTTCATTTTATCTATTTCAATTCTGCAAGTCGTGCTACCACTTTTTTTAATTGAATTTGTTTGTTGAGAATTTAGTTCAAAATTGAAAATTCAAAGTGCTTTATTTCCTTTAGACCGTACAGGACTCTTGGACACGTCACACAACTCAGATTACATAAGTAAAACTAGGAAAAAAAGTGATCACTTTGAGTTTTTGTCCACTGCAATGTTTTTAAGGTACCTAAAGTAAAGAAGAAGCGAACAAGAAACCTTTACCTTGTTAGAATGTTAGTTTTCGAGTTGGAGCAAAACTCGTCCCAAGCTTTTTTATCCTCTAGACTCTAGATAATGTAACATTTTATAGAAGGCCTTCTTAAAAAGGATATGTTTAACAATTTATTTGAATTTATTCAATAAAAATTGGTGTTTTTAAGGATTATTTAGGTACTGTTTTACATGGGGTAAAGAAATACAGAAATACATTTTATTTGTAAAACCAATTTATATGTCAACTTTTTTATAGGAAAGCACCATGAAGGTACTCAAATAAAAAGTATTGTAACTATCGAGATTCGTAATTGCAATCACCTCTCGCAACAGCTGTTGATAAGAGATAACTAGACGACATTCTACACCACACATATCAAATGCAATCGACAGGCACAGGACATGCGCGCGCAGGGCAGGGCGGAATGTGTGCCAAGGATGACTCGTCCACTCGATTGTTACAGCCACCGCGCCGCGCCACCTGTCGCCTCGCATTAGAACCTGGCTCACATACGTCTGCTTGTCAAGTGCTGCTAATGTATTGACAAACATTGCTAGGGTTCCGTACCCAAAGGGTGAAAACGGGGCCCTATTACTAAGCCTATGCTGTCTGTCTGTGTGTCTGTCAGCGGGCTGTATCTCATGAGCCGTAGAATGTAGAAAGTCATGAAATAAAATGTTCACAAAATGTGGGTATCTGTTGCCGCTATAACAACAAATAATAAAAATAAAATAAATATTAAAACTAATTAATGGGGGCATATATAAAACGTATTTTTTTATATTTGCTGTTTCATTAAGTCTGTATCTATTAAACCGTATGAAAGGTAGACACTTGAAATTTTATAAAAGTAAGTAACACATATATTATAAAATAAATGATTAAAAGAAATTAAAATTGAAAATTAAAAGGGGTTTTCCATTAGTCGAAAAAATGTTTTTATAAAATGTTGCCTGATTTTACAAATAGTAACGAGCTCTACATTGCGCTGACGAGAACGCAAGGCATTGAATGAGATTGTTGTCTTTTTTAAGAAATTATTTTAGAAAATAAGATTTAAGAAACGGTTTTTTTTTGTAAATTTTTGAACGATGATGGTACCTACGGATCCCTCCGTGTGCGAGTCTCTCACTTGGCCGGTTTTTATTACACTGAACGTGAGCGCGCACCAATATGAAGAATGAAGGGTGTTCTGGAGCTTGATTTAAACACTTCGAGCGCTCGATATTGGCTCAATTGCTACTGATTACTTTTGTCATATTGTGCCTAGCAGGATCTAGAATGATACTTTATTATCTAGATTATAAACACCTTTGTACACCTATGGAATGCAATAAATGATTAGGTATTGAGTAGGTAGTGTAGGTACATGTATCTACCAGCAAAAGCGTATGGAAAGCATAGTCGAAGTCACTGCGGGCTAATGGGCGATTTAAAAGCGGCCATTTTGTCAAAGGTCACCCTCACCCAGGCAGAACTTGCGAAAAGAATGCCTCTAATAGAGGCTTTAATAAGAAATCTCCGGTCTCTTGGAATCCTAACCCTGCCATGTGAAGGTTGTAATAATCAGTCGTTTGCGCATTCAGCCCTAAATACAGTTGATAATCGCGCACAATTACACCAATCTCTTAATTGCACATCCGCTAGTTAGAATAGAAAACTGGATCATCTAGATGCGCGCACGCACTTTCATCTTTCAGGCTGTTTTGGACGTTAGTGTGTCAAAAACATGGTCGATTTTCCAGTGGTTGGTGCGAATGAATAACTCATTGTTTATGATTGAACGATTCAATTGGAGCGAGATGTGACAGGCGATGAAGAACTGCCATGATTTAAATTTATAATTAGGGTTCTGCTGGTTACTTTAAAAAGAACGGGAACCAATGTATCATCTTATGAAAAAAAGTCTCAATGTGTTTGGTTTTCTCATGAACCGTGAAATTAAATTTTTTTCAAACCACATGCTCGACAATGCCGAATTATAGGTCATGTAAACCCTACCGAAAGCAAGACATTAAATCCCTTGGTATTAGCCGGGTTATAATGTTGTACTGAATTTCATTATAACCCGCTGGTTAATAATATGATTTCACTTTTCATAATTCTTATTACTATATGCATAAAGTTTAATTTTGCTAAACACAATTTGTCCTAGGCCATGGCCTACTTGATTTGACAAAATAAATGAAGTTTGCCTCCGTGTGAACCCCGGTCCGGAGGAGCGCGGTGTTCGAAATTCGAATTTCGAATCTAGGACCACGGCTTGTGCTTTCGAATTTGGAACGTCGCGCGCCTTCATTTGTTCACGCGTGACGAACAAATCGAGTTCTTGTAGGTGCCTATAGAAGATTTAATTTCAAAAATAATATTGAAAATGTCGAGTGATGAAAGTGTTTTGACTCCTGAGTTTATCAAATTAGATGCCATAGGCATTGTCAACAATCTGCTGCCAGAGAAGTCAAAGGAAAACATTATTTATCTACTGAGCCTGTTTTTTTGTCTCGCATAAGGTGTGAAAAGTAGAGTATACACCTCGGGGATAAGACTGTTTTAGTCTTGGGCGGTTGAACCCCTCACTGCACTCAGGACTCAGTCTTAATTCCCTCGCTTCGCTCAGGAATTAACTTATAACTCCCTCGCTACGCTCAGGAGTTAAATTATGAGTCCTTCGTTACGTTCGGGATTCAATTCGCTCCCGTGACATAAAACAGTGCTTTATCCCCTTAGTGTATAATCTACTATTAAATGTTTACCGGGACAAACAAAACTACATTTACGGAACCCTAATAGAGTGCAGACAAGCATGCCGTCCTGATTTTGCATACTGAGATTGCTTATATGTTAATTTTTACCTACTTTCATATGCATCCGAGTTGTGGGTAGGTAAAAACAAACAAAACATAAATGTTCATATGAAACCTGATAAGCGTTTACTACACAACAATTGACGGCGCGGGATGAACGTAAGGAAATACTTATTGTTTCAATTAGCATCAAACTAGCCGGCAGACTTGAGCTAGAGATTGCAAATAATGCAGAGTGGGCTGGGATTCCAAGGCGCGTAAACGCGAACGAAAACTTTGGCGTTTACTTCTATTTACTATGATTTAGTGCGCAGACACAAAACCTTCCCATTATATCTCTCAGAAAATTGGTCTCACTAGCCTGTTCCATTTGAGCACGTTTCCTGCCAAAGCCGAGAGTTGTTACGTTAAAACAACCAATAGTCTCGAATAGCTACATTGTATGTATAGGTACCAACCTCCAACTTACGAACACACGTACATATACCAATAGACTAGTGTTGTTTATTTTGTATACCTAATATGTTCTCCGAGATAACCAAAGTGCGGATAACACTGTATCAGAAAAAAAACTTAATATGTATTCATATTCAAGCATTGTAACTTTTCCAAAATAAATAAATAATGCTGGACAATTCATATAGCATCATCTAGCCCCAAACTAACCAGAGCTTTGGGTACAAGATAACTGATCTGATTTAATTTAATACAGAGTTTAATCTGTAGTTTCTGCACAAAAATGGAGTCACAGTTACTGTTTTCTGTAGAGAATATTTTTCACTAGGTATATCTCTCGTTTATATCTTCATACAAAAAACACCGGCCTGCTCAAAAACGATCTGTGTTTTTATGGAATAATAACGCAGGTTAAAAAGTTATTAGAGTCTTGTTTAATTATTTCTTTTAATTTTGAAAGTAAATTAAATATTGAAAACCAAAGTGATTATGGGAATAACCTTACCACTCCAAACTATACAAAAGACATCAACGCGCTCCTCAATAAACTTTGACTCTCATATTTTATCCGAATTTAATAGTATAAAAAGGTTCTCATTTTCTAAACCACATCAAATCACTCAATCAAGTATCTTCCTTAATTCCAAAAGCGATAAAGCCTCCAATTTAATTGTCGATAAGATACGGTCGTTACGTGAACTGGACTGAACCTCCGGCATCGACGCTTGCGCAACCTTTATTTTGATGTTTTACCTTTAGCGCGAAGGGATTCATTAAATTATGCAATTGGCATTCTTTTTGGTGTGAAAATATCAACGCTTTATGGCTTTACAGATTAAATAAGGGAACAGATTTAGAAAATACTTCTCAGTATTTATTTACCGTAATGTACGTACATTGTATAGAGCGAATCAATTTTTTTGAAAGAAATGCCAATTTATTTTGTATTTGTCCTGTATTCTCTTTACCAAATGTCAGGGTCATGTATTATACACCCTGTAAGGATGTGAAACAAAGTAAAGATGACGGATTACACCTCATGTGTAATCCGTCCATTACAATTGCTGAACAAACATGCAATGTATCTAATATCTATTTAGGAATAACTACGTATTTACGTTCCTTTTGTTTGAAGTCTGTAGTTTTTGCAGTTTGCTGTGTGGCAGATAAAAAGTTCGGCTTTCTGTAGGGTGCCCATCATTAGTATTCAGCATCTGAGATAATTATTGACAGACGAATCCGTGGATTTTTATTGACTCGTCGTCATTCATAATAGTCTGCGAACATAACTAATTCTCAATTTATCTTCTTCTATTGACATTAGTTAGAGTGAGAAATAACAGTACTTAGCAGCTGTTTTAAGTTAGCGGACCATTATGAATAGATAATAATTAGATTATAACTTATAAGAACCTGAAAATATGGGGGTTTAAATTTATTAAATAAAACCTAGATTGAATACAGTTGCCGATACTAAAATTGTGTATGTTTTTACACCATGAGAATAATAGTTTCTAGGTAAAATTTTCATCAAAAAATTCTAATCCGGAAGAGTGTTCGTGCTTTGGTGTATGTGAATGTAATGTAAATAATAAAAAATTGTGTTCCTATAGCAACCAATAGTATCCCTACGATAAATCTTGTGTTGTGACTTTTACGAAGTAAAAGGTTTTTTGCATATCGTTGCTCGAGTCCGCAGTAGTTCTGAAGCCGTGGTCACGCTATCCATGCTTTCCCAGCGCCGGTCGTCGCCCTTGCAGGCAGCCATTGTTTGTTTCTATTGATTTGTCTGATTGCAATCCGATTGGTTATACTATACGTACATCTACTATCTCCTACACGTAAACGTTTTGTATCTTGAGATACGCTTTGCTTTGCTGTGATATTTAAAATTTAAAACTACATGTATCTAAAATGTTTGCTCTTTATACTATATTCATTTAGTAGTTTTGGCGTGAAAAGGCAACAAACCTCCATCTAAACATCTAAACTTTCGCATTTATATTTCTAGTGTGATGTAGGTATGTGTTGTGGGTGACACAAGAAAGAAAGAGAGAATCAAATGAACACTCTCATTTGATAAGGCCTTGAGAGGGAGTTATATATTTTCTTAACTCCACAAAGGACTACTCATGTTGATAGACGTAGTAATGTTTTTTCCATCATTAAAACAATTTCTCCATCGTATTTCCACGAACACAGGAGCACCTAGCTAGTATAACTATAGGTATGTTATGGTAGGCTGTTGTGGTCATCAGCGGCGCACCATAACCGAGGAGAAAGTGCCGCCGCGGGCGAAGCCGGGTTCTGGTCTTGTATGCTCCGGTATGGCGGTGAAATTAACGGATTATTCAAGTGTTTTTTGTATTTATTTGCCCTTTATGGAAGTTGGGAAATGAAGCTATGTTTTTCCAATTAACAGAAGTGTGATCGACGCCTTTAAACTGACATCAGTAACTGCAGTATTTATTAATCCTAATGGATTTTTGAACTAATTTAAGCCAATCTTTTTTATTTTTATTTGGCCCTCGATACAGACACATTTTGCCAGGTGGTCGCCTGGAGATTGTGAGGCGATAGCGTCGGGGTGTGCGAGAGATTGCGATTGAGGCTCGCACAGTGAGTAAAAGTGGCGGCCTCTACCACAGTATAAGTATAGGCTGTGCCTCTACCTACCACGCAGTACAACAAGCTGTTATTGATGATGATGAAACGGCCCAATCTCTACCTGAAATAAATCTAAACAAATAGAAGAGAAGAGACAAAAGACATAAAACATAAAATCATCTTAAAACCAAATATAGCTGGCTTCCTACCTTCACTTGCTAGACATTACATTACAAGATATAATTTCCTCAAGCATCATGTAACGAATAATAACTTGAAACATAATCTCGGAGTAGATAGTGGAGTAGACTCCATCATCAGATGAGATAGACATTACAATGGACGAACGTGATGCAAAATGCATGTACCAATACAGAGATGTTACATTATAATTACAAACATACGGACGTACGTACAGATATTTAGCATAATGGTCGCTGCGTATGTATTTATGCCGATGGGAATGACCATCAATGTTAAAATGCGCAAGATATTACCACAAAATGCGTATGACGTGGCCGACGTTGGCTACATTATGATTCTACTCTCTAGATATTTTCTCCGAGTTGGAATCAGTGACCTACGTCGGGACATTGCAAATGAAAACATTACGCATGAAAGTCTGCGTAATGTTTGCTTCCATTAAACATATAACTCGACTTGCAAACATTTTATTCATGCTATAATATAAATTCTATTGACATTCATGCGAAAAACAGGATATGGTGAAACATTGTATCTTACGACCAACTGTTTAATTCCTAGCCATGTTCAAAGCGAATGAATGATTTGATATTTGGTTTTCATATTTAAAAAGAGTTGTGAGGATCTTGCGTTTCCTCCGGAGTACTATGGAAAATCATTTGTAGCCGTAATGAGTTTCCGCATGGAGGGAAACGTTATTGCAAACTTAAAACTGGACATTGCAATTTCATTTCATTTAATTTAGTGATGGTTATAGAAATTCTCACTTTGGTATTTACAAAATGTTTTGTATATGTATAAAGGGTGCCAGTTGCCACGAAACATGTGTACTCAAACGAAAGGGGGTGATTCTAGACACCGAGGGAAACGTTTTTATTTTTTATTTCGCACTTTTGTTTACTTTAAAAAAAGAAAGAGACTTTTTTACGTAAATTCGTGTATTCTTACATAATTATTATTGTATTGAAATTTCGAAGGATAAATGGTAAATGTTTTTTTAAGAATTTCATGACAAAACACTGCTGGTTTTGCTGAACGAAACAAGCAAAACCATTTGAGAAATATTTTATAATGTTAAAAATTATGAAAGAGTGAGTGTAGAAGAACATGAATAGGAAGAAAAAAAAACAATTAGGAATACGAAATACGTGAAACGTTATTTGCGCCTGACGTGATTCGCTGGGAAAAGTCATGTGTGAGACATTGGGAGTAGGCGCGTCTCACGTGAGACATCGGGAATAACACAAATTCTTCACTACACACATAAATTGGGAATTACATAGCACAGAGTTGTGGGCGATCGTTGTCCACAGGTCCAGGCTCTAGGCACCGCTTGAGTTAAACATTGGGCAAGATGACATTTCGTAGGAAAACAGCTTGACTCTGTAATGTTTGTTTTGATGTGACACCAACATGTGACCACTTTATACTTGTGCAATGTTTGTGATGTGATGATACTCACTTGTTTTTAAAACTATGTAGTTCCTTTAGATTTGCTATTTTTACAATAATGTATGCAAGGTTGTTACGGCAAATTAAATTATGTAAGATGAGTTAAACTTATGGATCGTCTCCATTATTTCCGAAGAAATTTTCCTTTACATATAGTACCTATTTAAATATGGCGGGACTATGGTGTTCGGTACAACCTATACAAGGTACAAAGATAGTGTACACTATACAGGTGTTCCACAGCCATGGGACACGGAGGGCAAGTACCACAGATTTTAAAGACAGGAAGTATTGCTGAAAGGAATTATTTCTTTATTTTTAAAGATAAGTATAACACCCTATATTTTTATGGCACCGATCGGTAGTCAATCATAAAAATCAAATGTGCCCTTTAAACATTGCATATCACATAAAATTATTATTATATACAGAAAAGAATATTCTGCTTATTTTGATGACCATGAAATCTGCCAAAACTGGGGAGACGAGGCATTTTATGGCTCCCTTACACCAGTTAGAGGCCAGACGCCCGACCAACGCCTGACTCAACTGGTGGGACCTCCTGGGTCGAACTTCATATCTTTCATTTTTGTGGTACTTGGCCTCCAGGTCCCAAACCTGTGGGACACCCTGTTCAACCGTTTTATCATTGGATATTTGGTTAACGTAAATAGTGCGCATACCAACTGTACTGTACATGGCATGGCACACCAAGTTATTGTTGAGCGGCATGTGGTGCAGTGGCTGGGCACTGAATGCGTTAACTATTGTGTCCGTAAGGTACCTACAGTTTCTGACACAACATATATTTTCCCCTCGTAAAGCTCATTTCGCGCGGCATGAAAAGCACTTTACATAACCGTACTCGCTATCTCATACGAGAATTAAAACGATACGGCCGTGGTTCCTATTGTTTAAGACCAGATGTAGGATTATATTGTGTACCTAGTCCCGCTACAGATGTCGCTGTGATAGCTGTGTGCAGTATTGATACATATTTAGTACCTGTATCTGTTCTTCCGGGTCTCGACGTACTTTATTCCCATTACGGATTATTTTCTTGCTTCTTGTTGTCCTTATTAGTTCGAGAGATTTTATATTGTGTTCTGTGATTCTTATGACTGATAGTTTAAAGAGGGAGCAATGCGCGCCACCTTGTGAGAAGGATAGGCAAAGGATTTCGCGTTCACGGGAGCAGGAAAGAGTACCTATACGTTTTTGGGACGGCGTAAGGAGGCTAAAATCAAGGTTTTGCTTATTTACAAGAAAACCACACAAATAATGAAAAAACTGGTTCAAGGAACAAAATAATAAGTAATAACCTACGAATCAAAACATAATTAAGTCATTTCGATAGACCGCAGGGTTCCTGAGATATCGAGCAAATTATGTACGAAATAATATTCTTTCATGATTATATTTTATCTTGGCCGCGGTTCCGTTGTCGCGTAGTGCGTTTTCACCTTAACTTATCTTATGATTTAATATAATACTTTACTTGACAATGTGTTTATAAAACAATTTTTAAGAAAGCTACTCAATAATGTTCGCGATGTGTTACCGTCCGAGCTATGCGCTTGTGGTTCGAAAGCGGGAACCAACCGTCCGGTCTTCCGTGTCCCCACGTGCCGTCGTCGTCGCGTCGTTACGTATTACTGAATAATTCACATATTTAATCCAAATACGGCCTGTCCGCGTGTATGTTCATATTTCAAGTATAGTTGAAAACAATTTGTTTGATTTTTGTACAATGATGCTCATATATTCATTCAACAGCGCAATTGAAATACTAACCAATACAGTCATTTGAAAGAAAACACAAAGGCCGTTATAGAGATTTCGCTGACTATGAAAAGTTCCAAAGATTATGTTCCGTTTTGAAGTACAACAAACCAAGTCTAGAGAAACTCTACATACCAATGATTCAAGACAACACTTCAGATTATTGCCTATACTCCAGCCGTTCTCAACGTACAATGTTTGTAAACCACTCAATCCAAATATAAAACCTTCCCTTTTATTAGTGATGTTACAAAAACTATTTTGTCAGCATTATGCATTCTAAGAGCTCAAATTGACAAGTTGTGCAAATTCTGTCCCAAATCAACAACAAGAAAGTGATTTTGTGAGGTTAATGGGCAATTTTCACAAACAATTAATCACCTACATCTTTAGTTTGGGCAGAGTATAATTATGTAGAGTCAAAGGTGTCGTAAACAAAGACAGGTGTAACCGCTAGTACGTACGCTACGGTAGGTCAGGCCGGGGATGGTGGCTGGTGGCTCGTCGCTTTCAGTTTCATCGGCGAGAGTGTTCACAAACCTGTCCCACCGGCGGTAGGCCGTACCACCGCGTCAATCACCTAGAAATCGCGCAAGCATGCCCTTAAAAGTATGCCACTTCTTCTGAGTACCTATGAGAATGTCCGAGGGAAATCTGTCACTGTGAAACACAAACTCCCTAATGGAACACACTTGGAAAGTCCTAGCTTTCCTGTATGTTCTACATTATAAAGCTAATGCAATTTTGTGTTTTATTACAGGTAAGTTTCCAATCATGTAAACAGCCAGCCAGACTACGTACCTATCTCACGTGAGTTTTTTATTCCATATTTGTAAATGAATAAAGATTCTGGAACTAAATGCAACATACATCAGTAACGTCAATACTGCCAGAGGTGAGTTATATACAATAACTCACCTAGAAAACATAAGAGTTTATGACTTTTCTGAGAACATGTTTCGTGCCAAGTGTAATAAATACATCTTAGAACACGTCAAAGTCCTAGAGAGGTTATTTTGTAATAGTAAATATGCGATGCAACCGCAAACGGCGCGGCGCGGCGCAGCGCTCTGCGGTCGCCGGCTTGCGCAAGACTCGCCACATGCACCGCCTCACGGTTCACTGCACACGAGAGATACTGAAAAAAGTTGTACTAATGCACTTAATTATGTGAGCTGTCAATTTTGACATGAGCGGTCATTAAAAGTTTTTGGCCTCGAGTTTCTTTCCCGCACTGACCGACCAAGCAACATGTTGACCAGGAAAACTTTGATATGCCTACTTCGTTGTACTTATAGGTAGTAGGAATTCTTTGGCTTAGTGAGCTAGATGTAAATCGTAATGATAAGTATTCGAAATGACAAAGGTTAACAAGACTGTTTTACTGCAGATGAGTGAAACCGATCAGACTGTGATACCTAGGTACCTACGTACTATCCGCAGTGTCACCTCCTTCAATCGAACTTTCAGCTAAGACTATATGACTAAAATTGGCTTGAAATTGCACCAACTCACTGAGTTGAATTTTAGAATTGCTACCTACAATGTATGTAAGTAATGTAATGTACCAACCTAGGCCGCAATCTAGTAGAGTGCAACTGACTTGGCAAAAACGCGTGAACCGAATGGTTCAAAGAAATGCTCCGGATATGTCACAAACTGGGCAAAAAGTTGGGAAACTATCAGTTTGCTCAACTTAATGTTTCGACAAGCATTGTTAGATTAGGCAGAGCCAGGAGCCAGGACAAAACACTGAGAACTAATGTGCCGAAGGCATTACTTACTGTGCAATAAATACTTTAGGTATGTACTATTCTAATAAGGTAGATAGGTAGGTACTTATTCGGATAATGCCGCGAAACACCGTTTATTTTGTACATATCTACCTATATTGCATTGTCAGAATCTTGTGTTGTGGTGCTGAAATTGCGACGCATTTAGTGCTAAAGGTACCTATAGGAAGAAAACGCGTTTATCTCTCATACACTGAAACTTAAAAATATTCAGAGATTTAAAATAAATATGAACTTTGCGATCAAGCAATGGTCAATGCTTACAACATAGCTACGTTATTCAAAATAACTGTGAAATTCTGTTGAAATGGTCACTAAATATTTTTCAATGAGTGTTACAGCTAACTACATAATAATATTGAAAATACGAATGGTCCAGCGCGGGCGATTAGGGATCATTAGCTACGCCATTAGAGCGCTTTGAACTTTGCCTGCGTTTGCGCAAGCCCGCAGCGCGGGATTTAGCTGCACTGCTTCATTTAAACCTACCATTCATTTATTCATCAAAATTGAATGAGGTCTCTCATTCAATTTTGATGTGAACTAATTAACCTTGGAAAGTAAGGGCTTGAACTTTGAACCTTAGGTGATGCTCCTACCACAACTTGTAGGTACGTAGTACGTAATATAAGATAAGAAATAGACATGTTTTATGTTATATGAGTCATGAATGAGTAAAAAATGTATTGGTTAAGTACCAACCTAGCATCCCGAAACGAGTCTCACGTTCTTTCGTTCAAATATTTTACAAAATTATGTTACAAAGTTGTTTCGTGCGCTTACAGCTTAAAATAATTCCAACAAGTAGTTTAGTTCACACGAAACGCTAAACCCCATGTTTTATTAGCACAACACGGAAACATCGACTCATTCCATTTAGGTTCCATTGTTTTAGTTTTAGTTGAACATTCACGTATTGTGAAGTTTACAGAAACATGGCGTCGGTAAGGCAATGCAACGAAATGTCTAAATACGTGGAAGTCACGATTTTAATTAGCAATTCTAAACTGTGAAGTTAAATTAGGTACAAGTTATCAGTCAGCACAGCGCGGCGAGCGCTCCCTTGAGCTCTTCAAATGGGCTCACTTCAGGGTACTAAGTAAGTAATAAATAAAAACTAATAAAAACTAATAAATTGCAACGTTTGATTGTTCATAGCCGTATGTAGTGGCGGCAACCAGAAATTCAGTGATTAAATTTTGAAGTTTGTTGACGACGGTGTACCTTTGAAAATAGTCCTTTTAAATCATGACTTGGGTTTGTCACCTAAATGCCCAGAGCATTCCACATCACCGCTCTGACCTTCTTGAAACCTTAAAGCTCTGGCTTCGCTGTTATTGTCAGGGTATCGGAGTGCTTTTCTTCCTTCTTCTTACTATCCCATTCCTGGTTTTGTAATGGCTGTAAATGATAGTATATAATAGGATATAATTGTGGAGCTGTTGCAATATACATGTTTGAAAAGTCACGTCAAGTTTAAAACTAACAAATACATTAATTTCAGACAACATTAGAACAAGTATACTTGTTCTCAACATTAGAACAAGTATACTTGTTCTAATGTGATCTTATTTAACTCTACGGTCCATATAAATATTACCTTACCATTTATTTTTACCTTTTATTTCTCTTTATGTAAATAATGCCGGCGGCGACGTGTAGGTATATCGCAATCATGGTGTCAGCTGACGACGCGACGTTGAAATGCTGAAATCTAGGTTCAGCATTCCAAGAAATTGTAAGAAAACACAAAACATTGTCAAAACAATGCAAACAATAGCAACCTAACGAACAATGCAACTTTCATCGCTCTACACATTTAGGATTCATAACAGCATTGCTTAGCTGCAGAAAGATTTAACAACTCGGAAGATCTTTCTAGAACTAATATCATGTTTCGGATCTCTCTAGATCCCTCGTCGCTGGTCGTGTCTGTACTATGAGCGGCGGCGGACAGGTGAAAGGGACGGCGGCGCTTCGGACTCGGACGGACGGCCGTAACTAACGCTTGTTGTAACCCGAAGTTACAGTCAATGTTGGTATTATTGACACTTCGTTTCCACCTTGGGCGCAAGGATTACCTCTAGGTACAACCGACTTTTCCTGTACCTACAAAGGGAACATTATACAATCAAAGATTAGGTACGCACAGTTGAAGCTCAGTAGTAATAGGTAGGTACAGTATGAAGTGAGAATGAATTGTATTTTTTATAAATCCAAATGGGGCCTGTATAGGCTGCAAAATCACATGATAAAGTGTTTGTAATTTGTGTATAGTCTTCCGAGCACCAGGTTTGATTATGAATATTCTATGCTACGAAATCAATTAAAAAGGAAAATTTAATGTACCTACGACTCGTGGCTAAGCTTTAGTTTAGAAAACCTGGAGCTAACTTATATCCGAAATCTTCAAAAACACAAGTTCGATTCAATCCGACCGGTTTTGTGAGCTATATCTAACTAGGTGCCATTTCAAGCAATAACCTAGTATTTCCTCCGTCAGTAGGTACTGCCTCGGTGGCGGCACTCTGGTGTCATAAACTGCAATTACTCGCGACTGGCTTGTACATTCAACCTGACCCACTTGACGGCGCTTATTTGTGCAGATTGGAGGTTTATATGCCATTTAAATAGGTAAGTAAAGCCGTAGCATTGCTTATGAAAAATACTGTATCTACGTCAAAAAAAAGTCTAGCGAGGAAGATTTGTTTCAGTTCAAACATTGTTTCAATGCTGGTAATGCTGCTCAGTTCTTGTGAAAGCGCTAAGGGAAGAAATGTTAGTTTAAGATTTGAGAGTGGGATATAATAGACAGAAAAGCTGCAAAAGAGCCTAATGAGGGAATGGTGTAGTGGGTTCAGAGTGGCTAGTTTTTGACAAAAAAACCCAGTAGGAAGACGCTGGCGTTATGCTGTCACTGTCACCCAGAGACAATCTTAAAGAATACGTAGAATCCTTTATCGATTATAGGATGATTTATATTAGAGCAGGCCGTGCCCGGGGGCGAACCGTGTACACAACGCGGATGGGGCACTGATTTGAAACGTTACATGTACGTATGAAGCAGTTTATATTAAATAGTGCATGATCCGTGCATGTCCCGCCCGGGCCCGTCTACTAACTTCTTCGTACTTTCCTATCATCTGCTGTTGGTCAATCTGTGCCCGGCGATAGGTTTACGTTGATGTGGTCCGGTTGGTGAAAGTCCAATTTTATTTGTGTTATTTCCTAGGTATCTTATTATTTGTGATCGATTTCGCTTCGATTTTATTGTGATTAATTGCGTCTGTCTTGGGTTGTTAACTATAAATTAATAAAAACATTCTGGACATTATGCTTCGCTATTTGTCCCAATACGAAATTGAAAGCTTTGAAATCTCCAAGCCTTAGGAAGGACGGACACAGATCACTTTGGACCTTCTACTAATAGGTTTAGTAGTTTAGGAATTAAGCAAAAATATGGTAGGTACACTTGCTTCACATAAACTGAATACTAGATTATGTACCTCAAACTACACATATTAGAGCCTCAAGTAGCGACAAAGTAGCGAATTCCACAGGAGGGTTGTACCCAGTGATTGGTTCTGAGAATTGAACCTGCGACCTTTTCTATCAGTGCCGCTTATTGTTTCCAAATAAACATTGCAATTGCGGAATGGGAGTAGCGACAGCAAACAAGATATCTTCACCTAGAATTTGTTTACGAACTTTTGTTCCTTCACGTTTCACATAACTAATGTAAAGTTACTTCGGTACAGCGCAGCGCGGCATAATGATTGTCTTTTCTAAGCTTTTGAGACGACAACTTATTTTAAACTTGTTCAAAATACAATAAAAATCGAAAACTGGTCGATCGTAATTTGGGTATGCAGATGAATTACTCTATTAATTAACCTAAGCCGAAAACAAAGGTTGCCTGGGATAAACCAACGATTTAGGTATTTTTGTTATTTGTATCCATATACTTACAGTAAATAAGAATTGATTAATTCAAAGCACTTTTTTTCTGCTGTCAGTACCTTAAAAGTTCGCGTGAGAAATAATTGAATGAGCCCGGGGCTTACACGCGAGCCGCGAGCCGGTGCAGCCCGACTCCCGAGCCAGCTTTGTACACAGGCTGTCTCCGCTTCATTTGCAACTATTCTCACTTATACCACTTTCAATTTAATATATTAAACAGCGGACCAAAGCTAGTACGTAAGGTACCTATACCTTACGTACTAGCTTTGGTCCGCTGTTTCACTCTTGTACACGGGAGTACTAAGTACATATATAGTTATTATAGGTATGACACGGGTAAGACGTTCAAGTCTAGGCTATCACGATTCGAAGTTTGACACATTATTGCACGGTATATAATTATTTCCGACTTATATTTCCGAAGAGCGGAGGTCGTTTTCTATACCTTATAAACTGGAGGTTTATAATCTTTCGATGCGGAACTCTTAAAAACAATGTCGCGGATGCGTTATCCACTTCACTTTTGGATTTGGGTACAACTCATCCGAATCAAAAACCAAGCGAGTTTTGATTCGGATGAGTTGTACCCATAACAAAAAGTGAAGTGGACAACTCATCCGCGGATGAGATTTTTCTCGGATGAGTTGTACCCAAACCCCTCTATAGAGTATGTATCTACTGACTATACAATATATATATCTTAACATAAGTACCTATACCTAGCTATAATGTACTTATGTAGCCTGCATCTAAGCGGCAGTTGTTATATGTTAATCAAGCCCAATCCAAAATAGGTATTGAGTGAACATGTTCTTCTATCACATCATTTACCTACCTACCTCTGAAACACCCGTATTTCAGTGTTTCATAGCATTCGAATTAACTAGGTTAATGAACCGGAAGATATTATAACCCAAACAAGGAAATCGTCTCACTTTCATGTTTTATGAGCCACAGTAATGTTCATAACGTCCAATAGGTAATTGTACAACTTATAAAAAAATGCAACCAGCCGCCGTCGTCGCCGATGTGATCGACGGTACAGTCAACTGTCGAAACAGGTTGTCAATTAATTCATAATATCATAACTATGATGCAATGTATGCTAATAGCGAACATGTCTGTATGTCTGTACAGATTATAGATAAATTGTTGCATAACAGTTCCGGTTTGCGTACCTACCTCCTGTTTAGGTAGGTTAGCTAGCCGATGGGAAAGTATCGCTAATGCAGTGACATCATTTTGTTGTATTACTTTATTACGTTTTATTAATCAAAAGTAATAATAGATTAAAGTGGGTAGGGACTTATTGTACAGTTTCTTGGAACTTCATAGAATGTCTGCTGGACTGTCCACACAGCTTCATCTAGCCCCAAGTCAAGCAAGTGTGACTAGTTGACTATAACTGACAATCTGATTCGCATAACCACAGATATAATAATACTAAAGATAGATTGTTGCGAGGATACATTAAGAATATAGCTTAAAACCGTAAAATTAGGAGAATGTAGTAATGATAAGGATCCATATCATACACAGACGACGGAGTATGGCAGGATCCTAAACCAATACAGATCAAAGGTTAATAGTTTATAGTTTAGATGTAAGTTTACATAAATAGTGTGTACAACTGTTTATTCTCCGAATAAAATAAAATACTAGTCATAAGCAAGGCCGACAAGGCTCTGCTTTTGATTATTCTAATTGTAAGTGGGGGAACTGGCATCAGCACTGTCATCTCGCATGGGAGTGTATTGTGCATTGTCCCCCTGCCTAACTAGGCCCTAACCAGCCCAGCTCCTTGAAGTACCGGAGCAGGACTCTGTGATATGCTATAAGTACTGATTTAATCTAAATTCTAAGCAATAACCTCGACATAAGAGAATCAGGAGTAAAATGTATCATGCAGCCCACTTCAAGACACAAGAGTCAAAGGAAAGTCAGTATGTAATCAAATATCTAGATATTCTAGATTCTAGATAAACAACACTGATTAGCATAGGCATCTTAAACACGTAATCTACCTTTTTATCAAAATACCTCGAGCAATATAATTTGTACTTCATAGTTTTTTTAGTTTTATCAAGACGTCGCGCTCTCGACGCAAACAACAGTTTCCATAGAAAAGATCTGAACGCGCTCCATCACAACCAAAATATTCGCAGTATTGTAGATTTAAAAAGTTTGGGCCAGTTAACCAAAAGAGTGAAAGTAGTTTGGTTATGGACTGAATATAACCACTTATTAATTCAATTTGAATAATTCTAACAACGGTGGCGACGCAACGGAAGATTATCTTACATCTTATCTGAATATTTAATGTGATTTTCCTAAACACAAGCGAGTTTTCGTAAGTTCACTTGTCCAGCTAAGTTTTCATGCAAATGAGCTTAGCACAGAGACAGGCTGTAAGGACCACCTCTACTGGCAGCGTATCGACGGCGATAGTCTCGCTCGTCGGGCGTGTCACTGGTTTCGTGTTGGCGCGAGATTCATATTCTTTTGTTTTTATTTTTTCTACGTTCTACAAGAAATAAAACGAACGGAAAGTTACTTGCAACAAATCAAATCGTAAACCATTTTGTACGTACATGATAAAATCAACCTCGATTCAATTGTGTTTTAGGAGCATTTGCGAAAATGTTTGTTTTTAGCCCTCCACCTCAACAACCTTGACTCACCTTGACTCTCATGCTCCACTGCTGGACGCAGGCCTTCTGATAATTCCCTTATTGGCTTTTATTTCATGGAGGGTAATGCCTATAATCCCCACGCTGGGCATGCGGGTTGAGGATCGCAGTTCAGTGGTAGATCTATTCTGCGCGAGACGCTGCTGCCCGCCCCCCGGTGGACATACACCGGGGGGCGGGCAGCAGCGCCCTTAGTCGCCTCTTACGACACCCACGGGAAGAGTTGGGTGGTGCAAATTCTAAGCCGGTACCACATGGCTTTATATTTAGCCCAAAACCTCTCATTTTCCCAAATGTTCCCAAAATAACAATGAATCCATCGAAGTTAGCTTTTTGTCAAGTTAATAGAAAAAGGTTCCTTGTGGAACGCAAAAAATCTCGAGCAAACACGAAACTTTCCACCTTAATCTTAAGCTACCTTCTGACTGTGGCTTCGTTCACGTAGTGTCTAGATTGAACGTAGAGAATTGAACACAAACGAACTTAGAAATTTGATCACCACTATCCGTAGGCGCGTTTTACCCACAGCAGGGATATGCCTCCCGAAGTTTCTGCCATCCGCCACGATACCCTGTGGTAACTCCTTCATTATATTATATATTTTATACCGCAATATAAATACCTCGTCATCAGCCTATGTTAGGCCACTTCTGGACATAGGCCTCCCCTTATGAGCACCAATAGCGCCCTAGTCTTCAGCTTGACGCATCCAGCATCTGCCTGCAATCTTTCGCAGGTCATCATCCCACCTGACCGGAGGGCGTCCTACACTACGTTTGCCGAGTCGCGATCTCCACTCAAGAACAAGTTTACCCCAACGGTAGTCGGTTCTTCGCGAGATATGGCCGGCCCACTGCCACTTCAGCTTGCTAATTCTTAGAGCTATGCCGATAACTTTGAGTCTAAACCTAACTACACTAAAAACGTATTTACATATTGGTCAAAATAATTTTCGAACCATTTCTCACGGTAATTACTAACTGAGATATCGCTATACCGTTCACAAATTAGTTTGCTAAATGTCATGTTACTCCCAACATTGCGCAAGAGTCGATATAATTGAGGTATTTCCTTGAGAGCGCATTCCGCGGCCACTTGCCACTCGCAGGAGGTCGCCCGGTGCCGGCCGGCGGTGCTTGCGCTTGCGCAACTCAGGTGCTGATCTTCACGGACCAGTGTTGACGGGGATTTATTGCTGATTCGTGAGCTTTGGTATAAGTGTGTGTAGGTAGGTACTTACCATGGAACAGGTGGATTGATTATATGTATATTATTTCTGTCATAAATTAGATACACTTTGCAACTAATACTTAATCGGCTTTATCTCCCTGCTCTGTCCCTCTAGAACATCTCTTACATCAATTACCTCTGTCATAAAGATGAAGAGATGGATAGATGATCACAATATGTTAGGTTTGAGATGGTAAATGACCGTAGTACCTGTTATCTGAGAGAATTAGTTGGGTTGCAAAACATTATCTTAAGGATACAGATTGGCATTGAGAGGCCTTATAAAATGCAAAATCTAAAGACGCTTGATAAGCGAATGCCTCGCTGCTATCCTAGCAGCCAGTTGCAGCCTGTTGGATAATTCGCAAAGCCTGCTAGCCAATATACATATCGGAAGTGGCATGTTGACTTTATTATTCTTGAAAAAATCAAATAAATATGTATTCTGGAAATTTTACATCATTATAAGTAAGTACCTATAAGTAAGCAGAGCTTGTGCTTGGAAACAAACTGACTGATATACCACAATATACTTAGAAAATACCCAGACCAGGAATATTTACTAATTCCCTGAACATAGCGAGTACATAGATGAATCTTCATAGATCACAAAGGTATCCATTGTTTTCGGCCAATCAGACATAACAATTCACAAACTCTCAGCCCTCTATAGAAGCAAGCAAGCACATAAATCATGCACGACGTAGCATTACCATCAGTCCACGCCCATCGGTGGGCTAGTCTCAGGTGGCCTGCACCCACAGCCTGCACCGTGAGCCCACTTCAATAGCGACGTCGTGGGTGTAGTGGTGGTAATGACTTAATTTTACTGAAAGGGGATTGGATTGTACCTACCGAACCGCCCTGGCTTCATTCAACAGGATACTTTAAATTAACGCATTTAAATGCTTATTGCATTGCAGTTATTGTATATTTTTTTAAAGCAGGTACAGTTACCAACTCAATTATACTAAGTTTATTTTCTAAGTACCTATCTATAAAATACCTACATACATTATGATTCACACAGTCCTATGTAGGTACACTCCAACCAACGATCCTTTATCCACCCAAGGTTTCTGGGAGAAGTCGCTTCTGAGCGATCAGACCGCCAATTTTCACTGACTTATAAATTTTGTTTCTTTTGTATTTCTTCCATTGTAATGAAGTATTTTTTCTCTATCTAACTAACTCCTGTGGCTCGGCGATCCCAGTTGGATCTTTACACACGCCATCTTTAAAGATCTGGGCTGAATTTTTTGTTAGTTACATTACAGCAATATTAAGTATGCTACAATTTCAATTTCTCTCTCTATTTTCTTTTATAACCGTAAAATTCACAAAAGAAAATCATAACAAGAAAGTGCCTGCATAAGAACATAACTTCTGGGCCAGTCGGGTAAAAACTTAACACATTTCGTGCCGTTTGTTATTTTTGCTTTTTATTAAGTAAATCTGTCTGGTCACAAACAAGCTGGATTCAGAAACTAGACCGCTTATCGTGCAGATAATCTAACCTTGACTCAACACATTCACCAGCTTTTAGATATTTCCCATACACACCGGACACGCAATTTGGAACCTTAACGACGGTAGTCAGCGTTGGTATTTCAGCGGAGATTTGTATGGAAAGTGAAATTTTAAAGAAAAGTTAGTGCGAATTACCTGGTTTAGAAATACCTACGTAGTGCTGTAACGCTGGAGTGAGTAGATGTTATCAAAACATGAAATTGGTAGATGTTGTGGCAACATCTACCAATTTAATATTTACTTATGTATGAATGTGCAAAGAAAACTAAAAGCAGCCGTCTCCGAATCGGTTATGACTTCAAAAACTCTGCTTTTGAACAGATGTAATAAACTACTTACGTTGTTGGTGGCGTTAATGAATTTCCTTCGATTTTAAAATCCAACTCGCACTTGCTGTTGGCTATTCCATTAAAACGGATTCATTTGAATTATTGTGAACATAAATACAGATGAAGCAGCAGGTAACATAACACGTAGTTTTCTTTGTTGAAACAACTATATTACTAGAGACAGAAGTAGCAATTAGTCTGTCTACCAAGGTGTTTCCCCAGCAGTGGAGTAATGGTTCAGCTTTATCAAATTACAAGTCTAGTCGACCAGATCGAGTCTTCGACACGCAACCATTTGCAGAACAACGTATTACTGTGCCCAAGTTATTTGTATAATATAATGTATCCTGATGATAGAAATCTGATCATTTGAAGCTCCTATTATCATTTATTATCATATAGGTAACTTTTGTTGTCATTTTTGTTGGATTGCTTGTGGTTCCCTAGATTTTGGCAAATTTGTAGGTTCCTTTTTAGGCCTTAATTTTTATTAACAAAGAAATTTACAATCAAATAATAGAAACAAAGTCGAACTAGTATTTACAATTGAACTCACTACAGACTGTTGCCTGTGCTGTCGCAAACAACAGGTAGGTACGTGTAGGTTCCTTTATTGGACTTCAATCTTTGGATGGATGCTATTAGAGCATGTCTACGGGTGTTAGGAAGATAGGTAACTCATACACTTCATACTCGTATATTACATACATATATTTTATTATACGTAGAAAACTCCCTAAGCATCCAGAACCAGTATACCATCAGATGGTACGAACATTTGTCCTGAGGCGAGAATCAAACCCGCAACCCCCTGCGTCGTAGACGGATCTTCGGCCGCTGCGCGTCTGTCGAGCTATTAACTAAGCATCAGGTGCTATAATATAATCATTCAAACAATATTCTAAGCTGAAATGCCACAGACTGTAACAACAAATACCAACATGTACATGTTAGACAGCGAGTCGAGTCGAACGCGCCGGTGAATGTGTCAAGGAGAATCACTTGTACTCTACCACCTTGCAATAAGGGCTTACACTAGTTAAGGAGAGCAGGAAGAACATTCTTGGATGACGCTTTTCACTTAGACTGCCCATGACGCACATGGCCTTGCTAGTAGTCCATCCCCGTGTACAGCAGCGTAGGCGGCGCGGCGCGGTCTGGGCAGTGAATGCGTTTATGATATACTCAAATACTCAATACTCAACCCCGAATACTCAAATGCAACTTAAATTAAATCTTCTGCTAGCTCTTACTTTGAGTCAGTTTTCTTTATCTCCTTTCATTTTTAGCCTAACTCTACATTTGGAATGGCGAGCTTGGTTAGTAAAGTTTATTCCTAACAACCCCATACCTACTTATGTTGTATGCAGTTGGTGTTTCGTAGTTTCAAATATAACCTATTTAGGTAGGTATATGTACCTATTGCGTATTTTAGTCGTACAATAAGTTATCTTCTAAAATCTAAATAGGTATAAGTTAGCCAAGTTAACTCTTTGTTTGGATAAACTACGGCTACAGAGTTCCGAAGGCCGCTGATGGATGGCTTGTATTACAACTAATCTGTCTGTAGATAGATACAGGTAGATAAATTTAGTTTTTGCAATAAATGCTTACCTACCTACCTAGCTGAGGTCAACTGCATGCCGCGCCCGAGAAAGGAATTTCAAAATAAACTCTTAATTGATTGGGAATTTTAGATTTTATGATAAAATTACTTCGGTACGTATAATTATGGTTTATAACTTTTAAAATTTAATTGTCAGACCAAATGTCGCACTATTTTATTGCACGTACGTATGAACCTGTTTAAAATATACATACATATATTTCTAAACAGTTGTTTTTGCACAAAGTCATAACCTCCAACTAATGCTACAATTTTCGGACATCATTTCGATGTTAATGATAGCTTTGTAATACCTATTCTCATGAAAATTGCAAATCAACTACACCACTCTCGGTATCTACAGATTTTTAGAGCAAATTGGTTTCCACTTAAGGTTCAAGCAGATACATTGTACAAAAGGGCGTAGCTCAAGTTGAGTGTTACACAGTAAAATCTGTAGCAAAGGCCGCAACGTTGCATTATTCAAACAAAGTAAACAATGTCAGTGGTCTATTGACTCTGTAGGAAGTGGAGCTACATTCCTCTGAATGTTGAGCAGGTTGTAGACTGTCCTCAATGACATCAGGCGAGGCTGGCCTTTGTTGGTAAACATGCAGCACAGATTTCTCTAAGATCTACTACTAGGCTGTATTAGCATGGCCAAATTCTAATTTACTTTGAAATGGTCACGTATGGTACGGTTTGGCTGGAAGTTTCCGGTTCTAAACCTTTCTGCTTCAAGTAGGCTGACGCTGTGCATCTAATACTATATCACAGGATGTGCTTTTACTTTTTTTAGTTATCAAGTATGAGATTTTTTAGAATATAGAGTATTAGTATAAATAGTAATTATTATCAAATAAGAAATAAGGTGTTATTGATTTTATATTCACGTAATTTTTTTGTCCAAGGAACCTGATACTTGTTTAGAATTAAAAAAAAAATTAACTACCGCTCATCGCATGAGGTTTACGAAAATACAAAGAAAAAGGAAACGTTTGACAGTCATGAAAAAAAAACAAGAATCTAGAAGATACTATACCTCATACCTCCTAAATAATAACCAGTTTATTTCAAAGTATAATAAAAGTTGAAGCAGTGATTTTTTTCCGTCGGGCCAAGCGGTAGAATTCGCAAGTGCCCCGTTCAGGCCGGGTGACAGGTGCAGAAGATGAAGCACATGGTGGGTTCAGCGTCACCGTTCTTTCGCCCCCCAGCGAAAACACGACTGTTTTCCCATCATAAAAAAATTGTACAACTGGACAAACATTTGATGAACCATTTTACCGAGTCAGATCGAGCGCGATGTTTTGAACCATAAAACTAGGTAAGTTAATTTATTGCATTTTGTCCACAGCTGGGTCGCATGCCAGCCAACTGCGTGATGATGCCGCCTCCGAGATACGCGACCCTGCCGCTGCCGCCCCCCGCCCCGCTGTATTACCCTATCCACGATAACGTACGTTCCTAATGTTTACATGCACTTACAGATCAAATGTTATAAAAACGGATTCTTTCCGTAAGTTAGGGCATCTACACCGTAGTTACATTTTTTGGAACAATAAATATCATCACCATCATAAAAAAAATCATAATAAATATTAGTTGTAATTATTATTGTATTTTCTTTATCAATGGAATGTAATTGTAATTTATCACCATCATCGTCAAACTTTGCTCATCAAAAGCTAAATCCAACCGGCTGCGGGTATTAAAGTACCTCTGTAGTTGAAACTCTACCTTTGTTATATAAATAAAGACACCTAGAATCCTAGTGACAACATGTGGTATGGGGGTGTGTGTGAGCACTGTGAGGGTAGAAGTTCCGTAAATATTGGGGCAAGCATGTTCGTATCTTCGTAACTTTGAATGTTGTTGTTCCAGCGACTCCGCCGCAGACGATCTCCGCGGTCGCACGGTGAGCGACGGCGGCGCGAGCACCACCCGCGCGAGCGGGACTCGCAGCTGGCTCGTTCACTCGAGCGCATCCACCGCAAGCGCAGGTCCGAGCACGCGCATCTATCAGACGCAGAGCTGAAGAGGACCTACACTGGGCTCGACAGGTAACTACTACGACTTAGTGCGTGTTTCAGCATTTCGGTAGATGCGTGGACAATACTCTTCAGACCTGTCTTTTAAGAAGTAAGTTAAATGTTTCATTAAGAAAATTGAAGACAGTTTCCCTCATACGGTATTCTGCTTTACCAACCTTGTGTTTCTCGCATCTAGCACACTATAACTCTCTCAACCAGACGACCAGAGTCCCAGTACCTATGTACTATCGTGCATTCAGACACAATGACACAATCAACACACTCTAACTCTTTGATTATGACAATCGAGAGCTCAATATGAACAAGCTGTATCGTTCCAGAGCATACGCAGAGCAGTTCATCGCAGTGATCGACGAGAGCCGGCTCGCGGCGGAGCACCACGACTCGCTCGCCAGCACCGCCACTAGCGACTCCACCAACTCACACGGAACAGTCTCCTAGAGTCCCCTGGCATCATCAACATGATGCCTAACGTTCTGTCACGTATGCTACCGAGCGATGTCTTGCCTTTCAAACATCTATTTCATTGACCCGACGACTACTTAAAAAAAACAAGTGGATAGGTACCTGAATATCAGTAAAAACATGGCATGGCATGGCATTCGCAACAATCCTACTATTTATTCAACATTTCGTCAAATTTAGGACATATTTTTATAAAATAATCGACAAAATAAGACCTCTAGACAAAATTATGAAATAAGTGGCAGGTATCTCTCGGAGAAGCGCGGGGCGCGGCGTCTCTAATTGTTTTGTCACACTTGTACGCAACACAATAGAATACTTACTATGCATAAACTTCACATCGATACAAAAGAAATGTTCTATGAGCTAGTTTTGCAGAGAGTTTTTCATGAAGAATTTAGCTTTATTGTGCAATTTATATCATTTAATCTTAAAATAAACTATATTTACTTAGATCTAAGTTATCTTAAGTGTGTATTTTGCTTTTTATGTAACAATCTAACCAACCGCACGCGTAAAATGTACCCTAAATCCAAGCACCTAATCGCTGGCTTATAAATCCAACACTTAAGTTTTAGCCACGTGTAGTAACCTATCTGCCAGTTTCTTACTAGTGGGTGATCCGAAACTATCAATAAGGTTTTCCTTTTTGAACAGATTGTTTTCGGTCTCGATTTTGTAATGCCTTGCATTGTAAGTGTAGCATTGTGACTAACACTGAACTAACAAACCAAACTTTGTAAATTGCGTATAATCGTCAAATATCTGTGTTATATCCTACATCTAAGTCTTATTTATGTATTTTTAGAGTAGTCAGTCGAGGTACCTATTCTAGTACTTGCGAAAGTTTTTGAAAATTTCGAAATTGACTTGTATCGTAACATAAGTTAAGTATTTGTAAATATATAAACAAAAGTCCTATGTACCTAAGTGGTGCCAAATAAGCAGACGGATATTGGTCGTGTAAATATATAAAATTGCTCAATTGGAAAGAGTTAGCTAGTTCTACGCTAAGAAGTTATTGTAATTATAGAATTTACAGCACTATTATTTTACATTAGATACCTATGTCTTTTATCACTAACGAATTACATATATCGTAGTTTTACGATATGGATCTACCATTTAAATAAGTCATGTAGATAAACTTTGAGATTGATAATTGAACGCTGTCCCCCTTAGATGTTGTTTCCACCACACTAGATGATATCACCTCCAGTCCCAGAGCAGGGAAGATCTTTCTTTCGAATTTGGGGGAAATTCCACCTTCAGCTTCCAAATGTACCTCCCATAAGTCTGTTATTGTAGATAAACCTGATCTCCTCTCACACATTGAAATGATCACATTTTGTGAAGGGGCGTAAATTTTAAGAATGGTGTTCTACCTGTTTCCGCGCCTGCGACTCGAGTGGGACTTCAGGGTGTCGCCCGTTCCTAACTTAATAGCATTGCTAGCGGTGTTGTTGTAAAATACAAAATGTAAAAATGGCTACGAGCCCCTCCTATATTTTTCCAGTAATAATTAAACAGAAGTACTAATACGAAAAAGAAGTTTGATTTCTAATTCAATCAAGTTGAACCCCAAGATTCAACATTTGGCGACCGTGACAGGACAATAAACCATTGGAAGCAGCAAAAACCTAACCATCTGAGGATTCATTGGAAACAGCGTGCGCTTGGAGCTTGCTTGGATGCTGATTTTATGGTCAATTGAACACCAAAAGTTCATGCCGGTACATCAGACACTCATGAAAGTTAAGTAAAGTGCCCTTCCTTTATTTCATTTTGGTCCCTAATTCCTTTGTACCTTGCCTGCATTCCTAACCTTACCAATTCGTTCCCGAAGTAAATCTAAACTCTAAATTAAAACAAGAATCTGAGTAATCAACTATTTAAATCCATTAGTATGTTCTAAATTGTTTAATTTGCAGCCTAACAACCTATACCAACTCATTCATAAAACTAAATATTCATTCATTTCATACAAAATAACACTCTAAATCTTTGAATTCAAATAAGTAATCATATGTTTCTAAAGATAGGTAAACACATAATGGTTCAATGTACTAACTGACTACATGTCTAATGATTATCCAGGATCAACGCTAAAGTGATTCGTGATCATAATAGGCACAAATATTTACCTACACAAAATTATAAAATACGAACTAAGATAAGGATCAACTAATTATTCAGAATCTACTCTAAAGTGATTCAATATTTAGTAAAGAACAGGTCTGTTCTTAGCCCAATTACGTTACTCTTTACGTTACGTTTACATTACGTTACTCTTTACGTTACGTTTACATTACGTTATTCTCAAACTTACAAATTAAAATATAATATATATTTATATAATAAACCTTTTTATTATATTGTATTGAGATTTATGTGCTTAAATTATCTTCGTTCCCTTCTTTCTCCACTTGCCTAGTTAATCAAATCGTTTACAACATACCTACATCTTTTAACTACTTGGTTAACATTACACTGTTTTAATAACAGGGTTAAAGTTTGTCACTTGAATTTTAACATACTTATATCGGTAAAATCATTTCTCTGAATAGATAATTAACGCGTTTGGTTTATATTTGAAACTAACTTTTATTTAACGGCATTTTCCAGGATTCGTTCAACTGGTAAACATTATATTTATCATAAACTTGAACTCGTGTGACCTATCGCTCGCTGAGAACAAAAGAGGATCAGCTGTTGTTTACCAGTCGCCGGCTTCCAGGTGATATCTACCTACTTCAGATAACGCCCAATTGAGGAACGTGAGCATTAATTACCTACTTAACTTTTACTAGAGGGAACCTTTTGAGCTTTGTTTGATTGATTTTAATGTACCTAACGGTAATTTAACTACAATAAGTAATTCATAACGTCTTGTTTTTCTATTCTAATAATAACCTTTTTGGGTTGTATTGCTAAGTAGTAAATTGTTTTGAATTATGGAGAAAACCATGGCCGACAATTCAGATAAATTGAAAACATTAACTATCAGACGAAGCTCAATAAAGGGTCAAATAACCAAGTTCAAGAAGTACCTAGAAGAATTAATAAATAAAAAATCCGATTTGGATCATTTGGAACTTGCTGAATTAACTCTAAAACTTGGAAGATTCGAAATCTTGTCCTCTAAATTCGAAGAGGTGCAGAGTGAGGTGGAGGTTCTTAATTCTGAGTCTATGGAAGTCGAAATTGATGCGCGTGAACTTATTGAGCGTGATATTATAAGATTGATTGCTATGGCTAAAGATTTAATGGATCAAAATAGAGTAAATTTAGAGTGTTCTCGCGCTCAAAGTGGTCACTATAATATAGAGAAAAGGGAAACAGGAGTGAAGTTACCTCAAATTGAGATTGCTAAATTCAATGGTTCCTTCTTCCACTGGTTGGAATTTCGCGATACATTTACATCTCTTGTGCACAAAAATGAGCGTTTATCGTCAATTCAAAAGTTTCATTATTTAATTTCGTATCTTGTAGGTGATTCGTCTCGCATAATCGCTAATCTGGAAGTGTCCGCAGATAATTACGAAGTCGCTTGGAGTTTGTTGTTGGAGCGGTACAATAATAAACGATTGTTGGTGAATCTTCATCTAAAATCATTGTTTAACATCAAACCGATTACTCGTGAATCCGAGAAGTCCTTGCGTTTTCTAGTGGACAGCGTTACAAAGGATCTGCGAGCTTTGTCTAGCCTCGGGCAACCCACGACTCATTGGGACGTACTGATTATTTACATGCTGTCATCCAAATTAGACAGCCGTACTCTTGAAAAGTGGGAAGAGGCACGCAACGGTTTCCCTGATGTTCCAACCTTGTCTGACTTAAATAAATTTTTAACTGACCGCGCGGATGTTATTGAGGCCTTAAATCGTTCTCGACCTCAGGATAATGGTAATGGTGCAGGTTCATCACACCCTAAAGATAAAAAAAACGCACCTGGTCGTGATTTATCTTCAAATTCACCAAAGGGATACCAAACAAAATCATTTGCTAGTGTGGCGCCTCCCGCCGTCTTTCTGTGTGTGGTTTGCAATGCTAATCATAGAATTTATGATTGCCCTACCTTTAAGTCTAAGAATATAAAGGAGAGGCTGGCAGATGTAAGCAAGTATAAGCTGTGCGAAAATTGTCTGAGGCAGGGTCATCCGGCTAGCGAGTGCCGAATGGGAGCTTGTCGGGTGGCAGGCTGCAAAGGTCAGCATAATTCCCTTTTGCACCCTCCTGGGGAAACACAAGCATCTGTCAACTTTTCCAAAGAAACTCACACTATTGATTGTCAAGTAATATTAAGCACTGCTCTCATAGAGGTACAAAATCCGATTACAAACCAGTGCGAAGAGGTGCGCGCCTTATTAGATTGCGGCTCGCAGTTAACTTTTATCAGTAAGTCATTACAAAAAAGATTAGGTCTAAAAACTAATCCATTTAATAACATAAAGGTGATTGGCATCGGTAATACGTGCCATAACAATGTAACAGAAAGTTGTGTCGCACTGCTAAGTTCATTGACGACACAGTATCGTGTGTCACACGCATGTTTTGTTCTTGATGAATTGACAGGAGAACTACCAAAGACTCCAATTGACATCAAGAATCTAAAAATCCCGCAAACAGTTAGATTGGCTGATCCTGTATTCGACCGGCCCGGTCCGATCGATATCCTTATTGGTGCAGATTTATTTTGGGACGTCCTCGGATCCGAACATCGATCGTTAGGTCCAAACTACCCAAAATTGAAGTCTTCTAAGTTCGGATGGTTGTTGGCTGGTCCAATGTATACCAAAGATTCTAAATCGCAAAAAAAAATACACTGTAATCATGCAGTCGTTCAAAATGATAACCTCGATGAAATGTTACCAAAATTTTGGTCTCTCGAAGAATTACCTTCTAAGTCTTTTTTGAGCTCCGAAGATAAAAGGTGTGAAGAGCTCTTTAAGACCACCACTACACGTTCAGAGTCCGGCAGATTTAGCGTAGAGTTGCCAAAAAAGGACTCCTCTGACTGCCTGGGTGATTCGTACAACTTAGCTAAAAAGCGCTTTCTATACTTAGAAAAAAGATTTAGGAAAAATTCTGAACTTAAATCTAAATATGTAGATTTTATCCGTGAATACGCAGCGTTAGATCATTTATCGGAATCACCCGTCCCTAATCCCGAATCGTCCTATTTTTTATGTCACCATGCAGTAATTAAGGAGTGTAGCGAGTCTACGAAGCTTCGCGTGGTGTTTAATGGTTCTGAACCTACCTCTTCAGGCTTTTCAGTCAATGATATTTTACTAAAAGGTCCGCACGTACAAGATTCCCTTTTTTCCATCTTGGTAAGAGCGCGTCAGTATCAATACGTAGTCACTGGAGATATTGATAAGTTTTACCGACAAGTTCGTATTGCAAAACCTCAAGACCGAAACTTGCAGCTCATATTATGGAGAGAAGAAGAGTCTTTGCCCTTAAAGACGTTACAATTAAGTACTGTTACTTATGGAACAGCAAGTGCAAGCTACTTGAGTACACGCTGCCTGTGGCAGGTGGGTGAGGAGTGTGATGATTCGTTTATCAAAAATATAATACAACATGATTTTTATGTTGATGATTTGTACACTGGGTGTGATGGTGAACAACAGTTGCAATTTATAGTCAATTCGGTAACTTCTAAACTAAAATCAGCATGCTTTACTTTGAGGAAGTTTAAGTCAAATGTACCTCATTTACTGGAGAAAAGCACAGACAATGAGTCACTTTATTTCAGCGAATCTACAAGCACGCTTGGCTTGGGTTGGAATCCCGCTAGTGATTCGTTGCATTTTCCATTTGATATGCCTCCTACAGGTAAAACTATAACTAAGCGCACAATAATGTCAAATTCCTTTAAGATATTTGACCCACTAGGCCTGATTAGTCCTTGCATAATACTGCCAAAAATAATGCTTCAAAAATTATGGCAACTAAAACTAGATTGGGATGAGCCTGTTCCTCAGCCAATCCAAGAATCATGGGTTGAATTTGTTGATAATTTACCATGTTTATCAACGTTACAGATTCCTCGTAAGGTAATTTGTAACTCACCTAAAATAATTGAAATGCACGTCTTTAGCGATGCATCGCAGTGCGCTTACGGCGCTTGCGTGTATATGCGAACAATTAATGTGAATGATGAAGTCTCGGTTAATCTCTTGTGTTCTAAATCTAAAGTATGTCCTCTTAAACCCACTACCATTCCCCGTTTAGAGTTGGCAGCTGCATTACTCGCCGCCAGGTTATCCAAGAGCGTCGTCGACTCCATCAGAAACAAGCCCGCTCGAATCGTCTACTGGTGTGACTCTAGCGTCGTCTTAGCCTGGCTCGCCAGCGATGCAAGTAAGCTCAAAACATTTGTGTCTAATAGAGTCGGAGAGATTATTGAGCTTTCCGAACTTTCTTCATGGCGTTACGTGCCTACCAGTGTGAACCCTGCTGACATGATCTCCAGGGGAGTGAATGCCAGTAAACTTCGTGATATGGAGCTTTGGTGGTCGGGTCCTAACTTCTTGAACCATGACGAGTCCCTGTGGCCTACTCTATCTTCACCCATGCCTGAGGATTTGCCTGAAAGGAAGTCATGTTCTTTGTCCGTATCTACCAATGAATCGTCGTTTATTGATTTTAAAAGGTTTTCTAAACTAAACAAACTTCAAAGATCGTTCGCATTTGTCAAAAGATTCGTGCATAATTGCAGAAATCCTAACTCAAGGTTATCAGGTCATTTATCCGTTAAAGAAGTGAATGATTCCTTCTCTCTATTGTGCTCGTTTGCGCAAAAGGAATCGTTTCCAGATGAACACAAATTGCTTGCAAAGGGCAGTTCATTAAATCATAAATCTAAATTGCTTTCTCTGTCACCATTTTTGGATGGTAATTTAATCCGAGTCGGTGGAAGAATTGAGTCGTCTAACTATAGCTTCGAAACTAAACATCCAATAGTACTTGATTCTTCCCATCAGCTAACAAAATTGTTATTTGATCAAGAACACTTGAATCATTTACACGCTGGGCCTCAGTTGCTACTGGCCTCTGTTCGTCAGTCTGTTTGGCCCATCAACGGGCGTCGCCTTGCTCGCCAAGTTGTTCGTCGATGTGTTCGATGTCGGCGCGTTCAAGGTAAAGTGCTACAGCCCAAAATGGGAAATTTACCTAGCTCCCGAATTAATTTGGATCATCCGTTTGCCTCTGTAGGCACCGATTTTGCAGGACACTTTAACATTTTAAATCGGAAGGGTCGTGGTGCAAAACTGCAAAAGGCTTATATGTGCTTATTTGTGTGCTTGAGATTTAAATGTGTCCATCTTGAAGCCGTTTCTGACCTTTCCAAAGACTCATTTATGATGGCACTTCGCCGATTCGTAGCCAGACGGGGTAAACCTATCGAAATATTCAGTGATAATGGAGGTAACTTCACTGCTTCCGCGAAAGAGCTAAGTTTGTTCCTTAAACAAAATTCTGAATCTCTGTCTGACCTTGCATCTCAAGAAGGCATAAATTTTATTTTTTCACCTAGCTACGCTCCTCATTTTGGCGGTATCTGGGAAGCCGGAGTAAAGTCAGCCAAATATAATATTCGTAGAATAATGGGTAATTCTAATTTGACATTTGAAGAGTTAGGTACATTGTTTACGCAAGTGGAGGCTATCTTAAATAGTAGTCCTTTATGTCCTCTCTCTTCCTCGCCCAACGATTTCCTCTTCCTCTCCCCAGGGCACTTCTTGATCGGAAGACCACTGACGGCGATGCCATCTCCAGCTCTAGCAGACCGCCAAGAACACTCGCTACAACGATATGCCCGAGTTGAGCAATTGCGACAGCATTTTTGGAATCGATGGCAGAAAGAATACATTGCTGAGTTACAAACAAGAACCAAATGGAAAATAAACAAAGCCCATCTAAAGGTTGGAGACCTCGTGCTGCTTCATGAAGATCACGTCCCTCCTCTAAATTGGCGTCTCGGACGAGTATCCAAACTTTACACGGGACCAGATGACATAAATCGTGTCGCAGATGTCACTACCAATCGAGGATGTGTTCGCAGAGCCCTTGTTCGCCTGTGTCCTTTGATGGATGACGAAGAGGTTGAAAAGCAGGCTTTCCAACGGGGGGAGGATGTTTCCGCGCCTGCGACTCGAGTGGGACTTCAGGGTGTCGCCCGTTCCTAACTTAATAGCATTGCTAGCGGTGTTGTTGTAAAATACAAAATGTAAAAATGGCTACGAGCCCCTCCTATATTTTTCCAGTAATAATTAAACAGAAGTACTAATACGAAAAAGAAGTTTGATTTCTAATTCAATCAAGTTGAACCCCAAGATTCAACACTACCTGCGTATTCAAAATGTTTATCAGTAGATAAACTAATTTTCAATTTCTACACAAACGACTAACCTGTAATCTGTTACCAGTTAATACCTAACCTTAAGTTTAAAAATGTGTACCTATTTAAAATTGTTTTGTAAATAATCTCTATACATATTAGTCAAAGCAAAGCTTTATCATGTCTAAAATCTGTCAAAAACTGAACTAAATAAATAAACACTACAACGTTTCGATTTAGCAGCGACTTATGAAATTCGGCTCGACAGCTTTTTAGCGAGCTTAAACTTTCTTAGTGCGGCGTGCTTAAGAACTCTAACTTGATTAGACTGACTAAAATACGTTTAGTGAGTTTGAGTTGTCAAACCATACAAATAGGTTTAATGTTAAGCTTAGCATTATGTTAAGCTTTCTTGTCATGTAGGTAGCTCTGACCGACCACGGATACAATGGAGGGTTTTCGACATGATGTAGGAAAGTTTATGTTAATGCGTACTTTTATCTAGTGCTTCAGCTCAAAGGTTGGTAAGACTACAGTTGCGGTGTAAAGAAACATTTGTAATGCGACGTAATTAGTTATTTATTAATCAGTGATCTGGATTGCTTGTAATTTACGATTAAATGTTTATATTAAAGTACTTATGATGGTTTTATTTAAATCCACTTGTGTTTTATTTTGCGTCGGCGTCAATGGAGGCGGCTAGCACAGGACCGTGGTGGATGGCACAAACTTTGGGAGGCCTATACCCAGCAGTGGGTTAAATGCGGATGCAGATGATGATGGCGATGATTGTTTTATTTGAACTTTCCACTGGCGGAACTGAGATTGCTGTGTACCTTACATATTTAACATTAATTAAAAGCGAAATACAAATTATAAAGTGTTTATTTATGTTATGGCCAATAATTGTTTTGTAGTTTTAAAATTATTGTTTACATTCAAATAATGGTTTATAGAAATGGTAACATTTTATGCGTACAATCAAGCATCTCGTATGTTTTTTCACTAATGAAGCTCTCTCTGTGGGGAAATAAATCAGACATGTTTTGTATGCGTACACACACACACAATAAATAAATACTAAATGGTAGGAAAATTTACCCAAATTTCGTTAGTCTAAAAGTATACCATATGAGGTGCAGTTAGAACTCATTGTCGCTGAGCACGGAGGCGCGGCCGGGCGCGGCGCTGGGCCGTGCTGAAGTGAGCCGCAGTTCGCTCTCGGAGGAGCTCTCCAGGGAGTCCCCGTCGCCGCCGGTGCCGTCGCCGCCTTCCGCTCCTGAGGATATTCCTTAGTTTACCAAATCATCACCGCATTATATACAACACAAACACTAGTTATGTTAATAATCCCAGTACCAATATCTAGATGAGAAAGTGTTTCAGCGAAACCCTGTGTTGTATCGTGTTGCATCTTGCATCCACCCATCCATCCACATCGGCCTCCACCCACTGTTGAATCTGGGTCTCCACAGGTGCTTCAAGCTCTTATTCCAGAACTGGTTATGCTCCTCATTTAATATTTTAATTATCTGGTGATAATAATTGAATTTGAAGTTTCTTAAGAGCTTACAGGACGCATCTTGGCGCACCGTCTCAAGATACCACCCCTTTCATAACCACCTATTGGAACTGCTCAAACGCCATCACTTCAGGTATTCGATTTGGACGTTAATAGTTTTCTGCAACATGCCTGCCTATACGGTAGGTGAGAAATAAGGGCAGAGATATAGAGCGCTATAACTGCCTTCTCTCTTCATTGAGGTGTGTGTGTGTGTGTGTGTGTGTTGACGTACCTTCGATGAGATCCGCGAAGTCATCATCATCAGCTGGCGCCAGCGTGCGCGTGACGGGGCGCGCGCGCGGTCGCGGCCAGCGAGACGAGCCCACACCTGCAACACACGCCGTCAACTATCGCTCATACGTGGAACGGTGATCGCTTCAAGCGTACTTGTTTGTACGCTGGACAATTTTACTGATTACTATCCAGTAATGTGAATCATTTAGCCATTCACATTTATTTATCCACCTTTTTGCCATCATAAAATACAAAAAAAATGTGCCAAAAATCAACTGTTGCCTCACTGATAGACAGTTAGAGGTAATTGTTGCCTAAGTGAGAGACTGATAAAGGCAGTTGTTGTCTAAGGGCGAGACTAATAGAGGCAGTTGTTGCCTAAGTGAGAGACTGATAGAGGCAGTTGTTGCCTCACTGAGGGACAGATAGAGGCAGCTACAACTCACTGAATATCTGCGTGTCGGAGAGGTCCGAGTCTGAGCGCGAGTCGTCCTCGTCGCGGATGTCGTCCAGCGAGTCCCGCGCCGCGCCCGCCATGTTGCCGAACGCACGACGCGATTCCGCGCCGCTGCCGGCAGCTGACAACAAAAAACAATTTACAAAAGGAGAAGAATTTATAAAAGGATCAGTGTTTTCAGATTTATCAAGTTTCTAGTTTTTATCGCGCACATGATGTTGTACAGATCTTACAAGGTTAAAGTTCAACATGAACCCTGTATCTGTTAGGGCACCAACAAAATGGCGCGGTAACATGGCGTGCGCAAGTCGCACTTTCCGGTTTCCGACTGATCTCAGTGTTAATACACACGTGAGCTCGGCTACATTTGTGATGATAGTACTCACCCAAGTTAGGCGCCCCCGCCGCCGTCTTGATCCTGAGCCGCGTCTTGGGGCGCGTGGCGGGCCGCGGCTGGCGCGTCTCGCTTACCTCCTTCTCCTCGTTGATAGTACTCACCCAAGTTAGGCGCCCCCGCCGCCGTCTTGATCCTGAGCCGCGTCTTGGGGCGCGTGGCGGGCCGCGGCTGGCGCGTCTCGCTTACCTCCTTCTCCTCGTTGATAGTACTCACCCAAGTTAGGCGCCCCCGCCGCCGTCTTGATCCTGAGCCGCGTCTTGGGGCGCGTGGCGGGCCGCGGCTGGCGCGTCTCGCTTACCTCCTTCTCCTCGTTGATAGTACTCACCCAAGTTAGGCGCCCCCGCCGCCGTCTTGATCCTGAGCCGCGTCTTGGGGCGCGTGGCGGGCCGCGGCTGGCGCGTCTCGCTTACCTCCTTCTCCTCGTTGATAGTACTCACCCAAGTTAGGCGCCCCCGCCGCCGTCTTGATCCTGAGCCGCGTCTTGGGGCGCGTGGCGGGCCGCGGCTGGCGCGTCTCGCTTACCTCCTTCTCCTCGTTGATAGTACTCACCCAAGTTAGGCGCCCCCGCCGCCGTCTTGATCCTGAGCCGCGTCTTGGGGCGCGTGGCGGGCCGCGGCTGGCGCGTCTCGCTTACCTCCTTCTCCTCGTTGATAGTACTCACCCAAGTTAGGCGCCCCCGCCGCCGTCTTGATCCTGAGCCGCGTCTTGGGGCGCGTGGCGGGCCGCGGCTGGCGCGTCTCGCTTACCTCCTTCTCCTCGTTGATAGTACTCACCCAAGTTAGGCGCCCCCGCCGCCGTCTTGATCCTGAGCCGCGTCTTGGGGCGCGTGGCGGGCCGCGGCTGGCGCGTCTCGCTTACCTCCTTCTCCTCGTTGATAGTACTCACCCAAGTTAGGCGCCCCCGCCGCCGTCTTGATCCTGAGCCGCGTCTTGGGGCGCGTGGCGGGCCGCGGCTGGCGCGTCTCGCTTACCTCCTTCTCCTCGTTGATAGTACTCACCCAAGTTAGGCGCCCCCGCCGCCGTCTTGATCCTGAGCCGCGTCTTGGGGCGCGTGGCGGGCCGCGGCTGGCGCGTCTCGCTTACCTCCTTCTCCTCGTTGATAGTACTCACCCAAGTTAGGCGCCCCCGCCGCCGTCTTGATCCTGAGCCGCGTCTTGGGGCGCGTGGCGGGCCGCGGCTGGCGCGTCTCGCTTACCTCCTTCTCCTCGTTGATAGTACTCACCCAAGTTAGGCGCCCCCGCCGCCGTCTTGATCCTGAGCCGCGTCTTGGGGCGCGTGGCGGGCCGCGGCTGGCGCGTCTCGCTTACCTCCTTCTCCTCGTTGATAGTACTCACCCAAGTTAGGCGCCCCCGCCGCCGTCTTGATCCTGAGCCGCGTCTTGGGGCGCGTGGCGGGCCGCGGCTGGCGCGTCTCGCTTACCTCCTTCTCCTCGTTGATAGTACTCACCCAAGTTAGGCGCCCCCGCCGCCGTCTTGATCCTGAGCCGCGTCTTGGGGCGCGTGGCGGGCCGCGGCTGGCGCGTCTCGCTTACCTCCTTCTCCTCGTTGATAGTACTCACCCAAGTTAGGCGCCCCCGCCGCCGTCTTGATCCTGAGCCGCGTCTTGGGGCGCGTGGCGGGCCGCGGCTGGCGCGTCTCGCTTACCTCCTTCTCCTCGTTGATAGTACTCACCCAAGTTAGGCGCCCCCGCCGCCGTCTTGATCCTGAGCCGCGTGGCGGGCCGCGGCTGGCGCGTCTCGCTTACCTCCTTCTCCTCGTTGATAGTACTCACCCAAGTTAGGCGCCCCCGCCGCCGTCTTGATCCTGAGCCGCGTCTTGGGGCGCGTGGCGGGCCGCGGCTGGCGCGTCTCGCTTACCTCCTTCTCCTCGTTGATAGTACTCACCCAAGTTAGGCGCCCCCGCCGCCGTCTTGATCCTGAGCCGCGTGGCGGGCCGCGGCTGGCGCGTCTCGCTTACCTCCTTCTCCTCGTTGATAGTACTCACCCAAGTTAGGCGCCCCCGCCGCCGTCTTGATCCTGAGCCGCGTCTTGGGGCGCGTGGCGGGCCGCGGCTGGCGCGTCTCGCTTACCTCCTTCTCCTCGTTGATAGTACTCACCCAAGTTAGGCGCCCCCGCCGCCGTCTTGATCCTGAGCCGCGTCTTGGGGCGCGTGGCGGGCCGCGGCTGGCGCGTCTCGCTTACCTCCTTCTCCTCGTTGATAGTACTCACCCAAGTTAGGCGCCCCCGCCGCCGTCTTGATCCTGAGCCGCGTCTTGGGGCGCGTGGCGGGCCGCGGCTGGCGCGTCTCGCTTACCTCCTTCTCCTCGTTGATAGTACTCACCCAAGTTAGGCGCCCCCGCCGCCGTCTTGATCCTGAGCCGCGTCTTGGGGCGCGTGGCGGGCCGCGGCTGGCGCGTCTCGCTTACCTCCTTCTCCTCGGTGCTGGACTCCATCTCATCTGCAATCATCTACAATAATCAAATGGCTCGCTTCCAATCGCAACTTATAAAAGAAGCTAATGTGGGACCTATTCAGACAGTCATACCTTTAGGTACAGTCAAGGTTAAACCAATAGGTAAATATGTTCAGGCTAGGCATCGGTTTCGATCTGGTGGTTGTTAACCAGAAGCAAATACAGATAGAAGACTTTTGACAATTTGGGGAGATTGAAAACGGAATTAAGATATGACGACCTCGGTGGCGCGGCGCGGGCGAAGGTTCACCTGCGACGCATGAAGTTGAGGGTTCGATTCCCGCCTTGGGACAAATGTTTGTATGATCTGCAAATATTTGTTTCGTGTGTTCTGGGTACTTTCTATTTATAATAAAAAAATATCAATTAAATGTATTTTAATAAGTATATCGGTCATATATCTGGTACCCATAACACAAGTTCTGCTTAGTCTGGGACTGAACAGATGCTGTGTGGATTGATCAGCAGCATTATTATAATGATGTTATGAACAGATGAACGGTATGATATGAGGGTACAATGAACGAACCAGAATCGCTGAGTTTCCCGAGCACGTCTTCGGCCTCGTACTTGTGGATGAGCTGCATGATGGCCGCCTGCTGCTCCTCGGCTGCCTGGCAACACACATCATTACCATACTCCATATCTCATGCTAGCCGAACCAATTGATTCTCTGTCCAAAATCCCGAAGAATAGCACAAAGTTTTTTGAATATTTGGATTTACAAAGGTTTCTTTTATAAAATGTTATTTAGCGACTTCTCACCAGGTGATATGATGGTTGTGGAATACTTTTGATGCGAAGGAAATAAGTTGCAGAACTTCTTCAGCTTGGGGGAGGGTTAGCGGCAATGACGAAGGACGACAAAAATACCTCCTGTTGCGACGTCTCTAGAAGACTGAGCTGGTGTTTGAGCGCTTCCACGGCTCGGTAGCGAAGCACGTAGCGGTCCCAGAGAACTTCCAGCTCCTGTTCTAAAGTCACCAGCTCACCTTGGTACGCGGGTCTGGACAAACAAGCAATCAAGTGCGGTGAATGAGGGGGTCTATGCAACATCCGAAGGAACTTAGCTCATCCTAATCCTAACTAATATATAATAATAATAATATAGCCTTTATTCAAACTATTATATACATCTAGATTATTTACAATTTTGCACACCTAGTTTGTTTGCCGCTTGGCACAGGCCTCTAATATATACTAATATTATAAATGCGAAAGTGTGTTTGTTTATCCTTCCTTCACGCCCTAACACAGTTTAACATTAACAGTTTGCCATTTTATATAAATTCTTTTGCAGTGCCCTACAGGGTGCATGTACTATTGACCTAGGCTAACATTAATATCTAAGCTGTATACATGTACATGTGAGCAAAATAAACAATAAACAATAACTAAGCAACCAATAGACTTGATCTTTGGCATAGAGTTCGTTGAAGGGACGCAGAGTTACTTTTATTCTGGTAAATAAAACATCAAATTCCTATGGGAGATTTACGGAAATATTCTTCTTTTTATCCCCCTAGAAATGTGAGCGGGTGAAACCGCGGGGAACAGGCAGTACTTATATAAAATGGAACCCTACATCCCTACACTGAATGAAAGGCAACAGTTGCCTGATGCAGTTATACCAACTGTATCTGATCCAGCACTCACTTGATCTTCTGCACCGTATGAAGCCTCTTCTCGGCTCTCAGCAGCTCAGCCCGCCTTCGCTCCAGCTTGGCGTCCAAAGCTGCCTCGCTAACAGCCACGCTGTCGATTCGCTCCCTGGCGTCTGCCACGCGAGAGGAGACTGCGTCCAGCGCGCGTCGGAGACACGACTCCATCACCGACATGTCTAGGGGACGGGAGAGGGCTTGCTCGCGGAGCTCCTGGGTAACATACAAGGTCTTGGAGCATAAAAGTCGCCTGATCTCCTTATTTTAATAAGGGTCTTCGTGAAGTGTGTACCTTATTTTCAGCTTCCTTTGCCAGCAGGTCATAAAGAAAAGCCCCTTGAGCTGTTATTTCAGTAGCCAACGCGCGAGTTTGTTTTATCTCACCGAGCTGTAAACAAAGATTGAAATCACCGTGAAGACCGGGCGTGAAAGACAAAAACGAAGCCAAAGTTAGTAGTTAGTCAATTAAACCGACAAAGTGCGAGTCAACTCGCACGCGGAGGGTTCCGTACCATCGAACAAAAATACATATTTCACAAAAGAAAGCAAAAACGGTTTTTTATGGATTTAAATTTATCAACGTCGTCGTCGTGAGATGCGTCAAGTTTTGGGTCTAAAATGCACTGTCAAAAGATTAGACAGTGTGCTGTGGCGACCAGTATGAACTGATGAAACTGATAATGAAGGTCTCACCCGACTGCTGACGTCATAGCTGAGTCCGCCCTCGTCGCGGGGCTCGTGCGGTGGCGCGGCGAGCGCGGCGGCGCGCAGGAACGACGCCACCTTCAGCAGCTCGCGGACAGCCCAGCCGTCTGCGCCGTACAGCTTCTTGCCGTTTAGCTTGAGGTTAGCTCGAGAATGCTGGAGCAAAAAAGGTTTTTTTTTTCATAATTCTCGAGAACAATTAAATCTTAATAATACCTAATATCACTTGAAATCATTGTTAAATGAAAGCTTTGCAACGTTACCTAATCTGTGGCTTTGCTTATAATCATCCAAAACCATCACTATATAACGAGTATGTGAGTAAGTGTGTAAGGAATTACACTCACTTACCCGCAGGCAGACATACCCCCAAACACAGATCACCCCGTGGGGGGTGATCTGTACCCCCAAAGGACAAATTACAAATGAATGCGAACAAAGTCATAAAATTATTCATAAGTCTACAGTTCCAAATCCATATTAAAATAGATACAATATCGGCTCAGCAACTTAGAAGCCACACTTCGTAAATTACGCAAAAACTTTGAATTCGCAATTTTTTTAATTTACTCCCTACGAAGTGTTACACGCTCAGCGTACGGTCAAGCGACGCGTCGCAACTAGCTGTCCGTATAAACGTTGCCAATCCACCAAAACAAACTGTAGGTACGTATACCCACCGCGCCTCGTGTGCCGGTGTGTGCATACTTACTCATTGCGATCGGTTATCCCGAATGACTCTACTTACAAAGAGTGCTATAGCTTGCGACACGAGCGCCACTCGCTGCTCCACGGAGGCCGCAGCCGGCAGCGCCGCGTCAGGCTCCACCCGGGACGCCAGCCAGCGGAGGCATTCCTGCATCAGCTCCCAGTTCGGGATACGGAAGCTCTCTAGGGATATCGGCTTTGGGAAGCCTAACACCCGCATCGCTTCGCTGAAATCTTAAAATGATTTTTTTTTTTTTATTTTCACTGCGGAGCTTCTAGGATGGAAGTGTGTGTTCAGAGCACGCATTACAAAAGGAGTGTGTGAACCGAACTATGAGGCACCTGCCTCAGTTGCAAAGCAAAATCTATTTTAAATAATTAAGAAGTTTAAGTAAATCAGGCATGGTTAAAAACTAGTTCTCTACTCTATCTACCTCTAGAAAAACTTATTTAAACATATTTAAGTATAAATAGGAACTCACTTCTCAAGTCCCTGTACGACATTTTCGCAGAAAATTAAATTCAGCATCAATGTCCTGAAATAAAACACAAATGTCGTCTGAATAATGTTAGGATGATGTCAGACATTTGTTTACGAATACGAAGTATCACCATGGCAACGACCAAAGAGAAAAAATACCATGGGAACGACTTGACAACCAAAACAAAGATAGGTCCACGACATACAGGTGCTCGGCAAGACCATAGATGAATACTAATAAATGGGCAAGACCGTGTGCCATTTAGCAACAAGGGGGGGATGGTACCAATTTTCATGGTATACAAAATAGCTGATTTTGAAAATAAATTAACGTTTTATGTATTTTATTTAGTTTTGACACATTATATAGACCCATACTGTTAAAATTGCCTGTAGAAATGTTTTCAATGAATTTGAAAATCAGAGAATATAAATCAAGGAATTTATATATCTACTACATAGTCTAGAAATTCCTTGACGTAAATATATCAAAGCACAGATGGCACAGATGACTGAATAGGGTACCTATCATCAGTGATTCAAAGTTGAACTTTCGGTTTTTTATTTTCACTTTTCAACACTTTGAATGCCCATAGCGTCTTTATTTACGTTGATCTCATGTAAATATTGATTTTAATAGTAAAGGCTTACATGTTAAACATAATTTTTTTTAATTGTAAGTAAGTCATGATAATTTTTACAAAAAGTTACAACATAAAATAGTTACCTAACATTTAAGAAATAAATCGAACAATCTTTATCTACCGAACAGCCATAGGCACCTCACCTCACCAGCCTATAATGATCCACAGCTGGACGCAGGCCTCCCCTTGATAACCCCCTTAGTGTTGTTTATCTCATGGGGGTAATACCCATAATCCCCACGCTGGGCATGCGGGTTCAGTATCGCAGTTCGGTGGTAGATCTATTCTGCAAGAGACGCTGCTATAATAGGCACAGCTACCGCTAAATAGTATAAAAGTTCCTTGCAGCAGATGCAGCTATTATATTGTGTCTGTGGGTAGGTCACATGCACCAATACAAAAAGAGATTCGGCCCTTCGGCTGACTTCATACGAAGGGGATCTCTTTTTTCCTTGCATGTTTCTACATAATTAAATAGGTATCACAAAATAGGTTTAATACAAAAATTCCATCTTGAATACACTATACATTTTATCATTGATCTTTATTGATGTTCCTAATAAAAGTAAGACATAGGTACTAGTTTATTCTATAATTGCGTTTGTTTCAGAAGCAATAAATATACTACTACTATACACTAGGTTTCAATCTTTATTAAACTGGGCATACTATGTATTTGCGGTAAACCAATCACAAATACTTTAATTTGCTTGTTTAGATAGATAATCAATAAACTACTATATTACTAGCGCCTTCCAATATTACCTTAGCAGCTATATTAACACTCGCACACATTATACCTAGGTACTCCTAAAATTAAATTTATAGCAACGGCCACTTTAAAATCGTGCTCGTACAATATCAGCAGGCGGTAACCGCTCATCTATCTTCTTCTATGCCGGGTCCTGTATACCGGACCGGTGTGGTGGTGTTACGGGGCGTACTGTACTCGTACCATTCGGAGCGACCATGAAATTTCAAAAGTCCGTCTCGTTGCTCGTTTGCGAGCACCTTACGCCGTACTGAGTGCACGAACGTGAGCTGTGTACCACGTAACATTACGGCAAGTAACACCGATCCAGTTCCCGGCCGGTACTGAAGTATGCATCAATTTGTAGTTTCTCTACAATATAATAAAATTACCATTTCTATAACTAGTCAGTATATTTATTTAACACTTATCTATCCAAACAAGTAAACGATACAGGCCTCGAGGCAATATTTAGATCTCATAGATTCGCTATGAGTCCACTTCAAACATGGTTATCAAATTATCTTCATCTGACATTTATCATCATAGCTTCGCCCAACCACCCGAGTATCTGGGCAGCGCATTCGCATTGTCATACGGCGCGGCGAGGCAGCCAGCGTCTTGGGGACGCTTCTGATTGGATCACTTGACCTAACTTTAGCTTGTTTGCAACAGTAATTAGCTCACCTGTATCAATTGTACATACTAATTCTGGTTAGTTACTATAATACTTCATTGTTTTTTTTATTGAAGTTCAAGTATAATGGCCAAGTAAAGTGGATTGCTAGAGCGTTTGCTACGAGTGTATTGTCCTCGTCAACGGCCGCAGTACCACGCGTGCCCAATTTAATAGAAGAATCATAAGTCGACGACGGTGGGCGCGCGCTTCTGGGCGCGCTTCAGGGAGTCCTCGCGCTTGATCGCCACGCGCAGGCGGGACGCTTTCAGTTGTCTGGAATGAAACAAGGTAATGATACACATAACATTTTTGACCTAGATATTACAACGCCTTGGATTAAAAAAAATTACTAGTTATGGTGTAAGTTTTTTTTTTTCAATAAATAAATTGAAGGTTTTTTTTCTAAAAGGCACTGAGCGAAGGTATAATCCTCTAAACTTCAACTTTATCAAAAACTAAAAAACAAAAATAGCTCATGATAAAAGAGTTCACAATTTTATTGTTAGTGTTTCTCGTTTTCATAATTTCAGGTTGAAGCCCTAAGCCCTAGGGGCTTGATCCAGTCTAGACTGGAGGTCCGTTGGATAGATTTCGATTTGACATACAACTAGGATTTGGCGTTCATAGGAGCTGCACAGAGCATTATTTTTTTGAAAAGGCGTAGGCGCCAAAAATTAATTATTTCAAGAAAACTCCACAAATAATTACGAAACTTATTAGTAAGTATTAAAATAACCTACGAATAAAACATAAGTCATTTCAGTATACCGCAGGGTCTTCTTGTATCACAAACTACCCAACATTTTTATGAAAATCCCTTGTTTAACGTAATAATAAAATAAAATAGGTGGCAGCGCTAGAGTGTGAGTCAGGGTACCGCGCGCCTTAAGGGTCTGCTTCAAGTTGCTTTTTAGATGAAAACAAACCTTTACTAATCCTCTCCTGTGTCTCTGGCGAGGGCTCCCGCTTGGTGACAGCGGCCTCATGCACCATGGCGCGCAGCTTGCGCATGCAGTCAGCCAGGTTCAGTTGTTGCGAGCGGGTCGCGTCAGACCGGATGATGAGGTAGCCTTACATACCTTTGTCTAATCCTCTCCTGTGTCTCTGGCGAGGGCTCCCGCTTGGTGACAGCGGCCTCATGCAGCATGGCGCGCAGCTTGCGCATGCAGTCAGCCAGGTTCAGTTGTTGCGAGCGGGTCGCGTCAGACCGGATGATGAGGTACCCTTCTTTGGACAGTTTGCTGTTGTGCTACAATCAATGAGAAAATATAATCAAAACTTGTTACACGTACGTACGAGCACGAATAGAGACGCCCGGAAGACCATATGCTCAAACTTGTCCTAAACTTGCCAACGACAAGACGAGGACGCGGGAGACCCTCCACTTGGTTGATGACGTTTGAAAAAGACCTAGAAGAAACTCAGCTTGACACAGAAATCGTGACTAATAGGAAAACAGTCGGGGAATAGATACAAAACACATACCACGCAATTATACACAAATAACAGTTAATATACAGATTACAGGATGGTTTTTGAAATGGGAGTGGATGGTCGAATCCGAAACCATGCGAGTTAGAGAAAGGTCGTGAAAGGAGGCCTGACCTCGAATTATGAGAAAACAAAAACTGCATACTTATTTAATTTTCATGCCGGTTTTCATCATCATCAGCCTATATTAGTACACTGCTGGACATAGGCCTCCCCTAATGAGCGCCATAGCGCCCTGTCTTCAGCTTGCCGCATCCAGCATCTGCCAGCAGTCTTTCGCAAATCGTCAACCCACCTGGTCGGAGGGCCCGGCCATTCTAGTTGGAGGGGGATTTCGATGCAGTTTTTGTTTCCTCATAATTCAAGATCAGGACACCTTTCACGTTTCACGAGTTGTTACACGGGATCAATTTATGACCGTGATTTAAATCAAAATGGAGTCCGGAATGTGAACAGAGATCGTCCACTCATGCATCAACAAAATTTCAGGAGCCTATGTTTAATAGTGAATGTATAACTATAGGCTGTTAAGATAACTTACGAGCATAATACATTTCGTTTCATTTCATTTATTAATTGCCAATATGTACATAGCTTAAGTTCTAACTTTGTTAGTAGTACATACACCCTGTCATTGGGCACTGCAATTTACATTGTACAACCAGTCTGGATATTGGGCAGGCAGGGTATCTGGCTATTATCTTTTATGGTCTTTAACTTAATGAATAAATATGTAGATTAACATACCAGCTCAACCATCTTTGTCTTGACGTCAGGATGTAACCAATCTGCCTCATTCAGTTTGAACCTGAGATCTACTTTGGTATGAACCTGGAAACACACAATTTAATCACATCATCACATCGACAATAATATAACAGGGATAGCTCCGCTGAATAAAACCTGCATGAGCATTAACAAACACTCAATAAATAATGCTAAACAACTCACACAGCGCAATTCTCACATAAATGATTTATCTCAAAAATTGAAGAAGTGTCATGTTATGAAAGCATTAAAATAATATCAATTGGAAAGTAACCCTGTCTGCTAGCTTTTCGCGCCTAAACAGCTGATAGGATCTTATTAAAATTTGGTAGGGGGGTAAATGGTATCCCCGCGAAGGACAGAGGCTGCTCGAAAAGCGCGTGTAGAACCACTTGTTACAATATAATACAAAAGTAGCGAAGAATATGTTAACATTTTTACGGGATGTGAAATGGATTGAACAACAACTAGGTAATGAATTACCTTGTTAACATTCTGTCCCCCTGGTCCAGAGCTCGCGCTGTAGGTGATGCTGAGCTTATCAATGGGGATAAAGCCAGAGAACTTCTCATTGGGGTCTGTGATCTGGAAATAAAAATTAATCTAAAAAACCTACAAAAAATGCTCTATTCTTTTAGTTGCAGTTCGCAGATGTCTAATTCATCATGTGGCGAAGAAGTATAGGAATCATACTTACAATAGAAGGTGTCGTGAGCTTCAGAGAGCTATTAGGATAAAGGGTTTCCAGGGAAATAGAACTTTTGTAAGCCATAGGCCTCTTGGACAGAGTGGTAAAACCGGCATTTTGAGCGATTTTCTGAATGAAACCGAAACGCAACGATGCCAGAGCCATTGTTGTGTTGATTATAAGATTTCAATCATTGATTGAACTTAAAACAGATAAAACACTTATGATTACAATACAATAGTTCACGAAAATGAGCCCATTACATTATTCCTCTTAACTTAAAATTTCTTTTTTTTATTTTCTACTAACCAAGTTCTAACCACAAAAAGTCAACGTCAACTTCTTCTTTATGGCGCCGCTATCATTTCTTTCGCCGCGGCTCTGCCAGTGTCAGTGTGTCATATACTTCGAAAAATATCCATCTACGACCACCTCTGTGAAGTTGGCCGCCAGACTTTGTCTTTTTTAAACTTCGATATTGCTAATCGTTTGAGATAGTTTGAGAGGAAAATTAAATTATTTGAGAGTAGGTAATTAGTTTTTATGTAAAAAGCATTTTAAATTTTTTTGTGAACTTGGCCGTCATTCCGGCAAAAATGTACTTGGACGTTTAATTTTTGTTTCATTTGTTTGAGAATCGTTTGAGAGAGATTGAGAGTTCATTAACATCGTTTGAGAGTTATTAATTTAATTATTACAATAAATAATCATTTCTGAAACAGCCATTTTGATTTTCCCTCCAATTAGTGCACTTCCAGGCAATTTGAAGTTGGTTTAAAGTTTCATAAAACACGCTAAATTATATTTTTGGAAAACGCTTCATTTTGCTAGACTTGGCCTAAAAATACCCATAGATTGTACAAAAGGGTTTTGTAAAAGGTTAAAGTACATTGTGCAGCTTATACAACCAACTGCGTAAGGCATTGTGCGCGGAGTGGTACGAACACGATGTAGCCGGCTAAAGTGTGTTCGTGAATGCAATGCAATGTTCGTGAATGCAACCAGATTCAAATAAATTGAATCTTCAAAATTCAACCAATGAAAACGGGAAAGTCTCGGTGTAGAAAGTTCTAAGATAACAATATATAACTAGGTATCTGTAAAATCTTGGCCATTATGCAGCCTAATTAGTAATTATAATTTTGTCTTACCAATAAAATTGCTGGTTTAAATTCACGTCCAGAAAAACGCGAAAACATAAACTGCGCTCGCGCATGTTCACGCTCTAGATAATTTAATTAGGATCCCGTTCCACTCGACGGAACCCTCTCACGTTTCTAAAACATTATTTAGAATTAAGACGACTAGGTATACAGGCAGTATATATAAATACTAGCAGCGCCTTGCGGTTTCACCCGCGTAGTTCCCGTTCCCGTGAGAATTCCGGGATAAAAAGTAGCCTATGTTCTATTCCAGACTATAATCTATCTCTGTGCCAAATTACAACCAGATCCGTTCAGCCGTTCTGGCGTGATAAAGGAACAAACATCCATCCATCTAAACTTTCACGTTTATAATATTAGTGAGATTATAATATTAATTATACTCTATTATATTAAACATACAACTACTTCCAATAATTATAATGTTTTTCTACGGACATAATAATAGCTGTGTATTTTCCCATGAGTTTTCGAAAAAAAAGAAAAAAGCCCTATTTCTTACCTTCATTAAAACTAATAGATGGCTTTAAGAGTTCTTCAGTTCCACTGATGCGTGCGTCCCTAGTGCTTTTGCACCTTAAAAAATCCACGCCATCTATTAGCTTAAGGCGGTGGTATGCGTCAAACTAGCGCCGCCACCAATTTTATCCTACTATTACGTTGAACAAAGGATATTTCAAAAATCCATCGCACAGTTTGTGATACCTATTATAAGCTTTCTTTAGTGCCTCTGTAATAGTTTTATTCTATTAGGTTTAGGCAGAATATCGAGTTTTGAGAGTTGCCCTTGGTGGCCACCTTTATTTTTTGGCTAAACTAAATATAATAAAACTATTAGAGGCATTAAAAAGCATAGAATAGGTATCACAAACTGTACGATGGGGTTTTGAAATTTCCTTTGTTCAACGTAATAATAATAAAATAGGTGACGGCGCTAGTATGCGCCGTAGTACCACCACCGTAGAGTTAATATTGGTACTAGGTATATTAACTCTATGACCACCACCTTATGGAAGGTAATCTCATACGATTTTATCCAAATAATTAATTGGCCGCGTCGTCGTCGTCGTCGTGCCGCCGCGCAGTTCCGCTGCAGTGCAGTCCCGCTCAGTGCCGTCGTACCTTTATGGAGAGGAACTATGTTGTCAATGGGATGACATGTCTAAATGAGCACGAACTATGCAAGGCTCTGAGGTGAAAGCAATATGTATACGTACCTACTAACGTAAGTTTAAAACTGGTTTCGAACATTTTTAAGACATTTTAAAAATGCCTTATTGGAATGAGGTTTTTCTTCCAATGAGTTAGGTAGTTAGTTACCAACTAAAGTATCTGCTTTTTATTAGGGTTCCGTACCCAAAGGGTAAAAACGCGACCCTATTACTAAGACTTCGCTGTCCGTCCGTCCGGCTGTCACCAGGCTGTATCTCATGAACCGTGATAGTTAGACAGTTGAAATTTTCACAGATGATGTATTTCTGTTGCCGATATAACAACAAATACTAAAAAACAGGCCAAAAAAAACAACTATAATTTAAGGGGGCTCCCATACAACAAACGTGTTTTTTTGCCGTTTTTCTAGATATTGGTACGGAACCCTTCGTGCGCGAGTCCGACTCGCACTTGGCCGGTTTTATTTTTCATTATTTTTCCTGATAACTACTACCTACCTACTTCAAGTAGGCTACTTGAAAACCCGTTATTAACTTTCTTAATACATATCGCGACAGTTAAAATTATCTTTGTCGCTACGCTAGTATAGGTACTTCGAAGCAATACAACTTTGCAAGAAGGAAGTTGAGATCATTTCACGGAGAATAAGCAGAGGTCTTTCTGCTCCAAGCAATCTCATTTACATATTGACCGTTAGTGGTCGAAGCAAATTATCTCTATACCATGTACAGCTACTCTATACAAAACGCAAATGTATGCTTCTCTAGAGCTAGAATCAGCAAAACGTCAAATCACCTTTCAATAGCTTCAATACCACCTATCACCTAGGTTTACCAGAAAAGCTGTGCTGAATTTCTCTAGTGTGTATTACTGTCATACATTGTATTAAGCACATACCTAAGCATTCGCAGAATCTGTTGCGTTCCACTTCAACGGTAAGACGGCACTTTCTCGAGTCGGTGATAACTTCGTTACATTACGGTCGTTTTTGCACATCAATGATTATAATAGCAGCGGATTAGTGATTCGTTTTCTGCGGCCAACTTAGTACGTGTGGGTGGGGAAACGGCATCTTCAGCTATGGACGAAGTGGTGGCCTTATTGTGGTCTCGCAATGATTTGTTATGCCAGTGTAGAGATTCTGATCTTCGCAACTGATTCTGATTTAACTGAAGCTACCTTTTTGTTGCTTAGTAACTTTATGATACAGGGTGTCCCGAAACCGAACCATGTGGATTCATGAGGATGCAGAAAAACAAATGCATGGGTCAAATCCATTGGTTTCTGAGTTGATAGCTTTTTACTAAAAATCAGAATTGCTCTGCCTAACGCTAAACGTTTCTAAACTGTAACTACAGATAATTATTTTGTAAGAAATAAAAATATACCAGCTCATTATAAAAAAAAAACATTATTAATTCCCTGCTGTTTAAGTTTTGAGATAATTAGCACCAGCAGTAGGTATTAAAATCTTCTAATATCGAAGTCCGCGTGACTGATAGTGATGCTGATGGATGAGCTTAGAGTATAGGTATATAGAGACGGCGTATTGTTCTATAGGAACTTTCGGTTATACAAATATGATCTAAATCGATATTGTACTCATAAACTTATAGCTATCTCGTTTTATCTTACCTACAATAACCAATGTAAAAAGAGACATCAATATAATGTGCGAAACCTATTTTTGGCAACATTGAAACGTGACGTCATAGCAAAGCATGATTGAGGCCGGTTCGCCATTTAACTTTCAGGTATGTAAACTGTCAACGAGAGTTGCATTTACAGTAAAAATGCTAAATTTATTTGAGTTCGGGACTTTTTCATGTGAATACTTATATAGTAAGCGAAAGAAAGCTAATAGGAAGATGCCAAACAGCAGTTTGGTAGGTTGCGGCTTAAAAACAAGTGAAAATCGTCCAAACATAACATTACACCGGTACGTATTCTTATTTTGCTAAATTACCAAATAATACAATAAATACCTTATGTGTTGGCTTTCATAGGAATAGTTTACATAAAATTCATACCGAATGTAGCTTATTTTTGTAAGTTTTAAGTGTAATTAAAGAAAACATGAAACTGTTTGTTTGGCGATAGTGTTGTCCTTCAAGGCATTTTTCATAGGTATCGATGTTTTCAAGTGTAAATTGTAGTGTATTAATTTTCAACTGGTTTTTTACGTTCTAGGTTACCCGAAAATTACGGTAAAAGAAAAAGTGGCTGGACTCAATTGGAGTAGAAAATTTGAAGTTTGGTACGAAAGATATTTTCGTTCGTTCTCTTCATTTTGAAGAAACTTGCTTCAATCGAACTTTAAATAACAAGACTGCGAGAGGATGCCGTACCGTCACGAATCTTTTTAGTAAGTATTTTACTTGACCTTACTCCCACAAACTTCTATTGCAAAGTAATGCATATATGCATTAACAAACTTGACTACCTTTATTTTTCCAAAGGGCTTAAATTTTGATATTAATGAATATTAAGTTTTAAGTAAATAAATCTGACCCAAAGTAATATTAAATACTTCAAATCCCCTCTAAAATGTACATTTCCATAAATCCTCCCTTAGCAAATTATTTCCATGCAAAATAAAGTTATTTCGCAAACGATGTGGCACGGTGGGCGAAGTTCTGCCTGCAACGCAGGCAGACCTTCGCCCACCTTTTTTTTTAGAATTTCTTTAAGATTTTAGATTTTTTTTCAAAGTTGAACTACTCAGTACCTTTCTAGAGTCTATAATTGTAGGCTGACAAATAATGTTGCATTATAAATTTATTCTTCATGTTTGTTTCAGCCACTAGTGCCAGCGCGATCCAGTACTTTAATAGAAATAATGTAAATTTGAGATTTATACTGTAAATGAATGAGACTGATTACATTAGGTACTTGTAAAATTGAAAATTTAGGTGTAGTATTAGTTGAATTTTTGAATTAGGTAGGTATATTGCAAATGTGTAAATGAATGAGACTGTTGCATTGCTTCTACAATCGAAAATACAGGTGGCGTCTGTGTTAAATTTTTGATTTATACTGTAAATGAATAAGACGGATTACATTGCTTGTTTAATTAAAAATGTAGGAGTCTGTGTTAAATTTGTGATATAATATAATAAATGAATGAGACTTGTTGAATTGCTTATAAAATGTGGTGTCTATCTTATTGTGATTTATATTATAATAATAATATAAATCACAAAAAGATACCCATATTGTTATACAAATATAAATATACTATCTCACAAATCACTGTTGCATACAAACAATATATTTTGCAATTAAGTAGCTTGTTGTTTCATTTCAGTAGGTACCTTTTTTTCTTAAATGAACACAACGTTTATTAACAAAGAAAATTTGAATCAAATAGTATAAACAAATTAGAACTAGTATTTACCTACAATTGAAACAAATGAGCTAACTGCAGACTGTTCAATAAACTGGTTTGGTGAACTTTGATCTTTAATTCTAAGGAGGTCTGGCACGTGTCTAAACGCATGAGTCTTGACTCGGAAAATACATGAAAAAATTACCATTGTTATAATAGCTCATTTTCTTAACTTCTCAGTGGTTGCGTCTCATGAGCGCGGTCGAGCCATAGTTGGGTACGTGCATTCACATACTTTGTATCTCTAATTAAAGCATTCTATGACTATATGATTATAGAATTCTGTTTCATAATCGTGGTGAAAACAATAAAATCACTACGAAACTGCTAAAATATCGTCACAAAAATACTTGTTTCGATAAAAATATCGAGGTACAAAAGGGCAGCACTACGGAAAGGAGCCATTTTAGTTTCTAGGTAAGTTTAGGTATACACGTTTTTTTCGTAGGTATGCCATCTCTAGGTATACTCTAAGTGGATGAGTGATGGATGACTTATCGATGTATTTCATTTAAAGAGCGGCTCTAATATCGTGAAGAGAGATAAATAACAGCGCTGAAATGTGCACGTTCTGCAATTCAGTAACGACACGGACGGACTTTCATCAATTATGATAATGGCCGAGTGGGCTGTGCACACGCGACCACTGGCTTTCCGAATTCCGCCGCCGCCGGTGCGCGCGCGGTGCTGGCGTGCCTAGAGAACTCTTACGTTTACTATCTAACATGATCTATCTACATCTGCAAAACGTTGTTGCTTTGAACATTAAAAAAGCAGGTCGAACCGCTCTCACAGCCTGTGTAGTGTGTAGACTGCATGACGATACGCCGCAGGTAGGCATTATGTTAGATAAGAGAGAGGCCAATAAGAGTTTTTGGTTAGGGTACCTATGTATGTTGTATATGATTCTCTCCGGAGCAGCAGCGCATTGTCTACAAGTGTTTTTATACAGCTCGCATTTCATACTTGCTCACGATAATATTTAGGTATTAGTTGGAGATTCTGTCCTTTATCACTCTGATCACACCCAAGGCTGCTCAAACATCAAACATCAAAGTGCTTTTCAGACCTAAGATTAGGTACTTTTGGATGCGTCACAAAATCAAATTACCTACCGACATATAATGTAAAACTAGGAAATAAAGTGAGCTCTTTGATTTTTGTTCACTTCAATCTTTATAAGGTTAAGTAAAGAAGCGAACAACAAATTACTGTGCGTTACCTAGGTACAGTAAAACCGTGCAACTTTGCCCAATTTTTTTGGATTTAGTGGTTCAATTTAAGATAATTTTAAAAGTATGTATAGTTCTAATAATAATTTTGCGCTACATTATTTTAAATATACTCTTCTTTGCAAATAATAGATAATAAATCGAATAAAATGGGACGGTATGTGTGAAAATCATAATTTTAGAGAGCGGGCCAAATATTTTTTTTTTCCGAGTTTGCCCATTTTGCAAAAAAAATCGTAATTCCGGTATTTTTGACCTTAGGATAACAAGATTTAAGGAACAAGCAATAGGGATAATTAATGTTACTTTATATCTTAATATAAAACGTTCAAGCAAGCAAATTAACCGCCAAAATTGAGTGGGCAAAGACACAAATATTTTTTTGAAATTTTTCATACAAATAAAAAGATGCGCAAGGGTTGTCACATTTTTATTGTTTACCAACAGCCTTTAATTATAATGAAATATAATTAAGTACCTATTCAACTGCTGCCATGTCAACTGTAGGTGCATAGTACCTAAGTTTTAACTTATTAACGTCGACAAAAACTTTAATCAAGAAAAAGTAATAGTTGTCTATAAATATTTTTATAAATAATAAGGTGCCTCACCTACCTCATTTAGATTATAAAACAAATTAAGGCATTAATATACAAAAAAAAACTGTAGAAATGGTAAATTTTGCATTACATTATTTGATAAAGAGGAATTGAAAAAATAAATAATTGGAAATACTCTACAATTATGATCGAAACACTTGTTTTATAGACCTTCCTTATAAATAGCATTTAGTACCTACTACTATACGTACAAAAAAATTAAATGTATAACAAGTATATACACTACAATTTCAATACAAGAAACACGACTAATATAAAGGTCATTGACCGGAAACAGCTGATATTTAGCTACTTTCCTAATAAAATAGGCATCATCAATTAAAAGGTGGTTAGATAATACCAAACGACTTACTACTAATAGGACCTACATAAATCAATTTTGATTTAATGTCGTAGTGACAACCCTGACAGCAATATTTTGGTGGGCAAAGTAGTAAACAGTACTCCAGAAAAGGTACTTTGACAATGCCCAACTAAATATTTTCGAGTTTAAAAGAGGTTTCGCGTCAGATATTCGATAGTTATTATTTATTTGTTACAAACTTATAGTGGTAAAATAATTACTTGCCTGCTGCAACTGCAAGTACTGTTTTTGAAAAAGTTTTCCGCACGAACTTTGGCCCGCCAAACACACCACCAAACTTTGACACCAACTGACAGTCAACTGAAGTGAAATTAGCGACAATCGGTTATTTAGTGCTGCCAGTGACATATTCAAGTATCTACCAACAAACAAGAAATAAAAGCTACTAAAACATTCTCGATAATATGAAGAATTTTAAAAAAAGTACCGTGGTGGGCAAAATCAAATCAGTTTGGGAATCTTGTAAGGTTTTACGGTAGGTATTTACTTTTTAGATTGTTAGTTTTCGAGTTGGAGCAAAACTCGTCCGAAGCTTTTTATCTTATAGATAATATGATATTTTGAAGAAGGTAAGCCTTTTAACAAAATATATTTGACAATTGGTTTGAATTTATTGAATGATAATGTTTGCAGTTCACTTGGAGTTTAGTGGTAGAAGTGTGTAAATGTACCTACCTACCTACTGCATACACAAACATTGCCCTTTCTAAGATTCTCCACTCTGGTTACTCCAGTCACTTTACGCATCTAGTAGTAGACCAGCTACCTACTGTATACCAATTACCAACATGTATCTACCAACGGCGTTCTTCATACCCCTTCCATTGTTAATCCATTCAAATAGCGTGTTGGTAAATGGATGGTAAGCATAATTTCATTTGTTGTAGTGGTAGATATCCGTTCGCGATATGCAGATTTTATTATAATTAATAGTGCTATGGCATGGCATGCTGTATTCAGCATGCTGCATATGCATCTGCACGTGTAGGTATATGTCAAGTAACGGAAATCATTATGTCGAAAGAAGACATTACAGTTTGAATCACAGGGGGGCATTATTATCTCTTTTAGAGGGCATTCGGCAGACCGTGTGTCATTATAACTGGGGTTAGGTGGAACCAATTCCAATAGGTTCCTGGCATTTTTAACCCTGAAAAAAAAAGCTGCTCAGCAATAAAGAATAATTTAAAGGTTTTCTTCAACTCCGTACATATCATATACCTACTTAAGGCTCACGGTCTGCCGAACACCCTGTATAATTCAAGGGTCAAACTAACGCGACCTAGATCCCGTAAAGTCGTCCCAATATGCACTTGAAACTACGAATAATAGTAAATTATTGCAAAGGCAGCGAAATAGGCAATTGCAGGTCGAGTATAAGTTTGAAGGCCGAGCCGCAGGCACTAGGCGAGGACTTCAATGATACGAGACAGGCAACTGCCATTTCGGCCGAGGCATGTATAGTGCTTTTCTTTAAAAAATGCAAGGAAATAAAAAAGGGCCTTTTACATAATAAATTTAATTTATATTTACCCGACTACCAACAGGGGAGGGTTATGAGGTTAGCACCCTATGTTTGTATGTTTGTATATTTGTATGTTTGTATGTATGTGGCCGACTTCTTTGTTCCCACGTAGCGCTGAAACTACTGGTTCGATTTCAACAAATTATGTATCGATTGATTCGTCTCAATACCCCGATGGTTATAGGCTATAGGATTTAGGGCTCCGACCCCGAATAAGCCTTCAAAACGCGTATTAAAGTTTAGGTAGCCGCAGGCTGCAGGCCCCATAGAGAAAAATTACAATACCTACGACCTATTTTCATTTTCAACTCTATGCCTATCAAATATGACCGATGCGTCATTCTATTTTGTCAATGTAAATGTTTCAAACTTTTATAACTTTCACGTAGTCGGGTTTTAGTTTTTAACTTTATTATTTTTATTTTTTAACAAAATAACAACGAACTCTACTCTACCGCTAATTTTTTATTTTACAGTTTGTGCCAAAATGTAAACGCATTGTGGTTATTATAGAGCCACGAGATGTCCGTGATGGTAGCGTACACTATCGAATTCACGTATGTTGTTATTCCTAATAAATACTGTATAAATAATGCATAATCAGTGCAAAAACAAAATACGTTGCAACATTGCCGGCGGGCTCTTCGTTCCAATTTCAAAAAACGCGCCGGGAAGTGATTTTGGTTTTTCAGTCTACGTAAATATGATACTTCGCGTGTTCTTATTCAAAATTAATGACAATTTTCCGCGCGTGTTTAAGAAAATATTATTATTTATTCGTAGACTTGAAAAGCTAAAAAAGTGAACGTTAGGGGTGAGCGTTTTGTTGATTCTAGGTCGAGCAACAAGAGCGTGAATAAGCTTTCGGTCGGTACAGTCGGTAGGTATGCGGAGCAAGATAACGCGGTCGGCTGTTCGCTTTCGCGGGTTTATATCTTTATTAGAATGATTTAGACATTCATTAAACAAAAGACTGACACTAGACAGGTAGGTGAATGACACGCTCTTAATAAGCCGGTGTGGTTCGAGCGGCTCATAAAATAGAAATGTTCTTTTTAGTCAAATGAGAATAAATTATGAGCGTCTGTCTACGCGCTGCGCACTGATGGTGTCAAATAAACTTATTCTACGTAAACCAGTTTAACGAAACTATAAGTCCAAGTTTATGGTTGTTACCACACGGGACTTATGAATGAGAATTTGTCATTCCCGGAAGCGTCGTTCCACTCCACATGATGTCCGATTGAGAAAACTCTTGAGCCGTACCGTTATTCATCAATATATCAGGTAGGTCATCAGGAAACAATAACAAATTGAGTAAATGTTGGTTTTCACCTATTATTATTACTTAGTATAATTTGTGATTTGCATAGTGAGCCAAACACAAACAACCGCGATGTCGTCGACCGCGGTTGTGTTAAGAGGAGGCCGCGGAAACGAGGGTGCATGCATGGGTTCAGCAACCTGAAGTGACGGGTGATCACGGGTGTGATGAATGACATAACAAAAAGCTATTTAACAAGAAGAAGAAGTGATTTAAGTTCGTTTGTTTTTAGGGTTTCGAGATCGGTTTCGAAACCCGTATGGTCTCGCTCCCCCATTCTTTATTGAATATCTCAGTAACTTCTGCAGCTAATAACTTGAAATTTGAAGTAAGACATTTTGTGCGCCATTCATTACTGATTTCAAGAGAAATGCGCCATCAGGTACTGATTTCAAAAAAATATGAGTGAAAAATGAAAATGAGTAGGTATTTTCGAAATATTTTGAAAATAGTCAAAAAATTTACATCACGCCGCGCCCGGGCCCCGCCACCACTGCCGCCGCCCCGCCGCCGCCGCACAGTGCGATGCGATGCGATGCGACATTAGTAGTAGCTCAGCACACAATGTAGGTATGTACCTACCAGACAATATAGCAATATCCTTACCTACCAATGATCTGAAAAGCAGCCCGGACAATCGCTTCAAGTCCGCTAAACCTATGAACAACACGTGTGCAACGGCACGATGCGTGATATCCGCTATCTTTCCGCCGCTCGCGTCAAATTGTCCGCTTATCTATAGCATTTGATCTGGACACGCCGTCGCCGCCGCCACCATCTCAGACATTCCTTCCACGAGAAATCTGGGAAATTAGCGTACCTACGCTTAGTCAATACATTCTAAAACATATAAATAGACGCATACTTACCATGCTACCACATAACGTAGGTACGTGTCTGTAAATTAATTAGATAGGTAGGTATGGCTGCATATCTAATTAATTAACAGACACGGTCACAGTCGAAACCAAGTGAGGCTCTATATATGGGTAAATGTAATGAATAATGATGGTGGCGGTAGGTAGGTAGTACCTACCAACACTATCTACCTACGCAGGTGGGAAGCCTAAATCTTGGCAGCATCCTAGCTTTTGATAAAATAGGCACCCTGAACCACATTTACCTATAGAGCCTTTCTTGACTTCGTCTGTTGACCTTTCCTCTGTAGGCTACAGGGGAAAGGTTATCCGTCCGGGTTTCCCCGGATTTGTCCTAGTTTAGAGGGCGTCCGGGGAGCGTCCGGGCGGGGTTTCATAATTTGTACCTAGTCCGGGTTAAAAAAAAATCAAATCTTGGGCCGCCACCCCGCCCCCCGGGCGACGCGACGGCGCGGCGGCGGCGACAGCGCTACAAACGTGACAAATTCTGTTTTGTTACATTGAAAATGAAGATAAAAGATGCCTAAATCAAAGTGTGAAAATAAATAAAAGTTGATTTATGACATTTTCAACTGTTTTTTTGTTTTAATGGCTAGGTTTAAAAAAACCTGTTGACATGTCCGGGCTCTGAGCTCCAAAATCCGAGATTTTCACGCGTCTTGTCTTAGTTGCCAAATTTTAGAGATGGCAACCCTACCTCTAGCCTACAGATTAAGTAGGTAGGAGTCCTACCCATATATAAAGGGATTAACATAATACATGACGATTCTGTGCTCTCCCAGTTCCATCCATCCTTGCTTTTGATTGTGTTTCACTTTCACTCATAATCAAACTAATTTGATTATGAGTGAACGAGATAGCTATTAGGATTAGAAAGCACCAGAGGAAGGGCGGCCGCACACGTCCGATTTTAGTCTGATTGTCGGATGAAATTGTTTAAGGATAGGCGTATTCGACTATCCTAAACCGTTCGTTATATACATTTGTATATAGGTAGGTACACAAATCGCCTTCGGAATCTTCGGATAGTCGAATACATTCATCCACCAGACCAAAAGTCGGACGTGTGCGGCGGCTGCCGCGCGCCGCCGCCGCCGCCCGCTGCCACCCCGCCGCGCCGCCGCCGCCGCGCCGCGCCGTCGCCCCGCTAGACTACAGCAAGAACGGTCCGAATCCGAATCGTAAAATACGTTCACGCACGGCTGCGCAGTGACAGATATTCGCGGCCGTCGGAATTCGGAATGCCGGGAAAATTGCAATAAATTGGCCACTTGTAGTGCTTTGAGGTGATGGGAGATTGATTGAGTACGTTCAGCTATGCTGCGGTAGAAGTATCAGTCTGAAGTACCTAGCCTTGATGGACTTATCTAAGGTTCAGTCTGCCCTGCCCACGTATGTACGGCACTTAGACTTAGACTGTTAAATTGTGTAGCCATCCACTGCACCGTTGACCGTATAGATAGGCACCTATCGGCTACCGGTCTGTTTAAACAATTAACTAGGTACCTAGGTACCCTATATAACTAAGTACCTACTGTAAACCTGGAAGTATGGTGGAAGTACTCCTGAGTCCGCATTTGTACTCCATTTGGTCCATTTTGCGTTGTGTATGTTAGCACAGCCAGCCTAACTTCGTCCAGAAGCGCAAAATCTTCCTGGGGTTTTCACAGGCTTCGCGGAGACTTGACCTCTCCAAGTTGAGGATTTCTGTTCGTTGTGCTGTTATTCCCTCGCATTCCAGGATTACGTGGGCAGCTGATTCGTCGTCACTGAGGGAACCTCTGCAAAGAGGGCTCTCTGTCGCGTCGCTCCGATCATGGTGAATAGGTGTTTGTTTAGTGCACACGCACAGACATACTAGCTGCGCGCGAGTGGGCAGTATAGGTACCTACTTAGCTAATCAATTAAATAATTCCCATTCCCGTGGGAGTTGAACCCGCGACCTATCCTACCCCGTGCGAGGGATTACGCACTATAATAACAAAAACCATAATTAGCTAACATCCTAATTTTTAAAGATTAATTATGTTACTATCTCGTTCGATAAATTATTTGTACAATATTTTATTCTATTATTTCAAATTTTATTTCTTTTTTTTTTTGCAATTAACTGGGATCTGTTTTCTATGGTAAAAGTAATGCAAGGGTAAAGGGTACTTACCTAACTTGAACATATTTGATACCGTAGATTGAGAATTTACCTATTACTCTAAGTTTGATACATATAAACCTTTGACATTGACAGCAGGTTAGTCGATCGAAGGTTTAAACCTTAGAGTATCGGTATACTCTAAGGTTTAAACATCAAGTTATGAATTTTAAACTTTCACGCGTAAAATCATCCGCGCAAAATCAAAACTGCTGGCAGTTGGCTGGTAGCTATTGCCATTCTATTGGCTGATGAGTTTTGCGAAAAGAATCCATTGGTAGAGCGGCTAACGGATCACTTGCGGCTATGTTCACTTACGCCATCCCCGTCGCACGCAAGCGCCATCTTCATGTCGCTCAGTCTGCCGCGAACCTCCGTGGGACTAGTGTTGCTGTTGCATCGGTCGCTATTTACCGTAAAATAAAATCACCGGTTTCCTCCCAGCAGGAGCGCACGTTTTTTCAGACAGAAACTGCTATCATTTTGAAATAAACTGTGATTAGTTAATCTGTTCAGTTGTGTATATTGAACTGATCGCTATTCAGTACTGAAGTGCATCAGTGATTTGATCTCGCGATCTACGTGACTGCATTTCTTCGGTGTGAGCTTACTCGAGTGTAAAAAGGTAAGTTTTTGTTTCGTTTCGCTAGAATGTGTCGGGTGGCTGGCCGGGGCGGCGGCGGCGGCGGCGGCGGCGGCGGCGGCGGCGGCGAGACGGACGCTAGGGGAGCTCCGGACTCCCGCGAATCGATTGTCCCGACATGGGATGGGTAGATAGGTACCTACCTACTGCCACTAGGGTTCTACACCCTCGCTCTCTCCCTACACTTGTACATATTTGTTGTTTCATTTACCGGTGATCTTGAACTATCAACATGCGCCGGTGTTTTGTTTTAATATACACTCTCTTCCGCGGAACATACCAAAAGTACCTATCTACCTACTCCGGTTTTTTTAAGATAAAGAAGCTGAGTTTATTGTAATCTAGATTCCATAAGTACCTAGGTAGTAGATACAATGTGTAGTAGTAGGTAGGTACACTGTTACCTAGGTAGTTAATCATACGGTTACCAAGCACATGCCTCTTTTTCAACCCTGTATCTACATAAATGCAGTCACCTGCGGATCCGTGATAACGATCTTGCTAGATTTATGTTACCTACGTACCTATAAGGTAAGGTACCTAACCTACCTCCAAAAATATAACATCGAGGATTATCGAGAGCAGCGGCGTTCAATAAGAAAGTTACAAACTTGTTGCAAACAGATAACAGTGAATTAGTGACATTAGTGTCCTTATTTCTGGTGTCAGGTTGCATGTTCTGTAATGCCAGTCATCGTTCACACCTTACAAATAACAATAATAAAGCCCTTCACAGCAGCAGTATTAGTTCTTCACAATAGCTGAGCTAGATACCTACCTAGGTAATTATGTAAACTACGGACAGACAGACTCGCCTAATGTTCTAATAAGCAGGAGCTTTTGGAAATTTACTAGAAATGTAGTAGGTAGAGGTAGATACCTACTTTGAATCAATGTCGTTTTGAAACTGTCTGTCACGCACGTTAAACGTGATTACTTTTTACTCAAATATAAAAGTCATCTTCGGAGAAATTCAATAGGTAAGTACTAGGTAGGTACCTACAGAGAAAGCTGTTATTATTTGAATAAGCAGCTTTCTAAGATAATCAATGCACCTTTACATTTTTGTACGACTTGATGACGGAGCTAGTACTATTATCATTTGATGATGATGATGATGACGACGCATTTATCGATTTAAATCTTTGTTTATCGCAGGTGTAGCTTCGCTGTCTCTCTATTTTTTTTAATGTTTTAATGGTCACGCTCTGTCCTTCCTCCTTCTTTCTTGAATAACCTAGGTAAGGTACATTCTACAGATTATATGAGGCACGCGAATAGGTAGGTATAGGTATCTTTTCAGCGATGCAAGACAAACCTTGGCTGACTCCCATCACAGAATAACTACCTATAGTTCTAACCTGCCACATAAACTGAAGTTAGGCCCACCTACCTTCAGTCCCTGTCAGTCCAGTATAGCCCCTATGCTATACTTGGTATTAACCTCCCTATCTTTATAATTCTACCCCAGGATGATCTACTGCTGGATGGCCTCCTTTCGCTTTTACCTTTCTCCCATTTCTCCTCTGTTTGTGCAGAGTCCGCGACCCTGACGATGTAAGCAGGCGCGGTCGCAGCCTAAGACTCTGGGGGTGGTACCTAATACACACTTGGTATATACCTAATAATCAGCCTAACAGTAAAAAAGTACAGTTTGTTCGTAATTTATTAAAATATTGGTTTCTGCCCGCGGCTTCGCACGCTTTGTTTCTATTGAAACGTTTATAGGTTATTTCTATCCCATGGGAACTGTTCTATGCTAAAAAGGAGCCTATGTTTGATTCCAGGCTAAGAGCTACATCTATGCTATGCATAGTTTCAACCTGATCCATTCAATAGGTTTGGGGTGAAGAAGTTACACGAATTCATCCATCCATCCAAAATTTCGCATTTATTATTATTACTGTGATGTGATGGCGTAGCATGGGTTGGCAACCGGGGCGATTTTCTACCAAGCACCCAAAAAAAAACGATAACAAAAATACTGAACCACCTTGGGGGTCGGTTGACTATCTGAACCCTCAACTTCTAATAATAGGAATAATAAGTAATGGCAACCGGAGCGAGCCGCGAATTTTTTTTAACTGTTTTGGATTTTTCGGATATTTGGTGAAAAGTTAATACTTAGTTTGTCATAGGTACTCTATCCATAGTCATAGTACACCATCTCAAGAAGTCATCGTGCAAGAGGTAGATCATCACATTTGTACGACCGCATCTTTCATTGATGATAAATATACCTTGAATAGATTAGAAATGAGATTTTTCAATGGTTGTACAGGTAGGTACATATAATTACTTTATACAGGACATACGTACATCGTTTGGTTAAAATCAATTTTGGAGATTAAAAAGAGTGCGAGTCCGACTCGCGCACGAAGGATTCCGTACCATTATCTATAAAAATAGCAAAAAAAAAACACGTTTGTTGTATGGGAGCCCCCCTTAAATATTTGTTTTATTTTAATTTAATTATTTGTTTTTAGTATTCAATACATAACTAAATATTATGTGAATATTTCAAGCGTCTACCTGTTGCCGTTATCAATATCGAGCAAAAACGGGCAAAAAAATGACGTTTGTTGTATGGGAGCCCCATTAAATATTTATTTTATTTTGTTTTTTAGTATTTGTTGTTATAGCGGCAACAGAAATACATAATTTCAACTGTCTAACTATAACGTTTTATGAGATACAGCCTGGTGACAGACGGACAGCGGAGTCTTAAATACAATGGTAATAATCTTAGTAATAGGGTACCGTTTTACCCTTTGGGTACGGAACACTAAAAACTAGCTAGGTACTGCTAGTGACTAATTTTGATATTGATAGATGCGTACAACATCAGAAATTAAAATCTATCACAAGTTTAGGCTTCACTGCATTTTTTTTTAATTCAAGTTTAAATGCAGGCTTGTGTAAATTTCAAATAAAAAATTAAAAATCGGCATAAAATCCTCCGAGGGTCTAGGAATTTTTTGACGGAGTTCAGAAGGTAGCATAATCCCTCCCCTACCCCCCATTTTATTTTGGCAAACGATGCACCAAATACCCTGTATAACATCAATGAGATACCTACATCATTATAATAGCCATGAGGTACCTTTGTCATTGTCGACTGATAGTCGATGATAATCTGACATAATCTCTAGTCAGTCGTCACAGCTTGTTAGCGATCCGAGAGAACCTATTTGGGGAAATGCTTTATCTGAAGTGCTAATACAGCTTTATTTGCTGCTGTTATCCAGTACATGTACCAATAATTGCAAGACCGATAAATATTATAGGTACATTATCATAATTCACTGTGTTAAATAAGCTAGGAAAATCTACTGAACTAATTTTATAGTTATTTTTAAAAGTGGAAGGAATGCTGTTTATATTCTGATCTGAAATATTGATTTGTTTTACCATTATTAACTCGAACTTCCTGCTAGAATACAAGGATAATGCATAATCAGGGCAACACAAACACACAATAAGATTTTTTTAGTAAATTGTCATCGATTTTTATTTTGTACTCCACTAGCGTTCGGTTTCGCATGTGTTTTTCCGGGATAAAATGTAGCCTATTTGTTAATCTGAGAGTTGGGCCGTCTAGGACTACAGCTATTCATTTACAGCACGATCTATTTCGTAGTTTTGGCTTTAAGACGAACGACGTAAACGAACAACAAACCAAACTTTCGCATTTATTATTTGAGCGAGCGAATCGTCTCTGCATCAACTAATAGCAAAAGTATGGGTTCTGTCAAAATGTACGTACTCCTCTACAGGTCGTATTTTACGACCGATCTGGACGAAACTTACGACCGATCTGGACGAAAATTGGTGTACAAATTCTACGATTTAACAGAATTGTCATTGTAAAAAGTCTTCGGGGTTTTTTTGATTAAGTCTAAGTTCTTCCAAAAAAGAACAAAAAGGGGACTTTCGAATATCTCGGCTTTAATACTCTGATTTCGATGATTGAAAGGTAGTAATTTTAATTTATTCTCAATAAAAAATGCTAAAGATCTGATGAGGATTTTCAGCATGACGAGCAAAATAGTTCTGCAAAATGCAATAATAAGCATGAGAGCAGTTACCGTACAGCGCCACCTACAGACGATGTATCTGAGGCGTGATTACAGACATACATCCGTCCATTGTTGCATTGCGTTGCGTAGTATCTACGAGTCACGTACATTATAATAATGCATATCGACATGCACTCTACCTACATCAATGCATCTTCGACGCAGAAAAAACCACGCATCTCAATAAAAAGAACGCTGTCCAAGGCAGAAGGCACTAATCTACCGTTCCAAAAGTAGGTACAACACAGGTCTAGACGCTGACGATGCAGCGATGTGGAAAACAGCTGAATTAGATTTATATGGATTTAAAGAACGAGTTTCTGTTCAAAACAAATGTAATCTGCCAGATGTATTTATTTGGATAAAAATCGTCATAACATCATCGATGTCGCACTTGTGCACACATAGTTTATATACGAACACGATGCACGCCAAGCAAGAGTAGACCTGTCCATTGTGCAACTTTAAAAGACGAGTTGGTTCTAAATAATTCTAATAATCGACAACATTGTTTCTAAGGCATCAAGATCATTAGGATTTGTGATGAGGAGTTCCGCTAGTTTTCATCGGGCTAAAACATTTAAAATACTTTATTGTTCGTTTGTTCGAAGCATACTTGAATATGCGTCACAGGTTTAGAACCCGCGATATGCTATAGATATTGAGAGAATTGAAATAATCCCAATTAAATTTATTAAATACCTCTGCTTTCGGTTAAAAATTCCCTATAAGTCCTTCAGCTATGATGAACTATGTAAAAAGTTTAACTTTATTCCTCTTTCAAAAAGGCGTGGAATAGCTGATCTATCTTTCCTACTGAAAATAACTTCAAACATAATTGAGTGTCCTGAGCTACTGAGTAAAATAGACATTCATGCCCCGCTCCCCGCCCGTCCAAGACCACCCGATTTACTCCTACCATCTTCTTACCCATTGTTGGCTCAAATTACAGACAAAATTCATTTTTATGGCGAACAAGCGATTTATTCAACAAGTTTTGCCCTAATTTAGACCTAGATCTATTCTGCACGAGCGTACATTCAGCCAGACAGCGACTGTCCAACAGTTACTTTAATAGTGACGTAGGTACTTAAGTTTACATTATTTTTGTTAGTTTATTGCTAATCTTTTTTTTATTCACGTCATTGTCGTTGGAACACTCTTGTCTACCTATATTCACATATTGAAAGTTATATTGTCACTATACGTGAAAATCTATAATTGGTTCTCTGGTGTTATTTATTAATTATATCTATTTAAGTTAGTTTAAGCCGTTGATTTTCCAGTAAATAAATAAATAAAATAAATAATTTAATGAACATAGAATCTTTGTTGATGAAGATTGAGTCGGGCCTTTATGGAAAGTTTCAACTTGCAAGTCTGCAAAAAGAGCAGAAAGAGTGGTAACTGGCATGAAGACTATGTTTAATTATAGAACAGCAGGGACCATGTCTTTTTGCCGTTTTTTGTGTTGTTGACACGAACATAACATTACATAATATGCTCAGGATTTAATATTAATGGTCTTTACAGCTCGAAAGTTTATCGGAATCATTCCGTCGCGCCGCTTGTGTTTTTCAATGACTTGGTTTTTTCTAAAGCTTTCGGGAGGCATAACTAAAGTCTTCTCATTTAAGTCCACATCCTCCATTAGTTTCCTTTACATTTGTACAAAGCTCAAATAAAAAGAGTGAATGGAGTTCGAAAGTTTTACGATCATCTAATGTTTTAAGAGCGAGTGCAGGCATGTCTCTGTCTCTCTGACTGAATGCCTCATTGTGATGCAGCCTGCATCCTTAAAGGGACGCCAGGGACTGTGTTGACACTGTCGGAATAATACTTTTGATTATAATACTGCGTTGAATTGAACGCTAATGAATGAATAATGATAACCGGAAAAAAGAAAGAGCATTGCCCTGCTTTAAGTGGGCAAAGACGAAAATAACTAGATGCTGATGTAAAAATTTAGCGTCTTCGTGAAGCTAATGCAAAACTTCCAAAGAATCAAATGACTAGACATAAAACCTCGTTGGTTCCGGAAGCCTGTGCAGTCTACGCTAATTTTAGAATCAGTCACACCACACCACATCGGCACATCTCGAAATACGCCATCCAAGTTCGTCCTCGCAGTGTCAAGGTCATGGCGGAGCGTTGCCGTCGGCGTCGTCGGCGCGCTCGAGTGCGCCTCTTTTTTATTTTTTAGGGCTGGCAGCTGCACTGCTTTACATTTATTTTTATGGTAGTCAGACGAGTAATTTCTGTAGCGTGTCGTGTGCTTAGAGTTTTTGTGAGACTTGCCAGTTAGTCACGAGTGAAGCACCCTTATTTCAACAAGACTGCATCACTCTGCAGCAAATTAATTGCCGCTGTATTGTGTTCAAACAAGTTGTTCCTTCCTAATATTAATAACTATCATAATGGAAACCTCCATTCATCTTCATTTGTGTTCGGCTGAATGGGTTCTTTTTCCTAAATATGATTCTCCAGTGATGCTGATGACAAGCAGGAATAAAAACGGGAACGCTCGACTCGGCAGCATCCAGATATATGATCCTCTAGGAGACTTGGAATTCGCTTACAAAGCTAAACAAGTCTGTCGCGTATCTGGGCCAAAAGGGCGATTTGGCAGGATGATCTCATAATGTTAAGTCTGGAATGCTGCTATGAAATTCATTGAAAATACTTGACAAGATTGCAGCGGCTAGTTCTTGCTTCTTTAGCAAGAACTAACCGCTATGAACTAGCAGATATGAAGCCAGTTGATCTTCCTAGATTTTTCTCGTGCTCTACAAGTTTCTGAGCGTGCAGACGAGATGGTTGGTACTCGTTTATCGACGTGACTGTTGTAATTGTCATTTCATGACCAACTTATTTAGTTTCCCATCCTTATTTTCCTAATCCTTATTTTTCAATAAGGATTCTTCGGGAAACTGTCGTCGTCGACGTGTGACGTCGAAGACTCATTTGACAGACACAATCTATTCTACTCCCCAGATGGTATTATTGGTTGCCTAACTATTAATAGACAGTTTGTTATAACTCAAGTTTCTGTTTGACGACATGACATGGGGATGGTTGAAGATTCAAAACCGTTCGAAATAAGGTTGACTCGTTGAATTAAAGATGAGAACGGAAGTTCTTTGTGATTTAGTACGTGCTTGGGCTTACTATTGTCTGACCTGGATATTAAGAAGTCTCAAAAACCGCCTCTCGTTAGGAAAACTTCAGGTAAGTGTTGGTAAGTAATGAATCACTTATCAGTATCACTCAATAAGATAGGTATACCCCACTCCAAGTATACCGTGAAGATTTGTGAACAATTCGACGATAAGAATCACTTTCTGGAGACAATGATTAACAAACACTCTATAGAAAATAGCACCTGCGCGTACATGACGTCACCGGAAGCTCATTCCATCAGGTGCGATGATTTCTGCACACTAACCAATACTTAGCCGAACCAGCCCTCCCTATTTACACGCCTTGGCAGGTCTACAATCTACAACTGAAGCTTTTTCAACGATATTCTACCTACATGATAATTTCCATAGTTGATTACCTAGCCTCGGAGCTGGAGTATCGTTTTTAGCCTTGTCCAGCCAGCGAGACGGGCATCTGCTGTCAGTGTCACGCATCGATAAGTCCACTGGTCATGTTGCTGCCTTTGACTAATATCTTTTGAGGAAAAAATAATGGATTGTGAGTTCGACGACCTTACAAATTATGGAAACACGCTTAGTTTACAAATATTCGAAAGGTCACGGTTATACATTGGAATATCATATATTTTATTTTTATTAAACAAATTAATTAATTTGGGCATTGTGCATAACGAAAATTTCAAACAAAAAAAGTAAAAAACCTACTTCGATAAGTTCATCCTTTTGATAACTAATATTGAATTTAAAATTTGTGAATTTAACACCCCTTTTTTTGCGGCAGGATTGAATATACTGTGATGCTGATGAATGAATTATTTTAAATAAAATATATCCGATTTAAATCACATTTGTTTGGTTTAAATCCGTTTTATTGGGTTTTAATGATAACCGCTTTGGTATATTTAATTTTAAGGTTTATAGAGGCAAGTGTACGGTTTTATTCTCGATAATTTTTTTTCTTTAATTTAATTAAAAAAACAGCTATGACTTACCGCAAACACATGGTAGGTTTAGCGACATTTTGTAGTAGGTGTTTAAACTTTATGGAATTAGGAAGGAGACTACGAAAATTTGTGAAAATTATTAATAACAGAGGATCTCTGAATCCTAAGCCAAGGCAGCAGGATACATCACATACACGTGTGCATCGAAGCTTAATTTGGGAACGCCATATACATTTTGTGATTGCCTTCTGTTCTCATAGCAGTGAAGAATTAATTGTATTAAATTAAACCACACGTAAAGATTAAAGCACCGTTTAAATGATTCATTTAAACGTTCACGTTAAAAACATATTTGTTTTAAATCGTGATTTAAATCATCTTAACTCTGGTCTGGTCTGGGGTATAGGTAGAATTGGGTAATCTCTTAACAATCATTAAGATATTATTTTATTTTATTTTTGACAGTAAGGCACGCAAGTATACCTACATATACTAAACAATCAACATAAATATAAAACTAGTTGCGCCCACGTGCCACTCGCAGTCGCAGGCTCCGGGGCTTGCCTGAGACAAATATATTGAATTCCAATCAGAAACTGCCTGCTTACAAGTTTGTCTACTGTAATAAAGCCTAACACATTTACCTCAAGAAATGTTCTATTATGTAAGTTTTTTAGACAATAAAAGACTTTCAAATCATCGGCATTGTTATTACTAAAAAAAATTAGAAAACCCACTTATAATACGAGTATTATCCGCAAAAGCGGTTCGAAGGAACAAACAAAATAAAACCGGCCAAGTGCGAGTTGGACTCGCGCACGAAGTACCATTCCACGTACCATTACCTATAAAAACGTCAAAATACAAAAATCATGTCTGTTGTATGAGAGCCCCCCTTAAATATTTATTTAATTTTAATTATCTATAAAAACGCCAAAATACATGTCTGTTGTATGGGAGCCCCCCTTAAATATTTATTTAATTTTAATTTAATTACTTTTAAAGTGAATATATAGTTAACTATTCTGTGAATATTTCTACCTGTTGCCGTTATCAATATCGAACGAATAAAAAAAATCGCGTTTGTTGTCAGAAACGAGCAAAAAAATCACGTTTGTTGTATGGGAGCCCCCTTCAATATAATGTTTTATTGTCTTTTTTAGTAGTATTTGTTGTTATAGCGGCAACAGAAATACATCATCCTGTAAAAATTTCAAGTGTCTAACTATCACGGTTCATGCGATACAGCCTGGTGACAGACGGACAGACGGACAGTGGAGTCTTAGTAATAGGGTCCCGTTTTACCCTTCGGGTACGGAACCTTAAAAACTAACAAAAAAAAATTAACGCTTTCACTAAATCCGATTTATAAGATGAAACAGGTTTCTGCTATGATCTGAGACACATCTTGCTAGGTGGTAACAAGCCAGCATTACCACTCGGCAGTCGGTAGTGAGGCGGTCGTTGATCCCGACTAACGGCGCGGGCGGCGGCGGCGCGCGGTTCATTTCGCGAGAGGTGACGATGACGACGAGGTGGTAACTGATACATTATCTGCGGTGCATCTAACTGATACGAAAAATCACACAGCTGACATCATGGACCGGTTTTGGTTATGTTACGGTTAATGATAAAACTTTTTCGGCTTTCGTAGATCATACTAAGTACTTACAACTCCTGTAAGATCCACTATTTTCTTTTTTATATTTCATTGTTTTTTTTTCTCCTTGAATTTTTAAGTTGTGTCGTTTGTTATCGATGTTTTTTCTTTCTTATAACTATTACATAAGTAAGTAAATATAGGATGAATTCATTTACCTATGTAGGTAGGTAGGTTAGTACCTATTTTAGTAAATTTGAGTTTTAATATACGCTTCATTAGACAGTGCTTGTCAATAAGCTAGTCAATAGATAATTTTCAGATGCTTTAGAAAATGTGTTTTTGGCCTTACGTTAAAATTTATTTTCTAATCAAAACACACATTTCTATGTAAGTACGTTTAATATGCGCCTCGATCTGGCTTCTCCTGGCGGTAAATAATATCTACCTACATCTGGATGGATTAATGTTTTACTTACTGGAATATTAACTTTTTTGGATAATCATTTTCCACAAAGTACTCAGGCCAAACCTAATTTGTTATCTTAGTTTTCACAAACGTATCCAAATGTATAAATTGTATCAGAGCTAATAATATCACCAATAACAGGTTGAAAGATAACTGTGGTCTTCATGATCATAGCACAGTCTGAACTGAAGATCGAGTCAGTAGGTCAGCTCGAACAGTTATAAGACTACTTAGAACAGTTCACTAGTAAATGTGATATACATATACATATGTTTCACTCGGTGTACTCGGTCACCGCGCACCTCCAAATAAGATCATTTTCACTAATCTCATGCAACTGGGTCTAACTGTTATTTATGATTGAGTGCTTGAAATTTTACGAGCAGCTAACTCACTTACGATGCAGATTTAATAGATGCCTAAATTACCTGTAAAAGTAGTGTTAGGTGTTTCTGTCTATCTCTAGAAGAATTTGTTGTAACGGGAGCGCCAACTATCTTGGATATCTGATGACTCTACATTCAAGATTGTTTCATTGCGTTCAGAGTTGTTGTTGTACGTGCATAGTTAGTGGGTGACAACATGCGCCCGGGTGGAGCACAACAATGAACTTATGAACATTGGTATCATTATTTCCTGAATTAATTTGGTACTTGTGTTTGAACTAAGTTAGAATAGGCAAAACAAAATAGCGATACGATACGACGACGCGAACCGAACGCGACACGAAGTACTGCAGGCAGACCTTTGTAATGCAGAAAAAAGGTGTCTGCCACACTTTTTGTTAATTTGATTTTTTAAAAACTTAATTCAATTTATTTATTCAGAGTATTAAAAAGTCCGAAATCCGTTAGTCGGCTTATAAATAGGGGTTAGTACAGATGCCAACATAAATTCAGTTAATGATTTTGTTTTGCGACAAAGCTTTCCTGTAGTGTATTGTAGGCTAGGAATATCTAGCAGTCCTGCTGAGGAGACCGATGAGAGATGATTCATCTGGCTAAGACCTCAGTCTGGTGAAGTAAGTGTCGGACCGGCGACCGGAAACCGAGATCCAGGGTGGGTCCGCTGACTCACGGTTTTATTGAGGGCAATAATCTATTGATTGGTTGATTATTTTAATTAATTAATTAATAATTTTAATGGTTTGTTATTCATAACAAATTCATATATTCATACTTCATAAGGTATATTTTAAGGTGTTGTGTATTTGACGTGTCGTATAGTAATGACTATATTTTACCAATAATTGAACCATAAATAATATCATGACATGACACACTGCAGAATTTATATCACATCCCATAAAAAGATAGTAATGAAGGTAATCTAGTATACCGTTCACCAATACAATACCGGTGTAGGTAGGTACGGTACAACGCGGCGGTATTTACTAACAACATCATACTGGAACGGTATCATGTCGGAGTCGGACCAGTTTCCGAAAGCGGGACGATGACGACCTTCGGCGATTGCCCAGATTGGTAGCTCATAAACATGGGAGTTATTCACTTCACTACCTACATCATCGCATCATTGCCTTCATAGTAAAACCAAAAAATTTGGATGGAATACTATAAAGCTCTACCAATCAAAACGAGCGTAGGTCCACAAATACGTGCGTATCAGTTTGCAAATTTAATAAAACCGCATTGATGCAATTTAATCTCTGTCTCATTTTTAAAACACTACGCATTTCATCGATTTTATACATTAGTAACCATAATATATAAGACTAATTGGAAGAATAAAGAAATATAATATTATTTAGAACTATACTCAATACTTGATTGTTTTGAAAGCACTGCGCTCGGTGCTCTGCTCACCGCCGGCTTCCATTACCGTTTACCAGTTTAGATCGTATCAAAACGACATGAACAAGTTGCAAACAACCATCCTCCCCCGGCTCGATCAAGCGACCAGGATGGCAGACTAGACTGACCACTCTCAATTCTCTATATTCCCGAGATTGTACGCCTGGAGTCTGGAGCCATCACAGCCACCACTGGCTATGGACAAGATCCCCTGCAAAGCTTCCCGATCTATAAAATCACGGCACTGAACGCGAATAGTTCCACTTTTTATTTTACTGTTAAGTAGGTACTCAAATGAAAGAGAAAAATAATGAGGAAGTGTTGCTAGAAATCCAAATCTTCAGGTAAACAATCATTCATTCACATTTCATCCAGGTCACAACACTTCCGTTCTCGACTGAGCCAAGAAACTCGTTTATCATACACCCATATTTAATTCATTCAGTCGAATGAGTCCCGCCAGGTGTTCCAAGATTTGCGGCAAGTCACTGACCTACTGAACATTCTTTGAACTTCGCAATCCAATAGAATTCGAAGTTTGCATTTCGTGAAGGCGAAAACTGACATTGTTCATATTGAAGCTTGTCGTCTCTAGCTCGTTACCTACGAGTATGTACTATGTACCTATGTACTAGTACATGACCAATGTATGTTCTTAGGTAGTTACATATTCCCTTAGTGACCTATCGAAGTAGTTAATTGTACGGTCGTGGACCCCGAGCTTCCAGTCCAGGGAATTGATAAGATATTTATAGCAACTTTGTCATAACAATAACATTGTGTTGATAAACGACCGAGTTCGACTCCTCCCTATCCTTTATAAGCACAGAGTTGTTCAAATAAATTCCTACTGAATCCAAATAAAATCCCGCTTTTGGGAAACCTTTACTAAAACTGTATAAGCGGTGTACCGCTTATACAGTTCACTCTGGCCCCTCCAGAAGACTCTATTCTCATCTTGCCAACTTTTTCTGTCCTATAATTAGTTGTCTTAAAATAAGTACAATACCTAAATGTTTTTGCTCTTTTCTGCAGCTGACAGAGAGCAATGAACCGCGGTAAAAAATACCCCTGCTGAGAAGTAGCCACCAAAAACCACACGTGTGTTTTGTTTACATACGAAGTTATACGAGCTCATGGAATAGCACATTTCGTGAATGGAACCTAACCTATGTACCTATGTATGTTGAACCAATCATCTAGATCATAGATGTAGAGAATGGTCACGGTCAGTTATATTATAACACCTCAGGTTTATCTAGTAGCTACATTTTCCACTTCAACCTCCCAGCCCGCATTCAACCATGACCTATGGCTGCAAGTCCAGGTGTCACCACTACAGCAGACTGACGCAACATGACGTCAGAAACTAGGGGTAAAACGACTGGATGAATATAAATAAAGGCTGCACCAACCTTCAACTTGTGACCACAAGCATATCCGATATCGAAGTCGCAGGGCATGACTCATGCGCACTATGTTCCCAGATAGGTAATAATAGAAAAATACAACTAACTAGGTAAGTACCTACATGACTGACTCACCGCACCCAAAAAGGAAAAAAGCTATATTCAATTAACATTATGAGCCTTTTACAGCATCTCGGTTGGTTCCTCGTTTGGGTGTATTGAGATTCCGCGCCTATTTTGTATTGTAATGACTAGAACCAATGTCGAATGCCATGCCCTCTCCTGTGTCCTAGACACTCCTTGACTTCCGGTGATTTATTGCTTGTCAACGGAATTCATCTGTGGATTTGTTTATGATAATCAGCAATCTTATCCTTCCCTGGTGTTGTGAGAACTGGATCCTTAAATTTAGAATGACAAAATAGTTACTTCTTAAATGAAAGATTATGCAAGTTCTTCTTTTTGGGCGTCCATCAAGACAAGACCTACGGAGCTTGCTGAATGACGGATCAAGAAACAGTCCGTGATTGATAAGTTTGATAATCATGACATCCAACTTCCATATAAAAGCGAAAGTGACTTTTTATGTCTGTCTGTGTTACCTTTTCACGCACAAAAGACTGAAAGATATTAACGAAATTTGGCAGGGAGCTAGACATTATCGCCGGAGACGGACGTAGGCGGTTTTAACCCTGGAAAAAGTGTGCGAAGCCGCGGGCAGAAGCTAGAGCGTAATATTTGTAGCATCTAGCAGGTCTGGCTGCTAAGACCTGCCAGTACTAGGTAGAAAGACCGACAGCCGCTATAATAGATCCTACCTAGCAAATAATTGACATTCGTGTAGACATGTAACATGTTACCTAATGTAACCCGACACAATGGGCATGCCTTTGACCCGCGGTTGCGACCTTGCCAGGCATCACCGTGACGAACGGCCTAGGTGAGCACAAATTGAGGCCTCCAATCCCATTCATAGAGCTCTGCTCTGCTACCCATTGTAGACCTACTTCACCGGGACGACGCAACATGTGACACGATACCACAGCAGCCTCGCTGGTTACTTTACTAGTAGCCAAACAATACAGATTGATAATATCAGCTAACATGCAGAGATCTTATTATTATTCTGGACGTGGTTTGTTGCCACAACACAGCAGCCTCCTTGTCGAAGGATGCTGCGCGGCTCTATGCTTTAGATCAGATAGAATACCTGTCTTGTCTTCTTCTTGCGATCCATGGTTCTGGAGAGGTTTGAAGTCGCGCGTCTAGATGGCTCTGGAGAGGTTTCAAATTACAGATCAGTCTTTAAGTTGTTTAAGTAATCAACATTCTATAGTGCGTGCTTTGATTGAATTCCTTTGCGCATGAAATCGGAAATTCGTTAATCGATCAGAATCGTAGACCCATAAAACTAATAGTTCCATGACATTCGTGATTTAGATTACGACAAATATTAGATAGCTAACGGGCCTTTCCATGGTATTGCCATTCGTTTCTGTTTTAAATATCCCACAATTTCCACATCTCTTGAAGCGATTAGCGGTTTCTTTTCGAGTTTCAGTATTCGGTGGTACAGTTCTTTTACGTTAGTTTAGCGTGTAAATGGCTTGTACTATAATAAGTATAATAACTCTATGAAAAATAGCTCGCAATCAGTTTATTAAAGATTTCTTACTATCTGAAGAAGAAAATATCTTCAGTTAGTAAAGACTCCAAACTCAACTGAAGCTATTATTTTTTACTTGTTCAGTCAACATTTTAATTTAGGTAGGTTACCTACTTGTTTCACTCCCATGGCTCGACAGACGCAACCCTCAGTTGTGTCAACCATAGGTACCTCGTGAAAAGCTTTTATCGAGTAAACTCAATTAAAGTAATCTTCCCCCTGCACTCCTCGCACCAACCAGTCTAGACTGGATGCGAACTCTTGACTTATACAAACGTACATCTACATATTTTTGTTAAAAAAGCAGATTTGCATGCAAATTGACAAAGCTCATGCGGAGTTGCCTAGTCTTATTGGAAAGCGTCTAGACTAGACTACCACCTATGATGCAAAAATAAGAACAATACGTACAAAATTACAATACCGAACTGGTTTATCCTCGTCACGTGTCTGCGTCGAAATTTTAATCATTAGCTTCCAAAAGCATTGATTCAAAGCGAAGACAACCGTAAAATTATTCAGAGAGCATCCCATTTGATTCACTGCTCGACCGGAGAAAAAGTCCTTTGAGGCTTCGCATGGTTCATTTGTCAAAGCATCGAGGATGTAATGTAGATAATAGTTCGGGAACAATGGCCCGCCGCGCGCCGGCTCATTACCATTCGGTGGAGCTTTGCTTTGTGCCCATAATCCTAGTCTGGCTAAGTTTTGATTATTCTAACCACTAGAAGTTTTTTCGCTTCGAGATTTTACCTGGCTGGGTCGATGCTTCTCATCTGACTACTCGATGAGGGCTATTCATTTTTTTGAGAGACTTTATTTGCATAGTAGTTATAATATGAATAGGCATTAGTGGGAACAAAGCAATCTTACATCGAAAATATGACCGTAGTCACCTATAAAATACAAATACAAATACAAATTATTTATTTAGGTCACAGACAGCTTAGACATACATAAAAAATAAGAGTAGATACCTAGGCTCACATTACAAAGGTAGCTAACTAATTATAGTACAGTATGTCGTTCTGTAAGTTACTTAATTTTGGTTACTTTATAAATGTACTAATATAAATGTAAGGCATGTAAACTTTACACTAGGATAATTCCTGTGTCGTAAAGTTCTTATTTATATTATAAATATTCTTATCTATAACTTATGTATACTTTAGTGAAATAATGTAGGTAGGTACTTATAAAAATCTAGTTATAAGCTAAGTAGGTTTCTTAATTAGTAAGTGTAATTCTTAAGTAAGTTTATACGCACATATCATTCCGTCTGCATTAGACGTAGGGTGCTAATTTTAACTGTAGGTATCTAAGCATTTACTAATATGTAGGTATCTTACTTGCAATAAGATACTTACTTTTTAATTTGATATGAGGTTTGTTCTATAAACTTTACACTAGGATACTTCCTGTGTCGTAAAGTTTAATTTGTTTTGTTACGACGATGTCCTTGATAAATTTTGCCCAACGACCTGCGTCATCTACGTAAGGTCTACGTCATCTCGCTTTCTCGCCGGGTCAGGGCGACACCTGGGGTCCATCATTGCCCACAACCCTCCTGGCATGCGGTAAAGCCTTTGCTTGTAGTCGCGCCAGGTATGCAGTACACCACGACAGTATTTAACATTCTCTTTCCTCCCCCAGATCACAATGAACGGTCTGAACGGGCACACAAACGGCGAGATGAACGGCGCCGGAGACATCATCACGCAGAACCAACAGCGAGGCTGGTGGACCATCGGGCTCATCAACTCGCGGTACCGCTACCTCACCGCCGAGACTTTCGGCTTCAAGATCAACGCCAACGGTGCCAGTCTCAAGAAGAAGCAGATTTGGACGCTGGAGCCGGCAGGGCAGGCTAACAACAGTAAGTACAAGTCAATGGACAGTAAGAAATTACAAGGTATACACCCTGCCATTATGTTTTCTTGCAGTAAAAGAGACAAAAACAATAACAAGAATGATTAACGAGTAATATAATAATATTTTCAAAAGACTATTCCGATGAATGAAATAGTCTAACCTTTGCCTTGTGCCCTACATTCAAATCACAAACCTTCTCTGAAGGCTAAATGACGGACACGCAGTAAAAATGTGCATTATCTTTTGCGCTACAAACAAACGCTCCAAATAACATTATCACAAATCAAATTTTTTTATTTATTTATTTATTTATTCATAAAAAATACAACTATTTTTACAGGGGCACCCAATTCAATAGTGTACATACTTAATAAGACTTAACATTTTAAATTCACATAACATAAAATTTTACCCCGAAGAAAAACAAAATGTCGTTTCAATAAACATTCAAACATCTGGCATTAACGGCAAAAACTCGGGCCTGATAATCAAAAAACCCCTTCCGGCACTAATTGAAGCAAAACCCTCCCCAATCGTTACACCCTCAATGCAGGACCGCGTGCGGCGATCTTTTATTGGGAAAACACTTTTTTTTTTCAAAGGCCAATTAACCCTGTGTTAACTGTGATGGTAAATCGTAAGACATTCCATTATCTCCTGTTGTATCAATTAAAATGGTAATACGCAACAGTTGTAGAATGTTAGCTAGCTCCCACGGGTAGTGTCTGAAGCGACCGCATCGTCACTCTTCATTCACAGCTTACTCTTGTACGCTCGCGCTGTACGATTCATATGACGTTATCGGTCTCATACAGTGGACAGCCGACGCAGACAGGGGTAGCTGAAAGGACTTCCTTTTCGGAATGTTATCTCTGACGCGCTGTCTGCTCCGCCTTGCTCAAACTAACCAGTCGGCTCGAGGGACCATTTCCAATAATGTATTTTATACTGTCAATTGTCAATGTCGAATTGTCAATTATGGGATCCGGCTCGGAGAACCATGCACATAATGTTTACAAACAAGGCATTGTTGTTGAAGTGGATGTTAGGAAATTGAATAAAGGATTTTTTACTTATTTATGATGGCCAGGCCGATCTGGATGAATAAGATCATCTAACTGAGTGATCACTTCTACTACATTCATCTAGATGGTTGATGTAAGTCACTTAGTTTTGTTTACAGTTGTAATGTTCGACGCATGTACGAAGTAGGTAACAGCTATTAAATCTATGAGCACGGGCTCATGCTCGCGCCATACTATACAACTCATACCATTTGAACCCCGGGAATGATCCCGGGGTTGTAGTAGTAAGTAGTCTGTATTCTGGAATGGGGTGGCCCCCAAGGTCCCCTCGACAGCTGGCGGCAATCGATAGTCGGTACAGTACAGGTGCTATTGTGTGAGGAATGCCGAATATTTGTATAGCCTGAGCTTCAAGTTCTTGTTCAAATTGAACGGAGGGCGGTCATTTTGACGATTCAATAAATAGATTTATCGGGTTTTGTGAATGAAAATATTTCGTGCTCGACTTGACAAATAATTGGGCTCTTGTTTTATGCCTGCGGCTACGCACGCTTGGAACTCTATTTTTTTTTTACTTCAAACGTCCTTTTTAGCGAGCCTCCAAAACACAAACTGTAACAATTTTATGATCCTAGTATTGTAGGTACCTAGTTTATTAGATTTCTTGAGTCAGTGAGAGGTATTTTCATTTTATACATTCAAAGAGGGTACTTTTTTATGTAACGGTCTATCTCCGGAGTTCCGTGCTGGTATATGTGAGAGCTTAGCTAATAATGAGTTTGAACCAGGCACCAAGTGAGCTAAGCCGCGGGCAAAGTCAGCCGCTAAAGTGTATGCACGAGGAGAACAACGTACTGATAAGCACCCAAAGCCCGGATTAGAACCGCAGCCTCGGCAGAGACGGCTACAGCAGTCGAAATCCGTTATCGTTACGGTTTCTGGAGAGTTCCTAATTAAAAGCCTTGTGAAGATGTTATTTATTCACAGGCAGATGGATTTACTGGCTCATGTAGATGATGTTATTAATGCTAGAAACTTGCGGAGATTAATTGTGTTAGTCACGGTTTATGTGATCCAGTTTCATTGCTTCTTGGTGATCATTCACTGTTATAGAGACTCGATCTATCTTATGTTTCACGATAACTAGGATTACTCTTACAACCCGTTCTAATCCAATTTCAATCGTGCGCTAGCTAACCTTCACAAAAAACTGAGACTAAAAAAATTGGTTGAAAATTGAACAAAAAATTGGTTCTAATTCGTAGTGGACTTGATCAAAAACAGTGTCGTCGGGACTAAAGCACCATTACTTTGGTTGGGCTGTTGATTAGTCAAGTTCCTTCATATTCGTGCAACAAATCGTTTAATTTAGTATTTCTTCTAGGTATGATCTACCTGCGCTCACACCTGGACAAGTACCTAGCGGTGGACTCCTTCGGCAACGTGACCTGCGAGTCCGAGGAGAAGGAGCCCGGTAGCAAGTTCCAGATCAGGTAATGTCTGCCCAGAATAGGATGCAATAAATTAGCTTGTCGTGGACAAAAGCGCATATCATATTTTTCAAATTAGTACCTACTATTTTATTTTATGTCTGTACAATTCAGATCACTTTTTTTCTATTGATCTGTCCATTTATCTTGCGTATTATATCAGTTATCATTATCAATAAGAAAGATAAATGCAAGATACAAGTTCGATAAGCGTCGTCTTTCTCACGACATGACACCCCGGGCAGGGGCACTCCACTCAGCAGCATACTAATGTTGCAGTGACTCACCGGAACTGGCCATTATTTATTTTGCAGGAGACGTTTATTGCGTTTTTTGATTTATTTGACAAGCTGCTGTTGTTTCTAAAATATTGTGTACTAGCGGCCCGCCCCAGCTTCGCACGGGTATTTAACAAAAAATTGTAAATTTAAACACACTCTTGGCAGACTTTCCATGCTTAGAACACTCGATCAAGTCTGCTTTAGACAAAATAAACAATCAAAATCATCCGTTTGGGAGCTACGATGCCGCAACAACCCACAGATAGATGCACACACAGACATATAGATCCACACGTCAAACTCAAGCCTTTTGTGTCGGGGTCTAATAAAAAAATATGATAAAAATGTATGTACATTAGATATTATTATTCATTAGATACTATTATTATTGCATGAAAAATGGTTTTATAAGGGCTAAAAATTTAGTTCAACATAATTCACCGAATTATTTGTCATGCAAAATAGACACAAGAATAATGTAATACCTATAGATTAAAATTGAGCAAAATACTTATCAAATTAATGGAAATAAAATATTATACAAAAATGAGTTAATCTTAGAATGTCAGTGAATTGATATAATATCAATCTCGATAGTTGAGGAATTCAGGTACAGTATAAAATGATTTGTCCATAAGCCACTTTTTAAACTGAAATTCAATAGCTTTGTAAGGTAACTCTATAATATCTTTAGTTATCTTGTTAAAAATGCGTCCATACAACGCATATTAAACGATAACTTGGTATTAATTTTTTTTGTTTTATTATCTAGGCTGGTAATGACGACATAATTTTTCAAATCAGTCCAATAGTTTCGGAGCCTATTCGATTCAAAGAAACAAAAAAATCTGTCCTCATTATAGGTAGTTATTGTGACATAACTGTAATAGTAAGCACATTTTTGTAGATATTGAGAAGTACATCACTTTGCTCTATTGTCAATAGTTTCTGCAGCGTATGTGATGTAAGGATTTTAAGGATTTATGGTATTTTTTTTCACACCTTGGGTTACATTATCGAAGTTTTCATACGGATCCCTAAGTTTTTTGAAAATATTCTATAGTCTATGTTCATCGGGGATAATTTAGAATTCTAATTGTGAAAGAATTTTTCAAATCGGTTTAGTAGTTTCGGAGTCTTATCAATTCAAACAAATAAATCTTTCCTCTTTGTAATATTATTAGTATAGATAATTTCGACTGGAAGGAAGAACTAACTGTCAGTCGACGCCCTGTACTTAGACCTTCATACTGGCATTAATTAAAATAACTTTGTATTCATTTCATCTTATATACCTACATAGGATGTTTCTCTATTGCAATTTGCAGCAGACCAATCAGCCGCAACAGTCTGTCTATACATAAGGTTAATCACAAGAAATACGCTTGTAAAGAAGAAAACTTATTGTCTTTCTCTGAAGGCATTATTACTACGTTTGATAGGACGGCATCATTAAGTCGAATGCACCCGCACCGGCCGTGTGAGATTTTTAGCATCGGAACTTAAAAAACGATTTTTTAGGATTCTGAATAATCGAATCGGAATTTCACACGGATATCGTACAGTAACACCGAAATTAAAACAACCTGAAACAAAACTCTTTCCTTTGTTTTATCAGCTCATAAATTCAAGTTTCAGCAGGAGTTTTGAAAACACTCTCGATCGATATGTCTCGTGAGTCAGCTCAGATGATTCGACTCTGACTCACTGAACTCGTGTACAATAACTTGAACTGGCTGAACTTTTAACGTGCGTTGTTGACTTTCTTTGAATGTGTCAACGGCGGCAACGGCGGCAATGCAGCACTGAAACCGAGTTCCTATGGATTAAGTTTCGTGCTTGTCAGACAACCGCAATTTAAATAGCTATGTTTAGATTCGTAGCTAACAAAACAAATACCGATGTCCTTGCTATGCTTATCTTATGTACAGTGCGCGTCAGAATTAAGTATCCCCCTTGTCTACAAAATATTTTCTAACTTCTATTCGCTTGTGACTAATTTTCAAAGCAAAAACTTATCAAGCCGCTAAGGATCGAACCACCCACCCTTTATAATGGAGACTCGAATTCTCGGCATTAGATCAACTGAGCTATTTAGCTGTTGGAACAATGCGTCCAATTTTGTCTATCGGTCTAATTAGTCCTCATTTTTAATGCCTTACATTTTTTTTTATGGATGCGGGTAGGGTTGGACTTTGTCGTTTGTAGCGAACAAAGTAATTGTCACTCGTCTTATTTCGTGTGGTTTGCTTTGTGCATATTTTGCGAGAGATCGAAATATTGTTACCACTGTTCTTTCGTTGTAAACAAATTATTTTTGAATAAATTATCACAGTCTATTATAAAAAACCTTTCTCTGTTTACAGATATTATTTTTTATTATGGTTTATCAAAACAGTTATGTCGTTATAATATCATAGATTTATACGTAGTAGTTATTGTATAATATTGTAGACATTTATAGAATATTCGTTCTTGTAATTTTTTTTTTCATTAACTTGCAATTAAGCCCATAAAGAATAATATCAATTAAAAATATTACATATTGCAAAGAAAATAGTTAACAATTGACAACAAAAAACGAAACACCGCTCATGAGATTCGAACTCTGTCACTCTTATCTTGTCTTGCATTAATTTGCCGGTTACTACCGCAAGGCCAAGTTGATACTTAGAGGATTCATCGAATTTTAAGTAAGGTTACCAAATGAAAATGAAATTAAAATGAAACAATTTATACAAAAATTACATTTTAATGATACAGAACATACAATTTTTGTTGAAAACGTCAAAAATATGAAAAGAAAATGGAAAATTATAAAAAACATGTAGTTTTGATCACCCAATCTCCAACGATCGCTGACAGGATTTGAACCCACATACATTGAGATAGGGGGATACTTAATTGTGACGCGCACTGTACCTATTCTTTTTCCTTTCCCTTTATCATGGGGTCAGTCGGTAGGTCACTACTACTAGTTCCCAAGCAAATTACAACCCCAAAATATGGATCCAATTCGAGAGGAGGGCGTATGGTACTGTACGAAACGCTATTTCCCTTTTGCAAAACTCAATCATACTCTTATGAAATTAGAGAGGGTTTTGGCTCGTTGGCAAAGTCATCGGAAGTAAATTTTAATGAGTGCTTGTACTGTAAATCCGTGGAAAGTTATTCTATACCGTTAGGGGCATAATTCGTTCATAATGGTTCAGTTTGGAGCTTGGCTTTGCATAACATAGTTTAAATGTGGTAACCTACTTATACTAAATAGACTGCCTCTCCAGCCCCACACAATGATCTTCTGTGCCGTTGTCATTAAAAACCAATTTTTCCAAAATGCCAGAATCTACCTAAATTGGTAAGTTGTTACCTACCTACCTATTAAGTTTTCACGAGTTTGCCCTTAACATTTTATGTCCAAGTGGCATTTAAACCCCACTGAATCCCCGAGGAGTACTTCGCACGGGAAATGGCAATCGGCACCAGTGCCAAACCATAAAAGTTTTGCATAATTGATGCAAAAATTGGTTCCCTCTTATAAAGGAACTCGAGTAGTAACCAACTTTGGTCTTCCTCCAGAACCTATAGATAAAGGAACCTTCTTTTTATCCAACTTAAACCATACCAGGATCGACAAGCCTCTTGCCGATCCTATTGTACTCATACTGAATTGAACTTACAGAATGTCGTAGTTCTCGTAGCCACACCCGTACCTCACGAGACAAGACGTACACGAGGGGAAATCTTACAAGCTCACCCTCGCTGCATTTTAATTAACCAGGGGCGTTGGCATATTGTTGTCTTTGCAATTTGCTGAATGGTCCTGTTCTGCTCCTAATGGAGGGTCTAGAGGTGTTTGCTTGGCTGGAGCAATTTTGCACGAGTGTTTGCTGCACGGAGTGAGCTAATAAGGAAGCTAGGATAATATGATTACCCACTAATTCGGCGTCCTTCCTGAAATCGCCATTTCGTTCTGACCTGTACAATTTCCCGTCAGTCCTTTGAATGTATAGCAGATCCAATTCCTGACAAAGTTTATCTTCACCCACCTGGGGTTAAGATTAGACCAAATGAACAAAGAGCTAAAACAAGAACGTTCTTTTTGATCTATACGAAAAGAGATGAAGAACGAGGGAACCTCTGTCTCAGTTTACAAAAAAAAACACGGAGTGGGGATAGAAGGAGCATTCGCTCGTTTGGTCTGCTGAACCCTCCTTAACGCGAAACTCTGTTGTTAACCCACACGATTGTTTTGAATTTATCGTGTAGGACTGCAAAATTGTATGGTGCAGTTACATGTTGGGCGAGCGAGTCGTCGCCAACGACGTTTGAGATGATATCAATTTGACAGTCTGTAGGTATACGCTCTTTATTGTATAGGCGAGTTACGACACAGGCTCTTGGACCTTTTAAAAATTCTGGTCCAAGATGGTCAGCCGGCACGGCATGATATACAGTAACAGAACCCTTAAAGACTATTCAAGGATTTCTTTGTAATTTCCTAGGTAGTAACCTATACAAGTTCCATATCTTTCTTGCAGCGTATCAGAAGACAACAGCGGGCGCTGGGCGCTCAAGAACGTGGAGCGAGGCTACTTCCTAGGCTCCAGCTCGGACAAGCTCACTTGCACCGCCAAGGTGCCTGGCGACGCCGAGCTCTGGCACGTGCATCTCGCGGCGCGGCCCCAGGTAACACTCTCTCTGCCAGTTACTGAGCCAACAGCAACAGTGCAGGGACTCTGAGCTCTGACACTGAACCATATTCAGTGTCAGAGCTCGGCCTCCATTCTATCTTTTAGTTCAGAGACGTTTTCGTCACCTATAAAATAGTAACCTATCGTTAGCCTAGGTAATTTATTTTCTTTACTCGCATCGTAGCAGTAATTAAATTGTCTATAATGAGATTTTTTTGAAACTTAAAAGCTCCATTCAATGTCATATATTACAAACAGATTATGGAAATGAGTCAAGAAAAACAATCACTTAAACTAATACGAGTTGCATAATAACAAACTTTCGACCAATATAATAACATTGAATATTCATAGGTCATCTACGGCGAAGTTCGATAAGCCCGGATTCCCTTTCATAATATTCTCAGATGTGATAAGAAGTGATGTAGGTACTTAGCCATTGTAATGAATCGTAAAGGAGATAAGGGCGACGAGCCAGCTAGCTGCCAAGCGAGCTTTTATCGCTACTTTGCTTGTAAAGCGACCGTGAACTTGGTTAGATTGAAATATTTGACAAGTTTGATGCACAGGAATATCCACTCGTAGACCTACTATCTAGCTAGCTAGACATATTTTTCAAAATCATTGCGAATAGGAGGAAAACGAACAGAATTTGAACTGCGGTGGCATGTAGTTCATAATAATGTCTTAAGTTTTGTAAGTGTTGAAAAAATACCACACTAAAAATATGTATACCTATTACTTACCTTACTACTTCAACACTAACTTTCCTTGTGTGTCTGAAATATGTTCGTAGATAGATTCTAGATATAAGCAATTTCGTTTGATGGATCTTTTGTGCCTTGCCAATATAGGTACTCTTGCAGTGGAGTTTAGAATGTCATACGTCAGAGTCGTTCCTGTCAGCCTCGTAGGGTTCGGCTAAACAACCTATTGTTCGTCGCTCCTCTGATTTACTACTTCATTGTTTGTTTTACTCATAGGCTATTTATTTTCTAATTTGTCTATTAAGTTTGAAAATGTCGCATTTGATGATATAGGTAGGTAGGGTACTCAACCTTAAACGTTTAGAGTCTCTTTAGAGAAACGAATGGGAGCCCGAACTTTACTCGTTTTTATTGTAGCATTTTATCTCGGGAAATAGGTAGCATCCTTTAAATATCGTAATATCACGCTTCGGAAGGGATTTATTTATTTAATTAAAACGGTAGATGAAACCAATTACATTAATTAAAATAAAGAAAGCTACACATAAGTCACCTTGAAAGATGATAAGGGATGGGAAGGAAAGCCCATCGTCACATCATAAAATATCTTCTGATATTTCAAGATCTGTCATAGGTTTAAGTTATAGTGAGTGAGTATACATAATTATATAAAGTTACTAGTGGTTTATTTTTCACTTCTTCCACTGGTGGTCAAAAAAATTGAGAGAATAAAACCAATAAGTAACATTTTATTTCTTATTTGATAATAATTATTACTACATTTGACTTGAAGTGCTTATTTTGTAAGCCTAAAGAAATGAAAGTTATTGAGTTTGAGAGATACTTTCAGTAAAGCAAGGAACCGCCTAAACACTTGGTGATCACACCACCACCAATATTTTGAGAATCTGCAGAATTTTCCGGCTGATAGTTGATTATTCTAGTTTACCTATCGTTAAGACCTGGTCAGACCAAAGCGATAATCATTACCCGGAGCGGTAGCGGGTAATCCGCCCGAATTTCCCGCTACCGCTCTGGGGCCAATGATCTGCACAGGCCTATAATCTGTAGAACTTAATTCTTTCGTTGTGATTCGTTGCCGTCGAAAAGTTTGGTAATTGCATAATTATTGACAGGTGAACCTCCGTTCCATCGGACGTAAGCGTTTTGCGCACCTCTCGGAGTCTCTGGACGAGATCCACGTGGACGCGAACGTGCCCTGGGGCGAAGACACGCTCTTCACACTGGAGTTCCGCGCCGACGAGGGCGGCAAGTACGCGCTGCACACATGTAACAACAAGTACCTCAGCGCCTGTGGGAAGGTCAGTTTACAACACAACACACTATATATATGGTAAACGTTCATTATTTGACTGTTTTGAAAAAACTATAACTGACATCGAATCCCTTCATTTTACACTGTTTTTTGCCAATTTTGATGGGACCACCTCGGGACTATTCCCTTTACGATAGCGAGAAGTCAACAAACATGCATAAACAATCATACATAGCCGAACATACAACCTCTTCCGTTTTTCAAAGTTGGTAAAAAATGTATAAGGTGTTACCTTGCGTAAATCCATTTCAAAATATTAGAATATAATAGTAACGATACAGAGCAACACCCCAAGATCCAACAAAATGCTATTTGGATGAGCGATACAAGCGAATTGCATTTGATTGGAAGGGTCTTATCAAAGGTTTTGCGCGGAATCGTTATTAAATACATATTTTACGATTTTCTGCTAAACGTTGTCAATTTTCGAAAGTGTTTTGACCTATCTACCTACATGTAAAACATACTTCATTTGTATCTATGAATAATTTGGCGTTTTTTTTGTACTATAAACCGACTTCTAATTGTTTTGTTTCGGATCTCTAAGAAATATAATATCACAAAATCATTTTCATAGAAAGGGAATCGAGAGAAGGGATCGGTCGTCCTCCGTTATGTTATATATGCGATCCGCAAACATCAACTTTGTTATTTGTTTTTCAAAATAGACTTCTTGTTGACGCCTGTTGCCATGGAAACCATTTGTTTGTTGCCAGTGATTGTGAAAGATATCATGTGATAATGTTTTAGATACGTTGTAGGGCGCACATATAAATTCCTCGAGGATCAAATATTTATGGGACCACCGTAAAATCAACCTTTATTCAACAACGAAATAATATTCAAAATCTATTCAGAATTGGCAAGATATTTGAAAATTGTTGTAGTTAGTTGTGATTTTTCAAAATTGTATGTGCTTAAATTTTATGTTTTCATGATCATTTTCTATAAAATTAAATAATTGACGGAGATATTGACGAACACATAATTATTAGTAGTATGTAACAGGTATGTTTTTCGCGTTTATTTACCTATTTATATTTTATATTACAAAAAATACCCGTGAAGTACTTATTGTGAGTTTGTGACTTACTGATAAAAAATTATACATACAGCCGAACATAAAACCTCCTCCTGAAGTCGGTTAAAAAAACCTTATACAATTTGTATTATGTAGTAGTCTATCGGCCCAGTCGTCGTCATGACTGAGAATCACCTATACAATTTGATTTTAAAACATTTTCATAGATAACTGAAAAAAAATAATTTGCTTCGATGCTCTCAGGTTTTCGGTGTCCAGCAGCGAGCCTCGGCACAACCACATGTCCATATTCCATTATAATCCTTCACCGAGTTGGCAGACAGTAAAATTGATCTTATAATATAATGTCTAGTATAGCGATACTGTCCAACATCTCCGTTGCGCTAGCTAGTGTATCTAACGGAACTGTTGTAGCCGACTTATTGAACCAAACACAGTTATACTACAATGTTAATTGGATGGGAATGTAAATCACAATGAAATGAACTACTATGAAACTTGACTGGCGTGAGTGACTGACTATGTATCCCAACATAGCCAGTCAGTCACTCACGCTCAGTTACAGGCACCTTAGATACCTATAGTACTTCGCTGGGTGAATTTTTATGCAATTCCGAAAAAGGTACTCGGGTACTTGCTCTGTTTCCGTGTAAGTATCGTTTAGGCTGTTGCTTCCGCCCATATTGATGGCTAGTACTACTAGCTAGTAGTGTCTCACCCAAACGTTAATAAGCAATTTTTAGGTATTATCAAATGCCAGATGGGTAATTGTACTTATACCTTTTGGTAGTGAAGTACCTTCTGCAAACAAGTCGCAGAATGTAGCCCGTCCTTCCTCGCGATAGGCGTAGACCTGAGCGCCTGCCTTGAGAGCAAAGTCACGCCACACCGACTAGTCTAGAGGTCGATCTCTTTACCTGAATGCATGCAAACTCTCCAATTAGTCCCACAAGAAGTAGTATCCATAACACATGTGTTTGTGTAAGACGAGACAATACGCCGCGCCGTTGTGTGGTATACAGTTGTACGGCCGATGCAACAATGCAGAGAACAGCTCTTTAGTTTTGACTAGCTTCCGCCCGCAACCTCGCTCACCTGGATAAAATGTAGCAAAGGTATAGCACTCAGGAATTATGAAGTTAGGTTTTAGTGTAAGAGTTTTTTAGAATCGGGCCAATAGGTCACATTACACATTATAAACATGCCTTAATTGGCAACCTACGTTACGTCAGTCAGCGGAAGGCAGAACCATTCAGGGACCTTCATTTTACCACTATTTTTCTGAAGCTTGCAGGTGTCTTTCAGAATAGTTTGATTTAGCTTGAAGAATTCGCAAAAAAGTATCGATAAAATCAAGTGTTGTATTAACACAACAGTCCCATACGGCTCCCACAAGTATTTGTCGATTGTCGTACACAATACAATAGTTCCCACGGCAACACAAATCGAAGTGAATGATAAATGCATCGACACGGACTTTCCGCAAACTCGTAAAGATTGCCATATTTGCCACAATAGGCTCAAGTCACTTTGAGGCTTTAGTTGTGAACGGAAATTGTCGGTTTTGTCGCGAAGTTGCAGAGCTTTTGTGAACTTGCGAGCTATACAGGGTTCGAAACTTATTGAATGTGTGCTTCGGGGATTGTTGGCTAACGATTCAATAGGTGACTGGATAAATTTGTGGTCAGTAATAAATGTTAGAACTTTGGCAAACGTTCCCATGAACGGAAGTTAATTTTATGACGTCGCGTTTGTTGTACTGAGCGAACCAATCGAGCAACTTAGGAATTTTAACATCACTTTCTTAAAATTACCCAGATCAATTACGTTAGGTATTTAAGAATATGTATTGTATTGCTGCTGCTTAAATCCGTCCCCGTTTTCCGTCATGTTACATGTTTTTTATGTGCCTAAATAATATCTGTTTTACTAAGGATTAATTATTACTATTAAACATATGTTTCATATGAGTGAAATAAATCAAAACAGAATCTTCAGGGAACAGTTTTTTTGTGAAATGGATTACATTATTGCGCCGAGGTTGAGGAAGCTGCTCGACACGTCGAATAATAAATAATTTATTCAAAATCACTTAAGAGGCGAACCTAGCGTGATCGCTCAAACTAGGACTAGATATCTAAATAAAAAAATCACGATTAAGAAATAAAAGTACGATAGAAAAAAATCATGAAATTGCACTTTTTTGCACATAAATAGATCGAGATCTCAGGAACCCTGCGGTCTATAGATATGACTTATGTTTTGATTCGTAGATCATAGATTCGTATTACTAATTACTTGGTTCCTTCTGATAGTTTTTTTCATAAGTTGTGTAATTTTCTTGTAATTAAGCAAAGACCCCCTTCTCCCCAGCTGCAAGATACGTGCAGCAGCAACTGCCTGTTCAGCGCGGAGTACCACTCGGGGTCGCTGGCGCTGCGCGACGGCTCGGGCGCGTACCTCGCGCCCATCGGCTCCAAGGCGGTGCTCAAGACGAGAGCCACGGCCGTCACCAAGGACGAGCTGTTCGCGCTAGAGGACAGCCTGCCGCAGGCGGCCTTCGTGGCCGGCCTCAACGAGAAATACGTCTCGGTCAAGCAAGGTATGTTGTTGCGATACCTTTACTCATTTATTTATTTGTACCGTTACAGTTGTTTTTGTTTATACCACCGCTGCACCGAGGTGGCACAGCGGCATGCAGCCGACCCGATCGAAAGCGGTTACCGCAGCCTAAACATGCCTGCAACATCACTACACTTGATGTCGTTATAATCAAGGTCACTTCAGTTCAGATATTCTACGTTTGGGACTAGCCCCCGTCATACACAACACAACCATCAGACTTGGCGGAGTAACTCTAGGCAAAATAGCTTAAAATAATATGTTGTAGTTGTTTATCTCCCCAGGACGTAACAGCAAGGCACTAGGTTAGGTACTGACTATGCTAGTTGTATAATAGGAAACTATTATACGGAGTTCTTACTCGTGCTAAGGTCCAGGAAAACAACTATGTAAGTCCTTACACAATGTTCCTACAAAACTGTTAAGTTGGTACCTAATACAATATGTGTTCTCTCGTAGTGTCTACTTTTGAAGACTTAGTGGTTGTTGAGCCACTAATATCGATACCTCAGGGCTCAAAGGAAATTTGGTCAAAATTGAGTAAATTATGCAGTTCTGCTCAGGATTTTACTCTCCATCGATTTAGTTTCCTCAAAATCAAAGAAATGACCTTTACGACCTTGCATTTCTGACACGCTAAACACTAATTATTGGAAAAAGTAGGGTGTAAATGACATAACCTTTGGGTCATAATCGTAAATATAAATACTCAAACAATCGTCCTCGCAAATTAAATTTAAAAAATCAATGGATGTTGTTGGTGATGCTTCGCTCGTACCTACATTTCCAGGTGTTCTTTGTTACCTTGATCAGATACAAATCAAAACAGATAATACAGGAAACAGATGTACACACAGACTATGCATCCGTATTCCTGCTGGTGCCATTAACTTTCACTGTCTATCGGAACCGCACGCTGCCTGGCAATTATGCTTGATGTGGGAAATGGGATGCTATAGCAAAACGTCCGTCGTGGCGAGAAACTTCGAGTACAACGGAATCTACAAGCTGTTTTGAGATACAAACCAATACCTTTCATCTGATTCTCCGCTCGATGAGGTCGAACCTTTAAAAGTTATTCCTCCCCTATTTGACTATTTTTCAAAGAGTTCTCTTGCAGACTTTTATATATTTTGCTTATAAAATATGGGTCTACAAACGCCACATACATTTTAGATGGTTTGCTCCTTAGAGTAACTAAACATAGAGTGATAGTTTTACACAAAATTCCGCTCAAAGTTGAAGCACAAAAACAACCAATGTGTGCGTAAGCGGCACGTGATTACATGAGCCGACACGCACACAAGTGCACAAATAATGTTGCAAGTAACTAACATTTTTCCCATAAGATAGGGAAATTTTAACATTTAGTAAGGAGTCAATGACTATCTCATTTACCACTCTTCTGTTAGATTATATTTTTCATTAACTTAATAAACAATGGGATTGGTAAGTAGTTTTTATCGAAATGCGGATATTATACGTAGGTAGGTACCTAACTCTCTCACGCAATCTACTAGGTATCTTACCTACCTAGGTACTTAGTAAGTCAGTGAACAAAAACAAATTTTGATGAAAAATTATAGATAAAGCCTATGTTTGATTCCAGGCCTAGCTACATTTATACGAAATTTCATTCATCCGTCCGTAGTTATATTAGTATTAGGTATTTATACCTAGTCTTGGCGTGGCATCTAAACTTTCGCATTTATTATACCTAATAGTTATCATGTAGCCTACCTACATGATACTTACTAATATGTAGGTAGGCTACAGGAAGTTACCTGTACCTACCTACCTACCAACCTAAAGTAAAATATTGCTAGGTGGACGAAGAAAGGTAGGTGACCTTTCTTCGTCTTTAAGCAGTTTAAAAAAGATAAATATCTATATCTTTGACTTTTTCGTGACTGTGATGTCAATGTGTGAGTGCGTAAGCGTACGTACAGAGGGTGGTGGACTATTGAGTGCTTCACTTTATTTCTTTCTTAGTGGACTACGTCCGTGGAATTTCTCTCGTCCCTGTACCTATGGTACATATTTAACTTAAAATCCAGGTAAGATAGGAGGTAACCCTGAAATATCTGGCAAATAAAAGTCCTACCAGTGTACAGTAGAAATAGAAAAAACAAATAGCTATCTATGTGGTAAAATGTTTTTTGATCTAGCAACATTTTTTTGTAATGGCGTCTGTTTTGTTTACGATTTATTTTTGTGCCTAAACTAATGTTTTACTCCGGAATATAAGATGCTAGGTTGTACTTACCTGTGAAATGGAATCTTCGATTGTTTCTGATGATTATGTGAAGAGTTGTGACACCCTTTCACAGCACAGTAAGTCATTTTTATTGCAAATTTATAGAGCTCTTACTAGTAGGCCTTGACCTTGAGTACTGACGCGTCGAGCGACGTAGGAAGCCTTTAAAGGCTTCCTTGAAATTGCTTCACTTCGCGCGCGCCTACTGCGTTTCTATGCCTAATTATTCTAAGGTTTGCTCTGGCAACTTCGGAGATAGTTATTATGATAGGTATTTATGATAATAGTTAGTATCGGGGGCTTTTTTTTCTTTCAATAATAACGCAGTATTATAATTTTAAGATTCAAGTTTATAGCTGCGGTAGTTGATGTGATAGTAAAGAGGGAAAGAGAGAGGACGGACTGAGCGAGACCGCAATGGTTTCAACCCGATCTCGAAACATTCATAACGCAACTTTAAAGAAGCGCTTCTTTCTTCAATAGACAAGAATAACGGACGGGACGAAACTTTCGGACGTTTATTACTCTAGCAAGGTAGTGCACATTGATAACTATAAAAGCTCGTTATGCGGTTACTTACGTTGTGGAAGGTTCACTCCACGTATTCTGGCAATCTCATACGTAAGTATTCATTTTACCCAAGGGTCGTTACCTTTCCTATGGGTTTTATGACGTGCATTGCCACCACACGATTCTGCTTTGTCTTTTAAATCATGTTTGTTTTGTTTTTGTTGATTTGAGTTACAAATATGTAAAATTGTATTCTTAATTCTTATAATTTAAGCTCATAAATATCGCTCAATGTTTCCTAAAGAGAAAGACTCTAATAAAATATCGCTCAATGTTTCCTAAAGAGTCTTTCTCTTAAATTATAAGAATTAAGAATATTTTATTTGTAACTCAATCAACAAAAACATTCAGTTAATCTCACACCCACAACAATAATAATGCTTTTATAGTATAAAAAGCCTCCACCAAAACATGCAAGTCCGAGGTGCGGCGACTCATAAACAATACTTGTGTCATTAACATGCGCCGTCAAAATGTATTGTTTTAAATAACCATTGTTCCGAGCAACATTCACATCGAAACACGATTCAGTTTAAAAATTAAGCAATTTATGGTGTAATATTCGATCATTATTTAACACTAGCAGCGCCTCGCGGTTTCATCCGCGTAGTTCCCGTTCCCGTGGGAATTCCGGGATAAAAAGTAGCCTATGTCCTATTCCAGACTATAATCTATCTCTGTGCCAAATTTCATTCAGATCCGTTCAGCGGTTCTGGCGTGATAAAGGAACAAACATCCATCCATCTATCTATCCATCCATCCATCTAAACTTTCACGTTTATAATATTAGTGATAGTGATGAGATAGTGAGACTACATTTAACAAGCTTCTGCTCACGGCTTCACACACGTTTTTTCCTGGATAAAAAGTAGCCTCAGTTATTCGGTCTTATAATAAATCTCTGCAAAGTTTTCGGCTCGATCGGTTCCTGAACAGATCCAATTCGAGAATCGAAGAAAGGGAGAGATCGAGAATTATTTTCCAACTAATGCCGACTGCGGGGCTAAATCAAGTCAAGCACCGGGAAAGTAGGAGAGAGCTCAGGAGTGTATAACGGGAGCTTCGCCCTCGCTGACCTCACGTAGAGCTGCATTATCTACGATCGGCCCCGTTGTACAGCCCCCCCCCCTAACGGCTCGAGGCGCGTTTATAATCTTCATTGAACATTACAAGAATAGCTAAATACTATTTTCTAATAGTTCGATTGTTTTGAAAAAACTAAAACCCGAATTCGTATCCGTTAATTTAAGACTGTTTTGAGGTTTTGCGGGATAAATGTCAACCCCTTGGGCATAACATTTTTGTGGGACCACCTCGGGATCATTCTATATATAGTTACGAAAGTCGGTCCATAATTGACAGACAAATCGATGAACATAAAACAAATACTTATACATACAGCTGAACCTCCTCCTGAAGTCGGTGAGAATAATACACGAGACCGAACGCGCTCCCTACGTCAAATCATACCTATTTTCTAGTCTACGGCACAAAATCCTAAATCGTAACTTTTGCTGCGGAGTGTTGAGGATGCAGTGTCGGTGAAGGATAGACTCTCGACCTGTAAGTATTGCAGAGTCACGCCGGCGGCGCCTCACTAAGCTGGCAGGCTGCGAGCTGTGCTCGAGTCGAGCCGGGTGAATGCACCGATCGCAACGGGCTATGGGTAGGGTAGGGAAATATAAAGTTGCATAGGAAAGCATTTCACGAATGGCTGAATAATGTTATCTTTTGAAAATGAAATGGCTACAAAAAATAGGACCAACAGCACTCACCCTGAAGAAGTCCCTCGTTTAGGGATGAAATCTTGGTGTTCTCCCAACACAATAAGGTTCGTAGTTAACCCGTTTACATCCGTAATAAATTTACATTTTATTAAAAACTATCGTAGTTTGACACTACGATAGTTTTTAAAGTAAAATACAAAAAATAAGTTAAATAAAAAAGTAAATTATTTCTATTAAGGTTCTTGGTACCAAGACAACACGTTATGTGGTTTATTTATATTTGCTTTGCAGAACGCTCCATATTCTATAAGGTTAGAATATTCTTTTGAAAAAACTAAACTGACTTCGAATCGCCTAATTTTATACTGTTTTTAAATTTTGCGGGACAAATACTAAACCCTCGGGAATAACAATGTGATGGGACCACCTCGGGATCATTATCAAAATCGGTCCATAATTGAGGGAGAAATCGACGCGACGGACATACCTTACCTACTGTTACTGCTACGTTTTATCCAAAGTGAAATGGTCCAGCCAGACTGTTATCCTATCGCTTCCTCGTGGAGCCAGCTTCCTCGTCACGACCGGGCTTCCTCGACAGATACTCACGAGCACGGAATTTATTGAGCACTGACATCGCAAACATCACTTGGAAAGCAATTAAGGTTCGACTTGATCTCGCGGTAAACCTGATTACCTAGTGTTTCTATAAAAGACGTCTTTGTAGAAATTATATAACATACAACCTATTTAGAAGAGGATAGAAAGATAATACTTTATTGTACCACAGAAACACAGAAAACAGTACAGAAACAAATGCTACGAGTAGACGAAGTTCGAAGGCGCTCTTATCGCTATGAGCGATCTCTTTCCTGGCAACCTTGGGTTGGACTGGACACGTAAGAACAACAGAGTCGGTGGCATTCGAAAAAATAAAAGAAAACAATAATACATACACGACATGCTATAACAACTAACAACCTACTACATAGGTACTCTACAAATATTATAATAAACTTAAATAAACATAAAAATAAGGTGTCTGGCATGTCTGATGTCCAGGGGGTCTGTGGGAGCACTCCACAGACTGGTATCTTATACAGTGACAGACTCATTTCATAAAAAGAAAATGAATTTAGTAGGACTTAGCTTAGCTGTGTCTTACACGTGCTACAGTAGGAGCTAGCGGTGCAATGTGTTCTGTTCTGTGTAACGAATTAAATAAACACCACTACTGTTACATACGAACCTACCCACCACGGTACATTTAGACATGTCATTGAAGATATTATACTAGAAATTGTATTAAAATAAAGTATAAGAGGACAATGAAGTAAAAAAACATGTGAGAATACGAACCTAGTTAGAAATTTAGATTTCAAGAAACCTCTTAGGTTTTTGGAAATAGTTATTTAAAGTTTTCTCTAAAGTTTAGAGTTATAGTAGTAAATAGGTAAGTTTAAAGTCTAGTTTAGAGTTTGGTGTCGGTTTAATTAATCTACTTTCTGAAAGTTTACTGGAACTATACATTTTCTTTTACTTAATTAATTTCGCGTGACTAATTATATATTTGCATTTTTAACATGAAACGAATGCGAACGAGTCGAATTATGAATATTAGGATCATAAAATTGTCATGTTTATCGAGCGTAGGAAAATAATTAGAGCAATAAAGAATATCGCCGCATATTTATTTACTACACAAATATTCTGTACCTACCTAACTATATCTAAATTCAATTAAACATCTTCCAGAGAGACGCCCCGCGCCGCCGCCGCCGCTAGCAGTGGCGGCCAGTAGGCAGGTAGACTACGCTTAATTGCATACAATTATTATTATAATACTAAATTGCGTAGCATATATTTTAATTGTACTATACTATGTAAGTACCTACCACCAGCGCCAGGCCGCGTCTGTCTGGAAGAGGCAAACTTGCGCTCAGGGAACAAAATCGTTTATAATGAAAACGTTACATTATATAAAAACTAAGCATGTTTTTATAACATCTGCCAGAAATTTGTCTATTTTATGTCAAAATAGGTACATAGGTGATAAGTATGACAGCTCACTTTCTATTAAACAATCCTTCCCATTTCCTATTGTAAAGTAAAGCTAAAAGATTCGACCATAGTGTTAGCAGCTCTACCAGAGCTACCAGCAGAGCTACCAGACCCCCCGCATCGCAATGTCCAGAATCCGCACAAAAAGACTGTCGGGCGCGTGCTTTCTAGTTTCTATCACGGATGCCTGCGCGCGCGCCGGCTGTCGTGCGGCGCCGTACTCGCCAATTAAGCTGCGAGATCTGAAGTAGTTGTTTGATGCTCTGAAGGAATTCTCGTGCATGCGGAGACGTACTAAATGTTGCAATAATACATTTCTTTATAACACAACTTATCGGCTTGACCAGAACATAACTACCTACCTAACTGTACTGCAAAACACTTCGAATGTAACCTCAACTAAATCACAGTATACATATGGACAGTATGGAAACTAAGCCTAGTTGACGAAATAAATACCTACGCTCCATTATAGCAATAAGGTTGTAACTTTTCTTGTTTTTGATAAATGTATATTTTTTAATTAAAACGGTTTTTTTTCTGCAGTGATCAATCAATGGAGTTGAAATAACTAGCTTGCAAATGTGGTCTGGTATAATGAATTTTGAATTCTTGCGCAGCGCAAGCAAGAAATTAAATCTTCGGTTTTGACATTATATTGAATTTTAATTATAGGACTATTTAATTATGATTGACATGCATGATTTACCTGACCTTGAAATGTAAGCTCTCGCAAACTGAAGCAACGGCACGCTCAAACTTGCGAGGGTTTATTCAAATTCGTTGACACATCACATTATCACGTACGCGACAGCTCGAGTTCACAACTTAACTTCAATCAAGGTGAACAGCTTCTGCTCTCTGACCTGCAAACAAACATTAGATGCGATACTTATTGGATTCTCTCCATCTCTACCTGGCAAACCAAACGTGAACTCATCACAGCTAAGTCAGTGATTGATATGGTGGGTTAGTTAGGTACCTCTACACTGAGGTACGGTGTATTCGCCGTGTAGTTTTCTTTATTGCTTCGTTTGTTGTCTTGCGAAGCGCGCGTGCGCTCCTGGTGGCGAGGCTTTGGCGTCAGCATCGTGTACCGAGACATGCGCCGTGGAAACCTATAACATTCATCAAAGATTAGCTCAAAGGCTTAGCACCAAGAGCAATACTGAAGCCGAATTTAGCAGGCCCAGAACAATGTTGGTCAATCCTGGTTCATTTTTGTACTGGCTTCCGGTTCTTTTAGCGTACCTTCCTATACAATAGAAAACAATACACACAAATTGAGTATTTTAACAAAGATATAGGCGAATTCCAGATTATGAAATCTGACATAATAACAATAAATTCATCTTTTCCTCAAGGAAGTGAACTCGGATGTCATATATTTTATGTCTTTAATAACAATCTAACTAAAGCTATAAATATTAAATGTGTCCTCTTTGCAGATGAAGTTTCCCTGTTATTCAAAAGTAATTAAATATAAATAAATTGCTGCGCCCTTACAGGCTACATGTATCTACCTCTAAGCTAATTACACCTAAGATGAATTATACAATGTATGTATGTATGCATGTGTATGCAATAAATGAATATAAGATGTAATCTTATTTATTGTGAATTAAAACACAATTGAGTTTCTCTGTAATTAAAGGTTTTATTATGTTAGTTTCACATCATGTTTACATAGTAAAAGCGTTAAGCAAACAAAATTTACCTGTAATTAAAGAAACGACATTTAATGCTATTATTCACAATATCAATTCCAAAATCACAAATAACAGATTTTCCCTCGTAATGCTAGGGCATGGCAGCTAGATTCAAGAGGCTTCGTTTGACCACAGATTACCAAGTAATTAGTATCGGTCTTTGTCAATGTCACCACCTGACTTTGACAGTATAATATGATGAAGCCTTCATGTGCGGGAACATTTAAATTAAAGAAAAGTATATTTTCTTTACATCTCCCCTCCCAGAGAAGATCATACTGCATCCTCTTCATAGCTACTCAAAGCCGGAGGCTGGAGTTAGTTTCGAGATGTGGAAAAAGTTTGATTCTGTTTTCTTATGGTCCGTGTTTATCTTATAAATTGAGTCTGATATTTTTTCTATGATTTTGTAGGGTCCGATTCTCAGTTCGTCGAGCTTTTTCCTATTTAGTTTGTTTCCATTGTCTACAAAAACAGTATCACCAACTTTGAAAACTGCATGTATTCTATTTTTATCGTAAATCGTTTTATTGTAATTATGTGATATGATGGTATTTTCCAGAGCTCTTTTCCTGTCTTGGATCAAATCATACTCCGTTTTCTTGATTTTCAGCTCATTTGGCAATATAGTAACATCGGTGCCGTTTAGTAGATACTTTGGAGCAAATCCAGTGATAGTGTGCTCTGTTTCATTGTAGGTTTTTACACAATTTTGTGCTATAGTGGTCCATGCTACTTTTGTGTTGTTTTCGTTAATCTTGCATCGGATTTTATTGACCAATGTTTGATTTAATCTTTCGTTTAAGCCGTTTGAGAAAGGAGAATCCACTGCAGTAAAAACTATAGGAATATTCTTTTCATCCAAAAAACTTTTAAATTCTCTAGAATTAATACCTGGGTATTGGTCTGAGAGAATCATGCCAATTTCATAATTTTCTGTGCAGCTTTTTACAAGTTTGATGAAATCACTTGCATTTTGAGTACTTGAAGTTAAAATAACTGCATACCTTGTAAAATGGTCTGACAGCAGATGCATGTACCTTTTTGTTGACCTTGAACCACCAAAGCCTCCAATGGTATCAATAGAACATATCTCAAAAGGTTTTGTGGCGGGGCCCAAGTGAGACATTAATCCATATTTCTTTTTTCCTCTTGATTTGTTCTTTATGCATATTAAACAATTTTCACAAATTATTTTTATGTTTTTTGTCAAGTTTTCCGCAGTATACAATGAGCTAATCATTCTCTGCATTTGTTTGTTTCCTATATGACCTAGGTGTGTATGTACCTTTTTCATGAATTCTATACTGAATTTCTCTGATAGAATAATTTTTTCTTTTTTATTGACTTTCTTATAATGAACATTGTTTTTTACTATTAACTTTTCTTTTCTTTGCTGTATCTCTTCATTATTTATTTGATCTTTTAAAATCTCTTCTAATTTTATCATGTTGACTGTTTTTAATTGTTCATCCTGGTTTTCATTTGCTTCTAGGACCGGGTTTCTGCTTAAGCAATCCGCTTCAATGTTGTATTTTCCTGGAGAATATTTAATTTGAAAATCATATTGTGATAGGTAGTATGTTAGTTCTCCTAATTCCTCGTCCGTTCTTGACTTTATATTCATATTCTCCAATGGTTTGTGATCTGAGAAAACAGTAAACTTCCTACCTATCAGCAGGTGCTGCCAATACTTGACACATTCTTTAATCGCTAGGCATTCCAGGTATATAGCTTTCTTCCGTTTTTGAACTTCATTCAATTTCTTTGAGAAGTATGCTACTGGTTTTTCTTCTTTGTTTTCTTGTGTCTGTTTTAAGACTGCTCCTACTCCCAGTATACTGGCATCTGTGTATATGTGAATAGGCAAGTTAGGATCAAAAATGGTTAAGATTGGTTGTGAACATAATATTTTTTTCATTTCATCAAATGATTCTTGGCATTCCTTAGTCCAGTTAAAGATTTGTCCTTTTCTCAAAAGATTATGCAATGGGTTCAATTTTATTGCTATTTTTGGTACATACTTATGATAAAAGTTTATTTTCCCTAAAAATTGTCGTACATTTTTCTGCGTTCTTGGAGTAGGGAAGTTTTTTATTGATATTAGGTTGTCTTTTAGAGGTCTAACTGCATTATTCTGTATTATGTGACCCAGGTATTTAACTGAGTCAGCTGCAAACATGCATTTAGTAAATTTTAGTCTTAGTCCTTCGCTCTTGATTGCTTGGAATAGCTGTTTTAGATGTCTGACATGGTCTTCAAATGATTTTGAGAATAATAAAATGTCATCAATGTAACTAACTGTGAACTCTCCGAGTTTGTGTTTTCGTATTATGTTACACATTATTCTCTGAAATATAGCTGGCGATGTCTTCAAGCCGAATGGTAAACATTTCCATTGATAGTGAGCTTCTTGTGTCACAAATGCAGTTTTGTGTCTATCTGTGATACGCAAGGGTATTGACCAAAATGCTGAATTCAGATCGAGAGTTGAGAAAAATTTGCAATCTCTTGTTTTTACTATTAGGTCCTCAATAAGTGGGAATGGCTGTGACTGAGGGACAACAATTTTATTGAGGTCTCTAAAGTCTATGCACAATCTTGATTTTCGATTTTCATCTCTTTTATAAGCCAACGTAACTGGAGCAGCAAATGGACTATATGATTCCTCTATTAATTTTGTTTCTAATAATTTTGCAATCTGCTTTTCTATCTCCTTTTTATCGTCAAATGTGCAACGATAAGGCCTCTTACTGCAATATTTTTCTACTAACAGATCAATGTGTGCTTCATAATCCGTTACTGTTCCAACATCATATTTGTCCTTTGCAAATACAGATTTATTTTTCAATATTAGATCATTAATGACTGCCTGTTTTTGACAGTCTAGATGATTAATTGAAATTTTGAAGTTTTCTTCACTGAAATTCTCATTGAAGTTTATTAAGTTATCAGATTTTATTTCCTTAGAAATGTCAGATTCTGATTTATTTGTTTCCTTAGAAACTAATTCACTTCTTTGTTTAGGTATACTTTGATTGATTTCTAAGTTTTCATTTTGAATCAAGTGAAACATTTTTATACAATCTAGTCCAATTAAGAAGTCATAATCGAAGTTTTCTTGCTCTATTACAAAAACATTAATTTTTTTCTCCATGTTTAATATTGTTACATCAAGTGTTATCATTCCAGTAGCTTTTTTAACGCCATTAATTGTTTTTAAGTTAGTATTGCTGGAATAACTCAATTCCTTATTGTTTATCTTCAATAGCCTTGAATTTATCAATGACACGTTAGAGCCCGAGTCATAGATTCCAAATACTTCAACTTTTTTATTTAAAAGTAACTTTACTTTAATCAATGGCGGCACTATTAGTTTTTTTGGTCTTCACATTCCAGTTCACATTCCAATTCTGAATTGTTGATTAGCTTTATTTGTTTTCTCTCTCTTTGTTTTTCATTATTTGTGTTTGTATTGAACCAACAGGAATCTTCAGAATGATAGCGCACACCTTTTTTTAACTTTTCACAAATGCTACATTTTTCCTTCATCGGCTTGGTCTCATCTTTTTTTTTAATAAGCTTCCTTTTTGTAGCTAAATGTTCTAACTTGCCAAGTTCGTTAAATAAGTCTTTTGTGTGAACCACTTCCTCTTTGTTGATTCTATCTGTTATAAAATCTGGTAAGCCTGCAGCAATTATATCAATAAGAGTCCCTCGATCAATTGTTTTCCTCATTTCCAATAAGAGTTTTTCTTTTCTAATGGCATATTCTAATAAAGATCCTGACTGATACTTAAAAGATAAGGCATACCTGCTAGTAGTCCAACCTTTATGAGCATAGGTTTGCAAAAAGTCAGACTTCCATTCTGACCACTCTGATTGCATACTAAGTTTGATCATCATGGAAGAATACCAATCAGTACATGATTTTCCAAGAAATAATCTGAAGATTTCAATTTTTTCCTCATCTTTTACTAAATTAAATCTTGCACACTCTTTTTCAAATACTTCCATCCAGTGATATGCACTTGCATTTATTCCATCAAATTTTTCAATCACAAACCGGTCTGTCAACTTTTTTATACTTTGGTTTCCGTTGTTTTGAACTGCAATCAATTTTTCCAAAATTTTCACAATGGAACTTTCTGAGTCATATTTATTGACAATAGCCAATTGATCCAGGGTAGTTTCCTCAAGGAATTGATCCTGAAAAATCAAGTTATCATCCTCATCATAGTATGTTTGTAACATGTCCTCGGTGAGTTTTATCCAGATATTTCTAGTTTGATGTCTCTTTTTTAATGTACTTTTTAGTGTAGTAAAAGCTTTTGAGGCTAGGACATGTTTGTGAAATGACACTGCTTGATATTCCTCGGGAATCAGGAAAACTTTGTCTTCTTGTGTTGTAATTGAGGTTATGGCAATAAAGTTTGACTTTCCGTCGACTGTTGATTTTGCTTGAAAGGTAAATTTCAACTTTTCCTTCTTGCTGTCCATTTTTAGACAATAAATGTCGTTTTATAAGATGTAATCTTATTTATTGTGAATTAAAACACAATTGAGTTTCTCTGTAATTAAAGGTTTTATTATGTTAGTTTCACATCATGTTTACATAGTAAAAGCGTTAAGCAAACAAAATTTACCTGTAATTAAAGAAACGACATTTAATGCTATTATTCACAATATCAATTCCAAAATCACAAATAACAGATTTTCCCTCGTAATGCTAGGGCATGGCAGCTAGATTCAAGAGGCTTCGTTTGACCACAGATTACCAAGTAATTAGTATCGGTCTTTGTCAATGTCACCACCTGACTTTGACAGTATAATATGATGAAGCCTTCATGTGCGGGAACCTTAGAGTATACCTAGAGACGGCATACCTACGAAAAAAACGTGTATACCTAAACTTACCTAGAAACTTAAATGGCTCCTTTCCGTAGTGCTGCCCTTTTGTACCTCGATATTTTTATCGAAACAAGTATTTTTGTGACGATATTTTAGCAGTTTCGTAGTGATTTTATTGTTTTCACCACGATTATGAAACAGAATTCTATAATCATATAGTCTTATAATGCTTAAATTAGAGATACAAAGTATGTGAATGCACGTACCCAACTATGGCTCGACCGCGCTCATGAGACGCAACCACTGAGAAGTTAAGAAAATGAGCTATTATAACAATGGTAATTTTTTCATGTATATTCCGAGTCAAGACTCATGCGTTTAGACACGTGCCAGACCTCCTTAGAATTAAAGATCAAAGTTCACCAAACCAGTTTATTGAACAGTCTGCAGTTAGCTCATTTGTTTCAATTGTAGGTAAATACTAGTTCTAATTTGTTTATACTATTTGATTCAAATTTTCTTTGTTAATAAACGTTGTGTTCATTTAAGAAAAAAGGGTACCTACTGAAATGAAACAACAAGCTACTTAATTGCAAAATATATTGTTTGTATGCAACAGTGATTTGTGAGATAGTATATTTATATTTGTATAACAATATGGGTATAACAATGTGTAATCTGTATCTTTAGCGTAGACGCTATCTATGCTTATATTATAAATGCGAAAGTGTATTTGTTTGTCATTCAGTCACGGCTTAACTAAGAAACTGGAACCTAACTAAGAAAGGATGGAGAGTAACATAGGCTACTTTTTGTCTTAGTAAAATAACAAACTCCCATGGTAGAGTTACAGGAATATCCCCCTAGATATTATATGAAATACGAATTTAACGGGGATGAAACCGCGGGGAACAGCTAGTATTATTTATTATTATAATATAAATCACAAAAAGATAGACACCACATTTTATAAGCAATTCAACAAGTCTCATTCATTTATTATATTATATCACAAATTTAACACAGACTCCTACATTTTTAATTAAACAAGCAATGTAATCCGTCTTATTCATTTACAGTATAAATCAAAAATTTAACACAGACGCCACCTGTAATTTCGATTGTAGAAGCAATGCAACAGTCTCATTCATTTACACATTTGCAATATACCTACCTAATTAAAAAATTCAACTAATACTACACCTAAATTTTCAATTTTACAAGTACCTTATGTAATCAGTCTCATTCATTTACAGTATAAATCTCAAATTTACATTATTTCTATTAAAGTACTGGATCGCGCTGGCACTAGTGGCTGAAACAAACATGAAGAATAAATTTATAATGCAACATTATTTGTCACCCTACAATTATAGACTCTAGAAAGGTACTGGGAAGTTCAACTTTGAAAAAAAATCTAAAATCTTAAAGAAATTCTAAAAAAAAAGGTGGGCGAAGGTCTGCCTGCGTTGCAGGCAGACCTTCTCCCACCGTGCCACATCGTTTGCGAAATAACTTTATTTTGCATGGAAATAATTTGCTAAGGGAGGATTTATGGAAATGTACATTTTAGAGGGGATTTGAAGTATGGTAGGCTTTAATATTACTTTGGGTCAGATTTATTTACTTAAAACTTAATATTCATTAATATCAAAATTTAAGCCCTTTGGAAAAATAAAGGTAGTCAAGTTTGTTAATGCATATATGCATTACTTTGCAATAGAAGTTTGTGGGAGTAAGGTCAAGTAAAATACTTACTAAAAAGATTCGTGACGGTACGGCATCCTCTCGCAGTCTTGTTATTTAAAGTTCGATTGAAGCAAGTTTCTTCAAAATGAAGAGAACGAACGAAAATATCTTTCGTACCAAACTTCAAATTTTCTACTCCAATTGAGTCCAGCCACTTTTTCTTTTACCGTAATTTTCGGGTAACCTAGAACGTAAAAAACCAGTTGAAAATTAATACACTACAATTTACACTTGAAAACATCGATACCTATGAAAAATGCCTTGAAGGACAACACTATCGCCAAACAAACAGTTTCATGTTTTCTTTAATTACACTTAAAACTTACAAAAATAAGCTACATTCGGTATGAATTTTATGTAAACTATTCCTATGAAAGCCAACACATAAGGTATTTATTGTATTACTTGGTAATTTAGCAAAATAAGAATACGTACCGGTGTAATGTTATGTTTGGACGATTTTCACTTGTTTTTAAGCCGCAACCTACCAAACTGCTGTTTGGCATCTTCCTATTAGCTTTCTCTCGCTTACTATATAAGTATTCACATGAAAAAGTCCCGAACTCAAATAATTTTAGCATTTTTACTGTAAATGCAACTCTCGTTGACAGTTTACATACCTGAAAGTAAAATGGCGAACCGGCCTCAATCATGCTTTGCTATGACGTCACGTTTCAATGTTGCCAAAAATAGGTTTCGCACATTATATTGATGTCTCTTTTTACATTGGTTATTGTAGGTAAGATAAAACGAGATAGCTATAAGTTTATGAGTACAATATCGATTTAGATCATATTTGTATAACCGAAAGTTCCTATAGAACAATACGCCGTCTCTATATACCTATACTCTAAGGCGGGAACATTTAAATTAAAGAAAAGTATATTTTCTTTACATGAATATGAATAGCGAAGTCATAGCTCAACTATCAGACTGTTCGGTTGACTTTGGCAGAGGAAACTCATTCACAAAATTACCTCGTCACTTCGAAACCATATTCAATGATTCTTTCATACAAATCTACGGATTCGGCCTCGCCCCATGTTTGTACTACTGCATCAGCGAAGCCGTCCACTGCCACATAGTGGTCAGCTCTGATGGCCAGCACTCCTCCGACCAGCCGCGAGTAGGGCAGCACATATCTGAACTTGTCAATGCTGGCGCTCAAGTGCCTCGGTTCCTGAGTGCACACGTACAGGTTGGCAGCGTCCAGAGGTAGTAAGTCCACGTCATGGAGGATCAGGCAGGGGTACTTGTCAGCGATAGCTTGCTTCGCTCCTATGTCGTAAAGGATGCCTTTTTTCAAAGGTCTCTCGCCACGATGCTCAATGAGGTATATTCTGGGGATTTAAAAAAAAACATGAAATATAAAAATACCTACTCAGATGGTAGGTGTAGTAGGGCGAATAGGCGTCAGGGGGGCTACTGGTTGTGGGTGTTCACTACTTATACTAGGTACTTACTGGTTGTGGTCTGCAACTGTTTGATTAAAGTTGAGTTGTGTTGTGTTGAAATTGCAACTGTAACTGTACACTGTTTAAAACAAATAAATATCTTACTTGTAATGAATATTCTGTGCCCTTAAAAAGTCATGCATATAAGGCAAAAAAACATCCAACTGTTTCTCTCCGCTTCTTAACGCAACAATAATAGCAACACTGAACGCTGCCGTGCATGCCGGAGTAAAACTTCCGTTCTGGATGTTAAGCGGGGAGAAACCCGTGCTCCGCGTTAGTACAGTCCAAGAGTCAACACTTTGCTGATTGCCTAGTATGTCCCCATAGTCACAGTCCGTGTGGCTCTTCCTTAAATATGGAACGGTCGATCGGTACAGCTCGTTATGTACTGTGTTTTCTGGTACGTGATCGTAGTTGTACTGCCCGTGGTAGACAAGGAACTGAATGACTGCTGCAATGCCCAGTAGCTTGGAGGACACTCTTGCAACAAACTGCTGCACGCGCCTGAAACATACAGGCGTACATGTACTGACAAAATGTCCTTAGTTTCCTTTAGCTCAGTGTCATCTCGTTAGGGACTCCACCTACCTACTACATGGTTGGCTAGCTTTACCAAACTATGTATTTATGTAGGTACTTTGCACATCTATCAAGACAGTTCTGTTACTTTCTCCAAGTTTACCTGGACGGAAGCATGATACACGTTTATTTACACATTCTGTGATTCTTTGCAATATGTATCTGGTTAGACACAATTCTGCAGTGTCAAGTAATGGAAAATAATTGTAAATTTTCAGAGATCAAATTATGCAGATTGTTTGATTTGTTATTGTATACATCACAACCTTTGACAACGACACCACAATCAAAAAAGAGATCCCCTTAGACTTTAGGTCAATGCGACACCATAATTTAAAACACTATCGACAATCTATGTTTTGCACAGACCTTTATATGTCTGTGGTTTTTATGTAGACCTTAAAAAATCAAAACTAATAGAAGTGCTTTAGTTATTGCTCTGAGAATAGAAGTTAAGAATTATACCTATAGATACCATAGGGAATTTTCTACTGACGTGTCCTTTGTTTTGAGACATAATAATAATATTTCAGATACTTACTTCTATGATCTGAGATAGCGACGTTGTACCACGATGATGACGACGTCGTACCAACCTATATATATTTTATCAAATTCAATAGGTAGGTAAGCACATAGGAATACACACATAGGAGCACATATAACTAGGCTAGGAATAAAAATGTAGTTTTTATCTGTATTTGTTTTTATCACCCACTGACTTATTTAGATCGTGGATAGGGAGAAAGTTAGGAAGGTATGAAGATGTATATGATCGGAATTTTGTCAAAAAGTATAGGTCAACCCTATACAGGTTCCGCAGCGTGAGCCAAGGGGACTGCGCAGGTAGGTGGCCGCGCCCACCTACCTGCGCAGTCCCCTTGGCTCGGCTTGGCTGGCTGGGCTTTGATCGAGCCGCCTCGCTAACAGCGAGCAGAGCGTTAGGTAGGAACATTATTTCTATTTGTTTATGGCTGAAAGTTGATTGGTGAAAACGAAAGTAACGACAGTGATAACGATAGTAACGAAAGTGTGGTATTGCTCTGGTTTTATCAGGAAGAAGTAATACTTAGTACTTCGTCAAAGCTATTCAAAGTTCAGTTTAAAAAGTACCTTCTTGCCCTCAGGAGTGGACGTGACCGCCAACCAGGACGAGATATCCTCGCACGAGACGTTCCAGCTGGAGTTCGACTGGGCCACGCGCCGCTGGTACATCCGCACTATGCAGGACCGCTACTGGACGCTGGAGACCGGCGGCGGCATCCAGGCCAGCGGAGACAACAAGTATGTCCGTCCAGCCGACGACCCGTGGGACATGTAGTACTTACCCTATCCATTAAATACTACCTTTTTCACCTTGCAGATTTATCCTTACAAATAAATAATCTATTGCAGGTCATCGAACGCGCTTTTTGAGCTGGAGTGGCAAGGCGACGGCGCCGTGGCCTTCCGCGCCAACAACGGCAAGTATCTGATGACGAAGCGCTCCGGGCACCTCTACGCCAACGCCGACGGGGTAGACGACAACTGCAAATACTACTTCTACCTCATCAACAGGTACTCATTCCTACTCTTTTTAATCTGTCTAATGTAATGAGGTCTTGTTGTAGAATTTCGGTGTAAGTGCGCGTCCAGTGTCCAGTGCAGTGGTCACTGGACGCTGTGCGAGTGCGCATCGCACAAGTGAAATCCTAAGCAAATAAGTATTCGACAAGTTTGACCTACTTGTTGGACAGAGCCTTAGCTTTAGGCCGGCAATACACGTTCACTTTTCTTTTCGTCGGAGGCGTGATCAGACAAGAATTCGTATTCACTCGATACATGTCTGACAGGGGCATCTCTTTTTTCATTGCGTCTGACTGCTTCTAACCTCAGTCGTTCTCGAGCTTGCGAATGAGCCGGTTGCTTGCGAATGAGACTTGACCATGAACCTATATCTAACCTGACTGCGTAGAGGGTATCATAAACTTAGGTTTATGATACCCTCTTACCCTCTTGGGTTAAATTTAGGTTTATAATGAATTAATTATTATTTTTTAAATGGTGATTGTGACTCTCCTTTTCAATATAGTTATTAAGTTATGTACACTATCGCATTAGGGGTGCCTGTAAGGATCGGTGTACAATATTTTAAATAAATAAATAAATAAAATGGAGCCGAGTGAGAGGCCCCAACAATAGTAGGTGTGTATTCAGGGTCTATATCGTGTAATATGTATATCAGTTATCTAGTACCCATAACACAAGCTCTGCTTAGCTTGGGGTTAGATAATGCTGTATGAATTGTCCAGCATTATTATTTATTTATTACTTATATATAGGTACTCTCATAGTGCGCGAAAGATTTGAAAACATGTGTTTATCATTCTTACAGTATTCTTGCTGCGTAAATTTATACAGCTTCTACAAAAGTACGTTATCAGAAGTAGTAAGTAAATACGTACGTTTATCAGAATTTTTGTTCAAAAGCCATGTGACATCGTATTGTTTAATTTCATGGAACCACACTGTTTCAAAATATCAAGTGAATGGCTCACCTGTGGAATGTAAAGCCGCAACCGCGACACAAGTCCTTTTTGCAAACGTTTACGCAGCAGAAACAAACCATTTTGGTAAACAATATCGAATACTAAAGGTGAAACACAAAAAGCGCACCGGCCGCCGTTTTCAATTTCCATGGCCAAGGCTAGACAAGGACAAACTTCTTCTTTCAAGCCCTCCCACTCGATTCGTTTTCCTACTCGGAGATGTCACAAAGAAAAATAAGTCTTAGGTGTATGGAATTACAGGTTACGTTTCGATGAATGAAATATGTTGCAATCCTGTTTACGGAGTAGATAGATTCATGGAGTCAACTGGCGAACAGTGTTGCCAGATCAAATCTGACAAAATGAGTAGAAGGTGAGTAATAAATCAGTAGGTTGCAAAAAAAACAGTAGATTACGTTAAACCTACGACGGTTTTCGTTCTACAAAGAGATGAGCAAGAATAGACGAAATCGAAATAACACCCAAGTGAAATCGAAATTGATCTTTCTCTCAGAGAAAGCCAAAACAGATTTCTCGAATTTTAAGAAATAAATCAGTAGACTTCAAAAATTAAGATCTATTGCTAAATCAGTAGATCTGGCAACACTGCGTGGCAAATCAAACAAAAAATCGGACGTGTATTGTGTCTCTGCGGGTTAAATTGTCTAAGGTCTCTATAGAGAAGTATGCAAACTGCACCCTCTGACAACCAGATTGGCGCGACGACAGTCAAAACTGTAACGACAAAATGTCTTGCCACCTCGGACCAATAATCACACTGCCACTGATAATGTGTGATAATTGGTCCGAGCTTGCCACACTCAGAAATGTACGGCACGAACACTTGCCGTCGGATCATACTATCCTATGGACGATATCATCCGACAATCAGATTAAAAAACGTCAAGTGCGAGTCTTTAAGACACTGTAGTATAACATAGAATACTGAAGCCCACGCCGCGCCGCGGCCTCGCCCGCGTTATCCGGTTACCCTATGTCTACAATACAATACAATACAAAACACTTTTCACTTCTCTTGCTCGAAAAGTGTATCATAATAGTGTAGCTTAGCAGGCCTAAAACTCGAGTTTAATCCCTCGGGCTAAAAAGTAATTTTTCTTTTTAATTTTTGTCTAAAATCATCAGCCAGTACAAAGCATTCGTTCTCTTACATAAAAACTCGACTTCTTGGTGCTCCGTCAATCTTTTTTTGAAAATAGAACCTTCTTGGTGATGTTTTATGAAGCTTGATTCTTCCCTTCACGGTAGAATGCGAACTGTTTCGTTGCGGGTTTAATAGAGATTTAAAAAAAAAGATGGTATTGGCGCTAAATCTCTAGAATTTTCTTCATTACAAATCACAAACTTTTACGTTTAACTTCCTGACTTTTACTTCCAAATTGTGAACGTGAAAAATGTCATCAAGTGATAGTGAAGATGCTAATATGCAAATGGAAGAAAAGGGCAAAGAAATAATTATGAATCTGTTGCCGACAAAATCACGTGGAATATATTTAAAGAGTTACGAAAATTTTATGAAATGGAGAGATGAGAAACGTGTGGATTCTTTTACAGAAGGGGTTTTTCTCACTTATTTTGATGAATTATCGAAAAAATTCAAATCGTCGACTCTTTGGAGCACATATTCAATGTTAAGAATGACCCCTTACAAACGAGACACGACGTCGATATTAAAAAATATGTAAATTTAACGGCTTTACTGAAGAAATTGTCCACTGGATACAAGGCAAAAAAATCTAAAGTCTTGACGACACAAGAAATCGAAACATTTTTAAATAACGCTCCAAATAAACAATACTTGGCAACAAAGGTAACCTACTACTTATGTACTCAACTCAAACTAAATAAATAGATACCGTAAACTGGGGTAACAGTGTGACTGCGGTCAAACATTGTGACTACACCACTTTTTGACAATCAACATGACATAACATATAAACTAATTACTTTGAATGCATCCAAAAGTCCTTAAAAAAAAAACAAATGTCATCGACCATTTTGCACAAAAGTAATGTTATTTTGTCTATGGAAATTTTTGGTCTGTGGCAGTTTGAAGAAGAAGCGACTAAAATAAAAATTTTCGTTCTCGTGCAAACTTTCTCTTGGTGGTGAAAATCTAACGAGTGTTGCGAATTGCAGGTAAGTGTTTCATATGGTAAATTTTATGCTGAAAACGATGAGCTATAGTGTTTCTAGATAACGATGTTGGTGAAGACACTATTGACATCGATGGTGATTTTCGCTACATCACGGGGTAACTTTGTGGCTACTTGATTCAAAGTAAAAGTGTTGCCAGATGCACTGGAAAAGTCCTAAATGGTACGGATGAGACATGTCTCATATAAATAAATATAAAAAAGATTTCTACTAAATCAATAACGTCATTTAATTGTCAATATGAAAATGACTTTGTCCCAAAGTAACCCCTGGCTTTTTATAACTATAAATCAATGGCTGTAGTATGTAGTCACAAAGTTTTACATATGATCTTTTTTTTCTTTGCAGATGTTTTGTGAAGATGCCTCGAACGTACAGAAAAAAGATTGGTGGGCGAACGTACATCAATTATACTCCTATATATATTTTCTGATCAATACCATGATCAAAGGCAACAAATTTTGGAAGTGGCCGATGAAAAAGGACGAAATTTGGTACCAACGTGACATGATAAGGGAAAAAATTAATACACCCAAAAAAGTGACAAACAGAGGTCATTTTGACGTACCTGAAATCTGGCGTTATTTGTAACTAGTAATAAGTTGTTTTTGTATTAAAAACGTAACTTTAAACCCAATAAAATTATTTTGGTTATGTAAATTGTTAATTTTTTTTTCAAACTTCATTTAGTACATTTTTTTCTGGGGTAGCTGGCAACTTTTTGTTTTGAGGTGGGTAATTATGATTGTATACCATCAGTATAAGGGGTAAGAATATGCCAGAGTTACGTCTACAAAGATTTATCGAGCCTTTTTTGGTGTGGCACAAAGTAGCCCCATGCATTGGGATACTTAGTGACGGACTTTGGAAGGGTATAAATAGTAGAAGATAGATGATCTAGGTAAATAATTTTCTTTGAATGGATGGGCCAAATATTCAAGATACTATAGCTTTGTTTTATTTTGTTATAGGTTGAAAAACAAAAAACATATCTTCAAAAAACCTTAAAAAGTGGTACTAAGTAACCCCAGTTTACGGTACCTACCTACATACCTAAATTATGTACCTAGGTTATTACGATTAATAACACACTTCTTTTTTTGTTCAACAGGTTGCTTTAATTTATGGAATCAGCGGTGCATGCAGAGGAATAGAGCTTGCTAATATAACGCTAGAAGACGTAGAAACGGATACAAACCTACAAGCTGTGAGTCTGCCGAACACGAAAACAAACAAAGAGCGTAAATTTGTCATCAGTGGAGAATACCTTAATATAGTTAAAGCCTATCAGGAGTTACGTCCCACTAATGTTTCAACGAGAAGATTTTTTCTAAATTATCAAAATGGTAAATGCACAAGGCAAGTCATAGGCAAAAATAAATTTGGTAACATGCCTAAAGATATTGCCACTTATCTAAAATTACCAAATCCGGAACTCTACACGGGCCATTGTTTCCGCAGAACATCCGCGACTCTGTTGGCGGACTCGGGTGCGAATATAACGACATTAAAACGGCACGGTGGATGGAGGTCCGATCAAGTGGCTGAAGGTTATATAGAGGACTCTATACAAAACAAGTATCACGTCACGCAGCGGATTACGGAAGGAATCAATATTCTACCAAACATTACAGAACCCCAAGCATCTACATCGCGGGATTGGATGAATATGTCAACTCAGCTGAAGCCGCACTCAGATCTTAATAATGCACGAAACTCAAGCATGAGTCGAGTCTCTCCAACTTTTACTCCACAACAATCAACTCAAAATATTACACACACATCCCAATCACAGAGAACCGAAATAAAATTGCCCGGGAAAAACATATCACTAAACATTCAAAATTGCTCTAACTGCACATTTAATTTTTAATAAAATTTCTGAAAATTGTCTAATTTTGAATTGTTTTATTTTCTCGCAATCGAAGTGAAAAGTAGAGTGTTTTACTCGGGCCAAAACCACCCATTATAACTCGGTCTTGTCATCCTCCCTCGCTACGCTCGGGAGTATAACAACCTCGTATATAATGGGATGGTTTAGTCCCTTGTAAAACAATCTACTATTATTGTACACCAGAAAAAGAACATTACAAAAAGACATTACATATCACAAGTACAATGGGCGGCCTTATCGCTTAGAAGTTATGTCTAACCCAGGTCCTGGTCTTGAACTGTTTCCTATCCTTTCAATCACATCCATTTACCATACGATCACATCATATGGAACAGGTAGTCAAATAAAGTAAACGAGCATTCCGAAGTTTTACCTTTTTCGCATCTTTTTATATAATGCGTCGAGAGCTTCATTTCGCTGGGAGTCCTAATGATAACAAGTATGTGATGTTGTTTTCAGGCCTATCCTGGTGCTGAAGTGCGAGCAGGGCTTCGTGGGTCCGAAGGGCGTGCGGCTCGAGTGCAACAAGGCCAACTACGAGACCATACAGGTCGTGCGCGGGCCGAAGGGAGCCGTCTATTTCAAAGGTAACTTCGTACCTACCTACATACCTTCAGGGTTCGAGACGATGCACAATTCACAATTTTTTTCTTTACTTTAAAGTCCAGCTCAATTCACAAATTTTTATTATTTCAAAACAAAATACGCACGCTCAACCGCTCGAAACAAAACAAACGAGGGCCTACCTTACCGAACCTATCTATCTATTTAAAACTAGCTTGCGCCTACTAATGTTGTCTGGCAACGTCACGAAATATACCTATAATATGTATTTGCAAAGCGCACGGCGAGCGCGACTCCCAAGGAAGCCGGTATTTATCGGCTTATGGCTTCAACGAGCTTCATTCAACATAATTTTAGTTAATCCGTGGCATACGGCTGGTTATGGTTGTACGGGACAGAAACTATTTCTTTCTCAGCTTTTTGCTTGAGAAGAACTCGTTAAGGAACGTGCCTTGATAGGGTGACATTATCTATTTTTAATAAAATCGGCACAATTCACATGTTAAGATGTTTCACAATAAAATCTTAGAAGTTTCAGAATGAATTATTGTACATAAAACTTCACGAAAGTAATCTATCATGGGATATTTATAATGATGAAGTTCTGAACTTTCCAATATTTCGGCACCGTTTCATACGCCATGAGCCTTATTGATTGATGACAAAACAAAAAAAAAAAAAAAACGTTATTGAAGCTTTTATATGTATACCTACGTTGTAATAAAATGTTGGAGTATTGCAGGACAAAACGGTAAATACTGGCACGCGGACAGCGAGAGCGTGACCTGCGACGCGGAGCAAGGGCAGGGCTTCCACCTGGAGCTGCGCGAGCCCACGCGGCTGGCCATCCGCACCGCCGCCTCCAAGGACTACCTGGCCGCCGCCAAGAACGGGAACTTCCACCTCAACGGCACGGACGTAGCCAAGGCCACGCATTGGGAGTACTAGCTCCCACAAACTCCATTCTGAACTTATGCCCGATTCATTCATTTTGATGCCCCTTTCAGGGGAGTTTTTATACCTATGTAGTTTTTATAGCTAAGTTCCTTTTTTTAACCCGTTGGTTTACTAACCTATCATAGTATATTTTTGAGATTTGTCTACCATTTTGCTTTTTGAAAGTTATTTTATTAGTGAGGTGCGAAGTTCAGAATCGAGGAGTACTCAGTTCGACTGAGGGATGTCGTTGTGTGCTCAATAGATTCTGTCTTGTAGCAGTTTTCAATATTTTCATGATATAAGAATAACTTGTTGAATGTTATTGAAAGCGACTGCACTTTCAGGCATTGTCTTTACCGACTTCTTCGATACCTTGATCCACTCAATTGAATCTCTTCAGTCAAATCCTGTCCACAATACTCTTCCATTGTATCCAATACATTCAGAATGCACGTATAGGAATGCTAGATTGGCGAGGGACTTAATTTCATATCGAAACAGGTGAGCGCTTATGTTTGACGCCATTTTGATTGAAGCCGCCATATTGTGCGCTAAATGGCGGCGCCGAACGATCCAAACTGCTGATTCTGACGAGAATCGGCTGCTGATGGTTATAAAAATAATAGAAATGGGAAGAAATGTTAGTCAATGCTCAGGTATTAACGTCATACATTTTATAGCAGAAAAAAAAAATGAAAATGGGTCAAACGCAGGCGTCGCCCGATTTTGCATTTAATACGTTAAGGTTAATAGTATCGCGCGAGGAGTGCGAATGTGATCATATAAAAATATCGCTTCACTATTAATTATTGTAATCATAGATTTATTTTTACTAATTGGTGTTTAAGATCTGCCGAAATATTGCTTCCGAATATTTTTGTATTGACTATAAACATGCTTGAATTATTTATTTTAGTTTTACGATTGGAATTCGATTATTTATTGGGTAGCGTAGTGTCTAGTCGATGGTTGACTGCCGGTACGGTACGTGCGACCTAACATCGGACCGTAGTCGATGGTTGTCAGCCGGTACGGTACGTACGTGCGAGCTAACTTCGGACCGTAATCGATGGTTGTCTGCCGGTACGGTACGTGCGAGCGAACATCGGCTCACTTCACCCGCGTATCGTTACGATGTTATAAGTTGTAAAGAGGGATTGACGCAATACCAGGCGAGGCCTCGCGTAGCACGCGCGCCTTCCGCGCCATGTCGCACGGAGCGCCCGCGCCGTGTCGCACGGAGCCCCCGCGCCGCTCTGGCTCACTAATGGATAGGTAGTTAGTTAACTGTAAGAATATAGGGTAGATCCGGATGCCGCGCGCCAAGTTATCGTCCATTCCATGCTTTTAGACTTACATGGGATTTCGAAACCGATTTTATAAGCGTTTTTGTATTGGTGCGTTAGTGTGTATATAAGCGACATTTGTATGTATTTGATATCTATACTATTACTTACGGCGAGTGCGGTCCTGTTGCTGCGGAATCGATAACGTCTGTAAACTATTAATATATTATAATCTGATGGTACTCACTGCTGTTTTATTCAAATGAAATCCTCTTATATATTGAAAAACTTATATATTTTAATTAAATAGTTACAATAAATCTTTACAGTTCTCCCTAGCTAGTGACATTGGATTAGCATCGATGCATTTTATTGGTCAAAAATTAATTGTGTATTTAAATAATTTAACTACATCTGATAAACAAATGATAACCATTTGAACCTGCCAGTCAAATAACTGCTCAGTGTTGCCAGTGCGAAGGGAAATTCCTAATACAGTCGTACATTGTAAATAATTGCTTAGTAAATTAACTAAAATTGGTAGACTCTATTGTAAATGCTATGCAGAGCCTCCACACAGGCAACACCGAGCTCTCCGATACTATGCGTACATAATTTTAATATAAATACGAATTATAATACGTCAATAATGATAGTTATAAAAATATTACATACACAATAGAAAATCAATTGGAATATATAATTTGTACGCGAAATACAAAACGCCAATAAGCGCACGGGTTATACGAGGACTAGGGTTTCCCAACGCTGCACGTGGGTACGGAGTACGGAACCCTTCTGATGTAGCTCAACGAGCGCCTTCGAGACAGGCTACAGATTTCACCTTACACACGAAATACTTATAATTTGAATTCCTTCTTCCAAATAGTTTCAAGTCAACCTTTTCCTCCCTAGGACAGCACGCGACCGGAGTCACGCCTACTCCGAGTAAGCAAACCTACTGGATGGCGACACAATATACCTATTGTACAAAACCGTAGTTCTAAGGCACGATTGACAACTTCACTTCTTATATTTATCTGTAGTCGCTGCGAGTGGACTTGGTACTGGGCTTTTATATTGAGACGTGTTGCCAACACATTTCCAACCGTGATCACTTATTAAGATGCCCTTGTTATAGCAAGGACAAGGGATACAATTAAGGAAAGGGAACATGGATGTCTAATTTCAATGTTCTTAATTATACGCTCATTTCACCGTCTTTAAATCTCAAGTAGACTTCATAAAAACACTAGAATAGAGGAAACAAATGAGTAAGGTGAACTAATGTTTGGTGTCACTACTCGCGCGGTGATGGTGAAATTGGCAATAAACGTAGTTCCGGTTTAAGACCCCATCACACTAACCAATATAAAAGTCCGGTACTTATTATAAGATAGCCAAACTTCGATAAAGGATTATTTTGGACCAAAGGAATATAAAACTCGAATAACCAGTCAGGTTTTCAGAATTTTATATTCTGTGATATGATATCCCACTACGATTTTAACAGTAACCTGGACTACACACCACGCTTCTCCACAATTTGTGACGTAAGCAGTTCATAAATGAATTTCTGGCTTATCTTTATATGTATTCTGACGTGCAAGAGAACCGTGTGGTGCGGAGTCCAGCTCAATTTCACACGAATTCAGGGATCTATAGGTGCTATTACATAGACTACACTAATTAATTTACGTACGTTCAGAAACAACACACTTGATAATAAATAACTCATTTAGTCAATATCTGTTTCAAATAATTGAACATTATGTACAAAAATTGGTACAAAAGAATAAAACGTTACAAAAATACTCGTTACGTTTTCGAACGTACATAAACGGTCTGAGTAAGTCACGTCACAGCGCTATCCCAGTCTAAAATTACACGTTTTATAGTGCACACAGCATTTCTGTGCAGGCGATAACGCTAGCTGTGAGTATTTTATTAGAACTAGTTAACCATTTTACAGTTACGACAAGTTCCAATATTCACCTCCACAGGAAATCTGCGCGCACTGTACAAAGTTTTACCGGCCCTAACTGAGTTACCACTAAAATACCAGTCATTATTAACACTCCAATTGACTGTAGAAAAGTAAGAACGCTACTTGAATTGTGATGAGTCTGGCTCGATTCGAAGCCTCATAGCTACCGCGAGGCAAGGGAAGGCCCAAGCCGAGGCCGCCTCTCGCTACAGGCTCGGCTCGGGTAAGTTTGCTTAATATTTCCTCAGTCAATATAGTGTATTCTAGCTTCGACGTCCGATTTACTGCCTTATAATAATTTAACTTTAATTTGTTAACCTACACCACGTAAAATATAAATCTATCGGCCACGATCCACCCGACAAACAAAATATCACTATAATGATGATAAGCGAGGCGAATTTACTCAAACAAATTAAGATATTCAAATAACACGATATTTTTAAAACGATCCGTATGCTGTACAAATAAGTAATATTTTACTATCACAATGATAATTGTTATTTTCTGTTGAAAATGCACGGATTCCACTCCGCACACCGTTTTTGTGACAGCTACAACTAGCTCATAACTTTGTTAGAAACAAGTAGGTAGGTACTTGATTTGTACATTATTGAAGCAGGAAATGTCTTACGATAGCTACCTATTAGATATGTTATTTTTGCCAAAACGGGAAATTGAAATTTATTGAAGACACCTAGTTATGTGAAACAGAGTAAATGCGTTTTGAATATATCTAGTCGCATTTTCTTGTGCACCTACAGCCATTATAAACTCAAAAATACGGGCCTTAAAGGTTTGCAGTAACCTGCTTCTTAGTTCAGATAGACAGTATGCGTGATACAGTAAGAAACACAACCGAGCCGACTGTTGCCATGGTAACAGTACCATTTACTAATACGTACTTAGAATACTGATATTCCCAGATCTTGTGATGATCCATCGAGACACTACTAGGGGTACTTGACATACACTTATCGGGTAACAGTCTTTGTCCGACTGACTAAACAACATAAATTAAATTTCCCGTTTTCGCAAAAGCCATATGAGATGTGGTAACAACCCTGTGTGTAGTCGCCTCGTGCGAGAAGGTGCCTCGGTCGCCTCGTTTGGTTCAGTGGGCCCACGTGGAGAGTGTGTGAGTGGTGTCGGCTCGTGTGGCGAGTCTGAGTACGGTCGGCGGAGTGAGCCGCGGCGACGTCAGGGGAGGCGCGGTCAGCCTGGAACTAACACAGCAGATTACTATCGACTATCTTTCACTGTTGCCTGTCTCAATGTTGTCTAAGGGACATACACCGGGGGGCGGGCTGCAGCGCCTCGCGCAGAATACATCTACCACTGAACTGCGATCCCCAACCCGCATGCCCAGCGTGGGGATTGTGGGCAATACCACCATGAGATAAAAACCAATATCAGGGGAAGGCCTGCGTCCAGCAGTGGACCATTATAGGCTGTAGAGGTCGAGGATTACGCTTTATTACGTAGTCACTGACTAGGATGCAGAGAGAGCAATTTGCAACAAATAGCCTATTATTACCACCGATTCTATGATTCCCGCCTCGGGACAAATGTGTGTACGATCTGCAGACATTTGTTCAGGGTGTTCTGGTCGTTTTCTATGTATAATAAAAAATATCTATCTATTTATTGTATTTATATTAAGTATATCAGTTATCTAGTCAATAACACAAGCTCTGCTTACCTTGGGGCTAGGTAATGCTGTGTGAATTGTCCAGCATTATTTATTTATTTATTATTATGGACCGATTTTGATGATTCTTTTGGTTTTGTGAGTGGTCTAGAGGTGGTTTAAGTTTATGTAAAAAAGCATCAAATTATATGTTGTTGTGTTGGTATCACTGTTGGGTTATTTGGATAACAAATAGGCAAAAAAGATAGTTAATTATAAGTCTGAAGGATCTTATCTCGACCGAGTCTTAGGTAGCGGATGGGGGCGCGACAGAGAACGGAGACAGAGACAAGATGATAAGAATAGTTGGTACCTGGTCGGAGTGGTCGCTAAGATAGGAAGGGGTTGGGCGTGTGGCGCGTGGCTTGCGGCGACCAGGGGGAGGCGGCGCGCGCGGGGCCCGTCGCCCAGGGGTCCGCCGGCGCTGACGTGCTGGTGGGGGCCGCGAACGTGAGCCCGCTGAGGCCCATCTGCTGCTGTTTCAGCTCGTTGATTGAGAGCTTCGCCTGGGGAGAGATGGTTTAGTTATTGCGATGATGAGGATAGACTTCTTATGGCTTGAGTATTTGCCTACGCGGCAGCCGGCTTGCAGCCATTTGCGGCTTGGAGTTTCGTTCTTCTATGGAAGCCACCATAGAAGAACCAAAGAACATAAATTTAAATAAATAAATAATGCTGGACAATTCACACAGCATTATCTAGCCCCAAGCTAAGCAGAGCTTGTGTTATGGGTATTTGATAACTATACATAATAAAATACGTTACAAAGATAGATATTTTTTATTATACATATAAAACGATCAGAACACCCGGAACAAATACCTGCAGATCGTACAAATATTTGTCTCAAGGCGGGAATCGAACCTGCAACCTCCTGCGTAGCAGGCCGGCCTTCGCCCACTCCACCACAGAGGTCGTCAAGTTAGAGACTGCGACTCTGCAAACGTAGTATAGGTAAAACGTCCTATCGTGCGAGTCGGCCGCGAGGAATGACGACCTGCGAGATACTTCTGGCATCTGGCACTGTAACTCGCAGCTGAAGTGTTATAGCGTTCATTAATGTATGTATGTCCAGCAGGGAATGTGGACTGACGACATACCGGCTGCGGAGGCACGAACTGGCGCTGCGCGGGCACTGGCTCGGCGAAGGGGTTGGGCGCGGGCGTGGCGGCCGGCGGCGGCTGAAGGAGCCGCTCGAGGTTCACCAGCCCGGAGTTCTCTCCGAGGAATGCGCTGGGGGACTTCTTGATAGCACCCGTGCTGGCGGGGATGGCGGGCGAGGGGGCGAGGTTGTCGCCTGGAATAGACATAATACAGTGTTATCGATAATAAACAAGGACCTTCGTGTGAACGTCTTGCATTGTGTTAGGCTTGCATGAGTATAAAGACTTAGTCACGGTGAAACAACGCGTTACCTAGTCCTGTGAGGTCGAAGGGATCGTTTTCAGCTGGCTCTATGTTGTTGTTAAGGGGACGCCGCGAGAGCGCGTCAAACTGCTCCAGCTCCGACGACGATGGCGATGATAGCACCGACAGGGGGGATTTACTCTGTAAGTGAACAATATTTCAAGGTTATGAGCAGAACACATAGACCATTTATAACGGGGTATCCTATTTGTACGCGAGTACGAGTTCTTGTCGGTCGACTGGGTTAGATTACATTGTGTACCTTCAGCGTACGTGCCACAAAGCTGTGGAATGCTCTACCTACCACTATCAGACACGCAGTCTCTCCCTATATTTAATAGTCATTAATTTCTAGCTTTTATTTTACATCTGTTTTACAAAGTCGGTATGTATTATTAATATGTATTTTATATTGTATGTATTTTAGTATTATGTATAGTATGTATGTATTGTATATTTAAGTTATACGCCACCGTCTATACTAGTACAACTGCTTCGTGTCCATCCCAAGGTTGTCTGGAAGAGATCGCTCTTAGCGATAAAGCCTGTGCAACTCTGTTATTTATTTTTTCCTGTATTCTTTTTTTCTTTCGTATTTTTTTGGTGTGCAATAAAGTGTATTGTATTGTGTAGCAGAGGCGGATCAGATCTATGATAAAATATTTTATAGAATCGACCAGAAAAGATATAGCAGGACATTTAAATGATGAGATCCGACCGTAAATATATGACAATGGACAGAGATAGACCACTGTGGAAGAAGCTGGCCTACGCTAAAGAGACGACTAGTAATGATAAGGGTCAATACACATCAGCAACGGTCGGCAGCGTCTAGCTCTAGTTTTCCAAGTAATTGCCGCCTTAACCGGACCCAAACCCGGTGGCGGTGCCGCGGCCCGCGCGATCCTTTCAAGTTTCGTTCATTTCGACGCTTTGAAACGTAAAAGAAAACTCGCCGCTGCCACTTCCGTATGTTTGACCCTCATCAACATCATCATTTGCTTATATTAGTCCAATGCTGGACATAGGCCTCGCCGAATTGTGTCCTTGACAAGTGCTATAATGCCCTATTTCGGCCCTAAAAGAAGTTATAATTGTAGTAAGTACCAGTGCAGGTTGTGCGCCGGCACTGGGTGCCCAGGGGTCGCGAGGCGCGGCCGTGGGCGCCCAGGGGTCCCGCGCAGGACTGCTCACGCCCGACCACGCGTCTGCACTCGTGTCCTGTAGGCAATGCTGTACTTAAAGTGTGAAGTAGAGAATGCTCTCCAAGTGATAAGGGTCTTCCAACATTTATCTATGCGGAGTCGTCCGTCAATAATTGAGTACTAAATGCAGCTCACGTCCGGATGCTTAGAATCAAAAACATTTATTTCTACTGACAACAAGTACGTAAATTATTGAGTCGCTAAATGTGAGACCCGACCCAACAGAAACAAATTACACCGTATCGGTTTCATTTTATTCTTCCTTTAGCACTAGACGGCGGCGATGCCAACATTCACAGGTCGCATACATAAACTTTGTACTAATTGATAATATTGTATCCAAGATAGCGGCAGAGAGATTGACCGTGCTGCATGTTTCTAATCGTTGAAAGTGAACACTAGCAAACTACACGCTGACTAACTCTTTTACAAACTGACTTTAGAATGTCTGGTAGCACGCCTTACTAAATTTTGTGAGCAAATACCACATAAAGAATATCAAAAGCAACATACGAGCGCTGGTCTAAAGATAATTACGTACATTTGTAGTTCCAAGATTATGTGAAACTACACATATGGTTTTACGTAATGCTCCCCCAATGTGCCGTGTCATGATGTTTATGAATAAATGGTGCGTTAGCGTTCACAAACTAGCATATTGTCAATGCAGTACATCACACCACCTCACCATAGGTATCGGATCGGAATATGCCAACATCGGCTCGGCGTAGGCCAACATCGGATCGGTATAAACCGATATCGGATTGGAATAGGCCGACATCGGATCGGAATAGGCCGACATCGGTTCGGAATATGCCGGAATCGGATCGGAATTCGCCGGTATCGGATCCGAAAATATGTCAAACTCCTGGTGCATTGGCTAACGGAATCAGAATAATACTTCTTAAACACTTGTTTACATTAAATATATTTACTGACACGCAGATACTTGGCTGGCGGATGAGTTATCGCAGTAGATCAGTAAACACACAGAGGGAAGGTGCCCTTCCTCTGTCAGGTATCACGACCTCTACGGTCTCAGTTGGAGGGGTCGATTCTAACGCCGCGACCGCCACGGCTTGAATAGTTACATCAGTATGGAAAGGTCGCCTTACATTAGGCTGAGGTCGCTGCGGCACCCCCCAGGGGTCGAGCAGGCCGGGCGCAGGCGCGGGCGCGGGGGGACTCAGGTTCACGTCCAGCAGGTCCAGCAGGTGGGACTGCGCCCCCTCCGTGGATTTGGCTGCGACCTCATCAGGATCCCTGGAATGATGTGTCTTATTAGAATGAGGGTATGGTGGAGATGCGGCATCACTCACGTCAGGAGGCGCGCTAGATATCAACCAAGACAATACCCATACACTTTCTATAGGTACACTACAGTAAGATAATATCTACGAATCAAATGCACCCAGAAGACTCCCCAACTAGAATTAACATTCAAATAAAACAGTGTATACTATTTTGTCGAGCGAGCTTTCTGTGTGGTTCTGTGTTGTGCTACAGTATTGAACATGGAACCGAACCAACTAACTGTACATTCAATCGCAGACTGAGACACCGACACAGCCAGCAGTTGGGGGTGGGCAGCTCGCAGCTGAACTGCACTTGTTCACAGGGCAAGGACACGTCGCACGAACAAGCACCGGTGTAACCATCGCCTTCGGACGAGTAACGGCTGTTGTAAAGCACACAACTCTGCTTGTTTGGTACCCAGCTCTCGGTAAATGTCATACGATTCCGGTCGTAAGGTACAATGCTCCAGTTGTAAGATCCAACGCTCTCGTTGTGCGGTGCACCGCTCTGGTTGTTTGATCCACTCTGGTTGTACGGTACACAGTTCTGGTTGTTCGATCCACAACTCTGGTTATCCGTATGATCACTGTTGAAAGGACACTCGGGCGCGGTCTGTTGCCAAATGTCACAAGAGCTGTAGGTGTCGATGCGCGGAGCACTAAAGGGCCATTCATTTATTTTATAAGTAATTGCGCTATCATCGGACCAGTCTGATTTCACTTTCTGTGGATGTTTGTACGGACCGCCAGCGCTTTTAGGTCTTTCTCTGCATTTAGCGTATTGAAGTCGACTGTTATTGTTGTTAAATTCAGAAAGATTAAATGAGCAATCCCAATCAGCTACACGTAGGCTTGGTTCATTGTCGCTGGTGCTGAAGTCGCTTGGCTTCGACCCCTCTTCCTGAGGGAGTCTGAAATGGATGTGTCTTTTGTCAGTAACGTTAATCCGTATACTGGTTCGGCGGAGCTCGTTTGCGCTCTTGGGCCGTTTTCTAGGTATTTGCGGATTAGGGTTTCCTTGTTGAGGGTTGCAGCGAGTTTCCTCGATGATCGGAGGTAAGCGGAGGAAGTTCTGATTGTGTTCTTGGATGCTGGATGGAAAAGGATAGGATAAGTAAGTATAGAAGTTGGGTAAAAGGGGGTTGATTTTTTGCTCAGGTCTAGTGGAGAGTGAAATTATTGGAAGTAAGTGGGAGGCTGAACTTTAACTACCGAAAAGTTAGTAGTAGTTGTTCTAACTACAATATACTAACTGGAAGTCGTTCTGGCTCTGGCTGATGGCTAGCTGCAGCCGCACGTCGTCGGAGCGGCGCCGGCGCTCCTCTCTCTCGGCCTCCTCGCGCGACATGGCCAGTGCCAGTTGTAGCTGCAGCTCCTCTTCACCGGCTGTTAGCGGCCGCGCCAGCTCTGCCTCGCGCCCGCCCACCCACTCGCCGCCATCCGCTGACACCTGGGAAAGGGAGGAACCACCACATTTAGGATCGGTACAACAATCACTCAGAATCGGTTCTTAATTCCTAGGGCTGTAAAGTATTTATGTAATGTTTTGATTTTTATGTATATTGTCATTTTATGTCTTACTGTGTATTATAATATTATATGTGATTTATTTTAATAATTAATTGACATGTGTAATATATAAGTTAATAAGCAATAATTTTATGTATGTTTTGTGAATTTAAAATGATAAGACTAATTAAGTATGTACACTATTGAATGGGTGCCCCTGTAATAATAGTTGTACTTTTTATGAATAAATAAATAAATAAGAATAAACATCAAACAGTAACAACAATTAGAAACGAGTTAGTCAATTGTGACAGTGAAGGCAATCAGCTACAACATCGACAACGCAATGCACCACGCGGAACGGTACAACAACTGCCTCTAAGGTTCAAAGCAGGAGTAGAGGAATACTCACTCTGATCGAAATTGGCACGGAAGGGCACCATGGTGCTGTATACTTACTCATAGAGTGGATGATGTAAAACAACACAAGCTATCACAGCAGCCGCCGTGAGCACCGACTGCTGTATAAACCTCGTCTTTATTGCGCTCGACATACGTGCTATGGTACTTACACCGTCAGTCACAGTAGGGTAGGTGGGGCTCGTGGGCGAGTCCAGCGCTCCATCGCTGCCGAAAGCGCTGGCGCTCTGTGCGAAGCGCTGTTTCGCTTTGAGGGCGCGCGCTCGCTCGTTCTTCAGCCGCTCGTCGTCTTTTAGAAGAATCACTAGTTGTTTCGCTTTCTCTCGCACGTTTAGACCTTGAAGCAAAGATATACATTTTGATATTAGAAAAGCTAAATAAAAGCAAACTCGTTCTAAAGATTTCACTTCGAAATCACCTGACTGATACGAAGCTCATTTTCATTTCGTTTATTTTAAACAATTAGCATTATTACTAGATTTTGTTACGTAAGTGCACATGTTATTATAAGTAAATTATAAGACAAGCGTATCTTGATACAGAATCAATACTAAACAGAGAATTTCATGACATTATTAAAAAATAAAATAATTTGTAAGTAGATGATCCTTTCAGGACGTGATAGTAGGGTTCAGTAGAAACCAATTTGTCTATGAGGTACCCTGCTCTAAAGTAAAAAAAAGCCTGTATATGAAATATTGTTATTTAGGCAAATAGCACACTACGAAGATCCTCACTTAGTGCTTGCGAACAAACGTATTGCATTGCATACTATAGAAGTGACCAGACTGCGAGTGACGCGCCCAGCTACCTAGCTAGGCGCGTGGTTCCAGGCGAGTCGGTAAACACGCGTACGACGCCTTGTATGTGTTCCCATAGTGTATCTTGTAGACAAGCGTAACTCCCAGCTTAGCACATATAGCACGGCATTGGCCTAACACATGCACCAGTCTGTCCTTCCCTTCCCCCTCCCCCTCGGGGTCGATCACATCACTCACTGTTCCCATACCTTGGTCTTTCCCCTCCTCCATGTACTGGAAGTCCTTCAGCGTGTGTATGGCGTAGATGTTCTCTTTGCACTGCATCGCGACCTTTTCACTGCCAGTCTTTATGAGGTACTCCATTAGCACTAGAGCCTGGAAACAAACAAACATATCGGACTATTGTCTAACTACGCATGCCGCCGGTACAATTACAATAACTTCATTTCTAACATTCATTCCCTATAATATTTGTCGTGTTGTGTTGTAGTTGCAGAGAGCGTCATGAGCTGCACCTCCCACTGTATCAGACTTCATCTAATTGTATTACAAACTAGAGAATGTCTAGTAAGCCCTGTGTATCGATGGATATCGTAGTTTTTGCTTAAGTAGTTTGTGCGTCAGCTCTCGCTCTCGGGCTAATATCTAAGAAATTCAATTACATCACAAAATAAATCTATTTCGGTGGGAGCTGAACCAGCGACCTTTAGGGATGTTATTTAATTTCTTAGGATATCAGTGTCAGGAATCCCGGGCTTAGTTTAGCTTCAGAGTTAACTAATGTTTTGCACGATAAGCATTAGAGTTTTGTTTTGTCTTTAGGAATAAATAAATTTTTTTATATTTCTTATTATGACACTAGGTCAAGTTCTGTGTGTTGCTTGTCCAGGAACCTCTCTACAGAGCGTCCCACGCAACCCCATGAAACAAACAGCTTTTGTTAGTCATAATTGTAATCGTGGGTCACCTTGTAGACATGCCTCCAGTTCTTGCCGTGGTCGTTGAGCCGCTTCCAGATCATCTGCATGATCTCCGTGAAGGCCATCACATTGTAGGTGAGGTCCGCGATCTCCGCCATCAGCGTGCTGGACGGGCCCCACGGGTCGTTCGATGTCGCCTCGCGCACTTTGACCTGGGGCAACAACAACTAACTCATTAACCTACTATACAACGATCCTAGTTTCCTGACTTCATTACCCGCTTCAACCGTAATGAATGAACCATGTCCAATATAAGCGGGTTAACTGCGAACCTATATTGGAAGAACACGAAAGTTAACATTGTATGAAAACTCACAGTCTCACTCACACTTGAAGAATAACAGAAAACACCAAGGTGTCTAGGATTCTACAAACGAAGTTATGGTATTATAACTGTCCGTGATGACTGTAATATCAATTGTATGCACTGCAGAATACTCCGATTCAAAAACCTGGATATTTTTATACAAAGGGGTTACAAGACCCAAGGGGTGGTAAATATTTAACGATATTGGTATCATCGAAGCACAGAAGCTCTCAATTTTTAGTTTTGAAAGCTTTCATTCACCATTTAATTGATCACTCCTTCGTTTTCGAAGTCAAATTTAAACATTTTTCGATCATGTGCACGAGATTATGCGTTGTTGAAGTTTGTGTTTTAGTTTTTTCGCTTGTCTACTCACTGGTCAAACAATCAGCGCTCTACAAAACGCTGTAAGACTGGAACAAGAAATAGCCTCAAAACCACTAACATCTTGATAACGCTAGAAAACAATTTGGCCAAACAACAGCATTACGTCAAGATTTTGTTAAATCAGTTCGCGGCCTTCGTAAAGGTACACCGTATACAAAAACTCACCTTATCTGTGGTAATACGGAGGTCAAGGTACAATGATTTCTCACCTGTGCATCGCTGTAGTTGTGCGCGAGGTTTTTAATATTTCTCCTGAGGCCCGCCACGTTTACTTGCATATCGTCCCTACCGCGGGGCATCTGGAATACACCACATTCATTATTAGTAACGAAAGAGATAGAGCTGTTCACTCCCAACGTACACATGCACAATGACGCAGGAGATCTCAACGCCACCTAGTGTCAATCTACACATGCTTCTTATCTGGGCCTCTGCATTATTATCTCTAGGTTAGACTAGGTGTGATTTCATAGATAATAAGATTATCGAGAGGTTTATTAACCAATTCATGATCATCCATAGACCATTACATCCCACTGGTTGGTATAGGCCTCCTGTTAACGCCACTTTTCTCACAAAAAAATGCTCGCGACTATCACAAATTCAAATTCTACTTATAAACGTAAAAAGAAGTGCCAATTATATTATTTATAAACATACAAACAATGGAAGCGTGTGCTATTGTGAAATATGCATAATATAATAAACAAGCGTACGTATTTATGCTCTTAAAAGTATATCTTACTTTGGTTCTATCCGGATCCGGCATAGACCTAACAATAAAGAGAAGTTGTTGTGTTACTAAGTTGTTGGCAGTTAGATCGAGCCTACTTTATTCTAGTCTTGTAGTGTAGCGGGTCGATGGGTCGATGGGTCGATGGGCCATGACCATGAGCTATCGATCGAGTTGCCATTTCTGAGCCCGAGCCCAGCGTGGCTTCAACTTCAGGCAAGACAAAGTGCGACAACGGAATTAGCTTAGCCTAAAGAAAAATAGGTACGACTTTAGGAAGCCTTATTTAGAGGTCCTTTCTGAAGGTTGCGGGTTCAAATCTCAGACAGCAACCCCAGAAAGGAAAACATCGATAAGAATTAACATGCATAGAACAGAAATGTATTCGAAGGCAGCGCGACAAGGGTCACTATGTTCGGAATGTTGATGGTATTGTAACAGACGACAGGTTTCAAGCCACCATGGTCAACTCCCTGACCCTCATTGGCCCCATTCGTTTCTTTACAAATACAAGGATTTGATTGGATTAATACAGTCGTTAGCGGGTTTTAAAGAAGCCATATACCGGATGTATACAATGCAAAGTATACCAATGTTGATATAGCAAAATGATAGGCCATTATAATATTAATTCAAGGAAATCAAACCCGTATTTACCTTATTAAAATGCATGCGCGTCGTACAAGTTAACTACCTTGGTTTGCTGTTCGGTATTATTTATGAAAAGTACAAGTAACTTGTGTTTAATTCGTTTCTCGGGTCATCCGTTCGTTCCAATTGAATTTTATTATGCTTTGTATGCAATGAGATGAATATTTTATGAATTAATGTCAGATAAAATATAACTACAATGTGTCTGCATAGGTGATCAACTTTCAGCAGACTTTCACTCGTGGATTCACCCAAAAGTTTTTGCATAATTCACTTTTGAAATGTATCATCACATAACAAATTTAACATCAGGACTCTACATAAGAGTGGTCTTTTTAAGTTATCAAAACAACCATTCAAAGTACACTCGCAGACGTTTCGTGCGATGCTAATTGTATTTCGTACTAATCAGCTTACTACAGAGGATTAGTAATATCTGTTTGCTAATTGGACACTCACGAGGACAGTAACATTAAAGTGTTATTTCGCTACGAAAAGGTCGAATAAAAAGACAAAAATGAAATCTGACTGAATTTTCTATGATAATCAAATGTCGGTATAACAGACGGCATTTCGTAAAGTTCGCGTTTTCTTATTGTAGCTAAGAGTACTAGGTACCTTACAGTGGTTAAATCATTTAGAGATGGGACTAAAGGTCGTTCATTCTGTCCTGCATTTCGTTTATTGATTAGGATATTAAAAGAGGGTGCAATATGTTTTCGTTATCAAAAACATATTCGAAAGTCTCGAAAAAGTTTCCGAATTGCTCGCAAGATCCGAAAAAATTAAGTTTGCGAATTGATCTTCCATTTTAATCTGAGTTATATCTTTGTTTACTTGATAATAAACGATATTCGGATACCTTACCTACCATGAAGTTTCTAGAATATTTAAGAAAAAAGAAAGGGGCATGGAAATCACACATCATCGTGACCTGTTTACGACACGTCTAATAATGCCTAAATCATATATCTATCTAAATCGCTATGAATCAGGAGTGATTCACTTATGTTATCAAAGTGATCGGTATACGCTATCGCTGTTTTTCACTACTAAAAACCAAGGGCAAAGGCCCAGGATAATCGTAATGGGCCTTTTATTTACCAATGGTTTGAAGTACTCTTATACGTCAAACGAAGTGGAACGACGAAACTATCGCCATCGTTGTACTGGTCCTCAGATGTCGTCCATCCGCTTTTCTTGCAAGACAATGGACCTCGTTTCATCACATTTCCTGTGATCAGTCCAGGCACAAAGAACGTTATTTTAGACGTAAACAAAGCGAGCGTGACCGCGCGGCGGCGTGTCTACGTTCGTGCGTATATTTATCGGTGTAAACGACCTGAAGAATTCACGGATCTGTCCTCTGCAGGTTCCTTATCGTCCGAATCTGGCACGATAACAACGGACTTGACAAAGGTAAATTTCTATGCCTTTGTGATATTCAGTGTGTATTTCAGCGAACAGATCTTTTCAGCCACGCATGAAAGTGATCGACTGATTTCCAAATATCTAACTATAAACCTTCCATCATTCTTCGTTATATTTTTCTACATCTTAGATGTACAAGTGATTATTAAGATAAAAATAAAAACCGACTTCGTATTACTTATGTACACTGTTTTTAAAGTTTTGCGGGACCATTAATAACGCCACGAGAATTAAATTTCATAATTGAGTCCATAATTGACGGAGAAATCGGTGAACATACACAGAAATAAACATCGGTAACATGTAGCTGAACAGAGAACCTCCTCTTATTTTCGAAATCGGTTAAAAAACGACGATGATGTGATGATTTTATAGCTACTAAAATGAATGTGAAACTTTCCGTTTCATGCACATAAAGTACCCGTACAGGTGGCTGGGATGGTGCATTAAGGTATCCTGCACGGAATCTCATAAGCTTTACAGCCTGCAAACTTGTAGCACGTAGGTACGTTTAAGACTAGGATGTCGGATAGAGTGCTATAGAGTGCTATTAAGTGCTTATTTGTCCAATGTTCATGGACTTTTGCTTAGTTTTACAAAATACTCAAAGGGGAAGGTGATTTTTCACATCTTCAAATACATTCAAGGAATGGGTCTATTTTACTAGTTAATTCAGGTGACTTCGTCCGCACGATCCTGTTTCCACTTAGAAAGACACCAACTCTAAATGATAGGCAGTTTAGGGCTTTGCTTAATGAAATTAACGAGTATTTTATACCCGCACAGACACGACCACAGCGGATCGTCCGCGGCTTGTGTACGATACTATAGTAAAAGGGGTCGAAGCGATTGATTCTTATGAGGAACCCGCTATTGTACTATACATAGCGTACACAAACCCGAGAGGTCATGGCCCTGGGTCTATTATCTATCACATTTATCACGGTAATTAAGAGCTCGTTATGCCAAAACAATGTACTTAGATAATTCAATTAGTAAAATAAATGTTAATTGCTTTTTTTACAATATATTTGTTATAAACACACACATTGATAAGTATTTTAATAAAATGTATCATCACTAGTTGTTTTGTTAGTAAATCTTAAAAGTATGTTAATCGTAAACAAAAAATATACGCAGCAATATGAATCAGAGGAAACTTACTTTTAGTGCATTTATTTTTGCTGTGTATAAGTTAATTCGGCCAAGTGTGAGTCGTCACGGCTTCTGCAGACAATACCACACAAATTTACACACCAAGTACACACATGCGCATAGTTAAGTACCTAGGTATAGTCATGTATAGTACAAGTTCTCGTGTATCTGAGGTTTCATGTACATAGTAGAGTCAAGTTGAAGAATGGATTTATTTTTCAAAGCCCATAATATACTCTTAATATAAGAGTATGCTACTAAAAAATAATAGTAAAGCGAAAATAAAATTAATCAAGATGTTCTTATCTAAAAATTGTGAAAAAAACAGTGCTACCTGCCTACAAGACTTGCAACTTTAAGAACATCAAAGTGTTTGCTGAGAATGAGACGGATAGGTTTGCTGCCATCCTCAGAGAAAAGACGGCGTCCCTGATGCGCGGAGTGCGGGAGAGTCCCAACAGCATGCTTCAACTGTAGCTGGCAAGATTCATTCGCCAATATGGCAACACTTTGTGCAAAAAGTAATACATAGTGTAGTTGTAATTTGATTTAATATAACTAAATTCAATTTACTTTATTTAATCTTATTTATTGTTTTGTTCCAATTTTATTTAATCTATTTTAATTGAATTTGGTTTTTTGTACTTAATTTAATTGTTATTTGATTTTCAGTGAATTTAATTTTAATTGTAGTAGGTACTTTTAGTATTCTAACATCAAAAAAACTTTTGTGTCGCGACAAATTGAGAATAGAATCAGTTATTATGCAAATTATAACAGCACCTCACATCAAAAAGCATGCTTGTATCAACAGCACCACTTCCCTGCGCATACCTGTGTGTCCTAGACACCAATTAGATCACATTATTTCACACACAACACACACAATCACAATTCAAGCAGAAATCCCTTATTATCACTTTATAGTCCCGTCTCATCAGGTACCTAGGTGCATTATCTCATCTATAACTAATCAAATTATTCAGTACTATCGTACAAAGATGTCTAAAATCGGAACTTCGTAAATGATAGTCAAGCGCGAGTAGGTACTCTGGTGAAATGCGTGCGGCCGGCCGCTTCGCAGTGCTCCGCATACTAACTGTAATGCCACGGTAACGTAAGGTTGCCATGTGACGAATCGTGGCGTAGGTACGTCATGTTCTCGTTAACTGATTCATCAAGACGATGCACGATACTTTGAAATTTGTAAACAAGAGTACATTGCTGAGAAGGAGTTAAGGAAACTACTTTGTATATATTTAGGTTTGCGGTCAAATGGATGGAGTACTACATGTGTAGAGTAAAGAGAGAGATAGGGCAGTTTTCGTATCGGTTATACATACCTAATGCTAAACAAAACATGCGGGAATAGTAGAGATAAAAGTCAGGTGTATTAAGTCACAGAACGAATGGGGGAAAAATCCCAGTAGTTTTGTCAACAGAACTACTCAACAGAAAGTAAACGAATATAAGTGCTTATTTAGTAAGCCTACAAATAAAGTCATAGACTTTTGTATGTATGAGCAACACCACATCGACCCGGCCTCTAGCACCTAGACATCTAAAGTTTAGATAACTAACTACTAAACTAAAAATCCTTGTCCTTCTAATGTTTAGATTCTAAACATTAGAAGGACAAGGATTTTTAGTTTCCTTTCGATCTTGCGATCGAAACAAACTTAAGCAGTAACAATGTGAGCGTCTTATTCGCGCGTTATTTAGATTTATAATGTAGTTGTGATGGTGGGAAGAGAACATTTGAGTGTTCAATACAAAATAATACAAATATATTTAAAAGCACTTTTCAATCAAAATCTGTCAAATTAATTCGTCACTTCAGGCGTGCTTTAATCTGGGTTGCGTGGTTGGTAATTCAGGTGGTTGGTTGGACAGTTGAACTGTTTTGTAAACGCGTCAACCCTAACGAAAGAGGGTGAGTTATACAACTCGGGGAAGCACTAAAAGAGCTGCTGAGGACCTACGTGTGTCTGCTTGCGCGCCCAATGGAACGCAAAACAAGGCGGCTATGGACACAGTGCACAAACTGTCCCAGTGTTCTAATTGACAGCATATGTGCTTTAATAATATTATAAACTGTGATCAATTACCTACAAGTGCTTTACAATACACGTAAAGCATAAGAGTAACGTAGGGATCGTCATCGCCTAGGTACATTTGGTGATACGATCCCCACTGTCAAAAAACGTTACGTATTATAATCACAGGCAAGTTTCGTTTTCGATAAGCTAGCTTAACTTTTTATCCGTATATAAAGACAAGAAAATAAGCAGTCAAAATTTGACTGGCATTTTCTGAAGTTGGGGTGTCGATCCGGATTCTGCTTAGTTTTAGTGAGTCATAGGAATTCCATCGTTCTTTGTGAATTATTTGTGTGAATACTAACTCTAATAGGGATATTTAATATGGATTGAATTTTTACCTGCTTTTACTGCAGTCTGCAGCCAAAGAAAGTATCTTTGCTGGAGCATACATAATCATTTGATTACCTTGCTTTCAACCCTTGAGATCGTCACATTCGTTAGTCTTAGTAACTTTGTTCGGCTCGCTGTTTGAAAAATTTTTATTAAGTCTGCAATTATTTTGAAAGCTGCTTGAATTTACCGTTGACTGAAGCAAAGCGTATCAAAAATTTTACAGTCAAACACTAGCTCGTTATATGGACAGGTCACGCGACGCACTTCGCAATTTACAGTTCTAGTTTCAGGCAGATTGTGTCGAAATTAGAATATCAGACGGAGCAACAGTAATGGTGTGTACAGAGGCATAAAGTGCTGATGTCATGCTCTTATCATTGCCAGTGTTAATGCCTTTCGTTGCTACTAGCACATGGTCGGTGCTACTAGTTAGCTTAGCGCTTAGCGACCTTGCTGCACGATTCTTATTAGGAAGCGGAGAAGTACTCTGATCTCTGATTCTTGGCTACGTCTAGACGACCTGAGTGCTAGAGAAAATACATTTTAGCTTTATATTCAGCCCACCAGAGTGTTGCTATAGTTTTTTGGAATCAGGTGTTTTAATGAGTTGTTTTTGTGCCCGTAGCACATCTCCGCCGCGATACCATCAAGATATTTCGGTTCTTTAGTAAATAGCTACCAGAGCAAGTGTTTTTATCAAATCGAGTGAGTTGGTCCGATACTGAGAGACAGCATTTAGTTACATGATATGACGTTAGCTGGAGACCGATGTGATGGCGCAGGTACAGTACAGACAGAGAAACCACTTTATTTATATAACAAACATTCCTGGCACAACATCTTATTAATAACGTCAAAACCTAGTTAGGCAATGAATAATAGGTACGTACAGGATCAATGCTAAAATAGGAAACAATGAATATATTTCAGAAGTCTGCTTTGAGGTTATGAACCTCAGAATAAGGATATTTCCTCCAGTACCTAGTATACTGGTTTCTGCCCGCGCAGGTTCGCACTCCTTATTTAAGGTTGTTTCCATGGGAACTGATTTATGGGATAAAAAACCTATGTTTTATTCCATGCCTAGAACTATCAGTATACAAAATTTCAGCCCGATATGTTCAGTAGTTTTGGCGTGAAGAAGTAACGAACATCTAAACATCCAAACTTTCGCATTTATAATTTCTAATCAACTTATAACCTGCATCATATTTCTTTTATATTTAGGTACACGGTAAACGGAATATGAATTTTATAGAACCATCCCAGGATAATCCACTATAAAGAGTTATCGAAATCGATCCTCAATTGACGGAGAAAGCTGTGAACACAACATAGGTACAGCGAACTTACTCATTCTTTCGAAGTCGGTTAAAAATACGGGGAATAAGCTTAACAAATTCCGCAATTTCTCAACACAAGGAGGGCTCTCCTCGAAAATCACTGAAACGTTCGCAAAGCACGGTCCTAACTGTATCTCCACTTGAACTATTTAAACTAGACTTTAACAGGTACCTACAGAGCTGAATTCATCTTGACTTCTGTATTAAAAGTGGACTCTAACAACGACGATATAAAGGTTACTTGATATTTAGATGATGGTACAGATATTGGGTGTGCAGAATCAAGCCCACCTGAGTGAAACGTGCGTTGAACTCTGGATATTGTAATGCTAGACTTTAATGAACTTTACTAGGACATTTATGAATATGGGATATTTGAATATTGTTTTTTTTTTCAGACGAGAGTGAACTCAAGGGGGTGTTTGGTAGAGTCGAGTTTCGCACACGACGTCACGGTTCTGGCAGCTTTTTTACGACAGGGCCCTTACTCGTACTCAGAGGCGGATTAACTGTCGACAGCGCCCTAGGCAAGCCTCTCTTATGCGCCCCTCTGTGAACGAGCCGTGGCAAAACTCAGTATTGGACCCCCAATACTGAGTTTTGCCGCGGCTCCAAGAGTTGTTATGTTACTAAAAACACCCGGTTTTAGTAACATAACAACTAGTAGAGGATAAAAAGCTTGGGGCGAGTTTTGCTCCAACTCGAAAACTAACATTCTATCAAGGTAAAGGTTTCTTGTTCGCTTCTTTACTTTACCTTAAAAAGATTGAAGCGGACAAAAAATCAAAGTGATCACCTTATTTCCTAGTTTTACTTATGTAATCTGAGTTTTGTGACATGTCCAAGAGTTGTGATGTTACTAAAAACACCCGATTTTAGTAACATAACAACTCTTGTGTGTTTGTCTTGTGAGTGAATTAAACAAGTCTAGATGTAACCACGTCTGTAAGATGACGGATCTTTTTTTACTGCATACGCTGTAGAACTAAGTCTCTTCGATAGCTTATCAATGTGTAGGCCCCATTGAAGTTCATTATCTAAGGTGATTCCTAAAAATACGGTAGGTACTTTCTACAATTTCTTACGTTTCTCCTTTTACGTTTATATCAGCCTTAACTTGTTTTACATTAGGTAAAATAAATCTAATACCTACATTTTGTTTTGGTTTGGGATTATTGACACTAAACCAATGGACTACCTACTTTTGAGATTGCATTATTCTCAACGATAAAGTTCCTCAGTGGTTGAGAAAAAAGTATATAAAACAGGTAAAAAACTAGATCGCAATTATTTTCATGCTTTTGTTTAGCATGATTAAGGAGGTTGTCAAAGGGCAAAGTTAGAGCCAAGATCGTTGGGTTTGGCGGGGTCAGCTAGAAAGATAGGAAAGAAAGATAACGGCGAGCGGAGCGAGCCGCATTTTTTTGTGATTTTTTAAGATTAAATAAGATAGGTATGCGAACGTTGAAACGCAAAACTTTTGTGGCTATCGGTAATAAAATTATCACCGAATTCTTTAGAAAATATGGAAGCAAAAACAATAGAAACTACGGCAACAACGGAGCGAACTAGCAAAAAAGTTCGAGACAATCCAGTGGTTTAACAGAAAATTTTACGAAGTCCTAAACATCCAGACCACAACAGATATAGAACAATTTTTTGATTGTAGTGATCGGTGTTGTACGCACGCACGCACGTACCACGCTCAGCTGCGCAGTTCACTCCTCTCTCAGAAGTCACCACATGGGCGCATCAAATTATTACTTTTCGCTCTAAATAAATTGTTTGAACAAGGAATTCGCGTTATGAATGCTTGGGCACCGCTCGCTTTACCCTAGGATCGGCGCAGATAAGCAGTAAAACATAAGATGCGGCATTATAACACGTGCCTTTCAAAATCTCGCGAATCTGTGACGATATGATTTTAAAACTTAAAAGCCAGCCTAATTCATAATGATTAAAGCGTCATTTCAAACCAATTTTTTTAACGAAAACCGAGCGCTGGATCCTAATAGCGGATGTGCGCCGCGCACCCACAAAATCCGCCTTTGATGGTAATACATGATTGTTGCTGTCTTTTGAAACATATTAAAACAGATACCTCACTATCGCCGCCGTGCCGCCGGGGCTAGCGTCGCGTCGGGTATAACAAGAGTGCATGGTGTGGGTTAGCAGGCCTGCGGCTGCCACCGGCGTGCATTGCATGGTGCCCCCTATGATCCTGCGCCCGCGTGCGCCGCTAAAGCCGCCTTTGGCGCTCGTCAACCAATATCATCATACTAATTATCAGATTTTTGCTGAGTCCCTTCTTTTTTATTTTTTTCTACACATAGAACAAAAATTAAAAGTTTCGACAAAATTAAATAATCATTTGTATTTTGTAATTAGGCGGATACCTGCTTACTCATATAATTAATTTTATACTTAGGTATTACCTTACATAATTAATTATTTACTAGTGTAAAATTTTCCGCGCGCGCGCCCCCTGGAACCTCGCGCCCCTAGGCACATGCCTACTTTGCCTTGGGCATGATCCGCCACTGCTCGTACTAAACGAATATATCGCAGTTTTGATTCGTTTACGTGCAAATGCTATCTTATGCAGGAAATGAAATAGGTAAGACAAACATGTAAATGTTTCAATCTGTGTCTTCTCTTTCTGCTTGTACTCGTACTTCGTTTGAATTTGAGCTTGTACTTTCTTGCCTATGAAAACCTTGAAACTGGACAGACCAAAGCGATTATCATAAAAATCTGATTTAAACCAATTATTCGGAATTAGACCATTTGTTAAAAAGAAACTATTTTTATCAACCCATGCAGCTTACCTAAGAGTTAGTTTTGTACGAATACGAATCAGAAAGTTCTGTTTTAGTTTTTCGAATAGGCCACCAGGCTATGGTACGTAAAGTGCTATTGTTTTGAATGACCAGCCGAACTACCATACCAGTTAAAATGATCGACCGACACATGGATAGGCCTGTAATGACCGGCGAGAGGTCGATTGGATACGTGAATAGACCTTTATCCGAGCAGTTCGTTCAACTCACGCGCAAGCAATAGCCATAACAGAGTATTGTTTCCGCTTTGTTTTCCACCGTGTGAACTGTGCTTATGGTGTTCCAAAGTTTTTCTGGCTGTATTGTATACCTGTCACAAGCTAGCCACGTAATCCATTGATGCGTCGGTGTGTTTACAGAGGGTTGGGAACAGTCGAAAGGAGAAAATGCAGTGTGTCTAGCAAACTTTATATAATTTATCGCAAGACTAATTTTACATTGGGCTAGTGGATAAAGGCAATATACCAAATAAAGCCTAGGCATAGTATGGCAGTTCCTTTTGTTTAGCCACTGCCACCACCGCGTGATGCCAAGTACGACCGATGTGGCGCGGCGGGCGATGGTGCGTCTGTGACGGAGGTTGCGGGTTCGGTTCCCGCCTTGGGACAAATGTTTTTACGATCTGCAAATATTTGTTCCTGGTGTTCTGGATATTTTATATGAACCAAAACTAAGTAACATATTAATAAGTAAGTATCCAAAAACCGGTCGAATTACCGAAGTCACCTCACGAAATTTATAGATGCCTCCTAAGTACCTATATCAGTCTAGTACCCGTCATACAACATCTACTAGCTTGGGGGTAGGATTTTGCAGCATTATTTATTTTTAGTAGAAACCAATGAATAAAGGATAGTTTATATGTAATTTGTTAAGGATAGTTCAGTTCCTGGGTATTTCGCGAAGGTGGAATCGGATTTCCTCTTCACATGTGCTGACTAATTTGTTTTCGTCGCAGCTTCACCAATTTCTGCGAATAATTGGACACAACAGGCCCGACCATTTGCCAGCCAGCATGCCTTAGGTATCTACTCAACGTAATACAAACTAATACGCGAGGGCTAGGTGACTCACATTATATTAATACATCAGTAAAACGAGGAACAATTTTTCTTTTAAGATAATGACAATAAACATAACAGAGAATATTAATGTAATAAGCATCTATCGACATTGTTTTTTTTCTGATAGTTATTTGAAGCTTTTCTACTTACCTATAAGAAACTAGGAAAACAAGATATCAGGTATTTACCTCCTATGATTAATAAAATACACACAGATACGTATTATTTGACGTCACTAAGTCATGTCATGTTTATAAGTTTATAGGATATAGTGACCTTGAACTTTGAGCAGTACAAGAAATTGCTGTACAAATTACGATGTATTTTCGTAGATGCTAACAGGTCAATGATAATGATATTGTGCTGTTTGAATTATCAAGTTATTTAATCAATAATTAAATAATAATAAATAATGCTTGGACAATTCACACAGCATTATCTAGCCCCAAGCTGCTGAAGAGCTTGTGTTATGGCCTATGGGTACTAGATAACTGATATACATAATATACTTAATACAATACGTAGATAGACATTTTTTATTATACCTACATAGAAAACGACCAGAACACCCAGAACAAATATCTGCAGATCGTACAAATATTTGTCCCAAGGCGGGAATCGAACCCGCAACCTCCTGTGTCGCAGGCAGACCTTCGCCCGCCGCGCCACAGAGGTCGTCAATAAACAAATGGTGGTGAGTATTTTACAAGGAGATTTAATTTATTCTGTTTTATAGTATTTGTTGTTATAGCGGCAATGGAAATACATTATGAGTGAAAATTCCAACTGTCTAACTAACACGGTTCATGAGATACAGCCTGGTGACAGACGGACAGCGAAGTCTTAGTAATAGGGTCCCGTTTTTACCCTTTGGGTACGGAACCCTAAAAAACGGCTGAACGGATCCTAATGAAACTTGACAGTGAGGTAAATGGTACCCCGGGGACGGACATATGCTACTTGAAAAGCGCGAAGCCGTGGGCTGCAGCTAGTACTTTACTAATTAAATCGGCTGTGAGTAGTCCACGTGTGGTGGAAATTAAATAATCTTGATTGTGTGAATGCATCTAATATTTTCTTACAACCAACCGGATAAAAACACCCCAATTTAATGTCATTAAACCTGTTTACAATGACCTCTGAGAAGATAATAATTTAAGGTGGCTTGTCTGATACTAGATAATTTTAAAACATATTTCAGCGTTGTGCTATCTAATATGCCTTTGTTATCATTTACTATCACAATGGATATACCACGATCACAATGTCTTGTTTTGTTTTATTTATTCCCGTCTTTCCACTGAACATACATACATACTGCCAGCTTGGTGTCAGTTACTTCTAGACGTGTTTACATTAATTTATATCATTTACAGAAATAGAAACCAGCGGTATCCTCTTAGAAGTACACTAGCCATAGATAGGTTGTTGGTTGATGATAGTAGAAACAGTTTTTTTTGTTTTTAAATTTAAGTCGAGTCTGTTTAAAGTAAATTATGTGAAATAATAAGTCAGATAGGATATTTTACTATTATTTTTATAGAACAAGGATAATAAATACCACAGTACGGATTTGAAGTCTTCTGTGAACTGATAACACTATCTAACATTTCATCGATTTTTATATAAATAATTTATCATTGTAAGAATTAATAGAAAGGTTATGGAGCAGTAAATCATATAAACTTGAAACAAGTTGCTTTTGGGTTTGATGTAGTTAAAATTATAAATGTATAATGCTCGTCAACTCACACAGCACCATCTAGCCCCAAGTAGCCTCCAAGAGCTTCTGTTATGGCTACTAGATAATATGGTGAAGTGAATTTGATAGATATTTTTTTCCAAATTTTGATTCTCCTTCATCATCAATCGTTGACCGTATGTAAAAGCTTTATTCTTACCAAAAATCAAAATTCTACGACTTTATTTCAAGGTGGCGCACTATGAGCGTAATTTGCAAAAACAATAAATTTTAACCTTTCTGATGTAATTGTAACTACACTCATGGACTCATTTAGAGGAACAGTTCATCAATCGAAAAAAAAAACACTGAAATATGTACAAAAAGTTCACATATTCACACCTTAACATTTAATTTAAAAAAAGAATTACTTCATTTTACATCATTACGTCATTTGTTTCAGGTTGTCGTTTGTTTTTTTCGTTTATTCGCTAGTTTCACTAGTCTATTGGAATAATTTTGCTGACGTGTGCGTATTCTTTCATAAAATTCCGTATTTTTTTACAAAAACGCATCGCAATAGTGGTGCTCACACTGATGTGTGAACCTAAAGGGACAATGCCCGATCTTAGCGTAGCTCAGGTTTCCAAAGCTGTTACTTTAATTGAAAAAGGTCACAGTTATAAAGAAGTGGCACAGACATCACGAGTTTCCGAATTCGTGATCTTTCGAAATGTTAGACGTTATCAGCAGACTGGTGAGTACACGAGACGTGCAGGGCAAGGTCGCAAGAGAGTCACTTCAGCGACAGACGATCGATTTATGGTGAGCAGTGTTCTGAGACATCGTACTTTGACTGCTTTTGATTTTTATCTATCGACAGGTGACAGTTAGCACTAAAACAGTAAGAAGAGTTGAAGAAACTGGAATAAAGACGTAGTACTTGCCAGCCAGAGAACCCTTACTTACCACAGATCATCGAGTAGCTCGGGCTAACTTTGCTCTATCACACCAAAACTGGAATGATGATGACTGAAGGAAAATATTGTTCACTGGCGTGTCTAGGTTTTGTCTACAGCCAGATGATAGAAGGGTTAACGTTTGGAGACGAGCCGGAGAAAGATACGCTCAGAGTTGTCATTGTCGGAAGAGAGTCATATGGTGGAGGGGAGGGTCAGTAATGGTATGGGGCCGTAAGGGGCACGTACAGAGTTGATCATCGTAGATATATGTGTATAACCTACCTAGTGATTATATTCCTGAGCTGACATTAAATTTGGATTCCCTTTATTAGATTAATCTTATTAAATTCAATTACTGTTCAACTGATACTTAACTGCAATTATTTTATATCAAACATGACATTTCTAATTATTTCTATAAATATGAAGTATCCAAGTAAAATAAATTATTAAGCTAACAAAAGCGAACCTAATCTTTGTAATTGTTGCGCCCTAATAGGGTTTTAATGCAATGTGTACCTACTAACACTACCTACACCTAAGAAAAATATGTATACATAAAATCACAATAAATGAATATGAATATGAAAATAGATCCCTGACTGCGGCTCGGTAGTATATGACATCTTAGAACCATTGTCATGTCTTTTGTCCCATACATCGGAGAGAATTTTCAATTAATGCAGGACTATGCCCGGCCCCACACTGCAACGATAGGGGGTATCTTCGAGAGGTTGAAATTGACGTTTTGCCGTAGCCAGCAGGCTCGCCAGACTGAAACCCCATAGAACATGTTTGGGATAAGCTCAGAAAACCAATAAAACAAGGAGATCCAGCGAGAGGAAGAATGGAATCGAATACCACAAGATTTCAATGATAACTTAACCAAAAGCATTTCGAGAAGATAGCAAGCAGTTTTAACAGCTAGAGGGGATAACACCAAATACTGAATGTGCCCTAACACTCGACAAAAATCCCGTAATGGCATAACAGAATGACATTTTCAATGTGATGATTGAAGGGTTAATTCTTCAAAACATCATTTTTGATATTACTGTTGATTAGTCTCGTGTTTTTAACAGAAGTAAGTTTTATTTTCATTAGAAATGTTAAAATGAATAAAGTGTTTATTATAATTTTTATACTCAAATACAAAAAATAAAATTTTAACTTTCGATCTGTCTCTTTTTTGTACCGTTCCTCCTTCGATCAAAAATAAGTAGTTCGCGGCCTCCCCCGGCCGGCAAAGCCGGACATTTTTGATCGATGCGTTCCTCTTATTATGTCCATGAGTGTATATGTCATAAAAGTTATATTCCGACTCACTATCGGATGTTATCTGGAGTGTATTTGCGCTATATTCAAAATACTCGTCAATAAGTGCTAAGGAAAAGTGTAAAAAAGTCGAATTGTTGTTAATTTTTGTCTGTAAAATGCCCAAAACCCGAAAAGACATGCCGCGCCCTTTGTTTGGCGATCCAATAAAACTAAATGGTTAATGTGTTTCCAACGTATTGTGTTATTATAAAGTACTAGCAGCGCCTCGCGGTTTCACCCGCGTAGTTCCCGTTCCCGTGGAAATTCTTATTAACTTCTTATAACCCGTGGAATTAGCCTATGTTCTATTCCAGACTATAATCTATCTCTGTGCCAAATTTCATCCAGATCCGTTTACCCGTTCTGGCGTGATTGAGTAACAAACATCCATCCATCTATCCATCCATCCAAACTTTCAGATTTATAATATTAGTAGGAAGTAGGATAGTAGGATTATTTGTGGTTAAGGCCCTATACTACCCTCAATCAACTCCGCCGGACCTCCATATCTTACAAACTACTACATATTTAACTTTTAAATGTATATAGGGTAAAGTTCAGGACTTACTCTATCGATCATATGTTTCGAAAACACGATTCGGTATTTATCGCGTTTATTTACCTCAGTCATCCCGTGACCACGATAGTGTAAACCTGTCGAAACGTCAGGAAAATAAGTAAATAAACGCGATAAATACCCGTTAAATAGTATTAAAAATTAACATTATCCAATTCATATCTTTACCATGATTAAAAGATCTTTGTATTTGCCAGAAGTCTTCTGGCAGAAGACCTGACAAGCATTGCTTTAAAAACTATACAGTGAAATTCCTTCTTCTCTCATACCGAAAACTTAGTTTTGGCTATGTTACAAGATGAAGAGTCACAGATAAGAAAACTGGCTCTCTGTAGAGTTTTAAACGCAAGAAAAGAGTGTTAAGGAAAGAAAGTCCGACAGTTTCCGCTTTCAAATCTTTAAATTGATGCATTAAAATATCATGATATAATTAACTGGTCAAATAAAAACATAATAGAATCTCCAGTGACTGTGAAATATATGAGACGCGGAAATTTCAGACATGATCTCCTCAGGCGGTAAATAATTCGAAATTGAAAAGTATCCTTGCCACAATCAGGCAGTGGAACGGTGCGTCAAGCTCGTAACTGAGGCATCTGTTTGTGGACCACAAGCAAGAGATGGATTTATTTGTTCTAGAATAAAGAATAATATACCAATATTCAACAAAAAGTACCAGTATTTCAGGCAAAAAGGTCTGCAGCTTCTGATTTTGAAAGTAAAAACTTACTTTTAATAAATGTTTTTTTTATTTATTATTATTAGTCTCAATTTTAATCTACATATAGTATAAAACTATTCTTGTGTCTATTTTGCATGCCGAATAATTCGGTGAATTATGTTCAACTAATTTTAAGCCTAAGTAAGACCTTTATAAAACCATTTTTCATGCAATAAAGTTGTTATGATTATGATTAGTTTAAAACTTCAGTATTAAAATTTTGGTAAATTAGGCCTTTATAAATCTTGAAATAAAATTTAAATTTGTATTTTCCTTAAAATTCAAATCTGATGCGCACACCTTATGATTTTGAAATAGAAACTTGAAATTTTATTTTAAGATGTTGAAAATCCATTGGTTATACAGGAATAACAAAATAAGAAAAACATGTTTTTCCATCTACCCTATAAGATAACTGATATACCTACTTCAATTAATACATACCTCGATAGATATTTTATATTATGCATCGAAAACACCCAAACACTGCAGATCGTAAAAACATTTGTTATTGCGCAAATCGAACCTCCTTGTCGCAGATGGACCTACCATAGCACCACTGACATTGTCCGATGATAAAATATTAAGTTTCACAACTAACTGTGCTTACACCATCACTAATAAAAGTAAAGGTAACAACTACAAGGTTAATGTATGATGGACTAGGACTCATGGAAATAAGAATATTTCTCCTACATAGTATCTAATCTAGCGAGTAAATCTACTAATTTCAACTTACTTATCAATTAAAGTTGTCATCAACACTAAAACTAGAGAACTATTAAGAATCAGCGACACACCGAAACTAGCGCAAGTAGGTGACTACTTGATAAGACTATCTAATACTTACAGATTATGTTATCTTAGCATATCACAGGCAACTACTCAGATTCTTCAACTTTCATCTACACTGGCGTCACAAAACAAACCATCAGATACACAAATACAGGTAGAACTACATTTAAGAGGATAGATCAACACCCGATTTGAGGAAATCCACGTACACTACGTCATCCAGGGGTCACTTTTTACATCCTCAGTCACCTGATAGGGCGAAGGTCCCGCGAAACAGACGCGAGCCAGCTCAGAGCGACCTTGCCACCAGGCAGGGAACTAGGTAAGGACATGCTAAGGGCTCAGAGCCGCTGTAAACTATACATTATTGATGCAACACACTTAAAACTTACCAAAAGATGACTCGACTCTACTTTCGTAATTACTTTTTGTTTTCCACAGTTAGACTTTCTATAGCAAATATATTATCACATATTCAACTGCAATCACGTTGCACAGCACGCTTTCGCTTTTATCACTGGTTTTACTGTAGAATTTTGTGAATTTTTGTGTTATTTTATTGCTAAACAAAATAGTTTGATGAAATTGACATCTAAAAAGTAATAATAAATTGTGACAACCAATCCAACATGTCTTGTTATCCGGTCCAAACAGCTACTAAAAAGCAAAAGAAATGAACGTGCTGTTATCTCGACATCTTCGAATTCTCTTATCTATCTTTTACAAATTCTAAATATTTATTTACATAGTGATATAGCAAAAGCTACAAGTATATGAACATATTTTATAAATTTGAAAATAATTTGACTAGAACTTCATAGTTTTTTTTTACTGGCTTCTGTATCGGTGGACAGTTGCCTTAATTTTTGAGTATAGACAATGGACACTTTTGGTTTTTTAGGTTGGTGTAACTGTTTTGATCTAAAGTTTTGATTGATTGCTTGCTTGCTTGTTCCGTCTTTTAGCCAAGTTGTGGCTAGCTCGTAAGGATGAGCAAATAAATATCTGTCGATATATGCTTAATAAAATAATACACATATTTCGATATTTTCGGTCATCATGGTCAGCCCTTGTCGACCCATGAAGGGCTCTATGTTATAGCGAAAGTGACGACTGATCAACGCAACCAATGAAACAGAGCTCAGCTCATTCAGCAGTATTTATTTTAGGAACACAGGACATCACAAACTAAAGGCCGACCCCAAGAATCAGAGTCATACCGTCAGGCCTTGTACCATCAGCTCGCTTATGACGCGGTTCGAAAGTAGCTGCCACACTGACGCTGGTTAAAACCCGACGGATGATGTCATTAACTGAACGAAGGGCCACACGTCCTGCACTAGAGACATTATGCTAGTGCATGGTGACCTAACTTATCAAAACGGTTTCACCACGCTGGCAACCAGGGTCGTAGCCAGAAATTCATTTTGGTGGTTCCGAAGAACTTCGAACTATAATGTTATCGGCCAGCGGAGCGAGCCACATTTCTTGCGGCTCGCTCCGCTGTTTTGCTAGTTTTGGTGTAAAAATAAGAATAAGAATTATTCATTATAAGCTATGTAGCATAGGTGGTCTTATGAACTTTTATAAATGTATAAATGAATATGCATAATACTTAAATTCTTCAACAGTTTGTCCTTTCGGACATACTATAATTATTACTAGAATAAACTTAGAATTAAAGAAATTGCACTTTTTCTATCACACCATAAGAATCCAATATCAGTATTTATCATGGCATGCTTCAGCAACGTCCCCTGAAGAACAACCCAACCGACGAGCTGTGATCCCAACCCACATGCCCAGCGTGGGGATTATGGGCATTAGCCCCCCAATGTTTTTACGAAACAGGAAACGGCCCCCAGTTCCCGGCCGCCTCACTATTCCTGGCCATGGCAGTGGTCATGGTAACGGCGGCGGGGCAAGGGAAGCTAGGAATCACCGGGCTACCTCAGGCTGCCACAAACAACTAACCCTGGCAACGCGCTCTCTGAGGCTTGACCACCATCTAGCGCAGTTTGAAGTGGAATTAGAGAACATCAAATGGCATGTTCTGGGGTTATGTGAAGTCCCAAGAGAGGGAGAGGACTAAGTATCCTAGACTCGGGCCATCTTCTTTACTTTCGCGAGGGTGACAAAACATGTCAGGGTGGCGTAGGTTTCCTCGTCAATAAGGCCATCTCTAACAACGTTTATGAAATCTCCAGTGTGTCGACCAGGGTCAATGAAAAAAGAGATCCCCTTTAGACAGATTAATAGGGTCCCGTTTTGGGTACGGAATCGTAAGAACAGTGTTGTGTCTTTGTGTTGTGTGCATTCTCCGTGAACGGAGGAAATCACCCCCTGACTAGTTTAAAGAGTACTATAATAAATAACTGTGATCTGTTTGTCATTGATCTAAAGTCTATAAGGGGATCTCTTTTTTAATTGGTTTAAGTAAGTATACTCCGGTCGTAGTTATACTTATTGTATACTCTTTGGGTAACAGATTCAGTCCTTTTTTTTATATTTACCCGAAAGCAGTGTTGCCAGATCTACTGATTTAGCAGTAGATCTACCTGCTTTTTGAACCGTCTACTGATCTACTGCTTTTTTGCTCAAATTTTGTGAAATCTACCTGCTTTTTCCGAGCATCAATAGCAAGTGACTCCATGTCTTTATTTTAGCTCATGTGACAAGTTACCAATGACACAAACTTCACAAAACTGAAACAGATGAAACTGAAGAGTTCCGTGTTCCTTCGTTTCTTCCTTCCAGCTTTCACTTTCTTTCTGTCTGTCTTGGTATGTCTGTTCATTGTTTTCGATTGATTGGTCGGTCCGTTCGTTCGTTCGATAAACTTTTGCAAAATGCAAACTGAGTGAGACTGTTTATCCAGTTATTAGGTAGGTACTCTACTATGCACTAAATAATATATGTCCAAAACCACAAATCAAAGTTCAATCAGACTGAAAAGAACTGAGCAAATCACAGCCGACAGGCCGCCTGGCCTCGCTTTCCACAAAGCTAAACAGTTTAGGAATGTGGGCAAAGAAAACGCTTCCTAAACTTAAAAAAACGGGCTATTAGCTTTGTTGTATGTTTTTTTGCATGAAAATACTCGCAAAACACAATACATAGGTACTAATTTATAACATATTAAAATCTACCTGCTTTTTTTCCCAATCTACTGCTTTTTTAACAAAATTTCTACTGCTTTTCTCAGATTCCATCTGGCAACACTGCCCGAAAGGTAAAATAAAAATAAAATCTATTTAGATTTGATAAAAGATCATAATTTGTAATGATTAATTCTAGTTTTTCGTCTCAACCTTCGCGCATTACAGTTATGGACACTAAAAGTCACGCGAAAACATTCGTAAGTAGTCTTTTCAATGCATTAATAGGTTATGTTTGCGTAAACGCTAATTTCGTTTTATTTACAGGACTTAGGCGAAGAATGCCTTACAAAGGGTGTTGGGTGTACATGGGGCCGCGGCAATAAGTTTACAATATACCCTCGCAGTCAAACGGCAAACCAACCACCATTTACATCAGAAAACATACTTGTAAATATTCACCGGAAAGTCTTGTTATTTCACCCAATTCTCCGGCGGTTAGTGAACGAATCTAACGGGACCTTCTTGTCCGTTCAAAAGGCTGCTGAAACTGCAAAGTCGATGGACAACCAAGTAGAATTCTTGAAGCTCTCTCGCCAATACCGGTCCATCATCAGAGTATGCATCGAGAGTTTGCAAGAAGCCTCAGAAAAAAGCACAGATGGCTTAGAAAAGAATAACCTAAATGCCTACGTCACTATTTTCTACTCTATTGAGTGCATATGGCATTTGTGCGAGATACTGCACATGGATAATGTTCCCGGAGATATAGTCTTGCCATTTTTGCTGGAATGGGTGAGGTTCCACTTCCCATGCCATGAGCAGACTGCAGCCCAGCTCCTGGAGGCCTGCGAGAGAGGATCTGAAGACCACAAGGACTACTGGCACACAGTTATTGGTATGATTGTGCAAGGGAGAGTGGATGTGGCCCGTGCGCTTCTGAAACTGCATTCTGAATGTGATTCAAATGAGTTTAAACTGGTTGATAACTCATTGAAGGGAATGCCAATGTATAGTGTGAGTATTATCCATATCTAGACAATAATGTTCTAGGTGTTACTATGAATATGCGCACTAGATTAGTACAAAATATTATCTTTTGTACCTTATTTTATTAGTGAATGCTGTGCCCATGCCCAGTAATGGGTCAACAAGGGCTGATCATGATCACTCACTTTAATGATCATCCTCGAGAAATCATCAAGTAATTTTATCTGTTTATGGTATTTCTCACTCATTGGGTATTCACTAATATCTAGGCATTTGTAGGTATATGGAAGCATGTCCACGGGAGAGTTCACAGTATCCTGGAAGCACTGGCAGGCGGAGTGTCGTGCCAAGCTGAACAGCAGAGTGTTTGCAGCACAGCCACACCTTGAGCTCATCATGAAGGTATTGTCTATACATTCAGTTGTCAAACCTGTACAGCAAGGCCTCCACAATCCCAACATCACAATCATATGACATGACATTTTCTTTTGAGCCTGGACCCCCTTCTGTTTTGAGGTTTAATTTCACCTTTCGTGAGTGGATAATAAAGAAATTAAATGTCTTAATGTCATGTTTTTCAAAGAAGCGGCCTATGTTCCTTATACCTTCTATTATGAATTCCTTGGATACCATGCCAATGAGTAATTTATTACAATTGCGCATTTATCCGGCCAGCCGCAGCTTTCGTATGGAGAAATGGTTGAGTGTCCTGGGTGTGATTATGTGTAGCAATGTTAGATGTAAACCTGGTACATTGAAAGTGAGAAACAGTGGCTTCGCTAGGGCTGCTTCTCTGTCTCGGTTGTTCGGATTAAAGAGGTGTTTTGAGTAGCTGGGATCTGGACTATTGAGGCCCTGCTGTGTTTGATTGGTAGGCTACTTTAACATTGAAGTTGGTTATGTTTATAGTGATGGTATTTTTCCCTTTTGATATACTACTTAACTGAAGGGCTCATAATTTTTGTTGTGGAATTGCACAAATACACTTGTTGCTGGAAAAGCACAGAGTGCGTATTTAGAGGCTCAAGGGTAATGGCGTCAAGGGGCTATCTTGACGCGTTTCACGCAGAAGATCCAGTATTTCAATTGCGATTTTGCACTGGAGCCTTCGTTTTTCGCCTTTGCCTAAATTACTCAACGGGAACGCTGCAGATATTAACACCGTATTTGTGCTGCAGAAGAGGGCAGTTCGTGCAATCTATAATATGGGTCCCAGAGAATCCCTGCGTGATAAATTCAAAGAAATAAACATAATGACAGTCCCCTGTCAATATATTTATGAAAACTCATAAAAATATCAAAAGCTTCCCTAAAAATAGCGATATACATAATATAAATACTAGAAATAAACATAAACTCTCTGTGCCCACAACCAGGCTTCACAAGATTAATGTATCTTTTAAAGGGCAATGTATACGCTTCTACATCAAAACTCCTAGTGAGTTGCAAAATCTATCAATAAACAAATTCAAACAAATTGTCAAAACCTTTCTGTGTAAAAAGGCTTACTACAAAATATCAGATTATTTAGAAGATAAAAAAGCTTGGGACGGGTTTTGCTCCAACTCGAAAAATAACAACTAACAGGCTAAAGGTTTCTTAGTCGCTTCTTTACTTTAGTCTACATACCGAAGCGACAGAAATCAAAAGTACCACTTTATTTCCGTGTCAGTGTTTTATTTTAAGAATTTGACCTTTTCTAAGTGTACATTTTTGTATTTATGGAAATAAAGAATTTTTGATTTTGATTTTTGATCTCATGTACTCAAAGTTCACTTTGCACATAATTCCAGCTAATAATCGGCGACTACGCATCTTTTGCGTCAATCCGTCCGCTGTACTCGTCCTGGTTCGACCTGATCGGAGGCTGGTGCATGTACACGGCGCCCTGGTCACGGCGCCGCGAGCTGGCTGCGCTGGCCGCCGCCTGCGCTGGCATGCTGCCCGCGCCGCCCGCGCAGATAGACACTACGGTCAGAGCGCTGCTGGATGGAGACTTGCATCAGGTGACTCTTTGTCCAACTTCAAGAGAAGCTTAGAATAGAATAGTGGGTACTCCGATGGACCGCGCCAGGCCCATCATGATATAGCCCCTGATATATCCCTATAGCATATAATATTCTCAGGTTACCCTCTTTTAAAAGGGATCAAAGTAGTAATTTATAATGTCCGTTGTATTGCAGGTGATCCACGAGATCCAGCAGATGTCGGACTGCAACTGGTTCGCGACGCACCTCACCGACCTGCTGTATCACTGCGGCAAGCTGAACATACTGGACAAGCATCAGGAGAAGTAGGTGTATTCTACTAACAACAATTTTTTATGTTACTAGTGTCACGCGGTGGGCTGACGGCCTGGTGAAGGTCGTGGGAACGCACAGGACGCTGCAGCTGGCAGCGCAGAATCAGGCATTGTGGCGATTTAATGGGCTATGCCTAGCAGTGGACGTCGATCAGCTGATAATGACGAAGTAGTAAGGCTCGTTACGAAAAGGTACCTATGTCTGGAGAAGTACTAGCACGATGCTGTTTTCTGCCAAGCAGCTGGTGTGTTCCGATTTGAAGGGTGATTGCTGGTGAACTTATACGGCACAAGCTCTACTCCTGTGACTCCGGTTGATTGTCTAGAATGCTAGGAATGCACTCGACGGTACATCATAGAGCGAGGCATGTGCCTAGCATGTGCTTTTTCTTTTCTATCATTTTATAGCATAAAAATAAAACATACTTTTCAAAGCCAACCAATGCTACTTGGCCAAAGGTATACCGTCTATAATCAAACAAACGTACTTATACGTCTCATCATCATCATCATCATCATCAGCCTATAGTAATCCACTGCTGGACGTAGGCCTTCCCTAACGAGCGCCATAGCGCCCTGTCTTCAGATTGCTGCATCCAGCATCTTCCAGAAGTCTTTCGCAAATCGTCATCCCACCTGGTCGGAGGGCGTCCTAACACCACGTTTGCCGAGTCGTTTACTCCATCGGTTGTCGGTTTTTCTCGAGATATGGCCAGCCCACTGCCACTTCAGCTTGCTAATCCTTTGAGCTATGTCGATAACCTTGGTTCTCTGTTCGATGTATTCGTTAGGAATTTTATCCTTTAGAGACACTCCGAGGATTGCTCTCTCCATAGCTCGCTGGGCGACTTTAAACTGGTAGACCAGCCCTACCGTGAGTGTCCACGTCTCAGATCCGTAGGTCATGACGGGTAGGACCAGAATGGATGACGAGAAGCCTCGACGTAGTTTCCCAAACGCTGCCTAACCTAGCTGGATCCACCTCTTGGCATCTCTCTCGTACTCGGAAACAATTTCGAGAAGGTGGCAAAGTACGACGACCGGTCCCGGATTAATGTGGCCATTGATCATGACCTTGGTATTATCCAAGTTCACGCCAAGACCGATACGTCGCCAGGCTGAAGCTAGGTCGTCCAGCATCAGGTTCAGCTCCTCCAGCGACTCCGCCATTAAGACTATATCATCGCAGGTGTAAGATGTAATCGCCATTTATGCTGATGCCCTTACCTTTCCAGTCCAGCGTCATAAATACATCTTCCAAAGCGCTTTTGAACAGTTTCGGGATATAACATCCCCCTGTCTCACTCCTCTGCGCAGTTGGATAGGTTTAGACTGCTGGCCCTGTACTTCGACACTCATGGTGGCAGCGTCATAAAGACATCTCAGCACCTCGATATAACGATAGTCTACTTGGCATCGCTGTAATGATTCCAGAACAGCCCCGGTTTCGACAGAGTCAAACACCTTTTCATAGTCCACAAAGGTCTTCGGACTTCTGTATAATCTGCCTCACTGTGTGTATGTGGTCTATGGTGCCATATCCTCCGCGAAACCCAGCCTGTTCCGTTGGCTGGAACTCGTCGAGTCGCCTGGCGAGACGATTCGTGACCACTCGTAAGAAAAGGTTATAGACGTGGCTCAGGAGTGTGATGAGTCTGTAGTTTTTAAGAAGGGTTTTATCACCCTAAAAAAGAGCACCACCAAACTCCCGCTCCACACCTTTGGAGTTCTCCCACTGTGAAGGACGTCGTTGAACAGGTTTTGGAGCTCCTGTATAACACCTGCCTTTAGAAGCTCTGAAGTTATACCGTCACCGGGGGTTTTTCCATTTTTGAACTGCCTCAGAGCTAACACGATCTCATCTTGACTGATGTCTGGCAGTCGGTATAGTGGCGAGTCAGGATGGCTCTGGAATCATGGTCGTCTCGTCGGGAATGGGGAGCATGTGCAGCGTACAATCGGTATTGACGTAGTGTAAACAAGTTTCAACAAAAAATAAATCTCAAATGAACCCTTCCCCCAGCGTAACCAACCGCCTCCGAGAAAGCCTGATCCTAGAGTACGGCTGCCTGCAAACGGAGCATGGGTCCCTCTGGCCGGTCGGTCTGTCGTACCTGGCGGCCTGCGGGACAGAGGGCCGGCGCCGCGCCGAACTGATGTTGGAGAGGATCCCTGTGCGCAGCGACGCGAAGGCTATGAGGGTGATAAATGAGGCGAGGAAGCATGGCCTTAATGGAGTTGGTGAGTGAAATTTTGACTTATTGCCAAAGTAAGTTCAATTTTCTCGCGTTTAAATGAGGTACCTAAATTTTTCGTAAATTATCTGTAATCCTCTATTTTTGTAGGAAAATTTTTGTTGTAAAGGAATGGGAATTTCAAAGTGATAAAATCCTTGCGAATTTTATCGCACGCTATTGCGAAATTAATAGGATATGTAGAAAGCAAGTGACAGTGTGATACTTGTGCCACTGCGTGCTACGCCCACTGATAATGTGACATAGCTGGCGGCGGCGGCGGGTTGGTATCGACAACATTTTTTAAAATTATAATTTCGTCGAACCAAGCCGATAAAGCTGTGTCGTCGGTGAGTTTACAACATTTTTGTGTGACCCCATTAGAAAATGTTAAGAAGGTATTAAACCTCCTAAATATCGGTTCTTTAATTTAGAGTCCAATTTAGGACAAGAAATTCAGACGCTGAAGCTCCTGATTACACGTTCACTAATTCAGGGCTCTAAATCAGACGCTAAGGACGAGCGACAAGCGACGGACATGTCGAGTGAAAAGAAATGTGACGTCATTGGACCCAATATTATATTTATAAAAAATAGATAAAATATAGCCTATCTGCAGACTATAATCTATCTCTGTGCCAAATTTCATCCAGATCCGTTCAGCCGTTCTGGGGTGATTGAGCAACAAGCATCCATCTTTTCGCATTTATAATACTATCGGCCCGCCCCGGCTTCGTACAGGTAGATCAGTAGGTATAATATAAGTAGCCTATGTGCTATTTCAGACTATAATCTATCTCTGTTCCTTTCATCCCGACCCGTTCAGCCGTTCTGGCGTGATTGGGTAACAAATATCCATCCACCCATATCATCCATAATGTTAGGAAGGTATAATAACCCTCTTAGTCACACGGTTTCTGTATTGAGTGACTTTTAACCCTATTTACTTGAACAATCTGCATGTACAGTACAATGTCCTCGACAGTACAAACAGTCTGCCGCTGCCTCTCCACACGTCACCTAACCCACGAGCGCGTCGGGCCGGCGCTCGCCTGGGCGCTCCGCGGGCGCTGCGGCGACGCGGCCGGGCGCGCGGCCACACACGCACTGCGAACATACACCGCCACGAGAGTGTTGCCCGCTAAGGATCTACTGCTGACGGCGCCGCAGGCCATGCTGCTGCACGATACTGTGCTGTTTTTAGGTCAGCATACTCATCATCTTAGTATGTGCATCTCGAACATGTGACATGGGCACACAATCATTGATTTATACAGGTATCCTGAAACTCAACGTTATGCCGAAAACGGAAGACAAGTGGGTTCATAACGACCCATAAAAAACACAAAATCTATCTCCAACGGTTTCTGATTATGATATAAGCTTTTTCCTGAAAATCATAAATTCTCTGCCTGGCGCCAAACTTTTCTATGCTGTGACTACAGATGTCAATATTTTGTAAATTTGATTTTGTAGTACAAACTTAAATAATTTATTTATTTGTTATTTATCATTCATTTATTTTAATGCGCAATAATGAGAAAAAGCCCAACTTTAAAAAAAAACGTTGACTCATCATATTGCGGGAGGTTGCGGGTTCGATTCCCGCCTCGGGACAAATGTTCGTACGATCTACAGATATTGGTTCAGGGTGTTCTGGTCGTTTTATATGTATAATAAAAAAAACGATCTATGTATTGTATTATGTAGGTATATCAGTTATCTGGTACTTTTAACACAAGCTCTGCTTAGCTTGGGGCTAGAAAATGCTGTGTGAATTGTCCAGCATTATTTATTATATATTGAAAAGGGAGTCCACCACGACACGATGCTGGCATGTTTTCTTAAAAGTTGAAACACACTAGAGGTTAACAAAAAGTTTAAACTATTGTCAAATTATAAGAAGCGGATGGAAAACCGGCTGTTGTAACGTCAATAAATCTCAAAGTTAACATTTTCATTGGCCATGACGCACACGGACACCTGCTGCAGGTGTGGCGCACCGCAAAGGCTGGCCAATGAATTCATTAACTAAGGCTTGCTTCTTGCCGTTTCTTATGAATATGGTAAAAGGTGTTGCAAGTTCTATTGTTTGTTTCAGTAAAATACTGTGATTTCCATGAACTGTACAGAAACAGAGAGTTCAAGAAGGCAGGGGATCTCTTAGTGTCATTGATCACATCCAAGATAGCACCTGATTAGTAAGTACACTTATATTGATGCAGATAATTGTATTTATTGATTGGTACCCAACATACCATCTAATCAATACAATCTAAATTGTATTGGTGAACGGTGACATCATGTTTAGAAATTTTGCAATTGTCTTAATGAATTTCAGATATCGCTTTTTAAAATACTTTTACAATAAAAAAAAACTTTTGCTGGTAAGTAATAAAACACAAATTTGAACGCTACACTGCATATTTTCTGTTTTATTGAAGTTAAAATGCGAGTTTCAAATAAATATTTAAATGTTCAACATAAAACGACCGATGTGGCGCGGTGGGCGAAGGTCTGCCTGCGACGCAGGAGGTTGTGGGTTCGATTCCCGCCTCTGAACAAATGTGTGTACGATCTGCAGACATTTCTTCAGGGAGTTCTGGTCGTTTTCTATGTATAATAAAAAATATCTATTGTATTGTATTATGTATAACATCTCTCCTGAATCCTCTACAATCTGGTTTCCGTCATGGTCACAGCACTATGACAGCCCTCACTAAAATTACGGATGACATTCGCCGGGGCATGGACGGCGGGCTTGTGTCTGTGTTGTCGTTGCTTGATTTTAGTAACGCCTTTAACAATGTCGACTTTGACATTCTTCTTGCTGTGCTCCGTTCTCTTAACATATCTCCAATCGTAACTGACTGGTTTCATAGTTATCTGTTCGGTCGCCGGCAGCGCATCCGCATCGATGACAAATTCTCATCGTGGTGTGATGTCACTGCTGGTGTTCCACAGGGCGGCGTCCTCTCTCCTCTTCTTTTTGCAATTTTTATCAACTCCATATCCGAATCTTTGTCCAGTTCTTACCACCTTTACGCTGACGATCTCCAAATCTACCAACAAGCTCCAATTTCAGACCTTACTTTAGCCATTACCAAATTAAATGATGACCTCTCCCGCATCCTATCGTGGAGTAAAGCCCACGGTCTTCTAGTGAACCCCAGGAAGACTCAAGTCATCATCGTAGGTAGCCCAAGGATGATAGCTAAAATTGACATGGCAACCTTAACTCCTATCTCCTTTGACGGTGTGTCAATTCCGGTCAGCAATTCCGTCAAAAACTTGGGTCTGATTGTAGACAAAGAGTTGTCCTGGGGTCCGCAATTGGCTGAACTCAGTCGAAAAATGTTCGCATCGGCAGGCTCACTGCGGCGACTGCGCAATTTTCTCCCGACTTCCACTAAGGTTACACTTGCCCAGTCCCTTTTGCTTCCCATTCTCGATTACGCCGACGCTTGCTATCCGGACCTCACTGAAGATCAATTAAACAAGCTTGAGCGCCTCCAAAATTTCAGTATCAGGTTCATATTTGGCCTTCGCAAATATGACCACGTTTCCGAATATCGCGCTAAACTCAAGTGGTTGCCCATCCGACTTCGCAGGAATACTCACATACTATGTCTCTTGTACAGTATCTTGTTCTATCCTCCGAGCCCTTCCTATCTCAAGGAGCGCTTTGAATTCCTTTCTGACTCTCACTCTCTCTCTTTGCGTTCCTCTGAAACTCTCACTTTAAAAGTCCCTGCCCACACTACCACTTTCTATGACAAATCTTTCACTGTACAAGCGACCCGTCTATGGAATGCTCTGCCCCTTGACATCAGACGCGCCAAATCACTTCCTATCTTTAAAAAACTGCTTCATCAGCATTACCTATCATTACAGGTTTAAGCTAATTATTATTTTTTTTATGTTCGTATTAGTTTATTGTTTTTTTTTTTGTATGCTATGTTAATATTACATTACCTAAGTATTATATAATTATTTTATAATTTCTTTTTCAAGTGCCACCGTCTTTTTTTGTTCTAACTTGTCCAGTCCATCCCAAGGTTGCCTGGAAGAGATCGCTCATAGCGATAAGGCCGCCTTTGTACTTCATCTTGTAACTTTTTTATTTCTGTACTGTTTTCTGTGTTTGTGTGGTACAATAAAGAATTATCTATCTATCTATCTATCTATCAACAGTTATCTGGTACCCATAACACAAACTCTACTTAGCTTGGGGCTAGATAATGCTGTGTGAATTGTCCAACATTATTTATTTATTTAAAAACAGTTCCCTGGGGCCAGGGATTTTGTGAGGGGGTTGAGAAGGTAGCAAATACGACCCCGCCACCCAATTCAATTTTGGCAAACTGGCAATGAACCAAACATCCTGTATAATTAGGACCCAGACCTACCCTACCTCCTGAGAGACATTATGCTAAGTTTTAATGTCTCAATTAATTAAAAACAAGTGTGCCTGTACTAACTAAAAACTTTGTTTCCAGCTTTTGGGATACTCTACTCCTTGACACGCTCCCCCTCCTGGAGTGTGATGAAGTGGTCCTTGGCCCTGAAGAAACATGTTCCCTGATGCAATGCCTCGAACTCCGATCGCAGGACCTCACCTCAGATTCTGCTGCACTACTGAGGCTCGCTCTTGCAAGGAACCTGGCTAGGGCGGCGCTAAATAACCCTACACCACAAGAAACCTAGCTGGGCTTGGTGCCACATGCACAATCTCCTAAGAACAATACCTAGTTTACATTGGCCAATGGAACTGAGATGGCACTGACAACTCATATAATGTGTGTTGTGCATTGTGCCCCTGCCTTACCTGGCCCTAACCAGCCAAACGCAAGTGTTAAGAAGCGCCAAGTGCTGTGTGCTGCCTGACAGTGGCTTATTTTTGTATTATGTTATAATTTTTGCAGTGCCAATATAAAATTATTTTGATGAACATTTTGTTTGGCAAAGCCATACAAAGTCAGGATCTAGTGGGTTCTTCTGGATATAGATTAACTCAGATAACAAATAATTCACTATGGTTAGATAAACTTACCATTTATTTATAAGCTGAAAAAGAAGTAATTTTGGATTGTAAGAGAAATAAAATCATTTGTTTTTTTTCTTGTGTTTGTGTATTTAGGTAACTGCCTCGCGTCATGCAATATAATATATATTATATATTGCATGACGCGCATATATATATAATAATATTTTTGTTAAAGTCACAGTAGTAGGTACCTACGTTTTCTCGAAGGCTCTGTCAAACTCATTTATTTTCATAACAGTTCAATGAAGTCAGTTCATGAACTGTGTAATTTAGGATTTTATCATAACCTTCATAATGGAACTTGGCATAGAAGAGTTTATCTTGTAATAAATATGAAAACCAATATTTATCATCCAACCACATCTCTTGGAATGGGATTTGGTCATAGTCAAACCATTTGGGTTTCATCTCTTCTGTCTCTGTGGGCACTCCATCATAAACTGTAGCAGAGAATACTTTCACAACCATAAGAAGTGGTTCTCCCTCAAAAGTAAATTCTAAATGTCCAATATTCTTCAAGTTCAGCCTATCCACGTCCATGCAACATTCTTCTTTTAGTTCTCGCACAGCAGCATCCAAAATAGTTTCGTTCTGTTCCACTTTCCCGCCAAAGCCATTCCATTTGTTGACGCCGAATCCGCGCTTCTTAAGGCCTAACAGTAGTTGATGATCATTGCGTAGAAAAACTAGCGTGTACAGTTTCTTCAGAATCATTTCGCAAAAAATAAAAACAGGATTTTGTATCAAGAATCAAAAAAAATCGTGAACTTTTTAAACTACGATCTAGCACCACAGTCATGAGTCAGTCAGTACAAGCAGTACGGTCATCCCTATATAGTTTGTGTTGTGGTATTGGTTTTATTCTCTTTGAGTCGGTATGCCTGCCTTTGATTTGTGAGGAAAGGAAATTACTATTTTCACGTAAAAATGTTGATCTTAGGGTCCCATTCCACTCATCCAATATCTTTGTCCAAGTTCCTTGTTTTATGTTTTAGGTGCCCATTCCACTCATCGAATATCTTTGTCCAATGTTCATTTGATCAAAGGACTTGGATGACTTCATCCAATTTACTAGCAACACTGATATTTGATCAAAGATTTGGATACTAGTTCTTGCCAGCGGTTCCGTACACGTCGTTTCTATGAAAACGTATACCTGCAGGTTAATTATTTCCCATGGAAACTGAAATTTTATGGGTTTAACTTCCTTCTTTCCGCTTCCGGTCTCTAAAGCCAACAGAACCTTTTGGATTGAAAAAACAGAACGTACCTACGTTCTGTTTTTTTCGGTTGAAAATATGAAATATACAAAATATGTAGGTAATCACAATTTTATTTTCCTGTTTAGGTTACCTACCTGTAGCATTCTGACATATATTAAATGTGCACGGCCATCGGATGCGCTCGTCTACCAAGGGTGCATACTAAGCGCGGTGCGCGGGGTATACATTCGCACAAGGTGCGGCTTAACGTGTGGACGTGTGTCACTGAAAAAATCTGTGTTACTGGCAGAGGCGTATTTAAAGATTTGGCGCCCCGGGCCAGTTAGCTTTGCCGCCCCATTTATCTAAGAAAAAACCTGCTCTGCTGTGTGAAATAATAAATGAAAAATTAACCATTTATTCACTACATACTTTAATACTCCATTTCTTATAATCGCATAATTGTTTTTTCTAAGTACAAATTGGTTGACTATATCTTCAATGACGCTCTCATAACTTAAGGCGTTTGTCAACTCAGCTTCTATGTTCAGAACAGCTAAGCAGTGGCGGCGTAGCGTGGGCTGGCACCCGGGGCGATTTACTACCAAGCACCCCCATCCCAAAAAAACGGGAAACAAAAATACTGAACCACCTTGGGGGTAGGTTGACTCTCCGAATCGGGTCGACTATCCGAACCCTCAACTTCCAACAACAGGAATTATAAGTAACGGCGAGCGGAGCGAGCCGCGCAATTTTTTTTAAAGTAATTTTTTGGATGTTTAGTGAAAAGTAACTAGTTTGTCATAGTCATAGGTCACCTATGACAAAATAAATAAACAGATATCAATATCAATATCGGCTAGTGGAGCGAACTGCAGTCGGTAATTTTGGAATTCGGTGAGGTTAACAAAAATCAAGTATTGTAAAACCACGGCGAAAGATTTTTTTGGCAAGTTAAAGTTTGTACTTTAACTACCAGCGAGCGTAGCGAGACGAAATTTTTGTTACTTTTTTGGGTGGTCTCAAACAATTAAAGAAGAGAATGAAAACCAAAATGTGAATTGTAAAGACGATAAGAGTTTTGCATATAAATAACAACGAGCGGAGCAAGCCTCGAAATTTTGAAGTTTGGTAAGGTAGGCTTGACAGCAAAGACAAGGAAGCTAAGGTGACGCGACGGCCGTAACACAGTGAGCAGTTGAGCACGTGAGCAAACACAGCCGTTGTACTTTTTTGATTTATTTGCGACGAGTCCTTTTTTATAATGGAATATAAAAAAGGCGAGCGGAGCGAGCCGCCGATTTTTTCCCTTTTTTCACTCTTTCGGGCGGTCAGCGGACCGCCCCCCCCCCCCTACATACGCCGCTAGTGCAGCTAAGCTGTTTAAGCGTTCTTCGCTTATAGTGGAACGTAAATAATTCTATAAACTTTTGAATACAGAAAACGAACGGGCTGCATTGCAATTCGTCACTGCGGTGCAAAGAAAAATGCGTAATGCAATCTCTACATAAGGGAAAGCTTCTTTTAAGTCCTTATTTTTTATCAAGAAGCTAAGTTGCCTAACCTAACGAATATAAATGTATAATAATTCTTGAATGCATTTGTTATTTAGATACCTTCTTGTTGGTAGGTATAGTATTGTAGAGTTCTTTTAATTTTATTGAATTTATCGGGGCGCCTTTTATTGCTTTACAATAAAAGGCGCCCCGAGAAAGCCGCCCCTCATAGCCTGCCGCCCCGGGCCATGGCCCCCTTGGCCCTAGGGTAAATACGCCCCTGGTTACTGGTATAAAGTATAATTGCCCTTACCCAAACCATTACCTGGTACCATACACTACCTAATTGTAAACTTCTATTCAAATAATATGATAAAGTTCTATTGAAACCATATTTAAGGGCATTCATTTTCCGAAAAATAGGTGCCTAATGCTAAATTATAGGCAATGAACGTAAACGTAAAGGGAGTCTACGGGGTCGTGCAGAGCCAACAGGAACTACCCCTGCGCTATGGTAGTATTGATCTCCTCACATATTGTTAGTAAACATCATTACTTATCAGCTATCGTGGAGTCCAGTCCACAAAGCAGGCGTATGTAGGTAACCAGAAATGACCAGCTATAGTAGCATGACTTCTTTCATAATGTTTTTGTGGTGCAGCTAAAGAAAGATCTTTATCAATAATTGGAACCGTGGATTGCCATCCTACCCCAGTTACTAACATGTTTGCGCGGAAACGGTAAAGCTGTTCGTACGGCATTCTTTGATTTTGTAACTAATTATTCTGCAGTTATTATCTAAAATCCGACTGTATTATATAATAAAGACCACATGTTATTATATATATATATTTACAGCAATCATCTGACTACTCGTAGGTATTTTAAATATAAAAATTTAAAATTATTTTCAAAAGAACTGAATCTTTTTTTTATTTACCAACATTTTTGAAAAAATCTGAGAAACTAGTCGACTCATTATGGTCCCAAAAATCAACATTTCCATGATCTTTGAGAACCTACTGCTGTTCAAATATGAAATCTAAGATTCTTATATTATATACTCCTATACCTAATAGTCCATTTCATTCTGCACAAAAGCGCTAAGATAGTTTTTTGATTAGTTGCATAATAAGCTACCTACTAATATGTTTGATGAAAAAAAAAAACTTCAATATCTCAATTTTTGATACTTATTTGCCTTCTTCTCCGAACCAATATGAATTAGGTACTGAATAGATTTTTATATTGAAAAATAAAGCAAAGGCAGATTAACAGATTCCCTACTATAAATATTTGATTACTAAAACAGTAATCTTTTAATTAGAAGAAATGTTGATTTTCCCCCTTGATGGCCGCACACGCGCTCTGCTCTGTCCAGCTCCCGGATGCGGAATCCTATGCCTATCCTTTTCACAAAATGGCGTTGTTAGATGCCCCTCCCCTCAAGGCTAGCGTCGATAGGCCGGCAGACGCTTCGCGCTTATCGCATAGGACGGATGTTTTGAGCGTAATGCCAGGTGATGCGTCCATTGTTATGTAGGTACCCTCAGTAACCGATGAGACCGCCATTTGCAAACGAATTTTCGATTGACATCCGGATATCAAAGCAATCGGACGAAGCTAGTAGGTAGTTAGTAAATAAATAAATAAAAGTTTGTTCGAATAAGAATGGCGACGCGGCCTGGCGGCGGCGGCGGCGGCGCGGGGTGCGGTAGGGGAGGACAAGCGGAAGAAGCGGGCGTGCGAGTTTGTCCACTGATCAGCAATCCGAATGACGTCATCTGCACTAAAGAGATCGCCGGCATTGTCGACAGTCCGCTGCGTCCACTTCGTGCGGTGCGGATCAGTGGATATATTTCTATTGAATTATGGCAGGTATAAAAGAAGTACTAAAGAGCCAAAAACTACTCGCTTTGAACTCGCTCGCAAATCGCCAGTGTTGCACCTTGTTGGGTCTGTCAAAAAAGCGATCTTTAGTATACGGTTTAAGAGTAGGAGTAGGTAGTAGGAGTAGTATGGCGGCGAGATACCTATAAAAATATATAAATAGGTACTTACTCAACCTACCTTCTGTAATATTTTGGTGAAGCTGACTGTACCTACCTCGAGGGGTATATTTCACTTTAAATTGCATTGCAGCCGACGAATTAGCATTTATATTAGTTGTGCCTCGGAAATGTGAATGTGAGACGCACTATCAGAAACCACTCTTGGAATCTTCACATTAGGTTAGGTATAAGTACCTAGGCAGTAGCAGGCAAATATCTATGTGAGTATAAGTAGGTACTTACAAAGGTATTTGCCTGCTAACGCAATTTCTTCGGAAGCTGATTTATCAAAGGGAACCTGAAAAGGGCTTTGTTTGGGGGTTGTGGTAAATTTTAATGGTTTTCCCAAATCGCCCTTTGAGATAGGTATTTGGTTGGTGGTCAAGGAAATTCACTCAGGAAATTCACTCGTTAACGGTACGGGCTATATTCACGAGACACTTTATGCTGGTGATTAAACTACTGCCACCTACTTATGGTAAAATGGGTAAATGGTACGAGATGGTTTGTATAGTAGGTAATGTTATTATATATTTTATAATAATAATTAATATATATTAATATTATTATATTTTATTTTTTTATAAACCGGTCAATCGTGAATTGTGTAAATTCCGGTAATTGCGAGCCAATACAATGAGTATTTGCAACTGCAAGCGCAGCTTACATGCATATTTGTTGCGTGGTCGGTTTACCCGAAAAGAACCTAAATATTTTTGACAAAATGGGTTATTTCAAAAATAGGTTCTGTTCAGCAAATATGCATTTTAGCTGCGCTATTTATTTAATATTTTCCAACTTCAACTATGTAGTTTACCATCACGTAAGTTTACCTAGGTAAATATGGCACAAAAAAAATTTTTTCCCGAATTACCATTTAATTTATTCATAACGATGAAATAGAAGATTTATCAAAAATGTGTTATAATAATAATTGTATTAATGATATGTAGACATAATGAATCGAAGTGTTTCAGCCTTCGTGTGGTTTCATCAATATAATATGGAGCCGACACAGTTCAGCACGACGTTATCGCAACAGATACCTACTGTTTAATAATAGGTAGGTATCCCAAAAAAATTCGATTTCGGCAGGATTCAAAGGTGAGGCGCGGGTTCGATTCCATGGCCAGGTCAGTCGGCCATGTTGCAAAGTTAAAATCTCTATGGTTATAAGCTGTTTTGTTTCGAGATTTGTGGTAGATCTGCTGTCAGTTGGTGTTTTCGATTGAAATATTTTGATGATTTTCTGAAATTTACCTATGAAAAGTAGGTACATTTTTATTGTAATTAGCTTCGGTTAGAGCCAAAATCATACCTTCGACATGCTGTAAAACAGTGTGGTTTGAGGAAGAACAAAAACCAGCCAACATTGACCATGCTTATGTAAGTACCTAAACATTTTTGTTTGTTATTGTTAAATCTTTTTGTATTTCATACAACGTTTTGCAACAAAGTGATTTTTTAAAAGATTGTACAGGCTCTGGCTAGTCGGCGCTTGTGGCTGTAAATTCAGTATTTTCTTCAGCGCTCTTGGAGGTAGTTTGTTTACAAACATTGAATAGTGATGTGCCATGCACCTGATAACGAATCGATTGACCGAAATTTTTGTAAATAATACTGCAGTATTTATTCTACAGGTTCCTGGTAAGCTACGCTACGTTCCTAAGATAAGTCTTTATTCTCATCTTAGTACCTACCTACTTTATCCATCCATAATTTTCTGTATTCGATGATTCACGCAAGTCGATATAGGCGGCACAACACTAGTGAAGCCGCCACATCGATCTAAAGTCCAAAAGGGATCTCATGAGTCGCCATATTAGGCTGCCAAATTGTTTGAGGTTATACAGGAAAATTCCATAGATAGGGCCCATCCATAGAGTTTAGAACAATGGTCTACTCAGACAAGTATTGCCATTAATAAAGAATCATCATCCATCATTAGTTTACCTTGAGCGCGACAGCGAACGTACCGTTTGACGTCTATCAGTCATCAATAAAGCCAAATGCCACTTCTGACAGAGGCGCTCACAGTGATTTCAGTTTGTAGCATGATCGCGGTCTGTGATATCGCAAAATGGCGCATGTAATGACGTCATGTATGACGTCACACGGGACATCGTTGTCGCGCTCACGCTGATTCGAAACGCTTGTGAGCGAAATAATATCAATGGAGCGTATTTTGGAAGCCACTTGTAGGTGTGTAATGTCACTTGTCGTACATAGTTCTCATCTCCTGGTAGGTGCGTACGACGCGCGCGTCGAATTGCCGCATGTCGCTGCGCGCGGCGGCGGTGCGGTCCGCGTCGCGTGGCTCGTAGGCTGTGCGTGCGCATGGGCAGCAGTGGCCGCACTCGCAGAACGCGCAGCACCCGCGCACAGCGCCCCACGCACCTGCAAACGCACACATACAATTTGTTTTTTTATTCGGCCCCGACACAAAAGGTTTGTTATACCGCTAGTACCATATACATGTATAGGATTACAAAGTTACATTTGCAGTTAATCAATCAGTGTACCTGTACATGTATAATTTAATAGATGTAGATAGGTACTTAGATATAATTATGTTCAAAGGTAACTAGTAAAATAGTCAACCGAATGAATAAAACCGGCCAAGTACGAGTCGGACTCGCGCACGAAGGGTTCCGTAGCATTATCTATAAAAACGGCAAAATAATCACGTTTGTTGTATGGGAGCCCCCTTAAATTTTTATTTTATTCTGTTTTTTATTATTTTTTGTTATAGCGGCAACAGAAATACATGTGAAAATTTCAACTCTAACTATCACGGTTCATGAGATACAGCCTGGTGACAGACGGACAGATGGACAGCGAAGTCTTAATAATAGGGTCCCGTTTTTACCCTTTGGGTACGGAACCCTAAAAAGCAAGAATGGGAGATGTCTTATGAAGTTGTACCAAAATCCCGCAAAGTATATTAAGTACCTAGACTAAATTGCCCGAAATTGGCATGAAAGAAAGAACAATATTATTCATAACCGCGGCCGGCGGAAACACGTAGAAGGTACCGGAAAGGAAAAAGTAGGACTACATATCTACAAAATCAAATGAGATGCCATCAAAAACAAAACTTATAAAAAGCCAAGTCACGCAACTCAGTTCTTCTACCATGAAAAGATGCGAGATCCAACTAATACGAAGCCGGTTACTTTGTTAAGACCTTCTGTCTTAAGTTGTTACGTAATTAGCTAACCTAACAACATCGTGACCATATTAATATTAAAAATCTTTTGTTTTGAATAAAATAGATTGACTTAGCAATCGCACTATACAATCTTATTTAATATAATATGTAATACTTGTCAGTTACATTGTATTTAATATAATATGTAATACTTGTCAGTTACATTGTATTTAATATAAAATATGTAATACTTGTCAGTTACATTGTGTTTAATATAATATGTAATACTTGTCAGTTACATTGTGTTTTCATGCGATGGCCAAGTCAATCTATTTTATTTAATACATAAAAGATTTTTAATACCGATAAAGTCACTATGAGATGTTGTTGTTTTAGCTAATTACGTGATAACCTAAGACAGAAGGTCCCTTATTAAGTCGCTACGACTTATTAAACTAACCGACTTGTTATTACGTGGTATTACATAGATCTCACACATTTTTACGGTAGAAGAACTGAGTTGTATGAAGTTTTTTCGTTTTAGACATTAAAACAAAGTATCATAAATTTCTTGATTTAGTTTAAAGTTAGACCTTACAGGACTCTTGAACATATCAGACATTTTTAAATTACTTAAGTGAAACTACGAAATAAAGTGTTAATTTTGATGATTAATTAAGATTATTATATTATCTATTTCTGCTCTGCTGAGCTTTTCACCTGCCTGCAGCAGAGTCTATTGAAATTCAGCCAGGACATAAATTGAATCGTGGACATAAACTACCAACTTGTAAAAACATAAAGCATGCGACACGGCAGAATCTAGCTTTAAATGTTTTGACAGACAGCCGAACTTAGAACGTCCTTCTTTTTTTAAAGTTGGTTAGTGAGGACCGAGAGGCAATATCTCTTACCGATGCTCTTTGCCAAGGTAGCGTACTTCAGATAGGTGGTGTCGACAGTGTCGTCGAGGGGCGCCTGGCAGATTCGGATCACCTCGGGAGTCAGGTGCGTGTTCCGCGGGACCAGCGTGACCCGCCGCGTGCGCTCGAACAGCGGGCACGCGCTGTTGGGGAACACTTTCTGGAATAATAATAATAATAGCTATTTTCTTTTTGTGTGACTTACTTATTATTATTACTTTAATAATAAGTACTACTACTACTTTATATTTTAATGAAGCCTTCTCCTGCAAGAGGTTCTTGCCAAACAAAATAGAAGGGAAAACTGGAAATAACTAGTATAAGCTTTACCAACTAAGTTTCTCAAGTTTTTCTATTTTATGTATACAGGGTGGTTTTTTGAGAAGGGCGGTGATGGCCAAATCCGAAACCACGAGAGTTAGGGAGTCATGCCCTCGATTTATAAGAAAACAATAACTGCATACATACAATAAATATCCAGTTATTGTTTTCTTATAAATCGAGGGCATGACTCCTTTCACGACTTTTCCCTAACTCTCGTGGTTTCGGACTTGGCCATCACCGCCCTTCTCAAAAAAACACCCTGTATTTATACGCATTGTTGTATGCAAGAAATAAAAGGCTTTTTATTTTACTTATATTTTATTTCTTTATATTATTTTTATAAGTAACATAAACACTAGTTTATGTACTAGTTTATGTTCCACTTCTTCCACTTGTGAACAAAATTAATAACACCTTCTTTCTTATTTGATTATAACTATTTAGTAACCCGTTTATAATGTAAAATTTGGCTTGTCTTGACAAGTCTTAGCCTGTACACCGAAATTTTGTAAACCCATAAATTTTCATGTGTTCTCACCTTTGACAATAAAGATTTTTCTTTTATATTCTATAAATCTATCGAGTACCTACCTAATAGGAAACTACAAGGTTTTTTAAAAATAATGACAGCCTCATAAAAAATATTCACTTGGGATTTCACGTAATTAATTTCTAATTTTCACTTTTTGTGATTTACCTGTTTCGTTTAAGATTTTATTTTACTCTTTTCTGTGATAGGTCATAGCATCACTTTCACCTTTTACTCCATGAAGATAAATACAATTTTATTTTATCGAAGTTGTTGGTAGCGCGCGCTACGATGCGTAGCGGTGCCGGTGCTACGATGCGTAGCGGTACTACGATGCGTAGCGGTGCTACGATGCGTAGGGGTGCTACGATGCGTAGCGGTGCTCAAATGCTGATGTGCTATGGTGAAGCCAGAGGAAATGCGTCACGAGTCTTGTGCATTTACCGGGATAGATAGGTACCCCAACTAGACACATCCGTCTGATGCTAGACTCTTCTCTTCTTAGTTCGAGCCATTTCTGATTCGACCGAGGCTGCACCGGAATTAGGTAAGTACCTACATACCTATTATAACGGCATTTGCAAACTTACGCGTACATTGCTGGCGCAAAACAAATAAAAATCTTTAAAAATTTAATTTAACAAATAAAACATTATCTCCAGCTAGATTTTTTTTTCGGAAAACGGTTTTTTTATTCGTTTTGTTTTGGGGTGGTGTGTACCATATACTATAATGTACCGGTTAAAGGTGTTGCTATTTAATAAATGCTGAAAAATAGTTGGTACCCACCTTCCAGATGGATCGCTCTGGAAACTTAGGAGATTAGGGGGTAGTGCTAATTTTTCGACTTTTTTCAACACAAGTCAAAAATATGAAACCTACCGAAACTTGAAAAACTGTTTTGAGATCTAAGTACTAAATACTAGAGATGGGCCGAATATTCGTTTTATATTCGGTATTCGGCATATTCGGCAGCTTTACCGAATATTCATATTCGGCCGAATATTCGGCTGAATCACCTAATGTTCGGCAAAGTGATACTCAAAGTTTTTACTGTTAAGTTAAGACCCGTGTATTATCATGATTTGAGTGTACAGAGTAATGAAGTAAGTATTTTAGAGTGTAGCTTTCTGATTTTGTCGTCACTGAAGCTTTATTTTCAATTAAAGTAGGTTGGTAAAAAGATAATAACTTCAATCAATATCTTCACGCCGGATCCCTTGCAAGGTAGGCAAGGAATCCATAATAACTTAATGCAAATATAGGTATCTAGCTGTTTTGGGATTAGGCTTCTGTGTTAACTCTTTATAATAATATATTAAACAGACCTTAATTGAAGGAAAATAAACAAGATATTTATTTCGGTCAGTCTTTATTGTGTTAGAGAATAGCTGAATCAAATCACAACACCTTAGTAGATTATGAATAATATTTTTTTCTAGTTTCTACTCAGCATAGCGTCGCAAAATGTATTTATTGATATTAAACGTTTAAACCTATCCTATTCAACCAATATAGTTCTTTATAAAGAAAATTAGTAATTTATTTGTACTTTTCAGGTTGTAATTTAAGAGATCAATCAGTTAATCTACACATTAAGAGTTAGGAACTTAATTATAGTCTACTGAGATATAAGACAAATATGACGTCTCAAATGTACCGAATATTCGGCCGAATATTCGGTTCGGTAAAAGTTTTACCGAATATTCGGCCGAATGTTCGTATTCGGTGAAACCCATGTTCGGCCCATCTCTACTAAATACCTTGCATATGATACCACAGCCACACGCGGCTCGGTTGCACCCCTTTTTTACATACTTCAATTTTATATGGATCGCTCTGCAAACTTCGGAGTTATGGGGGAGAAATAGTAAATTTTTTGATTAAAAAAATAAAAATAGGTTTCTTTTAAAATTTCGACATCACAATTTGTACCATTTTTTTAAATCAGAGGTAATTGTGCAAGAAATCTGTTGTCATTTCACAAGTTAATAGCTGCGGTAGTTACCGAGAGATTCCAGAAAGAGGGAGGACGAACAGAGTGAGACTATAAGGGTTTCCAAACCAAAAATTAAGAATGTGCACTAACGGTAGGGCACCTCCTGAAGCACTCCCGCACTGGCTTCCGGTCGAGGAGGAGTTCTGCTGACGTGTCCTGCAGCGTGCCCTTCCACTCCCGCCTGCGACTCTTACAGATGGGCCGACAACTGATAAACAAGCACAAATTTTAGTAAATAACTCTTCTTCGCCAATAAAATAGTATTAAGATTAGGCAAGCATTTGGCTAAAATGTAGTTGTTACAGTTAGTATCGTTTAGGCAGAAATACAAAAATAGAGTGGGTGTGAGTGTGTGCCACTAAGCGCAACTTCGTATCTCTAAACTATACAATACAAAAATAGAGTGGGTGTGAGTGTGTGCCACTAAGCGCAACTTCGTATCTCTAAACTATACAATACAAAAATAGAGTGGGTGCGAGTGTGTGCCACTAAGGGCAACTTCGTATCTCTAAACTATACAATACAAAAATAGAGTGGGTGTGAGTGTGTGCCACTAAGCGCAACTTCGTATCTCTAAACTATACAATACAAAAATAGAGTGGGTGCGAGTGTGTGCCACTAAGGGCAACTTCGTATCTCTAAACTATACAATACAAAAATAGAGTGGGTGTGAGTGTGTGCCACTAAGCGCAACTTCGTATCTCTAAACTATACAATACAAAAATAGAGTGGGTGCGAGTGTGTGCCACTAAGGGCAACTTCGTATCTCTAAACTATACAATACAAAAATAGAGTGGGTGTGAGTGTGTGCCACTAAGCGCAACTTCGTATCTCTAAACTATACAATACAAAAATAGAGTGGGTGCGAGTGTGTGCCACTAAGGGCAACTTCGTATCTCTAAACTATACAATACAAAAATAGAGTGGGTGTGAGTGTGTGCCACTAAGGGCAACTTCGTATCTCTAAACTATACAATACAAACATATTAACTGCACAATGACATTTTTGAAATTTCCTTTGTTCTACGTAATAATAAGATAAAAAAGGTGGCGGTGCGGTAGTTAGGGTCCGGTCGGGGTAACGCCTTAAGTAAACTTGCTGTTTTTCAACTTCTCTTTATACTTACCTATATTTAAATTAACCTTGTTTCCTCAAATTTTTGCTTTTGGTTTTATAAAAATCCTTGTGTGAACTGTAAACCTTATACAGTTACTTGTAAGCTATTTGCCGTGAGGTAGAGATCCCTCGCGTCTATTCTACAAGTTTTATAAACTTAGAGCGAGGAGATGAACCCAATGGTGAATTAGGTGTAAAACACAATAGTGGTCCGAGTGTTGCAATTAACAGTTTTATATCAATGCTCTGCACTGCACTAGTCTGCAGGTGACTAGTGCAGTCGTCATCATCATCAGCCTACTCCACTGCTGGATATAGGTCTCCCCTGAGCAGCGCCATAGTGCCCTGTCTTCAGCATCTGCTAGCAGTCTATCGCAAATCGTCACCCCCTAGTTGGAGGGGGCCCTCTCTACGTTTGGCTAGTCGCGGTCTTCACTCAGGATTACGTTTACCCCAGTGGTTGTCGGTTCTTCTCGAGATATGGCCAGCCCACTGCCACTTCAACTTGCTAATCCTTTGAGCTATGTGGATAACCTTGGTTCTCTATCGGATGTATTCGTTACGAATTCTATCGTTCCGAGAAACTCTGAGTATAGCTCTCTACATAGCTCGCTGGGCGACCTTAAACTGGTGGACAAGCCCTACCGTGAGTGTCCACGTCTCAGCTCCGTAGGTCATGACGCGTAGGACGCACTGATTGAAAACTATCGTTTTCAAGCATTGCAATATGGATGACGAGAAGACTCGACGTAGTTTCCCAAACGCTGCCCAACCTAGCTGGATCCTCCTCTTTGCCTCCACATCTCAGCACCTCGATATAACGATAATCTACTTGGCATCGCTGTAAGGATTCCAGAACAGTCCAGGTTTCGACAGAGTCAAACACCTTTTCATAGTCTGCAAAGGCCAGACACAGGGGCTGATTATACTCTTCGGACTTCTGTATAATCTGCCTCACTGGGTGTAAGCGGTCTATGGTGCTATACCTATCCTCAACGAAACCCGGCCTGTTCCGTAGACTGAGTTTTTTTACTCAGTCAATGAGCGGAATTGGACAGTCTCCATGATACGCTGGGTGGTCATGAAGAAGGATATAAACTCACTCGCAAAGCTTGGAAGTTTGTTTCGGGTCCCGATTGATCTTTGGTAACTGAAGCATCGTCAGTCCGCCCTTCGACTTTAATAATCGATAATTTAATTATTTTTATTTATAGATACTGTGTTACTCAATGAAAACTAGGCATTTAGTTCGTTTATTAGTATTCATCTATGTTTACTTCAGTTAAAATGGTAGACAGGAATAAAATAAAAAAATATGCAAACTTATACGTATATAGTTATTGTATACTCTTTGATGCAAACCAAAAACCTACCTACGTCATGTAGGTATTTAGTGCATTCATTCTCTTTGGTGTATAGACATTGACTGGCGGGCATAGAGTTAATAATTATTAAAGTACCTGGCGGGGCTGCGCGATCAAGGAGTATATGGATACGCTAAAAGGGCAAATTTTGCGAAACTAACTTTATAATAGACTGTTTGTTATCCATCTGATTTTAAAATTGTCCCCTAAAAACCAGTACAAATCACAGTTTACATTGATAATTGTATTGATTCTGATTCTGCAGGTACTTGGCACAAATGTTAAGAAAATAAAGTGCTAATAGAGAAGTCACTTTCGTAAAAAAAAACAATGAAACAATAATAAACAGGTCAAACAACATTATAGCATACCTACAATAAATACTAAAGTCCGCTCAGCCAGAAAATTGAGTGTGCGGATGCTGCATCCACTTAAAATAAGCCGGGGAACGTAGATTGAAAAGTAGAAAAAAGCAGAGACGGTGAATAGAATTTGCGCTGAGCTCGGTAGCTGGGCATGGCCGTGCTTATGGAAACCAAAGATTAATCGGATGCACACGTTTTGTAGTCACTCCAGTTTATTGAGCTGTTCGTCTGTAAGGTCCAAATAACATCATCATCAGCCTATATTAGTCCACAGCTGGACATAGGCCTCCCCTAATGAGTGCCATAGCGCCTTGTCTTCAGCTAGATGCATCCAGCATCTGCCAGCAGTCTTTCGCAAATCGTCATCCAACGGTCGGAGGGCGTCCTACACTACGTTTGCCGAGTTGCGGTCCAAATAACATGCACAATCAAGGACGGTTGAAAAAAGAGAATGGGAAAGAGCAGTTTCGGTAGCTGTGGGCAGAAAGTTTCGTGATCTTCTCAGGGATCCAGCAGATGCAAACAACTTTCGGCATCAGCGGGTAGAAAGGGTAACCGCCGCAGAGCTTTAGGTAGGTATCTGGTAAACTTGTTCTGAAGGCGTTCCACCATAACGCTATATTTGGCCTCGTGTGGAGCCCGTATCATGGCGTTCAACTCTAGATGGCTTCGTTTCGATCCAAAGCGTTATACAGAGCTCTTATTGCTCTCCAATTGGTGAATGAATTCGTTTGCCGGAGGTCAAACCCAAGAGTCTTGTACGCGGAGAAAGCGCTTTTTGCTAGAGTGGGTGAATGTGTAGCCTCGGAAGTTCAGCTCTACATCTAGATGAACCCCTAGACCGAGTTTACCCTCTCCAACCTGGACCCGTCCGTTAGTACATATTCGTAGTGGAGTGGAGTCTGAATTACCAAACCTAATTCCTGAGCATTATCTGTTTTTAAACTGTAGTTCGTTACTACGACTCCACTCCCCCACTTTGTCCACGTCGCGTTAAAGGTTTACGCAGCCTATTTGATCTTTGATCGGCAAAAGCAATTTAAGATCGTCTGCGAAGAGTAAGCATTTGGCGTCCTTGACCACCGCCGGATGGTTGTTAATCATAATAATAAACTGAAGCGGGCCTAGATGACTACCCTGACTCACACCAGTTTCTATAGCGAAGCCTCGGGCTTGCACCCCGCGTAGTCTACTGCTGCCTGTCGCTCATGTAACTTGCGAAGAACAAAAGCAGATAAAAATATATATGCCTAATGTGCTGTAAAAACTATCCTCTGCATTTTCGGGATCTAGTGTGTCGTATAGGTGATCATTCCACTGCCGAATAGAAAGAGCGAAAATAACAAACTTGTCCTTATTCTGTGTATGCAGCTGCTGGTAAACTTCTGTATGTTGGAGTCATTTTGTAAAGCTAGAAATGATTACAAAGTGACATCGTCATCGTTAGAAATGTGGCTCAAACAGTTACGTTGTTTCATCTGTGCTCAAACACTATTTTATAAACAAATAGCAACATTTCAAAAAGTAATAAACCTACCAAATCTACAAAAACTATTTTGAAATGTTCAAACTACTAAGCACCTTCCATTTGATTAGGTCTTTTTTAAAATTTCGATATAACAATTTGTTCTGAAAATTTTCATAATCGTTTTTATAATTCACACGGCATTATCTAGCCCCAAGTTGAGCAGAGCTTGTGTTATGGGTAGGTACTAGCCAACTGATATAAATAATACAATACACAGATATATGTTTTTTATTATAGATAGAAAACGACCAGAACACCCGCAACAAATATCTGTTTATATTTAATAATTTTATAGTAACGACGCACAAATTGTATAATTTTTTCAATTTTATGTTAATAGCTGATAGTTGTAAATTAATATTCAAGAATGAAGGAGGACGGACAGAGCGAGACCATAAGGGTTTCTAAACCGATCTGGAAACCCTTAAACTACGAGTTAAAGGCGGTAGGTCCCATTTGTTCTATGGAACATGACGTAATAGAACAATTTGAGAAAATGTTGTCCCTATTTGTACTATAGAACAGTTTGTACTTTTTGTCTCAAATTGTTCCGTAGAACAAACTAAGTACCTACATTATATAAACTTTAAAAATAAGAAGAAAAATTGTTTTTAGTTTGTAGTTAAGGAAACAAGTAAGTATTGTTAAACTGCTGTTTTGCTTTTATTTTGCAAAATAAAAACATGTAGCGAGTACTTCGTAGTTTCATTTTTTGATAGTGAACTGTACCTGGTATTAACGTCAGTGATTAATGTTATTCACGTCTTATTTTATATATCATCATGGAAGAATTTGGGAAAAGCGATTCCCATTTAGTTCTGTGCATTCACAGACAAATAAATACAGGAGCAAAAGCTAGTATGTAGTTGTATATAATAGTACAAATAGGGACAATATTTTCTCAAATTGTTCTATTACGTCATGTTCCATAGAACAAATGGGACCTACCGGTTAAAGGCCATATTTGAATCATGAAATGTTTGTGGTCCGTGGTAGCAGTGCGGCTCAGATCTACGACAACCGTTACCCATGTAGGTATCGCGTATATATCAAGCGGCTTTGGGATAGACTTGGTCGTAAGTAATTTTGAAAGTATAAGGTAAGTAGGTACCTTTGTGAAAGAAGGAAATTTTAGCAGAAAATATTGTTAAATAAACTTACATATACCATTCGCCCTTCGGCTGTAGGCAGGTTTTCTGTTTACAAGCATACGAATGTTTTTACAAGATAAAATAGACTTAAATAAGCAGTGAGATACAAAAACACAAAAATTACTTAAATACCTACTCACCTTTTAAATAAAATTAAAATAAACCGAAACCAAGTCATGTTAAAAACATTGTAATAACTAGGATTAAGTTACCAAAATAAATCTAACAAAACTATTGAATAACTAAGTCACAAAAAAGCGCTCGGTATTGTACATACCGACCGCTTTTTTGTGACTTAGATTGTGCGTGAGAAGCGCTAATTGTGTTCCGTGAGGGGGATACCAATTAGCGCTTCTTACTGTATCTACTTGCTTACCTACACAGAAGTGCTTGTTACCGGCTTGCTATAAAACCTACATAAATAGAGATATAGAAATACAAATCAAACTAAATCTAAATTAAAATAATTTCCAAAATGTAAGTGTATCTGTTCAATCAGAGCTTTCGTCTTGCAGTGCAGAGGTTCGAAGGGTGTCCAGGGGGTTCCATGCTTCTGAAACATTAAGTTATGGATTGATGTACATACCTAACTTATACAGTAACGGATACCTACCTAGGTAAAAACACTAAGACACTACACTAATATTCAACTCGTTGCCTGACATAAGAATTAGAAGCTATTTTTATTTAAACAAGACATCTCTAGTTTTAACGAATGTGTGATCCATCGTACGAGTATTATTAATCTCGGACCATGGATGTTTCGAGGCTTTACCACTTCACTTCAGGCCTGAACGGGACGGACCCGGCCTCTAAAATCAATGGATGAGGCTGGCACCGCACCGTGGATTGTGGTACCTATATGGATGATGGCACACAATACAATACGGGAGGTGTAGATATAACCGGGCCGCGTGGGCTGAATCGAATGATGATGATATTGAAAATCAGGGCCCGGCAACGGCATTGTATTCAGAAATTCAGTTTCCGAGTCTCCGACACGGAATCTGATGGCGATGAAGATTGGCGAATAGAATGATGGAGATTGGCGGAAAAGTCAAATATTTTAGTGTTTTTTAATATTAGATGCGTTCTGCAATAGAGTCACTCACATACTCCGAGTATTCGACTCGAGATTTACGAGTCGCAGACTCGGAATCTGATACAGATTGGCGGAAAATTCAAATATTTTAGTGTTTTTTAATATTAGATGCGTTCTGCAATAGAGTCACTCACATACTCCGAGTATTCGACTCGAGATTTACGAGTCGCAGACTCGGAATCTGATACAGATTGGCGGAAAATTCAAATATTTTAGTGTTTTTTAATATTAGATGCGTTCTGCAATAGAGTCACTCACATACTCCGAGTATTCGACTCGAGATTTACGAGTCGCAGACTCGGAATCTGATACAGATTGGCGGAAAATTCAAATATTTTAGTGTTTTTTAATATTAGATGCGTTCTGCAATAGAGTCACTCACATACTCCGAGTATTCGACTCGAGATTTACGAGTCGCAGACTCGGAATCTGATACAGATTGGCGGGAAAATTCAAATATTTTAGTGTTTTTTAATATTAGATGCGTTCTGCAATAGAGTCACTCACATACTCCGAGTATTCGACTCGAGATTTACGAGTCGCAGACTCGGAATCTGATACAGATTGGCGGAAAATTCAAATATTTTAGTGTTTTTTAATATTAGATGCGTTCTGCAATAGAGTCACTCACATACTCCGAGTATTCGACTCGAGATTTACGAGTCGCAGACTCGGAATCTGATACAGATTGGCGGAAAATTCAAATATTTTAGTGTTTTTTAATATTAGATGCGTTCTGCAATAGAGTCACTCACATACTCCGAGTATTCGACTCGAGATTTACGAGTCGCAGACTCGGAATCTGATACAGATTGGCGGAAAATTCAAATATTTTAGTGTTTTTTAATATATGATGCGTTCTGCAATAGAGTCACTCACATACTCCGAGTATTCGACTCGAGATTTACGAGTCGCAGACTCGGAATCTGATACAGATTGGCGGAAAATTCAAATATTTTAGTGTTTTTTAATATTAGATGCGTTCTGCAATAGAGTCACTCACATACTCCGAGTATTCGACTCGAGATTTACGAGTCGCAGACTCGGAATCTGATACAGATTGGCGGGAAAATTCAAATATTTTAGTGTTTTTTAATATTAGATGCGTTCTGCAATAGAGTCACTCACATACTCCGAGTATTCGACTCGAGATTTACGAGTCGCAGACTCGGAATCTGATACAGATTGGCGGGAAAATTCAAATATTTTAGTGTTTTTTAATATTAGATGCGTTCTGCAATAGTCACTCACATACTCCGAGTATTCGACTCGAGATTTACGAGTCGCAGACTCGGAATCTGATACAGATTGGCGGAAAATTCAAATATTTTAGTGTTTTTTAATATTAGATGCGTTCTGCAATAGAGTCACTCACATACTCCGAGTATTCGACTCGAGATTTACGAGTCGCAGACTCGGAATCCGACACGGATTCGCGTGAAGTATAAATGTTTTCGGGGATTGTTTGTAATAAAATTGTTTGTATTTTTTTGCATTTAACAAAGATTACGATTCTCGATTCATTTAACAAAGATTACGATTAGTAAAGCCCTTTATGTTCTTACTTGGGGTGCTCGGCGTCCCACTTGTCAATCTTCTTGCAGAGGTCCACAACCATCGCGTTGGACGCGCGGACTCGGCTGCGTTCCTTGTTGCGCCGGCAGCGGTCGCAGCTGCCTTTACAAGCGCACACTGAAACCATTGCCTTCTTACAGGAATCTTAGGACTACGACATCAACCTCTATAACAATAGAAAGCTAGAGATAGCTTTGTCCTTTAAGTGGACCTCATTGTTGGGTTTCGACGTCGCGGTGATTGTAGAATCAAGTAGTCGTAATACTTGAAACATTTTAAACGCCGACGATTTTACTTAGTAACTAGAGAACATAGGGACACATGAATACTAACCAACATAAACATTAGAATGGATGCAAACTGATGTAGAACACAACACCCCTTTCCTTTTGTGTTAGGGGCTGTCTTATGTTAAGAGAGTGGAGCGCGAGCATGCCCTTCGATAAGTATCATTAGGCACCGATCTCTTGTGACGATATATGAGACCGCTCTTTGCAAATGCTATATTTTTTACCGAAGACAAAAGCGGTACTTATCGATCCTTATTGAAGTCCATACTCGAGTGCATGCCCTTGCGCTCCACTCTATCACGAAAATAGCGATCTGTTAGGAATTATGTTCGTTCCAATAAAATTACCATATTGCTTTTTCTTAGCCTTCGTGTTAATGATGCCCGGCTCCGGGTACTCTCGAGAGCCGAGAGAGCAGTGCGACTGCGGGTCCATGCCGAGGAAGGCCGGCGTCATCTGGCCTGCAACGAAGGCGTAGCTCTGATACTTCCAAAAGTGCGCTCCACCAGTGGAAGCCTTGTGGACGGTATTAACCACGAAAGTTGTACTACAAGTCATGAAAACAAGTCAAAAGTGTATTTAATGTTCCCAAAACTATTTGAATCTCACAGTTTGATGTCGGAGATACTCCCCGGAACCACTACTATCCGATTTCGTAAATCATTGCGTAGCGAATAGCTTAATAATCTTGATTTAACCTTTTATCCCTTGGCAATTCGTACAATCTTAATTTTCTAAATAATCTTGACTAGCCGGGAAGTGATTTAGCCAAGTAGTGAGTGAAACCGCCATCAGAGACTAGTTACTCATAACGTCATATATGTAGATGCACATCACTGCATACACAGTAAAATATATTGAAGTTTCGCTTCAGATATTTCTATAAACACCGGCATTAAGACAAAATGAACTGAAGAATCAGTCAGTTATGCGCAACCACAGAACAAATAAAAGCGATGTAAAACCTTTCTCCTGGACCAGCTCAAGCTCCGAGACGGCGGTGCGCTCCAGCGGCTCAGGGCGCTCCGACCGGGACTCCGACTGTTGATAGCCACTCGACGTGAAGCTTTCTCCATAGTCGATTACCTCCTGACAGCCGTAATAGAACTTTATACAATTACCTAAACTAAAATGTTGGCTGTTTTTTTTTTCAATAAATATGATATAATGAGCTCATGATAGATTGGACAAAACGTCGATATTCTACTTAATTTTCATAAGAGTCGTAAGAATTTCTGTATGTATATTGGTAAAATTTTATTCTTTTTGGAATAGCAAAGTAAAAGATCGATGTTATTTGAAGGATAAAAGATGTACCTATCTTAATATTTTTTTTACTTACGATCCATCGTTATCGGTTTTGTCGACGTCACACATAAATGAATACATTGTATGTACGGCTTGAGCCGCCTACAAACTTTTGAACAAAAAAGAGAGTTTATATTACTTTGTTAGTGTTGAGTGAGATCTACGACAGACTGCCGGCAGAACCTAGATGGCATCAGTGCAAGGGTAGATGCTGGATGCGATAAGCATCGGGAAGGCAATGGCCTGCAGTGGGATGACAATGGCTTAAATTATAATTAATAATGATGGCTTATAAGCGGCGGAGCAGGAGGCATCGTCGTCGACCTGGTGAAAATAGCAGAAAAACGCTAAACTCAGGCCGCGCAGGATCTATCATTGTGGCGATCATTGGGGAGGGCTAATGTCTAGCTATAGCAGTGATGAACGAAATTTTGAAACAATTGAAATGATGACGATGTGCAGCAGTGGACAAGCATAGCCTGCCCACGACGATATCTGGATGAAGTTCAGAACAGTCCAAAAAATCTTTTTTGTGGTGTACAATAAAGAATTTTGAATTGTATTGTATTGTATTGTAAAACAAAGGTCTAACGGGAACAGCCATCAGATGCTGCAGCTCAGGTTTACTTTTGATGAAATCCCAGAACGCCCTGCATTTCTGCTGATTGTATTTACTGTCCAGATCAAGTTCCTCATCAGGAGTGAAATCTATCAAAAGACGCTGCGCCAGTAACGGTTCTCCACAGTTGTGGTCTCCGAACTCGCTGTCTAGTTCTTTCATTTGTGCTTTGCTGGTGCCGCACGAGTGACAACTCTGCTCCTCGTCTTGTTCGAGTTCCATTGTTTATTCGAAGCTAGGAAATTAAAGTTATTACTTGCCACTTCTCTACGTAAATTACATTCATTTCAAACTAGTTGGTTCGCTACATAGAGGTACCTACGTATTTGAGTCCGTAAGTTTGTGCGGTGTTCCTTATCTAAGATATGTAGGTACAGATGATAAGCAATTCGAACTGTTTTAGGAAATAAATGTTAAAAAATAGACAAAAACAGACAAGATGTTTCTTGAGGAAGGTTTATATTTTACTATATTGATTAGGGTTTTGTGCTAATTGGCAAAAATAATGTCGATTGTTGAAGAGGTCGATAAAAATCATTCCGAAAACAGGGATCTTTGCTGGCGATCGCTGCATCACCCAAAGTATTACGGAACTGCTTTAATACACGTGCAAAGTCGAGGCTGGTTGCTAGTATTTAGTCTAATGTTATTTTTAAAAATACTTCTTGCCGTTGGCCGTACCTTTGCTCACGTGGTATCTGGATATATCGTACCAGTATACTATTAGTCTATGTATCGTACCCAGCTTATGTCACTCAGAGATAATGTACCTAGCTATATTTTTAGGTAAATTATTAATTGGACTAGTAGTTCCAGAAATACCAGTTAACTTCTACCTTAGTACCTACCTACATAATGATTTATTTAGATTATTAGAACCACTGTGCATTTAACTGGTTGTTTCAATATTTTTCTCTCTTTTAGATTTCCAAAAATACCGAAAAAGTGGATCGACGACGACGCCATAAAAAGAACAGGGCCAGAGATAAAAGATTGGGAACTCAACATTTGGACTAGGATTTGTGATTGGTTTTTCTATTGTATCTTTTCATAGAAATACAGATTTTGTTTACCCATAACTTGACTTTTATTTAGATTTTCTAATGATCTAGCTTTTGCTAACTAAGTTTTTTTATAGTTAGTGTATGTCGGAGAGGACAAAGTATTGAGACCATAGTTTTAAGACCTACCATGTACCTACTCAAATTCACAAAAATTGAATACTATCTATTTTATCGACATGTTTTGCGCATCATAGCGCGCACATTTGCCCATCCTTAACCGTTGCAGTTGTCAATGAGGTTCTCCTGGCTACGCTGGGCGTTGGGAGGAACAGGCCATAGACGCTCTCTGTGGCTAGTACTATAATAACTCTATGGATAATAATAACCAATAAAAAAAGAGATCCCCTTCGGTATTTATACAGACTATAGATCAATGATAATAACTATACGTAAGAAGAGACGGGATATCCATAGAGTAAAATGAGTTTACAAAACGTGATTGTTTTTGACTATTAGGTAGGTAGAGGTAGGTACCTGGAAAACAAACTTAGCAACCTCAATTTGCACACACGCAAGTCAGGGAGGTTATAATAAAATAGAATACAATGCCATCAAAAACAAAACATGTAAAAAACCAAGTCTCACAACTCAGTTCTTGTACCCTAACAAGTTGTGAGATCGCATATGTAATGTGTGTAGAATGTAACATGAAATGAAAGTCGCTAAGTAGGTAAGTACTGAGTACCTTACCTACTGAGCTGAGCGACAAAGACAAACACTCACACAAAGAACACAAAGAAATTTTTAGAAGTGGGTTAGTATAAGGTATCTATAAGGTAAGTGGGTTAGTATAAGGTATCTATAAGGTATCTATTTTCATAATTATTATGAAAATAGGAAAACCCTGTCCTCCCATTCCATCCACGCATCATTGTTCTGCCAAATTAGGTAGGTGGGTAGGCCACCATTCATAGGTAGGTAAAGTTGGGTTTTAATAAATTACATTTCCAAGTTTACTTTTTGTCGCCAAATCTTAACAAAATATCTCCAGCGCAGTGAAAAAAATATCTAGATATAGTGACAAAGTCGCTAACGGCAACACTGGCTCCGTTCGCCGGAAGACGAAAGCCGGAAACAGAAGCTGTTCGTAGGTACAAGCTCGGTTCGGGCTCACGGGACGTCCACACTGGTGAAAAGCTCCATTCGCATTACATTTTATGTTCGGTTCGTAGGTCCGTACACAGCATTCGTTTTAGTTTTTGATGCCTAAAACCTTCGATCAAAAATTTCCGGCTTCGGCCGCGAACTCCTTATTTTTGATCGAAGCCTAAAACCAATGAAAAAAGAGATCCCCTTCGGTATGTATAAGGTAACCCAATTGTTTGAGGTTATACAGGAAAATTCCATAGATAGGGCCCGTCCATAGACTATAGATCAATGCCTAAAACCTTGATAATGAGCGGTTTTCGTTTTGCATTTTTAAGAAGAAAAAAATTAGTTCCATGTATCTCGATAGATGGCAGGGCTTCAACTGGTTGCATGTTAAATGTCAAATGAAAGAAAACGTCAAAATGATAATCGGTCGATCGCTTAGAGGAACAAGGCACTTGAGGTAGTGCATATAACCATCTCATTCACACAAGAGAGAGATAAAAATATGCTTGTAGCCTGAGAAGAAATCAGATAGAATGAATGTTTCTCGGTCTCAACCATAGTGCCAGTTTTTTTCATTGTTTATACCTTGTTTTTTCAAATGCTGCAAATTATGTATACAAAGAAAACTCAGAAAAAGTTTGTTTTCCCTTCATTTGACATAGACATACCCTAATCACCAGTTGACGCACTGCCATCTATCGAGTTAGTTAGAACTAGTTTTTTTTTTTAATGCAAATCGAAAACCCCTCATTGGCATAGACTAATAGTATACTACGTATAATTGGTCCGAGCTCGGACGGTCCGAGCCTTGTATACTCTTTGTTTTTCTGATCATGGCGCAAAAACAAAATATACAAAAAAATGGACTCAAAAAGCAATGTGAAGGCTTCAAAGCCGGTGCTTGGTGCAGCCTCGCCGAGCAGACGCCGTCGCTGTTGGTCCCCGACCTCGGCCGCCTGACTTGCACGCTCTCCGGCAGCCCGTCGCCGCCTACTGCCTCCAACTCCAACGTGGTCGATCCTTCCTCTGTGAACAACACCAGTCCTGGGGCACCACCTGTTGATACCGGGAAGAAAGGACACGTGCAGGAGACAAAAGGAAAGTTAATTTACATTGAGACATTTCCTAAATATTTGTTATTTAGTGGTCTATACCACAGAAATCATAATACTATTAATATTATGATCTACTCGTATACCCACTACGATTGTTTCTAAGTATGATGTATATGCTCCTGATACCCAAAATGTTTTCCAGCTAGAGAGTAAGAAAGCATTCTGGGAAGGAAAGAGAGTTCGATTTACCCCGCGGAACAAATGTTTGCATGGTCTGCAGATCTGTTCCTTACAATTAAGTATTGAAAGGATCCAGGACTACCATGGATAGATAGGTGGGTAGGGGTTTTTTTCTGATGGTAAAACTATAATTATCTTGTTGCATTATTTCCCCCCTTAATTTGGGAACGTTCAGCTCTGGACGTATGGGTGCTGCTAGTGGTGGTGGATGTGGTGGATAGGTGAGCTCTATGAGCAAATGCAATATCTAGTAATAGGTAATTGTCGGTTGGAATAGAATGTATATTTGAGACATTATTGAAACCTTTATTCACCATGTAATTTTATGAATGTCTGTGGTAGGGCATGTAAACCGATTAACCGAAAAACCGATTAACCGACTGATTTTACGTCGGTTTTTATCGGGTTTTATTCTCAAAATAACCGGGTTTTTGGTAATTTTTTTAATGAGTAATAAATGACAAATTCATTTAAAAGTACGCCTTGCAGACTTTATTTAAAACTGTGATAATAATATCATATCCACCTGATTATTTTACAATACTAAATACGTTACTAACAACACTAAATAAATTACTAAAATACAAACAAACACTTCTCTTTGGACCGCATAAAAAGTCGTTAGTAAATGTCGTCGTGCAATAAGCTATTATTATTAGCTGAGAAGAGCAAGATAGCGAAAGCGGCGTTGCAGGAGCACATTGGGCGCCACCGTCGCTGTGGTTTACTGCGGTCAGCGGTCGAACTGTTCGTTTGAACTGGCAAATTGTTTGTCAGACGCGATAGAATAAATTTTTTGCAATAGAAGACATAGCCAAGGTCATGATCAATGGCCACATTCATCCGGGACCGGTCGTCGTACATGGCCACCTTCTCGAAATTGTTTCCGAGTACACTTACCTAGGGCAGATTCTGCAGTTTGGTAAAAACAATTTCGAGAAGGAGGCCAGGAGGAGGATCCAGCTAGGTTGGGCAGCGTTTGGGAAACTACGTCGAGTCTTCTCGTCATCCATACCGCAATGCTTGAAAACGAAAGTTTTCAATCAGTGCGTCCTACCCGTCATGACTTACGGAGCTGAGACGTGGACACTCACGGTAGGGCTTGTCCACCAGTTTAAAGTCGCCCAGCGAGCTATGGAGAGAGCTATGCTCGGAGTTTCTCTGAAGGATAGGATTCGCAACGAGTACATCCGACAGAGAACCAAGGTTGTCGACATAGCTCAAAGGATTAGCAAGCTGAAGTGGCAGTGGGCTGGCCATATCGCGAGAAGAACCGACAACCGCTGGGGTAAACGTGTTCTTGAGTGGAGACCGCGACTCGGCAAACGTAGTGTAGGACGCCCTCCGACCAGGTGGGATGACGATTTGCGAAAGACTGCTGGCAGATGCTGGATGCGGCAAGCTGAAGACAGGGCGCTATGGCGCTCATTAGGGGAGGCCTATGTCCAGCAGTGGACTGATATAGGCTGATGATGATGATGATGATGAATAGAAGACATAGAACCAGAATCAGGAAATATTAGAACCACAGACGTATAATTAAATCTCAAAGACCAGCTCGGGCTAGAAATAAGAAAGGCCCTACAGCCAACCCTAAAAACAGCTGATTCAAGTGGACTCGATTTAGAAACGCGAGTTAGGGTAGGAATGGCCCTGTATGATGGAGGATACATGGGACTCAACTTAAAGAAGGTGCACCAAGCTCGAAAGTCGATTCCTCCCACTTTTGTAGCCTCTGCAAAGCGGGGGCATCATTACTTGAAACTACCCTCACTTGGTTTTCGACAGTAGGGATGTCCAACTGCACACTCGCGGCGGTAACTCGAGTACGCCAGTCATCCCGTGACCATGACAGTGTGTAAACCTGTCGAAACGTCGGGAAAATAAGGTAAATAAACGCAATAAATACCCGATAAATAGTATTTACAAATATGTGTTCAGAACGCGTAAGTTTAAAAAGATATCCATTTTGTTGATTTGTATAGCTTTATTTGAGTAAGAGAGAAAGTTTTAATACGACCAAATCGTAAAGTGAATAAGACTTAGTAAGAAATTAATAAATCCCAAAAATTTACGATCTCGACGGGATTCGAACCCGCACCTTCCCCTTCAGCGCAGGGTTGCTCTTTTTCCAACTAAGCTACGTGATCTTATCAAGTCGACCCGAAAATCTTTGGGAGTTCTTTCGGCACTTACGCCGTCAGCGCCACCTACAGAGGAAACAATGAAGTTATCCAATTCTGCTCAAAGACCAAATTTACATTTAGTTCTTTGACGAGAGGTTTTGCCGTTGCTTGATTCTAAGGTTTTTATTTATTATAGTACTCTGGGTAATTTCTAAGAAATTAATAAATCCCAAAAATTTACGATCTCGACGGGATTCGAACCCGCACCTTCCCCTTCAGCGCAGGGTTGCTCTTTTTCCAACTAAGCTACGTGATCTTATCAAGTCGACCCGAAAATCTTTGGGAGTTCTTTCGGCACTTACGCCGTCAGCGCCACCTACAGAGGAAACAATGAAGTTATCCAATTCTGCTCAAAGACCAAATTTACATTTAGTTCTTTGACGAGAGGTTTTGCCGTTGCTTGATTCTAAGGTTTTTATTTATTATAGTACTCTGGGTAATTTCTAAGAAATTAATAAATCCCAAAAATTTACGATCTCGACGGGATTCGAACCCGCACCTTCCCCTTCAGCGCAGGGTTGCTCTTTTTCCAACTAAGCTACGTGATCTTATCAAGTCGACCCGAAAATCTTTGGGAGTTCTTTCGGCACTTACGCCGTCAGCGCCACCTACAGAGGAAACAATGAAGTTATCCAATTCTGCTCAAAGACCAAATTTACATTTAGTTCTTTGACGAGAGGTTTTGCCGTTGCTTGATTCTAAGGTTTTTATTTATTATAGTACTCTGGGTAATTTCTAAGAAATTAATAAATCCCAAAAATTTACGATCTCGACGGGATTCGAACCCGCACCTTCCCCTTCAGCGCAGGGTTGCTCTTTTTCCAACTAAGCTACGTGATCTTATCAAGTCGACCCGAAAATCTTTGGGAGTTCTTTCGGCACTTACGCCGTCAGCGCCACCTACAGAGGAAACAATGAAGTTATCCAATTCTGCTCAAAGACCAAATTTACATTTAGTTCTTTGACGAGAGGTTTTGCCGTTGCTTGATTCTAAGGTTTTTATTTATTATAGTACTCTGGGTAATTTCTAAGAAATTAATAAATCCCAAAAATTTACGATCTCGACGGGATTCGAACCCGCACCTTCCCCTTCAGCGCAGGGTTGCTCTTTTTCCAACTAAGCTACGTGATCTTATCAAGTCGACCCGAAAATCTTTGGGAGTTCTTTCGGCACTTACGCCGTCAGCGCCACCTACAGAGGAAACAATGAAGTTATCCAATTCTGCTCAAAGACCAAATTTACATTTAGTTCTTTGACGAGAGGTTTTGCCGTTGCTTGATTCTAAGGTTTTTATTTATTATAGTACTCTGGGTAATTTCTAAGAAATTAATTATTATTTGTTGTAAAAAGAGCAACCCTGCGCTGAAGGGGAAGGTGCGGGTTCGAATCCCGTCGAGATCGTAAATTTTTGGGATTTATTAATTTCTTAGAAATTACCCAGAGTACTATAATAAATAAAAACCTTAGAATCAAGCAACGGCAAAACCTCTCGTCAAAGAACTAAATGTAAATTTGGTCTTTGAGCAGAATTGGATAACTTCATTGTTTCCTCTGTAGGTGGCGCTGACGGCGTAAGTGCCGAAAGAACTCCCAAAGATTTTCGGGTCGACTTGATAAGATCACGTAGCTTAGTTGGAAAAAGAGCAACCCTGCGCTGAAGGGGAAGGTGCGGGTTCGAATCCCGTCGAGATCGTAAATTTTTGGGATTTATTAATTTCTTAGAAATTACCCAGAGTACTATAATAAATAAAAACCTTAGAATCAAGCAACGGCAAAACCTCTCGTCAAAGAACTAAATGTAAATTTGGTCTTTGAGCAGAATTGGATAACTTCATTGTTTCCTCTGTAGGTGGCGCTGACGGCGTAAGTGCCGAAAGAACTCCCAAAGATTTTCGGGTCGACTTGATAAGATCACGTAGCTTAGTTGGAAAAAGAGCAACCTTGCGCTGAAGGGGAAGGTGCGGGTTCGAATCCCGTCGAGATCGTAAATTTTTGGGATTTATTAATTTCTTAGAAATTACCCAGAGTACTATAATAAATAAAAACCTTAGAATCAAGCAACGGCAAAACCTCTCGTCAAAGAACTAAATGTAAATTTGGTCTTTGAGCAGAATTGGATAACTTCATTGTTTCCTCTGTAGGTGGCGCTGACGGCGTAAGTGCCGAAAGAACTCCCAAAGATTTTCGGGTCGACTTGATAAGATCACGTAGCTTAGTTGGAAAAAGAGCAACCCTGCGCTGAAGGGGAAGGTGCGGGTTCGAATCCCGTCGAGATCGTAAATTTTTGGGATTTATTAATTTCTTAGAAATTACCCGGAGTACTATAATAAATAAAAACCTTAGAAAGACTTAGTAACTTTTATGACTGATTTATCACAATGTTTTGGGATTACTTTATTATTGTTGATTTGTACAACTGTATTTGAACAAGAGTGAGTTGAATATTACCAAATGTTCTAAACTTCAACGAGTTAATTTGATTTTTATTCAATTTTTATGGTTTTATCTTGTCTTAAGACACCTAAGTAGAAAAACTCGAAAATAACTGAAAAAAGCATATTTTTAGAATAGAATCAATTTATTTGTTAAAAGACTTACACATACTAACACAAAAATACATAATAAACTTGGATTAAATACAAAAATGTAAGTCCAGTAACAAAATGGCTCTGCCTCAGCATGAGTTGGTTGACTAGCGAGCTAGGAACCAACACTGGTCTTCCGTCAGAGCCACTTGTTGGCTTTACGGACTTACTACTCAAACAGACAAATATAAAAACTATCAATATAAAAATAAAAATAAAAAGAATTAAAAACAAATGTGGGACATGCTCGTATTTAAACAAAGTGCCGTAAGTATTTAATTTTTAGACTAAGATATTTCTTTTCCTGCTCCAACTTGCATAGAAGATACCCTACAAAACAAGGATGGCAAACCATCACTTGCTATAAATCTATGCCTTAAGGTGGAAACGCACTACGCTACAACGGAACTGCGCGGCCGGACACTTTATCTACGAAGGGGATCTCTTTTTTCATTGAGTCTTTTTTTTCACGTTGCTGTCAGTTGCGGACGTGGGACATCCGCCCACAGACAAGGGTTTTTGATTTTTTTCTGCAATGTTTCTTTTTTTATTAATTTGTCTTACAATTTACTTGATATCAAACGTTTATTACGTTCTTTCTAGTTCAAATGCGACGCTATTGGTCAAAAAATTTGGTTTACCTACCATAACCCAGTAAGATTTCATGCTTCTTTTTCCCTGTCTGTGGCGCGGACGTCCCAGTCCCACGTCCGCATTTATAGTCATGTTGTGTGTAGTGAGGTTCCTTCTGGTTCTTTATTTATTTTCTCTTGAAAATTGTATGGGAAGCCTTGTTCTTTTTATTGATCGAGTTTAAGAATAGAATAATGTAAATAAAATAAACAATTTTTGTCCGAATAATGTTTTTTTTTCATTACATCGAATTTTGTACAGCAACCCTAGAATAAATTCACTCCAACTGATTTCAATAATATATTATGAATACATTGCAAGGTACAATACAATACAATACAAAAATGCTGTATTGTACACCATAAAATAACATTACAAAGAGACATCACATAAGATAAGTACAATGTGCGGCCATATCGCTAAGAAGCGATCTCTTCCAGGCAACCTTTGGATGAAAAGAATTGTGAATTTAAGAAAGGCAGGGGGTGTACCAATGATAATCTAAAATACATAAACTACAAAAACCAATGGATACCTACATTAATATAATAGACATCCAAAAAATCCAAATAAATAAATAACTAAAAGTATACATAAATAAATAACATTACCTAATATACTACCTACTTAAATAAATAAATAAATAGACAAAGTAAAGTACCATTATTCACTTTTCTGTAAGGAAAAACTCCTTGACACGAGCTTTAAATACTGGCAAGGATCGGACTTTTCTAATAGACTCTGGTAGTGCATTCCACAACCTTATGGCCTGGATGGAAAAGGTAACACAGGACTTAAATATTTTTAATCTAGTAGCTTATTTTATAACGATTCTAACGATATATGTTGTACTTAAAGCTCCCTACAAAACTTAAAAGATAATCAGCATTTTAATCACACGCGCCGCAGCCGCCCCGCAACCGCACCGCAACTGCCACATTTGCAGACCGCAAAATAAAATGGCCGCAACAGTTGAACGGTTTTGGCAAGTGCACCGACGATATGTATCTTTGCAGAAGAGATGTTCCCCTCACCGTGCGAATACGGAGAGCCGATGCGGCCGCAGCACCTGGTGCTGGACTTCTCGCCTAAAGAAGGCGACGATGACGAGTATAAGGTGAAGAAGGTTCTGGACTTTTGGAAGTTCATCCGCAGCGTCCCTGGGCTGGACATCCTTCGAGCGTCACCGGTACTTTACTATGTAGTAATTTTAGATACAGGGCGCTCCAAGTTGATACCACAGGTTGATTGATGGACTTGGATTCTGATGGTCGGGGCATTTGCTCATTAACTAATTACATTGCATATGGTAGACTTGTGGAAGGGACGGTAGATGCTAGAATCCTCCTTTTACCTGAGAAATGTAAAAGTACTTCTTTATATTTATAAATACTATTTAACGGGTATTTATCGCGTTTAATTACCTTATTTTCCCGACGTCATCCCGTGACCACGGCAGTGTGTAAACCTGTCGAAACGTCGGGAAAATAAGGTAATTAAACGCGATAAATACCCGTTAAATAGTATTTATAAATATGTGTTCAGATCGCGTAAGTTTAAAAATATTTACTTCTTTATAGTAATTAAGGGTTATCCATGACAGGAGGACTGGGGTGAAAATAGTGAAAACGTCGTTGATGAAGAGAGTGAAAATGATGGATCAGAAAACCTGACACCTGAAACCATTCCATTTGCTAAAAGTGCGATACCCTGGATAAAGCGCAGCCGTGAGCCTATTTTATTTACTATTGTTTCTTAAAGATAAAGATTTTTTATTTGCCAAAACATGTGTTATGTAAGGTAATAAGTAATACATTTTATGGATCAACATGCTTGACCGTCAATCGGCATGCAAAAATGTATTTGAGAGAGAATGACTTGCAATAACTTATTATTTAGGTACCTTGGTAAGACGCTTCACCACCTTCATGAAAATCTGCGATAGCTAACCATGAAGTGTTTGTGAACATGAGCTTATTCACTCGACCTGTTAGATCGCTGTAAATTATGTCAACAAGTCCGTACAACAAAAACTATATTGTCCTCGAAGTCGAGATGAACGAAAGATATGATAATTTATGTTTACCAATATTAATAGAAGAGAAGATCTGCAGTCGACGTGAACTGAACTTATATTGTGTATGAAAATTCACAATAGTGTGTAGTGATTTTTAAAATTGCGTTTGTCTATTTCTTTATTTTACTTAATTATGCGTAGCCCTGCATAATTTTCTCAATTTGCTGCTCTGATCTATGTGCCGTTGGTCGATCGTTCGATTTATTGATGTGTTGCAGACATGATGTGTACAGCGTTCACAGTGAAGCAGAAGGGGAAGTACTGTGAACAAGGCGGGGGTGACTACTTCGTCCCTCAGCCGCACAAAATCACCAAGAAAACTGCTGCGAAGCCCAATACGAGCCACTCGAGTGAGGTTTTTTTTGTAATCAGTGTTAAATGTCCGGGGGTTCTAATCTAAATTGAATGAATTTTAATTTTTTCGGTTCATAAGTAAGACTTTATTCATACTATTCGAATTTTTTACGAATTTCGATGAGAGGTTTCATGATTTTTACGATTTTCACGATATTCAGAGAGGTGTGTTTACAGGTTCTGTAGTTTCGATTTCGATTCGATGCAGATGCGAACCCTAGACCACTGCACTTTCTCGGATCCTAAGAATGTAACACTGTATTTTGTTGTAAAATTAGTCTAATATATAATTTTGCATACCTAAAAAGCAATAATTTTTAGAGATGTTTATCGCGTATTTGGGTACATACCTACTTATCTTCCTGACATACTTGTCAAATGTTTGCACTATTTTATATGATTTTCAGCAGTTATTATCAGACTAGGTGGTAAGTACTGAGCTGCAGTTTGACGGCACGCGCTCGTTCAAAAGCCTTCAAAAGAGCTGAACCATCAGCGGCTTCCGACGTAAACTCAAGCTTATCTCAAAGTGGTTATGGCCCAACTTCCGCCAGCAGGTTTCCGTTGCAAATGTGTGAAATGGGACGACCAGGCTGATGGAGTATAAAATATGCAGAAGCCATCTCGTCTGGTCGACTGTTGACGCTGGTGCAAGTACTAGTGCTGTTAGTTCGGTCGTAACTTGGCGACTTAAGGCTGTGCCCTCATTCTTAGGTTCTGTTGACGCTGGTGCAAGTACTAGTGCTGTTAGTTCGGTCGTAACTTGGCGACTTAAGGCTGTGCCCTCATTCTTAGGTTCTGTTGACGCTGGTGCAAGTACTAGTGCTGTTAGTTCGGTCGTAACTTGGCGACTTAAGGCTGTGCCCTCATTCTTAGGTTCTGTTGACGCTGGTGCAAGTACTAGTGCTGTTAGTTCGGTCGTAACTTGGCGACTTAAGGCTGTGGCCTCATTCTTAGGTTCTGTTGACGCTGGTGCAAGTACTAGTGCTGTTAGTTCGGTCGTAACTTGGCGACTTAAGGCTGTGCCCTCATTCTTAGGTTCTGTTGACGCTGGTGCAAGTACTAGTGCTGTTAGTTCGGTCGTAACTTGGCGACTTAAGGCTGTGCCCTCATTCTTAGGTTCTGTTGACGCTGGTGCAAGTACTAGTGCTGTTAGTTCGGTCGTAACTTGGCGACTTAAGGCTGTGCCCTCATTCTTAGGTTCTGTTGACGCTGGTGCAAGTACTAGTGCTGTTAGTTCGGTCGTAACTTGGCGACTTAAGGCTGTGCCCTCATTCTTAGGTTCTGTTGACGCTGGTGCAAGTACTAGTGCTGTTAGTTCGGTCGTAACTTGGCGACTTAAGGCTGTGGCCTCATTCTTAGGTTCTGTTGACGCTGGTGCAAGTACTAGTGCTGTTAGTTCGGTCGTAACTTGGCGACTTGAGGCTGTGGCCTCATTCTTAGGGAACAACTTTACTCAGCTTTCACACAAATCAAATCAAAAATTCTTTATTTCCATAGATACAAAAATGTACACTTAGAAAAGGTCAAATTCTTAAAATAAAACACTGACACGGAAATAAAGTGGTACTTTTGATTTCTGTATGTAGACTTCGGTATGTAGACTAAAGTAAAGAAGCGACTAAGAAACCTTTAGCCTGTTAGTTGTTATTTTTCGAGTTGGAGCAAAACCCGTCCAAAGCTTTTTTATCTTCTAAATAATCTGATATTTTGTAGTAAGCCTTTTTGCACAGAAAGTAAAAAAAAAAAGTAAAATGAAACGTTTTGAAAATTTGTTTGAATTTATTTACTGATAGATTTTGCAACTCACTAGGAGTTTTGTTGTAGAAGCGTATACATTACCCTTTCAAAGATACATTAAATGCTGATTATAATGATTTCAAGAGAATAAAAACTTGTGTTTATTTAGTAATTCGTTCCAGGTAGCGAACGGCACTCGGGGGGTTCAGGGAGCGCCGGTTCTTCCACCGCTCAAGCCAGCGCTTCGCAAGTCGATGTCCATACACTTTGCAAGCAGCTGGATGAATGGGACCAAATTAACCCGAGGTCCTTAATTGATATTATAATCACTCATCATCATCAGCCCATATTAGTCCACAGCTGGACATAGGCGTCCCCTTACGAGCACCATGCAGATCTGAATCTATAAATCACTATAAATATTCCATGAAACTATTTTATTTTTGGCAGTTCGACTGACAGTCAAATAGTCATGTCCAGACCAATTTGACGAACCAGTTTGACTGACAGTCATGTCATGCTTTACAGATTAAAATTATGACGATGGATTTTGTTTATGAAGAGAATTTCTTTATCAGTGGATGAAATAGGATTGATTGGCAGCTTTAAAATGCCCATTTTCTTGCTAACTGTATTTTTTTAAACAGGCTTACAAAAAACCAAGTTTTCTTAAACTATGTAAAACTCCCACGAAAACTTTTTAATACTATCCCAAAAAATTTCGATTTCGGCAGGATTCGAACATATGTAAAACTCATTTTAAAACCTCAATAGTTCGGCCAATAGTTTTATCGCTAGCATTTTTTATTATTTTGCATCTTCCCATTGCAAGTTAATAATGGAACATAAACGCATCCCAATTTGGGGTGTGGTCACGTCGCCGCCGCCGCGCCGCACCACTGCTGTGCGACCTGTTGAACCTTACCATGTCTATCATGGGCACTCAATGTATTAATGGCTTGCCATCTGCCACAGCACCCTGGAGCCGCCGGCGACGCCGCCCAAGCGCGGGTACAACACCGCTGTGCTGCAACCCAAACATATTTTTTAATATTTCTAAAGTAAACCTTAAGATTTATTTAAGCCTCATGTGTTTAAAATAGTATTTAAGGGGTGAATGAATGCATACGCGCGTTCCTTCTTTTTTCTTTTGAAATCTGTTCACACGTTTTTTTCAGATAGAAAATTTATAAAATAAGTACCTAGGTACCTACTTTGTAAGTAGGTAGTAAAATTGTAGGTTAGGTGTAATATTACTGATATAAGCGGAACGAAGGTTGCTGCAGGGTCTTTTTTACATTTTGAGAATAAAATAAGTACCTATATTGATCAGTGGCACCAACAAAACGTCTTCTTCAGTTTTTTCCCGCATACCGGCTTCTGGCTTCGGCTTTCGCCGAGTGCGCATCCTGGCGTGGAGCGCTAGGATTAATTTAGTTGATACCTACTACCTACTGGTATAGCGATTACACAATTAGTGTCAATCTGATGTCATACAATAAAAGAAAATTATGAAAGGGTTTATTTCTGTTTTATTGATGTCGGAGTCTCCCCCCCTGCTCTCAAGGTGGACATTATTGTTCTTACAGAGTGTTGGTTGCACGAGAACATGGCTGTTCCCAGTATCCCGGGGTACAACATGCATAAATCTAATACCTATAGAAATCAAAACATTGGTATTGTAGTATATGTAAGGAATATTTGGAACGTCTTGGTTTTAGAAGCAATTTTTGAAAACGTAGAGACTGCCTAGCAATAGTAGTAGCAAGACATATTCCTGAAGTCATCTCAATCTTAGGCCTGTATCGCTCGCCCGCGAACATAGTTGAGAAACTAGTAGATCGATCGTTTCCTGACTTTGTTCAAAACTGCAATAAAGGAAAACTGATATAAATATAAATATTATGGATACCACTAAAGAAGTCAAACTAAAGATGACTTCTTTAGTGTGTTTAGTAACTAAGTCAAATAAAGATTCATAGCATTACCTGTCAGACTGACGACAATACCCACTGTAACTGTGTGACTTCACCTATCGCTAGAGCAACATTTATAGGTTATCTAGGTGGTAGGTAACAGTGATCATGCTGCCTTCAATTTACTTTGGTGCAGGTACCGATGCTTATTGAAGAACGTAGGCAGAAGGTGTCAGAGCCCCTCACCTTCACTCGGAACTTCCATGTCCCGAGTTAACCTGGCGTTATGGCGTAGCTGAAATCCAAATCCATTACTCGTTTTAGAGCTTACGGCAATTAGAATCATTTAGAATCATTTATTCATTTGTTACATGTTGTGTGAGAAGGATCTTATGACAATTTCCAGTATCAAACATGTACCCCATTGGGGCGCTACAAAATAACTTAAAACTAGGTAAATCTAATTCAAAGAATTAACTTAAATAAGTTATACTATAGTATATACTTACTATAGTATTTATAATGTGTCTTAATTATCATGAATTACAATTTACAATAAAGGCACGAAGATACACTATTAGGCTTTGTAAGTAGTAAATTATTAAGTGAATGATCAGATCACTTAGCCGTTATCATCAAAATATTCTTGTAGGTAATAATAGCATTTTTGAAATAAATATTCTTTAAGTTTTTAAAAAAAAATGGAGTCTGTTTCTATTGTTTTTATTTGAGGGGGTAATTTATATATTAGCATTCCGCTAATGCATCGTTTTTAAGGAAGCGCTCCCCGTCTTTTGCTGGTCGTAAGATATAACACGCAAGAACAAAGATAGAGAGTCAAAAACAACAAAAAGATAACAAATAGAGAGCTTAAGGCATAAAAAAAAACGAGCTCGCGGGCCGTACGCGAGTCAAGCTAGTATTATTAAGGTGGTTGTCAAACCAAATTTTCTAAGAGGTTACTACTGCTTCGTACTGTAAGTAGTACAGATACCAGTTACTCGTTTGTTTGCACTATAGAGCGTACACACATGATGATATTCACACGCGACGCGTCTTACATCAAACTTTTTTATGGTATACTTAGGCAGAGTCGCCGTGTTTTCCCACTTGAAGTTGGAACATAGACGTAGCTCATAGTTCATAATTTCAAGTAGCTTCAAGGTTTAAAAGCCCTGAAAATATGCCATCTCATCTTCGTTAGTATCTGTTTTATACCTATACATTAACCCATCTCTTACATATTTTAAGCCGTTTATGTTATAATTTTCTAAAAGAGTAGAAAATACTTGTCATAATTGCAAAGGTCTTTACTGTTTCTCAAACTTGAATAAGGTTTTCTTTTTTCCAAGCAAATCGTAATGCCTACTGCCATGGTAGTCTTTCATTTATACGCCGATAAAGTTTACAAACCAAACGCTGTCGGCTGCCTACAATATTCAATTCATACACTGAAATGTCGCCTCTAGACTCCTTTCGTTTTGATAAGACGGCCGGCAATTGTTAGAGACAAACGGCAGTTAAATAAACGTCTCCGGCAAGATTGATTACAATTAATTACTGAACGTAAGCAAGAGTGACTTGAACAACACGGCACGGTTGAACACAATCTAACCATGACTCTCACAAAATGTCCTAATGTTTAATAAAAGTTAGCGAATTAACTGTCGTGGTTTGAAAGCACAGCGTAACGCAGATTCAGGTAATCACAGCGCGGTCAGCAAGGGCTGCAATGATGAGCAAGCTTGGAGGCCGAGATCTTAGTCAGCTTTGCTTGAGACCATCACAGATAGCGTCGCCAGCAGTGCAGTCATTGCTGACCAAGGCTTCTATGTAGATTTAGTGCTTTAATCAAACAATGCGAGTAATTTAAAAAAATCATAATAATTATTTATCTTTTTGTGGATGGAAGGCATGAATATTTTCTCTTAGACTATACTAATACAAATAATGTGTAGGTACCCTAGACTGATCTAAGTTTAGATGTACAACCCCAAGATTCAAGTAGCCAAGGTTCAAACGTAGGCATGTTAATCCAACCCCTGTCTTATGCCTATGTCGTAGCACAGAATATAAATTAATTACTACACTATCAGAACTTTACATTCAATTTCGAGTAATACGGGTTTAAGTGAGTATAGGTAAATTAAATTAGGCTAAAGCCATTAAGTATCGGGTGCCCGTATTACTAGACATTTTGGTAACGTGTCTATAACATACACCGACTGACAGAACAACCCAAACCTCTAATGGATTTTGAGAGGGTGTAGGTAATGTTAGGTGATGTTTCGGTTGTCTACATACTCAATGTCTTTTCTCAAAACCCCTATTTTACAGAAATACTTTGGAAACCTTCGCGGCATGCTTCACACTTTTATGTGGTACCGGCTTAGAATTAGCACCACCCCAACTCTTCCCGTGGGTGTCTAGCGAGCCAACTAAGGGGTATCCACCGAGCGACGGGTAGTGGCGCCTCCTGCTTCTACCACCCGATTACGATCCGCAACCCGCATGGCCAGCGTGGGGAAGAGGGTGTTAGGCTTTACCCCGGGCCCATAAATGACAAAAGCGAGAGAGAGTGAGATTTAGGTCAAAGGTCTATTGACTATAAAAAAAAGCCAATAAGGTATTTATCACTGGGAGGCCTTCGTCCAGCAGTGGACCAGTATAAGCTATGAGCTAGATGGTACTGATGCTTTCATTATAGAGAACACACTTTGAAAGCGATTTAAAAGTATTTACTTATTTCTTGATTAGATTGGAAAAGATTTTCTATAAAAAGTATCGTACTGTAACACACAAACTAGGTTTATCAAACACAAACTAGGATTATAATAATAATAATATTCATTTATTTCAGACCATAGAAAAGTTACAGATCTAATTTAACTTAAGCTACAGTCCATAGGCACAACGAGAGTCCGGTTTTCCCTTTTAGGTACTCTACCCCAGCCTTGGTACACACCGTAGTGAACGCGTGAGACGTAGAGCCGGGTAGTAGGTACTTCCGCTCGGAACTCAGAGTCCGGCTCTTCCGGCCCAGTACCGCACTGATTCGGGCTGGTGTGCTTACGGCTCTTGCTTGTCTATAGAAGGCAAACTAGGTTCGTTGTTAACCAGCTTGCAAATAAATAAAAATAAAAATACCCTTTATTCGCTAAGCACAGTACATTACATGTATAATACAGTATTTATATATAAGTAAGTGCAATTTTTAAATCTATCACTAAAAATCTCTTTCTGCAATCTTTCTGCCACTCATCTCTTTCACGAGCTAATCTTCTCCATCTAAAGATGGATCTTTGGTAGATCATCTTCCCATCTTTTGATTTGTCGTCCCTGTCTTCTTTGTCTTTTCCTATACCATTCCATTATAGCTTTTGTCCATTTTTCTTTGTTTGTTCTTATAGTATGGCCAGTCCAGTTCCACTCTAGTTTTTTAATTTTTAGTAGAACATCAGTGTGTTGAGGCAATTGTAGTATATTGAGAATTGCAATTCTATCTAACTAGATGTTTGATTCGAAAGCTTATGAAAGCCATTCCGTATAAACCTTGATTTTCACCGTAGAAGTAAAAAAGGTGCTCGATATACTCGTAGTTCTTCTCCTATTCTTCTTACTTCACAAAGACCGATAACATTCTGCTTTATTACTCAAGAAGCCATAAGAGTATGGCTTCTTCCAATTCTCCTAATCTGTTATCTGTCATTAGTGTTCTGGTGTTTAACGTTGCGAGGTATTTTTTACTTTTTCTAGTGTTTCTAGGGGGTGATGTTCTGGCCAGCTTACATGCATAGTTAAAGGTTATTGTTCACTTTGAAGAATCAATCAACATTAGGGACATGCTCTCGCACAGTACTTACACGTTCCATACGCGACCTAGTAGGTATTATCCAAGTGTTTTCAAAGCTTTGTTGAGATTTCTATTTCTGTGCAAAATTGAGGGCAAAGATTTATATTAGCAAACAAATAAGAAACTCGTAGTGGACTGTGCGGTCCGGCATATTTGATACTACACGAGAGTTATATTAGAAAACTTTTATACGAGGGCGCAGCAGGGCTAGCATGGCTGCTGAAATGGTGTTGCCGCCCGCGATGCCGCCGCAGCGCCGCGCCGCCCCGGCCGGCGGCCGCCCGCGATTCCACCGCAGCGCCACCGGCCGCTCGCGATGCCGCCGCAGCGCCGCCGCCGGCCGCCCGCGCCCGCCAGCTTGTGGTATGTTTAGTCTTTATACGAGTTAATAAGAGATTGCCGTCGAATTTGCTTGCTAACACTATACCTAAGCAAAACGACTAGGGGACTTGTAATGTTATGGTTTTGATCAAAAAAACAATTGCTGCAGATCGGATTATCACAGACTTAGCTGCAATGGCAAAACATGTTCAGTTTTTAACCCCTTTTAACCTATACGTTATATACGTATACGTTGGTTATACCTATACGTTGGTTATTGATTCATTTTTGTAATGTATTTAAATTGATATTCAATCAACTGTAAAGTCTTAGGTTTTACCTCCTCAGTATAACTACCAGCAGCTATCACGCTGTTCTACGACACTAAAGTTTCATTGCTAAGCGACAATTCCTTACAGAATGTCATGCTAGCGCTACAAGTGCTAGGTATTGAGTCTGGCTACGTACCCACCTTTACTGTTTACTTACATTGAAGTGGTGGACATAAAGCAGCCAAGACTGGTTGAGTTAGTAGTACAATAATACCTGCCTACCAACCTAGGATGGTATATATAGGTAGCTATTATAGAACACGTCACCATTCACCTATCATGACATGTACTCGTTTGGAGGTCAAACGGTTTCAGTACATAAGATCAAAATTTGTAAAATATTTTGTAGATTAGATACCTAACAATAACGCGTAAACCATACAGAGGTAGCGGAACTGTTGAAGGGGAATTTTGGAAGCTTTGTTTATTAATGATTTTTGGTTCCGTCGTCGAAAAAAACCCTAAAGTTTCTTACCAGTTTTACTTCTCAAACAGTCTTGAAATTTGAAATACATGTTCTAATAAGGGAGAAAAAATGGGGAAATTTTAAAATCTATTTTAGGGTTCCGCGGCACAAAAAAAAACACGTTAAGTTTTCTTCCTCAATAAGTAGGTAGGTACTTATCTAAAAAAATAGGTGAGATCCGAACAAAAACATAAGTAATGTAAAATGATGGCAAGTCAATAATGTCTCGTCTCGTCTCAAGTTATCCTTGACTACTCGGTGTACGTAGGTCATTCCTCAAGCTCATAGTCGAAGGGTATGAAATGGCGGACTTGGCTCTTCTCGTGATCAAGACACTTTTTTACGGCGAAATCGTCTCGTAATACACGAGACGAGACTTGGTATATGTTTTTGTCCGCATTCTATCAATTGGTACTTATAATTATCGAAATAAAAGTATCAAAAACTCACACCTAATAATAAATAAATGACCAAATCATATTTTAGAACCACTGTGTTCTATTCCTGTATTCATATAATCCCGTATTTAATTGAAAACAGTTTCAAGTTTATAAATACCTAACTTTCTATTGAAAATCTGTTTTCAACCTTTTATTAGGGGGAACTCCCACGGGATGACGGAAATTCCCGCCAAGCAATACTATAAATATAAAAGGAGATTATTTTGTTAGTTTCCTATCTTCCTCTGTTTTTTACAATAAGAAGGAGCCTACTGTCGTAAAATTTTTCTTTCTTGATTGATTTCATGAAAGTTATAAAATGAGATACATTTAAATAGAAGATGTACCTACAAAGTGTTGCAATAGGAATTGAAATTTTGTATTTACGCAGTTTCTAGGTATTTTGCTGTGGATGGGTAGGAGAGGCCACCAGGCAGTTCTAGAGTTAGGTATCAAGGTGTCAGAAAATTATGTTTTTCATTTGAGGTATTGTGGTAGTAGCTAGGTAACCAAGCAATGTCACATTTGAAACCTTGACTAACCTTCCTGCCGGGCTAGGCGAAGCTGCTAAGGTATCTATGTACAAACCCACGAGCAGAAGCTAGTCTGGTAATCATCGTAAATCGGTGGAACTTTCAATCGATCGAAAGCAATTATTGCGGAACTGTTTACCCAGCCAGCTTTATGAGATGGCGTCTAATTCGAGATGTTGGTGGGGCTACAGCTAAGCTAGTCAGGGCGCCTTCCGTCGCCCTTCTCTAGGTGGACGGAATTCGAACCAAGAACTGCTTCAGAATTATCTGCGGCTAGACCACTTTAATATACCACGTTACTGGGCAAACACGAGCGAGACGATATTCAAAGGGGTTCAAAGATTTTGTATGGAGAGTGGCCAACGTTAGCTATCACACTGGTTTTGTATGGAGAGTGGCCAACGTTAGCTATCACACTGGTTTTGTATGGAGAGTGGCCAACGTTAGCTATCACACTGGTTTTGTATGGAGAGTGGTCAACGTTAACTATCACACTGGTTTTGTATGGAGAGTGGCCAACGTTAGCTATCACACTGGTTTTGTATGGAGAGTGGCCAACGTTAGCTATCACACTGGTTTTGTATGGAGAGTGGCCAACGTTAGCTATCACACTGGTTTTGTATGGAGAGTGGCCAACGTTAGCTATCACACTGGTTTTGTATGGAGAGTGGTCAACGTTAACTATCACACTGGTTTTGTATGGAGAGTGGCCAACGTTAGCTATCACACTGGTTTTGTATGGAGAGTGGCCAACGTTAGCTATCACACTGGTTTTGTATGGAGAGTGGCCAACGTTAGCTATCACACTGGTTTTGTATGGAGAGTGGCCAACGTTAGCTATCACACTGGTTTTGTATGGAGAGTGGCCAACGTTAGCTATCACACTGGTTTTGTATGGAGAGTGGCCAACGTTAGCTATCACACTGGTTTTATTTCAAAATCGTGACGCATAGAGATGTTTGGATATAGGAATTCTATACAAATTAAAACTTGGTCGAAACATAGTCCTAAAGCATCAGGTACTACTATTAAAGGTATGCGAGGCGAATGCTGGGAGTTACGGTCTCCAATACAATGTCAACAAAAGTGAATTTATGGTATTTCCACCTAGGAAACACCAAATATGTTGATACCTGTTTGTATGTTAGACGGAACCCCATTGAAACGGGTCTCTTATTTTAAATATTAAGAGCATAATCATTAGTGATAATCTTTGTGACGGTTGAATATAGAGAGGGAGCGGAATAATCAGAATAAGAATATTTATTTGTACAAACTTATAAAACATTATTCAGGTATCTATCTACTGACTTAATAAATACAAAGCTTTCATGTAAATCGTCAACTTCATAGTTTTTATAATAATTATATATAAATAATCGCTGAAAGTAGAAAAAAGACGGAACTTAAATCAGACAAAGCTTTTACTTGCCGTGCTAGTTAATAACTGCGTTACGGCAAAGTACGCAGCGTACGTGCTGCGCAGCAGGCGCGCGACCTCCAACACCGTCATGAGCACATTGTCCGATAGGTGACAGTCCATTCGATGATGACACAATGATAAGATAGCTTTCGAACTGCAGGGTCAAACTTCTCTGGACCTATTTATAATATACCTACCTACCTATAGGTATATAATATGGATCTTTGTGTCTAAAAAAAACCATTTTATTTTATTTATAAAAGTCTATTCTAAATCAATTCAACACCACTGCTAGTATCTTGAAACACTCACTTCAGTCAGTGCCAACAAATAACAGGAAAGTTGGTTACACTGTTCTCCCTGCCGCCACGTTATTGACGAAAGTATAAATAAAATTATTTGAATCGATAGCAAAAGGTCGATTCACACGCTCGGAGCCGCCCCAGCCCGCCGATCAGGGCGGAACTGCTGAAGCATTATCACTTAATTAGGTCCGCAGCTTCCTCCGCCTCCTATGGCTTTTGCATCTTGTTTCAGTTCAAATAGTATATTGCAAGTAAGTGATTTACAAAGTATACATAAAATATACATTCTGCTCTATTCTCTTCTCTCACCTCTCGCCTCTTCCTCGAGTAGGTCTGGTTATTTTAGGAAGTAGGTATTCTTCGACCATTCCCCAGCATGGACTAGTTATATAATAATATCGACACCTGACTACAGCACCTAGTCTGATGAACTAGATCATAATCCATTTTTTCTTTCATGCTCAAAACTTAAAACATAATTTGTAAAACCAAAACCAATTTGGTTTCATAAAACAATGAGAAGAGGTTATTAAACATCTTTTTCGATAGAAAATAATAGGCATTTCGTGTGCAGCAGAGAAACAACTTCCATAAATAATAGGCATTTCGTGTGCAGCAGAGAAACAACTTCCATAAATAATAGGCATTTCGTGTGCAGCAGAGAAACAACTTCCATAAATAATAGGCATTTCGTGTGCAGCAGAGAAACAACTTCCATAAATAATAGGCATTTCGTGTGCAGCAGAGAAACAACTTCCATAAATAATAGGCATTTCGTGTGCAGCAGAGAAACAACTTCCATAAATAATAGGCATTTCGTGTGCAGCAGAGAAACAACTTCCATAAATAATAGGCATTTCGTGTGCAGCAGAGAAACAACTTCCATAAATAATAGGCATTTCGTGTGCAGCAGAGAAACAACTTCCATAAATAATAGGCATTTCGTGTGCAGCAGAGAAACAACTTCCATAAATAATAGGCATTTCGTGTGCAGCAGAGAAACAACTTCCATAAATAATAGGCATTTCGTGTGCAGCAGAGAAACAACTTCCATAAATAATAGGCATTTCGTGTGCAGCAGAGAAACAACTTCCATAAATAATAGGCATTTCGTGTGCAGCAGAGAAACAACTTCCATAAATAATAGGCATTTCGTGTGCAGCAGAGAAACAACTTCCATAAATAATAGGCATTTCGTGTGCAGCAGAGAAACAACTTCCATAAATAATAGGCATTTCGTGTGCAGCAGAGAAACAACTTCCATAAATAATAGGCATTTCGTGTGCAGCAGAGAAACAACTTCCATAAATAATAGGCATTTCGTGTGCAGCAGAGAAACAACTTCCATAAATAACAGTTCTTGTCCAAGTTCTAATGAAGCTCAATCATACTCGCGCCTAATCTCAAATTAATATCTAACACGAAACGAACGAAAGGAGCTCTTGAGTTTACTTTCTTTGTAGTGTTACACGGAATTTTGTGTTTGGGTTTATTTTGAGAAAATTGGGTTTTTATCAATAGCTTTTGTGAACATAGATCTCACTTCTGTTGCTAAAAAAATGTGTCACTATAGGCTTAGCGTGACTAAAGTGCGAGTTTAATCTTTTGATTAAAAGTTTTTTTAAAATTTTGTCTGAAATAAATGATGTAAGTCATTTGAAACCTCAAATCAATAATAATGGAAGAATGTACATTTACACACGAAGATGGAGAAAATAAAGTGACTAGGTATTTAAAAACAAAAGTAAAAAATGATCGATATTCAAAAAATCATTCCTCAAATAAAAGATGATGCCTCGTGGTCCAGAAGCCACCCCTTTCGGCTAAGTACACAATATGTTTCGTGGCACTCTGTATAGTGGAGTGGTAGTTCCTTCCTTGTTACAAAATACTATTAGAAAATAGTTACAAGATTCTTTTGTAATAGATATGGACCCTTGTTGTGTTAGACGTAAGTAAGTCTGCTGAGGAGGAGAAAAGAACGTTAGCTACATGGTACTTTCATAAAAAGCAGCACTTGAATACTTTCAATATTCATAAGTCATTTTATTTAGTTTTGTTTTTTTTTTCGTGAAAAAGGTTCGTTCGTTTTCGCAGAGTTTAGTTTATAGTTTTGACCAGAGAACTTTACTTTCTCTTCACTTCAACCGTAAAATACAACTATTGCACTAAAAGCGGTTACCGCTACGCTTACGCTTTATTTTACCGTGAATATGGTGTTTTCTAAATAAAAGACGCAATCTGAAAGGAGTTTGTTGATTGCCCTTGATAGAAAAACCAATTACTGGTCGTTATAGAAGCCGGCGCCTGGTTCCTAGCAGGCAGTTAGCTCTGCGTATTAACCAATATACTTACAAAAAGACTCGATATGTTTTCTCATACAGGTTCTTTACAATTTACACTTTATTATCACCATACTGGTATTTTGTTTTTTCGAAGCTTGTCGGTACTGCTGTAGGGACACAAGGCCTTTCTCCCTTGCGTCTTTTTCCATTTTCCTTTTCCAAATATATAGTAGGAACCTATCTCTTCAACACGAGTACTCTACTCTTGACTTTTGTTCAACAGTTCCACTGAATTTCAGCAAGTTTTCCTACATATAATAACCATCCTCACCGAAATGGGTTTTCACATTAAATTTATGAGAACACTGTCCTCACTATGCTCTCAATTCTCATAAAATTCACCTGGAGGCATCCACTCCAGCGGCAAGTGTCTTCTTCTCGGGCCTTAAATCTTAACGGGCCATTCTCGCTTTTCTGGCTTCTCGCCAAAACGAGATAGACTAACGAGCTGGCTAACTGCGCTTTATGCTTTCGAGAGACGATTAAAACTATTTTGTTCCATTTCTACCCGCTTCGGCGAGAATTCATTACGCAACTAAATACAAATTGGAGGGAATAAAAATCGACAGTTATCGGGAAAAAAGTAAACCAAAACTACGGATTGCATACAAGAATCTGAATAGATATTTATTCAAATTTTGTATATGTAATGGTTTAATTTGTACCAATCAAAACGTTTTGATCGTAAATTCCATGCCTTGAGAAAAATCCACTCCGATTTAATCGATGAAACATCTTTAATTGAAACAACTTGAACTTGGACATGTTTCAGCTCGAATGAAACTAACATTCAGCGAAAAACTAACAAGCAAATGCCGTGTCGATTTTGGGTTAAAAATACTATAATTTATTATAAACATTTATTTTAAAGCATGATACATTCATCTTGATAATAATAACACACATTTAGAAATAGAAATAGACATAAATAACTCGCTTACACTTCTACCTTACATATCATACCTTACATGACTTTACAGGATTAATCATTTGGAACCGTATCTTAGATACAATAACTTTACTATATTTATTTCATTATAGTCTTCGAATAATAACAATTAATACATAAAATGATTATATACAAGCTAACTATAATTATCGTAATTATTTTCTTTAGTCTATCTAATTCGATGGATCTCCTAATACTTTTATTTTATTTATTCACTCATTCCTACATTTGGGCTCAAAATATAGGAACAAACGAGAAATAAACAGCATTATCCTAATTAAAAACTCTTAATATAAACCTAACTGTTCTACAAAAAACTACCTTATCTATTGATACAATCATCTAAACTACTCTATCACAAAATGGATATAAGTATAATTATATTTACAGATATAAATATTTACAAACAATAAAAGAAGTGCGGCAGATTTGTACCACCACCCTCGTGACTAACACACGAGGGCGGTGCTCAGACGTGAGTGGTGGCCGAGCCGCGGCGGCCACGGGCGGACCCTCACACGATGTCGTGGCATGAGTTCCCGTTGCCGGTGCGAGTGGTCTTCGTGACCTGCGGCCGCCCGATGCCGTCGTTGTACGGCGGCGGGCAGTACATCACCTGACACAAACAAAACCAGTTTAGCACAATCACAAGCTTTCTCACATCACTAGCCCGCGGCTTCGGACACTTTCTTACAGGACTAAAAGTAACCTGAATGTTAACAGAGGCCGAGGACTGCCTCTGTGCGAAACTTCAAACCGATGCCTTCAGAAGAGGTAGGCAACGTCCAAACACCCAAACTTTCCTAATTACAGAAATCTCCCGGTCATTTTGCTTTTTTATCATGAAAACGATACATTGCAACAGATTGCTGTATTTCTATGATGTGCACCGATTTGCATGAAACACAGCACAACTACGAATATTCAGATATATCTCTTCATTGGTTTTCTTACAGCTTTTAAGCAACTACTTTCTATACTATTCTATGATTTCTGAATCAAAATGCCGCAAACGGATCCATGTTGTTAGCTTAATATAAAGTTTTGACGACATGGGTCAAAACATGAGCCAATTTCTCTAAAAGCTTTTCGATATTCGGGTAAAAGAAAATACAAGCGTTCGCAATCGTGCTCGCTTTTGACAACAAGGAGCCAACTTTAGCAAAAGGTTTTTGAAACTCATTTTCATAAATTGTCTGTTTGATCTCTTCATCTTCTATGTGTAGTGGAAATGAGGCGCCGGAAATGAAGTCACATAATGTGTGGTTCAGCAGAGGTGCAGCCGGACCATTTCCGGTCCGCTGGATCCGGTTCCGGCCCGCGCGCAACGAACAACGGATATCATGAACCTTCTATAAGTTATTTCTAGATCTATTCAATTAGTTTTCTAGGGAAATTTATGAAAGCATTTTTATAAATTTTGTTAGAAAGAATTTCCAAGGAAACTAACCAGGCTAAGTTGTTACCAGTGAATTTGTCACAAATCTTTACGAACTCAAGAAACAGAGATTCATTTCAATTTGCTACCAACCTACATACTCGTGGGTAGGATCTCGTAGATAGTTACAATATAGACAGTATTTGATTTGATACTAATTTAGTTTAAAATTTGACTTGCCTTAGCTTATTTTGCAACGTTCAGAAATAAAAACATTGATTTTGATTTCAGATTTTAATTGACAAAATATTTGGCAGAACTTCAATATAATATTTAAACGAGCACTACCACAATTGATTCATAGGAATTCCTGACACATTATAGTAAATGTAGCATTCCACAATAACATCAGGCTTAATTTATATAATTATCGGGATTAATCGATAATATGTACCAACTTGGAAAATCACTAATTTGAGTGTATCCGGTTTGGGCCATTGCTACCGACATTTCAGTCCCAGTGTTTGCTTTATGGAGATCTCCTCCATTTGAACAGATCTCGTAAATGATTCCCTTTATTTTTTAATATAATTCTGAACAAATTTCAAGTTTTCATCAACGGACAATTTAATATAAACGAAGTTTCCTCGAAATATTGTTTTAGACTCTATTAAATAAACGAAAATCATTTTAGTGCCTACATAAACACGGACGAACAAAACGTAATTAAAAAGGTTTTTAATTATTTTACCATAAACTCCATTCCATTCTAACCTAACCCAAAATTATTCCGTATAAACGTTTTTGGTATTTAATGTAACACTTCTGTTTAAACACGTTAAGCGCATAATTTGAACCGTTTTGTGGTTGCAATCGCTAATTGCCTCCCATTTCCGCTAATGTGTAAGTATAAGTACCTTCCTAATTAATTTGAAAAGCCATTTCAGTAAGGTTTCCCTGCGCAACTGCCCACCTGGCGGAAAGATATCATAAAAACCACCCAAAAACGATTCATTAATTTTTTGATTTATTACTTTAAGCGACAGGGAATAAATGGACGTTTTTAATATCTTTGAAAGTAGAACAAGGGTTAGATTACAGCTGGAAGCAGAAGTCACTAGTCATTTACTTTATTTCTTTAGGTCCACAAAATAAGCATTTATGTGGAGAAGTCCTAAACTACCAGTCGTGCGCGCTGGAAATAACTAAGTAATATAAAATAGTCGAGATTTTTCAAAAGTATTATGTTGTTTTAGTTTGATGGGATGAATACTATTTCCCCAATAAAATGTTATGGAACCTCCTCGGACTCAATGAGAATTTTAAAAATCTGTTCATAATTGACGGGAACATTTACGAAAAAACATACAGCCGAACATAGAAACTCCTCTTTTTTTGATATTTTGAAGTAAAGGCTAAAAAATTTCAATATAAAACAAAATACAGATGACAAATGAGTTTCAACCGGATCAAAACTCGTTAGATAAGTTAATTTGCGACGTTTTGGAGGGAAACCTAATTAATTATCCGGGTAAGGTTCATTTCGTTAAGTGGTTTTATTGAAATGTTGTTTCCTGAACTAAGGCACTGAACAGTTCTAAGGCAAGTCTTGGTAAATACCTACCTAACTAAAGAACCCGATTGTTTAGGCCCATGGTCCAGTGTGTCGACATGGGCTGACGATGACGATATTGACGATAATGATGACGATACTTTAAGAATTTCATTTGGATTATGCTAAAGGCTGCTTTTTGTAATTCTGTCCTACCTTGGGTTTTTCCAAAGTGCTAAAATCCTCAGGAGCCGGTATTTTTGCATAATCCGGCCGTTCCTCTACTTCCGACCCTCGGAATGGTCGCAAGTATCTGGCCTGAACGATTACAGCACAACCTCTGGACCGGAGATTATTGGTCTTGCGACCGAGCCAATTTAGATTGGTAGAATGGTGGTAGGTGGTGATTCCAGCCCGGAAATGTTAGAACCTCAAGTTTCGAGAGGTTAACGGAAAAGGCTACGGAATGTTCATAGAGATCGTGGTTGTCGGCGATGGGATTGGTCGAGAGGGTTTCAATGTACATACTGGCTACTCTTATTACAGCGGGGTCCAGAAGACCGGCCATTTTTAATGAAATAATATTTTGGTGTAAGATTTTCTCATTTCATGGATCGAATACTTGCTTGCGCCCCACTTACCGCCAAATACTTACTACCTAGTAACCTAGTGTCTCATTCGTTCTTTGTTAGTCTTATTGGTAGGGATTAGGGATTTATTTATTAACTTATTGTATTTATTTATTAACTTATTATTTATTCCACATAGAGATAAATTGAATTATTCCGGACTCGTCCCACTGGATTCGGCCCAAAGTAGAACGAATCTGGAAACTCAAATTGTATGCTGAAAACATTCCGGATTCGACCCACTTTCAAAGGCAGGCAAAAATACTTTTTGTACACTTGGAAAGGTCAATTTTCATACAAAGTAGGTAATATGAGTTAAAATTAAACATAAATTGGCACAAGCAGTACATTTATACTACCACTGTCACTTGTACTAATGCTTTTCAGGTAACTCATAAAATATCATTACTAAGGATTTTATGTCAGCGGTTGGTAAATCGATCTATATATAAATAAGATAAACAATCTAGAGTTGAAGTAGGTCGGTCGGTGCCCAATGTTCGCGTCCAGAAGCGCCAGCCCATCTCATACAAGCCTAAGTCCTAAAGAATGTGTATTACAGGCACGTCCGTCCATTTGGGACAATTTAGCCCGCACCAAGCCAGTAGCCGCCGTTCGTGCTGACTGATGGGCCCACTCGCACGTCGCGCGTCGCTCGTGTCCATTCTGAGAGATTATACACTCTGCGGCTTCATGCTTGGATCATCTTGTACTAGAGAAGGGAGCTTAAGGATCTAGAACATATTATTTAGGTACCCACTAGTTTATACCCGCGACGTCACACATGATTTTTCGCGATAAATAAAAGCTTTATTCTCTCGCCTTTGAAATAGCTCGACAATCGCTAGTGTGATGCAGGTTGTCGCAGGTCGGCGGCGCACTGCTGCCACACACCATCAACATTTCCATTCAAATATTATGTTGTCTTTAACTCGTTACATGAAAATGCATTTCATATTAAAGGCATCAGCATCATGTTAGACAGCTCGCGGGCCACTTGTTTGAAGCTTGTTGAAAGTCATTTTGTCACTGTAAAATGTATTTAAAGGTAATATGGCCTTAAACCATATTTAAATGTACATTTTTGTCATGTCCGCCGGCGGCGAGGCGGGCGGGCGGTGGTACATGGAGCTGGTAGACGGAAAAGAGCGTCGTCGGCTATGAAAGTATTAAGAGCGCGCCTAATGCCAAAAAGTGTGAAATAGACATAGGATTTCGCGTTCAAACAAGAAAGTAAATATAAGAAAATATGCGTAAACATATTCACTTAACTCATACTTACTTACTTAGTGGTTTATTTTTCGCTTCTTCCACTAGTGGACGGATGGTTGCCGCTTTTGACTTTACAACTTGAATTCACTGGAGTGATTCTGATGATTCCAAAAATTGTTTTAGAAACATTGGATTTTCCTCGTAGGTGTAGTCTATAGCACTATTATATCACTCTGGAAAAAGTGCAACTCCTACCCCGTATGCTTTATTTATGACACACTCGATAGGGATTGGACACTTTCTCGCGTAGGGTGTACCTTTAATGTACTATAATCTCATATTTTTGATAAAGTAAAGTCCGTATTGACGTCTCAGGAGGAATACGTGTGTAGCCCCAACGCCATAAACCACACTTCTGAAAATTTGCTATTCAGTTTTGATACGCTACATATTTATGTAGCCTGGAAAATAAGCTACTAATAGGTAACACGGGAAACGATCCAGTGTCCACAATCAGAGATAATAAACTACCGAACTCCGTCATTCCATTCCTTATAGATGACTCAGCTATTCCACCTTTATTGCTTTTCCACGCCACTGCATCTCACGCCGGAGCGTCCGCCTCGGCGCCCATTTCAAAACTTTTTTGTAACATTCTCCGTGTTCTACGTTTGCTAAATATCATTATGGTTTTATAGTCTGGCAAAAAGGTTATATCTTAAAAGTTGTAGGGTTGAAATTACAATGAATCGTTATATAATGCGGTGTTCACTCAAAGAGTATGCATAGGGGTGACGATCGAAAGTGATTAAATGTCGAGTTTTGACGAAAATAAGTGGTAAAGCTGAAGCGTTTTTCATTAAAATTCTGCGTAATATGACATGTCTGCCTATAAGTACGCCTGATGTCTTTTCAGTTTATGGAATAGGCAGAAAAGCTAAGCCTCTTTCTTAGCTGAGCTTTGGCATTGAGAGCAGAGAAAAGATTTAAATTCGCGGCACAGCTGCTGCCGGTAACACCAAGATTTATGTTAAAGGCGACTTTTCGCGTACCTAGCAATTTATAAAATGCTAATAACGAAAGAATAAAATGGTTCCTGTTTTGTTTGAAAAATGCTAATACACAAAATGGTATAGCCATTTGCGAAGACTGTAACTCATAAAAATATGCGAATTGTGTTGACGTGACGTGAACTCATATCCCGAGAATCCAGGCGCACGAGAACAAACTTGGGGAGTTTGGCGAGACTCCAAAGTATTCGCACATTTCAGTAACTGATTTAAATTGATGGTTTGTGGAAGACACCTCGAGTTTTGCTGCTAACTCGGAGTAAAAGCTTTTTAAATAATTTCTTTAGTATCTTCATATATTTCTTTCTACCTACTTGATGTGGAATACGTAGCTTTTAACTGTGGATGGCGCGGTTGAAACGACAATAAAGCCTATGGCCCGTATTGTGCTTGCTTGCTCAGCCATCGATCTACTATGGTTTAGCAACGCTTTTCTATGGTATAAGCGTCACTCGAGCATAGATCGATTACGATCACTAAGTTTTCATAAAACTGGCCATAGTGACTTGCTTTTATAATCAAAAATTGATTCATGTCTACTTGTCTGGTGTACCACTACTTTCGAGCGACCGGAAGTCAAATACGAGTCAATATCGAAAATCAAGGTAGAGTCCCAGAGTTTCGATGGGAAAGCGGAAGCTGAGTGGCAACTACTGATCCGACAATATGGTACAATGGAACTTCAATGGAACTTTTCCTGAGCGTGATTTCCTTTAAAACAGTTAATAATCCGTTTCCTTCCGCTTCCGTTCTGCCCACCGAGAACGTTCTATGTAGAACCATTGTCTATTCAACTCTAGCTGTGTATTACCACAAACGTTTCCTCACATTATACGGATGCAGCATCTACAGTAAAGTCACCCAGTAACCGTAGATAAGGATCCGCAGATAGATTAGATACAAAGTTATCTATCCCAATTACAATTTAGTGAACCATTTAGGACTTTGCATATTTCGAGCGGTTACAAATTAACGTTATTAAACTGGGCTTATGAGATCGAGGGTGACTAAGCTGTCGTTAAAGTGGGCTCGTAAACAATTTAGGAGTCTTGTACACTTAGCTACTTAAGAACATAAAGCTCTCAAATGACGAATGTTGATTAGTTAATCTCATAATGATGGTCCTTCCACTTTGATCGAGTTATGGCGAACTTTGCTTGTTGGTTGGAACGATGGTCAATCTGTGCAATGGACATTATCGATTGGCCAACACGTGGTCGGACCATGAGACGAGACTGGACCACTAAGTACAGGGTGGCGCAAAAGTAATGTCATAATGTAAATGTGATTTTTGCAAATGGCGTTAAATGTCACGGTGCTTCGACTTCTATGTTGTGGGCAGATAGAGAACTAGAACATTTGCAAAAATTAAAGCACATTCACATTTTAACATTACTTTTGCGCTACTTTTGCGCCACCCGCTACATGAATGTGGGTTGCATTGAATTTATTCCCGTTTTTTTACCAAATATAATTTGGTACACGAGTTACTTTAAGCGTAGCACTGCAACGCACATTCGTCAGCTATTATAGTAAGTATTATTTCATTTTTGACTAAACTAAGTTGCATATTTGGTATAAACTGAAACTGTCCTTTCCCGGACTACATTACATCACTCACCGATGACTGACCGACGTTATTATCAAAGACTTGTCTGAATACCGTTGTTTAAAGAACGTACCGACAAAAGCGATCGTCAAACGACAAAAATTAGTTCTACAATAGAGATAGGTCTAATCTACTTATTGTAAATTATTATAGTCCGCCTACGCGTTGGTCAGCCTTCGCAAACGTCCTCGGATTTGACAGGGATGACTTTGACAGTGTGCTGTCATAGGCATGACCGTTGTAAATGTTTATTTGATCCGAGGTTGTAAGCTACGTTGGTAAAGTTATACCAACATGTCGACTCTATGTTCTTGGGTTGAAGTTGTTCGTTTACCTATTGACAGTGAAACTCGTGACAAGTTGATCACCAATCTGATATCCCAAAGAGCGCGGTAGCTCTGCGTAATTCTATAAAAACTTGGCAGCAAGTAATTTGTTTAGTTATGATTTATGAACCATCACTCTGACACTTGTTTACTCGACTCAACAATAACAAAATGGAAGGCATTTTTACGAATTTTAACGTAGTCTTTGATGTTTGAGTGCGGAGTGTATGATGGTTATTGTTTACAGAGCGAACGAGAAAGGGCTTGGGGAGATGAACATACCTACACATTCTGGAAATTATCCTACACAGCTACACTTACTCGATAGATAATATCTAATGTTTTTGTGGAGGAATGATATATGTATTTTATCTACAGTTCAAACTTAATAACATTTTTATTGAAACAGAATATTTGCGAGGGCTCTTAGAGAAAAACAGCTTAAAACAAATGCTATTGCACGACCAGTGTTTGTAATGAAATGATCAATTTCTAAAACTTTTTTGTTTGTCTCGTGCTCTCTTTCCAATTGTACTCGAAAGCCGAAATACCACAACAAAAACTCTGTCAAACTACAATCTCGTTTAATGAAGCAAATTTAGACATTCGATGTGGTTAAAACTTTCAACGAACCTCCGCATAAAAATAGTTAAATACTAGGACATAACAACATCAGCTTCGCATTTAAATTCTGTGAAAATGAAATCCCCGAAGGCTTAACAAGTTAAATTGTGATAACCGTTCCCAATAATGTTAACAGTTCATTATGTAACGCAGCAATTTCAGTGCGTTGGTCATGAAAGCTTCAGAAATGTTTTTAAGGCTCCCAGCGGAGCTACCGAGGACGTTGACTCGGTAAGCTACCAACAGCGCCAAAGTTACTGAAAAACTTTGCATATATCCGACATAGAAAGTCCTTCTCGGGATTGAAACAAACAAAAACCCTGCCATGGCAGTTTTATCAGTTTGAAAAGTCTGTTTTTTCGTATAATATCCAGTATGGCATGCAAAACGCGAGTCATGATCATCATCATCCAGTTATATTGTAGGTGTCGACATGCTGGCAGGCGCATTGCTGCAAATATTTGTTTCGGGTGTTCTGGGTGCTTTCTACGTAAGTATATGTAATTATAAAATATCGATCTATGTATATTACTAAGTATATCAATTATCTAGTACCCAATACTCCTAACACAAGCCCTGCTAAGCTTGGGCTCTATTATCTAATTACATACGATTCTGCGTGGATTGTTCAGCATTATTTATTTATTCGCGACACAGGCTTGCCTCGTGCGGGGGCCGCCAGTAATGTGTATCTCTATACTTAAGTTAATTGGCAAATAATTCATTTTGTATTTTGTATTTGTATTTTTTGTATTTGTATTCATTGGTAATCGTAGTGAAGTTTTATTACTGTGTGGCCCCATATTCACCTTCCGCAATAGCCATGGGTTAAGTCAGACCACCTCAGCAAGTTATTTCTCATGCAAAGACTGCGGAAGCTAGGTACCTACTAGCACATAACTATGTAAATGTTTACAGTTTCCTCGTTATCATATGAAAGCTCTGAATAAGTTTACTTAGTGGCTAAGAACAACATCATGAACAACATGTTTTGAGTAGAAGGTATATGTATATACATATCTATATATACTATCTGAGTAAGTAGGTTAGTGCCAGTTGCGTTTTATTGATGAATATTTTATGGATAATAGGAACAAATAGCGAAGAAAGCTTTTATATGCCGTGGAGCGTTCTGGCCTAGCGAGGGTTGCTCTGACTTTCAAGGTATTTAAATTAGTAAAATCAACGTCTCTAACTTTATTTCTTTATGTCTACAAAACATGCACTTATAGATACAAGTCAAATTTTATACTATAAACAGCTTTATTAATAGTAATTATTATCAAATAAGTAATCATTGATTTTATTCACTACAATTTTTTGTCCTCTAGTGGAAGAAGTGAAAAATAAACCACTAGTTCATTTATATTTCACATAAAAAGCAACACATAACATACTTATTTGCCTATCTAAATACATATAATGTGATTTAGATACAGGTCAATATTTAAATAGAACTAACTAAGCTTAACTATTGTCGGTGCGGAACTGGGCGACATCTGGCTAAGCATTAACATCATTGATATAATCAGCTATGGAGTAACAAGCTTGTGCTTGGTACGAGTAAATACGTACCTAACTATGTAATTAGTTAAAGTAAGGTTCAATCAATAACTGAGAGTCTTCTCGTCACCCATAACGCAATGCTTGAAAACGAAAGTTTTCAATCAGTGCGTCCTACCCGTCATGACTTACGGAGCTGAGACGTGGGGACGCTCACGGTAGGGCTTGTCCACGCGAGCTATGGAGTGAGCTATGCGGAGCGGAGTTTCTCTGAACGATAGGATTCGTAATCAATATATTCGACAGAGAACCAAAATTATCGACATAGCTCAAAGACTTAGCTAGGGTAAATGTGTTCTTGAGTGTAGACTGGACCGCGACTCGGCAGGCGTAGTGTATGACGCTCTCCGGCCGGATGATGATCTACGAAAGACTGCAGGCAGATGCTGGATGCGGCTAGCTGAAGACAGGGCGCTATGGCGCTCATCCAGCTGTGGACTAATATAGGCTGATGATGATCATTATGAATAACTGGGAGTCCATTTCTATGTAAAAACAATTAAATCGAAAATGAAAAATTTTCATCAAAAATTAGCTAAAATTGCTACCTGCCTAAAGTTTACGGGACCTTTTTTATGAGTTTTTATCAAAGGAAATACTATGTTGACGCTATCTTCATACAAATCATCATCCGTGATTACGAATCCGAAGTTTGATGAGTTATTTTGTAAGTCGTACACGTGGCGCGGGCGTGGACGTCCGCCCGCGCACGCGCAGTCACGCCACGTGTAAAGATGCTGAATATTTAACACGAGTAGGTAATCGGCCACATCCTACACAAATCTTAGGCCCGTATTTTGAAAGCTTGCTCAGTCATAGATCTATGTTTGAGTGACGGTTATGCCATAGAAAAGCGTTACTAAAGCATACATCGATGACTGAGTAAGCTTTCATAATAGGAGCCCGAGTGTTTAATGTTATGTCAAAGGGCGGTTACACATTTGTGCGTTGGTGTTCGGCGCGCTCTGGTACCAGAATGATACATCCGTACAAAACACGCGACAAATACCCAGACAATGTTTTGTATGTATCAATAGGATTAGATGGTTCTTAAAATACGTGCTAGCAAAGCGCGCGTTTCAAAACGCCTAAAGTGTACGTAACGTCTAAGGAGCTTACTTGAAAAACTTCTATGAATTTAATTTATGAATTCAAATATTATGAAACGTATCTAATAGTATATGAAACAATAAATTCCTCAAAATAGTGTTTGAGCGTATCTCTAAGACTGCGTACAATATAAACACAAGGGAATCAAGTTGAGAGCACGTAAATAGACGAGTTAGTAGGTGCTTTGTATTTTTAGGTATACGCTCATTTTTAATCAAAAGGAAAGAACAACAAAACCTTGCCGTTTCTGAGGGCTTTACGTTTCACGGAAGCAATTATTGATCAGTCATTTTGGGGGCGTTGGAAATACTTGTTCGTTTATTTAGTCGATGAGAACTGACAGCTGTCGCATACAGAATATATTATATAAAGAGTCCTATCTACGCCTCCTAGAGGCTAGAAAATGTTAAAGGTACAGTGAGAAGCGCTATTGGTATCCCCCTCACAGAACATTAATGTACTGTGAGGGGGATACCAATTAGCGCTTCTTACTGTACATTGCATTAATTAACGAAGTTGCAGGAATTTATTTCGATTATTTTGCGCTTTCGATGACGACGGTTCGATGTCAGTTTTATATTTATATGTAATTTTGTCTCTACCCCAAACAACAATCACTATGTGCTTCCCACAGATGTTACTCGTACTTAATGATTTGTTGTTTTTGAAACGAAGTAAATAGATAAATATAATTAAGTTTATCTATATACCTACTTGAATGCGCTGTTAGATGTGGGCGGGAGATTTGAGATTTCAGCTGACAAAAGCACCGCAACCCGCATTCTGAAGCAAGAGCTTGCTCTTTCAGTTTTTTTGCAAAGTGTAGTTAATTAATTTAAATAAGTAGGTAATAAGAAGTTCCGTTTGTGGCCCGCATTGTGTGTTGATGCAAAATATGAACGTGATTTTCCAGGTTTTTTAGCTGCGTTTTGATAATAAATGCCTTGTTTTTGCAAAAACATGAACAAGAAAGAAATTAGGATCAGACAATCGGAAGTAAAGTCGGACGTTCATTTCCGGTTTGAACGAGCAGAAATTATTTAAGCATTTTGTAGCTTTATAGTCTGTTACAATTTTATAAATACAGATCGTTATCCTTCGATCGAAGTTATCTGTACCATCAATAATTCTGTTTCAACGAATAATATAATCTATAATCCGCACGAGCACATTCATTAGGAAAGATGTTGAAGCGTATGTTCGACGGGATCCTGTACCGCGTCGAGATACCAAAGATAATTCGTTTATTTCTGTTCATTAACTGTATTTTTCTTTGTTAAAATCACCATACAAAGGTTAACAGATCATAATTATGCCGATATCTGCTTCTGGGTCTGGTTGATTGCATCTAAGTCAGTTTAAACCTACGAGGCATGGCTGCCCAGAGCGGTAGCGGTAAGTTTCACTCGGGTATCTCTCAAGCATAGGTACTTGGACTTGGATTTCGCTGCCGATCTGGGCAGAGCATACGGCGTAGTGTGGGCGTGTAGATCTGCAAAGACCTTAGGGTAGGTGTTAGAACTGTTTGAATTCTCGGAAACGTCTCAAGTGATAAATACGATAAAAGGTTTAACAATTCGAAGAAGCTTCGAAGCAGTGGGAGTGAGAGCTTTTGTGAATTATGTAGGTGCTTCCACCTGCCGCCTACTTCTGACTAAAGGAGCTTTAAACATTATAATACCTACCTACGTTTCAGTAAAAAGTTCTGTTGTTAAAATTTCATGTAATCAAGGTGCTTTATAATATACTAGCAACCCACCCCGGCTTCCCATGTGTAGCAGAACTGTAAAGCGGTAAATTGTGACTAAAAAATATATACAGGGTGGAGAGTTAGACAAACTCGGTGGGTGTGTAGGTGGACCTATTTGTAAAATACGATTTGAAGTAGAAGAGCCTAACTGTTAATGTTTTTTTTAACCCTGATTTTTGTATTTTTTAAGATTTCCGAAATTTTACCTCTAACCCTACAATTTTTTTCGTAACATTTTTTCGAATGAATTTTTTATTTTATTTTCGTCTCAGATATATCTTTCGTCTATTGAAGGCGTAAGGCCTTCTAATTATTTACACCAACTAATTATTTACTCGTTCTTTAAATGAATAAGGCCTTCAATAGATGAAAGATACATCTGAGACCAAAATCAAGTAAAAAATTTAATCGAAAATATGTTCCAAAAAAAATTGTAGGGTTAGAGGTAAAGAACCATGGCAAGTTTCCCTTATGGTTTGTCCCAAAAATTTGGGAAACGATAATAAATATACCATACGATTCATCTCAAAGTTTTGAGGAACCCTACATTTTTACTTTTTCCTTGTTTGTTCCAGAAAAAATTAAATATTTTTTTGAAAATTGGTGGAATAATTTTCTTTCCATAGCTCATCTCTCCATTGCAAATGGCGGCGGGATGACAAAAAAGTTTCGTTTCAGTTAGGAATAAAACCAGCCTCCTTTGTTTCAGAAGTTAGGTAGAATAGAGTAGTTAGTAAGTTAGCGGGCTTGTAGTATTATTTACTCATTGGCGGGCTTTTCATTTTCATACGAAAGAAATTGTTGATTGAAATAATTGAAAACATGAATCGCTGTATAAACTGCAGAATTAATTTGAATCGGTCGAGACAGTCAAACAGTGTTGTTTTTGAAGAGGATGCCAGAACTATCTCTATCATTTCAGAGTGGATTACACCAATAATAGTAAGTGCCATAAATTACTAATAGTACCTACTTCAGTGAGTGCCTACAAAATATTAGTTAGTACTTACCTGCCTATGCCTACTTATTAGGTATTGTTGCTAATGAGCTGCTTCGCGATTAGTTGGTAGAGTAGGTAAAATCTGGCAGACGTGCATGCAGGTTCGACCTCCGTTGTAAGACAAAGCCCGCAAGATAATAAGATCAGTACATACTAGGTGCGTACGCACTGTGTGAATAGGTGGTAGGTATGTAAGTACCTGTAATGAATAAATATTTTATATCCTACTTCGACATTTTTGTATGAATTTGTAAAACAAGTGTCCGACTCACCTAGGTACCTAGCTTATTAGATTACCTAGGTACCTGTATTTATCTACCAAGGTAAGATAAGTACCTAAAACTTACCTGTATTTCCCTTCCATTTTCTTTATTGGGTAGTAGGCATGGATACCAAGCTTGTAAAAGCGTGTCTATATTTTAGGATGTGTGAAATGGTCGATACCTACCTACCTAAGATAACCACCTACTAAAAGGAAACTTTTTACAGGTAATGGAAAACGACAAAATCTGCGGAGCTTGCAGGGATCTAGCACAGAATCCTAGCTCAACGCAAAGAATGCTTGAACATGTCTCTGTTTGCTGTATGTGTTGGCGGTTCCTGGTCGCGATAAGATATTAGGTATTTAGTTTCCCAATAACAAGGTCCATTAATTGAGTACCTATATAAGAAGTGAAATTGCACCCTATGAGGTATGTTCCTACCTATTCAATGTTTATGCTACATTATCAGTTAGACAACCCTTTCACTAAGTAGGTACATAGGCTGGTAGTGTTAAGGTATCAGAATATATCTATGTACCTATTTCCAGCAGAATTGGTTATACCTACAATGTTTGTAAACAAACCCATACTACTTAAGTTCACTCTGTTGCCGCGTCTTTATATGCGATGGTAACTTGTCGATTTGAGATCGTTCCTTCAATAAATATTGCTTACAATATCTGGAATTAGACGCCAAGCAAGTGAGTTTGCGTTTTGTGCCGTGGTTTCTTTACAAACATTTCACATCAAGTTTGGCTAGTGTAGGTACCTATAGGTAATGTATGAGGAATTATACATTTTGAGTAGATATGGAGAACTGTGTAATAGATGCCCTATTTAAATTAGGTATCTATCATTTCAGATTACAGCAGATGACAAAGTATGCATGCCATAAAAAAGCAACCAGGAGAACAGCAGCTGCAACATCTCAAAATGACGAAGATGAAGATGGCCATGTAGAAATAAATGAACGAAATGAGCGGCACCCAGAAATGCAAATTGATAATGTAGGTGAACAAACCACCAGCGACTACACCGACGACGCTGAAATCGAAGATTTTATAATAGATACTATTAGACTTTCACTATTAGAATCCTACATTATACCTACCTGAAGAACATAGGTGATAAGATAAAGTATACCCGTGCGAAGCCGGGGCGGATCACTTGTCATGAGAAGAAATTCTTTCCACTCGGTCTAAGCCATTCTTTTTTTTTTGTATTCCTCAATGTTTATTATTTTTAACCCGAGTCTGAGGTTTTGAACCTCAGAGCAATATGAGTTTGGAACTCGCTGACAGCTCCTGTCTTTCATGTGCGCACAATCCAATAATTGAAACCAAGTTATGTTTACAATCAATTTATGTATAATTTTAGTACTTACATGCATCTCATAGTTCATACTTTCATAGTTATAGGTAGTAGGATGGTTTTAAAAGTGCGAACATTTTACTAAAAGAAAGCTTCATAAAGATTGACTTTTTTAACATGTTCCTGTCTGTTTATTTTAGAGTTGTGTTTGTGCATTGTTTTAATAGCTAAGTGCCAATGTTATTTTATACCCTGCTTAGTATAATTAAAAAAGGTACCCTAACCCCTTAACTGATTTAGTAGTATAATAGGTAATATACAATTGACACTTCATATTGTTTTATTGAGAAGGTAGCAGGCACATAATTATATACATTCCACACATATAACATTATACTGACATTTCACATTGCTACCTAGAAATATGGACAACTTCCCCAAGATGTAGCTCCAGCACCCCGAGGCAGATCATGCTAGAGCGAGGCTGGGCTGTGAATGGGTTAATCATAATGAATGCTAGGTTTTGATGTGTCTAACTGCAGGTCCTGAACTTTGGTATTATGAAACTTAATACAGAACATTCATTGTAGCAATATTAGAGATGCTGTAACCACATTTATTTTTATTAATTATTTATGTTAATAACAGGTAAAAATAATTGGTGTTGGTGACAGTGGGTTATTTACCTAACTTATTTTCTGATTTGCACTAATCGAACTGACATCATGGCAGCGTTGGTGGTTATTTTACATAGTTACCTACCTTCTTAATATTGTAAGTTTAGCATCATTTTCAAAGTACAATAGCAAGCATAGCACTGTGTGTACCTACTGCAATGGTGTAAATTCAGATGTCACCTTTTGTGTGATAAATTGATAATGATAAATAGGTAATGTTTTACTTACGCAGGTAAGTACCTACCTATCATTTGGGTTCATACACCTACCTACAAGATTCAGTTATGCCAACGAAAAGAATCTCTACTTATCAAATAAACAAAGGTACACCGACTACAAAATGGTCATACAACACAAAATACAAACAAGAAACAAATTGACTTGCTTTGTTTTGGTTTTCAGTTTGACATTGTTATTTCTTGATTGATGTCAAGTGAACATGCAATGTCAACGTCAAAACAAAATGGCGGCTCTACGAGTTTTCATCATCCTAGCTTCGCCCAAGTATAGCTATCTAACCACATTTTCAAAAATTAATTTAATTTTTCATGGAACAAAACTGGATAAACTAAATATGCAGTTTTATTCAGAATTCCCAGAGCTATCGATTAATACCCATTCGATCGATGTCCATGATGGCTCATAATTCTTGCCATCATTCTTTCGGAAAATCTTAAAAAAATACAAAAATCAGGATTAAAAAAAAAGTTAACAGTTAGGCTCTTCTACTTCAAACTGTATTTTACAAATAGGTCCACCTACACACCCAACGAGTTTTTCTTACCCTCCACCAAACATCCTGTATGCATATATTATGTACATATGTTACATTGGAATAGGTAGATTCTGAATCTGTTCAAATACCCTCTACGTCTTTATTAAGGTTGTATTGTTAGACTTGGTGGTTTAGTTTGTTTCAATCGGCTACATTACTCAGTAAAAGTTGGAGAGTTAAAGCGGTCGCAACTTCTGAGTTTGGGGTTAACGTGTTAGCTTCCCTCCAGTGATCCCAATGTGGAAAGTAATGAAACCGCTCATTTAACTTGTTTGTTGTTGACATTGGTATGAAGTGCATTTGTGGTCTTATGAGGCGCAAGAATCCAAGAGAATTGGTTTAGGGATGTTGGTTCCACAAAGATCCAATTGGGAAAGATAGTTTAGAAACATTTCTAGACGCTGGTTGAGGCTCTGGCTCATGTTCGGAGAGATATAAATAGATATGAATGCATTGCATTGATTTACTATATGCGAGGATATATTAATAGTTAATAGTTTAGATGTAAGTTTACATAACTATTATGTAGAACTGTTTATTCTCCGAATAAAATAAATAAATAAATAAATTGAAGTAGAAATGTATATTTGGAATGCTGAATGCTTTTCGAGTTACTTAGTACATACATTTAATCCATGTAGGTATAAGAGATTCCGAATTTTTTGTTACATCATATGATGTTTAGAGACGCTAACTACACTGAAGGTACACGAAGCTATTTCGAAAACAGAAAGCACATCTTTCCTTGGCTATAGCCCCGAGAGACTAGAGAGACCTGGAACCTGGAAACCAATTATTCCTCGCCCGCTCTAATCAGCGTGAATAAGTTTGCGGGACGTCGTCATACGAATTCCTAAATTCGATTCTTTTTATCTCGCGAATCAACTTTGGATTTAGTATACGCTCAAAAATTTGCACGGTAAGAATTTGGCCTTTTTCTTCTTCATTCGTTATCGTATGTTGAGTACGTGGTGCTTACTTTCCTGAAAGCTATCCTGAAGGTCTAAGAAGGCTAGCTGGTGATACCAGTGCTGCTTACCATCCGTAGGTACCCTTTTTGGTGTGTCGTCCTTACCTTCCGGAAGGCTATCCTGAAGTTCTCCGAGAGGAAGGCGTACAGCAGCGGGTTGACGCAGGAGTTCATGTACGCCAGCACGTGAGAGACGATCTGCGCCGTCACCGTGAAGTACGTGATGTTGTACGCGTCCAGCGCCTTCACCAGCAGGATTATCTGGAACAAGATTATTTTAGAAAATATTATATTATAAAGAGGAAAGATTTGTTTGTTTGTTTGAACTGAATAGGCTCCGAAACTACTGGACCGATTTGAAAAATTCCTTCACTATTAGAAGAATCCTACAGTATGAACATAGGCGATAGAATATACCCGTGCGAAGCCGGGGCGGACCGCTAGTTATATTATAGATAAATTTAATGATACTGAATACTTTCAAACAGCATCGTCTGACTTAGCCCAAATGTAAGTAGATCTTGTGTCATAGATTCTGGTATCCATGTCATAAGTTCTGCTGAGTGTAAATTGGAAACTTAAAACCCCAGATCAAGTCTGGGGTCTTGAGATTCAAGTCATCGTTATGGAAAGCCCGTGGCCGTCGGACTTCTGACAACATTTTGTCGATATTTATATCGTGCAATTTGGTCTAGTAGTAGGTATTCGTACTAGAAAAGCCGAGACAAAACATACTTTGAATTTCTTAAGAACATTTAAAGAGAAACCGAAATTCCGAGAACGTTTTATTATAAATCAAAATGATTTATTACAATACCTACTTGTTTTAAACCAGCACTTATCTAATTCTATACGATCCACTTTCAACACAATGAAGAAGCAAACAAATATAAAGATGATTGTTAAAAGCTTTCAGCATTTCCAAAGCAAATGAATTAATAACTAACAATGAAAGCTTTGGATTGAACAAAGCTATTTGAGGTTGAATTCCGAGGGCAGCGGTCCTTGTGCCCGAAAGGGACGGAATCATTTTAATGCCCCAACTAAATGGTTAGGGTTCAATTAAATGCATTTTATTTGGGCTTTTTGGGGAATTTTGGCACAAAGAGAAGCGGCTTATTCAAGAAGGTTAAAAGGGAGAAGTTTCTTTAATAGTATGAAAATCGGCGTCTCCTTCCTTATGCTTGTATTGTGTTATCATCAGTCAGCGGACAAATTTAGTAAGTTGACCAACGATGGAATGGTAACTCAACTGCTACTTGCATTAAAGTTTATATGCTATGTCCGTAATAATAATAATAGAAGCCGGCTACGAATTGCGTAGAATTCCTGATTTCAATACCACAGCACGATGCGAGTTACAAGTACATAGAATTTGCTACGAGAAACGTAGCAGGCTACGATTTATTGCGAGCTCATTGCTACGCTAAGTAGCAAGGTATGGTGAGCCATTAAAAGATTTGTTTCAAAAATATCACAAAAATAATACCCAATGAGAAGAACCGACCAAATCTCACTGGACAGACTAGTAACTTGAACCAGCCCAGCTGCCGTCATCCCAACCTGTCCCGCACTAAACCGTCCTGATTATTACACGAATTAAGTAACCTGACGTATAAAGCCTTGTTGCTAAGCTTAGCAAACAATAAAACCCTGTAACCTATTAAAGTTACAATAGCTTTACGTAAAGGTGTTCTCGTACTCGGTCCGTGTTCGCCAGTACATAGGAGCCTAATTCCCCGACTTATCTTGGCAAATCCCCTGGGATTAGCTGCTCTCCATTATTGCTTTTCCACCAAATAGAAGTCTTATTCATAAACGAAACTCAGGAGTTTCATTGTGTTCATTAAGTTTCAATACCCATTCATAAAAGCGTGAATAAAAAAATATTCGAATGTTACTTTGTCTGCCATTGCAAAATATTGGGATGATAAATATTTAGTAACAACGGGCTACTTAGTTGACTCTTTTTTTAAAGTGAGTCTTGACATCAAAAAAATACTGCCATATTTTTTTAGCAGTTACGAAATCGCAAATCATTATTTGTAAAGTTGCTTTTCGTAAGCAGGCGAAAACGCTGTCCGCTGTGCTGTGACGTCATACTGGTCAAAAACAAGCAATAGGCTATTCGGTCCGTTCTGCATTTTCTGGGCATATTGAATGAGTCCAATGACGAAGTCTAACTCTTAGATGCCGATCCCGACGATTTTAAAACCTAGTATGTACAACAATAAGTTTATTTTAGTTAACACTTTGACTACTACCAACGACGCACCCTTCGTCCTACGTATGCTTGTAGCAACGACTACGCGCCCAACGGGTCGCATCACGTGAGATTGGCAGTGAACGCGTTAAACTAGCGAAAAACTGTCTCTCTCTCGTGAAACAGGTCCCATGTTTTAGTTCCATTGCGAGCCGATTACCCGTAAAATAGATCCAATGAGATTATGACAACAACCTTTTGTACGGTTTATGGTCCCCGGGCAGATAGACCGTCCATAGGCGTTTTTACGAAGGTAGTTTACCCTTCAGGGCACTTTCTTTATTGCGTTTGTTCCGGCTTGAAGCGAACGATGTTTGGTTACACTTACTCTATCGATTTAGTATCGTTTATTAGCAACATGATTAGTCCACCTGGCGCCTGGTGCTCGTGTCGTCCCAAATTAAAATACCTCATGATACAAATGTTTACTTTGCCAGAACCAGAACCTATTATCGAACTGTTATTGTTGTGTTGTGACGTCATTTTTTCCCGCCTTTGGCAAAATATTTGCATTACTATCTACTACATCTCACAATTAAGTTAAGATAATATTACTCCTTTTTTTTTATAATGAATTGGACCAAAATAATGCAAAATGCCCGTCAGTGTGTCAAATCATAATTTAACATCGCGGCACGCGGCCTGACGCGTAACCTTTGATGTATCCGACGTTTCAGTAGGACTACAAGCTGACGCTGACGTGGTGGTCACGGGTCACTCGTCACGTGAATAATTCAATTATAAAACCGACTAAATGCGAGTCAGACTCGCGCACGAAGGGTTCCGTACCATTATAAAAAAAAACGGCAAAAAAAAACACGTTTGTTGTATGGAAGCCCCCTTATATTTTGTTTTTATTTTAATTTAATTATTAATTTTTAAAGTTATTTATTATTTATTTATTATTTAAAGCGTCTACCTGTTACCGTTATCAATATCGAGCAAAAACGCGCAAAAAATCGCGTTTGTTTTATGGGAGCCTCATTAAACATTTATTTTATTTAGTTTTTTAGTATTTGTTGTTAAAGCGGCAACAAAAATACATCATAACGATTTGGAGATATCTGTAATGTTATGATCTTGTTTAAATAAATAAATCATCTGTGAAAATTTCAACTGTCTTACTATTACGGTTCATGAGATACAGGCTGGTAACAGACGGACAGACAGAAAGACAGACGGACAGCGGAGTCTTAGTATAGTCTCTTTGGGTACGAAACCCTAAGAATGTGTTTAGCGTCCTACCTTTAACAACGACAATGTCTCTGAAATAACGTAATTTAACACATACCTATGATTGAATTTGTTGTTAAGTTCATAATTTCCAGGTGATTCATTTCCCCGAATGGTCATCAGTAGTCTCATATAAGAATACTTATCAAAGGCACTGGGTAGGTACCTTACCTATAATAACTTCCGAGTCAAGTTTCTTTGTGGGCTGCTCTTCCTCGCTCGAGCGCCCTCACCACAAGTGGGCAATGCGTGCAAATGAATGCCTCGAGAGGGCGCGGGCGTGTCGAAGGCTTTTGGGGAAAGAATTATTTCGCTTCCCCGATCCAGAGCCTTTTTGAGGACCTTTTCCTGCCCGTGAAGAAATAATGAATACCTAGCTACTACCTACCTATAATTAGTTTCTTAGGAGCGTTTCTAGAAATCATTTTCATAACTAGGTACACTGCACACTGGTTAGAGACCGTGAAATTAGAAGTACATACTTAGGTAATATCAACTTTTATGAGAAAACCTAACGAACATAAGTCGATGTCTTCTACAATTGCATAATAACAGACAATAACTTGTACGAACTTGTTCCTGCTGTTTCAATACCAAGCTTATACACGTTTACTCACAAGGTCTTGGTACAGAAATCTATGTGTTTCCACCCTATGGTTCTAACGGAGAAGGTCACTGTCAGCTAAAGCTATACATCAATCTAAAACGAATTGAAACCATAGAATTCTCACAATTCGACCACTAGGCGCGAGCAAGGTGTGCGACGTTACATATAAGCAAATACATACAATAAATAATTGATTCCTTTGGCTCTATTACTACTGCGATTGTGTGTAGAGCTTTAGATATACTCACTCCAAATAAGGTCCCAAAAATCAACTGGTTGCAGATAAGGTTGTTAAGTATACAATCAGCAAACTTCCATATCCTAGCTGCAGGCAAATCCCTTCCAAAAGGAATTTCCGTCTATGAAAGCTTCAGAAAGCTTTTAAAATACCCATTCCCTCGAAAGTTATCGCACATGCCAAAGGATTCCCGTAATCTCGGTGAGAAGCTATTGAGAAAATAATAATGGGCCGATACAGTGTTGCCATATTTCTCCGGAAACTCCTATCGGGAAATTGTATTACGTGCCTCTGCCTCGTTGGGATTGATATCCCTATTAAAGGATTTTTTTGCTGAAAATGACAATAAGCCCTGAGCAGAAGTTCCTGCCTTTACTTAGTTTCGGGATCAAAGGGCAAACGAAGTTTCTGCTCAATTCATTCGACGTGAATAATTCCTCTTTATTATAGAGCTATGGAATGAAGAGGGATGTTTGAAGCCAATAAATAAGTATGAAAGCTATCTAGCATCCATTGAACGTACGTAGGTTAACTTTTGGATTCGAGTTTCATTAAACCAACTCGTAGTAGAGCGAAAGTGGTGGGTGAGGATGTACGTGTGTTACGTGACAAACCAAAACCATTCAACAAAGCGGGCTGAAGTGTTGCACACATGAAGTTTGAGTTGGTAAGTTTGATCTACATCATTTATTATTTATTTATTTTTTAAATAATTCCCAAAAAGATGTAACGTTTCGTACCTGGAATAGGTAACTTATATTTGAGGCTATTCTTTATCCCGAAAAAACTGAAAATGCATATTGAACAACGAATTAAACCCACGATGTCTTAAATAATCAGCCGCGGCCCAGGGCCAGCCTACCAGCAGTGTGGCGACGGCCCTCGGCAGCTAATCTAGATTCCATATCCGACATTACTTCCAGATGTTAATTCTAATAACATCCAGCACGTATCGTTGGCGAGGGTCGGTGAGTCGGTGCCTCAGCCTCGTGCTCGCGGGTGGATAGGGGAGGGTACGCAAGCCGCAACAGTTATTTATATATTTATATATTTTTACCTCGCGGGTTTGTTACCCTGAAATCATTTTATGAAGTTTCTTATAATAATAACTTGTAAGTAGCTATTTGACTTGTTATTTACAGCTAGGTTTTCTAAGATTCGTGCTATTTACTTAACTATGTTTTTGTCACCAAGTAGTTGCACCCCACGAAATGTCAAAGATGGAATCTAATTAATTGTCCGGGTACTTTGACATTGACAGCGGGTTAAATTGTCCAAGTCCGGGTATATAGTATAATGGAAATGTGTTAGTTGATAGAGTATCTCCAATTCTAATGATCCTGCTAATCATTATTTTTAAATCTCCCCTCGACCCTTACAAGCTAAACAAGCCGAAAGCCCAAAAATAATAGATTCTAGAAAAAAAACTTGTTGACATCTAAAGTTCTTATGAGCCCTGTCTCTGAACACTTGAATCGTTTACGACTATTAGCTTAAGTGGCACTTACCTTCATCATCCCCGACTTAAGGTACATTTTCAACTTGTGATTGGCTTAACTCATACGAGCCCTTTTGAGAACCCCTTGGAAAGTTTCCTAAGGATTTGAAGGTAAGAATGACAAAAAGGTATTGGGTACGAGGGAAAAGATTTCATAAAATTATTCATGTTTGTGTACCGTGAGTCGTGAGGTAGAGCCAGCGACTGAGTTAGGCGGATTTCCGGGTCACCCTCTCACGGTCATCACATCACTCAACTTCCATGTAGATATCGCATATTCATTCAGTGGGGAGATAATCTTACGAATTTAAAATAAATATTACCATATAAAAAAAATGCTGGACAATTCACACAGCATTATTGCCCCATGCTGAGCAAAGCTTGTGTAATGAGTACCAGATAACTGATATACATAATATAATACAATACTTAAATAGCTATTTTTTATTATACATAGAAAACGAGCAGAACATCCTGAACAAATGTCTGTAGATCGTACACACATTTGTCCCGAGGCGGGAATGGAACCCGCAACCTCCTACGTCGCAGGCAAACCTTCGCCCACCGCGCCACATCGGTCATCGTCACTATACGTTCTTATCTAGATATTTATTTGCTTCTTCTCGCGGATTTTTCCCCTCGTTTAAGGGTTCCGTCCGTACCTAGAGGGTGAAAATGACACCGTCTTACTAAGTCTCCGATGTCTGTCCGTCCGTTGGTCCGTCCGTCAACGGGCTGTATCTCATTGAGTAGACTGTTGAAATTTGCACCGAATGTGTATTTCTCTAGCTGTTATAAGAATAAATAATAAAACTAGTATAAATATTTAAATGTCCCGTATAATATGATATATAATATGATTCAATATCAATTAATAAAGGGATTTGGTATAAAATTTTACAAGAACAGCCTGCATATGTACCATGGTGGGGTATGAATTGTAAATTAAAAAGAGAACATATTGTAATGGCTCATAGATTACGCTCCGGGCACATCCCTCTTAATAAATTTAAATATTTATTGAAAATCACAAACTCGCCCAATTGTGACACATGTGGCGTACTAGAAGATGTGCAGCATCTTCTAGTGGAGTGTGAGCGGAGCGAGTCCATGAGAGCTGAGCTTAGTGATTTGTACAATGTTAACCTTATGGATATTGGTGTTATCCAAATTATTTTAGCTGCACCACTGAGTGATGCAGCAGTAAAATTATTTAGGTTAGTTATAGATGTAATTTAGTTGTATAATTGTTTATATACGGGACTGACATAGTCACCAATGACTCAAAGTCCCATAAAAAAAAAACGAAGATTATAAAAAAAAAAAACCCCCTGAACCCTCGGTGTGCAAGCAATTCGAACTCGGCCTGTTGCATTATATATATGTTTTTTGCGGCGTTTGGAGCTTTGGCCCGGCGCTTTTGATGTAGGCGCTGCCGCGGTGTCGGTAGTGTACTACATGTAAAGCAATATTCGCACACTTTAGCCTGAGGCTCGGCAAGGCTCAAGGTAACAGTATTATAACCCTACTGGCCCAGTTGTCTGTCTGTCATCGTTACTACAGGATTACATGTTGTTATTTTTGTGCCCTCGTCAAAACTGAGCTCTTGTTTATGCTAACAAATTATTAATTCGGTAGGTAGGTACTTGAAGCACGATATCTACTATTCATACAAAGCCTTGTACTAATTCAATCGTTGTCCATTTTATTGTTACAGTAATTTGTTGTCGCATTCAAACTAAACAAGTGACGAGTGAAACGTAAACTAATTTGTATTCACTAATAAAACAACGGACCCCTGGAGGGGTTTTCAAATACAGTAATAAACCCCTGAAATTTTGCTTCAATGCTTGTCTAATTCGGGTCGTCGTAGGCCAACATGCGGCACGAGTAACCAGCGCTCGGCTCAGCTAACACAACATTAATGCTAACTGACGTGCCATATTATGCTAATCAGGATAATTTAAATACATTTACGTGTTTTTTCAACTGAAAATGTCGTGACCGAGATAACTACAATATAATTGGAGGCACTTTTTAATGTAACACGAATAATAAATCGAATTTGAGGGAAGGGCCTAAATGAATCTTGTATTGGCAACAGATGAATGCGGAATTCATGGCGGTAAAATGAATTGATGCCAGAGTAAAGTGTAGTTGTAAGTAAATAGTGGCACCAAAACCTATCAGAACAAGTTTGCTAATCCAAGTTCACACACTGCATGAGGGGCGTAGTGTTATTGTATGCTAGTGATTAGGTATGATAACACAGAGAATCCTAGGGATTACGAGTGTTTCTGTGGCTACCGGGTGATTACCACTATCTCGTGGTATTACTGGCTTATCAGTTACTCTGGTCCTGTTGGTGGAACGTGCAAAACAGTGCTCGAATACCTAGGAAAATGATGTATTCACAATAGAATGAAGGGATTACAGATCGCATCAGTTGGAGGAGGATTAGAACGCAAACAAGTGGAAGATAGACGAAATGTCACGCAACCTGAAGAACCCTCTCGCTATTGGAAGAAATGTTGGTGTTTCCACTCAAACAAGTTTTATAGTTAACCCGGTTTACATTCATAATATAAATTCATAATTATAACGATAGCTTTAAAGTAATATTTGGCGTGTTTTAAAAAACTAAACCAACTTCAAATTCCTATACAGCAAAAATGGGGTTTGAAGGAACACTTCGGTAGCGCGGTCTAATTTTTCAAGTGGCAACATCTAATTAAAATTCAAATCTAATTTAGTTAGATGTGTTGAGTGTTAGGCGTGATAGCACAGGATACAACGACGAATGGAAAGACCTCTTGTTTACTCACGTTACTATTGTGCAAATTCTTATGTGATGCTGCTTTAGATACGTTTTACGCACATATATTTAATTCCTCGAGGATCTAACTTTCATGGGACCACCTTAAAATCAACTTTTTTCCGACAAGGAATCAGCAAAATCTGTTAAGAATTGGCGAAGATATCACCAAAACTGTCGTAGCTAATCATCATTTTTCTAAATAATTATTACTTGACGGGATATTTATCTCGTCGTATTTATATAATTACCGCTTAAAATAACTACAACATATTCGAACGACAGAAAATGATTTTTTTAAAGGACCAATTCGGCATCATTATCTACACAATAGTGATATAAATAATTTTTAAAATCGGTCGACTATGGACGGATAATTCGATGAACATACATAAAAAATAAAAAAATATATACAGCCAAACATAGAACCTTCTCCTGAAGTCGGCAAAACCAGAAATATAATCTGTTAGGAATATCTATGGACCTGGATTGTCTAAGGACGTCTAGCAATATTGGTGTGACATCATTAGCCATTTCTACAAATGTTCCATGCGAATTCCAAGCAAGAAATAAAATGAATTACAGAATTAATAGAGCACTCACCTGTATAGGACACCAGCACACGGCGAACACAACGACGACCACGACCACCATCCGCGTGACCTTCTTCCTCCCCCTCCTGCTCTCCGCAGACACCCTGCCCCCCGGAGCGCTCTTCCACAGTCTCGACAGCATACACATGTAGAGCACGCTGATCAGCGCCAGCGGTATCACGTACGAAGATAAGAAGAACGACATCTGAAATCCTAGCTTGCTGTACCCTTGCTCCTCTAAAAACACACAGGACGAGTGGTTTCTATGGAAGTATGAGTATTCTCTCTCCCCGTGGCAGATCCCCACTGGAATCGCTGTGGTTAGGATCACCACCCATATGCAGCCGATCGCTCGGAGCGCGTTCTTCTCTGTTCTGATCGACATGGACGTTATAGGGTGTACTACTGCCATGAATCTGTCTAGTGACATGAGCACTAAGGTGTACACCGACGCGTGGGCTGTCACAACTATGAAGTACTGGACGACTTTGCACCACCAATCTCCAAACGGCCATCGTGGCATCACGTAATCTGTTGCAGTGAAGGGGACGCAGAAGATCACAAAAAGAAGATCAGCTACTGCAAGGTTTATGATGAGAAGATTGGTTGTGGACCGCATGCCAGGGTTGGCAGCGACGACAAGCACCACCAAGGCATTGCCGACGAGGCCGACGATGCCGATGAACCCGAAGAAGATGGGCACGACCCTGGAGACCACCTTCTCCAGCAGCTCTCCGTTCTCGTACTCGGAGCTGAAGTTGCAGCCACCGAGGCGCGCCTCCTCACTCGTCAGGTTCAGGCAGATGTAGTTAAACTCGTCGTCGGTCGGATCCATCTTACTGCTGCTTCATCCTTTCAGGGAGTACCTGGGGACAAGAGGAAGTTGGTAAGAGTCCTGCCGCTGCACAATTATTTGAGGTAGAAATGATGACCGGAAAAAATATGTAGTTCGTCGGCACGTTGGTGCAAACGTTACATTGTGTTTCGAGGGCTTGCAGTCGACTTCGGTGAGAACCATAGACATGGTAAGTACCTACGAAGCTGTGTGTGCCTAAAAGTTCTTTGGTGTGAAAATTAAATGTTTCTTATGTTTGGCAGCCTGTACGAGCCAATCGTACAGGCTGTCGTCGTCAACGTGTGAAGACGGTATTCTCCTAACTAATATTATAAATGCGATAGTATGTTTTTTTGTTAGTCCTTCCTTCGCGCCCTAACTAAGCAACCAATAGACTTGATTTTTGGCATATAGTTAGTTGAAATTGAAACGTTACTTGAAAAGTTACTTTTTGTCCTGGTAAAGCACCGAATTCCCATGGTGATTTACGGGAATATTCCCCAAGAAATGTGAATTTCGAATTTAACGCGGGTGAAACCGCGGAAAACAGCTAGTTGATTATATTGAAGAACAACTCAAAAGTGTTTATCGATTTTGGCTACAAATTAAATAGGTACTTAGTTAATTAGATTTTTTTTGTTCACAGGCTATTTAAATCATGTTTGTTTTAGATGGAGCAGTACAAACAACCCGCGGGTAAGTAAACATATTTAGCAGAAAATCCCTAGAGCGTGTGCGAGCCAGGTATTATGAGTTTCTGGAGCGTAGTGGGAGGAGAACAGATTGCGAGCTGAAGTGTCAATACAGACTGGATGGGACATTAAGGCCGGAACACACTACAAAACACAATAAGTCTTAGAAAAAGATATATACAGCCCCGAGCGGGTTTGTGACGATCTATAGAGATCAAAATAAGTCAAATAAAAAATTGTAATAGAGCTAAATTTCTGTAGTACGTACTCCATACGAAACAAAACAAGCGTACGTAGGTATAGCACGGCATGTGTAGCTGTGGAGTCCAACCTTACTGCAAACAGTTCCGTCACGTTATCAACGCTCATCGTGCAATCAAAAATAGTAATTCCAGAGTAGGCATAGAACGAACTGGGACGAGCCTTGTCTAAACAAATACACCTTTCATTTGATGAAGCAATATCAGGTATGTTTTAGTGGTTTAAACACGTTCGTTTATAGATAATTATTAATGTTGTAAATGCGAACGTAGCTCAGACTAAAATTGTGCGTGAATGATCTGGGCCTTTCTCATCTCATCAACAGCTGCTACCAGTCCACTGCTGGCCTCCCCTGGTAATCGCTTTAGTGCACCTACCTGGTACTACACCTGGAATGTTTGTGCTGGAATAACGCGCGCAAGCCGAGGTCAGAAGCTACTCACTTGTAACAGGAAAGACTAAAACTGTATGAGTACCTACTAAGAAATGAAAGTAGCGCTCCTAAGATCGTCCGTTGATTGACATCAACACGGGAAATGAACCGGCAATCTGCATAAACAAAGTCAGCAACGGTCTCATTCTGTAAATAGATTTACGACCAATCCAATGGAGGAAAACCTCATCTTGGAAACCCAACAAACACAACACCGGATCCGGAACGAATTCAACCGACTCTTGAGAGTTGTTTTCAAGATTCGCTTGTTGTTTCAGTATTTTGTTTCAATTGTTTCTTGAAAAATGTTCTATCATTTGTTTGATTTTATATTTCATAAGAATTGTTTATATTTGCTAACCGTTTAGTAATTTGATGTCGTAAGTTAGCGGAAGCAATGTTATATCGGAAGACACTACCTGTCTGTAACTAACGGTACGTTCACTTATTCACCGCTTTTTCACAAAACTTCTTAATTTTTTTATTGCACACACAAGATCATCATCATCATCATCAGCCTATAATAGTCCACTGGCTGGACATAGGCCTCCCCTAATGAGCGCCAAAGCGCCCTGTCCTCAGCTTGCCGCATCCAGCATCTGCAGCAGTCTTTCGCAAATCGTCATCCCATCTGGTCGGAGAGCGTCCTACACTACGTTCGCCGAGTCGTGGTCTCCACTCAAGAACACGTTTACCCCAGCGGTTATCGGTTCTTCACGAGATATGGGCGGCCCACTGCCACTTCAGCTTGCTAATCCTTTGAGCTATGTCGACAACCTTGGTTCTCTGTCGGATGTATTCGTTGCGAATCCTTCAGAGAAACTCCGAGCATAGATACATATACAAAATACATATACATAATACATAAAGTTATGCCAATATAACCAACTAATGGCTATGTACAAAGGCGAGCTTAACCCTAATAGAGTTTTCTTACAGCAAACCTGAGGGTATAATGAGAAATTTTGCAATGCGTGTGGATAGATTTGAATGTACATACAAATGAGAAAATAGTTCGAATAGTATAAATAAATAAAGCAAAGAATACACGAAATAAATAAATGTAAAATACCTATAGAAATATGTATTACTAGTATTTTATAAGACATGTACATTTATGTAATTATATATATCTGCTATGACTGAAGAGAGAGATCCTTTACTTGATGCATATAAATCAAACTTCGTTTGATGTGATTATTAACCGACTTTGAAAAAAGAAGTTTGTTCTATGTTGGGCTGTATGTACGTTTATAATGGATGTCCGTAGATTTCTCTGTAAGTTTATAGACAGACATTCCTTATACAAAGAGAACATTATTCCGCTTTGTATAAGGAATGATCCCGAGATTCTCTACTTTTTTAACTTTTTTCTTACTTTATGTCTCGCAAAGGGATTCCAAATCAGTATTTTTAGTTATTTCAAAACAATCTAATTCTAAGATTGACCTCTGTACCTTCAACCTTGAGAAGGTTATTATCAAGGTTCGGCATGGCTTGGCTAAGTCAGATAAGTGCTCAACTAACTACTTATACTACTAGGTACTTACTAAAAACTAAACACTGAGCTGGCTTTCATTGAATCCAATTATAGCCGCCAGCTATTTGAATGGTTAACATTTTATTGAAATTCTTTGTTACCTCTCCACACTCGTCACAGACAGGTGTAAAAAATGTTCTTATATCTTCAGTAAATTATGAAAAACGGGGTATATTTTTTGTATTCCCCACGCGAGTAAAATCCTGCAGAACTAAATAAATCGTAGAAGCAAATAAGGAGGCGCTGTATCACGTCGCATTCCGTCTACGTAAATGGAATACCTAAATAAAAATTATTACGATCTCCCTGAGAACGTAATAAATAATGTCTGCTGAAAGTCGCTGAAATACAATACAAAATACAATACAAAATACAATACATAGGTGGTATAGTGTAGAATCACTCTCATTTAAACGCCATTTAGAAGTAAGGAAGGTCCGTAAGCTGATTTTTGTGTCCAAAAATTTACGCCATATTGCAGATTGAAAACTAAATAATAAACAAGTTTACCGGTCCCTTTGCGAACCCATATTGACCTACAGCAGGTCAAACATCTACTAACTGTTGAAGATGTACTCTTTGTTATCCTTTTAGTCCAAAGTTACTTATGAATTTGAAAAAAAAAAAATCCTTTCGTTTTCCGATAAATTGCAAAACATCACAATGTTCACGTGACTTTTGTTATTTTACGTTTCTGCCTTTTTGTTCCCAAATTCACTTACTTTTTACGATGCTCCCAACTCTGGAAATATCCTCAAGTTACACAGCAGTTGGACAGCATCATGCGCGACACAATGACAGAGCGTGGCACCAGGCCACTCTTCCTATCAGATTGGGGGGTCTAGGTGTCCGCGAAATAAAAATAAAAAGTGTTTCACTCCCAGCTTTTTTGTCTTCAGTTCATGGTACAAAGGGATCTGATTCATAAAATTTTGGATAAATGTTCACAAAATTGTCAAATAACAGGTTTCGATGAATCATTAGCGTCTTGGAAAATAGCCTGTCCTGGCACTAATATGCCCAAAGTTCTTTCTTCTCAGAGATTGTGGGATGAGCCGCTATGTGAGTTGGTACGGAAAAACCTTATTAATACGTCTACCAGCACATCAGAACGCGCTCGTTTACTTGCCGTTTCCGAGTGGGAATCAGGACTTTGGTTATATGTTTTGTACCGATACCTACCTAAAAACAGTTTTCGTTATTTTCAATACATTATGCGCATCGAAAGCGCATCTATACTGAGAGCACTAATTGACAAGGTTCCAATTATTTTACATGCACTTTGGCAGTAGGTACAAGTTCGCGATAGTCATTGCAAAGTCATGGACAGGGGACGAATTACATTAAATTCATCTCTTCACCATAACAATGTCTCAACATTCCACATTTTGCCTTTTTTCCTTGGATAAAAGAAGCTACAGATAGAGAGACGCTTGTCAGTTAAAAAGTCTCATGGTTGAAACCATTTTATCAATCTCGTATCTATAAGGCACACCTATCAGATTTATGCGACGTGCTGATGATTGCATTGTGACGTGCACTAAATTCTAAGTGTAACGAACTGACTGGTGATAAATTAACAGGAGCAATATCTTTACCATCTTTCTTTTATTCGTTTCAAACTCGCATAATTTTTTGTTAGGCAGATCATGGATATCTCTGCCGCGTTGATTCTGATTGGTGGATTCTGCTATTTGTCAGGCTAAGCGCACCTTTATTGTGCAACCAACCCTTCACGTGCGCTGAAAACATGAAGGCCGGTTTACAAATCTTTCAGATAAACGAAAACTCCCCGTTTTTCATTATTTTTGTCAGAATACAATTGGATTGTTCCCGAGCGCTGGATCAGCAAAATCGCGCTTTGACAAACCTTGATTACTTTTCCATTGTACTTACTCACGCTGTACATTACTCAAACGTGACTGAGTTGTTCTACTGCTTTTGTAAAGCCAAGTTCAGTACACAGATTGTAAAATTTCCATTGTAATTAAATTTTGTACAAGTTAAATACATTCTTAAACAAACATACAGTTACATTCACTGCACCTACACTTCTCATCAACAAACATACAGTTACATTCACTGCACCTACACTTCTCATCAACAAACATACAGTTACATTCACTGCACCTACACTTCTCATCAACAAACATACAGTTACATTCACTGCACCTACACTTCTCATCAACAAACATACAGTTACATTCACTGCACCTACACTTCTCATCAACAAACATACAGTTACATTCACTGCACCTACACTTCTCATCAACAAACATACAGTTACATTCACTGCACCTACACTTCTCATCAACAAACATACAGTTACATTCACTGCACCTACACTTCTCATCAACAAACATACAGTTACATTCACTGCACCTACACTTCTCATCAACAAACATACAGTTACATTCACTGCACCTACACTTCTCATCAACAAACATACAGTTACATTCACTGCACCTACACTTCTCATCAACAAACATACAGTTACATTCACTGCACCTACACTTCTCATCAACAAACATACAGTTACATTCACTGCACCTACACTTCTCATCAAAGAAATAGAAACAGTACTGCAAGTGCTATGGCAGGCGGCAATTTAAAAAAATAGGATTCATATCATTGAAAACCAAGATCCGTCAAATGCGAGTGTAACTCGCGCCCGAGGGTATCAAACATTTGTCAATTATAAATTCAAATATGTATTCTGGGTACCGGTTAGAGACTTCGCTATTTATTTAATACCGAGAAATAGTTGGTACCTTTCACATGGATCGCTCTGAACATTTTTGAGACTAAGTAGTAATTTTTTTGCCTTTTTCAACATAATATCAAAACAGAGTTTGGTGGCCACCAGGAGAAACATCGCATCTCTGCGTGTTGTTTGAAGAAATAAGCATAGGTTGTGTTTATATCATTTTCCCAGAGCAGCTCACCCTCGAAAAGTCCTCCGGCCAAACAACGCCAGAAAATGATATGAATATGAGGGTGAACCCGCAGCTGTTAACCGTGGAACCGTAAACTTACGCACCGTTAGCTTTAACACTTAACTCGAAAACTAGAAAATTAATTAACGACAAATTTCAACATGTTATAGAATGTAGCGAAATTTATCAGGACGGCCCTTAATTAAATGGTTTGTTGAATATAAGCATAGAATTCGCTTCTAACAATTTGTAAAAAGACTGTCTTTCAGGCAGATAATAGATAAGTAGGTACTTAATTTGAAAACTTCATTTTTCTATATCATTGATCCAAAATGAAAGTTTTTCATTCGTTTATTTCATAAACGCTATTATGTCGGTGATATAAGAGTAAGTTTTGCTTGAAAACGAATCAGAAACTTCCGTTTTTGTTTTCCCCGTAGAGCGTTTTCTGAGTAGGTAGGTTCTTTTTATTTTATTTGACTATCAATATTTTAAGAAAATTTAGAATTTATTCGTATTAATATGTATCACAGAACAGGAAAATATAATTCATTAATTTTGTGCATCTCCAGTAAAGGTGTTTAATTGTCAATGCCTCGTTATAGGTAGTTATTTGGTTTTTTATTGTATCTTTGCGCATCTTGTTGTAGGCAAAGAGTTTGTCCAAACTAGTTCAGAAATACTCCGAACGGACGTAAACCTAGACAGGCAACTGAACGGAGTTGAGATAATAATATTTGTGTTTATTTTATAAACATTTTATTGTTATTATATTCTTGACTTTTTCATTGCTTTGTGGTATGACCATTATTATAATACGAATGTTAAACTTGAAACTTTAAGATGCTAAACAGGTAGTTATGAATCTTACAGGCTATTTCAATATGCATTTAATTGAAGGGGAAAAGAAAACGTGAGTTCGAAACACTTTGATTTACAATAAATAACGAAAGTAGAAAGAAACATAATATTGTTTGTTACCTATTGAAAACCTCAGGGATTCGGAACAATCATTTGAACATTCTATCAAAATCCGAATACCCTGGGGCCAGGATTCCAAGAATATTCAATAATGTCCCTCGCAGTGGAAAATAAGCCTATTTCTGATATAAAACTGCCCATAAAGCTTCGAGTGTAGGTAAATACTTTTGCCTAGAGAATATTTAAAGCATCAGAATTATTCCGTCGATATTTTTTGATGAGCTTTGTTATTTCAGGGATAACCTTAACTAAGCTGTGTCAGCTATATTAGTGCTGATACTTATATTACCGAGGAAACATTGATTTAAACAGCATTAAATAACTAAATAAATAAAAAAAGCCTTTATTCGCTAACCAAAGTACCTACAGTATCTATATAAAGTAGTTTTTAAATCTATTACCTACAAATAATAGCTTTATCTTCGTCTTCTTTTTCCATTCCTAGGATACCATTCCATTATACCTTTTGTCCATTTTTCTTTGTTTGTTCTCATAGTGTGGCCAGTCCAGTTCCACTTGATTTTTTTAATTTTGAGTATTTTCGAAGTAGTCCAAGACATTTAAACAGCATTATTGAACCCTTAAGTAGAGCTTTTATAATTTTTTGTTCATTATGTTGGTAATGTTGTAAACATCGTACAGAAATAACATTACCTAAAATAGTCAAAATTGAGCACGACCATTGGACAACACTGTTTATGTTTACCTACTTCTACATTGTAAAGAATAACTTCCTCTCCGGAATTAACACGACTTTCAACTGTATTTTAACATAGAAAAAGTTGATTCTACCAAAGCTGTTAACGTTTGAGGAAAAATTAGGAGGTAATTTAATGTAATGAAAGTCTCATCATTATTTTTACGGGAAAATATTTATTTTTGTAACATTTAGATTGTAGACTGAGATACATACGAGTTTTTATACAGTTCTCATAAAAAAAAACCGATTTGAAAAATTCTTTCACCACTAGAATTCTACATTATCCTTGATGGCTATAGAATATTTTCAAAAAGTTAGGGACCCGTATGAAAACTTCGATAATGTAACCCAAGGTGTGAAAAAAATAGCATAAGAAATCCTTATATCGCGTACGCTGCGCAAACGATTGACAATAGAGCAAAGTGATGTACTACAGTTTCATGAAGACATCAATATCTACAAAAAAATCTGCGTTACTAATGTCTAACTATTACAGTTATGGTACAATAACTACTTATAATGAGGAAATTTGTTTGTTTGTTTGAATTGATTAGGCTCCGAAACTACTGGACCGATTTATATTTTGTTTTTGCAATAAACACAGCATGTAGGAGGAGTAAGGAGCATTTTCTTTACGATTTTCCCTATAAAAATTACACAAACAAATCACAATACAGAAATAGTTTTAAGCAATAGGAAAATTTATGAGGAATCCGTTTCTTAGATGCGTTATTGGTATATTTTATTTTGTATTTCTGGAGTTCGTAAAAAACCTTTTGTCAATTTTCATCATCCACCATTTTCCGCGCAAGTAGGTACCTGCTGGTTTAAGGAGGCATTTTCAAATGTTTTGTCGCAGACCAATGGGGCATATCCTATGGATGTTTTACACAATCTTACAATTACAATTTTTCTTATAAAATCTAATTTTAATAAATAAAAACAGAAACTCGACAAAAAAATGTAAATTTTTCTAAGAAGGTATAATATCACTCTTGTGCTATAATATCACAATATTTAAATCCGTAGCTTCAAAATTAAAAACATTCACGTCGAATATTCTTCAGATTCCTACTCCCTGTATTTAATGAGAATATTTTCGTAACACTTTTGAATTAAAACGAATTCCTTTTACGAAAGATACGAAGAAGCTACATTTCCAGGACAAAAAATTTCGTAAAACGTTTATAATAATTTACACGTAGAACATCTCTCAAATAATTTTCGACAAGGAACATTGTTAACGGTCTCGTCGCTGCCTCTGTAGCTGTGGCTCGCTATTTCGTGCATTGAAGACTGTATTATGTGTTTATACTGACTGTTTATAACATTTTTTTTCCATAAAATAAATAATGCCGTATAATTCACACCACATTCTCTCGCCCCAAAGTAAGCAGTGCTTTGTGTTATAGATACAAGTTAATTGATGTATTAAACATACAATGAATTATTATAGTTAATAATATAGTATTACATACATAGTAGATAGATAGAACATTCTTTATTCACACTTAAATTAATATTACAGACAAAGATATAAGAAGTAAAAATATGTTACAATTGGCGGTCTTATGGTATAGACAATTTCTTTTTATCATCAATAGGAAACACCCAAAACACCCGAAATAATAACTGCAAATGGTACAAACATTTGTTCCATGGTGGAAATCGAGCCTGCTACCTCCTGCGTCACAGGCGGACCTTCGCCCACCACGCCACATCGGCCGCAGTAAACAAGTGATTAATTGAAAACTATAAGATACCCGACTTAAATAAAATAAATAATGCTGGACAATTCACACAGCATTATCTAGGCTCAAGTTAAGCAGAGCTTGTGTTATGAGTACTAGATAACTGATATACATAATACATGTGCAATACACAGATTGTTTTTTTTATTAAACATAGAAAATGACCACCTGAACCTTCTACAAAACAACATCAAATCCTGAGTCACAAGGGTGAAAAGGAATAAGTACTAAAGAGATCGGCGTACTGAAGAGATCTCATCTCAAGTCGGACTCGCACTTGACCCGTTTTTAACAGTCACGCGCCCATCATCACTTTATATAAAGGTCCAGGAAAGTATTTCCATCATCTTCAGACACCTACCGTCAGCGTCAATACGTTTGCTTTCACTTTGTGTTGCGGCGAGTGCAATCGGTTCGTACCAGCTTCTACACGCAATAGCCAGGCCAGGGGTGAGCGCAGGCCGAGGCAAGCTTTGCGGGGTGCGAGCTCATAGCTACAACTCGGTGCTCTGCACGTGCCACTCGGCAAACCCAGGCTGTGTCTGCTGTCCGGTGACGTGGACGTCCACGTCGTGAAGTAGATGACTCAAGTAGCTGTTTAACCTGCCACCCAGCGCTGTAGTGGAAGCGAACGTAGCCGGTAGCTCGGGCGTATGCTAGAAGGAATTCCTGATGATTTCAACCACAATAGCTGTAGCTATCTGTAGTTAAACCTTCACACATTGATTTCAAAGCAAAGCGTCTGTATCTTAAATCTATTGAGATTGAAGATTGAGATACAACATCACCCAACATGTAGGCTAGATACAAACAGACGTGCACAGACCGTGGTGGTTTGTATAAATCTCACAAATTGCTGAACTTTATCAATTTCTAAAGCGGGCTGAATCACGAACGACACGGCTAAAGCCCTTTTGAAAGGTTGAACTTGTTCAATTATTTGATGGTGGCTAAAATATAGGTCGTACTTCAATACGTAGGCGTAGGCACAGATAACCATACAAGCACTATCGTAGTATAGGTACCTATTACCTATAGTAGTTCAATAGTTTATTACAGGTCGGTATTTTGATATTACTGACCGGTAGCCATTATTAGTTCTTTTAATACAAACTGCACATACGATGATATTTAATAAAATACCTGCACTTATTGAAAGTACAAAGACGACAAAGTAACCGAAAATAGTAACTTAAAAATCTATCCCCATGCCTTTATTAGGTATTTATTTATTAGGTATTTATTTATTAGGCTACTTATAGGCTGTTCGGAATACCTCATCATCATCAGCCTATAATCGTCCACTGCTGGACATAGGACTTCCCTTATGAACGCCATAACGCCCTATATACCTTCAGCTTGCTGCATCCAGCATCTGCCTGCTGTCGCAGATCGTCATCCCACCTAGCCGAAGGGCGTCTTACACTACGTTTAACCCAGTGGTGTCGGTTCTGCGCGAGATATGGCCAGCCCACCACCACTTCAGCTTGCTAATTATTTGTAGCTATGTCGATAACTTTGGTACTATGTTAGATGTATTCGGTACGAATCTTTCAGCAAAAGCCGAGCATAGATCTCTCCATAGCTCGCTGTGCGACTTCGAACTGGTGGTCCAGCCCTAGCGTGAGTCCACGTCTCAGCTCCGTAGGTAATGACGATGACGGGTAGAAACTTTCGCTTTCAAGCGTAGTGGTATGGTGACGAGAAGACTCGACGTAGTTTCTCAATTGCTGTCCAGCCTAGCTGATTCTGCTCATCGCCTCCTTCTGTGTCTGCCGACTATTTCGTTTTGAAACTAAACGAAACAGCCGCATATCAATTCAGTATCAAACAATACCAGAGTTCACAACCTTAGCCCCAAAGTTTCCAAACATTAAAAACATGTAAATAAATTCGGAGCCGTGAAAATGAATGATTTAAATGAAAAGAGCCCGATGCTAGTATATTTTCATAGGGTTCTGAGAGGTCATCTTATCGAGGTCAAGTCTCAGAAGCGGACGTCACAGATGAGGAAGTAGTCGCCGTTTCGTTCAACAACTCGGAAAAGGTTTTACTCTGAAATTTAAGGTTGCGCGGCTCTAAACCTATTTACGCGTCATTGGTGAGGTTGATTAAAATTTTGTTAAATTCTTAAGATTCTTGTATCTTGGTTATTCATAAAATTGTTTTAGCGGAGGTGAGGTAGTTTAACCGCATCGTGTTCCTCAAATGCGATGCGTTCAAATATTTTTTCTAGTAGAATATTGAATAACAACAAATGGATAGGAACCAAAAGAATTATTAGTTGAAGTTTCAAATTTAAAATAAAATAAATATAAGGTGAAATCCTGTAACATAAGAACTTACCTGCGTAAATCAGAATATTTACGTTATTCTAGCACTTCGTTATGTTATCCGTTTGTCTTCGTTTGACACTATATTAAGTAAATTTATATTTATACCTTCTTCAAAATAATGCCTTGATGTTAATTAACTGTTTAAAATTTACTAACAAGGGAAGCCATACTTTTACATTACCTACCATTTCCAGACTTAAAAAATCGTAAAACCGAGAACAATGGATAAAACATGCAAAATGAATAGGTGCCGTCGGTCTTGGCCCCTTGACCTTTCGCCGAGGGTTCTCCAGACACAAACTGTTATGAAGCCGTTTCTTTGGAACCTTACGATACTTCTTTTGAATCTTTTTAATTTAATTTGCGGACAAATATTTGCCCTCGAGGTATTCTTTCCATTGTGTACCTACTTATGAAGCAAGTGGGCTACCTCGGTACTGAGAAATTGTTTGAAAAGATCTTGAAAGTTGAAATGCTTTTGGCGAATCGAATGTAGGTACCAATCTATATTCACCCGACAGTATTTTCCAAGACAGCAGAGATTTATAATATTTTGACGATTCGTGGGAAAATAACAATGCCAATTTGATTGCTAAGGGCGATAAAAGGAAAGGTATACCCACCTAATACAATCTTCAGGGATCGTAAAATTCAAATCACAAATATGTACATACAAAATCGGGCTCGGCCTGTCTGTCCAGGCTATCGCTCGGCCCAGCCTGGGGCATTATTTATTTCAAACATAAAACTCTCAATAAGTACATTTACCTTCCATAAAATAAATCACGTGCCTCCATTTTCCCTATATTCGGGGAAACAATCCCAGCTTTTGTGTGTTTTCGTTGTAAAATCTCGCAAAGACGGGTCTTGTCCCAGCGCCGCGTGAAATGATGAGTTTATAATTAAGCTACCGCTATTGTGTATTGGAGATGAGATAATAAAAGATGCTGATAATGAGCGCCTTGTTTGTGAGCACGGTATTGATGTCAGTGGGCGCGCCTCATCTAAATCAACTTTTCCTTACAGTATTTAGAACTTGTAGATATTTAAGTAACCTATTTATATCCATACTTATTGAAATATGTATCTATGGATGCTTATATGTCTAAATTGCCACGTCATTATGTGTTCTTAGAAAAATATGAAGAATACGTCTTCGGAGGTCCATCCTTTCCTACATGTAGCGTGACCGAGTAAAGGTAGGTATGTTTTCGGAGATTGATAAATCCATCCACACGGTCTTGGTACATAGATAGAAGTAAATACAATTTAAGAGATGTTTAGCGCAGCCAACAGCACACAATCTTGTCCAAATAACGTTTAGCGCAGCCAACAGCACACAATCTTGTCCAAATAACCGCCGAGATCAGAAAACGCTCTCAAATCCCGCCCCGCTCAATCAACAAACGACTAATTGAATTGATAAAATGCCACAGTAACATGGCCCCTATAAAAACTCCTCACTCAGACAATTCTCAACTCACCCCCCATGTGATAAAGAGTAATTTGCAATGTTTCAAGAATTGACATCAAAATTGATTGATGAAGTAATTGGTACGTTGTCAATTGGCTATACAAACACGTCCCTTTGTCTACAGACAAAAGTATGTTTGGGACACTTTTGTCCCGTGGAAATATTTGTCGGGAATTCATAGACGCAAGTGAATGAGAAGGGGATTTTTTTAAATCAGTCAAATTTATTGTTTTGGCGCGCACAGGGATTGCCATTGATATTGCGAAATGTCAATAGAATTTTTCTAGCTTCTTTTTTCCAATATTTTGTGTCAAATTCTAAAACGAATTCACCAAATTGTCAACCGATAATCGAATACAGAGCGGTTCGTTCTCAGCCCATAAAGCCTTTGAATGTAAATATATAGTCTACTAACTTCGATCAAAAATAAGTAGTTCGCGGCCTCCCCCGTAGATTCCTAGAGCCTTACAAAAATGTCAATCAAAATTGTCTACGTTTTGTTTTGACGCAGACAGTTTGCGCAGAGCCTGACAAGTTTTTTCCATACGGAACAAGAGATTGGTGGAGTCGAATTCATTTTATTTTATTTTGTAAGTAGGTAGGTACCTTGAGAATTATATACCTACCTACTCAGTTTATTTTCTATAAGGATTAATTAACAGAATTCAGGTAAAGATAACGAATCATTTATTGATGAAACTATAAATTGGTGTCTCAACAGTAGGTATTTATACAAAAGGGTCATTTCAGACATACAACAATTTAAACTTAAAATACAATTTCAGGCAGGCACTCTAGATTAAAAAGATCTGGTTCCTGTCTGCGGCTTTGCACGAGTTTTTTTTACGGGACAAAAAATAAACGTTTTATAAATAATTCATACTTTCTTTTATTAGAGAGTCTACGCAAATGAAATTTTAGGGCGGGCCAACTAGTTATTTTAAAAATCATCAACTAGTAATATTAAACTTATTTTTATGAAAAATATATTAATACATACATACTAAAAATGAAAAAAAAAAATTTTGAAGAAATAGCCTCTCCATTTATCAATTTAGAACAAAATTAATATTTTAACATAGGCAAACCAAACAACAATATTTTATGCTGATTTCACTAGTATATGACTCACATCTCAATATACGGGTAAGAAATATATATAAACTTACTGAAAATAAGAAATTCCATCCTTTTTCAGCACTTTGGGCGAGTGATTCTTGCATTTTTTGTACGAGCACTTACCCATGCTTTTTGTCTGAACGCTAAAATGACACTAGTTGAAAAGCTTTCCTAACACGTCAAAATGTTTCTCTTTTGCTACTGAAGGTTGTGGCGTGCGCATTGTGAATCTAAGGGGGGCCGGCAAAGCCGGACATTTTTGATCGATGTCTACTAATTATATTTACAGAAATAAATATAATTATGACGATGTAAATAATTCACTTTCACAAATACTAGATTGGTTCACCGCCAATAACCTCTTACTCAATGCTTAAAAAAACCAAATGCATAAAATTCATGTTACCCAATGTAAGAGAACTCCCTAATAAGATAATGCTAAAGGATGAGATTGTTGAACTTAAAGCCACGCGACCCTTTGAAGGTATTATTTACATATATAAATATTTTGACAATAAGAAATAACACATAACAAATCTATGAAAAATCTACTGGACATTCTTTTGAGAAATAAAATTCTTAAACCGTAATCTCCAAGATCTATGATTTTATCAAGAAAATTACAACAACAGAATAAAATAATTACAACTAATATTAACACTAACTATTCTTGTTTTTTTTAGCTTAGTTCTTTTTAAACATTGAGATGAATAGATTGAACCTTAAAGAAACTCCACGTTCTGCCAAGAATACTAAAAGCTGATTGTCGATATGTATAAAAATAATATTTTATGTTAAGATAACCAAAGGAACTATTTATTTTAAATCAAATTGTTTGAATGGCTGAATGATAGGATATTTTATATTAATGATATTTATGATTAAATTATAATTGTTTTATGTCGAGGTTTTGAGAAGATTAATGGAACACTTTGCACACGCTGTTCCAGCACGATAGCGCTACTCCTTATTCGGCGAGAGCCACCTCCGTGAACACAACACCAATAAACCAATAACTGAGTCTATATTGTGTCGTTGTATGGCCACCTTGATCGCAGGATCTCACTCCCATGGGTATTTTGTGTAGGGATATTAATAAAGCAAATGTAAACGATAGCAACCTAACGAACATAGGGGATGAAAAAATTGCAAAAATATCGAAAAAAATAGTTCAATTTTCTCAATATTTTCTGCTGTGCGTCACTCTGGATATTATTGAAAAGTTCCGTGAATGTGTACCTCCACCGCGATTGAAAACTTTTAGACGGAGTTACTTAAAAAAAATATAATCCGCATGTATTATCTTTAATTTGGTATGAAATACTTACTTATTTTCTTAATGTAATATATTTAATTTTACCAATAGCTTATTCGCTTATTTAATAGTATTTCTGTATTTATTTATTTTTTAATCCCAGTTTTACCACGGGGCACCTACATTCATTCTTAGGCCTAAGTGTCTGCTTAGTTAAATTGTCATTGTCACCAGGTACATGCATGCATTGCAGTAATTGAGTTAGACATTATTTACGTCATGTCAAAATGAATCTAAAAATAATTGCATAATTTAAACATAAAATAAATAATAAAATGTAATCCTAATGTAGTCCAGCATGTAGTCAAGCAATTTCACTTCCTTCGTTGTGCATGTGTTTGTGTGAGGATAAAAGTTGAGTGGTTCATTCCAACCTTCTATCTCTGGTATTGTTTGTACTAAAACCATCAATAAAACCGCATAATCCCGTAGTTGGTTTCAACCATGCATAATAAAGGAACCAAATGAAATTTTTCATTTGCTTTTTAGTTTTTTAGAAAACATTATGGCAATAAAAATAATATTCATTAGATCATTCGCTTGGAATCGGGTTATAAATTGAGGACGTTTTTCTTCCCTGACTATTTTAAACAGCAGCGGTCCTTTGACAGAAAAGTCATTTTGCTTTGTAAAACAGCACTTTTTCAATGTGATGTGTGAATGAATGAGGACGTTTCGTTCCCATGACGAATTGCATTGCGAACGTTTTTCAACTGAGAACCGTTTGCTCTAAGGACGAACCACTCCGTATTCCTAAAATCTATATCTATGACTTTTCTTATAATTACAGGCATCAAAACAAAAAATAAATAAAACCAATTGTTGTAATTATTATTGTATTTTCTTTAGTAATAAAATACTGTAACGTTATAAAATAAATTTTAAAGTTTGAATAAAACCAAAGAAATAAATTGAACGTTGAATCGTATAGTGTATCGAAACACCCATTTCCCCTCGGACTGGCGAATAGAATATCCACCACCCAATGACTGACAATACATTACTGTTTTTGCAAAGCATTTCATCTTTTTACTGGATTCTTTCATTGCTTCTTACATTGCTACTTGCTCAATTAACTCTTATTTTTGAATCCCACATTAATCCAATCCCATGTATCATCTGAAATTCAATCCCAGTCCTATTGACTTGGAAGCGGAACTGAGCGCGACTGTACTCGTCCGGCACGGAACGGAACAAGCGCATTCTGCAAAGTACAGACGCGCACGCAATCTTATTAGATGGCAGGGGTCCGGAATTTAATTTTGAATGGTAGAGGGAACTTGAGTTCTGGGACCTGAATTTGAATTTAAAGCCGTGCTATATTGGTTCCCCGGAATGTTTAAGAATCGCTAGTAAGACTTGTTTCTGGAAATTTTTAGTGGCAGCAGCACGCTCCCGTCCCACTCATAATGGCAAACATTTGGCAGAATAGCAGCGCATACGCGATGTTAAAATTGTTTTTGAATAAAATAAACTGAAACTGAAACATAGTAGAGATTATTACCTACGTCTCACGTGATATGTACGTATTTATTTTCGATGAATCTGTCAATTATCGACCGATCTTAAAAATTATTTAGTTATTGTATAGAATGATTCCGAATTGGTCCCATAAAAAATATCCTGAGAAATAAGTATTTATCATTTAAAAAACAACATAAATCTTTAGAAAAATCACGACGAGCTGCAACAGTTTCGGAGATGTCTTCGCCTCCTCAATAGATTTTGATGATTTTTTCCTTGATATATAAAAATGTATTATAAAGTGGTCCCATAAAAGTTTCATCGTTGAGAATTTGACGCAAAACGTATCTAAAGCATCATCATATGAAAATTTTAATATTACACGTAGCAAACGTCTTCCATGGCAACGGGCGCAAACAACGGGGGTTTTCATTGGACGTTTCATCCACTCAGGGCCATTCCATCACTCATCACATCCAACTAAATTAGACTTGAATTTAGATCTACATAGATGTCGCCACTTGAACAATTAGATCGTTTTATCGAAGTGTTCATTCAAACACATTTTAGCAATTTACGAATTTGAACTCTGTTTATAGTTTTTTATAACACGTCAAATTGTCATTTATGAATAGAATAGAACATTATTTATTTACTTAATTTGGGCCAGTGCTGCTGAATTGGCACAGATAGTCATCAACTTCTTTATTATTAGTCAAAACAATAGTTGAAGAACACTATTCACTCCTTTCAATAATAATTGTAGAGCAACGAACTTGCTACGAAGTGCTACGCGACTGTAGAATGTACCTCGAGAAGCTATCTAGCAAGAGAAACTTAGTACTTTACTTACGTACGGTAAGTTTAAACGAAAGATAAAGTTTGTGTGTGCATTTGAACAGAGACTTCAGCGTGTAGTGGCTTCTCGTCACAAACTAAATCTACCAACTCATTAAACGAGGAACAAGCGAATATTACAAATTTGAAGATACCTGGTTCTTTCGTTTAAGAGCTACCTACGATGCTACAATAGATTGATTTGGCTTTTATGTCGTCGGTTTAACACAACACCTCACCTCAATAGGCTATACTGGTCCACGGCTGCGTGCAGGCCTCCCCCTGATAACTCATGGAGGGTAGTGACCCCCCATGAGTTAAAAGCCAATATGGCGATTAATATGGTGCCATGTAATATGTCCATAAAACAATAGGTAGTTCTTAATTACAGTGCAAACGAACAAAAATAATATAATAAATAGTACGTAAATCTTCTATGGGAATTAGATGTTTTACCAGAAGAAAAAATAGTATATGGTACTCTCCATCCTTTAATGAACTCTATGCCAAAGATCAAGTCGGTCGCTTTAGGACCATGTCGGATTGATTTTGAAAGTCAGTGAAATTAATATTTATTGGGGTGTAATAAAATGATTTATTCTTGTGTTTTAGTGAGTGATTGTGACGTCACCTATGTGGAGGGTTTCAATGTATGTGAGACAATGTAAACCAAACAAACCATTGTGAATTCTTTATTAACAAAGAAAAATTACAATCTAATAATAAAAACAAATTAAAACTAGTATTTAAAATTGAAATAATTGAGCTAACTGCAGACTGTTGCAAGCAGACCTTAACAATATCTACGGAAGTTTTAAATTGAATTTCGATATATAGAGTTTACACACTGAAACTAGATGACAGCAATTGACTGCCTTATAAAATAAAGCGATTTCTTCTAGATAACCAAAAAGAACCACAATGGACTCATTCACAAAGGTTCGAACTTTATCCGGTTTTAAAAATAATCTCTTTAAAATTCTTCTTTCTCTATTGTTTGTAACCGACCCCGAGTGGGTTCCACAAACAATGTATTCCCAAGGGATTAGTACTCATCCCGTCAAGCTTAAAAAACAACTTAATACTTTTGAAGAAACACGACTAGTTACACTAATGTCGGCGATATCTTCGCCTGTTCACAATTAGACTTGTGTCATATAACCATCACACATCACACCAAACTAAATTAGACTGGAATTATAACTAGATGTCGCCACTTGAACAATACATCGCGCTATAAAAGTGTTATAAATATAAATAAATAATAAGAAAAGAATAAATAAGACGTTTAAAACTACTTCTAAACACATTTTCATTAATCAGGATTTCGAATTCAGTTTTTAGTTTTTTAAACACGCCAAATTATTAATGAATTATTAATTCTGGTTATTGTTGTTTTTCCGAAAGAACAAAATTGTTGAGAACATTTTACAGTTCGTAAGAGCAACAATATGCCAACACAGAACCACAATCAATGATGATTTATATTGATTTTGTGACGGAATTTTATAATAGCTACCTAAATAAATCCAAACCACGTTTCCCATCTCCATTTTAATCACAGTGATTTATACTCGATGTAATGAAAAGATAAAGCCTTTTGAACGAGACTGGGTTTAATCAAGTAGAGTACAGCTGTGCCACAGGGTCGGGGCCACGCAGCTGAGGTGTCTGACGTGTGACATAGTCGGGGCCCGGGCTCTCCTGACATACTCAAAAGGTATTTATTCTGTGTCTGAGGGGACTTTAAAATGCTGCACTGACATATCACACAATATATGGCTCTAGTGTATTATCTGATGAGATAATTATACTCTCTGAGCTTATCGGTGGTGGTGCAAGCAGAACAATTCTAACGGCAATCTTTGTTTATTTTAATGTTAATTATTAATTAACCGACTTCAGAAAAGGCGGCGGAAAATTGAACTCGGTTTTAATATCTTAAAAACAATATTTTTTAAATTAAATAAAATAAGCCAGGCCTTATGAATATAAGTGGTGAGGTAGGCAACATAGCACGTCTCGACTTTTGTTAGTTTTAATTAAATTCTTTTGCTCTCTCGGCGCTTTAGACCCATTAGCTGAACGCGCATCTATCGGCGCTACCGGCAGTCATCGCATTTCCGCATGGCATTTTACTGAAATGCCGCGCGCTCGGTGCCTGTGATAGGTGCGCGATGCTGCATACTATTTCATATAAAGATTTAGGAAATTCGATGTCTGCAGGGAATGCCGCGTCGGCCGCGTTCAGCTTTTGACAATCCAAAATTTCTCAGAGCAGTGTTTGTACGCTATTTGCATCATCGTCAGCTACGTAACTTTACCCACTGCTGAGTAATACTTGAAGTGCTTGTTCCACACCCAGCTTCATATGCGACAAGTATGGCCCATAACCGTCAAAGTTAAACAGAATAAAGCCTCGACTAGGGCCAACTCCGTCGCTGATCAAAGCCAATAACGAGTTGTACATTATACCCAGAATCATGGTTGAGCTCTAAGAGACGGATTACCTCGCCGCCGCCGCCGCCCGCCGCGCGGGCGCGAGCTAACGACGCCGATACGTGAACTCACTACTTCCAAGGGCATCTTGGAGATACCCGACACCCACGTGGCTACCATTAATAACTGGCTCTTTATCTACACTTAATCACCCGGCTCCAAACTATGTAGATAAAACTTTTCGAACTTTAATGGTTATCGTTATCTACAATAATAGCAGTGATACCTACCAGGGTATTTATTTACCCTATACCTGCCTCGTGTTCGTACACGCAAGTGACTTTGACTACCCTGGTATACCTGCCTCGTGTTCGTACACGCAAGTGACTTTGTTTGGTCCGTGATCACGGCGCATGCAGCTCATGATGATTCTGATCTAGCCGTGTGACAGGTGCACTCTCATAATCTGATGAGACGGGAGACCGGCGGCACGACCGGGAGAGGTCAGGCGCAGGTACGACGCGCGACACGACGTTACAATTGCATCTTCTAAGCGTCAAAGCTTACGAGTTCGAATCTAAAACCAACTCAGACCCGTAATTCTGAAGGCTTGCTCAGTCAACGATCTAGGTATGTTTGAGTGACGTTTATGCCATAGAAAAGCGTTACTCAAGCATAGATCGATGACTGCGCAAGCTTTCATAACACGGGCTTTTAGCCCAGTTGCGATAGACAGAAGGCCTCCACTTTGCATTAATTCTCATCTCGACAATAATTATTGCATCAGTCTTTAGGTGGGTCAGTGGGAGTCTAAATACAAAATGGCGACCGACCTCGGCCCCGACTTTAGCCACCATTTTGGTTTTAAGGGAGTAAACGTTTTTCGCTTTAATTTTAAAGAAAAATCTTCATGACTACATACAATTTATCATTTATCGATTCTCTATGTTTAGTTCCTTAGTATTTTTTTTTGCCCAACCGATAATTTTCCTATTAAGAGGGAAAAGACGAGTTTAATTATAGAAAAACCTCATATAATAAAATATTTATCCCATCCCGGAGTTAATGCAAAGTGAAATTCTGACCCGACTGGGCTATTTAGTATCATTCAAATTCCAGTAAGCATAGAGTTGTCTACTTGGTGGTCACTATTAGAGCTAATGAGTTTCTATTCCTTTTTTTGTAATTTTCTGTGTTAAAAAAGTACCTACTTAATTGCTTTCATATCAAGAAATACAAATACATAACTCACCACTACAAGCTGGGCAAGTTCCTTTACAGACTTTTCAACATCCGGTCCGGTTTCAATGTCGCCATTTCGACCAGTTCGGTCTGACCTGCAACAAAGCAAAATCCCATTTATAAAATATATTGTCATCAATCATCATAGTAATAAAGGTTGCCAGTTTATTAATTCTACTAGGTAAATTCATCAAAAAAATTCTTGTCATTGGTTTCGAAATAATGAATAATATTGGAGTAAATTTCTTGGTAATTTTAAAGCCAGAGGATGAATGTTGCTCCTCTCGGCTTATCACTCAACGTTCGCATAAACTAATTGCCTAACCCTAATTGGGTGAGTTCTTGTACGAGTACACTCAGCAGCTATGTATAATATCTATATTTTTTAAATAAAATAGAACAGTTTTTTGATCGTAGTTATTCAAGTTACTCCGAATTTGCAAACATTTGTTGATAACGTTTTATTAGGTATGTACATAATATGTAAAAGTTCCCTCTAATCCGCCGACAGAACTTCTCGCCAAAAATAACAAGCTTATACGTTATGGAAGCCGCCCCTAATCTTCGGCAGGCAACTTCCAAACTTCAGGAACAGGAAATTTATCATTTAACAAACTTTGGGCTATATTCTTTAGGGATTTTTTCGCACTGGTCGGTTCATATTACACGAGACAACTTGAATAATCTACCTTAGTATGTTTTTCAGAGAATATCCATAACTGCACGGATTCTAGGTATGTAGGTAGTTCTTTTGTTGTGGATGTGGTAACGAACGCTATCGAGTCCTTACTACTAACTTACGGTAGGGACGATTTTAGAGGAATATTCTTATTATTACTATGCGACGTCCTTTGTGGCGCGGCGGGCGAAAGTCCGCCTGGGACGCAGGAGGTTGAGGGTTCGATTCCCGCCTCAAAAAATATTGCGACATCTGGAAAGAAACATGCGAAGGAACTTCTTAGCTATACGTTGTCTTCTAATTGGAGGCGATTATTATACTAAATACTTTTATATTAAATAAGTCTAACAGGTTAATACTTCAATTTAAATTTAATCAATTAAACTAGGAATAACACAGATTTGAAAAGACGTGGAGTGGCTTTCCCAGAATAAAACCTTTCCTTCAAACTTCCCGGTTTTATTTATGTTCCGAGAATTCACAGAGTGGATTGCAATGAAATAACAAAATAACTTAAACGAGAACTTTTAAAACAAAATGAATAATAAAAGTTCGTCTCAGATCATGAATGGGAAAAAGTTGAATGTTTTAATTTGTTGAGTCGTTTTATTTTTTAATTGAACAAGCTTTCTTTGAGCACTCATTAAAATGGCGGCTTACAAGAACCCCAGATAATTTTTTGACTGGTCGTTCCCGGAATGAGAATGCTATCATCCGATCCGAAAAATTATCCAGAACCGTTCCCTGGACACCCTTTACCCACAAAAGGTCTATCCCAACTAGGATTTATGGTTTATCGAGGTTTTTCATTATCGCGGGTCTCGAGAATTCTCGAAATTAATTTCCCGGGAATTCCCAGGCAATCGAGAAATTTTAATTTATTATAAAAAACAAAGTAAAACGTTGTTTGCGCATTTTTTTGTGTTAATTGAGATTGGACACAATGAACAAAATCCCCTACTGTATAAACAAATTAAAACTGTTGTTTTTAGTATAAAATTAAATTAAATAACATCAATTTTTTATAAACTTAAACAGCTTTCTCCTCTGTGATAAACTTTGATTAAATACAAAATAAATAATGAAATAAAAAAATCTTTCATATAAATTAAAAACGAGCTTAACTTGATTTGTTTAGTACTAGGTATGTGTCTATTTTAAATTTTAAGTTAAAACAAAAAGTAACCAATGCCTTTGATAGCTGTCTCTAATTGAACTTCAAAAGAGTAAGTTTCAGGTTCTGATTGGTTTACGTTTGTGTTGACAAATTAGAATCAAAGTGCATTGAATAGTATATTCTAAGGTTATTCTAAGGTTAAAGTGCATTGAATTATACCTTAATTCTTAATAACTGAATCAAGGTGTAATTAAAAAAGTTTCTTCAGTAGATGTGCGGTAAATGCTCAGCACCATTTTAGATACAATGAACTGAAATTGGCTACTCTCATATAAAATCCTTACTTAACCTATTCAGTTGTTTTTTTTTGTAAGGAAATACTCTAACAGTATTTTATATGAAATAAATAAACTTTCCGGTATGCGATACGTCTTTTAAAGTAAATTACGTTCCTGTCCTCAAAATAAAATTTAAAACACAAATGAAACAGTCGGTACTATATAAACAATGGATGCCGCCAAATGGCTAAAGACAAAAAGTTAAAATGAAGAAATTTCTCGAGTTCTCGACTCGAATTTGTCGGGCTCGAGTACTATGGATTTCCCGAGAATTCCCGGGCATAAACCTTAATCCCAATATAACGTGGCTCGTCTTACAAGTTTGTCGACGACGTCAGTCAGTCACGTAAGAATTTTATTTATATTTGGATAGGAAGTTCATAGTATTCGCAGTATCCGATAGGCTTAAGTGTAGTCCAGGGATCAATCGAGGGTCGTGCTGAAATTGGGTAGGAAGGTGTCACGTGTAGTGTAGTACGCTGTTACAAGAAAGTTATAGGCACCTAGTGCGGAAAAACAGAAGATTAGCTGTTAGATGACGAAAATATATGTAGGTACATATCCATGAATATTTCCCGAGGGCTGAGATGTTATTCCTTAATTTCATCTAATGTTTTGTGATTTAATGTATGCGGTCGAAGCTTGTGTATTCGGTTAACTCGTGGGCTGATTCATAGTCACTTTACGTCTTTTATGTATATCTGTTCCTTCGGCAGTCGATTGTGAATTACCTGCCACCGATCTAACCTATGATCGTCTTATTTAGAATGGTCATTTTATATAGTAAACATCTACAAAATTAGCCATGTTGAGAATATGCCATTTCTATTATTAATAATAATAATGATGATAAATTTATTTCAGACAACATTAGAACAAGTAGTATATCGTAATTAACTTATGCTATGGTCCATATCAATATAGACTTACATGAAAATATCAAAATCTTATACTATACACGACGTCTGGGTGTTGCAATAGTATTTGTTTTGCAAAAACACAGCCTCTGGCAAGGCTGTCGACACCGCCAACAGCCGGATATTTCCAAGATTTGTTGCATGTCTTGAACACGCTCACATTGGCTGGCAAGTCGAATAAAATAAGTAATCAGTACTTTATGGGTGGTTTTTTGAGCGCGGGCGGTGATGGCCAAGTCCGAAACCACGAGAGTTAGGGAAAAGTCGTGAAAAGAGTCATGCCCTCGATTTATAAGAAAACTGTACTGTACAAAAAACCACCCTGTATATTAAAATTATACACATTATGATTGGTGCGGCGACATGTATGACGCAACCATGGTGTCAGCTGACGACGGTGCACGGCGGTGTGCCCTTGCAGGGACAAGTGAACCGTCGGAACTTGATACCTTCGGCGAAAACTCTGTGCTGAAGTCGAGAGATGTCGAGGTGGTATTTCTAATTGTGCTCCGAGTCCACCGTGAGGATCAGCCCATCGATCCTTAATATTTTTATCTATACTTTATCTAATTTTAGGCTTTACACGTGTGTAAGACGTACCTAATTAGGCATCTATCTTTATACCCCCTTTATACAGAAATAGGCGTAGGTGGCCCAAGTGTTGCCAGAGCGTAAATTTAACATTAAACCGCCTCTATAGAAAGGTTTCCACGCCTATCATGATTGAAACCAAAAATAGACATGAGGTTGTAACAAAAATTTATAATTTCTGCTTAGTCTCAGCGCATGGAGATGTAGTCAATGTAACATTATACAACCCTACAAGCCACCTATACCTAGGTGATATGATAACATGTACAAAACTCGTAAAACATTAATTCTGTTTCAGAGCTACATCACAGGACTAGTGAGCATAAAGGATTATATTTATGTCGATGGGAGATTAGGGTATAGTATTTCGATAAGGGCTCTACAGCTGGGAGCCATAGAAAGGGCAACATTGGGATTGATTCCTTACAGAGCACCTACACTTCAATTACATACAATTATAATATTTCACTCTTTAGTTTAATAGGATTGGTACGATGGATATTTATATGATGATATTTGTAAAAATCAAAGGCATTTCTCAAATAGATCTTCCAAAATATGTAGGTATTGGATAAAGTAAATATTTTGTCGCTCTCTGAACCCAGGTTGATAACATTCTTATCGGCTCGTGTTTGTTTCTACTTTGATCTTTTCGTGAGATAACTTCTCGACTTTATTTAGTAGGTATCTTTTATGTTGTCACATATATGTTTTACTTATTTATTTTTAAGGAATACTTATAGCCTTTGGAGTAGTTTTATTTATTTGTTACATATTTACATTGCCATTAGAGATGGGCCGAATATTCGTTTTATATTCGGTATTCGGCATATTCGGCAGCTTTACCGAATATTCATATTCGGCCGAATATTCGGCTGAATCACCTAATGTTCGGCAAAGTGATACTCATTTACTGTTAAGACCCGTGTATTATCATGATTTGAGTGTACAGTGTAATGAAGTAAGTATTTTAGAGTGTAGCTTTCTGATTTTGTCGTCACTGAAGCTTTATTTTCAATTAAAGTAGGTTGGTAAAAAGATAATAACTTCAATCAATATCTTCACGCCGGATCCCTTGCAGGGTAGGCAAGGAATCCAAAATAACTTAATGCAAAATAAAGGTACGTATCTAGCTGTTTTGGGATTAGGCTTCTGTGTTAAATCTTTATAATAATATATTAAACAGGCCTTAGTTGAAGGAAAATAAACAAGATATTTATTTCGGTCAGTCTTTATTGTGTTAGAGAATAGCTGAATCAAATCACAACACCTTAGTAGATTATGAATAATATTTTTTTCTAGTTTCTACTTGGCATAGCGTCGCAAAATATATTTATTGATATTAAACGTTTAAACCTATCCTATTCAACCAATATAGTTCTTTATAAAGAAAATTAGTAATTTGTTTGTACTTTTTAGGTTAATATTTAAGAGATCAATCACTTAGAGTTAGGAACTTAATTTTAGTCTACTGAGATATAAGACAAATATGACATCTCATATACGACGGAACGGAATCAAATGTAGCTACCGAATATTCGGCCGAATATTCGGTTCAGTAAAAGTTTTACCGAATATTCGGCCGAATGTTCGTTTTCGGTGAAACCCATGTTCGGCCCATCTCTAATTGCCATTACAGTGCAGCACCAAATCGACAAAGAAATATAAAAAGCTATTATTATTTACACTTACTAAACATTTACTACAAATCATTAACAAAATACACCAACAAACTTAATACTATAACATAACAAACTTATTTACTAAAATTTACATATTTCTATTAGAGATGGGCCGAACATGGGTTTCACCGAATACGAACATTCGGCCGAATATTCGGTAAAAGTTTTACCGAACCGAATATTCGGCCGAATATTCGGTACATTTGATTCCGTTCCGTCGTATATAAGATGTCATATTTGTCTTATATCTCAGTAGACTATAATTAAGTTCCTAACTCTTAATGTATTGTTTAAGTGATTGATCTCTTAAATATCAACCTGAAAAGTATAAACAAATTACTAATTTTCTTTTATTAAGAACTATATTGGTTGAATAGGATAGGTTTAAACGTTTAATATCAATAAATATATTTTGCGACGCTATGCTGAGTAGAAACTAGAAAAAAATATTATTCACAATCTACTAAGGTGTTTTGATTTGATTCAGGTAATCTCTAACACAATAAAGACTGACCGAAATAAATATCTTGTTTATTTTCCTTCAATTAAGGCCTGTTTAATATATTATTATAAAGAATTAACACAGAAGCCTAATCCCAAAACAGCTAGATACATATATTTTGCATTAAGTTATTATGGATTCCTTGCCTACCCTGCAAGGGATCCGGCGTGAAGATATTGATTGAAGTTATTTTTTTTTACCAACCTACTTTAATTGAAAATAAAGCTTCAGTGACGACAAAATTAGAAAGCTACACTCTAAAATACTTACTTCATTACACTGTACACTCAAATCATGATAATACACGGGTCTTAACAGTAAAAACTTTGAGTATCACTTTGCCAAACATTAGGTGATTTAGCCGAATATTCGGCCGAATATGAATATTCGGTAAAGCTGCCGAATATGCCGAATACCGAATATAAAACGAATATTCGGCCCATCTCTAATTTCTATGCGTTTTATCAAAAAAAACCGCATCCCTGAATTTAGGCAAGGACATATGAAATATATCAACATCCTCATCTGCACAATAAGTTATTTACATAATATGTAAATTCCGGTACTAGCTAGTACTAGTTTTGAACTTTTTGCTCATAAATATAAAGGTTTAACAAAAATGAAGGAGCAAACATTTAGGGGAATTCTAGCTTTGATCACAGAACAAGGAAAATTATTTAAAAAAACACATCTATTAAAAAAAAAAGATCACAGACTATAGGCAATAACTGATGCAACTGGCGCGTCGTCGCTCACTCCGATGATATTCGAAAGGGTTTTGTGTTTTTTAAGGGGGATGTCAACAGTTGATCTTTTTATATATTTTTCAATGACAATAAGCTCATGCCAGTCTTGTGGTAATTTCATTTTTATTTATTACTTCGATCACTAAAAGTAGTTTTTTTTTCATGTTCTGTGATTGAAGCTAAACCCTCCCTAGAAGTTGGATCCTTCATTATTTATATAAATGTATTAATGACTAACCTAACGAGTTGGCAAGTTGCGTTACCCCACTACAAGTAATCTTCGCTCTTGTTTATGTAAACGAGAACAGTTTCTGAAGTTCCTATAAATAATGCACAACGTGAGAGCCAGAATCATTTTTGTTCGCTTTTCTTAAAAGCTGCAATGAAGATTGGAAAGTTTTAGTATCTGCAGAGAATGGCTTAAAGCTTTGTCGGTGAAAGCACTCTTCGCTTTTAGCGAACTTAAACCAATTTGATCTTTTCATATTCAACTTTTGAATATGTATCTCAACCTCAAATCAACTGTAACAGCACTATCTATGCAGTAAGTACCAACTTCGTCAGTTTCAGCGTGGAAGACCATAGATTGTTAATCCTGTTACTCTTACATATCACGAAGTCCTACGTGCTTACTTTTATCTTATAATCTCCTCCTAGTCTAGTATTCTGTTGTGGGCCAATAAATAAAATAATAATATTTGATTGATTTGACAGAATGTTGTTTCGTGACAGAGACTTATTCCTCGGGAACACATTTGTGTGGGTCACCTCGGGATCATTTCCCATACAAACGAAATAATTTTCCAGGTCTTTTTTTTTTCTATTATTGACCGAGAAATTTACGTACATACATAAAAAATACAGACAGCCCTACATAGAACATTCTCTTCTTTTGTTTTTCGTCGGTTAAAAATAAAGCTTTATATCACGTGAGCTGCGTGAGTATCTGCCAGCGATTGGTATTTATATGGTCAGAGATAGTGGGCAACAGACAGTCTGCGGTTAGCTCAACTGTTTCAATTGTAAATACTAAATAGTTCGCATATATTTTTGTTTTTCATTGTTTGTTTCTTCATTGTCTTTGTTTATGATGATGGATGAACACGCTCTATAACTATCTGTATTCCACTCAAACACGAAATTTTCGTACGGCAGGTATTAATTCTACAATCAAACCACAAATATTTACATTTCCTCTGCAATCAATTGTTTTTGATTACAATGTGATCGCCAACTCGTTAGTCACAGCGAGTACCCGCGCCACGCGGGAGACGATGCAGCTGCTTGCATTATTTACCTAAAGGCATTGTTTTGAGACCGCTGTGAGGAAGCCCACCCGGTTAGTTGGTTTACCTAGGTCACCATGTCTATAAACAATGCCATCTCATTGATTTTCTTACTATATTTAACCCGTATCAATAATCAACTATTTATTAATTTACTTATTCTGTGTAATGAGTAAATAAACACCATCATTCACAGATATAATCACTGGTATGCTCCTATCACATATACATTATGAACATTATTATTAAATTAAATTATGAGAATATAATTTAAATATTAGTTGAATATTTTTAGTACTTATCTAACAACTTTAACTATCCTCACTCCTAAAATCATAAATCAATTCTGTACTGTACTTACATACACAAAACACAAAAATTATCAAAAAGATACGAAATGATGCTAACATCAAAACTTTATATGTAGGTAAGTACGTACGTCTGTTCACAGTCCGCAGAGAGGAAAGTTGTGTAGGTCGCGTAAGGAAGCTAACTGTACTTTTGTCTTTTAAAAATCATTTTTTCTTGTTTTATGTGAACATATTTATAAATATTTTTAACCGACTTCTAAAAGGAGGAGATTCCAGGTTCAGCATCTATGTATGTTTTGTATGTACCTCTGTTCCTCAATTTGTTCATCAATAATGGACCTATTTTGATAATTTATTGATTCCCGAGGAATTACTGTATTTTATACCGCAAAACATAAAACAGTGTAACATTGAGGGATTTAGTTTTATCAAATCAATCAAATTATGTTTATACTCGCTATACAAAAGTCTTCACAAATCTGATTATTCAGAAAAACAAGTTTATTTATGATTGTAATAGAAAAAGCAGATTAAAGTCTACTTTGGGGTGAATTACGACGCGTTCATCGCTAAGAGCTTCGATAAACATTCTAGGCTTTAATGAAACGATTTTAACGAAGATGTACCTATTCAATAACAACACAGTTTAGACTGCTACAGATCCGACAGCTTCAAAAATTCAATATTCAATAACTTTATTTCTTTAGGCTTACAAAATTAGCACTTAGACAAATCAAATTTTATACATAGACAGTTTTATAAATAGTAATTGTTTTATTCGTTTTTACTTTCTTCGTTTTGTGGTTCTGCGGTTAAAAATTAAATGAAAAATAACACCTCATTTTCGGGCCGTAGGTATATGAAAATGTAATGGAATGCCAAACTCTTTGGATATTATTGATCCGATCCGTGACAATAAGTCAATGTTGGAGTAACGCTATTATTTTGTTGACGGTGTAAGTAGGTAGGTACAATGTGTCCAAAGCTCACAGATAAAATACCTCTACAGTTGCATGAAAAGCCACAAGCCCATGTTATAAATAATTATAGAAACAACTTTTCAAAGCTACTCATTAGATTTAGGTATCTTGTTTAAGTTACATTGTAGGGCCGCAACGGGGTTCATGTTTGTGACTATAATTTAAGACCTAAAACATTCAACAACATGAAACAACCGAATAAATGATTCTCATTAAAGCTAGAAGTCAGGTAAACTACTATAGACAAGCTGTTCCACAATAACACGATCAATAAAATGACTACACCCCAGTTTTGAACGCTTACACATTTTTTAAAATTGTAAACCGATTCGCCGAATTGCACAATTTTAATGACTCGGCTTTTTCAGTGGTCGTGCGATTTAAATTCTGCGCTGGTAACACTCCGCGATTTGAATACAGAATCCGAGTTTACCGCATAAATCACTTTTTGCATGAAAGGGTATTGCACTGAATCTCTTCACCGTCAATTTTCATGATGCTCGCGTTTCATTTACATTCTGTAGAGAGCCGATTGGTGAAGCGGCCTTTGTTCTGAAAATTGTGAGCTTTTATTATAGCGTATTCTAAATCGGTTTGGGCGCATTAGGCCCCCTGTTCGCATAACGCCCCTTCACCAAAATAAAACCCTATTCTCAAAACGTTCCCCTTGCAAACGGTCACTTCTGTAAAATGACCCATCCGCTAAGCGCCCTTTCTTAAAAGATCCCATCCCGCGCAAAAAAATAATTAGTCGTCTAGAAATCGTGAACTAAAATGGCAATGAAGTTAAAATAATACATTATTTGGAAAAGTCTTTCATATATTAACTAAAAAAACTCATGGCATACAAAATATTGTCATACAACTCGAAAAATAAAAGCGGCCAAAAAAGAGCCCAAGAAGAAATAAATAATGCTGGACAATTCACACAGCATTATCTAGCCCCAAGTTAAGCAGAAATTGTGTTATGGGTACTAGATAACTGATATACATACATAATAAAATACAATACATCGATAGATATTTTTATAATAATTTTTACTAGAACAAATATCTGCAGACCGTACAAACATTTGTCCCAAGGCCTTGGGACAAATGTTCGATCCCGCAACCTCCTGCGTGGCAGGCGGACCTTCGCCCACCGCGCCACAGAGTTCGTCAAAAATGAAATAACAATGTTGAACGCAATGAGACCTATCACATGATGTATATTTTCTCACTATGTCCAGCAGTGGACCGATATAGGCTTATGATGACGATGATGATGATGTGTTGTGAAAGGGACATTAATAAACAAGACATTATTAGACAAGGACTGTGGGACATTCTGCGAAGGGGACTATAAGCCTCCAAACCAACTTTACTCGAACATTTCCAGTCAAAACATTTCCATTTTTAAATTCAGGCAATTTGCCATTTTCTAAGCTCTCTGCAAACCACTGGAATCTTGCTGTCACCGAGATTCAAACGTCGCACGCGGCATTACGCTGCGGAGTTGGCCAGGGCTGCCAGCTTTCACGAGTGTTTATTCTATTCCTCGTGTTATTGTTACAATAAAAAATTAGTAAGGTAAAAAATAGTAGGGTTTAGGAATACCTACATAATTAAAAAAAAGTGTTAATTCACAGAATAAAATCAACGGTCCATTATTAAACTAACGATAAGGTAAAGGTCAGGTAACACCACATTTCATGGTATTATCCCGTTACAAGTGCTTTTAATAAGGCAATTTTCTTTAATGGCAAAATTTAACCGGTAATTTCAGGTAATCTACCGATCTAGGCTCATTGTTCGTTTCATTGCGAACACAATTACAGCCGTAAAGCAACTCAGTCATTCACGAAACAATACTCCGCCGACCGACTTCCATTCCCCAAGTTAGTTACGTTACCTTCCTCAATAAGGAAAATAATAAAATGATGGTTTTGTGTTCCGTTGGCCTGTCGCCTGCAGCACGTCACTCCGACTGACGTTCGAAGGTATGTCAGAAAGTTATAGTGAAAAGTAAATAATCTTTTGAGAAGGTTCTGTAGACATTCCCGACGGCCACTTCTAATACGAGAGAAATTCATTTGAATTACTTTTTTTGTTAATCTGGCAACCCTACATTAAATTGCTAAAAGTTTCAATATTCGATTGGAATTTAAACGGCGGCGGTATCGGCGGGGCTGGCGACCGTAATCACTGTACTTATTCAGATCGGGTTGTGTCCGGATTTCACTTTCTACGTAAAACGTGCTCACTCACGGATTAAGGTAACGAGTATGTAATTTTATCAAAGCCCCAAAAGGGACGTATTTTTATGTTTATTTCGAAAGTGTTTACTTACTCCGTCTCTTTTCATCGTTTGAAAACAACGTTGGTTGGTAAGAGATGGGCAACGTACCGGAGCGATATAGTATACCTAAGACTGCTAATCGCACATTTATGTCCAACCCAATGATACTTCGAAAGGTAACGGTAAGTACTTATCCACGCAATCCTGAATCCGTAAGTAAGGTACAACCTACATACTTACATTCATTGGTATCAATCCTTTACAAGGGTGAATTGATCCGGCCTGAGGGGTATGGAGACGCAACAAAAAGGCATGGGGTAATTAAATTACCCCATGCTTTTTTGTAGCATCTCCAGAACGCCATGGTTAGACTTCGTTGTATATGTATATTTAAAAAATAAAGGTTGTAACCAAAAGTAAGGAACAAACTTTCATAGTGGTTTGATTTGGATGTTAACTGTTGTGTAAAAGGTTCCCCGTTTGTATAATGTATGTTAACTGTATTTTATTGTTATGGGTACCTACACCTATATGAGAAAACACTAAAAGTACCTGAACCCGCAACCACCTGCGTCGCAGGCCGACCTTCGTCCGCCGCGCCAGAGAGGTCGTCCGTGGTTTAATAAAAGCTGATTTTCAGTGAAATCGTTGCCAAAGTGACGCGTTACTAGAGGTGACGTACGATATGATTAGCTAGTTTCTTGGCGATGGTTGCCTTTGTGTAATAGGATACCATAGGAAGACTATCGAATCGCACCATCGACAAATTACCTTCAGATAATAAAGCTTTAAATAGTAATCAAACCCGCTAGTTAGGTACTAAGTACGTAATGCCGCATAAAAGTACGTATGTAACATGTATGTACCAAAATGTTATGGTTATTGTTAACTCTTTTCCCAGTAACATTCCAACAAACGATCATTACAGAGATATCTCAGTGTTAGGTACCTTTTATTGCCGTCATCAAGTGGAATGGCGCCGCGCCGCGCCGCGCTGGCAACATTACTTACTCAAGCAGGGATCGTGCCGGTTCATTCATCGAACATTTCCATTGCAAATGAGTTAAAAGTATGCGTCTTGTATTTTAAGAACTAGGTACTTATCAGTTGACCTAGCTCTAGATTGTTTGTAAATGTCTGCGGTTAGCTCAACTGCTTCAATTGTAAATAAATAAATAAAATAATTAAATAATTTGATAGATAAATCTTCGCTTTGCCTCTTAGGATCTCCGATCATGGATGAGTCTTTGCCTGATTTTATAAATGAAAAAATTCAAAAGTTCCTTTCGTTTTCCGATAAATTGCAAAACATCAATGTTCACGTGGCTTTTGTTATTTTACGTTTTTGCCTTTTTGTTCCCAAATTCACTTACTTTTTACGATGCTCCCAACTCTGGAAATATCCTCAACTTACACAGCAGTTGGACAGCATCATGCGCGACACATTAATCAAAATTTTTAATATACCTTTAGATGACAGAGCGTGGCACCAGGCCACTCTTCCTATCAGATTGGGGGGTCTAGGTGTCCGCGAAATTTCTAGTGTTTCACTCCCAGCTTTTTTGTCTTCAGTTCATGGTACAAAGGATCTGATTCATAAAATTTTGGATAAATGTTCACAAAATTGTCAAATAACAGGTTTCGATGAATCATTAGCGTCTTGGAAAATAGCCTGTCCTAGCACTAATATGCCCAAAGTTCTTTCTTCTCAGAGACTGTGGGATGAGCCGCTATGTGAGTTGGTACGGAAAAACCTTATTAATACGTCTACCAGCTCATCAGAACGCGCTCGTTTACTTGCCGTTTCCGAGTGGGAATCAGGACTTTGGTTATATGTTTTGCCTTCTAAAAATCTAGGTACCCTTTTAGACAATAACACATTTCGGGTGGCCACCTCTTTGCGTTTAGGTTCTCCCTGTCTAGTTGCACACCGTTGCCAGTGCGGTGAAACCGTTGATAAGTTCGGTCACCATGCACTGGCATGTGTCTCTAGTGCAGGACGTGTGTCCCGTCATAGTTCAATTAATGACATCATCCGTCGGGCTTTTACCAGCGTCAGTATGGCAGCTACTCTCGAACCACGTGGCCTAATGCGAGATGATGGTAAAAGGCCTGACGGTATGACTCTGATTCCTTGGAAAATGGGTCGGCCTTTAGTTTGGGATGCCACTTGTGTAGATACCCTAGCACCTTCTCATCTTGCAGGGACATCAGTAAGGGCCGGCTCCGCAGCAACATCAGCGGAGTCCCTCAAACGGCGGAAATACGCTAATCTTGACCGAGGTTACCTATTCGAGCCGTTTGGGGTGGAAACCCTAGGTCCTTGGGGTCCTGGGGCACATGGAATACACAAAGATCTAGCAAAACTCCTAATAGAGTCCACAGGTGATCGGAATGCTGGCTTTTATTTCGGTCAACGAATTAGCATTGCCATTCAACGTGGCAATGCTGCCAGCATTCTGGGCACTTTGCCTTCTGGTGACGGCTTAGATTTTTAGAAAATAGATTTAAGTGTAAATATTAGTTGTAATTATTATTGTATTTTCTTTAATACCTAAATAAATATTATTCTTTAGATATTATTACTAATAAAATAATATTGCTGGACAATTTACACAGCATTATCTAGCCCCAAGCTAAGCAGAGCTTGTGTTATGGGTACTAGATAACTGATGTGTATAATACAATAGGTACATAGATAGTTTTTTTTATATAGAAAACGACCAGAACACCCTGAACAAATATCTGCAGATCGTACACACATTTGTCCCGAGGCGGGAATCGAACCCGCAACCTCCTGCGTCGCAGGCAGTAAATACTAGTTCTAATAAGTTTTTCTTCTGAAATTGTAATTAAGTAGAAGTACTAAGTAGCTACTTCCACACTTTGGCGAATAAGTTATTTGACTTGGAGTTTCATGACGACACTTCATGAATTTTTACATGAAAATACTCATTAAAAGTTATCCAGCCGGTTTGTGTGCGGGTTCGAGTCTTGTCAAAGATAAACTTTTGACGAACATTATTATTATGTATAATTTGGAGTGATTTAAAAATCTACAGGCGACTTCAAATGACTGAACAATGAAAATGGGCTTGGAAGTAGTTTTAAACCAGGAACCGAACATAGAACCTCCTCTTGAAGTCAGTTTAAAATTTTTCTAATGATAATCAGAGACTCCCCAATGTTTCCCGATGTTCAGGTAGATTAATCAAATAATTAGACCACGTGTGGTGTGGCGCGCGGCGCGACGGGCAGACAGCTGACTGCGACGAATGAGGTGGCGGGTTCGATGCCCGAATGTTTATACAATCTGCAGATATCAGTTCCGGGTGTTTATAAGTATCATTGTTGGGACTAAATAATTCTGTGTGGATTGTCCGACAGTCATTATTCCTCGTTTTGATTTAATACGAATTGTTTCGCAGACGGCACTCACTAACTAAATGGGGTCTAATCGAGTATACCTTAGGACCTAACTTGACAGGTCTAACCGAGTCCCCGGGGACCTCAGGAGAACTGGCAGTACTTTGGGGGAGGAAGTAGCATTTGAAGCCCGCCCGTTATTCTTGGCACGTTAATCTGCCATTACAATAATCGGCAAACATTTACATCCAGCACCTATCTACCCTTATTGTACCCGATGCCACAAACACGTGTCGTCAAATCCAACGACGTATAGTTGTCAAACGTAGTGTATCTATATTCACTACACTTATCTTCTGTTTGTTTTTGTAAATTGTGTTACTGCGTTAAAGTATAGGGATAAATTTGATAGGTTTATTTATCCCCTATATCCCCAACTGGTTTTTGCTCGTTTATGAACTAAATGTTTGTTGTAAACTAAACGCGGTCGTGTCGTGTCTTTTCTTGTGTTATACGACATTATGGTAGTCTCAATTAAATTTTGAATTAAATTACTTTAGTTTTATTAGACGACCTCTGTCATCTGTGGCGCGGTGGGCGAAGGTCGGCCTGCGACGCAGGAGGTTGCGGGTTCGATTCTCGCCTTGGGACAAATGTGTGTACGATCTGTAGACATTTGTTCAGGATGCTCTGGTCGTTTTCTATGTATAATAAAAAATATCTATCTATGTATTGTATTGTATTATGTATATCAGTTATCTAGTACTCATAACACAAGCTCTGCTTAGCTTGGGGCTAGATAATGCTGTGTGAATTGTCCAGCATTATTTATTTATATTATTGGGTAGTATGAGTTTGTCATCGTGTACAAAAACTATGAAAGTTAAATTTTCCTTCCATATATTTAGTAGCGCCGAGTTACTGGATACTGAGAAGAATTAGGTACTTATTGTATGTGACGGCTATTGGATTGTTGTTTTCGAATAATTATGCACATGGACATGTAAGCGGGAGTAAACTGTCACGTTTTCGAAAACTATTTTCGATTTTGTATTTATTTCGGTATTGGTATTTTGCTTACTCACTAAACGTAGATACCTATTGGGTTCACGCCCACATGATAGTATACATTTCCCGGGCGCAGATCGTTTGCAAATGTCTGTCTTGTACTCCCACGAGAGCCGACTCCGAGATCGAACTCGACACTTTATGTACGAGTGTAAGAACATACTCAAACAAAACGATTTGATACACGACTCTCGACTAACTCGAGACCGCGGTCTAGGAGCCAGAGGTGAGGAGATATTACTGTAATACACATCGACGGATCAACCAGTATTTTGTATGAAGCTCTGTTTTGTCTTGCATTGCCGTGACGGTTGCGACGTAAGAATCGACGCCTCCAACTCAGCCCGTGCATGTCGTAAGAGTCGACTAAGGGAACATATACCAGAGGAATGGCAGTAGTTTCCTTCTGAGTATTAGTAACTCCTCAATAGCGATCACCGCCTGCCAACCGCGGTGATTATGTATAGCCCCCGGCGTATGGGAGAGGCACGTCCAGCAGTGGACCGTAAGAACTCCGTCATAGGTAAACCCCAGCACCTTTAAGGTTATATAATATCAGAAGTTAACCTTCTTGCTACCTTTATTCTTATTATTGCTCAGTTTAGTCTGGATTCCTTTTCTTCATGTGATATAAATGAATGAATTCAGCTTCGGTCCTTAGTACCTACGACTGGCTCGCATTATCTCTCGAATACTTGTCTTCCATCGAATTAGAGTCCTTCCTATACATTTAGCGTCTTGCAGCGCCCCTACCGGATCGAGCCTCGGATCGATTTGCCTGCATTATCAAAAACTATTTAATTTTTAATATTCTATTTTGATTTATTTTGTAAAATTTTAACTTGTTAGATAATTATAAATAATGTGTCTTAATTTTAAGTAACTAATGTAATTGGTTTTATAAATCGTGTTAGCTCCTATATTTAATAAACAATAAACAACAATAAACAATCGAGAGGAACTACTTTTTGTAGTTTGACAGCGATCCAATCGTTTTCTACAAGCTCGATGATAGTTTTCGAGTGATTTTGAGTGATTCGTTACACTTCGACATGACAGCGGCAGTCGCGTTTGCGACATTGATGTTATAAAAGTAAGTAGATAGAGCACCTCCAACATAGCTTGGTCACAGAATTGCCTTCAATTGGTGCTTCAAGAAAAATAAGAACATACGGTAAAACATTTCATTGGACTTGCACCGAATCTAAGTATTTCCTTCGCGTCCTAGGAGCGTACCAAGTCTAACCCAAACCCGTCAATGATAGAGGTACAACACGCTCACTCAACATTTCTCTTGATTTCAAAGATAAAAACGAATCTATGTATGTGTGAGTTGACAAACATAATTACAAGTTCAGTGCTTTCCGCATAGCATTAATACGAATAGGAACTACTACTGGATATACTTATTTATCGTATTTTTTTGACTACACTTCTTTTGTGTCAACTACCATTCTAAGTTTTTTCGTGGACGACATCAATGGTTCTCGATTACGTTTAACGAATGTGTTTTGTATAAGCTCAGACTAAGGCCTCAGAGTGCGAGCCGACAAATTGCTCAACTGCATCGTTCAAATATCGGAGTCGTCAATTAGTTTCGACGCAGATTCCTCCCCCTGTAGTTTGTTCGTACTAGACGAAGGCACTCAATTGCCTCGGTCCGGCTTCGGATTCCATTGATTGGTTGGCACATATACCTGTGGTTAGTTTTTTGTCGGAGTTTTCAGGTTTTGGGCAAATCGTTTAACTGCGTACATCCAATAATTCTTTATCCCGTACCTTCTTTAAATACCCGTTAAATAATGTTTAATACATAAATGTTAACAAGTCGTGTAAGTTTAAAAACTTTCCTTAATTATTATTCATAGCACTTTATAATAATTAATTATGAGTATTTTTAACATTCGTTTGTTTCTTTCTGATTTGCCTAAATAAAAACGACGAAAGACTAATTTTCGTAAAAAAAATACGAATATTCCCTTAAGGTACTCACGGGAATTTGATGTTTTACCAGAACAAACAAACACTATTAGTTAGGATTTAGGGTCCTAATAATTATACCTTTTGTTCTCTGGAAGATAAGGTAGATCAAACAGTTAGTGTCCAATAAGCTTCTGGTCGCTAAGTCTGATCGAGCCTGACAAATAGACGTAAGGTAAGGATGAGCTTAGCTTCTTGTAGTTCATTTGGCTTAGCTCACACAGCTAGCTAGCTGTATTTATGTAATAACGGAGAGACAAGGGTGAGACGGAGTGGTGTCAAAAGTCAATAACTTTATTTCTTTAGGCTTACAAAAAAGCACTTAGACAAGTCAAATTTTATACATAAACAGTTTTATAAATAGTAATTACAAGAAAAAAAATGTTATTGATTTTGTTCGCTTCAATTTTTTGTCCACTAGTGGAAGAAGCGTAAAATAAACCACTAGTAAGTTTGTATGATCCTTAAAATGTAATGTGTCAGATGAAAGCTATAGTGTGGGGTCGTCAGTCATTCGGATCAAGTGGGCGCAGTTTTACTGTGAAACCTCACTACGCTCAAGAGTATCAAGAACATTGAAAATATGATTTATAGGTATAATTATCCAACGGACAAGTAGAGAAAAAATACACTAAGTCAGAAAATTCTTGAATAAGGCTTGCACTTTCTTTCGCATAATACGCCTAGATACGTTCCAAATCTATAGCAAAAGACGTCAATATTAGCCAAGTAACTAAGACGCTACATAACGCTAACTGCACGGTTCGTAAAATACACAAACACTAACTTTTAATTCGCCAATTTAAATTTAGTCCCTACGAAATGCTACGCGCCAACTAAAACTGTACAAAGTGAGAAGCAGCAAATTAACTTATACATTTATTTGTATAAAATATGTATAGATAGATGCGTGTCATCTCCTTTCTTTTTTTGTTCCGTCCACAACCTGTATTAAAAAGTTAGCACTGTTATAAGCCTGCCTATAAAGTAGAGTGTGCCAAAGCCTCCAAAGTCATGGGCCTGATTCCCTAAGCCCTATTTGTGGTATCTGCTCACGGACAATGGATTTGAGCTGATGTTCCGACGAGGCTCGCCGCAGACAAAGCTTTAAAAATAATAACGTACTTAAGAGCTTCATCGAGAATTTTGAAAGAAGACTTTGGATAACTGATAACATCAATCAATTTGTTGGTGCTTCATGATAATAATTATCATCATGTCGAGGTCCGATGTTTACTTTCTTCCCCAATTTCTGGCCCTCTATCTACATTATAAAACTGCCTCATTTAGATGGATGTGTGTATGCTTGAAATGACAAATGAAATCTCTCTCCTCAGGAACGCGCACACCGCCGCCGCAGTTAATAATATTCATCAGTTCACATCCGCCCACTTCTGAACCTGCCTCCCCCAAACAGGGGCAGTTTAACCATACTTAAACAATCGTATGTTTAAGTCAGCAATGGTACACTTATAAATCAGTTAGGTTGCGCTTGTTTCGTTTCCGATTCGCAATAAATGAACTCAGCTCTAGAGAAAGTTTACAAAAACAAAACACAATCTCTACAAACACAGAACGTCGTGTAACTTGTGTGCGGCGCAGAATTAGCATCTGAATGCATCGGAACGATCCTGGTTCCGATTTGCGATCCGCGGCTGAACCGCATTTATACACATTACACTAAATCAATGAAACCATGTTATTATTGTCAGGCCGACTGTAGCGGTAGAGATCCCTTCCAATGTGAACCGCTTATAAATGATTAGACAGGGTGGATTTTTGAGACGGGGCAGTAAGAAGAGGAACCTTAACCGGTGTGGCTACAGAGAAAATGGTCTTAGAATATCCATAACATTGACGGTAGATATGCAAAATTCGAATTACTTGTAAAGACAAATGTTACCTCAGTCTGCCTGTGACCATGGAAGCTGAAAAGCCTCCGAAACGTCAGGTTATAAACAAAATATAAAATATACGCGATCAATCCGGTTAAAACAGTGTTTTATTATGAGTTCTCGCGAAAATAACCTTAGAATATACTATATCCATAACATTTAGAGACTTTTTCTTTTAGATTCACAGATGTTCTAGAAAAATGTTTGATGCCAATTGATCTGTAGAAAGATATTGTGGAAGAGATGAAACCTATACGCAGCAGTGGATGCTCTCGGGTTGAATATAGATATCTCACGTGAGACGGGGAATGGTCATGTTTGAGACGTTGACAATAAATAATGGTAGACAATTGACACAGCATCATCTAGCCCCAAACTGAGCAGAGACAATAACTCGATACATAGAATAGAATCAGTAGAAGACGTGGAGTACGGTGATGGTCTACCGCCCGTTCCGCGGTAGGCTGCTTTGGAGTACCAACGCGATGGTTTGAACTATAACTAACATAATACAACTAACTGCCGATACGGCCGCGCGTGTCGTGAGACCATTAATGCAAGTAAAGCGAAGTAGTTATACAGATATCAGTCAGAGAAAACTGCTCAAATTGAATCTTTTGCTACTTTTACCAATAACTTCTCCCACAGTCCTAAATTCAATACTAAAGCATTGAATAGTACACCAAGCATAGAATGAGATACGGCTTCAGCGCCTCATCAGCTCAAACATTATGTTACTCCCAGTAGGAGCAATCCAACAGAATCTGCTGTTTCAAGTAGTTATATACTGTCGAACATACCAACTTTATTGACGCTATATACTTGTAGGTATCTACACTGATTCCTGATCGATGTTCACCGAGACTGACTCATAAATTGCCTTGTTACTGTAACACTCTCCAGGGCCATATTTGAAGACGATCTCGTAACTCTGTGTCGGAACGATAAACTTGATAAAACTTTTTCAGATAACCCGACACGATAATGTGGAAGGAGTTTTTCTTTATCAACCTCTACGCTGCTGCTACGTCGTAGCTGGTTACACCCTCTACGCTGCAGCTACGTCGTAGCTGGCTACAGCCTCTACGCTACTGCTACGTCGTAGCTGGCTACAGCCTCTACGCTGCTGCTACGTCGTAGCTGGCTACAGCCTCTACGCTACTGCTACGTCGTAGCTGGCTACAGCCTCTACGCTGCTGCTACGTTGTAGCTGGCTAAAACCCCTACGTAGCTGCATTATGGAAAAGCGCATTAGGTATGTCGCGTTTTAAAAGGGTAAAAAAAAATGCTGGACTATTCACAGCTTCATCTAGCCCCAAGCTAAGAAAAGTAATGATATAATCTATTAAGAGAATAGATATTGTTTATAGTTATTTTTGTTATGCATAGAAAAAAAGTAGAACTCCCTGAACAAATATCTGCAGATCGTACAAACATTGGTCCCGAGGCGGAAATCGAGCCCGCAACAATTAACCTTCACCCACTGCATATTATAGTTTAGTTATCCTGTGTCACTGTGCCACAGAGGTCGAGGAATATTTACTAATCTGCGCTCACAAGACATTACCGGTTGTCTTGCGTCGAGGTCGAGGTGGATAGCACGAAATACGATGAAGTGATATGGTCCAGCTGAGTGCGGCGGACGTAAGTCGAGATAACCTCTGGCTTATTACAAAAGGCACAAAAGGCGGGCTAATGACTTGGAGAGCGGTCGGAGACTCTAGCACGAGGATGTCGTGGATTCATATCATTTACAGCTAGCTTTCGCTATCGCGTTTCTTGCGTTTTTTCCTGTTCCATCTCGTTGTAGTGCAAAAAAGTTTTAATTCTGTCCTAGTAAGTTTAGTACGCAAATGTTACAGTAAGTTAAAATGTATATTACAAAAACTAAACAGTTAAAATTTTGGTAAAAACAGTTTTTTAGTCCTAAACATAGCCGCAGCTTTATTCATTTACTTACAGTATTTCGGGAAAACTGTCGTCCACATACGGTATGCTATCCATGATAAGGGCTCTGAAATGCGAGAGCACTAGCGTAAGCTAGAGTTGGGGCCCATAAGGACACACGATGGGACCCTCCCAATAGACAGCAATAGGACTCAGTGACCGGAGTAACAAATATACTTATAAGAAGAACTTTCTCTGTAGCTGCGCTGTGACAAAACATTATTTAATTTGGGTTTACTTTGATATTTCGTAATGTTTTAGGTGAGTTTTTCGCGTTGCAGAAAACTCACCTAACGCTAAAAGCATCACGAAAATGCATACAATACTTTGAATTTTGAAAGTTTAGTTTGGTACAGAGATCTTTAGAAACAATGTAACTAGTTCAAGCCTAAGCGTCTAATGTGTCTTCCCTTTAACTACCTTATGGAACGTTCCTTCCCCCAAGGGGACTGAAGTCTGTCCGTCCCACATCCGATTCAGAAGGCAATTAAACTATCAGAAGTTGGTTCGTTACAGCAGTGACTCGATGCAAACGTACAACCGTCGAATCGTATGATAACCACGTATCGCACTCACTCAGTGAATAGTCAACCGTGATGTGAAACCGCTTGACAACCCATTCACGCCGCCGCCACCTGATTGTCGGAGTATCACTGTAGGTGGTGTACGCTCAACGCCAAAAACTTCTGAAATTGTACGTATTTTAAAGTTGTGGAGCTTCTTATACTCCAGAAAACCTTTGGGAAGATCATCGGTCTCGCATAATTATTTCTTTATTGACTGTAAAACACAGGCCGCGTTGTAAAACACAGGCCGCGGTGTAAAACACAGGCCGCGTTGTAAAACACAGGCCGCGGTGTAAAACACAGGCCGCGGTGTAAAAATTGATCCCTCCAACCCCGACAACCCGTGGGTGTCGTAAGAGCCAACTAAAGGTACCTCCCAGAGGAAGGGCTTAAGGTTCCTTCTGTCCTGTGTCCTTCTGTGTATTATTAACAACGTGATTGTAATCAAAACGCCTGCCCAGCGCGATGGTGATGGCAAATCCAATCCTCTTTTATCAGTGAAGGCATGCGTACTAATGAGGTACAACCCTGGTCCCTGTCTTTCGTGGGTATACCCAGGTACCTGATGGCCCTGATGTGTAGGTGGTACATACAGGTGCGGGTCTCACGCGCTCACGTGTGGCTATTGTATTGTATGTGAGTTCTGCTATGAGTCTGTGACCCAAGATCACAATCAGGGCCCAAAGAGCGATGATTGTAAATTGAACATTCACTACCTGTGTATCACAAGCTGTTTGTCCCGAGGACGCGGCGCCGGTGCCCACCGCCCTAGCACAGTTTCCGTAACATTTTACTGAACTGAGATAGTTCAGTAACATCTAGCTGTGCACGTGCCGAAATTGTTTTGTTGATAACAAGTTTCATTTACTAATTTCTTTTGTTTATAATATTAGTAGGAAAAGAGCATCCCATACGTGAAAATAACTCAGGGCCTAATAATAATTATGTTACACATTGCAGAATCTTAACAACTAATGTGTTTGGCCGCCGCGCGCCGCGCGCTCGCGCCGCAGCGTGCACACATTGGGGTATTACACACCTATTTTTGAAGTGTCTCAATTAGGTTCTATAGTGCTGATGAACCATTTGAAAATACGAGTTTTTATTCAATCGATGAGTGCCCTAAACGTGCATTTAAATTTACATTTTCAAGTTGCGCGCGTAACTTTACGAAAACGCTGAACGCAGTAGAAGCCATATTGCTCTGTGGTCGTTGGATATGAGACCTGAACAAATGCGCTGATGTTGCTGATGACAGTTGATTCTTATTAATTTGCCTACACAACAGTGCATAACAACATAGTGTCTTCTATTTCATGGTGTTACAAATCAAATGAAAAAAACTGAAATCTTTGAATTGAATTTTAAAAATTATTTTGTTATTTTATGAACTGAAGAGGATATGAATTCCGACTGCTGTTTACCGAAGCCATCAAATAATATATTGCTATTTTTTTTTTCTCATGTAGCCTAAAAATTGCCTAAACTATCTCAATTGTATATTTTTAGATTTTTACTGATATTGAGTTATAAAAATACTTCGAGTCACAACTTGACGAAATGGCAGGCAGTTGCACTTTGAGGGAAGAAACGATCAACAACCAAGTAACTCGTATTTGCTTTAACTAGACAGAACGAAGGCTACTATATAGGCTTTGGTTTCATAGTTAAAACTGTATTATATTGCGGGAACTCCCACAATGTCAATATTTACTGTTATGACATGGCTGCCGGCACGCACGCGTCTAATATACAATACAATGAACAAACTTTGTCCGTGTGTAGACGGGACTGCTGCTGCTAAACTAGATACTTTTCATTATTATCTTCTTCTTCCGGTTCTGCCCTCAAAGTGGGGAAAGTCCCGGGACTTCGGGACGCGAGTCGTCCCGGAGCGCGGCCATATAAGGATAGACAAGCATCGATACTGTCTCTTGTTTCGAAGAAATTCGACAAAAATAGACCGTTCTTACCGAATTTCATATGTACCAGTGAAAAAATCGGTGTTTATCGGGTGTAAGTACGTGCTCGTACCTATGCAAACAATGTTACCATTTTAAAATATATTGTTCTTTCCGCTTCAAACAATATACTTTGAAGTAATAATAAATAATTGTCATGAAGTGAGCTTCGGGGGCCCTAGTACAACTGGTACGCATTATCTCTCGAATACTTCCATCGAGTTCTCGTTTAACTCATAATTAAACAAACACAATAAGTCCTGCTAAGACCTAACTGTTTATTAGAATCCTGCTGTTCATAAATTAGTATTTATCCAGCTGGGTGCAAGCCGGACCGAATCCGACTGTCTGTGCCGTTGTCATGTTAATAGCATATGCTCCCGCAGCTGCAGCTGTCGGGAACTTGACATTGTGTGGAGTTTCAGCGGTAATTGGTGAAACTGTAATGATACCTGCCTGAGTTGTTATTATCACAAACAAGGACGCAACCAACGGTAAACATTAACAATGCGGATATTCCACGCTGCGTCATCATAATCAGCAGCAGCGATTTCCAATTCCACGTAGTTGTTAGCTATAAAACGTAGCCGGGCTTGAGGCAAAGTCATTTCAAAGTTATTCATTTCGGAAGGAAGTACATGCTTATAATAACTAGTATGTATTGAAGGCGGTTCTCGGTTTCATTCGCATACGCGTGGATTTAAGGGTAAAAAAAGTCTCGAAATTCGCTGAAACCCGCGTTCAATAAAAAAAACCGTATGAGCCCGTTATGGATTGCTTTGAAAAACCAAGAAACCCATTTTAAATAAGCAAAACTCCGATGAAGCCGGATCAAAGATTGGAGTACGATGATGCTGGCAGTAACTTACAGTATAACTGTGCAACGCATGTAATTAACTAGCTGCGCCCCGCGGCTTCGCCTGCGCGGGAATTTATGTAAATCGTAAATTTTAAATTTTTTGATGGTAATCAAAATCATACGCTGCGCTCGCCGCTTAGTTCATAATAAATCTAGACTCGCTCTGCTCGCCTTTTTTTCAACGGAATTCAAAAGGTTCCATTGCTAAAAAGTTTGAGAACCGCTGGTTTATGGCGATGCATCTGGTTGCTTAAGATAAGTGGATAATTGCAAACTGATTCAGCTTTTATGTGGCTACGGCCATCAATTTGGACACAGACCACAGTTCAAAAACTGTGGTCTGTGTCCAAATTGATGGCCGTGTCAAATCTCCACTAAACGGCTATTCAAAACAAACAAAAACTACGACGAGCTGGCACAGAGCGCCACTTTACTTTTAGCCAGCGCCACAAGGCACAAGTTGGTAACTCTAAACTGCAGTTTGCTAAGCAATTGTCGAGAAGTTACGTCGATTAAGATAACTTGTGGATCTATAGATCTATCTAGCTAGCTGGTTTCCTGAACACAGCCCTACTGCAGCGGGAATGTTAAGTAGGGACTTCGGATATGAAACATCTTATCTCGTTGAAACATCAGATGGCGTGTCGTTTTAAGATTCAGAATCTTTTTTTTATAGTTTACCTCTCCGTAGTGCCCGTAGACATACACGTTGTACATTGGTTACATAAACACGCTGTAAATATTACAATAAAATATTAAGCAAAAATGGCTTGCAACATTCTGCAGTTAGCTGTATTGTTTCAATTGTACATACTAGTTCTAATTTGTTTCTATTATTTGATAGCATTAAAATGAATTTCCGCGAAGCAACACCTGCATTATATTATGTATTTATATCAAAGTTCGTTTCAATGTAATTAAAACTAGAATTTACAATTGAAACAGTTGAGCTAACTGCAGACGTGATACTGCTGCACTTTACAACGGACCACAGAGTGTAAAGGAGTAGGTACCTAGGTGCCCTAAGTAGCCATATATCGTTCAAGTATTTGATCGGGCTATCCGTGTTGCCTGCGTGTGAGGCACGCTTAGCATTCCTCCGAGCTGATAGATCGACTCGCCCCCCGGCCTGATTCAAACTACGATAACGTACCACAGTAACGATACCAATTTTTTACGCGACCTGCGGGTACGATAACTATCTTCAAAACTATGTAAAGACATTTTAATGTTAGCAAAGAAAATAGTTTTTCATTTTTTGAGAATCTCAGAAATAGATAGATTTGATTTATTTTGGTATTTCAATGTAAATTACATCTACACGTGACCCGAGAGCTGGTGAGTATCTGGCGCAGCGCATCAGCATTGCTATACAGCGGGGCCATGCAGTTAGCGTCTTGGGCACGCTTCCGACTGGTATTGATATGGATCTGTTGAGCTACTTGTAGATTGTTTGCAACAGTCTGCAGTTAGCTCAATTGTTTAAATTGTAAATACTAGTTTTAATTTAATTCTATTATTTAAATAAAATAAATCCGACTCCACTAATTTCTGGTTCCGTATTCACTGAGCTTGTCACGGCTCTGCGCAAACTGCCCGTGTCAAAACAAGTCGTAGACAATTTCGAGTGTCACTTGAAGGTTTATGCGGCGCGGTTTTACTGCATTGTATGGTGTTAGCTATCTGCGGTGGAGGGAGCGGCGGATACTTGATCGAAGCGTCAAGCTTAAAAACAACATAATTCTTTTGAAAAAAACACGACTGGCTTCAGCAATTTTGGTGATATCTTCGGAAATTCTTAATAGATTTTGATGATTCTTTCGTTGTTGCATAAAAGTTAATTTCTAGATGGTTCCATAAACGTTAAACGTATCTACAATAATACAAAGATTACGTAGGTACTTCTTCATAATTAATCAATTGCAAACTGTTTCTCGTTTCTACGGCACGTCGTAGCAACCACTCTCTGATTCTTCGGCGAAGTAAGTAAAATACATCAACATAAAACGTCTTCTTTTTGCGCAGTCGGGTAAAAATATTTACTGAAGACGCAGGAAAAAATCTGTCCTCAGTCACTGTTCAACATAAACCTGTGCCCAGTCACTGTTCAACATAAACCTGTCCCCAGTCACTGTTCAACATAAACCTGTCCCCACATCCGCAGTGCAATCATTTCACTCGGCCCAAGGAGACGCACCTCGTAAAAGCAAATCGCCGAGCACATTGAATAAATTTACATAACCCTGAAATAGGCGCTCTCCAACACTTTTACATAACCCTGAAACATGCGTGAATCGCTCTTGGGACGTATTTGATAAGATTTCTGTTAAGATGTGGTTTGGAGCTTACAAACGGTAATGGCGTCTTTGTAAATGTGGTTATTTAATGGTTCCCTGTTTGTTATCGACAAGGACTAGGATTTTGTGTTATTCAATTAGCATTCCTTACGAGGTAGGGATGACAAGGCATCTCAAACTAGAACCTAAGATCATAAATGTCGTGTCAAATGTGAGATTCTAGACGCTACTACGCGTCTAGACATCTCGATTAAAATAAAAACAATAGCTATTTTTAAAATCGAACTGTCTAAAATTAATTTCCTGCAATAAATTCAGCTTGAAGCTCTGCCCAGGGATGGATTGTTGCATGGGATTGTTACTAAAGTAGGTAAGGTACGCATCATTATTGAACTTTGTGTTCTACTGGATTAAGACTTGAACATATTAAAACACATTTTATACCTTCGGATGACATCTTGAATTATTTTCTCAGAGAACAAAGTAACGTCTTACAGTTAACTAAGTAAACTTTAAAAGGATAGTTGGTAAGAAAGTTAGCAACCCGGCTCGCTCCGCACACCCGTGCTGCTCGCTGCTGGTCGCTGCTACCCAGCAGAGCAGAGCAGAGCAGAGCAGTATAGATCTTTCTATGAGGAATAAATACGTACCTAATACTTTGTGTTCATCTAACTCTATACATAGCTCCGGTCGTCATGATTTTTTTCCGTTATCTTATAAAATCTTCGTAATTTTTCAGCCAATTTACCAAAGCAAATCTAAATGAATTATGCACACGAACCTTCTCCGTGAATCATTTGACCCATTGGTGAAACCGTATCAAATTATGTCGGGGTGCGACAGCCGCGGCGGGAGACTTGGTTTTACAATAGTTACATTCAAATGATTAAAATTCTTTAAACGAATTCTAATTAAAATGGGTAAAATAAGTTTATTATAGTGTGTTTGTTGGCAGAAGCACTGAAACTAATGAGGTGATCGCGATGCAAGTTGCAAATGTGCCGAAAATAACCATCCAGTGAAACATATACAGGGTTATTGGTAAATTAGTGACAATACGTGAACTGCAGGTCCTGCCCATCATCACAAACACGTTCGTGAAGGCGCCAGGTCTAAATTCTAAAAAAAAAATCAGTCACCTTTGATACTAAATGAAAAAACATCTTTGTCTGGAACCCAACGAGTTACTTAAGACCGATCTTTCACTCTCATATCTTCTGTTAATTCAGGGAAGAGCTGTTTTTAAGTTGAATTTCAAATAAAACCTCTCTAACAAACGATTATTGAATTGCGGGGGGTAGGTACCCATTACCAATACCTAACAAAATTAAGAATGAAGACCTGGCGTCTTCACAAACGTGTTTGTGGTGATGGGCTGAACCTGCAGTTCACGTAATGTCACTAATTTACCAATAACCCTGTAAATACTTACCATCCGGATACAACGTGAACGTGGCTGCGGTCAGAACTTGCCTGAGTCGTAATTGTACGTCATTAAGAACCTTTGCCACATAATGGACGCTCTTTCAGTGGAATTTTTGCTTTGACACACGAGAGGGTTCCTATCAACGGGCTGAATACAGAGGGACGGATGGGAACGAGGGCAGATGGGAACGCATAATTAACAAACATTCGTTAAGTGCAATGAAGAGTGGTTGGAGTTGACTTCGGGGCTGAAGTTAGCGAAAAAATCTGAAAGAATTTTGGTTTGGTTTGCTGATTTAAGTTTACTTTGGTGGAATAAGAAATCCATCGTTTTATGAGATTAGTCTTTTTATTGTAGAGACGTGAGTTACGTCTCTACAATATTAAATGATAGCATAAACCTAACGATCCCTCTTAGACCCTTGAAGAGGTAGATATTCCGCAACAGAATGAATTGAATCTAATTATTGTTATTTAATAATCATGACTGAGAGACTTGTTCCTACCTGTGTTAGCTAAATACTATAAATGTAACAAAACTTTATTAAGGGTTCAGCGTATCACAGAACACGACAAAATATTTAAAAAGTGGCTTTTATTTTTCGCAAAAATAAATAAAAAATAAATAACCACTGATGCATTTGCTTATTGTTAACAAAACCTACGAAGTTGTTTTGTGTTTTAAAGGGGATGCAAACAACTGTTCATATATAGCTGAAAATTGTAATGTACATTCAACACTATTTCACGAAGTTTCAGCCACACAAGTTATAGCTAACCAAAGTTAAATTAAATATTCAGCATTAATTTCAGCGAACATCAAATTGTAATCTCGTAATAATTCCGGCTTAAATCTGATATTATAATTAAAGCTTCAATAGGTATTTAAAACTTAAACCAAATTATTTGCCGACGAACTAAGTTTATTGAGTAATTTAATTTATATCTAGCGACGACGTATCAGGACCGCTGATTCACATGTTCTTAATACCTTTTGTTAAGATTGAAGAGTAGCGTCGAAGCTCTCCTCTCTCGGAAATTTGCTGACACCTTATAAAAGCTGTCTGGAACTTGATTAAATGAAAAGCCCTCGCGGCTAAGTCGGTCGCATTGTGACCGCTGTTGTTTCTAACCCTCCACCCCGACGCTGACGGACGGGAGCTACAAGTTCAACGTACATCTGTCCCTAGTGTGGCACAGCTCTCTAACAACTCCCAATTGTATTAACATATATTTTGATTTTTAGTTAATTGTCAATTTATTTGAAAGAAAATAACTGTTAAATAAATTGTCACTAGTATTTACAATTGAACCAGTTGAGCTAACTGCAGACTGTTGCAAACAACCTAGAGGTAGATCAATTAGTCCATGCTAGACGCTGGCTGCATGGGTCCGCTGTAGTGCAATGCTAATGCGCATTTTAAGTTTGAAAGGTGATATTATATTTATATATTCAAATTATTTTTCGCTATAGTGCTCAAAGCTGATCGAGAAAGTTCGTAATAACTGTTTGTCATTTATATGATCTTCTACGCTGACTTCGCAGTCGACCATCACACGTAGAGGTGCACCGGCACAGAACTAGCTCGTTTGTAAACAATACAGAATCGAGTCAAAAACCATTAGAGTGCTGCAGACTACTTCATCCTATGCCTATTATAGTAATACTACTATAGTACATGAGCGAAGCTACAGGCTCGAACTAGTCTAGTGAATGAAAATTAATAAATAATTACAAAAATATGAAGTAAGCAATGTTCATCTCTCTAAGGAGCGGACGGGCGCGCGGCAGTAACTCGAGTTAATGAGATATTACCCAGGAATAAGGCGATGTGATGTCGGAGCTTCTCACTCGATGATAATGACGTACGACCCCTCACTAATATGTTCTTACGCTTTATAGCGTCTAGTGCGTGAAGGCAGCTGGGACACTCTGCCTACCTATACCTTAGCAGCCGGACTCAGGAACTAGTCTGAGAGCGGAAAGTGCTCTCTAAGGCACGTTTGTAGGTACTGCACTTGACCTCTCCACGGCCGTTCGTGTCGGTTTGCCGCCGTCCTATCTGATAAGGAGAGTGAGGGGAATTATCATTGAGTGAAAATTGTATCACATATAAAGTCGATTTTTGGTAAGATACTGAACCTTTAACTTGTAGTCAAAGACATAGCACGCACTATCACACGACATGGCTATCGCATATAGATTAAGGCCCAACTGCTCAAGGAAACCAGCTCAGGCTAATCGAATCAGTTCACAGCCATGCTGCTTCGGTTTTGTGTCATGTTTCGGTTTTCCTTAAGCTGCCAGTATCGGTTCTTTTTTTTTATCATAAGCAAAACTAGGGTAGGTATAACAGGCATATGAATAAACAATGATGAAGCGCCACCGCATATGCGCTGAACGAGGAGCAAGTTCCCACAAATTGAGTTATTGCAGTATTATTAACTAATATGTTTCCATGTTGTGTCACGGATTTCTTCGTTAATTGTTTCTGCTCCTTGGTGGCACAGAAATAGACGCCTCTCTGGGGTATGACGTCCTCATATTGTGTTGTTACCTGTCACTGGATATGTTCCTAAAGGCATGTGCTATCGGATAAAAAAACACTCTATTTCCATAGAGATCTTTGGACACCGAGGCACAAAAAATCTCTCGGCTAATGAATAGAATAAAACTACGTGCCAACGCGTTGCAGTTGTTGGCAATATTCAGGTCCAACTCCACCAGAGGTTAAAATCAGGGTGACGACGGTTGGAATTCGTTGACAATCAATCCATCAAATACGGTTGAGACATCACACTCAGATCTCGTGTGTTCAGCTACAGCCACGAGCAACTTGCACGATATAACTCACTTTTCACTAGCTGTATTGCCAATATCTCCGTGTGTCCACTGGGCCGTTTGCTCGACTTTACCTTGTGGCCACGAGCAACTTGGTAGATTGAGTTACCGAGTGTTAACTAACAGGAGGCGCGTTATACCTAGGATTAATTTCTCTTTGCCAGTAATGAGATATGTCCCAAAGAAGGGTAACTGCTTCCGTCCACGGGTTTGACACAGTTTTTAAAGTTATTTTTAAAAAAATGGGCAAACTATTTTTTGTTTAACTTGTCGAAATGAAACCCGAGCTAGTGAAGCAGCCTAGAGCAGGTTCACGAGCGCAGCGAGTGGCTCTAAACTACACTGCTGAGATAGCGGGGGATATAAAAGGTACGAAACAAAAAACATTTGCTCTTTAAAAAATATTTTGTAATTTATAAAAGAGGTTGAATGTCTGAAACTCATTTTGGTCAACAATCATGGAGGGTGTGGATCTAAGAGTTGTTATACTATAGTAACTCTATGGCTATAAACCTTTCAAACTGCGAACGAACGAAATTGTTAGTTTCCATGAATGTTGAATGCAGTCTAACCACCTTCTAAAATGAGTGTAGTTGCAAGGACCCTAATAAACTATATGTATCTATAAATCCTTTATCCTACATGTGAGCAAAACCCGATTTAGCTCACTCTGTTTGAGCGGGAGTGGTGAAAACGTTATTTATCTGTTATAAAAATTTGACTGTTCGTTTGTCTGTTGTTGCATTCATGATACCCCCGTTTTTTGGTAGAATATCGTAAACGATACTACGATAGTTAATGAAATAACTGGCACAAAATCAAAAATCGTCTATGTTCAGAAAATATACCAAAGTTAATTATGCTAATTATGAAAAAACACCAAACGCAATGCTCAAACCAAAAGTCATTCGTCGAAATTTATTTCAAACTGTGAGCTGTATTTTTACACAAAAATCAATTGGTAACTGTAAAGCTTCACTTTTATAACAGCACTTAGCTTGGTAGAGCCCAATTATCACGAAACTATCGTCCTAAACTACCAACTCTATGTCAAAAGACACAACGTTCATTTTCCTTCAAAACGAAAGCTATTAACCGAAAACCCATTCTATTCATGTTCTATTCGAGTAGGTACACATTCACTCTTTTGACGCTCATTAAATCTGGTGTTTGTTCAGTCATTCGTCCTTTCGACGTGCGCGTTGATAACACGCTTACAGTTAATGGGGTATTATGACAAAGTATTTGAGTTTACATGCATTGAGCCTCGTTGGCTTAGTGGTGGGTAGGCAGCTCGATTTGAATCCAAAACTCGCGTGAGTATTTTTACAGTTAGTTTAAGGCCAGGATATTCGAATTTAGCCAATTTTCGATCTAGAGTATATATAAAATAGGCAACGACGTTTAGAAGAATATTCTACGGTTAGTTTTTCTCAAAATCTTTTTTAATTTTGATAATAAGCAAAAACTTGATTTTTGTGCTTGCGTTGCTGTGCCCTATCTCACTCTTGTGAACACAAAATTCTATGCCTGTCCTTTTCACAAAATGGATCGAATATGTAAAGTCGAAATCATGACCATGTTGCCGACGAAGCCGAAGCCGTCAACACCCCGGTAATATTAGGTACCTTATGCCGCCGCAGTGTAGAGGGCGTTAGCGACTTCGGTGTAGCTGTTACAAAGGACGGACTTCCCACGGAATATCGGTAATTTGGTAGCTACTTGTATGAAAGAAAGGCCGTGTCTAAGGAACCGGCGATCGATAGGCCCTTACGGTACACTTACGACATTGGCGACATTACTCAACTTGACCAAACACTTTGGCAATACCTATTCCTGTTTCATGAGTGTGCGTGACGTGAACGTACATAACGTATTGGCACGCCTACCTCGCATGGTTCTCTTCGGAAAATTTATTATTTTTGTAGATTTTCTCGAATGATTTTCTCATTTTTACTTTTATTTTTATTATGATTGCATTTTATGACTATACTTTTGAGTATATTTTGAAATTCATTGTGTAGGTATGACATGTGTTATTATTATAAATTAAGGTTTCAATGTACAAAAACTTTCAATACGATTTTATAATTGTGTATGAATAAAGATTATGAATTATGAATGTCGATATTAATGTCTAGCCTAAGGGCTGATATCCTCCCTACCCCCCCCCCCCCCTGGTGAGACCTCGTAGTCGCTATAATTATTCACGGCCGCAATCAGAAAAAAAATACAACAACAAAATGAATAAGCTCCAATAAAGAATTGAAGGAAGGTATTTAGCTATAAAGTAACAGCAACGCGATATTCTTACTTTACTTAGCTGAGTTGCGCTGTGCTTCAAGTTATTTCCCCTGAAGTAGGAGTAAGTATCTACTTAGTGAACTAATTCATCATGCTCAAGTTTATTAAATTTTATTGCAAAGTTATTAAAAATTCAGCAGTAAAGTACTCTGCGAGGTCGCTTATTAAACTTTAACTCGCGAACTTCGATGCACACTCGCCCTAATGGAGCGGAATTACTGAAAGTTTGACGCTTCAGTGCAGGAGCCAGCGGCTGCTACCTACACGGAAAATATACAAAGATCTTTTCATCTCCCCCCCCCCCCATCTCGGAAAGAGTATTTTCCTCGCTGAGGTGGGATGGAAAGTTACGTGTTGCACTCGAGTGCAATGATTTGTTACCTCGTGCTCTTTTGATTCCCTCACTAACGCTCACGTTTCTAATTTTTGAATCACTCTTGTATAACAAATAATTAACGTTGAACTCTAAAGAAGAGCCATTGTTCACTCGCCCCGCAGTCTACGGCCCGAGGTAGTCTGTGGCAATCAAATCAAATTCAATATTGTTTTTATTCCTTGTTCGGCGCAAGTTCATATACAGAGTGACTTTTTGAGATATGAGTTGATGGCCAAATCTGAAACCATGAGAGAAAGAAAAAGGTACAAGTGATTGCCTCGATTTATGAAAAATCAAAAACTGCATATTTAGTTTGTTTTTTAATCTTTTACTTTAAAGAAATCGAACGATTGATGTTACAAAAAAATATGACACTCTTATTATTGCACCAACGGGTTCGTTTACTGATGAGGACCAATCTTTGCACTTCAAATGCGTAGTTGAAACTGAAAGGAAATGGTTATTTTTTTCAATTTTAGTTTGAAAACTCCCTGTACATGTGAACATTTAAATCATTTTGCACAACTGGTGTGCTTGCCGCTAGCCAGGATAATTAAACTGTATATCTTAATGGAGTCTGTCCTCGGTTAAACATCTATTCCTGTTGAAATTCGGGTACTTTAATGAAAAATTCAGAAAATAAAATATTTTAAGTATGCAGTTTTTATTTTCTCATAAATTGAGCTCATGGCTCCGTCTAAGTGTAATTTTATATCTGTATGAAGGTAAGTTCCTAAAATTTATAACAAAATAGTCTAGCTTCAGTGTATCATCTCAGGTTCTAAAGAGGATCATATTTTTAATAATAATGCTGGACAATTCACACAGCATTATCTAGCCCCAAGCAAGAAGAATATAAGATAAAGTTAGTCACTGAAGATGCGCTGAATGATTTCATTCGAATTATTCGACTACACAAATCATTCGAATGGTTCAAATGACTAGAGCAAATTAGTAAGTTGTTTGGTTAGTAATCGCGAGTTGTTCGACTGGCCGAGTCGGTCTCAGTTCGTTATTCGACGTGGATCGAGTCGAGTCGAGTACATTTCATTCGACTCCGGGTTTTTTCGCCGCCGCCACGCAACGCTTCACTGGTCAAATGTAGTAAATAAAAAGTTAAAAAAAGTGAATGTAACTACTTATTGGAGGTTTAATTAAAAATCAAATTTCTAAGAAATTAATAAATCCCAAAAATTTACGATCTCGACGGGATTCGAACCCGCACCTTCCCCTTCAGCGCAGGGTTGCTCTTTTTTTTCTTCCAACTAAGCTACGTGATCTTATCTAGTCGACCCGTAAATCTTTGGGAGTTCTTTCGGCACTTACGCCAGAGTACTATAATAAATAAAAACCTTAGAATCAAGCAACGGCAAAACCTCTCGTCAAAGAACTAAATGTAAATTTGGTCTTTGAGCAGAATTGGATAACTTCATTGTTTCCTCTGTAGGTGGCGCTGACGGCGTAAGTGCCGAAAGAACTCACTCGAAGATTTACGGGTCGACTAGATAAGATCACGTAGCTTAGTTGGAAGAAAAAAAAGAGCAACCCTGCGCTGAAGGGGAAGGTGCGGGTTCGAATCCCGTCGAGATCGTAAATTTTTGGGATTTATTAATTTCTTAGAAATTACCCAGAGTACTATAATAAATAAAAACCTTAAAAATCAAATAAAAGTAACATGAAAAAATCATAAAATTAACAAAATTAACATAAAATTGCACAAACCAAAAATTATCAACCGCCTAAAAAGATAAAATGAGTGACTAATCCGTTGCGTTCAATCCCCGCAGGAGCGGTGATGCAATCACTCAAAATCACCGATCGACTAACAAAGTCGAGTCGGAGCCTTGAATGATCAATTCGTTAGGGGCATTAGTAATTACTAGTTAGTAGTTGTTATTCGACTTTGAAGATAAGTATATTACCAATATTCAAGTCGAATGAGTAAATTAAAAGTTGTTGATCATTCGACTAGCCAGATGATTCGCAGTCGCGCATCTTTATTAGTAAGCTTACCTACATCGTGTACCTACGAGCAAGGACCTCACTCGGCTTCACATTTCCCGGATTTGGCCTACATTACAGAAACCGAACAAAGCCCTACAAATCCATGTGCCATCCAGGTGCCATGGTGCTGAAATAAATGATTTTTATTTATTTTTTCATTTATTTATTTAAATCTCAATGCTTAGTCGTTTACTTCTTGGCAGAGCTTAGTGGTCATGATTGTGATGGCGTCCTGAGTCCTGACGGCTGTTCGTGCATACGCCGCGCCGCTTTCACTATTGGATGCGTTGCGGGGCAGTCTGGTGGGTTGTGTGCGAGAGGTGATGAGGTCTGACCATATCCTCAGAGCACCTTACCCATCTCCACTGGTGAACAACTCTTCCAAAAACCATTATCACCACGCTTGGCAGGCGGATTGACAATCTGGTCTCAGTGGTGGTCCGACCATCGAGTTGGAATTTACTGTTCTTAGCGAGTTCGAACATGGAAGTGACCTAACGAGAGCCGACTGGACGTTCTGATAAAAGGAGTTATCGGAGCTAATGGAAGGGATTATGCGCGCAGCTCCCGGACTCGGCCTCGCGCGGGTGTTGGTGGCATGTTATGCGCGCAGCTCCCGGACTCGGCCTCGCGCGGGTGTTGGTGGCATGTTATGCGCGCAGCTCCCGGACTCGACCTCGCGCGGGTGTTGGTGGCATGTTATGCGCGCAGCTCCCGGACTCGGCCTCGCGCGGGTGTTGGTGGCATGTTATGGCGGAATAATATGTTTAGTTTCAGTTTTGTTTAAAGTACGAAACTTTGAAAGCCTAAGCAGATGGCGCTGTTGTCTAACTTTCAAACTTTCTGAAGATTATTCAGAGTTAACGTCACTTATGGTAACGACGCGTAGGAAGCATAATTACAGTAATTGGAGTCAAGTTATTAGATTTTTTGATTGATGTAGACATACAGGGTGGTTTTTTGAGAAGGGCGGTGATGGCCAAGCCCGAAACCACGAGAGCTAGGGAAAAGTCGTGAAAGGAGTCATGCCCTCGATTTATAAAAAAACAATAACTGCATATTTATTTTTTTCAAAAATCTTATTTGTTAACGGAAATGGACCCGAAAGATTTTTAAAAAAAATTACATCCTTTATTATTAAACCAATGGATTCTGTTGCTGATAAGGATGAATCTTTGCAAATAAATGTTTTACTAAAAATGAATGGAAATAGCAAATTTTCACTATTTTATTTTAACACGGAAGAAAACTCACCTCCTATTCATAATTTTTGGTCGCTATGTGTGAAACTCATTTGTTTTATTAGCGGGATTCTGTGGTGATAATAAATTCAAAATTCAAAGTGCTTTATTTCCTTTAGACCTTACAGGACTCTTGGACACGTCACAAAACTCAGATTACATAAGTAAAACTAGGAAATAAAGTGATCACTTTGATTTTTTGTCCACTTCAATCTTTTTAAGGTAAAGTAAAGAAGCGAACAAGAAACCTTTACCTTGTTAGAATGTTAGTTTTCGAGTTGGAGCAAAAGTCGTCCCAAGCTTTTTTATCCTCTAGATAATCTGATATTTTATAGTAGGCCTTTTTACAAAGGATGTGTTTAACAATTTGTTTGAATTTATTTATTGACAATTTTTGCAACTCACTTGGAGTTTTGTTGTAGAAGCGTATACATTGCCCTTTAAAAGATACGTTAATCTTGTGTAACCTAGTTGTGGGTACAGCGAGTTTATTCTTATTTCTAGTATTATTTTTATGTATATCGCTATTTTTAGGGAACTGATTGATATTTTTATGAGTATACAATAAGTTTTCATAAATATATTGACATGGTACTGTCATTATGTTTATTTCTTTGAATTTATCACGCAGGGGTTCTCTGGGACCCTTAATATAGATTGCACGAACAGCCCTCTTCTGCAAAAAAAAAAGAATTCCAATTCCATTCAACATTATAGCGTTTCACGATAGCACTTGTATTTATGTTTTTAAAGAACTGCATAAATGGTGCTCCGGGAAAATTGAAGGTTCGTTTCTGCTTCACGAGTTGAAGCACTCGGATATGCTTCGAAAAACGTCAATATAGCCAGTTCTAAATCTTCGTTGACGATTCGTGGATTTCGTGTCAATGGTTTTTGTAACTTTCAGTCGCTTTTAAGTTACTCGCCATAGTTCTAAGCACTTTTTCCGAGGGTAAAGAGCACTGTGGGTATTTGTTTTGATACCAGCTAAGTGCTTCTACTATTTAAAAAATAGGCCTCCATCAAATCTAATCATTCAATATTTGATAAATCCATTCTCAGAAAGATCTTCATAAACCAACACAGACAACTCAATTCGAAACAAAACAATAATTCGAAAAAACATGAAAGGATTTTTTTATTATTACCACAGTATCCCGCTAATAAGACAAATGAGTTTCACACAATAACGACTAAAAAGTTTGAATAGGAGGTGAATTTTCTTCCGTGTAAAAATAAATTAGTGAAAATTTTCTATTTCCATTCATTTTTAGTAAATTTATTTGCAAAGATTGATGCTTATCAGCAACAGAATCCATTGGTTTATTAATAATACAGGATGTAATTTTTTTTTAAATCATTCGGATCCATTTTCGTCAAAAAGATTTTTGAAAACAAATTATATGCAGTTATTGTTTTCTTATAAATTGAGGGAATTCTTTCACGAATTTTCCCTAACTCTTGTTGTTCCGGACGTGGCCATCACCGCCCTTCTCAAAAATCCACCCTGTAGTAATAAAAATAAAATGATTTAGTTAGTTCAGCTGATTGATCAATTCAGGTGTATTTGTGCCTGTGTATTGTGAGTAATATCAAGCAGCCTACATTCCGGAGGATTCCCTCTGTTCCCTTTATGGTACCCAATGAAATATTCAATACCTCTTCAATACCTCAGGGTACCTACCTAGAGTTATTATAGGAAGAGGTACTAAAGAGGTTTTTTTCCCCTAAAAAGAGTGATTTTGTTCGTCCTAGGTTATTCTATTGATCCTGCTACGGCGAAAGAGTCACCAACAATTTCAAATTGCAGTTTTATGTTGGCACAATTGTATATCCTACAATTATGGTATAGTTTCAGTTTCAAGATTATTTGCAAAGAGAATAAAACCTTTATGCAACTTGTTAGTATTACCTGCATTGCAAGTACAATATATTGTGTCTTAATGCCACACCATCCGTGCCTGATCCATGCTCGAGACATGGCAGGATTAGATCTAGTAGATTTTCTTACGTAGTTATTGTAAACTCTTTGGTAGTTAATCTTAAACAAGAATGGCATGATAGGTAAGTACATACTTGGAACAAGGTTTATATTTTTCCTACTAAACTTAGTTTTGTATGTTTTTGTCATTTGACGTGAAAGCGGCCTGTTTTTATGTGTTTGTAAATAAAAAAGAACTTTCCTTATTTCTTTCACTAACACTGACGTGCCGATGTTTTATACAATATGTACCTACCTAGGTGCGAAATCAAAAGTTTCCACTGCATATTGTTATGCCTCAGCTTATCCATCACGTTATCAAACAAATTACAAAACAGATTGCCTCGACCGATCAGCTTACTAATGAGTGTTTACAATCATACTATAATATTTCCCAATTAGCAGAACTAAACATAGTGTATGTACCTACATAGGTAGGTAGGTACCTAGAGTGACGTTCATTGATAGCCAGCGGGTTATCTATCGACGATTGTTAAACCCCTGATAGATTCCAACTCTCTTAATTACATTAGTTTTGTTTTGTATAGTATTAAAATCAACAAAGAAAATTACAATCAAATAATAGAGTTAAATTAAAACTAGTATTTACAATTGAAACAATTGAGTATTAAAATAGATTTTAGGGCTCCGTATACCAAGGGTAAAAACGGGAAAAAGAAAAGTAATAAGTCCGCCAGAGTACCAAAGTAATTGACATAGGTCTAAGAGTGGCCGAAGAGACCGGCTGCCGCCCCCGCGCCGCGTGCCGCTCGTGGCCGAAGAGACCGGCTGCCGCCCCCGCGCCGCGTGCCGCTCGTGGCCGAAGAGACCGGCTGCCGCCCCCGCGCCGCGCGCCGCTCGTGGCCGAAGAGACCGGCTGCCGCCCCCGCGCCGCGCGCCGCTCGTGGCCGAAGAGACCGGCTGCCGCCCCCGCGCCGCGCGCCGCTCGTGGCCGAAGAGACCGGCTGCCGCCCCCGCGCCGCGCGCCGCTCGTGGCCGAAGAGACCGGCTGCCGCCCCCGCGCCGCGCGCCGCTCGTGGCCGAAGAGACCGGCTGCCGCCCCCGCGCCGCGCGCCGCTCGTGGCCGAAGAGACCGGCTGCCGCCCCCGCGCCGCGCGCCGCTCGTGGCCGAAGAGACCGGCTGCCGCCCCCGCGCCGCGCGGCGCTCGTGGCCGAAGAGACCGGCTGCCGCCCCCGCGCCGCGCGCCGCTCGTGGCCGAAGAGACCGGCTGCCGCCCCCGCGCCGCGCGCTACTGTGGTCGATGACTCGGCTTGGAGGACTTCATCATTCCTACATCTCTCTTCGCCTTCGGTTCCCATTGCTGCTGAAGTGAATATCTTTTTTTCCGCAGACGATGCCATTACGAATAGTTTAGGTTATCGGACAGCTTTCAGTTATCAGAGTAAATAGATCAAACGGCCCATCAGTCCGCGGCCGTGATCCGCGGCTGAGTCGATGACGTGCGCGCTTGTTTACTCACGGCTTACACTTCGCTATTTCCAGGGATCAAAATGATACAAATGGAACAAATCAAGCAAGAATTCGGAGCAAGGCACAACAAAAAGTTGAGAAAATCCCGCAAATCAAATTGAAACGGAACCGAAAGTCCGAAACGCAACCCATGCCGGATCATTACGCCGCATGAAAAAAACCCGCGTGAACCATAACAATCGAAGTGACGATGTATGTATACGACGAGATCAAGAGCTTTCACTCAGTAACATCATACCCTCATGTTTTGTTGTAGACAGGTAACAAGGTATGTGTAGTCACCTTTTTGACATTGATCATTTTGTTAGTGATGTGCGACGGATCCAGTGTGTTTGCCCCACAGGAGTACACACACCATGTGCTTACCTCACTAGAGTACACACACCATGTGCTTACCCCACTAGAGTACACACACCATGTGCTTACCCCACTAGAGTACACACACCATGTGTGTACGGCAGTGTTCCAGGCCGATATATTACGTAAGTACCAACATAATTCAAATAGACGTGTCCATAGCACAATGGTTTGTCTCAGTCAGTAATAGATGTAATCGACTTATTTCTTAGACTCTACTAAATAAAACTACGTCCATTATTTCTTTGTATTGATTGAAAATTAATTGCTGTATTAGTATAGGAAGTATTTCGTCTATTGTAGTTTTAATTTCTGTAACTTTGCTTAAACTTCTGCACGGCACGTACTTCTAGCTACTTCACAGCGGTTACGCATACGGTTTTTTTGATTATACCTAACTTAGTTTATTATTATCCATGACTGACAGATATATTGAATTTAATTTATTGACAGAATTTTTGTTTATTCATTACATGGTTTTGAATGGAAATCTTAAGTTTTCCGAACCGGCTGAGTACATACTCAGCCGGTTTCCATGCTAAGCGACAATGTACGAGCAATAGCCGATAATAAGACATAATAATTCCTTGACGTTCTCTACAATTGAGGGAAAGAACTTATATAATTATAAAAGTTCGCTCGAAGCTGCAGACATGAAGACTGCATTTAAGCTCATTATAAAACTCTCCGACGATGCCGAAGTACAAAGAAAAGTTCCTACACAAGACTTGTATTGATGCTAAAGAACTTTTGATAGTTCGCGAACATCAGGTGCACTAGAGTAAAGGCCAACCGAACGTACTGAAGGTTCAAGAAAAGGACCAACTTCTGATAAAGTTGAAATAATTCTCAAAGGAAGCGCACCTGATGATTCTGCCAGTTCATTGAGTTGTTTGCAACGCGGGTGATGTTCAAGTGTTAAACTGATTATAGTCGAGGAGGCCGCGGCGAGGTTGCTGACATGATCTTGTTCTATGAATCGTTCGGTATTCATACAGATTCATTAAACAGATTGAATATAAATAATAGATTCAGGCGTTACTTTGCGGAAATCCATTCCAAAATATATGAAGGCTTTTTTCACGGAATTGTTACTAAATATTTTCATCCTTATATATTTTTCAGATTGAATATTTTTATCAAAGTTGACGATATAATTTGAGCATATATTTAAGCCAGAAGCCAAGTGAGTCCTAGAGCTAAGACAAAACTAACGTATGGCACTTCCTAGTAATGTAACCGAAGTGTGTTCATTTTGGTACGTAGGTACATCTTACCTCGTTAAAAAGAAATACATGTTAATAAATTCAAGAAACTTAACAAACTTCAGTAGATGTCCAGTACCTAGTGTCTCTAAGGCTTGGTTACGTTTATCTATATAAGCACTAAGTTCTCAGTTGTCTATTATTAACTAAAAAAATATCTTATTATTTCCTGAAATTTCAAAACGTAATTTAATTTTGTTGGATGTAATAAATGCATCACAAATTTATTTCTTTGATTCCCTTGACTTCACGAGGCTTTCAGCAGAAAAGTTTTTATGCAAACAAATATACAAACCAAACCAACCACATTAATAGAAATCTAGTAACAACCTACGGCATAAATACAGTCTGTACTGTATCTCCGACTAATCTAACCAAATTCAAATAACCAACCCAAGCCAACAAAATTCGTAAAGTTTCGGGTTCGAGACAAGAAATTAACATAATTCTTGGAGCTCGTTATCGGCGAAATCACTCATTTTGTATAACATTCTACCGTAAACAGATTAACACTCGGGTGTTGGGCTTGGGGCTTGGGGCTTGGGGCTTGGGGCTTGGGGCTTGGGGCTTGGGGCTTGGGGCTTGGGGCGGCGCAAACGAGCCACGCGTTCCAATCCAAGAATATGTTATCTACATCGGGAAAATACCGATAGCCATTTTATTGGTATACTTAGAGTAGCACAAGTCACGTTGAGAGAGATTGTTGTAAGATATCCATTATCATTTAAAGCTGTAAATAGCAGCCTACAAATTTTACAATAAATACAAAAAACATTTTACAAATGCATAAAAGTGGTGGCAAAAAACGGGGAGGAGCTAGGAGAGGCATCAAATATTTACATACAATTTTGGGTTTGGTTCATCTGATCTGTGTTAAGCTTTCATGTTATAAACATAAATGTTCTCAAGTTTTGGATGGTGTGAATAGACCTTAATGTGTTTCAAAGATAAAATAACTTTGGATAGAACTTTTGTATAATCTTCTTTAGATAACTTGACGCGATATCAAAAACTATAATAGACTTCAAATTTGTAAATAGTGAAAGTGTGTTTGTATGAACACTTCGATAACGCGATCTAATTGTTCTAGTGGCGACATCTAGTTAAAATGCGACTCTAAATTAGTTTGATGTGAGAATTTAGAGTGATGGATGGCACATGGATGAAACGACCAATGAAAAGACCTCTTGTTCACGCCCGTTGCCATGGAAACTATTCCTTTTTAAATTTATCTTGGTTGGGGGTAGGGCAGTCCGAGGCTATGTGAGGCTTTTTCCTTTTCACCGATGATGATGTTCATATCAAAGCCTCCAGCACCTGACGACCGCTCCGGGGCGGTGCGCGGCGACGACGGATATTTATCGTCTGTTGAGGGCGCCGCCACCACTCCGTGATATATGAACCGCCCGCCAGCCGTAACAACCGAACGTATTTATTTCCTCTGCCACTCTCGACTTATGATTTATAAAGCGCTGGATTTTATTGATTTACACACTTTTAGTGGAAGTGTTTTGATGAAACACCTAGGTAGTGTACTACACTTGGACACGGGCCAAGATATGATACAGTGAACAATCTAAAACATTTTCATTGTTATGTTATACTAAACTTGGTGTTGGCAGAATGACGGGAATGAATCTATCCAGATGATGTCCTTCGTCAAGAAATGAAACGTTGGTGCTTAAACCGCTCACGTTCATTATGAATCATCCCTCTTAATGAACATTCTGGACAGCAGCGACGACGCAGTGCTCTTTACCGTCTACAACCACTGAACATTTTAATGACTCCCATAAACGAAGCATCAACTCGCATGTCACGTAGGTAGTCTGGCAACATGGCCCTGCCTCCGTCCACTTCGCCTCACGACCCTATTTGCAAGTATTCTCCGGAAGCTGTCTCTTTCAAACCACGAAAGATCCATCACGTTTCGCTTTTTGCTTCTTAGCTCTTTTGAAAAGATCCCAGATGCTTCCCAACTTCTCAGGTGGTCCATTTGCGTGTTTCATCTCCGAGTTGTAAAATGTGTCGCTATACAAATCACTTTGTATCTAATATAAGTGTGATCGTTGCCGGCATAATCGCTCCTCGTGCTGAGATGAGGTGCCAAAGGTGCTGCTATAAAGGCAGGAGGGAAAGCTTTTAGTCTAAGAGGCAATGTCGTGGCAAATTTTATGTTTAGTGCTCTATTCGCTAGTTTGTGTTGTGGTACGTACTCGTACATTGAGAAAGCTTTTGTGTGCGACATTAAAAGAAAAAGTCACTTCACTTGATATCAGCTTATTCATGGACTAACGATAGTATTAGTTAGTCCATGGCTTATTACAGGCAAACTTCTATTGCCTGCTCAAAGTTCAGCGTAAAAATAATAACGAATATTGAATTTTCTATTCATTAGCCTAGAAGCAGAGGATCTTCTTACAGCCTTTTCAAAATTATGGGAAAAACTTTCAACTATCGTTTTTATGTTATGTAACTCAGTTATAAACATTTGCAACCAAATCAATAGACTCAGTTTGTGAGTTTCTTCTTAGAATTCAACTGATCAATTATCGGCTAACTCGAAATAAATCTTTAATTAAATTTGCTCAAATTAAATAAGCTATGCTTCTCTGAGTTTAGAAAGAAGCCTCGGCTGTGCCACTCAAAATCGTGAGCAAAGAGAAATGACGAACTGACTGAACAAATAAATGTTTCTTCTAAAATATCCATTTCGTGCAAGAAATTCAATTATACGCCTGTTAGCCGCGGCACCCGGCTAGGGAACTGGCCGTTCAATTGGTTTTTCTAAAACAATTGTCATTTATTCAATTTTGAGGGTTTATGAAACCCTGCGAGGTGCGAATCATACTATAAAACATAGTTATTTGACATGTTTTATAATGTAGACGTGTTATCATAATAATATTGTTATATGTATGTCATAATAAAAAATCTGGACGCACACTAACAATTAATTGTAATTAGCTTTCTACATAATTAAAAACGTGTCATAACAAAATAAATAACTCTCGTAATGTCATTAGTAGTTGGTCCTATTGATAGTTTCAAAGGCAACCGATAACATGAAACAAGAGGACAGTGTTATCAGTGATTCTGTAGGGTAAGGCTGCTGGTGAGTACCCGAGACCCAAACTGTTTGATCTGTTCCATAGCGAATAATTAATTTCTTTGATGCCATAACAGGGTGTGAGGTTGGCGGATCTGAGAACTCGGGCTTCGTGAGATAAGAGGAATTACGAAGGAAGTGGTGGTTTATAAGGAAATCCCTGGTGTTGTCAACTCAACACGAACTTTAGCAATGTTTTTTTAGTGAAAATGTAATATAATATCTACTGGAATGGTGACTCGATACCAACCACTTATATAAATATAATTAAATTATAAGGAAACGATCATCATCTTTTTGTTTATAGGTTTATGACGAGCGATGTAACGCGACGGAGGTCCGCCTTCGACGCAGGAGGTTGCGGGTTCGGTTCCCGCTTTGGGACACAATGTATTTATAAGATCAGCAAATATTTTGTTCAGAGTGTTCTCGGTATTTTCTATGTACACTAATATTATTAAATAAAGAGGAATGAATTGTATTTTTGTATGTAACGATTAACTTAAAAACTACTGAACAGATTTTAAAATGTTTCCTAATGTGTCGAGTGATCACCATCACCACTACTCTGCCCTCATAATGTGTCGAGTGATCACCATCACCACTACTCTGCCCTCATAATGTGTCGAGTGATCACCATCACCACTACTCTGCCCTCATAATGTGTCGAGTGATCACCATCACCACTACACTGCCCTCATAATGTGTCGAGTGATCACCATCACCACTACTCTGCCCTCATAATGTGTCGAGTGATCACCATCACCACTACACTGCCCTCATAATGTGTCGAGTGATCACCATCACCACTACACTGCCCTCATAATGTGTCGAGTGATCACCATCACCACTACTCTGCCCTCATAATGTGTCGAGTGATCACCATCACCACTACTCTGCCCTCATAATGTGTCGAGTGATCACCATCACCACTACTCTGCCCTCATAATGTGTCGAGTGATCACCATCACCACTACTCTGCCCTCATAATGTGTCGAGTGATCACCATCACCACTACTCTGCCCTCATAATGTGTCGAGTGATCACCATCACCACTACTCTGCCCTCATAATGTGTCGAGTGATCACCATCACCACTACTCTGCCCTCATAATGTGTCGAGTGATCACCATCACCACTACTCTGCCCTCATAATGTGTCGAGTGATCACCATCACCACTACTCTGCCCTCATAATGTGTCGAGTGATCACCATCACCACTACTCTGCCCTCATAATGTGTCGAGTGATCACCATCACCACTACTCTGCCCTCATAATGTGTCGAGTGATCACCATCACCACTACTCTGCCCTCATAATGTGTCGAGTGATCACCATCACCACTACTCTGCCCTCATAATGTGTCGAGTGATCACCATCACCACTACTCTGCCCTCATAATGTGTCGAGTGATCACCATCACCACTACTCTGCCCTCATAATGTGTCGAGTGATCACCATCACCACTACTCTGCCCTCATAATGTGTCGAGTGATCACCATCACCACTACTCTGCCCTCATAATGTGTCGAGTGATCACCATCACCACTACTCTGCCCTCATAATGTGTCGAGTATAGGAAGTGGATTATCCCGTCTGATAAATAATGCAGAGCCATTAGAGTCCACTTAATGTGTCAATGCACTAATCTCGACCGACTGGTCGCGTCGCGCCGGTGCGGTGGGCTGGAAGCCATGCTTGTGTTGGTACTTGTGTACGTATTAGCTGTATTTACGTCATAGTCGATAACGAGACTTAATCATGCGGGACTTTTTTTTCATTCCTGAAGGAGGTTTTCAGAGTCCTTGTGTTGTGTGATTTAACATGCGAACCCAGTTAGCAAGTTAACTCATGGGATCTTTTAATGTAAGATTACCAGCCCGTCACAGGGTTACGGGCCCATGGTCTGTAAATAAATGATCGATATTGTACAATCAATGGTTTGAGTAAGTTTTTGGCATGACTAAAGCGGCTTTAAAAAGTGTGTTCAGCCCAAAAAGCGAGTGGTGGCGTGCAACCAGCAATGGTAGCCCATCGATAAACTAAAGGTATAATAATTATATTGTAAAACTTCTTCAAATACAAAATTCGACTGAAACAACCTTTATCTTATGAAAATCAATAAAAATAATTAATTGAACAAATTGAAGCTATCGACGGTAATTGTTTCGCTTTACAAAACCTTTCATGTTTATAATGTTGATGCTACTGAAATATTAAAGGTTTTATAACAAAAAGTTACCCAGTAAAATATGTTAAGAGCTTTCATCATTTTTTCTCTGACAACAGAACGAAAAGCATTCACTGGGGTTATATTACAAAATATAGTGCATGGCCGGGATTCGAAAGCACTTTCGTTGTGTTGTAAGTGTACAGTCAACAATGGCATTAGTTGTTTCGAAGTCAGGTGTTCGACAGCTCTCCAGAGAAACCTGATGGCCTCGTAATTTTTTAATTATTAGCTTTGAAATATCAGACATCCGAGTTTGGAATTTCGTTCAACCTAATTAAAAAGGTAGAGTCGAGATATGATCTGAAAAACAGAGGACTTTCAAGAGGTTATTCAGAAAATGTCAGTCAGGATTTATTACTAAAAAGCAATTTAGACTTTTGTTTTATTTGTATACACATCAAAAATGTAATTTTCTCGTTACCCTACCTATTAATATGAAAGGTTGTCTAAACAGGCACTCCTAAGGAAATAATATAATACCCGCCGACAGGTAAGTTAGGTAGGAAAGGGTTCTTCCAATTTCCTTTTATAATGAAACGGATTCATACACGTACCTATCGATACTTTATTGGCGTCTTTTGTTGCGTTTCGAATATCCTAAACGGTGTGTGCTCAGTGACCAGCGCCAGCGGGGGCGGGTTGTGTCTGTTTTCAATACAATGATTTTCCGATGATTGTATTGAAAACAGACATAACCCGCGCCCGCTTGGCCGTGGGGCGACGGCGGAAAAATATCGACCCTTCCGCCTCAGCCCGTGGATGTCGTTAGAGCCGACTAAGGGAACGTACCAGAGGAAGGGCAGCAGCTTCGTTCTGAGTACTTTTCAACACCTACACTGCGATCACCAATCCGCCTGCCAAGGTGATTTTAGCTTTAATTTATTAATAGGTGTGCGCTACTAATTATACCTACGTCAATTTTTTTATCTTATGAAGGTACCTGCCCGCTATTAGCAAGATATTTAATTTGAAAGTTCTATTAAGCACTTTACTTTTATTCACCAAGAAAGCTTTTGAATTACAAAGCAAATTGTGAGAAGGATTCGAGGTAGGTAATTAATGTTCTTTCATCTGGAGTTTAGAGGCCATTAGATTAGAAAATAAGAGACGAGGCGACCATTAGGCTCGAATTAAATAATTCCGACTTTTCACTGGAAGGATGACGGAATCCATCCGCCAGCGAATTATTTTAATCTATTACCGATTATAATAGCGAATCAAAGTCAATTACTTTGCTTCTTTAGGCTTACAAAATAAGCACTTAGACCTACTTAGACCAATCAAATTTTATACGATAAACAACTTTATAATAATTTATAAGCCTTTACTTCAAACTATTTACACGTTTTACATATTATTAACGAACAAGAAATAAGGTATTATTGATTCTATTCCCTTCAATATTTTGTCCACCAGTGGAAGAAGTGAAAAAAAACCAGTCTGTACATTTATATGTCACTTATGTATACATGTTTATTTTACCCAGCGAAGTTTAATTATTAGCTTTATAATTTGCAAATATAAAGCTAAGCACAACCTTGTTTTTCACATAGTATTGTCGGTGCGGATGCGGTGGGCGACATCTGAGCAAGCATTAACATCATGTTATCTCACTAATATTATAAACGTGAAAGTTTAGATGGATGGATGGATGGATGTTTGTTCCTTTATCACGACAGAACGGCAAAACGGATCTGGATGAAATTTGGCACAGAGATAGATTATAGTCTGGAATAGGACATAGGTTACTTTTTATCCCGAAATTCTTACGGGAACGGGAACTACGCGGGTGAAACCGCGAGGCGCTGCTAGTCATTTATAAAGTAAAAGGCTTTCTTATAAGATTCCGTTTTATGTAACGTTTATATTTAAGAATAGAAAGCTCAGTTGCTTCAGATAATAGCTTGTTATAGAAACGTACGCAATTGTTTAGGAAGTCTATTTAATAGTAACAAACCAAATTACAAAAGAATAGAAACAAGTTAAAACTTTAATTTAAAATACAATTGAAATAGTTGAGGTAACTGCAGACTATTGCAAACAATGTAGTGTTTGCAATAGTAGTTAAAAAATGGTTGGCTCAACAGGTCCATATCAATACCGAGTTGAAGCCAATAGCCACTTCATCTAGGTATTACAAGAATACCAGTTGCTATTACAGGTTCTACGTGAAGAGAATCTGTCCACAAAACAAAAAGTCATCCGGAGACAGCTCTAGTAGCTGGCTGTTTTATATAATGAATGTTGTGTTGTTATATTGCTCTAGCATTTAAATAAGTGATGGCTACGTAATTATGAATGGTTGTGCTAGGTACCCACTGACCCTCGTTATACTCCGACAGACGCCATCTTGTGGAAGCCCTTCGTCAAGGATGGTTTATTTAGTGCCGGGAAAGGGTGGATTGTATTTCACTATTGTGAAGGTGATGTCTTCCAATGGTAATACATCAAACGATAATAACTTGGTAGGCGTAGAAAAGGACGTGGATGCAATCTGACTGAGGGAAAATGACGATTTGATCTTAGTCTGAATTTCATGATACAGTCAAATATTGGGCATGACTAAGGAAAATATCTGCTCATCCCAAAACTTCCAATGATTTTCGATTTCATGTACATGAACGTCTATACTCTATCGTCATTGACAGATGTTTCCTCATCTGCATTCGCACCTGGATACAGTTAAGGCTTATTCAAGTTACAAGTAAACCTGGAATGAGGCCATCGTTCCAGGTTCGTCTTGTAATTCCGTTCAGTAGAATAGAATCCTTTCATCGAAGTTTCGTTAACAACAAACCCAAGTGCCTGTGAATTCCATTCAAGATGGAATCAGCTCACCCGTACTCATAACGGTGCTCCTATTAGCATGTTCCGTTCCGGGCTGGTTGAAACGTTTATTATTATATCCACGCGAGGGTTTGCTTAGGCCCTTCGCAAATACCTACAAGCCGGGCCGCTGGGCAAGCCTTCTGATCCTCAGAATTCAACCAGGCCCTTTTACAGCCTTTCAATCAAGGGATTTGAAGAATCGCGATAGGCACTCGACGATAAAAGTAAGATTCTGTAATAAAATTATTCTGAACAGAAAGTCTCTAAAAAATAACGTTAAATTCTCTGAACCACGCATTTCTATTTTTTCACATCTCGATTGGTCAAAGCTATAAATTTTGTAGTAAATAAATACTTTTGCTAGTTGTTTATATAGAGATTTGTGGAGATACACCGATACACCTACGTTACCTCGTAGTGAAACTAAATTCAGATTTTGAAGCAAATGGATGGAATAGAGACACATTTATTTATATTTTCGTGATTTATATAATTTTGCGGGCGGTGTGGTTGGGGCCGCGATGGTTGGGCGGAATGCATGTCGTCGTGTGTAAAATGCGAGTATACTACACTCAGCTATGTAGATGTTGTCCTGCACAAATTACGGAATGATTCGTATAATACCGCTCTGATCCCCGCCGAAGCCGGCCGGGGCGAGTTGCTAGTAAATTATACTTTGTGCTGTACCACGCAATAGGTGATATCTTTGATACTAATTAGAATGTCAATAAGGTGTCAAATCCCCAAGCGTCTGATATCTGGACTGCATCAGGCTTCTGCTAATCCAGAGTGAGTCCTACTCCAAAACTACTAAGTTACATTTCCTGTAACGTGAGGCCGGTCGCGTTACCGTAGATCTGACAAGCACACAATCACGACGGTATTCCATCAATTAGTCTCCAGGCGGAAGTGACCCCGTTGGACCAACGGAGATTCTGAGAAGCTGTGTGACACACAGGGTCTTCGTAGAAATTATCTTTTGTTACACGTAGAACTGACACCCACGAGAGTGACAATGTGATGAGTAAGTAGGTATCCACTATCACTTTATTATTTGTTACTTCATATTTATTTAATTTGGTGTGGCGGCGACGCGGCGTTATGATCAACCCATCCTAACGCCGCGTCGACTTAGCCCGCGGATCGTAATACCCGAGAAGGCGCGTTCCCCTGTCTCATACATACTGTAAAGTATCGTTGGACGCTGTTCCCATTAAAACGACTATTTGTCATCAATGTTTCATCAAATCTAGTTGTTCCCTTTGGATCGCGATGACGATGTTATGGTCCACGACAGTCGCATTGTCATTTGCACATCAATCGATTGGATTGTGAAGTTTTTTTATAGTGGTACGACTGGCTGGCTGTCCCAATTATATTTCTATCGACAATAAACATTACAACAAAAAAGCAAAATATAGTCGTGGTCGACAGTTAGTCATGTCGTCATATACATACATATGTGGATATCATTCAAATATACAAGCCACGATGCTTTACCATTACTTTCTGTCATCACGACACAGTAGGGACGCACCCTTGGGGAACCTATAATAGGCAGGAGCTTCCTTCTGTATATTTTAAAAACCTCCACAGAGATCACCAATCCACCTGCTTGATTACCTAAGCCCCCCCCTTGTTGGTGGAAGCACGTTCACAGTGGACGTAAGTGTGCTGTTAAGGAAAGAGTAATTCCTCTAGTATGTATTTCGGTCAGGTCAGGCATGGTTTCAACCGCGGCCACTGTGAGTGACATTCGGTTACACGAAATAGCTTCATTGAGTGCCGCTCGTGTGTGATTGGTGTATTCGATGTAGGTTAACGTACTTACTCTCATATTGATAACAGTAAGTTATGTTACAAGTCCAACCCGCGTGCCCAGCTTGGGGATTAGGAAGCACCGTTGTGTATTCAATGTGTAGTCCTATTAAAATTTAGCAAATAATGTCATCAAGTGTATATATGTAACACCCGCGCGGCCGCAGTGGAACAATGAAATGTGAAATACACATGAGAAGCAGTAAGGCGTTGACTAGGTCCAGCAGTGGACTATTATGGGCAGTAGTTATTTAGTATGCTAAAAGGTGAAATTAATACTAAATCCCATACCACATCAATAACTTGCCAACCGAATAAAAAAATAAAATATCTGAAAAGAATATTAAACCCATATTCATTAAACATCATAAAATAATTTATTTTAAATGTCGTTGTTCACTAAGTAATAATTTCCGTAAAATGTATATTTATTTTATTACTTTACTTTGCCTTTAAAAGGGCGGAGCGCTTGTGTGCTGCACGCCGCGACAACTACAAGACGGCGACACCGCTGTGTTTGTGTACATAACTGTCTAGCCTACCTTGTTTACAAATTATTTTTATTGCTATTTTTAGAGAACCCTAGTGTCTAGTTAAACCTATCTTAGGATTCAAGATACTATGAACCAAAAATATTTAATATTTCTGTCAATAAATAATATCTATCTATCTAAATCGTCTTCGAAAATCGGTATCGACCAAAAAATTTGCAACATAACATATCAGATAAGGTCACAAAAATAACTCCTGATATCTAAAAAGTGGTTTTCACACCATTCATAAACTTCTCACACACCCAAGCTATAAATCAAATGTAAGTAATGTAAACGCTAGCCGTTGCGCCCGGCTTCGCACGCGATGTTTCTCATCAAATAAGCTGTACATTGTTTTCAAAAGTTAAATTGGGTTTTAAAATCATTATTTAAAAAAATGTGTAATTTGTGCAGGTACAATCGCCACTCAGTGACCAACTGGTAAAACAATAAAAAAAATAATTTAAAAAATCCTGTGATAACGAAAACTTTGAAGGAAATTTATATTGATAACAAACTCAATAATACGTAACATATAACACAAAGCTTGCACTTACCGACAGCAGTTCTAAACTTGCCTCCGCGAACAACTCCACTAAACTTCAACTTCTCAAACACAAAAAAATAAACTGGCTAAACCTAAGTTGTTAGGTAATAATGTACTTGGTGTGTTTATATCTGAGTGTACAGAGTTAGGGTTAGGGTATGCTATAGTTTGCAAGGAGTATCTAGGCTCGCAGCAGTACGTGTTACGTGTATAAGACAGGAAGGCAGAGGCAGAGGCGCGCTCTCCAGTCGACTCTCGGCTCGGGACTGGGCCCGGCGCCGTCTCGCCTCTCGCGGCCAGCACACCACCGCTCGTCTGGATCTCTCATCAACATCCACGCGACTTTACTCGCATTTTATGAGCTGTTTAAGAGAAAGTTTCACGTATGAATCCGCGTTGCAAGCAATCACTTTTATTGGTGGCGTGGTCTTCAGGGAATTGCGCAGGTTTCTACCAACCTAACGTTTCCTAGTTTTGCTTGGCTGGATAATCTCGCGAGCACTTATACACTGGTATTTTTGGAAGGTGCACAAAGGAGCGGTACCTCGACCAGTGTAACAACAGGAAAATGGTCATCCCCAGTCACATGAAAAAAGAAGCATTTTACACAAAACTGTTTTGTTGCCATGTTTGTCAAGTTTTTCATCAGTAATACTGATGAAAAACTTATATTGGGCCAACTGAAGCTGGACTACTAAAAAAGACAGAAAACGTAAAAACAAACTTTTCTCATACATTTCGTGGGAAATCAATACAATACGATACAAAAAAATTGTAGCTACGCCGGTTATGATACCTCCCCTTAGTACCTCGTCCAAACAATCTACCCTGTATAATATATGTAGGTACCTTCTAGAAATATATCTGCAAAATTACATTGATTGTTTGCATCGCGACGAGCAGCAGGCTTCTACAGTACAGAGGCTTCAGCACCGACTCTCATCATGAAAACTCCCACCGTAAGATATATCAGCTTCCCCGTGGCGTGGGCGAGCGACACTTTATATTTCAATCGATGTGTGGTTTGTGGCAAATTATTACTCCACAGATTAATATAATTAAAGTGGTATCGCATAGCGATAGAGTTTCAGAGAGAAATAAGATTGCATAAATTTAGACATTTTGGCTTCCATAAACTTGAATACCGTGTGTATTCGAGTTAAATGATGAATGTTGAAAAAGGAGTTATTTATTTTGATTTTTATGAGAATGAAATATGATAAAATGATGAAAGTGATAACCCAACAACATGTGACAGCAGAGAGATGATGGTGCAGTACTTTGTGTTGAGTTGCGTAATTTTAAAGTTCCGTACCTAAAGGAAACACTTTGTTGTCCGTCTGTCCGTCTGTCAACCCTCTCGTCTTAATACCGTGTGGAAAGTCTGAGTTGAACTAACATCAAATACTCAAGTCCGTAAACTCCTGAAGCCGTGATATACATAATGTAAATCAAACTTCTAAGTCAACGCAATCAGAAGTCACAGCCGTTTGTGCCCAAAGTTTTTGTGATTTCCAAGGGAATCACATGCACACAAAACCTATAGGGCACTTCCCGTTGACGTAGAATCATGAAACTAGGCAAAAAGCAAGGTCTTATAGCACAGGTAAAGAGAAAAAGAATGTGGTGTTGTCGCTGATCATTTCGATTAAAACCGTTTTTTTTAATGCGAAATCTGCATTATTATTATTATTCATTAATTAAACCAGTTTATTTTCATAAACCCTATTCGAATACTCGACTCTACAGTTTTCTTCCCTAAAAATACACAATAAACAGTGATAAATTCCTATGATTAAAAAAACTGATGATTCAATGATGGGAATTAAACCCACAGCTGGCATTTCCTCCTCAGCCACTAGGCCACGATGGTCGTCCATAATACCAATAGATGGCTAGTTTTATTGAAAATCTTTACTATCATTGAAACATTTCGCTAACGGGCAATATACGGCGGCCATAAACATTTCACAAGGCATTAACTTTAAGTTGTGTCCTAATAAATCTATTAACGAATGAGAATGATAGTACCTACCCTGTGTACCTACCCGATATAAGATACTACCCATACCATTATACTCGGGTATAGAATACAAGTTTTGTTTTGTAAACAAAGAAATGTATGTGGGTATAAAAACATGTAACTTAACTAAAACATTATTATCTGATAACAATAAGCTGACAACTAAAAACCCAAACAGAAACTTCACAAATATTATTGCAATTATTATGCTCACATGCAGCGAAAAAGGAAAAAAAGCAGTTTTTTTACGAACCTTTGCATTAATATCAGATGCAACATACAACTAATAATGATAAATGATTTTATTTCTGTTAAGCTAGGTGGTAATGTGTACATTGGTCTGTAGTCAACCTCTGGTATCTCTAGTCTGCCCGGGTGAGGCTTACAGCATTAACATTAATTAAAAAAAAAATATGAGTCTAGATCCTCATTTGTATTTTATAAACTAGCACCTTGCAGATTCGCAGGCGTTTTCCATAAAAAGGTAGCTAAAGGACGACCGCACTGAGCGGAACTGCATTGCCAGCCGAACTGCGCGGCAGACGACGCGGCAGATTCATTTTTGTATGAGATAACTGCGCTGCTTTTTTGGTGAGTTGATCAAAGTTAGCGCGCAGTGCTGCGCCGCGCAGTTCCAGTGACGCGTAGTGCGTTTGCACCTCTAAAGTACCTACCTTGCGTAAAATGTACTCTGTCAATATGTTTGTTTTTTGTAAGTGCCCACTGTAGATAACAAAGTCAAAGAGTCCATCATTGAGGAAAAGTCTTACATCAGACAAATTACGGAGCCAGTTAAAATGTTAGTGTCCGTAAAACGTTAGTTAGAGATGGCGTCGCTCGTAAAGAGCCCTGGCCGAGTTCCCGACGGAGATGTGCGAGGTAGGTATCTATGACGGCGTCGCTCGTGAAGAGCCCTGGCCGAGTTCCCGACGGAGATGTGCGAGGTAGGTATCTATGCCTAGCTAGGTGGTCAGGGGTGGAATAATAACAATCACTTAGGTCCGTAGGTCCGTATTATGAAAGCTTGCTCAGTCATAATCATTTTTTTAAACATACCACCCACCGAATATGCATGCACAAGAAGCTTCCCAAAATATCAGGCCTAAAACTATACAACCAACTACCTGATACTGTAGCCAAATCGGACAAGTCGACGCACGTCACGGGACCAGCTCCCTGCAACCAGCTCCCAGACAAGGCTAAGGACGCACCTAGTTTTGAAAATTTGAAGAATAAGATAAAACACTGGCTCGTTGAGAAGACATTCTACACCTACGACGAGTTTTTAAACAATGAATAATGTACATTAATTTTTAGTAATTTAAATTCCATTAATGTAATAATAACAATATTTTTTTTATGTTAAAAATAATAAGATTATCTAAGATTTCATAATCTATAATTACCTATGATGATTAACTGTGAATTGTTTTGTTGTGACGCATAATTTGACAAAATAGGAATAAAATGTTTATCTGTAAATCAACAGAGAGCTTCCCCCTCCCCTTTCTGTTCCCAAGTAAAATCTCTACTATTAACTAAAACAATATACAATTTGAAAGAATATTTTCTAATGACTATAAACACTTTTGACAATACAAGACAAGACTACGATTGACGATACAAGACATTTCTCATCTCTATTATCAGAATTTTACTTAATTATCCACATTTTTTTATACATTCATTTATTGACAGTCTCTTTATAGCTAACCAAATTTTTATGACACTAAAGGTATAAATAATTTTTATAAGAAAGGCATTAATTCTTAGTTTATTTTTTAGAGTTGTGTACCCAAGAGTAAACTCATGACTCATGACTGACGACTCCATTGTATTGTTGCGCTCACTGGTTTTAAGAACAATTTTGTTGTACCTAGCTCTTTACAATTGGACAATAAATAATTATATTCTATTCTAGTGACGTTTATTCCATAGACAAGCGTTACTCGAGCGTAGATCGATGATTGGGCATGCCTTCATAATACGGACCTTAATGTTGATGACTGAACTCAGTTCTAGAATACAAGATATTTTATGTAAACAAAGATTATTTATGTATGAAAACTTATCAAAAAGGTATGAGCAAAGTAACCACCAAAAACTAAATCTAAAATTTCAGCAACGCATAATTGCACTGGTACCTACACCGAACATTGTGCAAATTTGTGCTTTAAAACAGACGAGAGATTATAAGATAGGTTTCAGGTACCTACTGTTTCAGGTAATCATCAATCAAAAGCAGAGTTAGTCGATTCCGTGAGAAATCGACTAACTCTGTTATTGTCCCTTCATCAAACCTTAGTTCTGATACTAAATAAATCTAAATTGATCAGTTAAAGCATTTCGGTTTTCCTTTGTTTGTGTCATAAAAATTTGGCGATTTCATGCGAAACTATTTGATACTAGGTGACCCGATAGACGATAGACTAGGTGACCCGATAGACGATAGACTAGGTGACCCGATAGACGATAGACTAGGTGACCCGATAGACGTTGTCCTGTCATTCAATTCAAACTGACAGCTGACAATTATTTTAAACGTGCTTAGCAAAGAGTATATAACGCTGGGGCTAAGGTAACATTAAAAAAGTTTATAATAAAGGTAATCGTTAAGCTTTCTTAATTTACTAAGTTTCTGCGCAATTTTTTAAATTTCTATAATGTAAGAACCTTGAAATATTAGAAAACATTTAAAAACAATGATGAATGAAATCGGTAGGGCCGCTCTCAAGTTATAGCGTGACCAGGAGAAACGAGGATGAGGATTCTCATTCTGAAATCCTGTTCAAAAACAACCTTCATCAAGTTGATCCACGGAGCGTCAGTCTGAAGTTTATACAATACAAACGGACCTACTCGCCGATCTGCGAAACACACACAGGATCACGTGAAACTTTCATTTCAAAGGTGAGTACAATTACATACACTGGGATATAAAATGAAAATTTGTGTTTTGTTACACAACAAGGTTTGTGACACACCGGCAACGTGGTGGGTCAACATTAAAACATAAACCCAATTGAGAATTCTATTTAAGTACAGGAAATATAATCACAATTCTCTTGAATAATTATTAAATATTGAAATATCTGCTTGTCGCTTGTACTCGGATATCATTATTCATGCCAATGGTATTTATTATTAACTGGTTCCGCTTTCAATATCTGCATACCTATTGGTAATCATGCACCTATTGCACAGACTCTCTTCGTGGTAGAATATAACTGAATAGTACCTACCTAACACATACCACCAGCACTTTGATCGCCACCGACGTACATGTGGTTCTAGCACTGCTAGTACCCACGACGACGCGGACGGCGGCGCGTGCTCTTTCTGCGGGTTGCACCGCAGAGGCTGGCCAGTGAAAACGTTAAGCTTCCTCAAACACCCACAAAACATATCACGTGAAATCAGAGAAGCTCGGGATTGATGCGCCCATTAAGTATTCTTTTGGAAGTAAAAACTTTGAGTTTCAAAGCAACAAATAAAGGCCTGCAGTTGGCACCGAGGTAGCAGTTCCTAACGAATAACTAATGATAGTGAAGACAGTGTGTCTCCAACTCCGCAGCACCATCGCCGTCCTAACATAACGAGTTGTAGCCCCGGAGCCAGAGTGGACCGGCGCTCGGCAGTAATATCCGGTTTCCACCCGGTTACACCGGAATGTGAGAAAGAGCATGTTCAGTGGTACAGTTTCAATCCACACAGTAGATGTTCTTTATCCTGCAAGAGCTGAGTTAGCCGACTCGACTCTCAAGTAAATTAGAAACATTTGTCGTAAAGTTTTTACAACTACATTGTCTCGTAAAGTCCGTCGATGGATTAGAGAAAAGCCGCGGGAACGTGCCAACTGAACATTGCTTAATTGATAATAAGATTTATGGAAACTTTATTTTTAATCAATAACGCAGAAATCTCCCATGACGTCACAGGGAGACTTCGTCATGAAACGCTGGGAAAGATCGATGCCAACACGTGGAAACCCATAAGTTTATCAAAAGATTAATTATAACAATATCGAGTAAGTAACTTATCATAATGAAATTATCTACCTACTAGTATCTATTAAGGCGCCCCCCCGACTCGCACCACCACTTATTTTATTTTATAATTACGTTAAAGAAAGGAATTATAAAAAAAAACCATTGGTTCTTTTTAATACTTTTAGCTTATTTTAATGCGTCTATAAAAGTTTATACTTACCACCACCACGCACCAATTTTGTTTTCGCATCTCTGCCTATACTTTACAAAATAAAACTACCGTTTTTTTTTAAATTCCTTTGTCGTAACAATAAAATAACAGAGATGGCGGCGCGCTGGTGCGAGTCGGGGTACCGCCTTAATTGATAACTATAAATTATATCCTTAGATTTTTACAAGGGATTATCGTCCGCTTATCTAGCAGGGCATGATTTGGGTACCTACCTGCAGGTAAGAATAATACATATGTAATAGTCGACAGCGGTAGGCACTCGTATCTGCACTGATATCACACTGCTTACTAACTCAGGTACCTACGTCGTCGCTTTCATGCGGATTCACTCATTCTTCTATTAAGTAATACGAAAACAAATCTCCCTTATATATATCTATTTATTAAAGGCATAGGCTTAAACGCATGTAAGGTTGTAGGTATATTAGCGGATACAAGATTCTCACCAAATAATATACATACTCGTATGTATGATAGGTAGGTAGACATGTTAGTGAGGAAGCTATAGGATTCGATACTAGAATCATTATCAGGATCACACGAAACGTAGTGATCATTCCATTCGCCTTGTAGACATTGTAGTAAGAGAAAAAGTAGAGTTTGTTTTGTGCTCACTCAGTCAAGAATGAGAGTCGCCAGACGTAACAAGCAACTTGCTAGTTCACCATTACAAACAGACAGTGCATTTACGACTTGTATATATATTATAAGTATTATCGCACTTCAGTACACGTACGTATATGGCCCAGTTAATGAACTGTGCGATAAGTGGGGACAGCCTATCTCAATAATTACAATTAGTGGTTCGCTTTGACTGGATGTGTCGATGAGTGCGGCTGCGAGTGGAGTGAGGTGGAACTAGTCAGTTACGAGTTTCTGCATAGTATTTACTGAAACTGTAGAGCGACAGTATTGACCGTAAGTACCTTGTCAGTGTTAATGTGTTTATGGAACACCAAAATGTGAAGTGTTACCTTTTAGATGTATGATCATTGATGATCACGCATGACCCTTTGGTTGTGCAAAACGTAGTTTATATAATGTTTTTAAGAGCTTCAATTTTATTATTAACAATTACTTACGAAAATGTTTTTTTCATAAATAAATATTAGGCTAACCATTTAGCTTTTAACGATGCTCGAGACCTCCTTTTAAGTATTTAAGTATTATCTTTTAAGTAATTATTATTTTTAATTTTAATTTAACTGTATTATTTGGTTGTAATTTTCTTTATTATCTGTAATAAGAGGCAACGCTCGTCCTTGTCATCCTCCTCCTTGCGTCGTTTCCCCAATACTGGGGGTCGTGACCCATCACGGAAGCACTTTCTTCCGAACGATGTCGCGCCATCTGCTCCGGCTTTCAGCGGCACGTATCGCTTCTGACATTTTGATGTCGAGTGTGGTGCGGACCTGGTCAGACCAGCGCGTTGGGCTCCTTCCTCTCGGTCTCTTTCCCTCTACTTTTCCCGTGACGATGAGTTTGTGGAGGTTGTCTCCGGGCTTGCGGGCTATGCGACCAAAGAACTCAAGAATCCTTCGGAGGCATACCGTTGATAGGCGTTGCTTCCGCTCTAGCTGAGCTCCTTGAGTACCGAACAATTCCACGCGTTGGCGATCTTTAGATATCAAGGTCCCCGTCTCCGCTCTGTACAAGAATATGGAGAAGACTAAAGTGTTGACTAAGGTGGTTTAGGTCTAGTTGCTTATGTCTTTCTTTCTCCTGTCTTTCCATGTGCTATCCAGCTGGGACATTGCATTTTTAGCCATCCCGATACGTCGACCTTGTCATACTTTAATAATAAATTAAATAGTTCTTTGCAAAAAACAATTTACAAAAGTTCTTAGGTAAAATCAAATGAGAAAAAAGATTAAATGTTGAACAATTATATGGGCTTTAATAGAGGGGTTTATTTAACTTCATAAGAAGTAAAGGCGCGTTTACATTGTGCCTTGACGACAGAAAGTCATGCAGTTTAAAGAATCGGGGATTCCCTATTTGAATGGACGTGCTCGCTCACATAAAGGATAGCATGATTAACTGTCGTCTACGATTTGTTTTTGTTGTGACGACAGATAGTCGTTATAATGGGTACAGCTAGCACGACACTCGTAAAACGATTAAAAGCATCGCGATTAATCTACGACTGCCGTTAACCGTAAAATGTCGTCATCATCCATTCTGAACGTTGACTTATAAATTGTGTAGGTACCTAATTTTAGAAATTTTGATTCTTATATGTATAAACCTCTGATTGTCATACGATTAAATAAATTATTATTTATTTGATATCTGTCTACCCGGCAGATGTCGTGTCTCAACAGCACATGCGCGGCGTTGAACTCTGGCGCTGCTGGCGCCGCCTTCTCCTCGCTCGTGACCCACCTGCTGACCACCCAGTGCTTGCTGGCGGACCAGTGGCCCATGGACTACTCCTATGGACTTGCCAGTAAGACTCATGTAGCCTGCAGACCAAGGTCGGCGCAATCGCCCGGATTTCTCCGTTATTTGTGGAATGATTTGGATGAATGTTTTGCAGTTGTGTAGCCAGTTTGATTCCGAGGTGGTCCGATATAAAAATATTCCTAAGAGGTTTGTATTAATACCACAAAACTAAAAAAAAACAGTTTAAATCAACCAGTATAGTAATATAATATTAGCTGTGTTATGACTACTGATTCGAAGTCGTTATTGACGTGACAACGTCTTATAAATTGGTTTGCCGGGTGACACTTCAAGAAACTGCGTTACGCTCCGCTCACGTTATGCGCTCACAATGAGAGCGAGTGAGAGGCACGCGTCCCTTCCACTCGGGCATTATTTTACCACTCAAAGTCGTTGTCACGTAAAACTTTCGCCCGTATACCGACTTTACAGGCAACCAATTTTTTTTTAAACAATCAAATGCTTAGCGCACGCTTTGTGCATCAACTCCGAGTCCAAATGATTAGCGCACGCTTTGTGCATCAACTCCGAGTCCAAATGCGAATAGTGGAATCAATAACAATAAACGAACTTTCCCTTGATGTACTGGCATACGCACTTCGGGTTATTAACTATGTAAACTATCCACGAAAACAAAATACAAATTAATTGTCGTGTTTTTCTATGTTCTTTGATCTTCTATTAATATTATATTAACAATCCTACAACAACCATACACCAACACAATACCCATGTATAATAAACCATAGTGTTGATAGCAGGCGTAGATCTTTATTGTTACTTTGTAAACATGACTCTATTATTTGTACACCCATCATAACAAAACTTGTTTTCATGACAATAATTTCAATTGTTATGTAATAATTCCAGATGGCGACAAGTTCGACTTCATAATAATAGGGTCGGGCACAGCCGGGTCGGTGCTGGCGAACCGCCTCACGCAGCTCGACCACTGGAGGGTGCTGCTTGTGGAGGCGGGCGATGACCCTCCACTGGAGGCTATTGTGAGTGATCCGCTGACTGTAGCTCACTTTGCAAATTATGGAACACTACAGCAAATTATTTATACGCATTAATGCGTCCCATGTCTAATTGTAACAGTAAACAAATATTAAGTAAATGGTGAATTTGGTAATCGTTTATCTTCTTGGTTTCAGGTTCCAAAGTTCTCAGCTGCGACTCACCAAACCAAACACACCTTTCAATACTACACGGAACCTGATGATAATAATAATTTATATCGAGGAAGTAACCTCAACAGATCGTACTGGCCCCGAGGTAGGGTGATCGGAGGAACTGGCTCCATCAACGGCCTGGTCCACATGAGAGGTAGCGAGGCAGACTATGCCCCATGGCATCTAGAGGAAGGCGACGGCTGGGACTGGGAAACCATCAGGCACTATTTCAAGAAGAGTGAAAAAATTGTCGATCCCTTCATACTCAACAACCCCGAACTAGTAAAAGAACACGGCACTGAAGGAGAGTTTATCGTCGATCAACTTAACTTTACACATCCTGGCATTGCAGAGAAACTCACTGAGGCTTATAAAGAACTGGGGTTGAAGTATTTAGATGACCTGAATGGACCAACGCAGATGGGAGTCGGCAAACTGAGAGGAGGTAGCCATAAAGGGAGACGTGTCAGCACAGCCACAGCCTTTTTGAGCCCAGTGAAGGATCGTGGTAATTTACGTGTGCTAAAAAACGCGTTCGTCACAAAAATAGAGTTCGAAGGCCGTACGGCAAAATCTGTACGAGTGGCTCTGAAGTATGGAGATGTTGAAACCTATTTTGCCAATAAAGAAATTATTCTTAGTGCTGGAACCGTTAATACCCCGGTTTTGTTGAAGATCTCTGGTGTAGGGCCTAAGGCAGAGATGAAAGAAAGGAAAATAAAACTTGTTGCAGACTTACCAGTTGGTAACAACCTGCAAGACCACGTGCGCATCCCTGTGCCGGTCACCCTCGACGCCGCCGCTGAGCCGAGAGATGAAAAATTTTGGCTTCGTGCCGCAGCTGAATACATGATTGATCAAACAGGACCGCTTGCCACCAATTATGATCAACCTAATATAAACGCTTTTCTTTCCGTTCCTGACGGGAAAGTTTTGCCTGATGTCCAAATAGACCACAATTTCTTTCTGCGGAACACATCTTACGTGTCCACGATGTGCACAAAAACACTGTCACTTTCTCCCGAGATTTGTAAACAACTGGTTGAATTCAACTCCGATAAAGAATTGCTAATATTTTATGTCGCATTGTGTAGACCTTATTCAAGGGGTAACATTTTGTTGCGAGGGCAAAATTCTATGGAACACCCAAAAATAAACGCTAGATACTTTGATGATAAGAGAGATATCGAAACATTTGTTAAATCTTTAAAACGACTCGTCGATATTGTTAACACACCGACGTTAAAGGACGTCCATGCTGAAGTTAAGAGAATACAATTCAGAGATTGTGATGCTTTTGAATTTGTGAGTAATGATTATTGGGAGTGCATGGCAAGAACAGTCACATACAACGTGTACCACCCGGTGGGGACTGCCAAAATGGGTAAAAAGAACGATCTCACATCTGTCGTGGACAGTAGGCTAAAAGTTCATGGTATAAAAGGCTTGCGGATTGTAGATGCAAGTATCATGCCGACTATTCCAAGTGTCAATACAAACGCTGCAGTCATAATGATAGCGGAGAGAGCTGCTGACTTCATAAAAACGGAATATTTAGATGCTGTAAATGAAAAGGATGAATTGTAACAGTTTGTTTTAATAAAAAGGAATATTTATAAGTGTAGAACTTCGGATCAAAAATAAGTAGTTCGCGGCCTCCCCCGTAGATACCTAGAGCCTTACAAAAATGTCACTCAAAATTGGGTTCGTTTTGTTTTGACGCAGACAGTTTGCGCAGAGCCTGACAAGTTTTTTCCATACGGAACAAGAGATTGGTGGAGTCGAATTCATTTTATTTTATTTTGTAAGTAGGTAGGTACCTTCCTGAGAATTATATACCTACCTACTCAGTTTATTTTCTATAAGGATTAATTAACAGAATTCAGGTAAAGATAACGAATCATTTATTGATGAAACTATAAATTGGTGTCTCAACAGTAGGTATTTATACAAAAGGGTCATTTCAGACATACAACAATTTAAACTTAAAATACAATGTCAGGCAGGCACTCTAGATTAAAAAGATCTGGTTCCTGTCTGCGGCTTTGCACGAGTTTTTTTTACGGGACAAAAAATAAACGTTTTATAAATTCATACTTCTGGTAGAAAGACTAGGTTCTTACCTACCTAGGTAAGAACCTAGTCTTTCTTTTATTAGAGAGTCTACGCAAATGAAATTTTAGGGCGGGCCAACTAGTTATTTTAAAAATCATCATCTAGTAATATTAAACTTATTTTTATGAAAAATATATTAATACATACTAAAAATGAAAAAAAAAATTTAGAAGAAATAGCCTCTCCATTTATCAATTTAGAACAAAATTAATATTTTAACATAGGCAAACCAAACAACAATATTTTATGCTGATTTCACAAGTATATGACTCACATCTCAATATACGGGTAAGAAATATATATAAACTTACTGAAAATAAGAAATTCCATCCTTTTTCAGCACTTTGGACGAGTGATTCTTGCATTTTTTGTACGAGCACTTACCCATGCTTTTTGTCTGAACGCTAAAATGACACTAGTTGAAAAGCTTTCCTAACATATCAAAATGTTTCTCTTTTGCTACTGAAGGTTGTGGCGTGCGCATTGTGAATCTAAGGGGGGCCGGCAAAGCCGGACATTTTTGATCGATGGTGTAGAAACAAAAATTTGTGATCAGCGCAGCGGGAGGCGGTGCAGGGGTTGACTTTTACCATAAACTACCTACAGTTATAAGCAGAGCTCTTTGATTTAGAGTCATCTTTTACTTTGATAGATTAACGTCAATCATTCTAAATTACGTAGTTATTGTCAATGAAAAAAGAGATCCCCTTCGGTATAAGGAAGGGCCCTATCGTATAGTTAGTATGAAAACTTCATATTCCATGGCCAGGTCAGTCGGCCATGTTACGAAGTTAAAATCTCTATGGTTGTTTTGTTTCGAGATTTGTGGTTTGTGGTAGAACTGCTGTCAGTTGGTGTTTTCAATTGGAATATTTTGATGATTTATTGAAATTTACCTATGAAAAGTACAGTAATTAGCTTCGGTCAGAGCCAAAATCATACCTTCGACATGCTGTATAAAACAGTGTGGTTTGAGGAAGAACAAAAACCAGCCAACATTGACCATGCATCGATAGGTACCTAAGTAAACGTTTTTGTTTGTTATTGTTGAATCTTTTTGTATTTTATACGTTTTGTGACAAAGTGAATTTTTAAAAGATTGTACAGGCTCTGGCTAGTCGCTTGTGGCTGTAAATTCGGTATTTTCTTCAGCGCTCTTGGAGGTAGTTTGTTTACAAACATTGAATAGTGATGTGCCATGCACCTGATAACGAATCGATAGATCTAAATTGTTGATAATAATACTGCAATATTTATTCTACAGGTTCCCTGCAAATGAAAATTTAGTAAGAAAATGGATGAAAATAATCGGCACTGAAAATATAAACCCCCGACCTACGATAAAGTACGTCTGCTCAATGCACTTCACTGCATTTAACGGAACATTATAATAAATAAATAAATAATGCTGGACAATTCACACAGCATTATCTAGCCCCAAGCTAAGCAGAGCTTGTGTTATGGGTACTAGATAACTGATATACATTATTATACATTACATAGATAGATATTTTTTATTATACATAGAAAACGACCAGAACACCCTGAACAAATGTCTGCAGATCGTACACACATTTGTCCCGAGGCGGCGAGACATTAGATGATAACCCAACCTACTATAATACTGTTTGCTTCTGATTTGTTTCCATTAGTTGGAATTTTCTTTTCTAATAGGTATAATGTTCTTAACTTGGAATAATAGTAGTTTATGCAACTGTGCATAATGGAGGGCATTACAACACAAGTGTGGGTTTAAGAAACGAGCCGAAGGCGAGTTTCTTAATAGCATCACACGAGTGTTGTAATGCCTAATTATGTACAGTTGCATACACTACTTTATCTACCCAAATATCATAAAGACTCTATGATGGGTTCAGGAACCATAGGGAAATGACCAGCATTGTTACCAGTGTAATGCAATAAAAATAAATTGAACAGATACAGAAGCAAATTATTTACTATAGTAATGGTAGTTAACATTGACAGTTGTTCTGAGTCACTATCACTAATTTTCGACAGAAATAAAACAGAAATAAAGAACTTATTCAACTTATCAGAAAATTTGTCTACTCGTAACTGGAAATAAAAAGCTAACGAACAAATGACAGCTCGAAATGGCGGCGTTTCGAATATCTGTATTTTTTTTTAATCATAGGCAAACGAACAAAGTCACTATTCTTGTGTCACTCGAGATCAAAATGTCTTGCGATTTATAGTTAGAATGTAGATACTAGTATAGCACACTCACTTGAATTTGACACCTATTCCAAATTTAAACTCTATAACCTACGGTTTTCAGTAGGTTATGATTATGAGTTCATTACAGTTCCGTTTATTTCTGTTGGTTGGTAATGCTGGTCATTGCCTATGGTTTTTGAACGCATTAGAGAGGGTTTATGATATTTGGGTAGATAAAAAACATTGTGTAACTTGAGTGAGTTTTTCTGTTGTAGTTTTGTACGAGCCTTACTGTCGAGGCAGACAAAGGAAGGCATAATATATCCAGCAGTACACTAATATAGGCTGACGATGATGATAACTGTCGAGCCATTGTGAATCCAATGTGCTTGAAAACCACCATAACAAAATTATAAATTGTGAAAGTTTGGTTGGATGGTTATGGATGGCTAGTTGTTTGTTACTTTTTCGCTAGATCGCGCCGAAATTCGGCATCGGTGTAGGTTTATACTTGAAACAAAATATCAATTATGTTGATTTCTTTATGCTTATCTACAAACGATTCCATAGAAAATCCAAATAATTTTTTAATATAATTTAAACTACCTACCTATATAACTATTCCAAACATAGAAAAACTTAACCCCGTTCAAACTAGAAAAATAATAACTAACAAGCTAGAGATTCACTTCATTCTAGTAATCTTTTCAATCAAACAAAGTCAAAATAAATAAATAAAACAAATCAAATTCCATGCCTAACTTAGATATTATTATTATACTATTTTTCTATACAAACAATAAAAATATCTGTAGATAAAATACCTCCTAAGATAAGTCTTTATACTTAGTACTGTATCTATCGATAATTTTTGTATTCGGTGATACACGCAAGTCGATATGCGGCACAACACTAGTATATTCGCCACATTTGATCTAAAGTCTAAAGAGGATCTCTGAGCCGCCATATTATGCAACCAAATTGTTTGAGGTTATACAGGAAAATTCCATAGATAGGGCCCATCCATAGACTTTAGAACAATGGTTACTGTATACTCTTTGATAAAAATACAGTTAAAATCAACAAAGATGAAATCAAGGTTAAATTATGTCAGGAAATGTTATTGAAATTAATTTTCCAGTATTTATTATTTATTTGTAAAATTTCAACAATCGGGTCAGTTTTGAGACTAGTCGACAAAGGTATTCTACCACTGGAGAAAAATTCTGTTGCCATACAGTTCTATATAGACATAGAGAATCAAGATAAGATCGATGCGTGTATGCTCCGCTCGAAACCCAAACGGTGTTCTCTAACTGATGAAAACGATACCGATCGCGTCACTACGGACGTGTACGGGTACTATTTCGATATTGTAAAGCCAAAGAACCGAGACACAATTGTGTTCGTCTTCCCAGCCATCATTCAGCACGGGCTAGTCGGCTATTGCAATTTCCTCCTAGAACATCGATGCGGCCAAACAATTAAGAAAAGAAGTGTAGTCAAAATACCTTTTGATACAAGACTTACCCAAAAATCACATTATTTACGTAATTACATAAATGGTGAAACAAAAGTAAGTACCTGCGATACCCTCGATCAAGACTCACTGAACCAATGCGCGCCCGTGAACTGCGCCATGAAGTACTCTGGCAAGAAACCATTCTACAATGTAGACCTAGACGTTTGCACAAAAGCAGCCGTATGCCTCTACCACGCCTTCCACGAGTTACCAGGAGTCGTCTACAATCCAAAGAGTAATACCTGCAGAGATCTAGACAACCCTCTCTCAATTGGAGATATTTACAGAATAAACGCTGGTCTGAACATCGTTACACAGACCCCACCTCGGAAAGAAGTAAGGATGAGGTTCGAATCGAACTGCACAACGATATCTCAGAACCTGATGTATCTGAGAGACTTGTTCTTTAATAAATTGATTCCAGCGAAGTGTATGAAGTATCAAGTGGACATAGATGCCAGTGCTAAGAAAGCTGCGATGGTGATAATGTACATATTCTTTATAATCAGCCTAGCTTTACTGTTCTTCGTATTACTTGTCAATATTTTGGAAATCATGTTCAAACGATGGAAGAGTGGAGAATTGCAGAGAGATATTAACGAATTAAAGAAAAGATTTCATAAAGGAGATGATGACTCAGATGCCTGTAGTTCTGAGGAGTTATCTAGAAAATTGTCAAAAATTAACTCTGATGTGGAGACTTGTTTGCTGAAGGAAGTTTTTGTGTCGAATTTGCCTTTGGAGCTGAGGCCTGACGCTTCCGCGATGTATAATCGAGTCGCCACAGACTTGAAGCAGAACAAGACGTATATCGGAGACTGCAAGCTGGCCAGAGCCGCTACATGTGGGACATCGGTGACGTCAGATCTACATACCGCTCGGAAACAAGGGGCCGTTAAATAAATATACATAAACCTTAAATTCTAAGGTTTTTATTTATTATAGTACTCTGGGTAATTTCTAAGAAATTAATAAATCCCAAAAATTTACGATCTCGACGGGATTCGAACCCGCACCTTCCCCTTCAGCGCAGGGTTGCTCTTTTTCCAACTAAGCTACGTGATCTCATCAAGTCGACCCGAAAATCTTTGGGAGTTCTTTCGGCACTTACGCCGTCAGCGCCACCTACAGAGGAAACAATGAAGTTATCCAATTCTGCTCAAAGACCAAATTTACATTTAGTTCTTTGACGAGAGGTTTTGCCGTTGCTTGATTCTAAGGTTTTTATTTATTATAGTATTCTGGGTAATTTCTAAGAAATTAATAAATCCCAAAAATTGTTGTGCGGGTTCGAATCCCGTCGAGATCGTAAATTTTTGGGATTTATTAATTTCTTATAAACCTAAAACTTTGCTGTTTGTTTGAACGACTAACCTAAGTTTTTAACCTGTGAGAAGTTGTTATCGGTAAACGCACAGACCACCGTGCGATCTGGATGACTAACGCTCGAGTGTAATGTGTCTAACGTCACCATGCGCTTCGCACGCGTTGTTTCCAGTAAAAAAGTAGACAAGCTAATAGATACGTTATCACAAGTCAACAAAGTTTGACTAGTCCATAAGAAAGGATATAGCTTTATAACGTAGTGGTTTTATTCTCTTTGATATAGCTATGTAAGATCTCAGAGCAATAGAGTGTAAGATCAAGCAGCCCATTGATCTGAAGTCTATACCGAAACGGATCCCCTTTTTCATTGAAGCAGCCTATGTACGTTCCGTCAGATACTTTCTCTTTGGAAAGTAGTATTGACACACAGACATTATACTAGCTGCGCGCGGCGCCCTATTGACATCGTATTTTCTTTGGTTGGACTCTTGGTTTATCACATGTTAATGGTGCCCAAAGAGAATACAATACCTACCAACTGCCAATAACACGATTGAACACTTCAAGCATCGAGCACATATCCAGTAGAGTTAAAATGTCTGATAATTTGCTACAGAACGATTCTGTCGAAACTTACGCAGATTAATAATGTAGTAGCTCACCGCCTGCTATGTTCTAATTGGCCGAAACAAAATAGGGATGGAGTAAAATAAAGTTTTTATTTTTCAATCTTTGAATCTCCATTTGTTCGTGGCGGTCACGGCGTAAGAATCGACCACTCTTGTAAAAGGCATATATATAACCTACCAATTTTCAAAATTACTCTTCAAATGGCCTAAGGTACGGTGTTAGACTTTCAAATTCAGTGTGGCATTCGTACGGTAAGTTTGTAACGTTTGACACAATTTGCTTCAAACTTTAAAGGTGTTCTTTGAAGATTTTTCAAAACAACGTACCTACCCTAAACGTGCTTAATCGGGGTTTTTAATAAAATAATACTTGTGACTTGTTCAAAACAGTAAATAAAATAAAATAAAAAGAGCTTTATTCCATATCTCACACATAATCATATCATAAGTACAGTTTTAAACAAAAAAAATAGTAATAGTAATAATTAAATAGTCATTTAATGATTACTATTACTATTCATACTATCAGTTCAAAACAGTACCAAGACGTATCTATAATGTTCCTTTAAAAATTTCTACTTAAGTTAACGGCGAATTTAGTGACGAAGTAAGTTTGTAACGTGATTTGCAACTCGGTGGGTACTAATAAACTTATTGGAAACAGTTTCACATGTTTATCTTAAAGCTCTTAATAAACATTATAACATATTTGGAATTAATTCATTAGAGCATACACGAAAAAAAATTGGCTGTGTAAAAGATCTTAATTAATTGCATTTTTTGATGTTCCTGCAAAATTTTCATTTTCATTTTAACCGCTTTATTCGGTTGGGACGTCGGATAGATGTCACGCAAAATTAGGGATTGAGTAATTTCTACCTGTTATCGAACACTTATTTATCGATGTTTTATTATACGAAGGCGAATCAATTTTTTAATAAATCGATTTTACTGAAATTCTTCAAAATCGTTCGGTTTGGATAGGTGCGCGATGTTGCTTACTATTTCACCTATAGATTTATCCAAACAAAATCAATAACTAAAAAAATTATGTCGAGTCTCGTCTCGTACCTAGCTCGTCCGCTTCGCCGTAAAAAGTGTTGATATCACGAGACGAGCCAAGTCAGCCATTTCATACCTTGAACTTGAATATACCTAATATAGTATTAATTTATTGCACCATCAATCAATACAAACAACAACATAATACAACATAATACTATTAGTTACCTACTACTAAATAAAATAAAGTTTAAGTAGGTTAGTAGGTAGTTTAGGATAGTTTTAGAATAGGTAGTTTGCCAACTTCATAGTGGAAAGTAAAATGACTTGTGTGGCTCTTCTCGTGGTAGCAGCACTTTTACGGTGGAAGTACGAGACGAGACTTAATTTCTATTATTAATGATTTCGTTCGGATTTCACCACTTTTTGTACGTAATTGCGCACTGAGAGCAGAATCCTTACGAATATTTTTTTACTGCGGCCCCCTAAAATACACAATTTTAGAAATTCCTCGATTTTTTCCTTTTAATTAGAAAATTTATAATAATAGATAACAGATTCAGGCGTTACTTTGCGGAAATCCATTGCAAAATAAAGAAAATTTATTTCAAATTTAAAGTCTATAGATATGCTAGAGCTAGGAGTAGGTGTAAACGAGGAAGAAGCTTTAGTTTAATTTTTTGTTTGGTTGATATTTATATTATTTCCTTGATATATTAAAGTCAATGTTGATATTTTTATAAATATCGATGTATCAACATTTTTTCTCGCTTCCGACAACCCTACACTAAGTAAGGTGAGCTCATCCTTACTTATGCCACGCGTGCCACGCTCACATCGCTCCTCCATTTTATGGACTAAATTTTTTTGCTCTATAATAATAATAATAAACATTTATTTCAGGCAACGTTAGTCTAGTACAGGATGTAAAATACTTAAAAACTACGGCCCATATAAAATATATACCTTATTCTAACATACATAAAATATACCTATTTACTACCACGTAGAGTCGTCACGTAGGGTTGTCTATGAATACAACCGTAAAATACCAGCGCCCAAAAGACTAACTAACTTCAACAGCAATTTAAAAGAAGTTGATGTTGATAATGTAAAGAAGATGTTCTTATTTTACCTAAAGCAGTTACTATTTTAAGCTTAAGCTAGGAATCAAACCATTGCAGGAACCAGCTTCGAGTTAACAGGAAGCTAAATCGAGTTTGAGTTCAGTGTCATATTTCATGGTATCCACCTTCCATGACCGTGGACATTCCTCGCACACAACACTAACAGAAAAGCAGCAAAGCATACACAAGTTGGCAATTGGCTCCAATAACAAATGAGCCGACACAATTCGTAGGTTGTTTGTTTGCTTCGTAGAGAAGGCACTGGCTACAGCTTTTTGTAAAGTTCGCTTGGTGCACGTGCGAACTAGCTGTGATCGTTGCAAAACTAGTTTTTTGTTGTAATCTTGGCGCAAGCATGAAGCTGACATGATACATGCTTACGGTCAGCTGTTACACGTTGCACCCGCTGGCGCAGCGCGTCGTGCGCCTGTGGAAGCGCGTGCAAGTAGTGTCGGACTGGCTGGTGGTCGTGCTGTCGTGCCTGTGCTGCCAGTGCGCGCAACTCATGCCTTACGACGAGGCCAGCGAAGATTCTGACGAGGTGATGAAAGAAACAAATATATTAGTAGGTAAATTAGTGAACACATTTGTAAGTATTCAACGCACGTACACAGCTTAGCTGGTGTGTGTGACTGATTGCTCTTTCTGGTCCAAGCATGCTCGGCATTGTGAACGTTGTACTTACCTGGTTCTGTAAACGTAATGTAGGACACCTACCTTGTACTACCTAACTAGGAAAGGTGATATCTGCGAAAGACAGCTGATAGGAAGAGGAAAAAGGACGACATATATTATCGATCATTAGGGGTAGCCTATTTCTTGCCGTTGACAATCATTGCCTGGTGACGATGAATGACAGTCCAGAACGGTAAAAACATGTCTACCTTAAAACCATTCGTAGCTCATCTGTAGTTGTTAATATTGGAGTACCTTCAAAGTTGTTGAGTAGGCAACGCCTTGTTGCCTGTTACAGTTGCCTCCTACGGCACCAAAGTCCCCCGAGTTGGATAGGATGACTGCAGGGAGCGGGGAGCCGCGTGCGCAGGTGGTCATGGACATCCCGGATTTCCGGGAAGGGTCTCCGGTAGCCAGAGGCTCGCACAAGTTGGACCCTGTTCAGAACTTGATGGAACCGGTATGCTATGAAAGTGATTGTAATTCTAGGCTATTTGTAAACAAATCAAAATGTCATGCTAGCCTTCGCCTTCTCTTGAAAATAGTAACGACTTCCATCATAAGCTCGTTTTCGTTCTTTGGAAGTTGATTTTGAATTAAAATTGGGTTGGATCCATGATCTTTGACTTTGAATTAGGAAATCTTATTCCTACGGGATGGGCATAAGAAAATTTAATAAAAATAAGCAACTGGACCGGAAGAACCCAGTTGTTTTATCTGACGATTTGTCATTTTCCACTTTCCAGGACATGGATCCTAGGATGTCGGAGCCTGTCCCCGTACACGTAAATCCTCAGCGTCTCACGAAACAGTCAAAATCCACGCCTCTTTGAACATGTCCAAAACTGCAACGCCTCCGTCTCCGCGGATGGTGAGCTCTTGTAACTACTTTACGTCTATATGAAAGGATAGGAAGAATAGGTACGCAAAAATTATCGCTACACAATAAATTATGAATACTTGACAATTAACACATACCTACGCATTACCTACTAGCTGTAAGCTACGCAGTTTGTGTTATGGGTACTAATAACTGACCATTCAGTTAGTTAACAAAAATACTTTTTTGAGCCATCGGTTTCAGATTCAGTATATATATTTCTTGAGGTTCACAAAACAAGCACACGTCAAATAAAAAAAATATACAAGTCATCATCATTAACTCTAGAACAGTTGAAGATGATCACGAGACTACTACAAAATGAATTCGCGCGGACCTACTACCATGGCGTGTCTTCGTTCAGTTGCTCCGTGGAATCCGTGCATGTCGGAATTTGGATGTATGGAACTACACCGAATTATTCATTGACGACGTCCATTATTGAAATGAAGCGGCTGTCCCCCTCCCTACCTGAGTCCCTGACACTCGCCGCGCCGGTCTGAACCCGTCAATCCTCACGGGTCGGAACCACACGGGTCACAGCAGCGCAGCGCAGCGCAGCGCAGCGCAGCGCTGTCTGAACTAGCTTAAAGTAATGTCCAGTCTGAAAGTGGTCATCGTTTGTATTATACATTTATTTATTTATTAAAAGAACACCAACAGTATATATATTTGCTTATGTTAATAAATGTTTACTTATAGACAAGTTCTATTACCTATATATAAATATCTAATATATGTAAAGGTTATTAAACGATACGTTTCATTTCAGATCCCGTTTCTACTGCGTTGGGAGTTTTTGTAAGCAATTTGAACAATTGTTTCGACATATTTATTTTATATTTTGTCAATTTTGTTTAATTTCTTCATTAAACTGTGAAAAGGACACGATGATACTAACTCACCAGATTTAGTTAGTATTCAGTTATTAGCAGGTTACTTCAAGGTCTCAAACTTGCAATCGAAGTAATATTAGATCTTGACTTTGACCTGATTATCAAAAGTTATTATCGCGTGCAGCGGGAAATCTAGTTTCCCGCGTCATCCGGCGTCGCCAGTCGCCACCACCACCGGTGCCAAACGACATTAGCGCGAGAGACGCCGCAGCGCTGTGCTGCTTACCCCTGTAAGGTCCTCCTCTACTGATACATTGAGAAAAGATGTTTGTCGGTTTAGGACTTGACAAGTACAATGTAAACGGAAAAAAGGAACGTATAACAAGTCGATACCTACAAGCATCATCGTACATGCCGCCGGCTCGAGCCATTCACTCGAATGACCTTCTGCCTGCAGCAAGTTCACCTTTTAGTCCTGAGATTAATTGATTTGAACTAAGCTTAGGTACCGATGTGTTTGCGTGATTGTTATTGTCCTTTCATTCTAATGAAAGGACAACGGGGTGGTGATATTAACTACACATTTGCTATAATGGTAGGCCTATAGTAAGACTTGTCAGTATAGGCAAGTCTACCTGTGCAATAACTAAACACTTGTACTTTATTTTAGACGACCGATGTGGCGCGTTGGACGAAAGTCTGCCTGCGACACAGGAGGTTGCGGGTTCGATTCCCGCCTCGGGACAAATGTGTGTACGATCTGCAGACATTTGTTCAGGGTTTTCTGGTCGTTTTCTATGTATAATAAAAAATATCTATCTATGTATTGTATTATATTATGTATATCAGTTATCTAGTATCCATAACACAAACTTTGCTTAGCTTGGGGCTAGATAATGCTGTGTGAATGGTCCAGCATTATTTATTTATTTATTACTAGGTGCAACCTACTCTTCAACCTCACCTCAACAGCCTATAATGCTCCACTGCTGGACGCTGGCCTCCCCCTTATAATCGCCTTATTGGGTTTTATCTCATGGGAAGGTAATGCCCATAATCCCCACGCTGGGCATGCGGGTTGGGGATCGCAGTTCGGTGGTAGATCTATTCTGCAAGAGGCGCTGCTGCCCGCCCCCCGGAGTATGTCCCTTAGTCACCTCTTACGACACCCACGGGAAGAGTTGGGGTGCAAACTCTAAGCCGGTACCACACGGTTTGTTGTATTGACTAGAGCTACTCCTTTACTCAGGCTGATAGGTAGATACCTCAAGTCTGGCTACAGAGTGAACCCACGCGCAGAGCTAGTTAATAAATGTGTGAGTGGAAGGAAACCTCGGGGACGGGCGACATCGAATTATTTATTAGGTCAATGAAATGAGCTCGTCGAGAATTTCTTGTAAACTTACAATTATTGGAGGCTCTCTCTCTGCAGACGTTCACCAACAATAATTAAGAGCAGACCATAACTGAGTGGAGGCCATATTTGCCTCGGACTCTGTTGCCCGCAATATATAGAAAATTTACAGTCTTATTTAGTACTATAAAGTTTCGTTTGGTGTAGTAGTTTTTAAGGTAAATAAATATATTTTTTTTTGTCAAAATCCGTCCAAAAGAACAACCGCTATTCGGGCAGGACCGGATAATTGTAATACTAGTAGTGTTCAACTCATAATGACAGACAGACTCATAATGTGTTCTGTTTCAGAACTACATAGTTTTGTTTTCAAAAATCTATTTCCTACGAGTACCTACCTAGATCCCTTATACTAAAAAAATACTTTTTGACACTATACCCACTTATCCTACTTTCTAAGTTGTAAAGTTTTCCCAGCGGCGACAGCTGTGAACAATCTGGGTCCACCTCGGTCCTGAATAGTTCTAAACCGCAAAGTTCGCAAAAAATGGAAAAGTCGGCCTTGACGAGTCGGCCAAGTATCGTCCGAGCCGGGTAGAATGCCTAAACTTAAATTGACGAGAACCTTTTCAACGGTTTTATATTTTAAAATTATAAAATTAAATTTTAAACATAAAATCCAGGGAAATCTGCGGATCTATTTGAAATAACCAAGAAAAAGTAGAGTCTTCTTCGGATGAAACGTTGGTGGTTTCCAACGCAAACTAGGTTCGTGGTTAACGAACTTACATTCACAATCAATTCGTCAAACTACGATAGTTTTCTATACTACGATAGAGTCATCCTGTGCATCAATGGCATATCTATTGCTTAGACACTTGGGTATAGTTGGAAAGCATTGAGTTCATCATGTTACCTTTAGCACAGTACATGCAAGTAGTAGCAGAGTAGCTCGTGACGTCACGCTGGTGGAATTTACTTCGTAAAATGTAGAAAATCATAAAATATTGATGAAGGAGCGCGAACGAGATATACTACGCTTCGTATTTGAAACGACTTGTTAACGATTTCTGTTGTTGTCTGCTTATACATAAGTTTGTACAATACATCGCCTGTCCACAATACACATCAGAAACTTAACTTTTCAGAAACTTAGATTATTTTCACTGTTGAATTCTTATTACGTATTGGATTAGCTACCAACCTATGTACATATTGGATTAGCTACCAACCTATGTACATATTGGATTAGCTACCAACCTATGTACATATTGGATTAAGTACCAACGTATTTACATATTGGATTAGCTACCGACCTATGTACATATTGGATTAGCTACCAACCTATGTACATATTGGATTAGCTACCAACCCATGTACATATTGGATTAGCTACCAACGTATGTACATATTGGATTAGCTACCAACGTATGTACATATTGGATTAGCTACCAACGTATGTACATATTGGATTAGCTACCAAAAATACACGAAAAATGAAGCTCTAACTCCATGTTCCATTAACGCGACTCAGCTTAATGCTCGTCGTAAGTGGGCGCAACTGGTATTACACAGACAAAAAATTGAAGTGAACAAAATCAATAACATTTTGTTTCTTATTTGATAATAATCACTATTTTTTAAGCTGTTAATGTATAAAATTTGACTTGTCTTGTGTTAGTGCTTATTTTGTAAGCCTAAAGAAATAAATTTATTGACTTTTGACTTTTTGACTTTATTAAGTCCGCCGTAAGTGACGAATTTTTGAAAGATTGCACTGATGGTCACAGTAATTGAAAACTGTTAAAATAAACTAAAATAGTTTATTTACTACTAAATTTGGAAAATCATTATAAATTATTCTTTATTATATAATACAATAAAAAAGCATACTACGTTCACATTTTCGGGATATCTACGGTATTATCTAATAAATCAATGTTAACGTTTAAATTTCCAATTCGCGCTGAAAACGCAAATTCTGTAATGGCACTGGTCGTATGACACGTGTGACGTCACACGCAACTAAACAACTCCGTAATAAAACACCGCAGATGAAGTTAATTTTATCGTTTTTCTTTAGATTTATGTGATAAAATGGTATGTAGTACCACAATGTACAAATACAACTATAAAAGTTCACAGAAACAGTTTGTATCTGTTCCAATAATTCCTTAAAGACGAAAAATGTGCTAACAGTCAGCTCGAAGAAACACAAATAGCATTTCAGCAAATTCAAATGTTTTTTTATGTGTTGAAGATCTTTGATGTTAGTATCAACAGCTCACAGCTCACAGGGCGTTTCAGTTACAGAAAAAAAAACAATAATTATTGTATTTTTATTCATAATAAATACATATTTTAGCTTAAAATCAAATGAAATATGTTTTTTAACGCTTTAATGTTATATAGTTAAACGATAGGATGACCGCAATTTGTAGTATATTTTGAATGTTGTCCAAATAGGCTATTGCGTTTGAGTACTCGAGAGGAAGCTTCTCGTCCAAAACCGGGACAGTTCATTTAGATTGTGCAAGTTGTCACAATCTAAATGAACTGTCCCGGTTTCTACAATTTCTAGTATCGTTTTTCCTAGCTATGCTCTGGCTCACCCTGCCCCGCTCCGTCCCGCACCGTTGGCACGGCGCCACATGTCAATAAGAGCAATTACTTACGATGCCAACAATACCTCTCGATCGGAAACATTAGCAACTACTTCGTGGGCTAATTATAACGACACTGGCTCTTACACGCGGCTTCGGCTATATTATAATGACTATTTATTGAGCAAAGCTATCTTGGTTTAATAAAATAGTGGAACTCCAACCCATATAAGTTATTTTTATCCCAAATCCTAATGCAAAAGTAAGTCTATGTTTTTGAAAAGAAATTGTCCTCAGCTTTTTGACGTAAACTTCGTAGAATTCTTGAATGTCCACCTCGACCACACCTAAATTGATGTCCATAGCTAGGTACTATAAGTTTTATCACGTTGGGTTCGTTTGTTTATTTTCAGTCAGACGAACATTTCAATATTCTGATATTTGAGTTCCTTTGTACTACATCATGGAAAGTAATTAATCAATCAAACAGTTTGATGTTTTGTGTGAATTATGTAATTGGAATATAATTAAATTACTTTTTCACTTCTCTTGCTCGAAAAGTGTATCATAATAGTGTAGCTTAGCAGGCCTAAAACTCGAGTTTAATCCCTCGGGCTAAAAAGTAATTTTTCTTTTTAATTTTTGTCTAAAATCATCAGCCAGTACAAAGCATTCGTTCTCTTACATAAAAACTCGACTTCTTGGTGCTCCGTCAATCTTTTTTTGAAAATAGAACCTTCTTGGTGATGTTTTATGAAGCTTGATTCTTCCCTTCACGGTAGAATGCGAACTGTTTCGTTGCGGGTTTAATAGAGATTTAAAAAAAAAGATGGTATTGGCGCTAAATCTCTAGAATTTTCTTCATTCCAAATCACAAACTTTTACGTTTAACTTCCTGACTTTTACTTCCAAATTGTGAACGTGAAAAATGTCATCAAGTGATAGTGAAGATGCTAATATGCAAATGGAAGAAAAGGGCAAAGAAATAATTATGAATCTGTTGCCGACAAAATCACGTGGAATATATTTAAAGAGTTACGAAAATTTTATGAAATGGAGAGATGAGAAACGTGTGGATTCTTTTACAGAAGGGGTTTTTCTCACTTATTTTGATGAATTATCGAAAAAATTCAAATCGTCGACTCTTTGGAGCACATATTCAATGTTAAGAATGACCTTACAAACGAGACACGACGTCGATATTAAAAAATATGTAAATTTAACGGCTTTACTGAAGAAATTGTCCACTGGATACAAGGCAAAAAAATCTAAAGTCTTGACGACACAAGAAATCGAAACATTTTTAAATAACGCTCCAAATAAACAATACTTGGCAACAAAGGTAACCTACTACTTATGTACTCAACTCAAACTAAATAAATAGATACCTACCTACATACCTAAATTATGTACCTAGGTTATTACGATTAATAACACACTTATTTTTTTGTTCAACAGGTTGCTTTAATTTATGGAATCAGCGGTGCATGCAGAGGAATAGAGCTTGCTAATATAACGCTAGAAGACGTAGAAACGGATACAAACCTACAAGCTGTGAGTCTGCCGAACACGAAAACAAACAAAGAGCGTAAATTTGTCATCAGTGGAGAATACCTTAATATAGTTAAAGCCTATCAGGAGTTACGTCCCACTAATGTTTCAACGAGAAGATTTTTTCTAAATTATCAAAATGGTAAATGCACAAGGCAAGTCATAGGCAAAAATAAATTTGGTAACATGCCTAAAGATATTGCCACTTATCTAAATTTACCAAATCCGGAACTTTACACGGGCCATTGTTTCCGCAGAACATCCGCGACTCTGTTGGCGGACTCGGGTGCGAATATAACGACATTAAAACGGCACGGTGGATGGAGGTCCGATCAAGTGGCTGAAGGTTATATAGAGGACTCTATACAAAACAAGTATCACGTCACGCAGCGGATTACGGAAGGAATCAATATTCTACCAAACATTACAGAACCCCAAGCATCTACATCGCGGGATTGGATGAATATGTCAACTCAGCTGAAGCCGCACTCAGATCTTAATAATGCACGAAACTCAAGCATGAGTCGAGTCTCTCCAACTTTTACTCCACAACAATCAACTCAAAATATTACACACACATCCCAATCACAGAGAACCGAAATAAAATTGCCCGGGAAAAACATATCACTAAACATTCAAAATTGCTCTAACTGCACATTTAATTTTTAATAAAATTTCTGAAAATTGTCTAATTTTGAATTGTTTTATTTTCTCGCAATCGAAGTGAAAAGTAGAGTGTTTTACTCGGGCCAAAACCACCCATTATAACTCGGTCTTCTCATCCTCCCTCGCTACGCTCGGGAGTATAACAACCTCGTATATAATGGGATGGTTTAGTCCCTTGTAAAACAATCTACTATTAGATACACTTCGGCGTAGGCTTATAGCTATGAGTAATTAAATATCACTCACTACTGTTTGCCAAAGTGCGCTGTCGCTATCTTTTAATTAATAATAAAGTAAAACGTTACAAGATTTGTCGATACGAATAATGTAATGGTAGGTAATTAATAATTAAAATGTTCGACGAAAAGCGCTGTGAATATCACCGGCCGTGTCCTTAGGCACTTTTCACTTTTAATTATAAAAACGTATTTTTAATTATAATGCTAGATTATCCCCACAGCATCATCTAGCTCCAAGCTAAGCAGAGCTTGTGTGATGACTACTCCTAGATGACTGATAAACTTATTAAAATACATTACATAGTTTTTTTTATTATATTTTTTTGTAATATGAAACATTTCTTCCAAACGGCGGGAATCGAACCCACAACTTCCTGCGTCACAGGAGGACCTTTGCTCACCATGCCACGTTTCAGAACGGCTCCAAACTATTTATCACCATGCCACACACATAATATCGGGAAGGCCTACACCCAGCGCTGGGCAAATACGGCTTCTTGCAGATAATCATCATATAGATCAGTAAGTTTAACGAGGCACACTGACGACTTTTCAGAATGCTCAAAAAAACTTGTTCATAAATATTCATGAGCCATTAATATGTTGTCCGAGCCCGAGCCCGAGCCCGAGCCCGAGCCCGAGCCCGAGCCCGAGCCAGGACCACCTCAATATTATTTACTTGTAATTAATTTTAAAAGCAACTAAAACAAAGTTAAGAAGGTTGTGAACTTGTGTTATTAAATTAGATTTAGTAATGGATGTGCGCAGGTAAATATTAATCGAAATCTCTAATAGCAGAGCTCCCGAACAAGGGAACTAATAGCAGAGCTCCCGAACAAGGGAACTAATAGCAGAGCTCCCGAACAAGGGAACTAATAGCAGAGCTATCGAACAAGGGAACTAATAGCAGAGCTCCCGAACAAGGGAACTAATAGCAGAGCTATCGAACAAGGGAACTAATAGCAGAGCTCCCGAACAAGGGAACTAATAGCAGAGCTATCGAACAAGGGAACTAATAGCAGAGCTATCGAACAAGGGAACTAATAGCAGAGCTCCCGAACAAGGGAACTAATAGCAGAGCTCCCGAACAAGGGAACTAATAGCAGAGCTATCGAACAAGGGAACTAATAGCAGAGCTATCGAACAAGGGAACTAATAGCAGAGCTCCCGAACAAGGGAACTAATAGCAGAGCTCCCGAACAAGGGAACTAATAGCAGAGCTCCCGAACAAGGGAACTAATAGCAGAGCTCCCGAACAAGGGAACTAATAGCAGAGCTCCCGAACAAGGGAACTAATAGCAGAGCTCCCGAACAAGGGAACTAATAGCAGAGCTCCCGAACAAGGGAACTAATAGCAGAGCTCCCGAACAAGGGAACTAATAGCAGAGCTCCCGAACAAGGGAACTAATAGCAGAGCTCCCGAACAAGGGAACTAATAGCAGAGCTCCCGAACAAGGGAACTAATAGCAGAGCTCCCGAACAAGGGAACTAATAGCAGAGCTCCCGAACAAGGGAACTAATAGCAGAGCTCCCGAACAAGGGAACTAATAGCAGAGCTCCCGAACAAGGGAACTAATAGCAGAGCTCCCGAACAAGGGAACTAATAGCAGAGCTATCGAACAAGGGAACTAATAGCAGAGCTCCCGAACAAGGGAACTAATAGCAGAGCTCCCGAACAAGGGAACTAATAGCAGAGCTCCCGAACAAGGGAACTTTGCAGGTAAATTACTCATTAATTACGTTTGAGGCTTTGTTTCCGAATTCGTTATCAATAAAACTGTAATATTCTGGGAACCGCCGGAGGACCTGCGCCTGCGAGAGAAAAACATTCATAAACTAAGCAAATAAAATATTTATTCAATCTCGTATTCTCCAGCGAAGCAAGCTCGCTACGCCGTAGCACCCGGGTGCTACGGCGTAGCGAGCTACGAAATCCACTGAGATGCAGACATTTTTGTAGATATTCTTGTTTCAAATTGAATTAAACAAAGTTAATAGGCCTAATATTCGAAATGAGTTATATTAGTTGACTAGCGGCGTCCGGGGGTCTTGCTAAGCATGCCATACACATTCAAAACAGGTTACGGCTCACTCCACTCGCTGATGCTTATTTTGTATCCGTTTCATAACAATCTGCGCAGCCGCCGCAAATGCTCTAAGCGTTAAGCGCATTTTCATACTATTTTTAATTTATTATGACCATCCGAAAAAACTTGTTTGCTGATAGCCACAAGACTACTACTGGCTGTGCCCGCTGACCCTCGCCTGAGCTTCCTTGTCTTTGTTGCCAGCCCGACCTCAATGTTCAACTTTAAAATCGTTTGCTCCGCTCGCCGTTAATTCCCAAGGCAGTTCAGTATTTTGGTTTCCAATTTTTTTGGGTGATTGGTATAAAATCGCTCCAGGTACCAGCCCACGCTACGCCGCCACTGGTTATATTATTATATGGGTTATATGATAGGAAATTCTTTACGTAAAAAAAAACAATTTTGCATACAAATCATCTTATTAAAAATAAATGTTTGTCACTTCTTTATGCTATTCATCCAATTAAATGCGTCTTGCGCAGCTCCCACGCCGCGCATGCCTGCCGCGGGCACCGCTCCACCACGCCGCGTGATGGAGAGTAAAAGTTCTGCATAACATACAAATGAGATGGCTACACACAGCAGAAGGGTAAACGTAGGTAACACCATGCCATGTCAACAAGACGGTTTTGCCATATTCACCAGCTTGTTGTGTGGATTGATGATCGCAGTGTAGGTGTTAAACTACGCAGCAGAAAGCTGCCGCCCTTCCTCTGGGAGGTCTCTTAGTTAAGTCGACTTAGGGCTGAGTTGGAGGGTCTATTCTTACACCGCGACGACGCCACGATTAATACTTTATCTCGCTCTAACATGTTCTCTAATCCTTTACTATGCAACAGTTTTTTTACTTATTTATTTACCCGACTGCTGGGCAAGGGCCTTCCACATGACTTTCCAGCCATCCTCGTCTCTGGGGGCTCTGGGGGTTTCCTGCCAAATCACCGCCTAGTTATTTATGACACAGAGTGTTTTGTTGTGCTGAACTGTGGGTACAGAAAGCTGACGATGACGATGACGATGTCGTTACGACCATAATAACTATGGAAATGATTGATGGCTTTCCTCAATTTAACTTTGTGACAATATTATGTAGCATCACAGAGCGCTTTTATTAACTATGCTATTTATCAACTGGAAAGAGTTAGTACTAAGTATAGGGACCATAACTTGAGTTATTTTAAGTTAAAGTGAATCTTTTTTTTACTTCTCATAATAAATAATGTAGATGTCACATTCAACTGATCCAAATAAATGGCTACCAATCAGCCATCCTGGTGTACAAGAAGCCACTAAGGTTTTCTTGTGATTCATAATAATGCCCTGAATGAGGTGGCCATAGTGCCCCCCTTCCCCTGATGTACTTGCACGGGGGGCGGGCGGGAGACATTCCACTCATGGTACTTGCACTGGGGGCGGGCGGGAGACATTCCACTCATGGTACTACAACTTCCTGAACACTCATACATTTCACGGACACTCTTGACAAAAATAGACTGTACTGTCCATTGTTATGGTGCATAATGAATTGGCCTTGTGATTGGCGGTCAAGCAAGAATGTGTCCGAGTGATTGTCAGCTGTGTCCGACGCTTCCATTCATGATGAGAGGCTTGCTTCCACCACTTCATACTGAATCACTAACTAGGCAGGTCAAATAATATAACGAAATAATACCTATATCATACCGCATTAGTAATGACGGTGAATAGCGCTCATTAGGAGAGGCCTGTGTCCAGCAATGGACTAATATGGGCTGGTGATGATGATGTAATTAGTAGAGTAATAAGTACGGATACTTAGTGATTATACTGTTCGATTAGTACCGAGTCTCCCGTACTGAGGAGAGGTCTGTGTGAGTAAAGATACACATGAGATACACCTACACAATTGATATTTCCAGAGAGAATGAACAACTGTTATAATGAAGGGGGAATTTGATCGCGCATCAAAAACCCACATTACACGAGGAGCTGGACTCAAACGAACTTATTTAGATTTATATTAAATCCTATGAAATGTTTTTTGTGATGGCGGAAATGAGTCTTCGTTATAAGAATGTTTTTTTTGAAGAAATAGGTACGCCAAAATGTCATTTCTACGAGGAAAATCCTCAGTTGCCAGCTTGTTATTGCTAAAATGAAGGCACCTTTGCTGAAATTAGTATCGTATTAGGAAAACGAGGCATTTGCGAAGGGTAAATTATATTCAAGTATGTAGTGCGTGACATACCTAAAATGTTTAGCTATTCTCATTGCCTGTTTCGACAGATAATATAACCTAAGCCAGTTTAGAACTTGGCAAAACTTAAAACTGAACACTATCATAAAGCTCCACACACAATGAACTAGATATTATACCTATATATACATATCTCATCTCACTAATATTACTAATATTATAAATGTCAAAGTTTGGATGGATGGATGTTTGTTACTCAATCACGCCAGAACGGCTGAATGGATCTGAACGAAATTTGGCACAGAGATAGATTATAGTCTGGAATAGTACATAGGATACTTTTTATCCCAAAATTCCCACGGTAACGGAAACTACGCGGGTGAAACCGCGAGGCGCTGCTAGTAGTTACTAACGCAAACCATGTTTTGACTTTTTTCAGGTTTTGCTTTTGACTATTACCTATCGAAGACAAACCATGTTTTGACTTTTTTCAGGTTTTGCTTTTGACTATTACCTATCGAACACAAACCATGTTTTGACTTTTTTCAGGTTTTGCTTTTGACTATTACCTATCGAACACAACACTTTAACCACATTCATGAGTCTTGGAGACTGCGATATGCGGGTTCTACTCTAATCTGTCGCGTAGTCTCGCACTTTGCACTGTTTTGATGAAGTTTATCAGTAGATCAGCAGCGGCGATCGTTTCGTAATCAATCACCGCAGCCAAACGCCCACGGCCGATACAATATTAATGAGAGTGCATCAGTTCGCGAACCCTTGTTTAGCGGTGCGCCCGTGCTCGTGGCCAGCGCGGAGCGGTCAGCGCGACTCATCAGCGGAGTCAGGTCAGTTGATTGTTTACAAACCGAATCCAAGAAATGTTGCCTCTCGCGGCAGCAGTCAACATTTCAAAAAGTCAAAATTTGCTGCAGGTTTCATGAAGACTGCCTGGGTAGAACATAGTGTGCTCATCAATCAATTTTGGCCAGACCTCTAATGGATTACCTACCACTTAGCCTAAGGGCGACTCTTAGGCGAGCAGCAGTGCGAAAACCACTAAGTTGATCAAACCACCTCAGGTTTTATCAGGATTTGAAGAATTTTACTAACAGTTTAAATCGAAGTATAGATTTGCCAATATAATTGGTCGTGCTGGTCGTATATTGGTTGTGCTGGTCGTATATTGGTCGTGCTGGTCGTATATTGGTCGTGCTGGTCGTATATTGGTCGTACTCTAAAACCTTTATCGTTTGTGTGTTCGTTCGAGAACTTCCTGCAGTGTGGTTTAGAAACATACAATTATTTGTTGAGTCGTGAATACTATTCATAATGCTACGATTAGATCATTTTCACATCAACTCACTAGGTATTATAAAAAGATTTATATTTTCCTCCCCTTCCGGCATTTTTCGATAGATTTCATAGGTTAATCACGCTACCCCGAATTTCCAAAAAGTGTTCTGGTTTTCCGTTTCCATCCTAAGTCAACAGCGATCCATCAACTCTCAGGGTATCATCTAATTCCGACAGCAAAAACGGACAGTTATGATAATCAGAGTTTTGTTTACCTACTCTGCAGGAAACAGAGAATTAATCTATGTTTACTCTGTTTCCTTATTAAAAGAACACCAACTAGTGGGGATAAATTGCAGACATGTTAAATATGTTGTTTCGCGATGGAGATGTCCTCCCCTTTCTTGGTTTCGCGATGCCATCGCCAATCATTTCATCATTCTTCGCTTTCTGTTAAGGATCAGTTGAGCCAAATATAGATTGTTTGCAACAGTCTGCTGCTAGAACAATTGTTTCAATAGTAAATACTAGTTCTTATTTGTTTGTAATCTTTGTAAAGTAGAACATTTAGATCGAGTCAGACAAACCAACTCGAATTATAATTATGTATTCGAAAGTTGAATAATAGTTGAATATATCGAAAAGTTGGTTTGACTTGTTTTTTTTTCATCTAAATAATTACTGTGTTTTCCATCCATTTCAACAGAATGGGCGTCAAAATCTAGTACTTAATACACGACAAAATATAGTAGGTGAAATCCAAACGAGCGTAAAATCCACGAAACTGAAAACCACAACATGTCAGTTACTGGTAAGTAACTCAAGTTCATAAAGATCGATAGAGGCGACTTGGAAAACTTAGTCGGAATGTGCAATACGAATATGCTGGCTCGTCATTTGTCAAATAACTATGCGATGAACGGCCGGAAATGCCGCGGCGGCGTGCCACGCGGATGCCGCGCGCTGCAGGAGTGACAAGTGGCTCGTGACTCACAATACTGACAGATAAACAATACGAGTATGTATGTATGTACCTACCTACATACATACTTATGTGCAGGCTGATAGTACTTTCCTAGCAAGTTTGCATCTAGAAGTACAAGTACGTACATGAATAACGTTTTCGCAGGTGCCGTGCTAAGAGTCGATCTATTGATGTCGATTAGTAAACAAGGTTTGCGTTCGTTAGTGTTGGAGCTCGATAGATGTTTCATTTCATCAAAGCGCCTTTTTCGTTCAAGATATTACTTTCAAACTTAATTTTGTTGTTGGCAAGAAATCGATCGCCTCTTACCAGCTACAGGTAGGCAAAACATGCGGTACAAAGGAAGGATAACAAATTCATTTCGATGATACGAAATAGCAATTTCAAATCTGAAACCAACTGTAGCGGAGAAAACCAGCGAGAAAGTAGCAGCTGAAACCGTGGTACATATCTTACATACATAGATGTCTCCTGATTGAATGTCCGTTGTTTGTAAGTAAGTACCCTGATGTCCGAGCGGACAATATCGCCCTTGGCGCTGGCCGCGTGAACAACTTCCTGGAAGTTCGTGTTCAGGGTCTCTGTGGTCGACCATCGGGCTGGGCTGCGTCCTGTGGTCGACCATCGGGCTGGGCTGCGTCCTGTGGTCGACCATCTGGCTGGGCTGCGTCCGGTGAATAAGATGTTTACCATCAACCAACCAACCATATTAGGAGTACCTAATGATAGTTTATTAAAAATGTTTATCTTATGTAGGTACGTAGGTACCTTACCGCTATGTTTCTCAGAATTTCTCAAAGCTATTAATCATCAGATTTTTATACATTTTCCTGTTCTGGTAATGCCCAAAAAGCAATATCACTCACGCTTAAAAAAAAGGTAAAGTCGCAAACATTGTTTTATGTTTTACAAAAATGTTCTCTTAGTCTCAAACATCTCGTAGATTCGGCATTCTTGTTCCTTTTGAGAGAATACTTTATTTCCTTTTCAATTCTGTACAAAGAAAGATACTTTTCTTTGAAAACGTTTGTTTTTAGCCATTCTGAAGACGAGTAGATCACTATTCGGAATTCCTTTGATAAGTATTCATTATAAAAGCTTTTCAAGATTACGGGGGTTATCGCGTTTATAGCACTACTAGCTCACTGTCCGCAGCCCACAATTAGAGTCGCTAGCCGCGTGTCTAACAATCAGAGTCGAGGAGCATTTCACTAAGTCGCTAGCCGCGTGTCTAACAATCAGAGTCGAGGAGCATTTCACTAAGCCGCTAGCCGCGTGTCTAACAATCAGAGTCGAGGAGCATTTCACTAAGCCGCTAGCCGCGTGTCTAACAATCAGAGTCGAGGAGCATTTCACTAAGTCGCTAGCCGCGTGTCTAACAATCAGAGTCGAGGAGCATTTCACTAAGTCGCTAGCCGCGTGTCTAACAATCAGAGTCGAGGAGCATTTCACTAAGCCGCTAGCCGCGTGTCTAACAATCAGAGTCGAGGAGCATTTCACTAAGCCGCTAGCCGCGTGTCTAACAATCAGAGTCGAGGAGCATTAAACTAAGCCGCTAGCCGCGTGTTTAACAATCAGAGTCGAGGAGCATTTCACTAAGCCGCTAGCCGCGTGTCTAACAATCAGAGTCGAGGAGCATTTCACTAAGTCGCTAGCCGCGTGTCTAACAATCAGAGTCGAGGAGCATTTCACTAAGCCGCTAGCCGCGTGTCTAACAATCAGAGTCGAGGAGCATTTCACTAAGCCGCTAGCCGCGTGTCTAACAATCAGAGTCGAGGAGCATTTCACTAAGCCGCTAGCCGCGTGTCTAACAATCAGAGTCGAGGAGCATTTCACTAAGCCGCTAGCCGCGTGTTTAACAATCAGAGTCGAGGAGCATTTCACTAAGCCGCTAGCCGCGTCTCTAACACCAACATATTTCATAAAGTTTCTCTATAAAATAAAAAGCTTTCATAATGAACCCCTGTCGCTTTTGAAATCTCCCTCGGTATCGAAATTCTATTAATTTTCACATCAGGTGTGCGTGTGTTACTGGCAGAGCGAGCAATCGATACGAGCTTTTCTTCGGAGTAAGCGCCATATCAGAGTAAAAATTTATTATGCTACATTTTTATTTTATAGGTTGAATAGGTTGGGTATCCGATGTCGTTTTAACTGTTTTGCTCATTTCCATTATCACCAATATAGCCCACTCTTAGCCAGTGCTGTTTATATACCTCCTCTCCTTTCATTAAATTCTTCCAAATGATTCACAATAACTTCCGTATATTCCAGAATGTCGTCGTCCGGGCTGTCGGTGGACATGCGGCACACGAAGCTGAGCGCGGCCGACGCGGCGCTGATCGCCGGCGAGGTGACCAAGCCGTCCTGGGCCTCCAGGAATGAAGGCATCCACGAGAGGATCTCCTTCGATGACACGCTGTGGGGGTTCGAGCTGGCTGGAGGCGTCTTCTATAAGACACCGCTTAGGGTTGTCTATGTAAGTCACCACTCTATTCCCTTGCCTCTTCTACAGGACAGAGTCGGCGGGTTGCTGCGACATTTCACTGTATGAATTGAAGGAAAGCGATAGTGTTCTGTCAACTTATCTGCGGCTCACCGACAATTATGTGTAGACTCTATTTTGTTGACGGAAGTTTTAAGTAGCTGCAGGGTTAATGGGCGAAGTAGGAACGTATCGGCATAGGGGTGAACCTGTGTAACATAGATAACGTTGATCACAGCCAGACCTCGTATTGCGGACATGAAGCACAGGAATAGTCACTGTTTTGTGATTTTCTTACAAAAGAAAAGTAAAACCTAAGCAAAACCCAGGCAGGATGACGTATCAATTGCAAACAATAGCGAGCCCGCGAGATGAACACGAATGAAGTTAACAAAGTTAATTATAAGATAATTTGCTATCAGCTAGGCAGGTCAATAAATAAATATAAATTAAATGATTCCACCGTCATCCCACGATATATTCACCTTTCCATTTTGTTACCAACTCTTGATTTTATGAGGAAAATATTAAATTGGTAGTTTTATAGACAAGCACTCAGACAAAACATGTGATGACAATAGAGAGAAGTCAGAGAAATTGATAATTCTCAAAAATTTACGATCTCGACGGGATTCGAACCCGCACCTTTCCCTTCAGCGCAGGGTTGCTCTTTTTCCAACTAAACTACGTGATCTTATCTCGCCGAGGTGTAAATCTTTGGGAATTCTTTCGGCACTTACGCCGTCAGAACTAAATGTAAATTTGGTCTTTGAGCAGAATTGGATAACTTCATTGTTTCCTCTGTAGGCGGCGCTGACGGCGTAAGTGCCGAAAGAACTCCCAAAGATTTACACCTCGGCGAGATAAGATCACGTAGCTTAGTTGGAAAAAGAGCAACCCTGCGCTGAAGGGGAAGGAGCGGGTTCGAATCCCGTCGAGATCGTAAATTTTGGGATTTATTAATTTCTTAGAAATTACCCAGAGTACTATAATAAATAAAAACTTTAGAGAGAAGTCAATTTGATATCGAAGACTCGGCGGTGCCACATTTCGATTTGAAAAAATTCAGAATATTTCACCTTCGAAGTTGAAGTGTATTAGAGGTACTCGGACACTGGCACACTTGCACACGCACACTGAGCTCAGCACACACTTGCCCAACATGGGGCGAAACCTGGAGAGCTGCTGAAAATTGTTTTGAATTAATTTTGAAGCTCCAAATAAGGCATAAGGTCTCCTAAACTCTAAGGCAGTGCAATAGTTGTACTGCAGAGCGATTGAATTGAAGCCGATGCGGGTTCCTATCCTATTACAAATTGAAACCGTTGCGGGTTCCTATCCCATTACAAATTGAAACCGATGCGGGTTCCTATCGTATTACAAATTGAAACCGATGCGGGTTCCTATCCTATTACAAATTGAAACCGGATGCGGGTTCCTATCGTATTACAAATCAATTAACTAAGGTTTAGCTCACCAACAATAATTTTTCAAACAGTCAAATAGTGTTTTATAGCTTTTCCCTTCAGTTGTCATGAAAAAATCAGTAGATATATAACAAGATAACTAAAGCCATTTAACACTATGTGGATCATGATTGAACGCGAACATTTATAATGTGTCACAGTTGTAGTCCGCACGTGGGCCAAAGGGGGCGGCAGCGGCATTCTACTTCATTCAACGAATCTAGAATAGCACATCTAGTAACGTCTACAAGGAAAATACCCGCGACGTCACGTGACAGCTGTCAGTGTAGACTGTGCGGGACAGGCACATTACCTATTCATCTCCCCTCTCTGCAGGTTTAATACGATTTAAAGGGTACCATTTTGGTGTATAGAGAACCCATTGAGAATTGAGATATTTTCAAATTATTGCAACAGGTAGCTCTTCACACTTTGGACGCTCAATGGATGTACTGCGATGCGAAATATAACAATCGTTAATGACGGACCGATTGAAGCCATAAATAAACAACTGCGTGCTATCGAAACTCCGTGGTGAACAAAGTCTATGTAAAAGTAAGGAGGTAGCGCGTTGGTCATTTCTTGTAACTGTGCTGTAACTCCTCTGCATTCCTGGATTACGTTGTCAGTTGAGATCTCCTCCTTACATTGTCCATAAATAAATAAATAGCATTATTTATTTATTTATAAAAAGGAAAGAATTTGACTTCATAGATGATTACAAGAATGATGTTAATACTTGGCCAGATGTCGGCCAGCTTCTCACCGACTATACTACTTATATAGGGAAAATAATCTTAAGCTTACTTAGTTTCATATAAATTGTATGTAACCTGTATCTAAATCACATTTTAGACTTAGATAGGCAAATAATATTGTATTGCATTTTGACTACCCATTATATAATATTACTAGTGGTTTATTTCTTCCACTTCTCCCACTTGTGGACAAAAAATGTAAGCGAACAAAATCGATAAAGTTAGTTATTGAATTTTGAATTTTGACATAAACTGGTCCCATTGACCTAGAATCATGAGATCTTACAAAAAGCTAGGTCTTTTAACACAAATAAAGGAAAAATCCAAAAACCGTAATTTTCTAGTTCATGAATCGTTGATAAACAAAAAAAAATGGATTCTCGCAATGGACCGAAAACCTTAGGGGTATTACTACTTCCCGTTGACCAAAAACATTGGCAACCAGCAAAGTCTCAATCAAGGTCAGGTCAATCTGAGGAAAAATCCGAAAATAATAAAGTTCCAGTAAAGTCACAATTTTTTTTATTCGTACCATGGATCTGAAACCTATAGGGTACTTCCCGTGGACCTAGAGTCATAAGAGTAAGAAGCAAGGCAAGGTCTTTTATCTATAAGGAACCAACCGTGGCCGAGTCCGACTTGCACTTGACGTTTTATTTTATGATGCAGTGTGAATTGTAGGTAAAACCGGGTAGCCGCGCCGAGATGGCCTGCATCAAGAAGGGAGACACGGTGAAGCGCATCAACGGCATCGACACGGCCACGCTGACACTGCAGGAGGCCCATGACATCATCGTGGAGTCGGGCATCCATCTCAAGATCTCCGTCTCTTCGTAAGTATGATGACGATGGTCCTCCTAGCCGGATTCCGGCCACGGCACCCAGGCTAGTCATGTGCGTAGGACATTAGTGCACAGCACAAGTGCACAAGTGTCGGCGCAAACATGTGTTTTAGTGCACTCTTTATTAGTATAATCCGGTGGGACGACAGACCGCACACAAATGGTGAGAGGTGAGGCGCGTGACCAAAGGATGACCTTTTTTTGTGCTTTTCGGGGCACGGGATATCTTGTATGTATACTGCTCTACTCAAACTCCGTCTACCACAAGACTGCTGAGTAATGAATAGGCCTCCTCTTGCGCCATCTTGTCCGGTCTTGTGCCACCCTCATCCCCTCTTTCCGGCTGTTTAATATCTTCTTATACAGCTGACAGAGAAAAACACTGTCTTATATCTTCTTCTAAGATACTGCTATTTGAAGATGGAACCAGAGGCCCATGTGTGGATTAGGTGATAACTAAATAAATAATAAATAAAATCATTTATTGTTCTCTCGACAATGAGCTTAAATTTAAAATAACAAAAAAAAATAGTAGCTATAACTATAAAAGCAAAGCAACATTGCGCGAGACTGGTGCCTGCGTTAGGTTTGTAAGAAACCTGTGTTACGTTACAGGTCACCAGGCTCCCACTCCGCGGCATAAGTGCAATTATTGCATACTTAATTACAAATAACATAAGACAAAAACAAAAAGTACAGAAAAAAAAAGAAACAAAATTATAAGTTACACAGAATAACCTAGGGGAAAACTTTACTAAGTTTACATTTTAGTAGATTATTATGAAGGCAGTATTTCCTTGTGATGGGCCGTGTGTGTGTTGGTGTTAGAGTGTGTTTTGTGTGTGTAAACTATCTGAAGTGCCAAGGTAACTCCTTGCAAAGGGAAAATCACAGTTCATTCCCATGTATTCTGATTTCCTCTTTGCAAAGCACAATACACCATTTCACAAAAAAACATAGTTTTATTTATTTGGTAAATTCAAAGAAACTGAATGTCAAAGTAGTTCCTTGTTTCAGACCTGATGACGAGGATGATGCCTATTTCGTTTATGAAGATCCCACCGTAAGTAGATCCCACCGTAAGTAGATCCCACCGTAAGTAGATCCCACCGTAAGTACCTACAATATACGAATAAAATATAGGAATCGCCCATCACTATTTAATAATGGAATAATTCTCGGAAGACTAAGAGGCAAATATTATTTGTAGGACACAAAACAGTTATCAACCAAACATCGAAGTTAAATCAATTTAACTACAGACTTCAAGCACAAACCGTTCTAAGCCCACAGCAACCGGCGCAAGGTTCAAAATACTATTTCTGAATCTCAGAATTAAAGTAACAGTTGCCACAGTCAAAATAAACATGTAAGAATGTTTGTTATTGTAAGCAAGCATTACGATTATGAAGAAGGTTTTTTAAACAATTTCTCATTTTGTAACCCTCAATCAAATCACGAGGTAGTGAAGTGTAATTTTTTTTTATATTTTTCACAAATGGTTGCTAGTCCGCCATAATTGTGTGGAAGCTACCTGTTTCAGTTGACGCACATTTATCCCGATCCGTAAACAATAGTTTCCAATTCCACGAACAGCTAACGCGTTACACAAATATTCGCCTTTGTAATTGAGTTCCTAGTACTTTGGAGTGTTCGGTTTGTGCGTACCCTCTGTTTATATGTTTAAGTACTTATGAGACACACTCGAGAGTGTTAAATCTGAGCTTAAAAATTTGTGCACTCTAAATTACTAGTAGCCACAATTATTTAAATAAAAATATATGAATTCTAAATTGGATTCCGCTTTTCTTTTTTTTCCTGATTTTTCCAGACACGAGATCCATGTAGTTACAATTAGTTACAAAGAAAAACTTTACTCAGACTAATTAAAAATAAGGAATTCACGAACCAATAAAATATACAGAAAGAGGCACAAACGTAAGGTACATACTTAGGTCAAGTAAAAAAATTATGAAGTGGCAATAGCCACACACTGTTTGTACATGTCTGACAAGATCAAACAATCTGCCAGACTCCTTATAATTGAGTTTTCCACCTCTGGACATAAACGAGGCTTTTCTCTTTCTTTGGATGGCATTAAAAGAGTCAACACGGGATGTTGTGTACATTTGTGAAGCGCTACAATAGCGCGTCAGTCCCATGAGATGTAGCAGTCCTGCATCAGACAGCTCTCCGTTACCGAGAGCGAACCCTCGGCTCGAGATCGTCTCACACTATAGAGTAAGACTATCTCAGCGAGTTGTACTTCTGAATGATTTACCCTGTACGTCCGTCCCTAATAATAACGACTCCTCCTAAATGGAGTGATTCCTTTTATTACACGAAATGTAATAATGATGTTGGCGGCTGAGAGAGACAGATAGAGCTGTACAAATATATTGTCTCTTTCGTTAATGTAAGCGGTAGGCTATGAGGGTTACTGAAAGAATGCAAAGCTTGAGGGATTTTAAATGTTTATTTGCAACTTAGTAAGTACCTAGTAGGTACCTAATAGTAAGTACCTAGTAGGTACCTAATAGTAAGTACCTAGTAGGTACCTAATAGACCGCACGAGATATAAACTATAACTTAGTAAGTACCTAGTAGGTACCTAGTAGGTACCTATACCTTAGCCATCGAGCTTATAGAATGTTAGTAAATAAACCACGAAACAAATAACTAAATCTCACTTGCTTGGCGTTGAATTTCAGACGTAATTGTAAGTAATATCTGTTGAAGGAAGAATCTCAAATCGACAAGTAATGTAAATTACGCATAAAAGGACGCGCCAACAAAGTGAATTTTAGGTTAAGTATGGGCGGTTTGTTTACTAACATTCTATAAGCTCGATGGCTAATGTATAGTAGGTACCGCACGAGATATAAACCACCTACCCACCGCCCTCACACGAGCCTGCTATTAGTATAGATTTAAAGCATATCTCACAATAAAGTCAATTATGAGGTGCCGTGGCGGAGATCCTGAAAGGAAGTACACAATTCTTCCTCGTTTAGCGATATACGAGCAGGTATTACGTAGGTACTTTGTTTACATCAGAAACACCGTTACTGATGAATTCATATTTAATGTATGAGTAATAGCTTCGCTAGGAGTTTACATACATTTTACATAGGTACCTACACACAAACCTCTGAGTTGTGGGGCTGTGTAGGTGGTAGGCAAGCATTGCCAACTCAAACAGCCTGTGAGCTACAATGTAACATGGTTTGCTGACGGTATGCTATCAGACGAGATTTTTCTTGCGTGTATGTTGGGGAACCGATTTACTGTTTCAGAATATTCCTGAAACATTAATCTGTCTTGCATACTGGCAGTCTCTTTCGATGCACAAAGGATATCAACCACAAGTGTTTTTATTCTGATTCTCAACTTACCGAAAGTAAATTCCTACGAAAGCGTATAGCCACGAATGCATTGCTCCTCGGTTCGATGCATTGCTCCTCGGTTCGATGCATTGCTCCTCGGTTCGATGCATTGCTCCTCGGTTCGATGCATTGCTCCTCGGTTCGATGCATTGCTCCTCGGTTCGATGCATTGCTCCTCGGTTCGATGCATTGCTCCTCGGTTCGATGCATTGCTCCTCGGTTCGATGCATTGCTCCTCGGTTCGATGCATTGCTCCTCGGTTCGATGACAATAAAACAAATGCATTACTTGTTATTACTTAGTCTCAGTGATCATTTTTTTATATAAATTTTTCCAAAAGCTAAAGGTAGGGGGATCAGGGCGATCCTTTAGGACCGGCTATTTTCAGTCTCGCGATACATCCCATTATAAAACGTTTAGAGTCAAAATTTAATGTTTGGTATCTGGATGATGGTACTCTAGGAGGCGAAGAAGACACGATTTTGGAAGATTTGCGTGTTTTGATAGAAGAATTTAAGCTTATAGGCTTGGAGCTGAACTTTGCAAAATGTGAACTTTATGTTCCAGAAACGGCAACGACTTCTCCTAATTTTTTAAATATAAAGAGTCGCTTCGAAAGTTTAGCCCCAAACCTGAAGTTGATAGATAAATCTTCGCTTTGCCTCTTAGGATCTCCGATCATGGATGAGTCTTTGCCTGATTTTATAAATGAAAAAATTCAAAAGTTCCTTTCGTTTTCCGATAAATTGCAAAACATCAATGTTCACGTGGCTTTTGTTATTTTACGTTTTTGCCTTTTTGTTCCCAAATTCACTTACTTTTTACGATGCTCCCAACTCTGGAAATATCCTCAACTTACACAGCAGTTGGACAGCATCATGCGCGACACATTAATCAAAATTTTTAATATACCTTTAGATGACAGAGCGTGGCACCAGGCCACTCTTCCTATCAGATTGGGGGGTCTAGGTGTCCGCGAAATTTCTAGTGTTTCACTCCCAGCTTTTTTGTCTTCAGTTCATGGAACAAAGGATCTGATTCATAAAATTTTGGATAAATGTTCACAAAATTGTCAAATAACAGGTTTCGATGAATCATTAGCGTCTTGGAAAATAGCCTGTCCTAGCACTAATATGCCCAAAGTTCTTTCTTCTCAGAGACTGTGGGATGAGCCGCTATGTGAGTTGGTACGGAAAAACCTTATTAATACGTCTACCAGCTCATCAGAACGCGCTCGTTTACTTGCCGTTTCCGAGTGGGAATCAGGACTTTGGTTATATGTTTTGCCTTCTAAAAATCTAGGTACCCTTTTAGACAATAACACATTTCGGGTGGCCACCTCTTTGCGTTTAGGTTCTCCCTGTCTAGTTGCACACCGTTGCCAGTGCGGTGAAACCGTTGATAAGTTCGGTCACCATGCACTGGCATGTGTCTCTAGTGCAGGACGTGTGTCCCGTCATAGTTCAATTAATGACATCATCCGTCGGGCTTTTACCAGCGTCAGTATGGCAGCTACTCTCGAACCACGTGGCCTAATGCGAGATGATGGTAAAAGGCCTGACGGTATGACTCTGATTCCTTGGAAAATGGGTCGGCCTTTAGTTTGGGATGCCACTTGTGTAGATACCCTAGCACCTTCTCATCTTGCAGGGACATCAGTAAGGGCCGGCTCCGCAGCAACATCAGCGGAGTCCCTCAAACGGCGGAAATACGCTAATCTTGACCGAGGTTACCTATTCGAGCCGTTTGGGGTGGAAACCCTAGGTCCTTGGGGTCCTGGGGCACATGGAATACACAAAGATCTAGCAAAACTCCTAATAGAGTCCACAGGTGATCGGAATGCTGGCTTTTATTTCGGTCAACGAATTAGCATTGCCATTCAACGTGGCAATGCTGCCAGCATTCTGGGCACTTTGCCTTCTGGTGACGGCTTAGATTTTTAGAAAATAGATTTAAGTGTAAATATTAGTTGTAATTATTATTGTATTTTCTTTAGTAATAAAAGTTCAGAGTTTAAATGAATTAAAGCTAAAGGTTATATATTTTTCCTATTTTCTTGTGTTCTGTGATCAAAGCTGAACCTTCCCTGAAAGTTTGATCCTTCATTTTCGTTACACCCTGTATACAAGCTAGGCTTCCTGGACCCAACTGCTGCCTCAGCCTCCACATCACCTCTTACACTGTGATTGACACGTTATAATACTTTGGATGCCCACGACGCAAATGCCCAGCAATTCAAGGTCACGCGCCAGTGCGGAGTTGTATTATCTATTTTAACCGACTTTGAAAAAAGGAGGAGGTTCTGTGTTCAGCTCGATGTACGTTTTTGAATAAGTAAAGTTTTGATCTGTTTTTATGTACCTATTGACATATTAAAATAGCTAAAATGATACAACCTATCGCATCAGTAACTTCCTCAGTATTTTAAGTATAAAAACCCTCGTTTGTGGTTGCAGGTGGACGACGGGGCCCTTGCAGAACAGCTGCGGAGGGACGCGGAGGCGGAGCGGATCCGGCGCGCCATCGAGCGGGCGGTACGTATCCACCATCTGTCTCTATGGTGTTTACCTCTCACAATCGCCAATTGTCTCTGGAAGGGAATCCTCCTGATGTTCTGATATCTGCTTTGCCATTAATGTTCACAAAAAATATCTAAGCTAATTTGGAAAATATCGTGGCAAAGAATGCAGCCATGGCAAACAAAACAAGGGAGACATAAGGGGAGACATACTCCTAAAGTTACTTAGGACGAGCTCTACATGTGGGAACAAAGATTCAAATTGAGACTTAATCGAGACCGGGTACATAATAATAATGATAATGCTGGACAATTCACACAGCACAGTGAGCTTGTGTTATGGGTACTAGATAACTGATATACATAAAACAATACAAAGATAGACATTTTTTATAATACATAGTACACGTCCAGAACACCCTGAACAAATGTCTGCAGATCGTACACACATTTGTCCCGAGGAGGGAATCGAACCCGCAACCTCCTGTGTCGCAGGTAGACCTTCGCCCACCGCACCACAGACGTCGTCCATATACATGTCGATTGCATACGTTCCAGAACCGCGTCTCTGGAACGTCCAACATCATCTACAGAGAGTCCAACTGCTTCCTCGTGTTAGGTATAATTGTTGATTCCAACGTTCCAGAGCCGCGGCTCCAGCTACCCCTGGCCGTGGGTGAAGCGGACCAACATCATCTACAGAGAGTCTAATTGCTTCCTTGTGCCTAGCAACTACGAGAATTTGCACAAGTAAGAAATACCACTATACAATCCCACTAATATTATAAATGTGAATGTTTGGATGGATGGATGGATTTTTGTTACTCAATCACGCCAGAACGGCTGGACGGATCTAGATAAAATTTGTCACAGAGATAGATAATAGTCTGGGATAGCACATAGGCTACTTTTTTCCCGGAATCCGTACGGGAACGGGAACCCCGCGGGTGAAACCGCGACGCGCTGCTAGTATTATAAATTTGAAAGTAAGTCTGTCTGTTTGATACCTTTTCACGCCTAAACGGCTGAACGGATCTCAATGAAATTTGGCACAAAGGTAAATAGAATCCCAGGGACGGACATAAGATACTTGAAGACTAGTAACCTTTATCATTGAAGTCTTATATCATTTTCTCCTGTCACTCATAATCACACGCGTGTAATTCGTGGACAGTAATACATTTATTTAGTAGTTACAAACTACGACCCGGATTCGTGATACTTGTAATCAAGCGTTCACCGATCGTCCATGTCGCATAAGGATTCGTGATACTTGTAATCAAGCGTTCACCGATCGTCCATGTCGCATAAGGATTCGTGATACTTGTAATCAAGTGTTCACCGATCGTCCATGTCGCATAAGGATTCGTGATACTTGTAATCAAGTGTTCACCGATCGTCCATGTCGCATAAGGATTCGTGATACTTGTAATCAAGTGTTCACCGATCGTCCATGTCGCATAAGGATTCGTGATACTTGTAATCAAGCGTTCACCGATCGTCCATGTCGCATAAGGATTCGTGATACTTGTAATCAAGCGTTCACCGATCGTCCATGTCGCATAAGGATTCGTGATACTTGTAATCAAGCGTTCACCGATCGTCCATGTCGCATAAGGATTCGTGATACTTGTAATCAAGCGTTCACCGATCGTCCATGTCGCATAAGGATTCGTGATACTTGTAATCAAGCGTTCACCGATCGTCCATGTCGCATAAGGATTCGTGATACTTGTAATCAAGCGTTCACCGATCGTCCATGTCGCATAAGGATTCGTGATACTTGTAATCAAGTGTTCACCGATCGTCCATGTCGCATAAGGATTCGTGATACTTGTAATCAAGTGTTCACCGATCGTCCATGTCGCATAAGGATTCGTGATACTTGTAATCAAGTGTTCACCGATCGTCCATGTCGCATAAGGATTCGTGATACTTGTAATCAAGTGTTCACCGATCGTCCATGTCGCATAAGGATTCGTGATACTTGTAATCAAGTGTTCACCGATCGTCCATGTCGCATAAGGATTCGTGATACTTGTAATCAAGTGTTCACCGATCGTCCATGTCGCATAAGGATTCGTGATACTTGTAATCAAGTGTTCACCGATCGTCCATGTCGCATAAGGATTCGTGATACTTGTAATCACGTGTTCACCGATCGTCCATGTCGCATAAGGATTCGTGATACTTGTAATCAAGTGTTCACCGATCGTCCATGTCGCATAAGGATTCGTGATACTTGTAATCAAGTGTTCACCGATCGTCCATGTCGCATAAGGATTCGTGATACTTGTAATCAAGTGTTCACCGATCGTCCATGTCGCATAAGGATTCGTGATACTTGTAATCAAGTGTTCACCGATCGTCCATGTCGCATAAGGATTCGTGATACTTGTAATCAAGTGTTCACCGATCGTCCATGTCGCATAAGGATTCGTGATACTTGTAATCAAGTGTTCACCGATCGTCCATGTCGCATAAGGATTCGTGATACTTGTAATCAAGTGTTCACCGATCGTCCATGTCGCATAAGGATTCGTGATACTTGTAATCAAGTTTTCACCGATCGTCCATGTCGCATAAGGATTCGTGATACTTGTAATCAAGTGTTCACCGATCGTCCATGTCGCATAAGGATTCGTGATACTTGTAATCAAGTGTTCACCGATCGTCAATGTCGCATAAGGATTCGTGATACTTGTAATCAAGTGTTCACCGATCGTCCATGTCGCATAAGGCGCATATCCGATCCAAACTAGCGCCGCCGCCACCTACTTTATCTTATTATTCCGTTTAACAAAGAAAATTACAAAAATCCATCGCACAGTTTGTGATACCTGTTATAAGCTTTTTTTTAATGCCTCTGCAATAATTTTATTCTATTTAGTTTTGGCAATGAATCGAAGTTGCCCTTGGTAGCCACCAAAATCTATTTTCGATTCATAAGCCCATAGCACCCTGAGTATCAAGACAATTCAAACGATATTTCATTTGTCGAAATCGGAGTACTTAGTAGTTTTCACATTGCGGCTACATGCACACATACATATGTACCTACATACCTAAGTACGTACACAAAATACAAAGAGTACAAACCTCATAGTCTTCTGTTGGTCCTAGTCCTAGTCGGGTAAGATGATGATCTCCCGAACCCAGCTGCAGCATTAGCGCTTCAAGTAAGAAAGGTTCCGTTGAAACTCTATTAGTTCCACTCACTGCATTGTTCCAGAGAAAAGTACCCAGAGCTCCCGCACATAAGATACACGGACGACATCAGCGCCATGATCCGAGGCACGGCCGTGGACTGGAACGACAAGCCGAAGCAGAATGGCGTTGCCGCCCCCGAGACCCAACAGAAGGAAAAGACCGTCGCCGACATCAAAGACAACGCTTCCGTCGTGGACGAGAAGGAGGCTGACAAGATCATAAATGAGATCCTCGAGGAAGGCGAGGAAGTTAGCAAAAACATCCCGAGCGACGTCGAGGAACCCTCTCATAGTGATGCTGATGACACGACCCATAGCGAGATGAACGGCGAGGTGGTCGGACCTGATAGCGAAGAAGACGGATTGGCTCCCCTAGCGACACAAGAGGGAAATGATAATATAGATAAAGAAATAGATGAATTAGAATCGATTGAAGATAGTGAAAACGGTATATTAGAAGAAAGAAGCCAACCAGCCGAAATAGAAAAAGAACAAAATGAAGAGTCAAGTAGTTTGGATAACAATGTAGGAGATGCAAATGATAATCTAGAAAATTTAGATGAAATAGTAGAAGTGAATCCGCCTGCGAGTGAAGATGATGTTACAAAGAGTGAAGAAGACAATGTGGTGGATGGAATTGTAGGAGACGCAGACTTAGATTCGACTAATGAGCGGTAAATAGACTAGATTAGACATTCCACGAAGTTAGTAAACGAATATAATAATTTTAATTTTTGAATAAATTATTCATTGAAGTGGTCTTTTACTTTGACTATCAAAACAAGATAAAGCTAAAAGTAATTGAAGTATTAGTCTTAATAAAGTTGGGTGCTTTACTTTGTAGACGTGCGTTAAAGTTTTGATGAATTTCTAAAGTTGATTATCAATTCTATTGAAATAAAATAGCTTAGAAGATTAAACAACGATAGGAGCCGGATTCGTTTGGGATTGGTTAATACGGATTAGTTTTTCTTTGTTATTGCTTTTTTTTGTATCCAATCCAAAGAAACTATAACAATTCGTGGTTCACATCTTTCTTACCGTGATTTATTAAGAAATGATTACATATCATTTTTATTCCGGTGTTCTGATAAGTGATTATACCTACGTGAAGTCGATGGATGGAGGCGGCTCCGGATATCTCTTCTGTATCTCCACTTAAGAAGGTGTCGACACACGACAGCATACGCAACCAGGTACCTACAGGAAGGTGCTGTTCATAACCTCCTTAACATAACCTGAACTGAATGCTCTTCATAATAAATACCACAACTTTATGCCGCCATCTAAAGATTGTTCAATATTGCACAGAACCTACTCCACTAAATAACTGTGAAATGGTGTGATGATGTCTCCAGCCTAAACAGTTAAATGTGTGCTAAATTATACTGACGAAAATGAGTGTCGATAGTTTTCGTTCCTAATCGTGGACTGTACTACCCTGTTAATATCCTGTCCTAATCGTGGACTGTACTACCCTGTTACTATCCTGTCCTAATCGTGGACTGTACTAAGCGCTTCGTTTGCCAAAAATAAAAATACCATTATCGTCTCGCACTCTGTTGTTATGGTTCACATAAAGTACTAATCGTAAGACTGAGGTAGGAAACACCACACTAAAAGGATTTAGTTATTACTGCGAAGACAAAAATATTAAGTAGCTAGATTACATATAATAATAACACATTGACTTGTAACTCGTTCTGCTTGCTCTCAATAGGTCATGGCTGAAAATCAGTGCTTTTGCTTCTTTAGCAAAATATTACACTGAGCCAAGGCCTTTTTGACATACTGCAGCACACATAGACACCTTACCTAGATTTAATTATTGTTGTTTTTTTTGTCACCTATATTTTATTATTGTTTGTTTTTACTAATGTACCTACTGTAAAATTGTTGTATTTTGTATGTGTGTGTCTGAAGTTGCAAATAAAGTCTTTATCTATCTATCTATCTACTACCCTGTTACTATCCTGTCCGGGAACGAAACATCATTCTGTTCTGGAATCCTAGATATTTTTAGTAAACATTGTGGTTTCAAATGTAAAAATATAAACAACACGGTATCAGCAGAACAAATCGCACAAGTCTGAAACAATGTTTCGTTTGATAACTTGCATTTATCAGTACGTTATCGTTTTTTATTTCAGTCAACCTTGCTGTTATCTTGTTGTTATATTTATTGTTATCAGTGTTTTGTTGTTTCCATGCATAATATGCCATAATTTTCTTAAAATATCTCGGAGCGAACGCAGTATAGACCCTACGTGTCGATGAACTCAGGTTAGTCTTCTTATTCCGCGCATTCATTTCCAAATATAATTTTGGGCTATTCCTTATATAATTTCACCCTTGTTACGTAGATAATAATTTCAGTGTCATCACAATGATTTTCACTCAGACCCTGACTCAATGCTGTTCTGACTGTTCAATGCTGTTCCCGGAAGCTCTACTCCCAATGTCATTCGACCGCACTCGTCCTCCTACGAACAACAACCGTTAGCTGCGGTTTTAACGAATTAGTAACAACGAACGAAGTAGTAATTTATTGATTCCATTTTCCGGATGAACCATTTTGAAATGCTGGAAAATTATTATAATAGACAAAATTATCAAATCACAAATTACCTATATTATAACGCATATACCTGGTGAGTGGCTAGTGTGAGTTTAGTGCCGTAGGTACATACATTATGTTATGTATGACGCATATACCTGGTGAGTGGCTAGTGTGAGTTTAGTGCCGTAGGTACATACATACATTATGTTATGAGTTATGACGCATATACCTGGTGAGTGGCTAGTGTGAGTTGACTGGTTAAACTTGTCAAAGTAGAACTGTAAGCGTAGATAATAAGAGAATGATAACTCCGACAATAATCTTTGGCTACTGGTATGTTTATTAGAATTGCAAGATATTACTGAGCTTTAATGTAAGAATGAAGGGAACTAGATTGTACTCGCACGGCCTGAGCCTGACACATCTGTACTTTGTACATCACTCAAAATCATTAGAAAATTACAAACGAGTTCGTATGAAGCTATTGGATTACTGTCAAACCATGAAAAGTAGTAGAATCCGATAGGAGTACTGCAAGGCGCTAAATGTACGTACCTATGAAGGAAACGAAAACTTTTGGTGATGAAATGGTTATCGTACATTATGCAAACCTCATCCCTTGGCTTCTTGATTGCTGAGTACTTACTATAAAGGCTGAAGGAAGAATTCTTTTACAATAAACGAAGCAATCTGATGAGATATTATAGCGAGCTAAGAACCGCAATGCGCAGATAGAAGCGCCTGCCTGCGCAAGCGCATTGAGAAAAACTATCGAACATTTTATCGAACCTCAAACGAATCAATGAGCAAACGCATGAAACAAACTAAATTTGTAACTATATTGAAATAGTCCAGTGAATGATTACACAATAGAGGGGGTTGGGTGGTGTGGTACTGAGGAGGTGCCAATCAAACGAACAGTCCCCACTCCTGTGAGGTAAGTCCTAGGAGAGGGGGCACAAAAACGATCCCGTTGTTCAGTTTGTTGCTAACATCTACTGAGGAGGTGCCAATCAAACTAAAAGTCCCCACTCCTGTGAGGTAAGTCCTAGGAGAGGGGGCACAAAAACGATCCCGTTGTTCAGTTTGTTGCTAACATCTACTGAGGAGGTGCCAATCAAACTAAAAGTCCCCACTCCTGTGAGGTAAGTCCTAGGAGAGGGGGCACAAAAACGATCCCGTTGTTCAGTTTGTTGCTAACATCTACTGAGGAGGTGCCAATCAAACTAAAAGTCCCCACTCCTGTGAGGTAAGTCCTAGGAGAGGGGGCACAAAAACGATCCCGTTGTTCAGTTTGTTGCTAACATCTACTGAGGAGGTGCCAATCAAACGAAAAGTCCCCACTCCTGTGAGGTAAGTCCTAGGAGAGGGGGCACAAAAACGATCCCGTTGTTCAGTTTGTTGCTAACATCTACTAAGGAGGTGCCAATCAAACTAAAAGTCCCCACTCCTGTGAGGTAAGTCCTAGGAGAGGGGGAACAAAAACGATCCCGTTGTTCAGTTTGTTGCTAACATCTACTAAGGAGGTGCCAATCAAACTAAAAGTCCCCACTCCTGTGAGGTAAGTCCTAGGAGAGGGGGCACAAAAACGATCCCGTTGTTCAGTTTGTTGCTAACATCTACTAAGGAGGTGCCAATCAAACTAAAAGTCCCCACTCCTGTGAGGTAAGTCCTAGAAGAGGGGGAACAAAAACGATCCCGTTGTTCAGTTTGTTGCTAACATCTCGTAATGAAGTTAAATTTTCTGCTTAAGTACCATTATCTGATCACAACCCGTCAGGCTAAGGACTCGTTACTAGACAATTCAATATTAATATACAAACTCAAAACGAGAACCTCAAACGACTTCATTTATGCAGGGGGGCATAAAGAAGGGTTCACTTTAGAGGAGGGACTTTTACACCCGGTTTTTCATCCGCTTGTCACATCGTGTGTTTGTCAGCAATTTGTTATTTGCTAACAAATTGTCTACCCGATGCTCATCAAAGATGTGTGAAAGTTTAAACTATTGTTTAAAATAACAAACTATTATATTCATTGAATATGTATGATACAGCCAACAATAAGCCAAATATTGTGCTACGAGATCGCTACGGCGATGAAGCTGTTCACAGTAGTTCATAGGGGTGCTACGAGTGCTGGTGCTACGAGTGCTGGTGCTACGAGTGCTGGTGCTACGAGTGCTGGTGCTACGAGTGCTGGTGCTACGAGTGCTGGTGCTACGAGTGCTGGTGCTACGAGTGCTGGTGCTACGAGTGCTGGTGCTACGAGTGCTGGTGCTACGAGTGCTGGTGCTACGAGTGCTGGTGCTACGAGTGCTGGTGCTACGAGTGCTGGTGCTACGAGTGCTGGTGCTACGAGTGCTGGTGCTACGAGTGCTGGTGCTACGAGTGCTGGTGCTACGAGTGCTGGTGCTACGAGTACTGGTGCTACAAGTACTGGTGCTACGAGCCCTGGTGCTACGGCGCTAAACAACTTGAGATCGGAAAAGTTTGTGTGCGATTTTGTAAAAGTTCTGTTATATATTTTTGCCTATTTAATTCGTTTAGTTAGGTTTCGGACATATGTTTTTCTTGTTTTCTTTTGAGGTTCTTATAATCCTATGTTATTATAAGACACGTGTATACTCAAGTACCTATTCTATTTACGATCGGATGAGCTGCTCTAGAAGGAAGCTTAATCTACCTGTTCACTTGACTTGTAATTATTGGCCTTTTGGCAATGCGCCGCTGAGCAGCCTGCACACCTATACTTATTAAATTTCCTCCTAATAATCATTGCATGAAAACCTCAATTAATCACGCGTTAATTTCATTTATATAGAAAAACTTGTCTCAAGATGTAAGAACATCATCAAGTAGCGTTTCTTTACGTAACAAGGTCCGTTGTCCACAAGACAAACTTCGAATGTCGGTCGAACTCGGAGAGTGTTAAATTATGATGATTAATGGAAATTATGTTTGTTAAATCGAATGTTAATCTTGCACATTAATGAGCTCTTTTGATGTAATTAAGTTAAGTCGAATGTCCTGTTCATTTTATGATTTTCAAACATCACAACTTAGAAAAATGTTATTATGATTTATTTCTTTGTCATTTATAATATATATAGTAAAGTACCAAAAAAGACATGTCGAGCTGTAATGTGATCAGATGGATGAAGCAATTAGCGGTGATATGATGCGGTACCGGAGAAGCGAGTTACATCTCTCCGCACCTGATTAACACATCACTCGCAGAGCTGGCTAATTGATGCTCGGATTGGTCGAGGATTAGCTGGCTGCCTGCTGCGCCCGACTTCACCTGTACGAGCCTGTACATTACAACCAGAGATGTACTGGCTCAGGGTAAGGTATTAGCTAAACTAAGTAAAGCAATGCGGTGGACATTGGGCGTCTAACGTATATGGGCGTCTAACGTATATGGGCGTCTTACGTATATGGGCGTCGATAAATTTAAAGTAAATCTTTATTTCAGACTACAATAATAATGGGTCATCACAATAAAAAATTACGAAGTAAAATCACAATAATCTTAAAACGGGTCTGATATGCAGATTCGAATGCCATCGTAAAACCAACACAATAATGAAGACGCAGAAATAGAATATAGTTTTGCCAGTATGAATTCTTAGGCTGCGGTACCTAACCGTTTACATCAGACAGCACGCGCACGCTTGATGTCGCCTTCATAACACTAAAATAAATAGTAAAGCATAAGAGATAGACCCAGCAGTAGATGAAGTCGAGTTACGGATGATGATGATGAACGACCCGATCTTACTCTTAGTGAACATAGCGCGCTTTGCTGCTTGAAGTTCGTGTCAAATTACTTTCTCGACCATTTTCCAGTAGCTAGTTTATCTAGAATCCAAGTAACTTGACAATGCAGTTTCATTGTTATGTAGACAAGTATACAATTTGAAAGCTTATTAGTTGTACCTACATTTAGAGATCAAACGAAGTGGGTGGACATGGAGGGGCCTGAAGACGCGACACAATTCTGTATGATACCTTTATCGGTTTTCGTAATAATTTCATATAGGTATAATTGAATAATTAAAAAGGAAATCGAACTTGTTTGGAAAGCCAGTTCAGTAAATTCAGACCGAATTTCGGGAAGTCAAATAATTAATTTAAACGTAAATTCACGAGATTTTGTCAAAATTAAATTTATTTCTCGAACTGGGATCAATGGAATCCATCATCAACGCGGCGGCATGCCGACCGGCAGGGGCCATCTTGGATCTTTCAATTCACGGCATGCCGCATACCGTTTCTACCGCCTGATCAGTGCCTACGATGAACAACATCAAACCTACCTCTGCAATTGCCTACGTTATTAATTAATGTCATCTATAGATACAATTTATGAAATTTGTCTGTTTGTTACAATTACTAGCAACAGTCATAATATTTTCACATGGAATGTTCACCCCAAACGCAACCCTAAACGAGAGCTTAAGAGCTCTTTTCATCCATGTGTCCGTCCATCACATCAAACTAAATTAGACTCGAATTTTAATTAGATGTCGCCACTTGATAAATTTGATCGCTGTTGTCCTCCAAACCCATTTTCTCTACGTGGGAATTTAAAGGTTTATTGTTTTTTAAAACACGACAAATGTTATAAGTAGAAGGTAATGTTCTTTGTTAACAAATATATTTATGATCATATCAAATAGTAACGTCAAAAGGATGGTGATCGAAATGGAGCCCTTCACCTCAGCTGAGGCTGAGGTGAAGGGCATCAACAAGTCTCATAATAAATTCCAGGAACTTCTTCAGGCTAATAGACCCTCGGGAAATCATGAATTAATAATAAACTCTGTGCGTGTCGTAATAAAGGTGAGAATGACTGAAAATGAGGCTATTCCGAAGAATATTGCTCGGGAAATGTAAAGATAAAGTTGATTTGTGTTTCATACCTTTCGGTCCTGAGAGGAAAATGGTGCCCATTAATGTCTCTTGCTTCAAAAATATCACAGAGGGTGAAATCAAACAGAGGATTATTAAACAAGTGATATTTTTTGTGTAGCTGTGAAGCTATTGTTTGTGTAGCTGTGAAGCTATTGTTTGTGTAGCTGTGAAGCTATTGTTTGTGTAGCTGTGAAGCTTTTGTTTGTGTAGCTGTGAAGCTATTGTTTGTGTAGCTGTGAAGCTAATGTTTGTGTAGCTGTGAAGCTATTGTTTGTGTAGCTGTGAAGCTATTGTTTGTGTAGCTGTGAAGCTATTGTTTGTGTAGCTGTGAAGCTATTGTTTGTGTAGCTGTGAAGCTATTGTTTGTGTAGCTGTGAAGCTATTGTTTGTGTAGCTGTGAAGCTATTGTTTGTGTAGCTGTGAAGCTATTGTTTGTGTAGCTGTGAAGCTATTGTTTGTGTAGCTGTGAAGCTATTGTTTGTGTAGCTGTGAAGCTATTGTTTGTGTAGCTGTGAAGCTATTGTTTATGTAGCTGTGAAGCTATTGTTTGTGTAGCTGTGAAGCTATTTCTGTTAACGTTTCAACATTTTTGTTGTTTATTTGTTAGATGCTGAAATCACAAGTTAATGGAAACTGTAATAAAAGGGACTGGGTCTTCGCATTTTCAGTTTCGTTCGTGAAATGTGAATGCGGGATATAACATATAGCTAGTAGCCATAATAGGAGAGGAGATAGAGGAGTATTTTGATAGGTCCCTCGTTTATTATAATCTCTTTAGCCATTGTCATTCTTGGAGGTACTAAAAGTGTCCTCATACCAAGAAAAGAAGGAAAAAGAAGGGAACTTTACTCAATTGTGGAGTACATACTCTTAGTTGTTTCCTCCAGGTTTCCTCGACTCGACTCAACTCAACCTCACTCCATTGTAATATTTAATAAAATGAACCAAACGGATTATGTTGTGTTTAGTCCGGGATAGTCAAGTGCAAGCGCGTCCCGCCTGCGCCCAAACGAGTCCCACCCGCGCCCAAACGAGCGATTTTCAACTGGAAATGAAATTGATTGAATTAATTAATTATCTCAAAAAGAATGAAGCGACTGTTCGATCGGCAATCACCGATCGCGCCTACTAATTCCGGACGTTCGTAAAACGCAAATAATTCGTCGCTGTAGTGCGCGCGCTATTAACTTCGCCTCTGATTTACGACGCAATTTACCGCGCAATGTACACACGCGGCAATGTGGGCACTATCTGCCGCTCCCATGCGTACAGTCGGTAGTACATCAGCGGCTACCTACCCGACTGTCTAAATCTAGGGAATTATTTACAGGGTTATTGGTAAAATAGTGACAATACGTGAACTGCAGCTTCAGCCCACGTCTTCACAAACACGTTTGTGAAGACGTCAGGTCTTAATTCTTAATTTTGGTATTGGTAATGGGTACCCCCCGCAATTCAATAATCGTTCGTTAGAGAGGTTTTAGTTGAAACTCAACTTAAAAACAGCTCTGCCCTGAATTAACAGAAGATATGAGAGCGAAAGATCGGTCTTAAGTAACTCATCGGGTTCCAGACAAAGATGTTTTTTTCATTTAGTATCAGAAGTGACTTATATTTTTTTTTTATTTTGACTTGGCGCCTTCACGTAGTACGTGTTTGTGATGATGGGCAGGACCTGCAGTTCACGTATTGTCACTAATTTACCAATAACCCTGTATATTACTTGCACTATGTTTTTATGGTTTTCGACCTGGAGTGCAATTTTGCCGATTTCTTTTCGCGTAACATAAAAACGTCATCGAGTGTTTCCAAAAATTGTATTCTCAAATAAACTATCAAATTGGAGAAATATCAAAAACATTGCCTTCGACACGCGATGCACTTGCTTTGTTTCGAATCTGTAAGTAAGGGAATGGGCGACCGATCCAATCTGAGCGGATCGGTCGTCCTTCGTTTCGAATCTGTAAGTAAGGGAATGGGCGACCGATCCAACCTGAGCGGATCGGTCGTCCTTCGTTTCGAATCTGTAAGTAAGGGAATGGGCGACCGATCCAACCTGAGCGGATCGGTCGTCCTTCGTTTCGAATCTGTAAGTAACGGAATGGGCGACCGATCCAACCTGAGCGGATCGGTCGTCCTTCGTTTTATGCGATCCGCAATCCATTTACTTTGTAATTTTCTTTTTTTAAGTAGACCTCTTGGTAACTCCCGTTACCAGGGAAACCTTGTTACCAGTAATTGTGCAAATTATCATGTTGTGATGTTTCAGATACGTTTCACGGCGTACTTGCACATCATTCCTCGGAGATGCAACTTATAAAAGATCACCTCAAAACTAATCGCTATACAACAACGAAAGAATCATCAAAATATATTATGAATAGCGTAGGTAGGTATATGATTAGTTTTGTTTTAAGTGATAATTTATTAATGTTATAACATTACCTAAAAAAATAAAACACCCACAATTATTCTAATTTTAAGCGAAAAAACAACAAATAAATCTGCAATCAGTAGCCCTATTGTCTAACTCGAAGGCCATTACCAGTGAACTTGAAATCGATTACCAGTTGTCAATCCAGTCAGAATGTTTTCGGTATTGTGTAAGGTATTCAACTGGTAATCGGCTTCGGAATGAATGATTCATGTGAATCCAATTTCTGTAGTTTTCGATCTTTCATGCGTTCCGTTAATGCAAGTGGAACAACTAGTAGTTCCACTGGTACTATTTGCAATTAAGTTGTTTTACTAGTTGAAAAAACAATAATTATATTTGTTATGCTGGAAAAACACAGCCTGTGCATAATTTTTGTCATTATTTGCAATTAAATCACGTATTTTTTCAGTTTGTTGTGAGGAGATTATATAAAAAAGTTTTCCACAAAAGTAGTAACGAAACGCAAGTTTTCTACTGTCAAACTCGCTCGCAGTGTTGCCAGATCTACTGATTTAGCAGTAGATCTACCTGCTTTTTGAACCGTCTACTGATCTATTGATTTTTTGCTCAAATTTTGTGAAATCTACCTGCTTTTTCCGAGCATCAATAGCAAGTGACTCCATGTCTTTATTTTAGCTCACGTGACAAGTTACCAATGACACAAACTTCACAAAACTGAAACAGATGAATGAAACTGAAGAATTCTATGTTCCTTCGTTTCTTCCTTCCAGCTTTCACTTTCTTCTGTCGGTCTTGGTATGTCTGTTCATTGTTTTCGATTGATTGGTCGGTCCGTTCGTTCGATAAACTTTTGCAAAATGCAAACTGAGTGAGACTGTTTATCCAGTTATTACTCTACTATGCACTAAATAATATATGTCCAAAACCACAAATCAAAGTTCAATCAGACTGAAGAGAACTGAGCAAAGCACAGCCGACAGGCCGCCTGGCCTCGCTTTCCACAAAATTTCTACTGCTTTTTTCAGATTCCATCTGGCAGCACTGCTCGCTCGTGTCCCTCACTTGTCATAACTTGTCATTCGCGGTATATTTTAAAGTTTATTTGGCTGGTTTGTGAAAACAAAAACAACTTTTACGACTGTTTTTTTTCTTGAAAACTAAAAGCTTAGTTCCAAAGTAAGTACATTTAACAAATTACTACCGCGTTTTATGCGTTACAAAAGTTATCAAGTGTTTTGTTACACAACAGTGTGGTAATATGATAATATGGCTATTTCAGAATGCCAGCAAGAAAAATAGTATCAGACAGGCAGATGGAAATGCTTGTGGCTTTTATGGAAGCAAACAGGGAATTCGCAGTGGGCCGCCTGGCTAATAACGGCCTACTGGCGAAACAACAAGCTGAAAAACTTTGGGAGGACCATGCGTGTAATCTCAATGCTGTTGGGGCTGGCGCCACAAAAACCTTAGCCAAGTGGAGAGTTGTAAGTACCTTTTATCTTTTAATTTGAATGTTTGTCACTAATGCTAATTACCCATCTAATTTTAAAGCTTTAGCTTTAGATATGCCAATGCAACCACCGCAATTGGCCCCAACGCGCAGGCGATCATGTAATAATTTTACTTTAAATTTTAGGAGAGTACCATTATTCATGTCACATCATATCAATGGCTAGCCAATTAGTGTCCACTGCTGGACATAGCCTCCTCCAAAGCTGTATTTTTATACATTGTTACAGATACATCACATGCTGCAGATGTGCCTCAGTGGGCAATGCAGATTGAGGAGCGGCATTTAGCAAACGAGAAGAAGACCTCGCGTTCGCTAGAGGCCATGGCTGCCTCCTTGGCAGCGATACGCAGCGCTCTGTAGCGCGAATTGAAGAAATACTTTTACAAGGCTAGTGCGGGACACTAGCCTTGTAAAAGTTAGTTAGGTTTACTGTTGTACATATATAAATTAGTAGTAAGATTAAAATAAATTAGTATGGATTGTTTTTTTTAGTTTATTTATGAGTCAGAATCAATAAATTAGCAATAAAAAATAATTTTTTAAGCTTTCATGAAAGCTTAATAAAAATAGGCTTTAATAATTATAATAATAATGCTGGGGACAATCACACAGCATTATCTGGCCCCAAGTTAAGCAGACCTTGTGTTATGGGTACTAGATGATAGTATACGTAACACACTCCCAGGACAATTATTTGCAGATCGTAAAAACATTGCTCTAAGCCGGGGATCGAACCCACAACCTCCTGCGTCGCAGGCGGACCTTCTGCGCCACAGAGGTCGTCGTTCAATTATGTTCGAGTCCTCCACAATCTGTCAACAACGGCTTCCCTTCCTCCATCAACTTCCCGCCGCCGTACACCTTCAGGGGGATGATGCAGTGCTGCGGTTGTAGCGCACGGTCGCGTGTCATCTCCTCATCGACATCGACGAGGCGTTGGTTACTTTTCCCGCTTTGATGGGTGTATTGTGCATCACCCTGTAAAAAATAGAAGAAAATGTTTATATATACCTACTCGTATGTATACCTATATACAAAAAATTAATTTGAACTCGGGTAGGTATGTATTCAGATAATTATTACTTATTACTTCAGAGATTTTTACTTACCTACTTATTTCCTTAGCCTTCAAACACAATGTTTATCACAATTTTTTTATTTATATGGATATATTTGAGATTTCCATTCCAAACAAGACTCGAATGAGCTCCCTGCTTCATTTGACGTTTCAAATGGGCTTGAATTTTCTACTGAAATTCATTTCGACGTTACACAATACCGATATCCGCGCTAATATACGAAGTTTCATTCATTCACTGGGCTTCAATTTCGCTGGTAATGGTCTTCCATGTGTCAACTATTTACACAATACGAAAGTTACAATCGAAGTCCAGGCTAGGTTTCAAATGTCAAAAATGAAGTCGATTACGATTACCAGTTGAGTTAGACAATAGGGCTACAGGTTTCTGCTGACACAAACGCCTCCTTTCTGTGACGTCACCGTTCCGTTTGCCAACTCGAATTGCTCCTGTCCTGTTCCTTCAATAAAAATGAAATCAGAATCAAATAAATGATATAAACCATCGAGTTTTTTGTTTATGTGTTGTGTCTAATAATTATTTTCTTTCTTTCTTTTTTCAAAAAAGATATCCAGTAAATCCAATACATTTTTAAATTATAATTCATAATTCATAATCTTTATTCATTAACAATAGTAATATCGTATCTGAAATTTTATAAATAATTACATGCAGACCTTATTATAATAACAAACATGGCATGAAAAAAAAAAAGAATAATATATAGATATAAAATAACAATTTGTGAATGAAAATAAATTACAATGGTATTATATAATATTAGTACATACAATATTACAAATGAGGTAAGATCATAAAATTATGATACAACAATGTCAGCATTAAAAAAGTCATCTATAGAGTAGTAACATCCCTTTAACAAAATATTTTTTAATTTTAATTTAAATAAATTTGCTTTGTCCATATTTTTCAAGTCAGTGGGTAATGCATTGAACAATTTTACAGCTTGATATCTGCAGCAATGTTTTGAAACTTCAAGCGCTGGTCGATAGGGAGTGTTCATATCTTTCCTCCTAGTGGTAAGGCGCTCTAATTTATGCTCCGCGGTCTCGTATCGGAGTGGATTCCTGATTACATCTACTAGCGTTACCAGGATGTATAGGCAAGGTACAGTCAAAATATTTAGCTTAGCGAAATTTTCTCTACAGGATTCCCATTGAGGTATTCTAACTATAGTACGAATAGCGCGCTTTTGAATAATAAAAGCCTTGTGGATATTGTATTTATAGCTACCCCCCCAGAATTTGATGCTATACCTAAGTTTAGATTCAACAAGAGCGTAATAGACCATTTTGAGTTGGTCAATTGTCACTTCATCCCGAAGGCTCCTAATTGCGTAACATGCCGAACTTAAAGAGTTTACAACAGCCTCTACTTCAGTTTTCCAGTTAAGGGATTCGTCAATATGAACGCCTAAAAATTTTACACTGTTAGTTAGCTCCACCTTTACTTCTTTGAACTTTAAGTCTATTGTATCCCGTTGACGGGTGGTGGTTTTAAATAATATAGCATTTGTTTTATTGAGATTAACTTTGAGTTTTAACAAACTCAAAGTTAATCTCAATAAAACAAATGAATGAATGAATTTAATGAATGGTTCAACGCTAACGCGTTGAACCATTCATTAGACTAACAATAAGAAACACTAAAACTGACACTAAAATTGTATTGTGCATGATGGTGCCGAGTTCCTGTAGACTACTGGCCGGGATAATAGCATTCGTGTCATCTGCATATATAACTAATCCAATATTAGGTATCGACCAAGTGATGTGATTCGTGATATCATTAAGAAAAACTACGAAGAAAATGGGTCCCAGTATCGAGCCCTGGGGAACTCCTCTTCTAATCATTACTGCTTTAGATTTAGTAGCAGTTTCTTTTTTGTTGACGATTGACTTAATTTCTACGATCTGTTTCCGATTGCTAAGAGTAGCAAGTTATGATCTATCATATCAAAGGCAGACGAGAGATCCAAAAATAGTCCGGCTACTTTCATTTTCTTATTTAAATTAGTCACAACATCGTATACCAAAGCATCTATAGCATCCACAGTTCCTAAATTTACTTGATACCCAAACTGCCGTTCGTTCAAGATTTTATTGACGTTAAGATGACGTACTAACCTGTCTCTAATAACTTTTTCGTAAATTTTTGACAAAACTGGCAGTAGAGAGATGGGCCTGTAGTTTTTGGGATCATTCTTAGTCCCCTTTTTATAAACAGGAATTACGCGAGCTATTTTAAGTTGGTCGGGGAAAAGGTTCAGAACTATGCAGTTGTAAAAAAATATTGACAGTGGCTCAGCTAATATATCAATATTATTCTTTAATACAGATATTGGGATTTCGTCATGACCATACGATTGTTTATTCATCATTCTATGTACAATAATTCTAATTTCTGTTTTAGTAGTTAAATCAAATTCCATGTCATTGTTTACCCTATTAGTACAATTAATTGAATATGTCAAAGCTAAATTGTTATTATCATTATTATTATGAGTGTCTTCTAGTTTAATATCATATTGATCAGAAAAAGTGTCAGCAATCATTTGAGCGTCAGAAACTATTTCGTCATTTATTTTTAGTTTGTCAATAGATTTTATGTCGTTTTTATTTCTATGTCTATTAACTACATTCCAAATGCATTTAGATTTATTTTTAGCTCTTTCAATTTCCCTTCGTACAGCTAGCTTTTTTGAGGATGCCAAGATCTTTTTATAGTGTCTGAGATACTTAATTCTGTAGGCCGTTAGTGACTCATGACTAGTGAGTTTTTTTATTGATTGTATTAAGAAATCTCTTTACCTTACTAGAGACTCTGATTCCCTTTGATATCCAATTTATTTTGTTACTTCTATTTGCCTTGAGCTTTATGTCTTTTTTTGGAAACGATTTATTAAATATGTGCTTAAAGGAGTCAATGAACCTGTTCACACTACATTCACCTAGATCGCTTTCTAATAGACTCTTCCTGAAAGCTAAAGAGTTGTCATCAGAAAAAGTCCTGCGTTTAACAATGTAGTGCTCTAGTATGTTAGTGTTACGTTTTTTAATAAGATTGAGGCTACAAAGAAAGACCGCCACGACTTAGTCCATTTTGATCTACCTCTGAGTTAACAACATTGGTTTCTGGAATATTAGTTATAATATTGTCAATGCATGACTCTACTTCATTCCTCCAAAAGGTATTCGTATTTATAAGATACCTAAAGTTATAACACTTAATGAGTGTAAATAATTCATCCTTGTATTTACTTTCTCTTATAAAGTTTACGTTAAAGTCTCCAAAAATAATGCAAGTTTTGTCAAAAAAGTGTTCCAATAATTTTTCTAGCCTCGTAATAAAGTCGTTGAAATTTTTAACGTCTGGGACTCTATATAAACAACATAAATTAAGGTTATAGTCTACATCTCTGACTCCACAAATCAAAGACGTTAATCTTATAGTTTTTTTTACAAACTGATAGTTCTTCTATATATAGTAGGTATCAGATACATATCCATGTAAAAATTCCATTGCGCTTAGATACCAAGTACCAAGTACATACTTAGTTGAAGCACGAATGTGTGTTGTTTTCCTAGGGTTACAAATTGATTCCTCTCTTCAATGGAATCATTAGAATCATTTATTCATTTGTTACATGTTGTTGTGTGCAAGGATCTTATGACAATTTCTAGTATCAAACATGTACCCCGTTGGGGCGCTACAAAATAACTGAAACTAGATATATCTAATTCAAAGAGTTCAAAGAGTTAACTTAAATAAGTTATAATATAGTACATACTTACCATAGTATTTATAAATTGTGTCTTAACCCGCGAGCACTCGCGCCTCAAGAAATTACATCAGCACTCGCGTGTAGAGCATTTTGCTCACGTTTATGAATGTCAATAAATGCAAGTTTTACCAAAAAATATGAATAAAAAAAGGTTTTATTAAATAAAATACACATTATTTATTCTATAAAATATATATTCAAAAAGTTAACAATATTAATCTTTTTTATTTTAATGAACAATCATAGGAACTAATTTGCCAGTCTTGTAAGGCAGTCTTAGAGAAAAAACGAAAAAAAAAATTTTTTTTCAAGAAAACCTTTTAAACTAAGTATGGATAACTAATCTTCGTCATATACGCGAGCTTTACACATAATCACATAGTGTACGACTATGCTCGGTACATAAATTTTTTTGACAGTAAATGCAGCTCTTTTTGGTCTTGCGATTTTTGCGTCTTGGGCAAACCGCGCAGATACCACTTGGTTTTTCTTCTTCTGGTAACTCAGATTCTGGTACAAAACGTTTCATCACTTGCTGAAGAGGATATGAAATATTTTAGTCCTCAATGTCATCTAAATCTTCCTCCATCAACCATGACAAAACATGTTCGTCCCTTCGATCACGATCCATCTATAATAGAAATACATAATAGATTACTATTTCAGTAATGTAAAATCATAATATTACATAAAAGTAGCAGTAAAACTGTCTTTAACATGAAAAAATATTAAATCATGAGTAAAAAAAAGTACTTACGTCGATACCCGCGCGATGAGCAAAACGCCGCCTGATGGTACACGGCGCAACAAACCACCTCGTCCAAGTGACTGGTGCACACTGGCGCGAAGTGAACTGCATACAGGGGTGGGGGACGAAACAAAACTCAGCTACCGAATGAACGATGTACGTACGAATAATTTTGACAAAATGGCGCGTGTTTTAAATTTACTGTGAGCAAAATGCTCATAGCGCGAGTGCTCGCGGGTTAATTATCATGTATTACAATTTACCAAAAAAACAACATGTACCACAAATTGATGCTCTCGCAGGCAGACTTAGTTCAGCAGCCTATGCGGTTCGAACAATTAGATATATTACCGATGTAGATACGGCTAGGTTAGTTTATTACAGTTACTTCCATAGTATAATGTCTTATGGTATCTTGCTTTGGGGACGGGCAGCCGACATCCAGACTATCTTTGTTCTCCAAAAAAGGGCTGTACGCGCAATTTATAAATTAAAGCCACGCGATTCTTTGAGGGATCTATTTAAAGACATAAATATTTTGACAGTAATATCGCAATACATCTATGAAAATCTAATGTATACCTACGCACAAAAATAGAGATAGTTTTTTGAAAAAATGTGACGTTCACAACAGAAATACAAGAAATAAGAACAAACTACACATTCCATCATATAGATTACGAAAGGTAGGCAAATCATTTATGGGAAATTGCGTACGCTTCTATAACAAGCTTCCATCTGAAGCAACTGAGCTCCCTATTCGTAAATTTAAACAGTACATAAAACGAAGTCTTATCAAGAAGGCCTTTTACTCCATAGATGATTATATCAATGATGTTAATGCTTGGCCAGATGTCGCCCAGTTCCGCACCGACAATGGTATTATGGGAGAAAAATCTTAAGCTTAGTTTTTTATAAACATTGACCTGTATCTAAATCACATCATACTTAGACTTACGAGTAGATAGGCAAATAATATTGTATTACATTTTAAGGATTATACAAACTTACTAGTGGTTTATTTTTTGCTTCTTCCACTAGTGGACAAAAAATTGAAGCGAACAAAATCAATAACATTTTGTTTCTTGTTTGATAATTACTATTTATAAAGTTGTTGTTTATGTATAAAATTTGACTTGTCTAAGTCCTTTTTTGTAAGGCTAAAGAAATAAAGTTATTGACTTTTGACTTTTGAATGTCCAGGTAGGTGCTGGTCTAGCTAGAGGGATGAAGCGTGCACAGTTCACTCGGATCCCAGAGCCTCTAAACATAAATGTTGTGAAGTGTTGAGCTGCCAAATAAATCATATTTCGTTGTGTTCGCGCCTTGAAAGCCCTTTGCAGTTAAATGAACCAGTATTAATGCCTTCATCTTGACTACACACGGATAGATAGATAAGCTCACATTATTTTAGGATCCTTAGCTTGAGCAAACTAAGTACCTTACCACTTACCACCCGCACATTGAGTCCGATAAAGTGTTTCTTTCATAGCCCCTGTGAAGTTTATTTATACCAAAGGAGGTAGGGTCAATTCTTATTGTAATCTCTGGTAGGGGAGAGCCAGGTACAGCATCGAACCCCCATTTTCACAGGCTTCAAAGAGAAGGTTCTATATTCGGCTCAATGTATTTTTTTAGTGTATGATCATCGATTTCTCCGTCAATTAAAGACCGGTTGTGATAATTTGTTAACCGTGATAGTCAGACAGTTGAAATGTTCACAGATGATGTACCTACTTCTGTTGCCGCTATAACAACAAATGGCCTACCATACAACAAACGTGATTTTTTTGACGTTTTTATAGATAATGATACGGAACTCCGAACGTCCGACTCGCACTTGACCGGTTTTATTTAAATTATTGTATTTAAGTGTACTATCTATGTATTGTATCTTTCTATCCTTGTCGGTGGGATGAAATGTGTGATAAAATCAACCAGGGTAGATATTCAAAGGCTCTCATTGCAAGTTTTATTGAAGGGGCTCTTAGAATGAATCTGTGATGAGATTCCAGCAAGTTCGATACTCTCCAGGCTCGTGTCTCCGACCAGTCAGCGGAGTGATGGATGATCAGGGGCTATTCACCAGAATTCAATCAGAACTGTTCAATATGGCGCGCGCGAGATCGTTTTAAAATGTCTTCATTAGCGAGAACGCCAAAGGAATGCTTAATGTCAACAATTTTACAGAGGCGACAGATATTATTTAGTTTGTAGAAAGAAAATAAGGTCGAGACGCGAGAAAATTACCCGTATCTATGGATTAACCTCTGTAGACTGACTTATTACGTTTTAGCGGCGGTAGCAAGTACCTACTTTACTCCTGAAAAGGTCTTTCTTATAGAATGCTTGTTGTCTGGTACCCACAACCGAAGAATTTAATGTACCTGTTATAGCTAGCTGTTACTTGCTATTTCGTTAGCTTGGCTGCTCAACCTATTTACAATGTCGACAATTTTCTATAATATATTTGCTTTTTTATGGCGGTATTGTATGTTTTACATACAATACCGCTTCACCGGTTACAACCTCACAAACTTTATCTATTTAGTATACATTTATTTACGTATGTATAGACATAATTATGAATCCCATATGAGTCTTGGTCACGTTGATGCTTAGTATATAATATCAGGATGATTGTGATACAATTGACAAGCTGAGATCAGGCTCTGCGGGTAGGGACGTCCTCACTTACTCGTACCTAGACGAACCTGCTAGTGCTGCTAATAAGGTAAATGTAAGTACATTAGCGCGCTCTGATCACGTCACCGATTGCCCTCCGCAAATATTGGAATAGGTCTGAGTCCGGGTCATGTCATATATGTATAGATGGTGGTAGTTGGTGGTAGTGTGGTAGAACGAGAGACGGCTGGCCAGATCTGTGACCGAAAGTTACAACCTACATAAAGTATTTATATTGTTGTCAGTTTCTTATCTTTTTGTGTGTGAAATTTCATTATTTTGTTGTTAACGTTGTTAATTTTATACGATTCAATGTAACTAGGCATAACGATTTGGAGATATCTTTAATGTTATGATTTTGTTTTTAATACTTATATAAATAAATAGCGAGCGTAGCGAGGGAGGATGACAAGACCGAGTTACAATGGGTGGGTTTGTCCCGCATGAGAAACAGTAGGTACACACTTCGAGTGCGAGTGTGAGAAAATAGAACAATTTAAACTTACCTTTAGTAAATATTCCACGCCGATTTCACTTGCCTAATTTACGATTTTGTCGTTAGTCTTTAAATACCTACCATATTTCACGTGATTTCGACCGCAACCGTTAAAATCTTATAGATTATTTTTTTGCCACTCTGTTCCATTTGCATGTTATAAAATTAATTTTCGCTTGATGATCATTTTTCAATTAATTAAGCCAAGTTCTTTTCAACATTCCAGAGATTTTGCGCTGACTGATACCTCAGACTAGTAGGTACTACTTAGTCTGAGACTGATACCAAACTTGTTGTGTTGGTGTCTTCGTTTCGCGCAACGCAACGCAAACTTACTAATACCTACCTGCACATTTTACCATGGAGGAAGAATCACCATGTAAAATATCCAACAATGACAAAAAAGGTTTTCAAAAATAAATTCAAATGAAATGAGTGTATGGTCTTTGTGAATGGAACACCAACAAGTCGAGTCTTGATGCAAGAGGATGAATGTCTGTACTGGCTGATCATTTCAAACGAAAATTATAAAGAGAAATTACTTCATAATCATAACCCTAGACCTTCAAAACTAATTTTGACAGTGTCAATATGGCGTAGCTCAATTTGACACACTTTTTAAGCAAAAGAAGTAAAAACACAATTATGTTGTCGTTCATTGCAGGTTTCATAATTCATTTATTGTTTGTGAATCAGGTCTTACGGTCAGTTCATAGGACTTTTATTAGACATTTCAATGAGAGAGTCGGTATTGGCATCGAATGGAGTAAACCAAATGCAGTGGTTTCTCGCCCTCTCGGACTGGCGAGCGATCTGATTGAGTCGATGTTTGTTCTGTTTGTAGTTTGTAGTGACGCGTCGTCGCGTCGCGTCGCGTTGTCGTTTGGAACTGCTCTTTTATTTGCCGTCTCGTTTGACGACCAGCTCTGCTATTACCGACAACGCGACAGTCCAATACTATTCCAAAGATTTAATATTTTTGTGGGAAGAGAATCGATCTACCTGCCGTAACATTATCTAATCTGTGGATCGACTTGGCCTGTGGGTTGGAGCTTCACGTACCTAACTAAAATAATAAAAATATTTGACTTAAACAGGTGGCTTTTTAGAAAGGGGCAGTAACGCCGTTTGTCCACCGCCACGTCAACGAAACGTCAACGAAACATCAAGGATAATGAGATGACGGCGACGAAGTAGCGGTACCTACATACATCTACGCACGCCCGTCACCCGAGCGTTGTCATCCGGCCGCCAAAACTAAAAATCCTACTACTCATTTCTTCAAGAAGAAATGAGTACCTAGTTCGGCGCGACCGCTAGGACTCGATCTGAGATTATGACGGACGGATTTTTAGTTTTAAGCCTCTATTTCACTATCGGCAATGATCGTTACCTACTCGTATGATCGTCCGTCATGGTCAAAGTAAACTTCGCGATCATCTCACAAGCATCCGATCACACGATCGTCCGTGATCATTGACTAATTGTTGAGCGGCAAACCTTCAAGATGCAGGTGTAGGTAGGTACATGGAGTAAAAAGCAAAATGCAAAATGTAGATTATGTTCTTACTTGTCATTGGAACCGACTCACTGGTAGGTAAATGACATAATAATTATGTTGCAATAAGTGACAAATACCTACCTACTAATATTTATTACATAAAATTTCATATTCGCGTCTTTAATTTTAGTTTTTAATATTGTATGTATGTTAGTTTTAAGGTATATATTACTATGGACTGTAGAATAAGTTAAAATAAGATCTGTAACTGTTCTATAGTGTAACTGTTCTATGAAATAAATGATTATTATTATTATTATAAACTATCTTGAGTGACAAAAACTAATAGTCTCAGATTTCTAAACAAATGTACACCTACTTGTATTTTTTTATTAATAAATAGACCACCTATTTATATAATAACTCCTATAGTAAACCATTAAAGTGAAGTCTGAAATTTCAGTACTTGCCTATCTAATCCAGAATCTGTCCTACACCGAACAAAGGGTAAAAAAGAACAAATTTTATTTGACTAAGAATACTCGTATATATAAAACCCTCAAATTATTGATGCATCGTTGTTATTGATGCCGTTCCACTTTATTTGTTCTTGAATCAGAAACTTCTTTAACTTAGTTTTAAATCCGTATATGCTATTAGTGTTTCTGATTGGGGGGGGGGGGGGGGGGATGTTATTCCAACATTTTGTCGCTGCATATCGGAAACTTCCGCGAAATGTGGCAGATGCGTGTCTTGGCGTAGCGAGCGGCGCCACACACTGCATGTTTCGAGATGCGCGCCAGTCTGATCGCCAGTCAAGCTTCTCATACAAATATGCTGGTGTTTTGGCATGAATCACGCCGAAGAGAAGGCATGCTAGATGCAGTTTTTGGCGTGATTTCATTTTAATAATGAAGTGCTTGTTGAGGAAAGGTGTTATGTGTTCCCTGGGGCGTAATTCAAAACAGAAGCGGGCACATGCGTTTTGTACCCTTTGCACGAGCTTCTGTGTGCGTGCTAGGAGCCGCGGACCATACACTGAATCAGCATAGTTTAGCCTAGATAGGACCAGTAACTCCACCAGTTGTAACTTAAGATTCTCGCTTAAATAAGGCCTAATCTTATATAACACCTTTAACCTGTAAAAGCAGTTGCGCACACATTCCGCTATATGTTTTTCAAAGCGTAGGTCGGGGTCTATGAGCAGTCCCAAGTTTCGAGCTTCGTAAACCCTGTCTATAGACTCTCCCATTATTGTAATACATATTTGGGGACCAAGCTTGTCTATCTGCTTTTTACTACCACAAACCATAAATTTAGTTTTAAGTGCATTTAGTATAAGACTGTTATCCTTTGACCATGCAGCGATCCTATTGAGGTCCTCTGTTATTAGCATAGATGTCTTTTCAAAATCAGCTGATTTAAAGGAGTAGTATACCTGCAGGTCGTCGGCGTAGACATGATACTTGCAGTTCTTAATACAGCTGACTAGATCGGCACAATACAGGCTGAACAGTGTAGGTCCCAGTATGGATCCCTGCGGTACACCCCTAGTAACCGGAGTTGTAGCTGATACTATTTTATTTCCGCTACCATCACGCAGTTCTACATATTGACGACGATTTCGCAGATAACTGTCGAACCATTTCACGGTTGCATTTTCGAAACCGTAGTACCTTAGCTTTGATAGCAACAAGTCTAAATTTAAAGAATCAAACGCACGTGAAAAATCTAGGAGTACTAGTACTGTACACAGTCCTTGGTCTTGTGCAGATAAGATATTATCGGTAACATCAAGAAGAGCAGTTGCCGTACTTCTACCTACTCTAAAACCAGACTGTACATCTGGTAGAATTGCATTAGATTCTAGATATGACGTAAGTTGAGCATTGACTACTTTTTCTAATATTTTGGACATGCATGGTAAAATGCTAATAGGCCTTAGGTCTTTAATTTCCACGGGGTTGTCTGTTTTTGGCAACGGTCGTACTACTGCTACTTTCCATTCGTCTGGAAACGTAGACATAGCGATGGAGGTGTTTATCAAGCATGCTAGGGCATCTAGGGATTGTGGGAAAATCATTATGAGCATATTTAAAGTAATATGATCACTACCCTCGGCGTTTTGGCGTGATTGGCTCCTAAGAACATTTTCCAGTAGTCACACCGCGGTGCAGGCGCCGCCCGCCGCGCCGCACAGTGGATCGAAAAAGCCCCTTCCATAGACATAGAACTTTTTTTTGTAAACATACTTTTTCTTGTTGGAAACCAACACAAAACCTTTTTAAGAGCCCAAAATATATCATATTTAGACAACTATCGTGATTTTGACTTTGTAAAACTTTTTCGAACTAAAATATGTATGGAGAAATCCATGAAAATCTTTATTTTTCGGCTCTCGTACGAGTGCCCGTTATTTCGTCTGGTTATTTTTTACTATCTTTTGACGTATAGCACACAAAGGGCACTCGATGGACTTCAGGTGTTTTTTTTTTTTGTGAATATTTTGGATTTCATTTCTTATAATGAGTGAAATTCATACACATTGCGACCCATAAATAATATTTCGACTCGTCTAATCATTTTTACAGTTTAAATGCAAAAAATTTCCATTATAATAAAAATACACATTTTTTATGTTAAGTTCCAATATATAATAATAATAATAAAACATTTATTTCAGGCAACGTTAGTCTAGTACAGGATGTAAAATACTTAAAAACTACGGCCCATTTAAAATATATACCTTATTCTAACATACATAAAATATATACCTATTTACTACCACGTAGAGTCGGCGACGTGTGACACGCGATATGTGCTGCGACCGGTAATCGTCCGCGAAAACGCCGAAACAGCACATTCTTCGGCCAGAATTCTTCCTTAGTGAAGGTCGAAATATTCTCCGTTGGAATACGCACCACAAATAATTTAAAATCATTATGACGCGACTCCAACAGCTCGACCCTCACCAAGGTGTTGGTCTTCCTCTTCACATACTCTACGATCTCCTCCACCTTCGTGGTATAGTGAAGCCTGGACACGTAGAGCAACGTCGAAGGCACGGCCGGGCGCAACAAGTAGTTAGGTCCGGTCGGAGCGACGCCACGCTGGTTTCGGCTGCTGGGCTTCCTTTTCCTCCGCACTACCTCAGTGAACCCTTCAGCATCACATGGCTTTCTCTCACAAGAAGCTGGAACGGGCGCAGTGGTGCGAACAGATTCGCAACGCTGCTTACTTTTCCCCTTTTTCGTTGTAGCTGTCGATGCCTGAAGCGGGGGCGCAGCGGGCAAGCAGCTTTCAGCAGCAACGGTGGCGTATGCGCGCGCGGGGGGAGAAGGGGCGCGCGCACGTGTCGGTCCCACGAGCGGAGAGGTGGGGTACGGGCGGGGGGGGCACGGCGGTGCACTGACGGCTTCGGTGTCAGCCGCGCAAGGCGAAAACGCTGACTCGAACGATGCAGCTGACACGTTCAATTGACCTCCTCGGAGAGTGTTGACGTTGGATATCTCGGGCGACCTGTCCACTGAAGCAGCGCTACGTAATAACGCTACCTCAGACTGCAGCCCGCTGATGGTATTCTGCGAGACCTCCAACTTCAACAAGACATCGGCCAAGCTCGCCTTCAACGACGTAATGTCTTTCAGCAGCCTGGTCACATCGACGTGGTCGAACGTCACGGGGGGCAGCTTACGCAGCTCCTTCGCGACGAAATCGGGCACATCGTCGGGATCCGTCTCCTTCAGGATGGTGATGATATCCTGGAGACTCTTCTCACCTCCGTCTCTTCGGCGTGACGGCATCTGGTTCATCTTTCCAAGCGTTTGGAACAAGAGAGCCTTTCCACTGCTAACATCCTCCTCCGTAAAGTTGGACTTGCAAATTTGGATGATGCTCACCTCATCCATTGTATCGATGGCGTATACAACAAACGCCAGTAACTCATTGGCTATGAGCGGTTTAGACCCCATAGCAACAGCGGACAGTGGCCTTTAGCCACACGATACGCGAATTATTATAATTCGACACTGAACAGTGTGACACGTGTGTTACCGAGCAGGCATCACAATGAACTGAATATACGCACACATATATTTTGTTACCAAACAAGTTATAAATTCCTAAAGAGAATCATTGTTTTTAATAGAAATGCTTAAAATATTGCATTAAAACTGTACCTAATAATGAATGACTGGATCAATTGAATGAAATTGGAAATATACCGTGTTTATACAATGCCTGCTTGGTTACTGAAAATTCAGGCTTCTAATTTTATCCACAACGAAGTTATAAATTACAGGGGGTCGAAAATAACTGGTTTGAAAAAAGGATGGTACGGCCGTGCCGCTTTTTTGTTTGTGATCGACTTGGCGCATGGCGGAGGCACTGCCGCGCCCCCAGATATATACATTTTACATACATTTACATATTTACACGTTGATTGAATTGTGTGAGTGGATCTAATAATATTTTAATATAAAATATGCTTTCTTTTATTTCTGTCAGAAAAATATATTGCCCATATTTTCCGTCCCCTAAAATCTGCCGGCCGAGGCTCCAGCCTACTCAGGCTGAGTAAATCCGCCACTGAGTCAAGTGCTGAAGTCTAAGAGACGGTATGTAATGATAGCGGGAGCAGGTCCCAGCGAGCAGCCTCGCAAACCTCGCAAGAGGCTCGCTCGGCAGTCGTACACCGTAGCTAGGGTTAGGGACAACTGTTCTGACCCGGCCCGTTTTGAATGTGAGGACAAAGCTTGATTTTTCATTTTATCGGCACGTCATGAGCTTAATACTCTGTGAATGCACCTTAAGTACTAGAACGGACATCTTTTTTGTATTTAGGATGTATTATATAGCTCACACAGCATCCGTTTTATTTTACGGAAGCCGTTTTTTCCGTAGTAGCGTATGTTAAGAGCAACTCCACACGCCCGACACTGTTGTTGGCTTTACTTGTAATTGTACGGTGGTGGTGCCACCGTGGGTTGTGCTTTACTTGTAATTGTACGGTGGTGGTGCCACCGTGGGTTGTGCTTTACTTGTAATTGTACGGTGGTGGTGCCACCGTGGGTTGTGCCACCGTGGGTGGTGCCACCGTGGGTTGTGCTTTACTTGTAATTGTACGGTGGTGGTGCCACCGTGGGTTGTGCTTTACTTGTAATTGTACGGTGGTGGTGCCACCGTGGGTTGTGCCACCGTGGGTGGTGCCACCGTGGGTTGTGCATTCCTGAAGCGTTACCTTGAAAGAATTCGAATTACTAAAAGTCGTAAAATAAAAGTGGTTTTCCTTTTCCTTTGTTGGGTAAATGAAACGCCGGGATATTTCATTACCACCTTTACCAGATTTAGAAAAACTCATAACAAAGACAAAAAAAATATAATAAAACACAGATTTACGGCCTTATTATGTTAATTAATGCTATGAATAATTCAGGAAAAGTATTTTACTGGCCGTAAGCTCACTTAGTGAAGTTACCTTCAGGGCGAAGCTTGCATCTCGGAGATTAAACAATATCCTTGTTTCACGGTTCCACACACAAAAGGTCGGAGCATATCTACCCGTGTGTATCCGATGTACCTACTCGTTCAAAACATATTTACCTATCGGATTGAGTCTTTGGTAGGTATTATAGCTTCGTCCTATTCAAAGGTCTACCCGTAATGGCGAGGTCCACCGCACCACTCCCTGTTATCGGTTGCGGTCCTGTTACCGATGATTACGGACGACCTGATCCTCTAGCCTAGGTACATAGGTACACTAGATGAATAGACTAGATGTCTATCCATCTAGCGCGCTGCCGCTGAGAGCGGGCCATCCCCCGCAGGGGAATGGCGTGGAACAGTGGAGCGCACGTCTATAACTTACCTATTTGCTAGCTTCTGCCCGCGGCATCGGACGCGCTTTTCGGGACAAAAAGTCCTGTCCGTCCTTGGGATGCCGTCTACTTCTCTGCCAAATTTCATTTAGATCAGTTCTTCCATTTAAAGGTAACAAACAAACAGATATAGTCACTTTTGTTTGTATAGTAATAATATAGGTAGGCAGATACCTACCTAGTGAACCAGTTCTATCAACGAATAGGAATTCTACAAAAACACATACATACTTGTTACAACAACTTACCTATCGTTTTATTGGACGTAATCCAAAATACCAAACATAGAAATAATATAATACAAAGTTAATCGAAACCGGTTATTTTGTTTTACATGTACACGGTTTTTTATAAAATGTAAGGGGCTCCGAGCAGGCGAATTGTGATGGTTTTTTATAAAATGTAAGGGGCCCCGAGCAGGTGAATTGTGATGGTTTTTTATAAAATGTAAGGGGCCCCGAGTAGGTGAATTGTGATGGTTTTTTATAAAATGTAAGGGGCCCCGAGCAGGCGAATTGTGATGGTTTTTTATAAAATGTAAGGGGCCCCGAGCAGGCGAATTGTGATGGTTTTTTATAAAATGTAAGGGGCCCCGAGCAGGCGAATTGTGATGGTTTTTTATAAAATGTAAGGGGCCCCGAGCAGGCGAATTGTGATGGTTTTTTATAAAATGTAAGGGGCCCCGAGCAGGTGAATTGTGATGGTTTTTTATAAAATGTAAGGGGCCCCGAGCAGGCGAATTGTGATGGTTTTTTATAAAATGTAAGGGGCCCCGAGCAGGCGAATTGTGATGGTTTTTTATAAAATGTAAGGGGCCCCGAGCAGGCGAATTGTGATGGTTTTTTATAAAATGTAAGGGGCCCCGAGCAGGCGAATTGTGATGGTTTTTTATAAAATGTAAGGGGCCCCGAGCAGGCGAATTGTGATGGTTTTTTATAAAATGTAAGGGGCCCCGAGCAGGCGAATTGTGATGGTTTTTTATAAAATGTAAGGGGCCCCGAGCAGGCGAATTGTGATGGTTTTTTATAAAATGTAAGGGGCCCCGAGCAGGTGAATTGTGATGGTTTTTTATAAAATGTAAGGGGCTCCAAGCAGGCGAATTGTGATGGTTTTTTATACAATGTAAGGGGCTCCAAGCAGGCGAATTGTGATGGTTTTTTATAAAATGTAAGGGGCCCCGAGCAGGCGAATTGTGATGGTTTTTTATAAAATGTAAGGGGCCCCGACCAGGCGAATTGTGATGGTTTTTTATAAAATGTAAGGGGCCCCGAGCAGGCGAATTGTGATGGTTTTTTATAAAATGAAAGGGGCCCCGAGCAGGCGAATTGTGATGGTTTTTTATAAAAATGTTACCTGATTTTATAACTACTTACAAAGATGTCGCATGTCGCCGAAGACCTTAAAGACAATGTGGGTGAACATAATAAATAATAATAATAAAACATTTATTTCAGGCAACGTTAGTCTAGTACAGGATGTAAAATACTTAAAAACTACGGCCCATATAAAATATATACCTTATTCTAACATACATAAAATATACATAGAGCGCAGGGTTCTGGCGGTTCGAGGAATATGTTGATACGGAGGTGCTCCCTTTGTAGCGCAGAGGTGAAGATGACTCTAGTTCTACTGCCTATGTTTGTACACGGAAAACCTATGGGTTCGGTATGCCGTAAACCCGCTGGAGACCCTGCGTATACAATACAAGAATGTTTTCAGGATGATGTTGGGTTTGCCCCGCTACTGTAGTGCGTCGGGGATGTTTTCGGAGTACCAAGTAGATGGGTTTGTAGGGTGGACCCCCCAACAAGACCGCCTCCGACCGACCGCCGCAGACTCCGGGATACTACGATTGCCCCGCTGCTGTAGTGCGTCGGGGAGGTTTCCGGAGTACCAAGTAGATGGGTTTGCAGGGTGGACCCCCCAACAAGACCGCCTCCGACCGACCGCCGCAGACTCCGGGATACTACGAACAGCATCCTGAAAGCTATTGGTGTCGGTTCTCCTCATGTGGATATGTTGTGCGAGTAGGGTAATGTGTTTTTATAATAAGTGTGTGTGATTATTACTGAAACTTCATTTTCTTTAATTGCCATTTTGTTACTGGGCTTACATTTTTGTATTTTAATCTAAGTTTATTATGTATTTCAGTGTAGGTAAGTATGTGTAAGTCTTTTAACAAATAAATTGATATTCTATTCTTTACTAACAGAATATGAATCTTGTTACTGGAAACAAATATTTGTTATAGATATCGCTAGTAACAGTGGCCGAGCACTAGATCGCCCTGACAAAAACCCACCGCATCGAATTAGGTTATTGACTTGTCTCTCTTCGAAAAATCTGGTTTTTAGGGTTCCTTTGCGAAATAGTTTTGAACCATGGTACGGAACCGTACAGTGTGTGAGTCGTCTCTCACTTGGTCAGTTTTTTTTTAAATAAATGTACATTGTAAGATTTGTAAGGTGTAGCGCTGCCAACACCAGTCGTCCATAAGAAGTTGCTATAAATTCCACAGTCAAATACGAGTGTTCGCGAAAGGAGTTCTTGAAATATTCACCGTGTATATGTCACCGTAGGATAGTAAAACCCGTAATATTATAAAAATCCTAGGCAATTTATAATTTTCCGGACGGTTTTTTGACGGTGACATATATAAGATTTACCCTGGATATAATAATAATTAAAGCTGTAAGAAACAAAGTAAAGCACAAGGGAGGTGCGCCCAAAGAGAATAAAACCACTACCTACGTTAGGTGCGACAGAGGCAACAGGTGCACTTCTCTGCGAGATAATTGACCAGACTCTGTTTAACTCTGAAGGTACAGTGCGCGTCAGAATGAAGTATGCCCTATCTCTAAGTGGGTTCAAATCCTGCCGCCAATCGTTGGAGTTTGGGATATCAAAACTACCTACATGTTTTTTTTATAATATTCCATTTTCTTTTGATATTTTTGACGTTTCCAACAAAAATTGTATGTTTTGTATCATTAAAATGCAATTTTTGTATAAATTGTTTTTTATCAATTCCTATCTATTTTAGTTGCATTATGTAAGATTTTTCATTGATATTATTATTTATGGGGTTAAGGCATCGATCAAAAATGTCCGGCTTTGCCGGCCCCCCTTAGATTCACAATGCGCACGCCACAACCTTCAGTAGCAAAAGAGAAACATTTTGACATGTTAGGAAAGCTTTTCAACTAGTGTCATTTTAGCGTTCAGACAAAAAGCATGGGTACAAAAAATGCAAGAATCACTCGTCCAAAGTGCTGAAAAAGGATGGAATTTCTTATTTTCAGTAAGTTTATATATATTTTTTACCCGTATATTGAGATGTGAGTCATATACTTGTAAAATCAGCATAAAATATTGTTGTTTGGTTTGCCTATGTTAAAATATTAATTTTGTTCTAAATTGATAAATGGAGGCTATTTCTTCTAAATTTTTTTTTCATTTATAGTATGTATTAATATATTTTTCATAAAAATAAGTTTAATATTACTAGTTGATGATTTTTAAAATAATTAGTTGGCCCGCCCTAAAATTTCATTTGCGTAGACTCTCTAATAAAAGAAAGACTAGGTTCTTACCTACCTACCAGAAGTATGAATTTATAAAACGTTTATTTTTTTCCCGTAAAAAAAACTCGTGCAAAGCCGCAGGCAGGAACCAGTTCTTTTTAATCTAGAGTGCCTGCCTGAAATTGTATTGTAAGTTTAAATTATTGTATGTCTGAAATGACCCTTTTGTATAAATACCCTACTGTTGAGACACCAATTTATAGTTTCATCAATAAATGATTCGTTATCTTTACCTGAATTCTGTTAATTAATCCTTATAGAAAATAAACTGAGTAGGTAGGTATATAATTCTCAGGTAGGTACCTACCTACTTACAAAATAAAATAAAATGAATTCGACTCCACCAATCTCTTGTTCCGTATGGAAAAAACTTGTCAGGCTCTGCGCAAACTGTCTGCGTCAAAACAAAACGAACCCAATTTTGAGTGACATTTTTGTAAGGCTCTAGGTATCTACGGGGGAGGCCGCGAACTCCTTATTTTTGATTGAAGGGTTAAGGCTTCGATCAAAAATAAGGAGTTACCGGAGTTATATACCTACCTACTCAGTTTATTTTCTATAAGGATTAATTAACAGAATTCAGGTAAAGATAACGAATCATTTATTGATGAAACTATAAATTGGTGTCTCAACAGTAGGTATTTATACAAAAGGGTCATTTCAGACATACAATAATTTAAACTTACAATACAATTTCAGGCAGGCACTCTAGATTAAAAAGAACTGGTTCCTGTCTGCGGCTTTGCACGAGTTTTTTTTACGGGAAAAAATAAACGTTTTATAAATTCATACTTCTGGTAGGTAGGTAAGAACCTAGTCTTTCTTTTATTAGAGAGTCTACGCAAATGAAATTTTAGGGCGGGCCAACTAATTATTTTAAAAATCATCAACTAGTAATATTAAACTTATTTTTATGAAAAATATATTAATACATACTATAAATGAAAAAAAAAATTAGAAGAAATAGCCTCTCCATTTATCAATTTAGAACAAAATTAATATTTTAACATAGGCAAACCAAACAACAATATTTTATGCTGATTTCACAAGTATATGACTCACATCTCAATATACGGGTAAAAAATATATATAAACTTACTGAAAATAAGAAATTCCATCCTTTTTCAGCACTTTGGACGAGTGATTCTTGCATTTTTTGTACCCATGCTTTTTGTCTGAACGCTAAAATGACACTAGTTGAAAAGCTTTCCTAACATGTCAAAATGTTTCTCTTTTGCTACTGAAGGTTGTGGCGTGCGCATTGTGAATCTAAGGGGGGCCGGCAAAGCCGGACATTTTTGATCGATGGGTTAAGGGCAATTCAATTAAAAAAATAATAATAATAAATAGTATAAAACTGCAAAATTATACAATAAAAACTAAGTAAAAATCTATGGTATAAGGTAGATGAAGTAACGAAATAATAGTTTTATTAACAAATGTCTAATAAAACACTCAAAACTCTCGGCGATACGCACAAAGCCAACCACACGAAATAAGACGAGTGACAATCACTTTGCTCGCTACAAACGACACAATGAAACACTACCCGCATCCATGAAATAATAATGGTAAGACTTGCCATTAAAACTAGGGACTAATTAGACCGATGGACAAAATTGAACGCATTGTTCCAACAGCTGAATAGCTCAGTTGCATAGAGTTATTATAGTACTAGCCATAGAGAGCGTCTATGGCCTGTTCCTCCCAATGCCCAGCGTAGCCAGGAGAACCTCATTGACAACTGCAACAGATAAGGATGGGCAAATGTGCGCGCTACTATGCGCAAAATATGTCGATAAAATAGATAGTATTCAATTTTTGTGAATTTGAGTAGGTACATGGTAGGTCTTAGAAAACTATGGTCACACAAAACAATAGCTTGTCCTCTCCGACATACCTACACTAACTATAAAAAAACTTAGTTAGCAAAAGCTAGATCATTAGAAAATCTTAATTAAAATCAAGTTATGGGTAAACAAAATCTTTATTTCTATGAAAAGAAACAATAGAAAAACCAATCACAAATTCTAGTCCAAATGTTGGGTTCCCAATATTTTATCTCTGGCCCTATTCTTTTTATGGCGTCGTAGATCCACTTTTTCGTAAGTTTACGATCTTTTTGTAAATCTGAAAGAGGGGAAAATATTTAAACAACTAGTTATATACATAGGTGCTAATAATCTAAATAAATCATTATTTAGGTAGGTACTAAGGTAGAAGTTATCTGGTATTTCCGATACTACTAGTCCAATTAATAATGTATCAATCTAATAAAATATAAACCTTCCTCAGGAAACAACCCGTTCATTGGTGAAAACCGTATGAAAATCAGAAGGTAACGTTGTATGATGAGTAAAAAGATAAACAGACAGACGTGGAGGGTTACTTTTTGTAATGTAATTTACTTATGTATTATTAAATATATTATTTAAATTTTAATTTTATTAATTGTGTAGGTACTTATTATTTAATTTTGAAATCGTGTATGTACATCTATTCTATGGATCAACTGGGTCTGAAATAAATGATTTTTATTTTTTATTTATTTTTATTATTATATCCACTCCGTACCTACCTACAAAAGATATCGACAAAAAAGCTGACTACCTACCTCCCATAACTAGTCAAATCGGCAGGTAGCGGTACAGTGCGAGGGTTTCATGTGCTCCCGCGTCCCACCCCTGTTTCACCCCCGTGAAATGATTTTTTATTTATTTACTGTACCTAGGGTGAACAATTTTATTACTAACTGGTGGTATGGTGATGCGGCCATTTAGTCCAGTCTCCATCCTGCTATCATTTTTACAAAACTTGATGGCACATTTTACCATTTTTCCTTCAAGAAAAATAAAATGTAACTCGTAAACTCCCAACGACAGATCATACAGCTGGTTCTCACATGAATAATTATCACCTATACTTATAAATCTGTGATTATCACTCATTTGACAAATCTATGATGTTCACACTCGTGTCTACTCGATCAAAGGGTGAACACGCTCTCTATGGTACTATACTAACTCTATGCTCAGTTGATTTGTTGTCGAGAATTCGAGTCTCCTTATAATGGGTGGGTGGTTCGATCCTAAGCGGCTAATAGAAGTTAGAAAATATTTTGTAGACAAGAGGGATAGGTACTTAATTATGACGCGCACTGTACATAGTTAGTACCTACAGAGGTATAGAGGGATTTATTACAGTTTATGCAAACGGCTTAAGGGACGGAGCAGACGAACCACTGTTACTGGTCGCTCATCTGAAGCGGTCTCCTTCTGGAAGTAACGACTATGTACCTATTGGCTTATATCGCCTCCTTTTTAAGGCGTTTTGCGAAATAATTGGAACCTGGTTAATTTTTTGCCACGCCAAATTCAACCTTATTGATAGTAATATATTCCTTTATATATAACTAAAAATCGTTTCCAGTAACGTCAGACGGAGGCATTAGGTGAGCAAATGTTAGTTAGTACCTACTTATTACATCAGTAGGTACCTACCTTGTGATTGTGCCATCAACCAACAGAACAGAAGTTTTTCTCTTCTAAAAGAGATAAAATTTGCAGGTCTATGAAAAAATAAGTGTGTCTTTCGACTACATTTAGTAAAATTGACGTGCAATCTGACGTCTTAGTTCTTCACGGCTAAGCTTTATGTGGCAGTTCCTTGGTATAACAAAGCGATTGACAGCTATTAAACAGGCAAGTGGCTCGTCTGCGGTGATTCTAAAGTCTGGAGTTTATTCTCGAGTTTAATTTACTGCGGTAATTTATGTCCACAGTTCCAAGGCAGGATTCTTACTTCAGTTGTACCTAATAGTTGTATCTATGCGAACCGATCGTGCCAACGGACCAGAAACAATTCTCATATTTGGACTCGGTGCGAACAGGTTCAATACAACTTTTCAAGTTTTAATACAATTTCTAGGAGCAAAGTTTTAAACATCAAATGCGTAGGTAGGTAGGTACAGCTTCACGCTACAGCTGAATAAAGACACGCAATAAAAGTTTCCAGCAACACAAAAGTAGCCGAGGCTGCAAAATCAGCCATTTAATATTCAAATCAGTAACATAGGTAACTAGGTACTTAGAAAACCATCTCTGTGGTAAGAAGTTTTTGTTCGGTAAGAAAATATTTTTCTGAAGTCTTTTAATAATCCTGGACTTACCAATGCAAATTTCAAAAGGGTAAACCTTTCGAAGGCAAATCTGACCTTCGTCCTACACGGCCGACGACGGAGACGCATATTTATTCATTTAAAACTGCTACCTACCGATACCTTCGTTTATATCTAAGGTTTGATATCGACTACTAAATAATAGACCTTTATATTTACACAAAACTACATTTAAAGTCCATAAAAGAAGACATAAACATCGTAGTTTTTTATTAAAAATTCGCTTAGAAAAACAGGTGCGTTGCTGTATGCAAATACACTCGCAGCTTTAACATTATATTATCTATTTAAAGGTAGGTTTGGTAAGATGGTGTATTTCCATTTGTCGCCCTGATCTATCCCCTTAGACCCCCTTTATTACATTAGGGGGACAAATAGGAAAAAAAGTTGGATCCCCTATTTGCAACGGTGGGACAGATATCTAGTTAACTTTTGTTTATTAGACAGCCGCACTTGAATTGATAATGTTTCAGTATGCGATGCAACGCCGCGAGTTATGCCGCCCGCCCTATGGCATTATTCATCCTTATTGAATATTCATTCAAATGCGAGGAAGGCAGGTGGGCTTCCTTTGCAAGATTCACAATAAATTATGAGGCAACAAGAAAATAGTACCTATGTCGATGGATTCATGATGCTCGGAAGGAATCTGATTCATATCACATTCACTAGGTCGAGGATCGGCAGACTCGGCTCCGGCGGCGGCAGCCGCGCAGGGTAGGTAGGTACCTACGGTATACAAGTTTATGAGTATTGATGAGGAGCAGGTAGCAACACTTTTCCCTGGAGACATGTTTATTCCTTTGCCCTTCATCCTTTGAAGTGTACAAACCCGACCGGGTAATGGACCTTTCAAAAAATCAAAGCAGTAAAATTAACAATATAGGTAACTAGAAACCCTCCAGGGTTCCTAGACTAAAAACATTCTAAGAAATGAAATGATATAAAGAAATAAAACCGGTCAGGTGTGAGTCGGACTGGCGCACGAAGGGTTCCGCACCATTATTTATAAAACTGCAAAAAAATACGTTTGTTGTATGGAAGCCCCCTTGAATATTTTATTTTATTCTGTTTTTTGGTATTTCTTGTTAGAGCGGCAACAGAAATAATGAATCTGTGACAACTAACTATCACGGTTGGTTATCACTAATTTGCTTCAGTCATTCGAATGCTTCGAATGATTGGTGAAGTCGAATAATTCTAATGAAATTCACAGTCGCGCATCTTTCACTAAAATTATTCACAAGGGAACAATTTTGTTTACGTTTTACAGAAAACACCAAACAACCGTGAAATTGTACAAAAAGATGTCCCGCCAAAGCTTCATGTACCACTATTAACGTGAATGTACCACGCAATGTAATGCGAATGGAGGCATTTCCCCAGTGTGGACGCACTGCGAGCGAGCACGAACCGAAGCTCGCTCCGCTCGTACATTGATGTAGGTACATATAGCTGTTTGTTTACCACCGCAGACTGTACATTTTCGGGGCTCCTTCCGTTCGCTATAATGTATTTTATCTACCCAAATATCAAAAACCCTCTCTAATGCGTTCAAAAACCATAGGCAATGACCAGCATTACCAACCAACAGAAATAAACGGAACTGTAATGAACTCATAACCTACTGAAAACCGTAGGTTATAGAGTTTAAATTTGGAATAGGTGTCAAATTCAAGTGCTATATCTACATTCTAACTATAAATCGCACGACATTTTGATCTCGAGTGACACAAGAATAGTGACTTTGTTCGTTTGTCTATGATTTAAAAAAAAATACAGATATTCGAAACGCCGCGCCGCCATTTCGAGCTGTCATTTGTTCGTTAGCTTTTTATTTCCAGTTACGAGTAGACAAATTTTCTGATAAGTTGAATAAGTTCCTTATTTCTGTCGAAAATGAGTGATAGTGACTCAGAACAACTGTCAATGTTAACTACCATTACTATAATAAATAATTTGCTTCTGTATATTGTGTTCAATTTATTTTTTACTGCATTACACTGGTAACAATGCTGGTCATTTCCCTATGGTTCCTGAACCCATCATAGAGCCCTTATGATATTTGGGTAGATAAAGTAGTGTATGCAACTGTACATAATTGGGCATTACAACACTCGTGTGATGCTATTAAGAAACTCGCCTTTGGCTCGTTTCTTAAACCCACACTTGTGTTGTAATGCCCTCCATTATGCACAGTTGCATAAACTACTATTGTCGCCACTGCCCCACTGCCCCGCTGTTAGCACATCTTTCCGAGGCGTACTCTTCCTAACAAGTGTTTACGAGTTCTTGACAAAGTAGGTAGGTACCTACGTAGGTAACTACTTATATTTTATCTGATTTCCTGTTCATGGTTAAAATATGCCTTATTTAAAGAAAATTACAATAAGAACAGAATACATTAATAATACAACGTGGCAATGCTGCCAGCATTCTGGGCAATTTGCCTTCTGGTGACGGCTTAGATTTTTAGAAAATAGATTTAAGTGTAAATATTAGTTAAAAGATAATTATCTCATCGGCTGGAGATGAAGAAGGTACTTTCACTCCTAAAGTGCATATTATTCGATTCCAAGTAATTACGTATGTTTATAGTAGACTAGCTGTTACCCGCGACTTCGTCCACGTGGAATTTGATTTCTCAACTTATCTTTATAGACTTTGGACTGTACAACTGTACATAGTGTACATTGTCCCAATGAGATGTCACAGGATCTGGACAGCCAACTTAAATATTGTTTAAATTTTTCTGGCAATAGAGCCATGTTTTCACGTGGTGTATGGCAAGTGGCCCCGCCGTCTTGCTGGTAGGTACTAAATATCCTGGAGATCGCAGGCTTTAATTTAAGGAAAAAATAGTCCGTTTATCACGGCATGATAACGTTCGTCATTGATAACTCGACGCTTTATCGAAAAATGGAACTGTAGAATGGACCATATTAACTGCAGTTAGGTAGATACGAATTTTGAATGTCAAGAATGGTTCTTATATGTGATAATGATAATAAAGGTAACCCAATAAATTTGTATTTTCTTTACTTATTTTTTATTTTTGAAAACCACGAGTCAACGTGAATAATGTATTTTTGAATTAAAAATACCTACCTAAGCTAAGTTTTTCTTACGTTGTTTTAAGTTTGTTTTCTCCCCATTTGTATTCTATGCCACTCATGGAATATTGAACATTCTAAAATTGCAAAAATATTTTTCGCTGGTTTCTTTAGGTACACCAGCGTTTTGTCGTCTGAGGAGTAGGTACTTTAGGACTCTTGTTTCTTTTTCAGCCCACGTGTTCTTATGGTAAGTACTTCCTATAGGACAACACCGACACAATTTCAGAACACGATGAATGAAATATGTTTTGGTTTTGTTAGGAGAATCTAGGTACCTGCATATAAAATTTTGTAGTTCTGGTGTTAACGGTTACTAAAATACAGAGTATTTTTGATTCAATTTTCAACTCCAATTTTGAACCCCTTAGTTTGAATTTTTAAAATTCCTTTCATACCAAGACCTTGCAACTTTGCAAGTTTCAAGTCTCTACGCTTACTGGTTTAGGCTGTAGCTTGTCAATATGTCAGGACAAACAGTTTTATATTAGTATAGATTAATAATTGTGACGTGCAGTGATCGGTTTGTACTGTAATGTAAAATTGTTATAAAGTTAAAAGATAAGATATCGACTAAGTATATTTATTACTAGCAGCGCCTCGCGGTTTCACCCGCGTAGTTCCCGTTCCCGTGGGAATGTCGGGATAAAAAGTAGCCTATGTCCTATTCCAGACTATAATCTATCTCTGTGCCAAATTTCATCCAGATCCGTTGTGCCGTTCTGGCGTGATTGAGTAACAAACATCCATCCATCTATCTATCCATCCATCCATCTAAACTTTCACGTTTATAATATTAGTGAGATTACTAGTCCCTGGATGGGTATTTGTTTATTCGAATGATCAGATAGATACTAGGGTGGTTGGACCAATAGATGACTGATTGATTAAGCGGAATTCAAGTTGTTTTATTTTTTATCTCAACTCCTCTTCAAGGAATATTCTATGTTTTTGGTTGTATACGTAGGTAGATATTTGGTGCATCAACTACATAGATAAACTGTTTTCTCTGAACTATTTGTACCTAAATAAGTTAAAATTGCAAAAATATCAAAAAAATAACTTTGGCCCTAATTCTGACCGAAATCGGCCCTATTTATGACCGACCAAATAAAAGGCGAAATCTTCATAACAAGAGACTTTATTTGAAAGAAGTGGGGTTCCGTATACATAATTTTTTTTAATCATCCCTGATCATTGATCCACCGATTTGATTATTACTACTCGGTCCGTCAGATATAGTAGGTACCTGTTGATAAAAATGTCAAAGATATAGAACATAAGCCAGTAACATTGATAAGACAACCACTGGAGTATGCCGAGTATGCCTTCTCATCCTCATGCCAAACAACACACTTCAGATACAATCTTATCAGCTCTCACACAGAGATAGATAGGTATAAAACGTCTGCGGGAGAGCGCCCTCAGCATTCAACGTAACCGCAAGCATGGCTCTGAGAGGTCTCGTCGTGCTGGTCAGCGTACTGGCGGCCGCGCACCCCAGCCTCGTGAGGCAGAGCAACCAGGCCAGGGACGAGCTGGAGCAGTACATCGCGGCTAAGAGACCCGAGCTGAACCTGCGCTACCGGCTGCACTACCACGTCGCGCCGCCCGTCGGCTGGATGAACGACCCCAACGGATTCTCTTTCTATAGGGGAGAGTACCACATCTTCTACCAGTTCTATCCGTACGACTCGGTGTGGGGGCCCATGCACTGGGGGCACTCCGCCAGCCCCGACCTCGTGAACTGGCGCACGCTCCCGACCGCGCTTCTCCCGGACCGAGAGCAGTGCTTCTCGGGTAGCGCCGTGGTCGATGGAGACACGCTGGTGCTCATGTACACGGCGCACGAGGTGACCGACCGTGAGCCCTTTTACAATGAGACGCAGTTCCTGGCAACCAGTGACGACGGCGTCGACTTCACTAAGTACCCGGGCAATCCTGTGCTGCCAGCCGCGCCCAACGGCTCCCCGGACTTCCGTGATCCCAAGGTGTGGAAGCACGAAAACCACTGGTACGTGGTGCTCGGCAGCAAAACCGACGACGGTCGGGGGCGCGTGCTGCTGTACCGGTCGGAGAACCTCATCGAGTGGGAGTTCCTGCGCGTGCTGGGAGAGTCCACCGGCGAGCTCGGCTACATGTGGGAGTGCCCCGACTTCTTTGAGCTCGGTGGGAAGCACATATTGCTCTGGTCGCCGCAGGGCATGGACCCGCAAGGGGACAGGTATAAGAACCTCCACCAAACAGGTTACATCGTCGGACACTTCGACTACGTTAACTTCGAGTTCGTTCAACACACGAAGTTCCAGGAGCTCGATTACGGGCACGACTTCTACGCGAGCCAAACGATGGAGCGCGACGGGCGGCGCTACGTGCTGGCCTGGTTCAACATGTGGGAGCAGCCGCACCCGGAGGAAGCTGATGGCTGGGCCGGCGCGCTCACCCTCGTGCGCGAGCTCCAGCTGCACGGGGACGTCCTGCTGCAGAGGCCGCTGGACGAGATGATCGAGCTACGGACGGACACCATGTTCGACGGACTGCTCGACACCAACCAGGTCATCGAGTTCGAGCAGACGGGAGAGATCATACTCAGCGGAGATCTGGATCAGAGAATTGATATCTTGATCACGGGACGCTACGGAGGTGAGGTGCTGCTGTTCTGGGATCCGCAGGACGGCAAGGTGGTGGTAGACCGCGAGGGTGAGGTGCGGCAGGTGGACTGGATCCCGGTGAGGTCGCACTCCTGGAGGTTGTTCCTGGACGCCAGCTCCCTGGAGCTGTTCTGCGGAGAAGGCGAGGTGGTGTTCAGCACGCGGGTGTACCCCGAAGGCGGCTGGCAGCTCGCTAACCGGAGTCCGCAACCTCTCCAGGTGGAAGCCTACAAACTACAACGAAGCGTTCCTCTCTAACAACTCTCTACTCTCTACAAAATATATTCAATTCGGGATTATTTTGGGCAAAATTCTCACTATTATTTATTTAGGTTAGGTACTAATCTAGTTACCTACTAAGAAAAAAGTTTTTTCATCCCCCCATCTCGGAGAGAGTATTTTTGCTCTTCGATATCTGAGTGCAAAAATAATCTTTCCTCGCTGAGGTGGGTTGAAAAGTTACGTGTTGCACTCGAGTAAAAAGATTTTTTACCTCGTGCTCTTTTGATTCCCTCGCTAACGCTCAGGATTCTAATTTTTGAATTTTACAATCCTTCGCTTGCTCGATCATCATAATTGAGCACGCGGTTAAAAAGCAACTTTGCACGCTTGTATAACAAATAATAATTATTATTTTGTTATTATTGTATGTTAAGTATTAAAAGTTGGCAACAAACTAAAAAAATAATTTGATTACCTATTAAATTATAAACCATTCCTAACATAAGTGTGACCTAACTGTAGACCAAACTGTAGGTATACAATACAGCTGTCACACCTCAGGTTGCTGAGCCCTCGGCCTGGCACCTCTAGAATATAACTGTAGGTAGGTTAGGTATACAATACAGCTGTCACACCTCAGGTTGCTGAGCCCTCGGCCTGGCACCTCTAGAATATAACCTGTAGGTAGGTTAGGTATACAATACAGCTGTCACACCTCAGGTTGCTGAGCCCTCGGCCTGGCACCTCTAGAATATAACCTGTAGGTAGGTTAGGTATACAATACAGCTGTCACACCTCAGGTTGCTGAGCCCTCGGCCTGGCACCTCTAGAATATAACTGTAGGTAGGTTAGGTATACAATACAGCTGTCACACCTCAGGTTGCTGAGCCCTCGGCCTGGCACCTCTAGAATATAACTGTAGGTAGGTTAGGTATACAATACAGCTGTCACACCTCAGGTTGCTGAGCCCTTGGCCTGGCACCTCTAGAATATAACCTGTAGGTAGGTTAGGTATACAATACAGCTGTCACACCTCAGGTTGCTGAGCCCTCGGCCTGGCACCTCTAGAATATAACTGTAGGTAGGTTAGGTATACAATACAGCTGTCACACCTCAGGTTGCTGAGCCCTCGGCCTGGCACCTCTAGAATATAACCTGTAGGTAGGTTAGGTATACAATACAGCTGTCACACCTCAGGTTGCTGAGCCCTCGGCCTGGCACCTCTAGAATATAACTGTAGGTAGGTTAGGTATACAATACAGCTGTCACACCTCAGGTTGCTGAGCCCTCGGCCTGGCACCTCTAGAATATAACCTGTAGGTAGGTTAGGTATACAATACAGCTGTCACACCTCAGGTTGCTGAGCCCTCGGCCTGGCACCTCTAGAATATAACTGTAGGTAGGTTAGGTATACAATACAGCTGTCACACCTCAGGTTGCTGAGCCCTCGGCCTGGCACCTCTAGAATATAACTGTAGGTAGGTTAGGTATACAATACAGCTGTCACACCCCAGGTTGCTGAGCCCTCGGCCTGGCACCTCTAGAATATAACTGTAGGTAGGTTAGGTATACAATACAGCTGTCACACCTCAGGTTGCTGAGCCCTCGGCCTGGCACCTCTAGAATATAACTGTAGGTAGGTTAGGTATACAATACAGCTGTCACACCTCAGGTTGCTGAGCCCTCGGCCTGGCACCTCTAGAATATAACCTGTAGGTAGGTTAGGTATACAATACAGCTGTCACACCTCAGGTTGCTGAGCCCTCGGCCTGGCACCTCTAGAATATAACTGTAGGTAGGTTAGGTATACAATACAGCTGTCACACCTCAGGTTGCTGAGCCCTCGGCCTGGCACCTCTAGAATATAACCTGTAGGTAGGTTAGGTATACAATACAGCTGTCACACCTCAGGTTGCTGAGCCCTCGGCCTGGCACCTCTAGAATATAACTGTAGGTAGGTTAGGTATACAATACAGCTGTCACACCTCAGGTTGCTGAGCCCTCGGCCTGGCACCTCTAGAATATAACCTGTAGGTAGGTTAGGTATACAATACAGCTGTCACACCCCAGGTTGCTGAGCCCTCGGCCTGGCACCTCTAGAATATAACCTGTAGGTAGGTTAGGTATACAATAGGGACGTTTACGTTTGGATTTTTTACATAAAGGACTAGCTACAGCCCACAGCTTCATCCGCGTTTTTAATTCAGGTTTTTTAATCCAGGATAAAAAAGTAGCTAAACGACGACGGTTAAAAGGTAATATAATATGGCATAAAGTGACATTTTGGTCAAAAATGAGTTATGAATAGGTTGGTGCCATCCTTCTTAAAAAATTTCGTTCTTTTAAATGCGCTTGCTCCCATGCCGCTATGACTTGTTTGTCGCTTATATATACCTACTCTAAGCTTATGCCCAAGCAAAAAACTGCGTTTTCGAAGTGTCATGTCGGTGGTGTAACGGATCGAGTTTTAGGCCATTTTTAACCTAAAGGTGCTTTGTACACCTGTAATTTCTTCTTCCTTTTCATCCTCACGAGGTTTTTGCTAAGCACTGTTTCCTCAGCTCCATTACCTTTTGCCATTATGATTCTGTCACTTATCATTCTTTACCCCATATAGTTATACCTACTCAATACTTTATATATTTATAGTTGTCATAACATTGGTGTAGATGGTTATGTATGCTTATGTGTGAAGGAGCTACAGGGTGTGTAAGTTTTAACCGAGAGATTCCGTAAACTATCCCGTAATGGGTGTTGTTAGGGAAGATGTGGATTTAGTAGTTTAATAATTCTATCACCACCAGAGAAGCTAATATTCAATATTATATCTCAAAAAAAAACTTCGGACAGACTTTTCAAAATTAATAGGCACACCCTATGTATTCATTAATAGGCACACCCTAAGTAGGTATTCATTTTGCAAAGTCTGTCCGAAGTTTTTTTTTGAAGTTTTTTGTTGTTTTGAATTTTTTCATCAATGACGAAACGTACCTTTGTGAATGTCTGATAGATAGGATAGGCGAGGCGGGTGAATATAATACCTACCAACAGATTATGAGAACGTTATCTTAGAACCTTTGACACCCGAGCTAGAGGTAGGTATTGTATTTGATGTTCGTTCGCTCGTGTGACTGAAGAAAAAACACAGTCATAAAATATTATCATTTTTTATTTTATATAATACCTAGTTAAGGCCTCAAGCAAGGTCCGTATTCATACTAGGGCTTCCAATACCGGGATCCCGGTATCAGCCAATACCGGGATCCCGGACGTTTTTTTCGAGATTTTTAATACCGGTACCTATTGAAATGTTCATAACCGGGATCCCGGTATTAGTAAATAAATAAATAAATAAATTTTATTTTAATTTTAGTACAAAACACAAAATAGGTAATAAACTATCACTACCGCACATAGACATTTTTATCCATTTATTTATTTTGGAATATTTTAAATCTCTCCAACTCGAAAAATAACAACTAACAGGCTAAAGGTTTCTTAGTCGCTTCTTTACTATAATCTACATACCGAAGCGACAGAAATCACAAGTACCACTTTATTTCCGTGTCAGTGCTTTATTTTAAAAATTTGACCTTTTCTAAGTGTACATTTTTGTATTTAAGTATGGAAATAAAGAATTTTTGATTTTGATTTTGAAATCGGACTTCCTGTAAGTCCCACGTTGCTCTAAGTTTTAAGTACAGTGCGGAAGGCGGTGGCGCCCGCCAGGGGTGAGGGGAAATTCCCTATATGCCCCGGCCGCTCCGCCTCTCCTCAGGTCCTCGCTCATGCAACGCGAAGCTGTTATAGTCTATCAAGGTCAACGTCGTTCAAGCTAAAACTCAAAAGAAGACGGCTTTTTTTAAGCATTAGATTTTTTATTAAGTATGTTTATTTTTTGTAATTGTAAACCAAAGTACTCGTAAATAGGTATAAAAATTATATTATTGAGATGTCTTTTGTTGGCTAGATATTATGTGTTGATTTCTAATTTAAAGTGGATTTTTTTTTCAATACCGGGATCCCGGAATCCCAGTATTTAGAAAAAAACATTCGGTATTAATACCGGTATTGAAAAAATCCGGTATTCGAAAGCCCTAATTCATACTCGTCCACGCAATTCTCACGTCCCTTAAGCGTATTTAACAATACTCGCCCACGCAATTCTCACGTCCCTTAAGCGTGTTTAACAATACTCGCCCACGCAATTCTCACGAGCAATACCTATCGATGACTTAGCAGCTAGACATTTTTATCAACGTCCTGTGATGCGTATAACTCCGGACTCGAAACCCCAGTCGTAATTAAGGCGTCATTGTGAAATCATTCAAATATTAAATTCAACTTCAATTTAATTATTTTAATTGTTTTTAAAATACGCTCCACGCTTTCCGGTACAAGTCTACCTACTCGTAGGTAATATAAACAAGTTTCACGTCATCCGAATAATAATTGCTCTACTTAACTAACCAAAGAGGCCCAACTTTAAGCTATCACAGTTATCTTAGAGTGGATAAATCATCTTTAAATTAACTAAAGCCTAAATACAAATGCATGTTTATGTTTAGTGGCGGCGGCGGCGGCGGCGGCGTCTCTGTCGAAGGCAGTTCGCAGGTCGCGCAGCACTTGGTCGTTGATCAGCCTTGGCGCGTCGCGCGCCCACAGGTAGTCCAGGTGGTTGAACCGCGCGTCCTGCACGCGGTACAGCTCGCTGCCCCGGGGCAGCCTCGCGTGCAGAGCCCTCACATCCCTCTCGCTCGAGAGCAGGTCGTTTTGCGCCCAAAATAACTTTATCGGTAGCAATATCTTACTTAAATCGTACTCTGGCGGCGCCTCACTCCCGTACAGCCTCCTGTTGTGCTGCGCGCCGTAGTCGAAGTGCTGGAAGCGGCCCCCAGCTTGGATCTCCTGCGCAAAATGCACGACAGTCTTCCAGGAGGTGCCGGTGCCCAGGTGTGCCAGGAAGGCGGGCAGCAGCGCCGCGTCCAGCTGCTCCTCGCTGACCCCGCACACGCTGAAGATGGCGTTCTTGCATGCCTCGCCCCCCGCGCCGCCTGTCCCGCGACAAGCCCCTACCAGGCTGCCAAGCGAGGATGCCTTCGGGATAAACTCGTGCGCACCGTACATCATCTCCATGTAGGCCACGTTGCTGGCGAGCGGCGCCAGCGCGCGCGCCGGCCCGCGTACACCCGCCATGTACCCCACCGGCGCTAGCGCCAGTGCGCCCGCCAGCAACGAGTTGTACTCCGGCCGGGAAGACAGCATCGCGAACAGCAGCGTAGTGCCCATCGAGTGGCCCACGTAGGCGAGCTGGCAGTGCGGCCCCGTCGCTCGCCTGATGTAGTCGATGATGGCCGGCAGGTCGTGCACGGCTGCATCGTGCCATGAGAAGTTCCAGTAGGCCTTGGAGTCAGTGCGCAAGTCGGTATGCTCGCGTGAGTACTTGTTCCCGCGCACATTGGGCATCCACACGTCGTAGCCGGCGTCGGCCAGCACGTAGGCCAGCGCGCGGCCCGGCCCAGCCAGCACCCAGTCGGCGGAGCTGGCGAACAGCCCGTGCTGGAGGATGACGGCGCGCGCGGACGCGGCGGCGGCGGTGTGTTGCGCGCGCGGGATGCGGTGCACGCCGAGCACGTAGCCGCGTGAGAGGAGCGTGTGCGTTTCGCACGGGTAGCCGTGACGCAGTAGGAGCGCGGGCACGGACAGAGTGGCGGCCGGCTCCGCCAGCCGCTCCGCCGCGCTCGGTTCACGCTCCTCGTAGGAGAAGGTGTCGGCGAGCTGGGTCCCGCTGCGCGCCACGTACTCGCCGACCTCGTCCGCGATCTCCGCCTGCTTGCGCTCCACGTACTGCTGCACGGTCTCCGAGAGGAGTGCGGCACCGCGGTACGAGCCGGCGAGGACCTCCTCGACCTTGGTCTTCTGCTGCTGGAAGTACTGGTTCATGTTGTTGCCCTGCTCGTCGAAGAACTTTTTGATGCCCCAGGAGTCGTCGGGTGCGGGCTGCGTGGCGCAGAGCCCGGCGGCCAGCAGGGCGAGTGCCGCAGAGCGCGCCGCGTGCGGGAACATGCCAGGTCGGGGCGGTGTCTGAGCGCGCCAGGCCCGACGCGCTTCTACTTATGACCGCGGCGCTGACCCCGGGGTTAGCTCCTGACGTCACTGATACGCTTATTGTCTGCGATTCTCCATTTTAAGGGTTCCGTACCTGAAACGGAAAAAAGTAACCCTTAAAGGATCACTTTGTTGTCCGTCTGTCAACCCTCTTTTCTCAGGAACGCGTGGAGGTATCCAGTTGAAATTCACATCATATCCTACTCAGGTTCGTTACCTCTTGGAGCCTCAATATAAATCAAACTTCTAAGTCAACGCAATCAAAAGTTACAGCCGTTTATGTCCTTTTTTAATTTTCCAAGTGAATCACTTGCACACAGAACCTATAGGGTACTTCCCGTCGACCTAGAATCATGATAGGTATTTGGCATCGTAGGTATTGTGTCCAGTACAACAACATTTTCAGGATGTTGATGCGGCTGCCTCGCTTTTGCAGCGCATCTGGTATGTTTGCGGAAGCGCGCACGGATGGCTTTCATGCGATCATTCGCAAAAAAGTCGCTTCCCTACTCCAGCGTGCGCGAGCCAGTAGCAACGGCATCCTGAAAATGATTGTTTCGCGTCTAGACTGTCCCATCCAAAATAAATGGATGAAAATATTGATGGGATCTGTCTCTATTTAAATGTGTGTCTATTTAAACTTAAATGTATTTTAATTCAATTATTGTGTTATTATTTGTCTTAATTTTTTATTATTTAATCTTATTTCTAGTTTAATTCTATTTTGTTTGGTTTTATTGTGTAATAATTTTAAGTGACATTTTAGGTATAAATTTGTATTTATGGATTCGATTTGTGATCTGAAATAAATGAGTTAATAATAATAATAATAAATAATTTGGCAAGAAGCAAGGTCTATTGTATCGATCAATTATTATTTATTGTTAGAGGTGAGAACCAATAACGTTGAGACACGTCGGCGACCCGGCGCGGCGTCGGTATCTGCTTCACGGCTAGATAAAATTGTTCATAACTTTTCGGTGAACAGCCAACACATTTTCTTCCTTTTTTTCATAACATGTGATTTTTTTATAATTATCACACATTCTCACGAGGCCGCGATGGCCGCGACGGCCGGCTTTCACCGAACGGTTTATGCCCTATTAGGATAGATACTATAATTGTGAACACAATGACTATATCCCTAAAAATAGCGATATACATAATATAAATACTAGAAATAAACAAACTCGCTGTGCCCACAACCAGGCTTCACAAGATTAATGTATCTTTTAAAGGGCAATGTATACGCTTCTACAACAAAACTCCTAGTGAGTTGCAAAATCTATCAATAAATAAATTCAAACAAATTGTCAAAACCTTTCTGTGCAAAAAGGCTTACTACAAAATATCAGATTATTTAGAAGATAAAAAAGCTTGGGACGGGTTTTGCTCCAACTCGAAAAATAACAACTAACAGGCTAAAGGTTTCTTAGTCGTTTCTTTACTTTAGTCCACATACCGAAGCGACAGAAATCAAAAGTACCACTTTATTTCCGTGTCAGTGTTTTATTTTAAGAATTTGACCTTTTCTAAGTGTACATTTTTGTATTTATGGAAATAAAGAATTTTTGATTTTGATATCATAACTTACTTAGTAGATTTCTAAGAGGCAATTCCCAAAAGCCATTAAGATAGCTGCAGGTCACTCGTCCAGACAGATACTAATAATATATTGTGTTATTTTGCTGTTTCTTGCGAAATGGCAAATTCTTGAGATAAACGTAGTTTGTTGTATTGTTTACAAGTAAAACGCACAGACTAGGTTACATTAAGTATTTATTTGAACTAAGCTTAAAATAGTCATTGCACTTAGTACTTGTTCAATATATTGTGACGCCAGCATCAAAAATACTCATATACCACCTTCTGGCCCCGCAGCCGCCCGCGCGCGGCGCGCCGTGGCGCATGGCGGCCGCGGGCGCCTCGCTACTCTCATAAGCAATTAAATATGAATGCATAATACTAAACGTAGGTACGGGTAATATTTGCCGAGTTCCACACGGCTCTGCGACGAACACGATGATTTGCGATGCGACGATATAAATCAAGTACAGAAACAAAAACACAATGTGCTCCTGGAACGACTGAACGAGGATCAACTAGGAGTGGGACGCGGGACGCGGGACGCGGGACGCGGGGCGGCGGCCGCGCAGTCTCTTGTGTCGCGTTACCGCGCTCGTAGGGGAGAACGCGAAAAGATACGCGATCAATAACTCCCCAAGAGATAATATATAATACGTTATGGAATCGCGAAAGTTTAAAGACTCTGTAAACGTTGGGTATATAATATTAGGTATTAATCGAGTGCAACAGAACCTAGGAGCAGAGTTGGTAGACTGGCTGGCTTCAGGAGCCCGAGGCTCATTTTAATTCATGACATTGAAATAAATACTAATAAAAAAATTGTTTTCAATTAATGATTTAGTAAATTTGGCGCAGTTCAGTTTACTAATTACACCGCATCGCATCGCATCGCGCCGCGTCGCATCGCAGACGCGGCGGGCACTCGGTCCCGCTACTCTCTATGTAAGACTATAATATTTTTGAAGCTGGCAGATCCTCGCAATATGTACAATAAGGGAAACAATGTCAACTTGAGTTTCGGAAAACAAATCCGAATTTAAAGCTTGTGTACATACAAAATTAAATTAAATGAAAATAATATATTCGCATAGGTATAGGTATAGGTATAGGTATAGGTATAGGTATAGGTATAGGTATAGGTATAGGTATAGGTATGGGTATAGGTATAGGTATAGCCGGACAGAGGCGTGCCTGAGCAAGTTCACTACCATTATTCTTAAATATAAACTGCATTGCATTACATGTAGCTCCCTCGCTACAGCTCCGTGTCGGACCCGGCTGCCGCCGCCGCCTCGCGCCGACTCTTTTTGTTTGCGACTCATTCGGAGACAGATCTCAATACTCGTTTATAAAACTTAAGCAGCAACATTATCTAAGAAATTAATAAATCCCAAAAATTTACGATCTCGACGGGATTCGAACCCGCACCTTCCCCTTCAGCGCAGGGTTGCTCTTTTTCCAACTAAGCTACGTGATCTTATCTCGTCGACCCGAAAATCTTTGCGAGTTCTTTCGGCACTTACGCCGTCAGCGCCGAAAGAACTCCCAAAGATTTTCGGGTCGACGAGATAAGATCACGTAGCTTAGTTGGAAAAAGAGCAACCCTGCGCTGAAGGGGAAGGTGCGGGTTCGAATCCCGTCGAGATCGTAAATTTTTGGGATTTATTAATTTCTTAGAAATTACCCAGAGTACTATAATAAATAAAAACCTTAGAAGCAACATTATCACTTTTCTATGGTGTTAGTATTCAAAGGTGCACGGCGATTGGCGGCAGCAGGTTTGGCCTGCGCGTGTGAGTGAGACAACAAGAGCAGTGCTGGTATCGCTCAGAGCTCGCAGACAGCACCGCGCCGCGTGGTCTCCTTCACAAGCCAGGGGGGGGGGGGGGGGTAACGTTCACTCGGAGTAGTGGAGTCCCGGCCCCGACTCTAACATACAATATTCCTTTGCCCGAGCATACAACAGTATTGACATTTCTACAGTTAGATACACTTCACATTTCCTAGAAATCTTTAGCCAGCACAACTTATGGTAAACTTAAAACGTCTCGTCACTCAAAACAACACTTTATTCTTAGCACTGTAGGGTCTAATTTACACAGATAATAATGTCAATAAGCTAGCCTGGAGGTACGCAGACCGCATCACTTCATACCCTATTATTGCTGAGTCTCTCCGACTCGCTCCGACCAATGCCTTCTCTCTCCCCCGTACGCTATCTACTGGTCTACCCAACACAACTCTCTTCAAATATCAACCTACAGACGTGTACTTTTACAATTACAGTTCAATAAAACATTACATATTTAAAGTATATTGCCCAGATACATTGCGTAAGAAGGAACAGTTCATAGGTGCAGCAAACTGCACACACCAAATAATGAGATATCTATTGATGTGAGCCGTCTGCAAGTAGTTTGTTCGACGTAGAGAGTGCGTCTCACGCCGCGCCGCGCCACAGCCTCGGCCGCGTGCAAGGTGACCTGTACCTTCCCTACCTCACGTCAAATGCAATCGATATTACATTTAGTTGTCAAAAAAAATATCGGAATGAACATTCACAAACTATAAATGTCTTTTAATTCGTTCACTAGTAGAACTAGAATAATATCTTGTCGGAACACAAACGGAGCCGTCGTCGTCGCCCCGCACCGGGCTCACCCCGCGCCGGGCTCGCCCTCCACCGGCACACCGATCTGGTAGATACCGTCCCTCACCAACAGTCTATAGCTCGACATTCATCAGGCGTTCGATCGGATCACCTGTCAATTGAGCCCTACATCAGTAGCGACGGGCATTGGTCGGAGGGGCGGGCCGCGCCGCGACACTCGCGCGCCCCGGCGCTGCGGGGGGCGGGGGGAGCAGGGGCAGGCCGCGGCGCGTCAATACGCGCGTCGGTCGTCCAGCTCCATCTGGAAATAATATCAATTTAGCATAATTAGTAAAAAGTCTTTATTAACAAAGAAAACTACAATCAAATAATAGAAGTAAATGAAACTAGTATTTACAATTCAATCTACAGGTATCTCAACTGATCCATATCAATACCAGTCGGAAGCGTGCCCAAGACGCTGGCTGCATTGCCCCGCGCGCCGGAGCTATGTTAAGCAAAAACTTTTTTTAATAATATCCCCCGCGCCCGCGCCGCTCATTAGATATGATAGTGTTGGTGTACATACGTTGGTGCGTTGCCGCTTGCTGGCCGGCTCGCCTTCCTCCGAGATGACGAGCTCCGCGTCCGCGCCGCCGAACGCACCGCTGTAACATATAACACAGAAATATTAACATGACTCGCCACAAGCTACACTTCCTGAAGTTCCTCTGGTGACACTGTACAATTGCATTACGTACGTTTCTACAAAGCCCGTGTCTTACTTCGGAGGAAAGTCATTGTTCCCCGCAGTATACGTGAGGCAATAGAGATTGGACGAGGCGGCGGACGGCCCGACCTCAATAGAAACAAGAGGGTGAAACCTGTGCGCCCACGTACTTCTCTGTGTAAGGTGGTACTCACGCTAGGTAAGGGTCGTGCTGCACGAGATGCTCGTCCGCGTCGCGCACCGACACCTCGGCACCGCCGCCCACCACGTACTTCTCTGTGTAAGGTGGTACTCACGCTAGGTAAGGGTCGTGCTGCACGAGATGCTCGTCCGCGTCGCGCACCGACACCTCGGCACCGCCGCCCACCACGTACTTCTCTGTGTAAGGTGGTACTCACGCTAGGTAAGGGTCGTGCTGCATGAGATGCTCGTCCGCGTCGCGCACCGACACCTCGGCACCGCCGCCCACCACGTACTTCTCTGTGCAAGGTGGTACTCACGCTAGGTAAGGGTCGTGCTGCATGAGATGCTCGTCCGCGTCGCGCACCGACACCTCGGCACCGCCGCCCACCACGTACTTCTCTGTGTAAGGTGGTACTCACGCTAGGTAAGGGTCGTGCTGCATGAGATGCTCGTCCGCGTCGCGCACCGACACCTCGGCACCGCCGCCCACCACGTACTTCTCTGTGTAAGGTGGTACTCACGCTAGGTAAGGGTCGTGCTGCATGAGATGCTCGTCCGCGTCGCGCACCGACACCTCGGCACCGCCGCCCACCACGTACTTCTCTGTGTAAGGTGGTACTCACGCTAGGTAAGGGTCGTGCTGCATGAGATGCTCGTCCGCGTCGCGCACCGATACCACGGCACCGCCGCCCACCACGTACTTCTCTGCAACACATACAATACAAGCAGCCGTTACGAGATGCAACACACGGACCAAACCTTTCGTCTATTTTCGAGCCATGTTATTATAGATTTTATTGATTTATTCATGTCAGATTCGTAAGAATTAATGTCATTACAAGTTATTGTTACTGTAAGTTCATGCGTGACTACGCCTGCTGCAACAGAGTTCACGCGTGACTACGCCTGCTGCAACACAGTTCACGCGTGACTACTCCTGCTGCAACACAGTTCACGCGTGGCTACGCCTGCTGCAACACAGTTCACGCGTGACTACGCCTGCTGCAACACAGTTCACGCGTGACTACGCCTGCTGCAACACAGTTCAGGCGTGACTACGCCTGCTGCAACACAGTTCAGGCGTGACTACGCCTGCTGCAACACAGTTCACGCGTGACTACGCCTGCTGCAACACAGTTCACGCGTGACTACGCCTGCTGCAACACAGTTCACGCGTGACTACGCCTGCTGCAACACAGTTCACGCGTGGCTACGCCTGCTGCAACACAGTTCACGCGTGACTACGCCTGCTGCAACACAGTTCACGCGTGACTACGCCTGCTGCAACACAGTTCACGCGTGGCTACGCCTGCTGCAACACAGTTCACGCGTGACTACGCCTGCTGCAACACAGTTCACGCGTGGCTACGCCTGCTGCAACACAGTTCACGCGTGACTACGACGCCTGCTACAGCACTAGGGATGATGATTGCTGACAGTTACTAATAAAACGTCAACTGCTAGTCAGACTCGCGCCACGAGGGCTCCGTATTTATCTGTGGCTCTGTGGTAGAAGTGCAGGCGCTTTACATGTCTCACCATTACCACCATATTTGTTGTCACCATATTCTTGTATTTTACAAGAATAAAATAGGTTTCAAGAAAAAAAATATAAGTTGGTGGATGGTGCGACATTTCCAATAAGGAATGTTTGAGTTCAGTTTGTATAGAGTGTTTTGTCAAGTTCGGTGTGTAGACTGCATTAGGTTGAATGCGTATGTATGTCATAAAGCAGAGTAGTCTCACCCTCCCGCTCGCCGCCCGCGCCGTTGGTGACCACCGTGATCTGGTGGCCCGCCATCACGTTGTACGTGAGTCCGTGACCTGCAACACGACACAACCAACACCGTCACTCAACTATACCACACTAACAAGCCTCGCTCGGAGACCGGCAGCGAGATGTGCTCGCTGGAGACCGGTAACGAACTGTGCTAAGTACAGCTCTGCAACCAAACCACGCTTTCCCGATGCCTTTTCCGTCCGCTAACCAGCAACGGTTTGTACCTACATATTATAGCGGAGATGCCATGCGAGGATGCCATCTTACATCAGATGGTTCATCTGTGTTCCGACAGTTAGTATTAGAGTAGTGTCAACCGCAGCAGACGCACAATGGACCAACCTGAGTCTCAGTGCGGATACAAGAGTACACATACATACATACCGCAGCAGACTGGGAGCGCAAGCCGCCTGCTCGGGGGCGCTCGCTACGTCGGCGCGGGCGTCGTGGCCGCAGCGTCTACAGTGGAGATCCTTGCAAGCGGCTCCAGACAGGGATACCTGAGAGGCCGGTAGTGTGCGGGTATGTACCTGGCGAGCCGGGCGCCGACTGGCTGACTCCGCTGTGCTGCGGGAAGAGATACTGTCCCGCGCCGCTGCTGTTGTTGCCCGACAGCCGTTGCTCGCGATTCGACTGCGAACAGACACATCGATTACTAATTCCTCTAAGCCAAACGCAGCGTAACTAAACGATGCACCATTTTACGTGGATAATTCTTCCAAAAATGAAATGCAGTTGAAATGCGCCACCCACCCAGCTAGAGCACACCTAGCGGCACCCGCCCAGCTAGAGCACACCTAGCGGCACCGAACCTCCCAACGAACTACCAACTCATTTCTATTATATGCTACAAAACTAGTTAAGACATTGAACTTTTATACAAATGAGAAACGCCACCCGAGTCGCGCACTGGTGGCGCAGTAAGCAATGACAGTTTTAGTAGCGGAGTCGGTCAGGTGTCGTTGTTGAAGTAGTGCATCTGTTGTTTAGCGGTCCCAGTGTAGCGAGGAGAGGATGCGGCCAGAGAGGACACGGTACCTGATGGTCAGGCTCCTCGGCGGTGAAGAGGTCGGGCGTGGGCTCGCGCGACAGCTCCTCCGGCGTCACCAGCCCCGACACGCCCACTTGCGACGGAGACGTCGGTGCGCTCCTGCAACCAACACACGCACGGTACATCACTCACGGACCATCACCGCATCACGCTACACCCTCGGGCACGTCACCTATCACACTATACACATCATCCACACGTCCCTCAGGTCCTCGTGCTATCAGCTGATCTGTCCTATCGGTATCATACTGGTCAGTAGCTATACTAACGCTAATAACTCTACCTTGAATGTGACCGACTGCGGCCCGAGTGCGACTACAAACTAAATCTAAATGGAGAGCAACAATTATGAGATTCATTGTGTTGGTAAATACTATTTACTCAAACATAGTTTGTAATCTGGTGAGTAGTTGGACAACCTTCTTTGAGTAAAGTCCATTAATATCGAGTTTAGTTCCAGGGGCAAATTCTTACCATTATTTATGATCTAAGCTTGTAATATTTTTATTATTATGTTCGAGTAAAACAAGTCATATATGCAGAGTGAAGTTTGTATAGCAAGCCTGGGTCCGCAGTTACACGAGCGGCCGGCCGCTGCGAGGGCTCAAGCTAAGGCTAAGAACCTTCGGTCTCGGCCTTCCGCTCAGCTTGTCCATCAAGGGTTACAATGCTGACCGCGCTGTGATGGCCTGGAGCTGCGCTTTCAGTTATCGCCATCGCAGTCAACACCCACCCATTACTGACCTCGACAGTAATGTACTAAATAAAAATGAGGCGTTTTCAAAGCCAGGCCACAGAACACAGAACAGTTGCGAAACTCGCCCGGCGCTACATCCAAATAAGGGGGAAATACATAACGAGTTGCCAGTCACCTACGTCCTACACTATTCATGTCAATCTAAAGCTAAATACCCAACGGCTCGGTGAACACTTATTTAACTATTGTGACGACACGGCGACACTACCTCGACTTTTGCAACACCGTGACTCATCTTAATCTATTGCTTGATTGTGTTATGACAATCGAAAAAGAGGCTTATTCCCAGTAGTTCTGTGCTGTAGTTCTGTACAGAACTACTGGGAATAAGCGGAAAAGATACACCCTACTGGCAATGATGACGTCATGGTAAAATTGTAGATGACAAAGTAACTAAGGTAAGCTTGATGACTGCAAAAGTAACCTAAGACTGAATACACGGCCACTAAATGAGATCAAGACAACTTCAAGTAATAGTACAGGAGTATTGCACTAGTACCTCTGACATATCGCTTCAATACACCGCGACTCAAGCGTACTACTGGGCTCTGAGCCCGAGCCTTCGTTACCTGCAAGAGAGCCGCGCTACAGATAAACACCTCGGAGTTGGGACGCAGCCATGCAGATTTCCAGCAGGGGGAAAGCGAAAGCTGATACTTCGTTCCCTATACTTATGTAGGCAATACTTGATCCGTTGATAGTGACTTTGTTTTCAAAAATATTACAAAGTACATAAGTAATTAGCACCTAGTGGATACCAGTGCTGGCAATCACTAGGTTCATGTTCATGGATTAGATCTAAGTTCTGGTAGGAGATCCAGAAAACCATAAAGCCCGCCTCACAACGCGGGTGTACTGTTAGGTAGGGGCGTATACACGCGCGACTAATCTTTTCAGCTTCTTTCTGTAAACTTGATCTAAGAAGAGGCTAAAATGGGCATATCGATGGATCGATATAATCCAGCATGTGATTAAGGTGTGTAATATGCAAGAGGCGCTGGTGGTACCTGGATGAGAGTCCGAAGGGCGCGCGGAACTGCACGCCGCGCGGGCGGCGCGGCCGGAACGCCAGCTCGATGAGCTTGCCTTCGCTCTGCGGGTCGATGCGCCAGAACGAGCCCTTGCCGGGCTCCTCCTGGCTGCGGGGCACCTTGATGAAGTACCTGCAATACATACACGACACTACTTACCTCTATTCTTTAACTCAATCCACAATTAACAACATCTGATCACACTAAAATCCCTGACGATGTTACTGATGTCCAATATAGCGGGGCACTTTTATTCATGTTCACTTACAACTTAACATGCATTATCATTGCATTACTTAACTTTTAACATGCATTATCTTATCCTTTATATAAATAATATAATGTACACTCTGTTATCTGTCTAGTCCTAAGTTATTTATGAATAAATTATTATTATTATTAAACTAAATCAAAATGAGTTAATGCGCTTGGGGCTATGCTGGTACATACAGACTAGAGCGTACATTGATGTTAGCTCTCTTTCTGCGTCCGGAGAGACAGGAGCGCCAGAGTGAAGCAGTAACAGTTACCGATTGAGGGAGAGGTTGTGCCGGATGGAGTTCTGCCAGCCCTTGTCGGCGGTGCGGTAGTAGGGGTAGTGCTTGGTGATGTACGAGTAGATGCCGGAGAGCGTGAGCTGCTTGTCGGGCGCGCTCGCCACGGCCTGCACGATCAGCTGGGCGTACGAGTAGGGCGGCTTGGCGTCGTCGCGCGCCACTCGCCCGCTGTACCCGGACTCGCTGGAGGACACGCCCGTGCCGTTGGAGCCCTGCCGGCCCTCCGCCAGCGAGCTGTAGTGCGCCACCAGCCCCAGGTCCACGTGCCGCCGCGTCGCCGAGGATCCGGCGCCGCGCGGAGACGTCGGACAGCTGTTGGCCGCGCTTATCGTTCCTGGAACACCACAACCACACCTCTTAACTCATCTAAGCCTACGCAGTTGGACGACATCTGTGTTGGCGGGCAAAGGTCCGCCCGTGCCTTTGCCCGCCAACACAGACACAGACAGTGTAAGTTGCAAATTCGATTCCCGTCTCGAGACAAATGCTTGTACGATCTGCTGTTATTTGTTCTGGGTGCGCCTATGTATAATCTACTAGTTCCTGCGCGCGGCTTCACACGCGTTGTTTAACCCATCAGAAACTGATTTACGCAGATCTGCCCCCCCCCCCCTCCACCAGGTGTAGTGTAGTGGTAGTGTTGTTGTTACCGGTGGGTGATGGCGCAGGACTGCGGCCGTCACTGTCGGCGGGGATGGTGATGCGCAGCGGCGGCATGGGCGCCGAGCTGCCCGCGCCGCCCTCCTCCACCAGAGACTGGAACTCTAGCCGGATGTTCGTCGACGGGAAGCGGAGGGTACATCTGCAACGTACACGAACATTATCTTGGTTATGCAACCAAATGGGGAGACATCTTCAGACCTTGGAATGGGGTCAAGTTTCTGGTCAAAAATGTTGCTATTGATACCTAACAAGCATTTTAAATTTCCGCAATACTTTCTCATTATTATCATCATCAGCCTATATTAGTCCACGGCTGGACATAGGCCTCGCCTAATGTGCGTCATAGCGCCCTGTCTTCAGCTTGCCGCATCCAGCATCAGCCTGCAGTTTTTCGCAAATCGTCATCCCACCTGGTCGGAGGGCGTCCTACACTACGTTTGCCGAGTCGCGGTCTTCACTCAAGAACACGTTTATCCCAGCGGTTGTCGGTTCTTCGCGAGATATGCCAGCCCACTGCCACTTCAGCTTGCTAATTCTTAGAGCCACGTCGATAGCTTTGGTTCTCTGTCGGATGTATTCGTTACGAATCCTATCCTTAAGAGTAACTCCGAGCATAGCTCTCTCCATAGCTCGCTGGGCGACTTTCAACTGGTATACCTGCCCTGACTGGACGCACTGAATGTCATGCTTTATTTGTAATCTGAAGGCATTATTACAGTTCTGAAGGCAATAAAGAATACCGTTAATTATTTTTGATACTCTGACTAAAACTGATACAAAATAATAATAATAATTCGCAAAAATTGTGAGTGGCCAAATTTCCGTGCCGGTGAGTTTAGGTATATTATAATCCAGTGTTACAATCGAACGTTACTCCGTGCTCCGCCTCGCCAGTTGTTGGCGGATGTCGTGGTGTTCCTTGCAACGTTTATTGGACAGATTTTATTGCTATTATTGACTCGACCGACCGGGGTGGTGCTGGTGTTATATAAAAATACATACAGGGTGTTATTTTTAAAATTTTAGTGGGTTCGATTACCGGAAAAGGCAAGAGGTTTTTCAAAATTCTATGAATGCAGTGCTACTTATTTTTCAAAATAAAAGAATCCAACAAAAACATTATTGCAAAATGATGCCGTCTCGAAATACTGGAAGTATGCGAGACGAGACTTGGCATAATTTTACCTTCCGCCTACCGCCGTGAAGTGTTGAGACGAGAGAGAAGAGCCAACTCAGCATGAACTTGCCAAATTACTTACTAATAAGCAGTTTACGATCAATTTCGAGTAAGAAAAAGAAACAATTTTCAGGTCCTAGTTTTAATTTGTAATAAAGATATCGATAGCTGAAGAGTGCCGTGAGATGGTTCGAGAACAGGGTTCGGTGACGGCCCGCTGGTCTACTAGACTTGGCCTGATGTATCCATTCAGTAAGATTAGTTGGTAGTTGATAGCTGAAGAGTGCCGTGAGATGGTTCGAGAACAGGGTTCGGTGACGGCCCGCTGGTCTACTAGACTTGGCCTGATGTATCCATTCAGTAAGATTAGTTGGTAGTTGATAGCTGAAGAGTGCCGTGAGATGGTTCGAGAACAGGGTTCGGTGACGGCCCGCTGGTCTACTAGACTTGGCCTGATGTATCCATTCAGTAAGATTAGTTGGTAGTTGATAGCTGAAGAGTGCCGTGAGATGGTTCGAGAACAGGGTTCGGTGACGGCCCGCTGGTCTACTAGACTTGGCCTGATGTATCCATTCAGTAAGATTAGTTGGTAGTTGATAGCTGAAGAGTGCCGTGAGATGGTTCGAGAACAGGGTTCGGTGACGGCCCGCTGGTCTACTAGACTTGGCCTGATGCATCCATTCAGTAAGATTAGTTGGTAGTTGATAGCTGAAGAGTGCCGTGAGATGGTTCGAGAACAGGGTTCGGTGACGGCCCGCTGGTCTACTAGACTTGGCCTGATGTATCCATTCAGTAAGATTAGTTGGTAGTTGATAGCTGAAGAGTGCCGTGAGATGGTTCGAGAACAGGGTTCGGTGACGGCCCGCTGGTCTACTAGACTTGGCCTGATGTATCCATTCAGTAAGATTAGTTGGTAGTTGATAGCTGAAGAGTGCCGTGAGATGGTTCGAGAACAGGGTTCGGTGACGGCCCGCTGGTCTACTAGACTTGGCCTGATGTATCCATTCAGTAAGATTAGTTGGTAGTTGATAGCTGAAGAGTGCCGTGAGATGGTTCGAGAACAGGGTTCGGTGACGGCCCGCTGGTCTACTAGACTTGGCCTGATGTATCCATTCAGTAAGATTAGTTGGTAGTTGATAGCTGAAGAGTGCCGTGAGATGGTTCGAGAACAGGGTTCGGTGACGGCCCGCTGGTCTACTAGACTTGGCCTGATGTATCCATTCAGTAAGATTAGTTGGTAGTTGATAGCTGAAGAGTGCCGTGAGATGGTTCGAGAACAGGGTTCGGTGACGGCCCGCTGGTCTACTAGACTTGGCCTGATGTATCCATTCAGTAAGATTAGTTGGTAGTTGATAGCTGAAGAGTGCCGTGAGATGGTTCGAGAACAGGGTTCGGTGACGGCCCGCTGGTCTACTAGACTTGGCCTGATGCATCCATTCAGTAAGATTAGTTGGTAGTTGATAGCTGCCCTCCAGTAGGTAAAGTAAGCAAGATTCCTTTGTTAAACCTTGTAAGTATAGAAACAAACATGCGATATCACTACAACGTACATAACATAGTGTCGTGTATACCTACCCCTACCCCTGCGTATCAATCCTCACTCAACCATCTGTTGTCGCTTTCCCTGAGCGTCCGACTAACCGACCGACAGACCGTCCGTCTGACTGTCCGGCCGACCGAGCTGAGCCTCGCCTCGCATCGCGACTCGAACCTGCGACCGAGCCGAGCCGATCCAACACGAGCCATCGGGTTGGGTGCCACGAGAACTTCACTTTGCTCCTGACCGCCGAACAGTGAACATCTACGGACTAATACCTAGTCCCGGGTTAACTCTTATTACACAGTAAAGTTTATATAGATATCGTATTACCTCTACAATTAAATATGGTGACTTTCCTATGTTTTGTGCGATTACACGATCTATTGTCTAACCTTCGTGTTTCTTTTACATCTTCAGATCAAATTGAATGAGGAGCGCAGTTCAACCAATCAAATACTTCACTCCATACACATAATAGACGGAGTAGGACATGCCTTTGAGGCAGACAGACGTCGTCGTTCATAATGAACAGTCGCCATGGCAACCGACGTCGGGACTCATCCAACGAGTATCTATAGACAGACGGCCACGCGCGCGCTCTGAATAAGCTTCTTACCAACCCGGGAAATAAGACGATTTAATATGCTTCTGTATTTTCTGATATCGACAACAGAAACCCCATTTATTATTTGAAGTGGGATTCAATCACACTAAAGCTACATTTGTATAGGAGGTTAATTTGAAACAAAACGGACAACCGTCGTCATTCGAGAAATAGTGTTCGTTACTTTCAGATACCATATGAATTCAATTTATTCAATTCAATTTATTTATTTGTAAGTAAGTTTACAGAGTTGTAGGTAAACACACATTTTTACAATGTCAGGTACTTAAAGCTATGAAACAAAGAGATATATTTATGAATAGGTATAACAATGACAATAATTTTACATTTGAATAATGTAGGTAACCAGTACCTATAATTTTATAGCTGAAAATAAATAAATTTATACGCTTTTTTGCATTTCATGTGCCGAGCTCCCAGGCTCTTTTGTCATCCAGGTAATCCTTAACACTTTTTTTTTCAAAATTTTTTTGAATTTATTTTCTGATTGTTTTGATATAATAATATGGTTTGGTAATTTATTATAATATTTTAATGCCTATAATAGTAGTTTATGCAACTGTGCATAATGGAGGGCATTACAACACAAGTGTGGGTTTAAGAGACGAGCCGAAGGAGAGTTTCTTAATAGCATCACACGAGTGTTGTAATGCCTAATTATGTACAGTTGCATACACTACTTTATCTACCCAAATATCATAAGGGCTCTATGATGGGTTCAGGAACCATAGGGAAATGACCAGCATTGTTACCAGTGTAATGCAATAAAAAATAAATTGAACACATACAGTAGCAAATTATTTATTATAGTAATGGTAGTTAACGTTGACAGTTGTTCTGAGTCACTATCACTCATTTTCGACAGAAAAAATGAACTTATTCAACTTATCAGAAAATTTGTCTACTCGTAACTGGAAATAAAAAGCTAACGAACAAATGACAGCTCGAAATGGCGGCGTTTCGAATATCTGTATTTTTTTTAAATCATAGACAAACGAACAAAGTCACTATTCTTGTGTTACTAGAGATCAAAATGTCGTGCGATTTATAGTTAGAATGTAGATACTAGTATAGCACACTCACTTGAATTTGACACCTATTCCAAATTTAAACTCTATAACCTACGGTTTTCAGTAGGTTATGAGTTCATTACAGTTCCGTTTATTTCTGTTGGTTGGTAATGCTGGTCATTGCCTATGGTTTTTGAACGCATTAGAGAGGGTTTATGATATTTGGGTAGATAAAAGACTTATTAATTCTAGCTAGTCTTGTTGATATACATGCGAGCTTATTTCTATTTCTGAATCAATCGTCGGTGAATAGAAACGAGACATGAATATCTAACTATAGTACTTTCGACTGTAACTGAGCTTTCGGAATACCTACCTATGGAACACGTAAGAGGAATTAAATAAAATTTTATTTTTAAAATCTGAGCTTTCGGAATACCTATTGGAATAGGTCAGAGGAATTAAATAGACTTTTACTTTTACAAATTGAGCTTTCGGAATACCTATTGGAATAGGTCAGAGGAATTAAATAGACTTTTACTTTTACAAATTGAGCTTTCGGAATACCTATTGGAATAGGTCAGAGGAATTAAATAGACTTTTACTTTTACAAATTGAGCTTTCGGAATACCTATTGGAATAGGTCAGAGGAATTAAATAGACTTTTACTTTTACAAATTGAGCTTTCGGAATACCTATTGGAATAGGTCAGAGGAATTAAATAGACTTTTACTTTTACAAATTGAGCTTTCGGAATACCTATTGGAATAGGTCAGAGGAATTAAATAGACTTTTACTTTTACAAATTGAGCTTTCGGAATACCTATTGGAATAGGTAAGAGGAGTTAAATAGACTGCTACTTCTTCTCACACTTATGAACGACTTCACAAATTAAACACGCACGACATATTCCTTTTAAACTTTCATAATAAATGAGATTGCTTCTCATTTATTATGAAAGTTTTCCGATAAGTTCGTTAAACTACAGCGTGGCAATCGGTCCCAGGAATAGTGCACGACGTTAGCCGAATATAGACTGTTCTACTTTTCACTGTTACAGTGTAAAATGAGCTTTCTGCTGCGGACTTTACAATCTAATGTGGAAAAATATCGACGAATCAATAAGGGACAATTGAATCGCCGGTAAATTGGCTTCAATTTGAAACGATAAGCTGGAATTGGAAATGTGGGAATACGAAACATGTTACGTTACGTGGGTAATAATAACGTGGCATATAGTGGACTAGACTGGCACCGCCGCCGGCCGCGCCGGCGCCGCCGGGACAGGTATCAGTAGAGCGAACCATATCACGGACAGTGACAGGAAGCTTCAAATATGGATATAACAATTGAATCAACATTGTATACTGTAATAACCTAATAACTAGCAGAGTTGTGCCAGCAGAACAACCTCGAGTGATGTCATCGGAATCTCCACAAATGGAACAATCATGGTGGAACTTGACATCAACAGGGCGGCGCGGCTGCGAGCGAACTATCGGACACGCGCGCCGCGCCGCGCACCGGGGCGCCCGCCGCATTGTGTTGTGGACGCAGACGGACCAGTCCGCGACCAACTCGCGCAAATAATTTCACATGGTGTCCCAAAATTAAAAATAACAAAAAAAAATTGAAATTGGTAGAGCGTGGAGCCGTCAAAATAAGCTACAAAAGATGCATTCATGCAGTAATTTGGTTTCGCATTATTTGTCACGTGAAGTGTGTCAGGTCCCGCACAGGAGCGAGCGTCGGCGTGTGGCGGATGTCCATTACAACTGTACGGGGTAGAGGTTGCTATAAAACTGGCACGAACAAGGTAAGGACCTTACTTTAACACCGCTGCGCTCTAGGTAAGGTAACGAGCTATACTACAAAAATTCAATAACTTTATTCTTTAGGCTTACAACATATGCACTTGGACAAGTCAAATTTTATACATAGACAGTTTTTTATATAGTAATTATTATTGTATTACACTTGGAGGTTGTTTCGGTGTGATGTGTGGGATGTGACTAGCATCTGTCATGAATGTGTCGTGTGTGGTGTGCGGTGTGCGGTGTGAAGGAACGATTTATCTATTCTGTAATAAGGTTAAGAGTAAGACACGTGCGAGCGAGAACTGTACAGGGAAACCTTTCACAAGTTCATATTAGGTGCATTAGGTGAATCCACAGATTACTCCCAATAGATTCCGCATTACGGGACTTTAGTTCGGATCCTAGCTCACCAAAATTGGAGGAAGGCGCGGGTTGCGGGGACTGGAACAAAGGCGTTGTGATTGGTTATTTCAAGGTCGCACTAAAAATGAACTAACCCTAGGGTTGGGACAGTTTAAAATTTGTCGATAATTAATATCAATACCATGTTGTTAGAAGATCATAAATTTACATGAGCATTTAACTGCTTTGTAATGCGACCTCAGTTCTTCATATTACAAACGACAATTTTGTAAATTTCGAATCAAAAACCAATTTAAATAAAATAAAGTTAAAAACTAAAACCCGACTACGTAAAAGTTATAAACAAGCGTTCAAAGATGTTCCGAATATATATTAGCGATTGAATATTATCCATCGTTGCATTTTCATACTCAGGTAGTCGGAGGCCTTTGTAGGTACATACAGAACTCCTAGCTTGGGGCCTCCGACTACCGAGTATGAAAATGCAACGATGGATAATATTCAATCGCTAATATATATTCGGAACATCTTTGAACGCTTGTTTATAACTTTTACGTAGTCGGGTTTTAGTTTTTAACTTTATTTTATTTGCCTCTTTTTAGTTATGTAGTAGCTACCAACCTGTGAAACTTTAGTACCATAAGTCCGCGGTTTCTGAGGCGTTTTTCCGGACTTAAAATTAGTCAATATCCTCTCCATAATCCTTGACTGCCTAGTTTGTTCAGCGGTAAATCCCGAGTTGGGCTAAAATTGTACCTAATTGATATTTCACTATCAAGATAAAACCACAGTAGCAGCTAGTAGTGATATAGGTACCCCCATGCCATCGGATTATGAGAGTGAGGGAATAGAGAGTGCACCTGTGTGGATAGTCTCCGATTGGGGGGCTCCGCCCTCCCAACCCCCCCTTTCTGTCTTACAGGGACGACGCCCTCTTAAGTCTCCCGATTGCTAGTTGATCTGTGTTCGCTAACATACTGCCTGTTGTAAATGTAAGTTGACATGTCCCAAGTAAATATTTTCTTTCGACCCCCGGCTTCGTTTCTTAACGTGTTTAGTGTTGTTTACTACTAAATCCTCCTATAGCCAGATATACCTAAATCTGTTTTGCTTTCTCCTGCAGCTTTCCCCTTGTCATTTTATATCTATAGTTTCTCAAGTAAAACAATATTAGTATCACACAATTTTACTAGCACATTCACTCTTTATTATAAATAAGTCTAGTACTTATGTTTGAAATTATAGTACGATTTGCGGTATTTACTAGTATTTTTCGATTGTGGTTGCCTTGTAAGGTGCTCGATGTTCCTCAATCTTCCATATTATGTTTTCTATTTCAACCGCACACAATTTATTACATTTTACATGCTATAGCTTAAGGAGGACGCGCAATGAAACGGCCACAACCCAAAACCCATCCACAAGATCACACACCGCATACTCGTAGCACTGGAAAAACTTTTAGTTTATCAAAATCGCAGTTGGAGAAAGGTTCCAGTGATGCCGCAGCGCAAACCGCGTTGCGGCATCACTGGAATCACTGTTGTTCCAGACGTTCTGATGACTCTTTCATCAATATGCCTCAAAGGATATGGAGTAAGGTTCAGGTGATGTCGTAACGATTCACCATCGCAGTTCGCTGATGTGTCCCACGAATGATTGTTTGTTCAGTCACAAATTATAGAATTTCAAATATTTTTATCCAGTTTCGGGTTCATATTAAATATCTGATATGATATAAAATTATCAGATTTTGTTTTCCTTCATCTCTTGTTTGAAATATTTACATTTACATTGACAAAATAGAATGACGTATCGGTCATATTTGATAGGCATAGAGTTGATGAAAATAGGTCGTAGGTATTGTAATATTTCTCTATGGGGCCTGCGGCCTGCGGCTACGTAAACTTTATTACGCGTTTTGTAGGCTTATTCGGGGGCGGAGCCCCAAATCCTATAGCCTATAACCATCTGGGTATTGAGACGAATCAGTCGATACATAATTTGTTGAAATCGAACCAGTAGTTTCAGCGCTACGTGGGAACAAAGAAATTGGCCACATACATACAAACATACAAACATACAAATATACAAACATACAAACATACAAACATACAAACATAGGGTGCTAACCTCATAACCCTCCCCTGTCGGTAGTCGGGTAAAAAAGAAAAAAAAGAAAAAAATTACGCCCTTTCAATCAATTTAATGCAGTAACTATCATTTATTTAATCATGATAAGGTGTAATGAAATAACCATTACCGTCGCGTCTGGTTGCATCTATCCATTTTGTTTTCCTTTCGGGGCAAGTGGGAAACCTTAAACAAGATAAGTTACAGGATTAAAACTGTAAATAAAACTGGCCCAGTGCGAGTTGGACTCGCGCATGAAGGGTTCCGTACCATTATCTATAAAAACGGCAAAAAATCAATTTCGTTTTTTGTATGGGGCTTAAATATTTGTTTTAATTTAATTATTTAATTTTAAAGTGAATATATAACTAAATATTCTGTGAATAGTTCATGCGCCTACCTGTTGCCGTTATCAATATCGAGCAAAAACGGGCAAAAAAGTCACGTTTGTTGTATGGGAGCCCCTTAAATATTATTTTATTCTGTTTTTTAGTATTTTTTGTTATAGCAGAAACAAAAATACATCATCTGTGAAAATTTTAACCATCTAACTATCTAGGTTTATGAGATACAGCCTGGTGACAGACGGACAGCGGAGTTTCAGTAATAGGGTCCCGTTTTACCCTTTGGGTACGGAACCCTAAAAACTCTTTAAAATAACCACCATAAACATCACAATTATTATTTTGTATTTGTCACCTAGTAGGGGAGGGGTGCCATGAAAGGGACACGTATTGAAAGGGAAAATTCAAATAACCGGTAAAATAAAAACAATTTCGAGACAGCACTATTTTTGTCGTATGGCAACCTTGACACAAGTTCGTTCGCGGCAAACTTCATATTCCTGTCATTTCAAATATGGCGGATTTGTGCGCGTGTTGATAATGTGATTGAATAGTATTTTTTCTGTTACAATTTTGAAACGTTTTATCGAGTGCTGCGAGTTAATAATAAATGTGAAAATCGCTGTTTAAGGTAGGTCATTTCAAATTGTAGATTTTGTGGTTAAGTTTGCAATTTTTGTATGATATTTATGAAAGGGACACAACAAACGGTTATGAATGGGACGTCTCGAAGTGCAGTATAAATCTAAAATTGTTGATTTGTCTTTATTTTTATGAAAAATGTTACATTTCTTGTTAATTATAAGGATACTGTTTATTATAAGTGTCTTTAGAAAAGCTTTTAATAATTTTGAAGTTAATATATGAGAAAAAAATTATAATATTTTTGATTTAGTTAAGTTATATAAAAGTGCTTAGTTAAGTATATTATCAGTTTTTAAAATGAACTGTAAAAATAATAATTCCAGCCACTTTTAAATTTTATTTTTAACATACCTAAGTAGTTATTGTACACTAATTAGGTACTGTCCCTATCATAAATTACTGCGTCCCTTTCAATACAGCCCATTTATGAAAGGGACAAAAAACACATTTTTTTTAATGAAAAAATAAACAACTAAGAATTGATTTATGATAATTATTGCATTTCATTTTAATAGTTTAATATTAAACGCTTCCTATTCGACTCCAACCTGTTCCAAAATATTTTCTCAGTAACTTATTAGGGCCTCAAAATCAAAAAGGTCCCTTTTATAGCACCTCTCCCATACTAGTCATCGTTTAATCCATGTCCTGCATTTTCATTTTGATTTATCAACAGCATTTTTTTGGTATCCTTCAATAAGTTTAATACAATATTTTAGTGTTTTTCATACAAAAATTCCGAGCGTCCCACATATCCACGTCATCCAACATTTAAATCGATATCGACTGGAAAAAAGTGAAATTCACAACACACGTGCTTTCGCCGAAAAGGGACAGCGAGTGCAATAACAGCAATGAGGAAAAGAAACAAGTGACCGTCTTTACGTACCATCAACCACCTTCTATAACTGGTAAAATTGTTATTATTTTACTTACCGATGAAATGTTATTCCGTCCTTTTGGTAGTTTGAATTTCTAGATGACTTTCCACACCATTTCACTGCACGTGTAGTCATTTTATCTTTTTTGCTAACACAAAACCAATTTTCACTAGCATTAGAACACAAAAACGTAAAGGAGCTCACGGGTCTGACACTTGGTCGAAACTGAAGCCGTGCTTTGAAGTGGCGATTTATATCTATGCATTTGCATCGATGTGTTGTGCGCGGTCGTCGTCTTTCATGCGGAATCTATTGGGGGTAATCTGTGGGTCAATCAAATGAAACCACAACACAAGGCAACGCCGAACTATTATGAATGGCCGTGAACGTAAACAAGCCGATCAAAACAACAGCCTATCAGGAATGGGTTGATTAAGACGTGGAGATCAGAGGTCTCCCTCGATACTCACTCTGCATCTATACAGGTTCCTGATCTTAGATGTCTCCACACTAACCACATATAACTTCGACAATCCTCCCTCAATCAACTAGTTATTTATATATCAGAATATATTTAGCAACTGGATGGTTAGAGACAGTATTTTTATCAGAACCATGGGTCGCCATGTCAGGGCTAGGGCATGCAGAATCGGAAAAACGGAAATCGAAAAAATCGGGTTTCAATATTAAAATCGGTGTATTTCGATTTTTCCGATCTTTACCACTTTTAGGGTTCTGTACCCAAAGGGTACCTACAGGGAGACATGGCGATATATCGTGAGGCAAGCGACACAGCCCCTACAACAAGACTCGTCATGACGACCACGACCGTTCTGCCAAGAACGCTACGAATGAGAAGACCCAAAGAGTAAAAACGGGACCCTATTACTAAGATTCCGCTGTCCGTCTGTCACCAGGCTGTATCTCATGAACCGTGATAGTTAGACAGCTGATTTCACAGATGATGTATTTCTGTTGCCGCTATAACACCAAATACTTAAAAAAAACAGAACAAAATAAATATTTAAGGGGACTCCCGTACAACAAACGTGATTTTTTTGCCGTTTTTATAGATAATGGTACGGAACCCTTCGTTCGCGAGTCCGACTCGCACTTGGTCGATTTTATTAGTTACTACTAAAAATGGTGTGTATGTAACAAGTTGCGACAACAGCAAAGAGCTACAAACAACCATAGAACAATTTTACGCACCTAAACGTGTTGAATGTTGTATTGAAAAAAATTATAATCGAATTGCATTTCAATTTCGAAAACTTACTAAAATATATTAAAGGATATGAAAACAATCCATTTTATTAATTTAAGACGTTATGTTTTATAGTAACATTTACTGCTTAAGACCTACACAATCGATATCTAAAATAAATAGAGAGTTAGATATATAGAGTTAGTTTTATTTTTCAAAACGTCCGGGTTCAATTCCCGAGCTGAGTACAAGTTTTTTTTTTATGTATGAATGCAGCTTGTCTTGTTACTAAAATCTATGACATGGTTCCTACGAAGATCTCGACGAAGGAAGAGGGCGAAACGCGGTATGTTTTACTTGTTTAATTTGTAATTAGGTAGTTATTTATATTTTATTGCAATTAGGTAGGATGCAGGTGCGAAACTCAACTCAACTGAAAACTCAACTGGATTTATTGTTTTATTAGATGACTACAAAAATAATCAAACGTTATATATTTTTATTTCAATTAAAACCTTAAAAACTCGAAAAAACCGATTTTGTAAATCCCAAATCGGAAAAAAAATCATTGAGATTCATTTACATCCCGCAGAACCAAATTATAATGAAGCCATCAGATACCTACAAGTACCGTCTACCTATACCTATGGATGGACCTCCTAGTAGGCGGAGAGGTATGTAGGGTCCTCAATACACCTCAATACCAACAATAAAGAACAATTAAAATACCATCAATCAGAGAAGGTACATATTCACAAGTGTACCGTACAGACAGACCGGGCGCGCGACGCGATAGACACGCTCCACTGGTACAGACAGACCGGGAGCGCGACGCGTTAGACACGCTCCACTGGTACAGACAGACCGGGCGCGCGACGCGACGCGTTAGACACGCTCCACTGGTACAGACAGACCGGGAGCGCGACGCGATAGACACGCTCCACTGGTACAGACAGACCGGGAGCGCGACGCGATAGACACGCTCCACTGGTACAGACAGACCGGGAGCGGGACGCGATAGACACGCTCCACTGGTACAGACAGACCGGGAGCGCGACGCGTTAGACACGCTCCACTGGAACAGACAGACCGGGCGCGCGACGCGACGCGTTAGACACGCTCCACTGGTACAGACAGACCGGGAGCTCGACGCGATAGACACGCTCCACTGGTACAGACAGACCGGGAGCGCGACGCGATAGACACGCTCCACTGGTACAGACAGACCGGGAGCGGGACGCGATAGACACGCTCCACTGGTACAGACAGACCGGGAGCGCGACGCGTTAGACACGCTCTACTGGTACAGACAGACCGGGAGCGCGACGCGATAGACACGCTCCACTGGTTAACCATAACGATCATTCACAACTCCAGTATCATGGGCCACTGGATGATGATGCTGAAACCAGTATCATCGCTGGTGGCTCAATGATCTAATTTAAGTTAATTCTAATTTTATTTAATTTTGTTTTTTGATTTTTGATTATAATTTTATTTGATTCTAAATTTAATTTTATTAATTGTGTAGGTACTTATTATTTAATTTTGAAATCGTGTATGTACATCTATGGATCAACTGGGTCTGAAATAAATGATTTTTATTTTTTTATTTATTTTACAACGCAAAAATATGACGTAATTACCCTGATTTTCCTAAGACCTAATTTTCGTAAGTATATCATTTCAAATGAAGAAGTATATCATTTTGCTGTTCAACTAAAACCTGCATATTTTCAGGGCGAAAATTAAGCAGAAGAGCAGCAGAAGAGAGGCAGTGTAGGCGAAGATCCGTCATTTTGTTCGGCGTAGAAGTAAGGGGGAGAGACTCGGCGTAGAAGTAAGGGGGAGAGACAGGAGGTCCGCCTGGGACACGCTCCGTACACAATGTCAACCATAGGCAAGGTACTTGCACGTCATCCTACTAAATAACGTCGACACCTAACAGATTCAAACAGAGTTACAACAACCTATCTGTAATCGCGCCGCCGCAAAACAACAACAGGCACAGAATACGGGCGAGTGCGCGTGGCGCGGCAGATTACGCAGCGCTCACAACAAATCTATAGGTACGGGCTTGTTTACGGGAGTGGGAGAGTCGGGCTGTCGGGCTGTCGGCCAACCAGCCAGCTAACCAGGCATGCCGACCCAATCCAACTCAACCTTACATCCATCTCGCGACGATGCGACCCACGACCTGCATACTGTACCTGCCCTGCACACCAAATCAATTTGCTAAGAACAACTTGTAAAAGAGACAAAAGTACCATTTATAGGCTCACATAGGCCAGGCATGAGTGTGCGACATCTGACTCTAATAATTATGATAACGGATCAAGTTTTGCATCTGACGTCAGCTGGTAGTCTTTGATAATAATTCATTTATTGTTCGTGAATCAGGTAATTTGACAGTCAGTGCCTACTTAAGACGAGATTTGACGAAGGCATAAACCGGATTCTATATTTTAAGATGGTTTTAAAACTAGTAGTGACGAGTTATGTTTACAAAACTAATAGAAACAAGAAGAAGCAGCAATTTTCAAATGAAAACAAAGGCGAAGTTGCTGGGAAGGGAACACAACGTTAGTGTGAAGATTCGCTTGGAAACCTTACAATATCGCAGTTTGTTGACACATTTGATACTAATAAGGCGTCTCAGGTCAACTACTAGGCAGATAGATATTAGAATAGATTTTACTAGGTAGCTACCATAAACTGTCAATACACATAATAATGGCAATATTCATTGAACAAAACTGGTTTTACCACCAGGCTGCGATATATTTATCTTACACAACAAAATTCCACGAGGGAAACATCTCATCGTACCTATGTACAAACAAGCAGCCACATAATGTGTTAGTTAAAAAATAAATAAGTACAAGTAATATACTGACGAGACGAGGGATAGCCAAGCCACATCTGAAAGCATCCCACGAGCTTCATTTACAATTCAATAAAAGCATGAAATCTGAGGAGCTCGTTTATAACCAGACATATCTGGAACCTGGGCGACGAGCGAGGTGCGCCGCCGCGCCGGGTGGCGATGTTGATGCGCCATCAGAGATGACACGTCATCGCACAACTTGCGGAACATCAATATCACACTGCAAATTAGAGGCGCTCGCAATCTAAACTAGTAACTACACGACCAACAGGTCAACAATCTGCAGCGTTTGCGAATTAATACGCTGTATCTCGGTGAGAGAGGGCCGGTATTTGAATAACAGCATTTCAGACGGAATATCGATCGGCAATTACCGACCAGAAAACAGAGGCGTCCTTCACCTCGTACCCTTTCGGTGTTATCCGGCGAATTTAGGAAGCTCTCATCAAACTATAGCCACCGCCGCCGTGCCGCCGCCGTGCCGCCGCGCCGCCGCGCCGCCGCATTGTGGCTACACTTTGATTTGATACTTTATAAGATAGTAGTAAGTACTGACTTGCCCCGATAAACGGCGGAATAGTCCAGTCAATTAGGGGTTTCACCTCGGAATCAGATATAATAAGCTGTAAACTCGTATACACCTTCATTTTGGTGTCCCAAAAGTTGTCTCAAAAGTCTCATAAAATCTCGTGTCTGCGTCGTATAAGTTATTCAAAGTTAAAGGGCACAAACGTTAGTTTTTCGCAATTTTCTCGGTTTCTATAACTCCAATGGTGTTGATTTCTGTTATAAAGTTGTAGAGCATAAAATTTGCGACAAAGTTTGCATCAAATCAATTTTTTTTTCACATTTCCAACAGTTTTTGAGATAGAGGCCCGAGAGTCCGCAGCGCTCAGTCATTCACTGTGATGCAAGGTCAACCGTGATTCTTAGTGAATAATACCTAGTATAAAGTTATTAAATTATTGAAATATCATTCATCATCATCATCGTCATCATAATCAGCCCATACACGTCCGCTGCTGGACATAGGCCTCCCCATACGACGCCACAGAGAGCGGTCCTGCGCCGCCTCCATCGATCGACTACATTCAATGGTCTTCGACATTTCGATTTTCGAACGATACGAAATGCGGATAAGAATCGAACTAAGGTTCTTTCTTCTGGCTTCAACGTCGAGTGAGACGTCACTCGAGTCTTGTGTTATTGCCTTGAGAGTCCTGCAGGCCTCTCAATAGCTGTTCGGTAGCCGATTGGCTACGATGGTCTTCTTGAGTTGGAGCGTGAGCGTCAATGTGGAGTTCCAGCAGTTCCCGAGGAAGTGGTCGCCAGGAGGGTTTTGCATCTGGCCCAGGAGGGTTTTGCATCTGGCTGATCGACTCCCTGCGACCGCTACGATGTGGTCAGTCCATCGAGTTGACACTGACTGGACTAGAAGGTTTACATGAACGTCGCGACGTTGATGCACTTTGCACGGCGGGCGGCGCGGGCGGCAACGGGCGGGCGGCAGGGTGAGGCGGCCAACGGAGCTAAGTATGGCCGCACCACGCCACCATCGATCGCTCGACACAAATACACAGCCATGTTGCTTCCTCTCTTTTGCACTTTTCAAAAAACCATTCAATTTAATATTAATGCAGGTTAATAAATTCGATCGTGTTTAGGAAGTCTTCGTCGTCTCGTTAAATTAATTTAATGACTTACCTTCCATAACAGACTGTGCCCAGCCCACCTGTGCGAAAAGGTCTCATTGAATCATGGCAGAGATAGTTTTAAAACGCAATAAATTTCATGCAACAACGGTTTGTGTAATCTGTGGTCCAGTCTATGAGGGCTCGAGCTCGCCCTCGTTTCGCTCTGAAGCACCCTTTTACACACCCCAGGGGTGCTGTGCCGGTACAGTCGGTGCATGCACGACGACTATTATTGACTTTTTAATGCCGCTGCTATGTGCATTTTGCAAAATGATGTTGGTTTTCGCGCCTCGCAAAGTTTTAAAGGACAGATGTAATGGAGCCGTATTGGCACCCGAAGTAAGATATTTCTAGAAATAGCTACATAGGTCAACGGAACCGAGTTTAGCCCCCGATAGTGGAGCCAGTCGAGATGGAAACAAAACAAATGGCTTACAAGTTCATCGAGCCAGGTGTCAAATGGAATAGAATGCGCGCAATGTCTGGAGAAACCATTCAGTTATAAGTACTACGTATATATAGTAGCTCCTTCAGTGGGAGAAACTCCAATATTAAACAAACAAGTTGATTTTATCAACCGCTGCTGCTACTAAATTATATTTTCACCGCTCCCGCTAAATACAGGAGAGCAAAATCGGGTTTTGCTCCTCCTCCTTGCGTCGTTTCCCCAATACGGGGGAGCGTGACCTATCACGGAAGCAGTCTCTTCCGAACGAATAATAGTAATTTGTTCAACAAGGGGGCAAAACGATTTTTAGGGTTCCGTACCCAAAGGGTAAAACGGGACCCTATTACTAAGGCTCCGCTGTCTGACTGTCCGTCTGCCCGTCTGGCCAGGCTTCATGAGATACAGCACCAGGCTGTATCTCATGAACCGTGATAGTTAGACAGTTGAAATTTTCACAGATGATGTATTTCTGTTGCCGCTATAACAACAAATACTAAAAACCATAATTAAATAAATATTTAAGGGGGCTCCCATACAACAAACGTGATATTTTTGTTCGTTTTTCTAGATAATGGTATGGAACCCTTCGTGCGCGAGTGCGACTCGCACTTGGCCGGTTTTATTTGTTGAGCGTGCCGATATCAAATCCCGAGCTAGCGAAGCAGTCTAGAGTAGAGTCACGATTGTAGCCAGTGGCTCTAAAGTAGACTGCTGAGCTAGCGAGGGACATAAAAGGCACGAACAAAAGTATTTGCCCTCGAGTGAAACATCATACAACTTTTCACCTCGACTAGCGAGAAAATATTTTATTGTTAAAAAGGAGTCGGATGCCAGAAACTCATTTTGGTCAACAGCCATGGACGGTTCGAATGTTATAAACCTCTTTCAAACCGTGAACAAACGAAATTATTGTTTTTTGTGAAGGTTTAATGCGGTCTTCCCTCCTTCCGATCAGCTAAAGTGAGGGAGGTGCGACTTCCATATAAAGTCCATGTACCGTAAAACCTTACAAGATTGCCAAACTGATTTGATTTTGCCCACCACGGTACTTTTTTTAAAATTCTTCATATTATCGAGAATGTTTTAGTAGCTTTTATTTCTTGTTTGTTGGTAGATACTTGAATATGTCACTGGCAGCACTAAATAACCGATTGTCGCTAATTTCACTTCAGTTGACTGTCAGTTGGTGTCAAAGTTTGGTGGTGTGTTTGGCGGGCCAAAGTTCGTGCGGAAAACTTTTTCAAAAACAGTACTTGCAGTTGCAGCAGGCAAGTAATTATTTAACCACTATAAGTTTGTAACAAATAAATAATACCTATCGAATATCTGACGCGAAACCTCTTTTAAACTCAAAAATATTAAGGTGGGCATTGTCAAAGTACCTTTTCTGGAGTACTGTTTACTACTTTGCCCACCAAAATATTGCTGTCAGGGTTGTCACTACGACATTAAATCAAAATTGATTTATGTAGGTCCTATAGTAGTACTACTATACTACTAGTAGTAAGTCGTTTGGTATTATCTAACCACCTTTTAATTGATGATGCCTATTTTATTAGGAAAGTAAATAAATATATATTAAATAAATATCAGCTGTTTCCGGTCAATGACCTTTATATTAGTCGTGTTTCTTGTATTGAAATTGTAGTGTATATACATTTAATTTTTTTGTACGTATAGTAGTAGGTACTAAATGCTATTTATAAGGAAGGTCTATAAAACAAGTGTTTCGATCATAATTGTAGAGTATTTCCAATTATTTATTTTTTCTATTCCTCTTTATCAAATAATGTAATGCAAAATTTACCATTTCTACAGTTTTTTTTTGTATTTTAATGCCTTAATTTGTTTTATAATCTAAATGAGGTAGGTACTTATCTTATTATTTATAAAAATATTTATAGACAACTATTACTTTTTCTTGATTAAAGTTTTTGTCGACGTTAATAAGTTAAAACTTAGGTACTATGCACCTACAGTTGACATGGCAGCAGTTGAATAGGTACTTAATTATATTTCATTATAATTAAAGGCTGTTGGTAAACAATAAAAATGTGACAACCCTTGCGCATCTTTTTATTTGTATGAAAAATTTCAAAAAAATATTTGTGTCTTTGCCCACTCAATTTTGGCGGTTAATTTGCTTGCTTGAACGTTTTATATTAAGATATAAAGTAACATTGATTATCCCTATTGCTTGTTCCTTAAATCTTGTTATCCTAAGGTCAAAAATACCGGAATTACGATTTTTTTTGCAAAATGGGCAAACTCGGAAAAAAAAAATATATTTGGCCCGCTCTCTAAAATTATGATTTTTACACATACCGTCCCATTTTATTCGATTTATTATCTATTATTTGCAAAGAAGAGTATATTTAAAATAATGTAGCGCAAAATTATTATTAGAACTATACATACTTTTAAAATTATCTTAAATTGAACCACTAAATCCAAAAAAATTGGGCAAAGTTGCACGGTTTTACTGTACCTGTTCTTTGGGAAATTATTTATAAATGGCGCTGTCTACCTAGAAGAATGGTCTTCACAAGCTAAGAAGTTGGTACGCAAAAAAGGTACCCAAAAATGGCGCTGCCTTCCGTGAGAAAGTGGACCTCCCCTGGTGTAGATAATGTTAAGTACCTACCTCTTGTAACGTACTCTATAAATAGGCCTCATGGTCGATTTTATCATTTTCGCATGCATGTATTTACAACCTAACTAAGCAATAAGTAGCCTTATACATATTAGAATGCCATGTTACCCATGTTAGAAGCTTTCAAAGTTTTTGCCCGAGGCAGACTGGAATGGAACTCCAGCAAACCCGTCCTCAATAAAACCAGCTGACAGAGGCAGCCGATAGCGATGTGTGGGCTCGGCCCCTCTGCCTTCCACATCGAGCACCAAGGCGGATGGAACCCGTGCCGTGCCGTGGTGCTCTGTCTCAGCTAACCATACATACTTACCAATGAAACCAGCTGACAGAGGCAGCCGATAGCGATGTGTGGGCTCGGCCCCTCTGCCTTCCACATCGAGCACCAAGGCGGATGGAACCCGTGCCGTGCCGTGGTGCTCTGTCTCAGCTAACCATACATACTTACCAATAAAACCAGCTGACAGAGGCAGCCGATAGCGATGTGTGGGCTCGGCCCCTCTGCCTTCCACATCGAGCACCAAGGCGGATGGAACCCGTGCCGTGCCGTGGTGCTCTGTCTCAGCTAACCATACATACTTACCAATAAAACCAGCTGACAGAGGCAGCCGATAGCGATGTGTGGGCTCGGCCCCTCTGCCTTCCACATCGAGCACCAAGGCGGATGGAACCCGTGCCGTGCCGTGGTGCTCTGTCTCAGCTAACCATACATACTTACCAATAAAACCAGCTGACAGAGGCAGCCGATAGCGATGTGTGGGCTCGGCCCCTCTGCCTTCCACATCGAGCACCAAGGCGGATGGAACCCGTGCCGTGCCGTGGTGCTCTGTCTCAGCTAACCATACATACTTACCGAACAATACTCGTGTCGTGATCAACTGTTCACAATCTTACCTGAAACAAAACGTTCAATGATCAGACACCAACACAACCACAATATTTTGCATTAATTATTATTAATATTAAGTGCGATAATGAAACATCAAGATGTGTAAGAATTATTGTACAAAATGTAAAGCTGAAACAAGTCGGAACAACTTTCATTATTATTTAGAATTACTTATTTAGTTGTTACATGTTGTTACAACGTAGTGTTACAAGGATCTTAGGTAATCACATTATTGTACCAAACATTAGTAACATCATTATTTTTTATATACACGTATGCAGAGCCCCACACCACGAAAATAGCATTGCGTTACAATATTTAATCTTTCGCTACTAAAACTAGACCTAAGCTAGAGGGGACAAAAACATTTCCCTAAGGTCGCGGGGTGTCGGGGGGCGGAGGCCGTGGGGGCTGGCGACAAGGAGCGCAGCGCCCTGCGACAGCGTCACCGGTCGACGGCCCTCCAAGGTCGCTAGTGTACCACTACTTGGGGACCTAGATTTTACGAGGCCATTTCGATCCCTCGACTCAATATGGAATATCCTATGAATACTTCATCAAAAGCTGTTTGACCAGACCGTGACCCCTCCCATATGGGTTTGTGATTAACTTGGGCAACGACAAACTGAACAGGGGGTATTATAAACTTAGGCACAGGGTTCGTCGTCGTCGTCGGATAGAAACACGATTATTTAAGGTTTAACTACCGTTTATTCACAATCACAGTTAGGTACCAAAAAACTCGTTTAATTTTAATATTCTCGCGCGGCTTCGGTCGGTCACATGACACGAGACGCTCCGCCGAGCCGTTACTCGCAACTGACTCTCCTGTCCCTACGTGCGGCGGCCGCGCGCTCAAGGCCAGAGCCGGAGGGAGGGGACCGCACCCCCCCGCGCGCGGGCGCAATCGTACCTGATTGGCCGTCCGCGTCAGGTGATTTTGCAGTCACGCGGCGGCGCACGTGACTCGCATTATTACAATTCAAGAGTATTTTCAACATTTCCACCCCCTTGTTAGAGGGTAAAGTTACCCGATAACACTAAAGCACGTGGAAAATAGACTCTAATCTTACACAAAATAAGGACACACTAAAAATACACAATTACAACAATAACAACACGAACTAATAAAACACAATAAACATACAATCAATCAAAATAGAATTATCAAAATGTCAATTAAATAATTAGTAACGTATTACAGACTTCTCAGACACATCGGTTAACAAGTATAACACTTAAAATGCCTATTCGAAAGACCATCCCCTAGGGCAACCACACACATACCTTTTGCATGGATAGGTCACAGAGCGTCCAAAAATGTAGCTACTACTTCAAATTTCAAGGCTACTTCCATCCGTAGGTAACACAACCACTTTTACTGAGGGACGCTTTACCGTATGTCCGTTTGCTAAATTAATTTCAACCACTCTTACTTCACTGTCCTGCCCAGGGAAGACTTGACAAACCCGACCCCGAGGCCAAGTATTTCGAGGCTGGTTTTTATCAAAAATCAGAACTACGTCGCCTACTTTAATCGGTTGTGACGCCTTTAACCATTTCTGGCGTTTTTGCAATGTGGGCACATATTCTTTCAACCATCGTCGCCAAAACATATCCGCCAGTGCCTGTGCTTTACGCCATGACTTCCTAGCATCTAAGTCCATAGGGTGAAAATCACCCACAGAAGTAACCCCGGATGCAGTACCAAGAAGCAGATGGTTCGGAGTTAGTGCTACAGGCTCATTTGGATCGACTTCTACATACGTTAAAGGTCTGCTGTTAATCAGCATTTCAGCCTCTGCCAATAAAGTGTGTAACACTTCCTCCCTCGGAACCCTCTCCTTCAGTGTCACTTTGAGTGCTGATTTCACCGACCTAACTAGACGCTCCCAACATCCTCCCATATGGGGACTGGCTGGAGGGTTGAATCGCCATTGAATTCCTCGAGCTGTGGCGTCTTCTTGCAGTTTAAGATGATCTAACGTACGTAGAGCTGCTTTAAGTTCAACATCAGCTCGGACGAAGTTTGTTCCCCTGTCACTAAACATTACAGTGGGTTGCCCGCGTCTTGCAATAAAACGCCGAATGGCCATTATGGCTGAATCTGCGGTAAGTGAAGCAGCTATCTCCAAATGAACGGCACGAGTAACAAGACATGTAAATATTACACCCCACCTCTTTTCTCTACGTCTTCCTATAGCTACTTCCATGGGACCAAAATAATCAATGCCACAATGCACAAATCCTCTTCGCGTATTTTCAAGTCTCAATGCAGGTAGGTCTGCCATTTTAGGTTCTGATGGCATAGCTTGCTTGATTCGGCAAAATTGACATTTAGAAGAGACGTTTTTTACTGTAGCTCTTAGGTGTGTGATCCAATACTTCTCCCTTATGCAATTTATAACAGTATTACTATTTGCATGTAGCGCTCTCCTATGGAAATGATCAATCAAGAGTTTTCCCACATTGCTCCGGCCGTCAAGAATGATCGGATGTTTCTCATCAAAACTTAAATTCTCCGCTGCGCTTAGTCGTCCTCTTACCCTGAGAAGACCATCTGATTCAAAGATAAATGGATCTAAGCCACGCAGCTTGCTCCCGGTTGGTAACTCTTTTCCATCTGATATAGTTTTCAATTCCACAGCGAAGGATTCTTCCTGGGCCTGCTTTAAAAGCACATTTTCAGCTTCTCTTATTGTTTCGGCCGATAACACGCGATCTTGGCGCTTTTTACATATTTTTAAGAATAATAACACGCGCGCCATCACCCTTACAGCTCGCATCCATGATGAAAATCGGCTAAGATTAATCCACGGTGTTTTCTGTTGCAAGCTGCATAGGTGGTGAATACGATCAGAATCGTCAACATGATCTTCATTGTGCTCATCAACAGGCCATTTATCCTTTGTTTCCAGGAGAAACTGAGGTCCTGTAAACCAAATCTTCGGATCAGTTGGCCAGCGAAGCTTGGTCGCTTCATCAGCTGGATTATGTGCCGATGGAACCCATCTCCAGTCACTGGTCTTTGATTTTCGGTCAATCTCTGCAAGACGGTGTGAAACGAACTTCTGAAAATCACGGGGATCCGATCTTATCCATTTCAAAACGGTCTTTGAATCGGTCCACAAATACTTAGCAGTGATGGGTATCCCTAGACCTTCAGAAATACAGTTAGCTAGCCTACATGCTAGCACAGCCGCTTGCAATTCCAACCTTGGAATAGAAACCACCTTCAATGGCGTTACCCGAGCCTTTCCAGCAACTATTGACGACGTTCGTTGTCTCCCAGTATTGAGCCCCACTACGTATGCTACTGCCGAATATGCTAACTCACTGGCGTCTCCAAAAACATGAAGCTCGACCTGTTCAGACCCTAGTCCAAACCAACGTGGTATCTCTAAATCAGCCAAAACTTTAATATCTTCCAGCCAACGTTTCCATTCGTCCAACTCACCTTCTTTGAGGGTCTCATCCCATCCTATTCCGGACTTCCATATCTTTTGGAGAAGAATCTTCGATCTGATCGTGTACGGATACAAAAAACCTAACGGATCAAATATGCTCATAACAAACCTTAGAAATTCTCGCTTAGTTGGTGCTTTGCTCCCGTCTGTCACTTCGCATGCTAACTTCTTAAAAGACAAGTCGAATTTAAGTACGTCTTTCTCTGGAATCCATATCATACCCAAAGTTCGTTCAGAACTATTAGGTGATCGGTCAAGGTTCACTTTCCCGGGTACAACAGTTGGTAGTTCATTGCGCAGGTCACAAGAATTAGTAACCCACCCTCTTATCACGAAACCTCCAGACGCGTGAATCTCAGAAACATCTTTGATCAGCTGACGAGCCTTTTCGACAGATTCCACGCTGTCTAAATAATCATCCATGTAGTGGTTGTTCTGGATCGCCTTCACTGCGTCGGGCTTTTGCTGTTTGAATTTTTCAGCATTTTTGTTCAAGATGTATATAGCCGAAGTGGGTGAAGATTTAGCGCCAAAAATCATGCAGTCCATGACGTACTTATCCGGTTCTGGTTTATGCTCTTCTAGTTTTCGCCACAAGAACATCTGTGCTCCTTGATCGGGTTCTCTCATCTTAATCCTAAGAAACATATCCGCGATGTCTGCAGAATACGCGATTGGTCCCTGTCTAAACTTAAACAGTACCCCCAATAACGAATTCAACATGTCTGGCCCTGTCAGTAGATTATCGTTAAGGGAAGCACCCCGGTAGGTGGCGGCTGCGTCAAAAACTAACCTAAGTTTGTTGGGTTTGTTCGGATTTGTCACCCCAAAGTGAGGCAGATACCAATTCGGCTGAGCAGGTTTTTCATCAATCCGTCGTGCGTATTTTTCATCTATCAGCCTATTTATCTGCCGCTCATATGCCAATGCAAACTCGCTATTTCTTCGCATCTTAGCTTCAATTCCAAGTAACCGTTTGTAAGCATAGTTGTAGTTATTCGGCAATTCCACTCTATCCGCCTTCCAAAGCAGCCCAACTTCCCATCTGTTCCCAACCTGACGACTAGTAGTCTCTAAAATCTTTTGGGCCCGTTCGGTTTCCGAGTTCTTTCTAGATGTTTCCGTTATACCTATGGACTCTAATTCAAATTGATTCCTAACAAGTTCATGTAGTTCATCTCTTTCTATCATAAAGTTAACCCTTTCACTGCCGATAGTCTCAGACCCTATAGGACCATGCAGCACCCAACCCATTTTTGTATGAGAAGCTACTGGTTGTCCGGACCTACCCCTCCTCATAGTATCATTCACTATTAATTGCCAATTATCTTGCCCTAACAGTACCATAGGTTTTGCGTCACTATAAGGTTCGATGTCTAAGTGACGCAAGTATTTATGGTTCATAACACTGGCGGGTATGTTTTGGGTTGGAAGGTCGAGGTTCTTAATCGTTCTTAACTTTACTTGATGAATTTTCCCATTAGGGCCGCGAACCTGTGTGGTTACCCTACGCGATCGGTCATCCGTAACACTTAACCCTCGTGCGCTTACAATTCTAAGGGCGGACGTCAAACCAGTTAAATTCGCGGTTAAAGATTCATCTATGAGTGAAACAGTTGCGCCGTCATCTAACAAGGCGTATGTATTTATCACATTATTGTCATCGTCATAAATCACAATAGGTAAAACTTTAAGTAATGTTTTTGTTATTCGCTCACCAATGTTCGTCACCGACTCAGTGTCCATTACCATTGCTGTGGATCGCTCCTCAAACTCTGGCGTCGCCTCTGCACCAGCCTCCGTAACTGCAGTCACTGCCGCTACCGTTGCGGCAGTGTTTGACTTATAATGAAGTGACGTATGATGTGTCAAACGGCACTTGTCACATCGTTTAGCGCGGCACTGGAAGCGATTGTGATTTTGTGACAAACACTTGAAACACAACTTATTTATTCGCACTAGTTCCCACCTATCTTCAACACGCATACCTAGGTATTTTTCACATACGTGTAAATCGTGACTTTCCGCACATAAAACACATTTCACTTCATTGTCCGTAGACGACACGTCGACATTTGCGAAAACTCGATCTCGATGTTGCATGGTCGTCGGTGGCCATGGTCGTCTCGCGGCCACCGAAGGGTTAACTCGACGACCATCGCCGCTCGAAGGGTTAACTCGGGGAACATTTGTCGGAGTTTCCAGTGATGCAGTAGGTTGAATTGGCATGTAGTAAGACGATGCTTTCGATAGGTATGTGAGGAATTCTACCACAAGGTCTAGGTTTGGTGATACTCGGAGGTCCACACGATATTCATGGGATAAATCTTTCTTCATCGCATATTCACCATATTGAGCTTGTTGCATGGGTGTTAGCTTACTAATCACGTCACTCACCAGCTGAGGGTTATTTATGTACCCATCTGCTTTAATGTTTCTCAAAATCGAGACACAATTTCTCACAACTGAGGTAAACTTTCGTAACTCACTCCCGTTTTCGGACACTCTCCTTAGACTGTTTATTCTTTGTATTGCACATTGTAAGAGAAGGTTAGGATGACCAAACTCCTGCTCTAAGGCGTTCATAATTTCTCCAGGGTCGCAGCTAGTTCTCAGTAGGTCCTCGACGGCGCTCTTCGCTTCTCCGGTTAGTGCTTTTTGTAAGCGGGTTACGTTCTCGAACTCACTAAAATTGTACGTGGCTGAGGACATTTCATACGACCTTTTGAACATCAGCCAGTCGGCGGGGCCCCCTCCAAATGATGGTAATTCATAACTTATAATTTTCATCGGATACGCAACAGGAGCGGAGTTATACCCCCGGCCTGCCGGCATAGCAACAGATGATGACAACGCTTCCGTGGCGGGGGGGTACCCCTGGATTGCCGGCATAGCAACCGAGGATGACATCGCTTCCGCGGCGGGAGGAGCTGCAGGTTGACTGGGCCCCTGTAGTTGGTAGGGCACGTGAGGGCCTCTCTCTCTGATACCGGTAGGGTTAAAGTGTCCACTAGGCCTGGTCTCGGCGGTGTTTCGAGGTGGTGGTGGCAAAGTTTCTACTATATCCGAAAGCCACTCCTCAACACTGTGTTGCGTGTCCACTCGCGAGACACGGCTTCTGTTCTCATCATCGTTTCCCTGGTCTTCAATCTCAGCGATGTCCAGGGCTAATTTCTTTGCAATCACTTCCTTTTTTATTTCAGCTATCTGAATTTCTGCTTCGTATATCGCTCGTCTTCTCAATGTTTCTTTACTAGTGTGGCTCGTACGCGAACTCATACTCCTTGTTTCCTGGCTGATGGTATCTCTATCCGATACAGCCGGTTTGATGGCATTCGTGGGGGTCGTGCATAGCGGAGGTTCCTCTTGTAGGCGTTCAGCGGCGGCGGCGGTTATGCTGCGTGTTTCTATCTTTCGCGACGTCATGATTGGGCTCGTAGGACCATTATTATAAACTTAGGCACAGGGTTCGTCGTCGTCGTCGGATAGAAACACGATTATTTAAGGTTTAACTACCGTTTATTCACAATCACAGTTAGGTACCAAAAAACTCGTTTAATTTTAATATTCTCGCGCGGCTTCGGTCGGTCACATGACACGAGACGCTCCGCCGAGCCGTTACTCGCAACTGACTCTCCTGTCCCTACGTGCGGCGGCCGCGCGCTCAAGGCCAGAGCCGGAGGGAGGGGACCGCACCCCCCCGCGCGCGGGCGCAATCGTACCTGATTGGCCGTCCGCGTCAGGTGATTTTGCAGTCACGCGGCGGCGCACGTGACTCGCATTATTACAATTCAAGAGTATTTTCAACAGGGGGTTTCCGTGGGTTAAATCATTACGGTTTTCGAATAATATTACTGCGGCAACTTTACAAAGCTCTCGTAATTTCGTTTGAAATAAATTTGAAAATTTTGTGTTTACAAAAACTTATTGTATTTATTTTCCCCTGAAAACTAAGTCACTTTTCGACACGATAAAATGATTAGCAAGAGTGAAATAAAATACCTAAGAGCTAGAAAGACTTAAATGTAAACTTATTTAAGACTAAATTTAAAAAACTTTTATGTGAAAAATGCTACTATAATATTGATGAATTTCTAAATGATGTAATGTAATTTTATGCTAGGTATAACTAAATTCAAATCGATTAATTAATACTCTTATATATCTGCTGTTGCTATGTACAATTAAATTAAAACCTGCATGCCATACTCTCTAATTATTTTTGCACACCAATGTACGTTGGTCAAACATTCTCTAAAATAATTATTCGTCACCTTTTTACACGTGTTTTTGCAAATAAATGACTTACTTTTGAATATCAAATATATCTGACATTATAAGATTAGAAGCACGTGCAGGTGCAGGTGCAGTTAGAGACGAGTCTAGGAAATGAGCTCATGCTCAAAGTGAGATCGCTCGAACTTGATCATGACAAGAGAAGCCGACGACGCACAAATGTTTATCGGCACAATCTGGGGCGACCTATAAATAAACGTAAACATTGAATCTCATCGCGCGATACCATACCACTAGTTGGAGGAGAATAGGTGGGCAGGCAGCAGCGCAAACACTTCCAAACGGCCCATGTTGTGGAAATTATATGCATCTCCATATTGAATGCAGATCAGGTGACGTTCATGCTGCCTGAGTGAGTGAGATCCGAAGTCCAGTACTATTTGTTTTGAAGGATTATCAGATTTGTCTGTTTCGGGGATTCCTTCCAGCAGCGTTGCCATTATCATACCTAAGAAGTTGAGTAGGCAGCGGCTGCGCAGGTAGTCTGTAAGCATAAGCGGCAAGGCAAGTGCCAACAATATCCGCCTGTTTGCTTTGCTATCTATTTGCCGTTACGTGTAACGTGTTTGCGCCGGACAACGCACGGGGTTGGGGGGTGCGAGTCCCACCCGAGCGCGTGGGGCGCCCCGCCCGCATCGATACTCGACCTGAAGGAAGTTGTTGTACTGACAGACAGACGCCTAATGTGGACATGGACACAAATGGGCTTGACTATTTTCAAGCGAAATCTTTAATCGCTTTAGAGAAGATGGATAATTAGCTGTGAGGTAATTCCTAATGGCATCGTCGTATCCTTATTACTTATCCGTATTATTTCGTTTACAATTAATTATTATCTATTAAAGACTTCGATCAAAAATAAGTAGTTCGCGGGGCCGGCAAAGCCGGAAATTTTTGATCGAAGATTAAAGACTAAAAAACTTAATAATTACAGAAGACTGGAGCTGAACCAAACCAGGTTATAATAATAGTGTCATCTCCCGGGCTCTTGCAGGAACCCTGAAATGTCGTGTCTCTGGAGACACCATTGCAGCCATGGACATGACCCACGGAGGTGAACCCCGCGCCACCCACACAGGCGCACACAGCACAGCTCACGTCAGATTGTCCATCACTCCAGGGGGCCAATTCTGAGTATCACGTGATATTTTATCGAGTGATACGCAGTATCACGGGATAAAATATCAAGTGATAAGTATCGAGCCTTCGATAAAATATCGAATCACGCCAAAAACTGCATTCTTGTGCACTCTTCAATATTACTATCATAGACAATTTGTTTAGAATGTTGCTGTTGCGTAGTTCTTCGAAAATTGAAAACCGAGAATTCCAGATTATCCCCAATACCATACCTACACAAATATGGAGGATGCAAAACAATACCTACAACTATATACTAAAACTGTACCTACACAAATATGGAGGATGCAAAACAATACCTACAACTATATACTAAAACTGTACCTACACAAATATGGAGGATGCAAAACAATACCTACAACTATATACTAAAACTGTACCTACACAAATATGGAGGATGCAAAACTTTATGAATTCCAAGTAGTTTAGCATTTGACCTGAAGAAAAGTAGTCACTTATTGTAGATACTTAGCACAATAAAATTAAAAGTTGAATTATAATTATGATTTATTGTTACGAGATTCATCCTCAAAGAAAGCAGTGAGAGAGCAGTGTTCATTTTGTTTATTTATTTAAATCAGTAGACCTGGCAACATTGAGTGAGTGCCGAGCAATGTCACGGTAATATTATCTGCAATGTTCTTTCTTCTCACTCTTAGAGAAATGCGAACGTGTTTCCGAGACCACTCGTTGCTTATCGAGCAACCTATCGAAGAAAAGCTCTCGATAAGTATCGAATTGAGAGATGATGAGAATACGCTTGTTTGATTCGAAGCAATCACAGGCTATTTTGACAGTTCTTGCCATAATTATCGAGTAGATATATTGCGAGATTTGCCTTCCTGATCGCTACGCTATGTCACACGTGGACGTGACGCAAGCTATATCAATGGATTCTAACTGACAATACAAGCTGTCACGTCATCCTACACATTAGGTACCTACACACACGGCTCGCCGCATAAATGATACATACATACACATTTATTTATTATTATTTGGACATGCCGGATCACCTGAGTGAGTGAGACGGTTGTTTGCGAATGAATATTGGCAAAATTCTTTATAAGAATTCAGCAATGAAATCTTCCACGACTCGTAGCTTATACATAGGTCAGCAATTCTGCATTATGAACTAAAATAGACGGTCTATTTGAGTAGACGTAGTAAACAAAATAGCGAGAAACCGATTCAACACCTTATGTCATAGGTACAACGTCGAATTTAGGCGGAGCGCCGCTGGCGGCTGACACATGAATGTGAACGATTATCGCTCGTTGCATAACGCGATAACCATACAAATATCGAATCGGCGGTGATTTGTAAATAATGTAAACATAACAATTCCACCAGCTGGTGTCTCTCACGTCACCTCTATTTGTGGAGCTGATAGTCGTGCGTTAGTGACGTCACATTTTCAACATTTAACGTCACTTGCCATACATAAAGCGTAATTACTACGCACCTATCGACAACTTTTTATCCGTTTAAAGGTCGTCATGTTCACAGAACAGAAAAGTAAGTTCTGTGGTCATGTTCCTAATCAGAAGGTAAAATGGAATCTAAGGGGTCGGACGAGGGGCGAGGGGCGAGAGGCGCCCAGCCCGAGACGACGGAGCACTTCTTACCTTACAGCTCTTAAAGGAAGCACGAGCCCCCGCCCGCCGACACTTCTGACAACCACGTAACTAACATTTATTTTTATACGGATATTTTCCAATGACTATGTAGCTGAAATTCCACAAGGAAGATCAAAGCCAATTCTAAAGCGATCGTGTAACAAAGAGTGAGTGACCTACAAACGGTTGCGCCGCCCCGTCGCACAATGGGTGAGGAGCGTGATTATCGTGTCAAAAATCTTTAACTTTCTTAGTTTTTAAAATATCTTAATGAATCTTTCGCAATTATAATCTTACATATATTATGGACTATAAATTAAATAAAAATAAATAAGTAAATATTCTTTATTAGTATAAAAAAATTGCCACTAAACTTAAAAAATATTTTTTTTTTCATTTCTTGCCGATTTTAACTAATCCAATGGGAATAATTGAAACAAAATTCTAAATTTACATCATACAAAATAATATTTATTTATAAAACAATTAGGATATATAACATACGTTTAATTAAAACTTAAAATAAAAAACATTACAAGAGATAAATTGGAAACTAATAAATAATTATTATAACAGTACTTGTATAAATATAAAATAAATGATATAAATAATAAAAATTCTAATAATCGTAAAAAAGTTAATGCAAGGTTTTGTTTTTTTTTTTTTTTTTTATTTTTGTAAAAAAATCGATCTGAAATTGTCATATCACAATTTTTCCTACAACGATCAATCTACTTCCTTACATTCAAGTTCAAGCTATCGCTATTAAAATATGTTATTATACCATTATTTTTGTGGTACATACAGTGGTGGTCACATAATTAAAGACACTGGAAGCATATTGAAATAACTAAGCTATTCCTCTGTATACATTTTATCAGACTGCCATTGTAACTTGCTGCACAATTAATTTTTATTTGTGTTGGTATTACAAAACATTTAAAATAAAACTTGCCTTTTATTCGATAAAACTTAAATGTAAGCAGTGTAAATAAAAGATAAGATTAGCAAGATCTGGCCATATTTAATTATATGACACTTTATTTCGTGACAAGAAATTTAAAAAAATGAGTTATCATTGAAATTATCTTAGTACGTAAGATTTCTAACACTTTTTTATGAAGCATTACGATGCGTATCAATACTTGGTCGCGTGTCCTTTTGCAGTAATAACAGCAGGACATCTCTTAGACATGGAAGCGATCAATTTTGTACAAGCTTGTACCGGAATTTGTTCCCAGGCTTCTGTAAAAGCTGTGTAAAGTTGATCGACGTTTGATGTACGCTTTGCCGCCACTGTCTTCTTCACCTGGTACCACAAGTTTTCGATTGGATTTAAATCCGGACTGTACGGGGGCCAATCCAAAACTGTCACAAACTGGTTCCTTAAGAAATCTTTTACTACTTTTGCGGATCATTATCCTGTTAAAAAGTCCAAATGACCGGTAAATTTTGCTCAGCATAGGGCAGCATGGTTTCTTCTATAATATTTGTGTACTGGTATTTATCCATATTGCCTTTTATGTTCCTGACGGGTCCGACACCAAGTCCTGAAAAACAGCCCCACACTTTGATATTTCCCCCTCCATGTTTCACTACTTTCTTGGTGTACTTCGGATCCATTTCTTTGTTCGGGGGCGTCTAACATATTGTTTTCCGTCAGAATTAATCATATTAATTTTTGTTTCATCCGAAAAAAGCACATTTTTCCACTCTCGTTCAGTCCAGTGTGCATATTTTTTAGCAAACGCTAACCTTGCCTTAACATTTTGCTTTTTCAAAAGTGGCACCTTCCGAGACACTCTTCCGTACAAGTTTGCCTCACATAGTCTCTGTCTAATTGTCCTCGCAGAGACACCCGTCTACCCTCCTGCCCCATATATTACCGAGCGATCAGTTCTGATCCTTTGAATGGTTCCTTTTTTGCCAACAACACCATCCTAGAGTCTTCCCGCGGAGTAGTTTTTCTAGGTCTCGGTTTTCTGGGTACGTTTTCGGTCGTATTGAACTTCTTGAAATGCTTTATAGCATTCATAACCATGTCCCTAGAATAGCTCAAATGTTTTGCGATTTTTCTGTATGACCAACCTTTGCTATGAAAGTTCAAGATTATCTTTCTAGTGGACGAATCGCAACTCTTGTTTTTTCCCATATCGATTGGTATAAAACGTATTGATTTGAATAAAAAAAGTAAAATATTGTGATGAATGTCGATGTTTCACGCAAATACGCGGCAAAACAATGTAAAAACAAATGTAGTTCTTTTTTTCTCTTATTAAATTCAGAACACAGCGTTCACTGTCTTTAATTAGCTGGCCAGGTACAATTACGTTAAAAAAGTTTGTATTTGATTCGGATAGCGAGTAGTGTCTAAACTAATAAGCAACACAACTTTTTTTGCCCCCCCATTTTAAGAATACAAAGTCATGTATGACTTAGTAACAATAACATTATATTTAATACCTACTTTGGATAATTATATGTAGTGCCAAAATCAAGTTTATTGTGATTAAGTAGGGGGTGTCTCTAATTATGTGTCCACCACTGTATATGATATTTCAATTATCCTACTTCATATATTCACTGAGAAAAATGTAGAAATCTAACTTTTGTCAGTGATTTTTGGCACGATAATTACGCTGCTGACCCATAGTGCGTCGCGTCGACATTATTTTGAGCCGCTCGACATTCGTACATCGGTACGTTTAAGAGAAACCCATCTAAAAAGCGAACATAATTTGACATGAGTCAAGCATTTTGGGAAAAAGGAGATCGCAGAAGTTTACTTAAATAAATATAATATTTGAGTATAATTTTAGAATATGGCGTCGTAGACATGGGCTTCTCAGTTGTACGTCCCAGACGGTTACCCGCCGCATGAATGGACGGAAGACTGACCAACAATACTATATGACTATTTCCATGCCACATCCTATTTGAATGTGTGACGTCAGTCATCGTAGTGATTCACGGAGCGGCACGTGGAGAGAGACTGTGTCCTGCGCGAGGACCTTGATGGAGGCGGCGGCGCGGCAGCCGCGTCGTCGTCGTGCCGAATTACTACTACCTAGGAAATGACTCATCGCTAATGAACACACTCATTTTCCAGAACATTCTTATTGTAAAACTGAGAACGTATTCCTATCACTTTACGCCCCATTACAACTCACATTACACGTCATTCACGTACTCGTACCGCGCGGTAGTATGAGAGCGCTCTTAAGGCTTGCCCATGAGAAACTAAGGCCCGTATTATAAAAGCTGGATCGGTCATATAGATCAATGCTTGAGTGACGTTTATGCCAAAGAAAATCATAAGTGAAGTGAAGTCAAGCATAGATCGATGACTGAGCAGGCTTTCTATCATAAGCTGCAAGCAGATATCGGCGCGGTGCGGGTGCGGGTGCGGGTGCGGCGGTGTTTTAGTAAGTTTTTAGTGTTTTTATTGGACACTTTTCTTGTGGTGTGTAGTAGTTCGGAGTCCGAACTACTCAAAATAGCGTAACATTTGCGCTGAATATGTATAGAGATAATGCTATATATCTACATTACAATGATTGGCGATTGGAAATAAAACCGGCCAAGTGCGAGTCCGACTCGCGCACGAAGGGTTCCGTACCATTATCTATGAAAACGGCATAAATATCACGTTTGTTGCATGGGAGCCCCTTTATATATTTATTTAATTCTGTTTTTGGAACGAAGTTCCTTATCGCGCGTTGCGAAAGCTAGCAGGGAGCTAGACCGAAACTCGTAAGTCTATGGTAAATGCGACCCCAGAAACTCCTATGTCTATGGTAAAACGACACTTACGTTTTGCTATTGTTAGATACGACATTATTACAAAGGAATAAGGTTCAAATTGAAACACCGCATATTTCAGAATTCATATACAATGATCGCGCAAAGGCACTGACATTGTTGATGCACGGACGAAGGAAATCAATCACACCCTTCCGTGGTTAGTTTAGTAGTTTGGCTGCTTTGTGAAAACAAAAACAACTTTTCCGACTGTTTTTTTTCTTGAAAACGAAAAGATTAGTTCCAAAGTAAGTACATTTAACAAATTACTACCGCGTTTTATGCGTTACCAAAGTTATCAAGTGTTTTGTTACACAACAGTGTGATAATATGGCTATTTCAGAATGCCAGCAAGAAAAATAGTATCAGACAGGCAGATGGAAATGCTTGTGGCTTTTATGGAAGCAAACAGGGGATTCGCAGTGGGCCGCCTGGCCAATAACTGCCCACTGGCAAAACAAAAAGCTGAAAAACTTTGGGAGGACCTTGCGTGTAATCTTAATGCTGTTGGGGCTGGTGCCACTAAAACCTTCCTTAGCCAAGTGGAGAGTTGTAAGTACCTTTTATCTGTTAATTTGAATGTTTTTCACTTATCCTAATTACCCATCTAGTAATTTTAAAGCTTTAGCACTGTACCAATAAACAATTTTTACTTTACTTTTAAGAATTTATATCCTGACATAACAATAATAGATTACCAAGTTCAATTGATGTTTGAACTTGGTAATCTATTATTCATTGATGTTTAATAAGTAGATAATTATTATGTTATGCCTAGTGTTGATTATTTTATTAATGTGCATGCTGTAACATCCTATTCTATAGACACATAGACATAAGACCCCTAAACTGTTATTAGAATCTAGCTTTGTGATCCCATGTTGGATGTCTTATTCAATAAATATATAACTGGCAGGCTCTTTAGCTCAGAGAACCGAGTACTACTGAGGAATAAAGGTTCTCTCAAAGGATGGTCATAACAAATGTTGTAGTGTCAGCGGGCCATGGCATTCAATTACCAAACTCATACTTAGTGTTATAATGTATTTAACAGCGCACACAGCCTGACACCGCTACTGCCTCCATACCTGCCTCAGCCCGTTCCCGAGCCTCAAATTAAATTGAAAGAGCCCTAAAATTTAAATTTAAAGAGCCTCAGCCGCTTCCTGAGCCAGCTCTCACGATTGAGCTGGACTGCTTCCTCCCAGGTGTGCTATCATATCCTTGATCCTATCCAATACTGTATAGCATAGGCACAACATGTATTTCCTCTTTGATGATGCAAGATTTATTGTTTATAACGGTTCGGTCTATTGTTACTTAAAATCGACTGTCTAATATCTAAAATTTTATACATTCCTTCTCATAAGTTCTCATCTACTGGGAAAATAAAATGTTATCTTTTGTATTGTAACAGTATAAATATTAATGTACAGAGTCAACGTCGGTCGCCACCGCTCCAGTAGATATGCCAACGCCACTACCGCAATTGACCCCAACGCGCAGGCGATCATGTACCTAATAATTTGTATCTGATGTACTTTAAATTTTAGGGTCTCGTACCATTATTCATGTCACATCACATCATAATGGCTAGCCAATTAGTGTCCACTGCTGGGCATAGCCTCCTCCAAATCTCTATTTTTATACACTGTTACAGATACATCACATGCTGCAGATGTGCCTCAGTGGGCAATGCAGATTGAGGAGCGGCATTTAGCGAACGAGAAGATCTCGCGTTCGCTAGAGGCCATGGCTGCCTCCTTGGCAGCGATACGCAGCGCTCTGTAGCGCGAATTGAAGAAAAACTTTAGTTAGGTTTACTGTTGTTACGGTATATAAATTAGTAGTAAGATTAAAATAAATTAGTATGGATTGTTTTTTTTTACTTTCTTTATGAGTCAGAATCAATGAATTAGCAATAAAAAATAAATTATTAAGCACTTAGACATGCCAAATTTTATACTATATAATTAGTAATTATTATCAAATAAGAAATTAATTATATTGCCCAGATTTGCACAGGACCAAGGTGAATGGCATAAACATAGCTGACAAATGATTCCCTACCTTTCGTAATTTAATCTATATGATGGGATGTGTAATTTGTTCTTGATTCTTGTATTTTTATTGTGAACATCACACATTTTCAATAAGCTATTATATTTACTGTTTTTGTGCGCATATTGGTACTATTTTCATAGGCTTTAATAATTATAATAATAATGCTGGAGACAATCACAAACATATGTTTCCTACTTCAGTTACCACAAGCCAATTATTACTAAAATTGAGCCTACTGATTAAGTATATATTACATTATATTTGTTAATAATAAAAATATATTATTATAACTTAATTTTTTTTTTATTACAATTCCTTCACTAATTAATCGAAAGGAACTTCGTTCCATCCGGGTGTCCCTTGACACCTCTCAAGTTTTTTAGTATTTGTTGTTATAGCGGCAACAGAAATACATCAACTGTGAAAATATCAACTGTTCAACTATCTCGGTTTATGAGACAGCCTGGTGACAGACGGACAGACGGACAGCGGAGTCTTATCATTATCTTAGTAATATGGTCCCGTTTTACTCTTTGGGTACGGAACCCTAAAAAAAGCATATTAGAGAAATGAATTACCTGTAATCAGTAATTCACAATGTGATATTGTGTATGTATTTTTTATGGCGTTGAAAACATGAAAACATATTTTGGTTATGGTGGCAACAGGTACGATACCATTTAAGTAATTATATTTGAGATCAAAAAGATCATCCACCCTCAGCAACCTTCCCTAGTAGGTACCAACACCAACACTAAGAAAGTGCTTTGTGAACCCACATTGTTCACTGAAACGCGTACCTACCTACTGGTAATCATTCTCGAAACACGTTCATTCACTTCCGGCATTGTCCGTTCGTCCGACATTATTTCACACAGCTTCATCTAGCCCCAAGCTAAACAGAGCTTTTGTTTGTGCCATTAGATGACTGATATACATACTTATTGCAATACAATACTTACATAGATTATTATACATGATAACGACAAGAACACCCTGAACAAATATCTGCAGATCGTACAAACATTTGTCCCGAGGCGGGAATCGAACCCGCAACTTTCTGCGTCGCAGGCGGACCTTCTCCCACCGCGCCACAGAGATTACTTAAATAACTTTGTACCTACATATACAGGGTGTTCCATGATGTCCTCCTTACCGATATCGGCTACGGCGACACAATTTCTGCTAAATCGGAATTTCGCTAATCTAGCTGGACAAAAGTAAATTTGTCTTATGTATAATTTATTGTAAATTTGTCTTATGTGTGTACTTGTCTTATTAGGTAAATTTATGGTAAAAATTCCAAGGAGACAAGTTATCCACCGGTAGGTACGTCCTGCCGCTGCAGCGCGTAAACTGCACTAAAACAATTAGTTCCGGGAAGCTATGGTCAACAATAGCAGGTACAGTAGGGATGGAACGGCCGGTTACCCGAGTCACCTAGCCAAGCGCTCGCTGCGATCGTGTCAGTTCAGTTGATGTCGGAGGTAGGTAAGGTACGTCCTGCCGCTGCAGCGCGTAAACTGCACTAAAACAATTAGTTCCGGGAAGCTATGGTCAACAATAGCAGGTACAGTAGGGATGGAACGGCCGGTTACCCGAGTCACCTAGCCAAGCGCTCGCTGCGATCGTGTCAGTTCAGTTGATGTCGGAGGTTACTTGGAGAATACGCTGTGTGTCTGTGATCAAGCTGTGTGCTGGATTTGTATTGGTATTGGTTTTTTGGGACCTTGAGGTAAATATCCATAACATTTTTAGTTAACAATGCTTTACAGTTTAGTCATACACATCAATTAAAACAGAGAAGTTTTTATTAAATCAAATCTTCACTATTTTTTATTAAATCAAATCAACACATTTTTAGGGTTCCGTACCCTAAGGGTAAACGGGACCCTATTACTAAGACTCCGCTGTCCATCTGTTCGTCTGTCACCAAGCTGTATCTCATGGACCGTGATAGACAGTTGAAATTTTCACATATGTATTTCTGTTGTCGCTATAACAACAAATACTAAAAACAAACGTGATTTTTTTTTGCTCGTTTTTCTAGACAATGTTACGGAACCCTTCGTGCGTGAGTCAGACTCGCACTTGGCCGGTTTTATTTTATTATCCCGCTAATAAGACAAATGAGACACATATCACACATAACGACCAAAAAGTTTGAATAGGAGGAGAGTTTTCTTCCGTGTAAAAAAATAGTGAAAATTTGCTATTTCATTTCATTTTTAATAAAACATTTATTTGCAAAGATTGATCCTTATCAGCAACAGAATCTCAAAAAGTACCGGTATAATTTGTATCGATACCAAAGAAGTACCGGTACCACGTCAAGGTCAGTCGAACCGGTATTTATAAATACCGGTATTCCAAGCCCTGGTTAGAATCGAGTGCTCATACGCGGCGGCATTACCTTCAGGCGTTGCGACTAGACGCGGCGCGTCAAAACAAATGCCCAACCACCTCGTTGAAATGTACATACCAGAGGGAGACGGACACCAAGCAGTCTGGCTGCATTATATTAACGCTTCTTTTTGATAATCAACATGAGTGGAATTCATAGAAATAGAAGGAACCGGTTCTCTCCTGGGTACAGTACAGGTAGCAGTATAGTACATGAGCCGTTCCAGTGGTGTGGTGGTGAACGCGGAGAGATCCAGCCATTTCTTCTGAAATGGTTACGACGTGTTTCATTTTATCATGAAACCGAGTTGACGTCACTCATTACAAACCGAAAGGAAAACAAACAGTCGTATTATAATTGTAAAGATGCCGTGCACTGTTCTAATGTCGCAAGTCGCAATACAACATCACAGTTGGCCGGGCTCCAAAACACGCTCTTTCCGAAATACTTTCTGGCTGCACTGCACGCTTCGAGCACCGCGCACCGGTGACGGACCACCTCAGCATGCACTGCCCCGGAGACAAGGCTACGGATCATTATGACGGCAACATTATGGTCCGCACCGCACCGTAAGCCCACGGCCCGGGACAGTACGAGGATGTGGAGGGAGAGGGAGGCTGCCAGACATCCCGCTCGATGCTGACTCGCGCTAACAACAGGAATGCCATAATGTTTGTTTTTGATGTGAATGTCTTTTATAAAAGTAAATAAAAAATAAATAAAATAAAAATTATTGATTGACACAATGAGCTTACATTTAAAAACTAAAATAGTAGGTATAATTATAAAAGTAACATTGCGCGAGACTGGTGCCTGCGTTAGGTTTGTAAAAAACCTGAGTTACAGGTCACCAGGCTTCCACTCCGCGGCATAAGTACAGTTAGTGCATGTCATGTTATAGTTCGGTTAACAACATTATGTTAAGTTTACAAACAACAAAATAAAACAAAAACAACGATTACAGAAAAAAAGAAAAAAACTGTAAGTTGCACAGAATAACCTAGGGGAACCTTTATTCAGTTTACATTTTAGATAGATACTGAGAGACTTATTTAATTTATTGTAGAGAAAGTCCCCTTGGAAACAGAACAAGTTGTTAGAGCGATGAGTGTTAAAGATTTCAGGCTGGCACACCTTACCTTTTCTGCGTTTACCTTTATTTAGTTGTAAGTCATATTTTTATTTAGAGTGTTTCAAAAAAACAGTATGCAATACGTAACGTAGTCTCACCGCTGCACCGTCAGAACATCCCAATACTTAACTCTACTGTAGGATGACGAAACGGGAGCTCCCGTTTCGTGTGTTAATCAATCAAGTTCGTGTGTTAATGAATCATTGTGTTAATCAGCTTGTTACATGCAATCGTATAGTAGCACTAACATAGCCCACATTATAACCTAACCTGTACGTAAACGAGCTGATCGTGGGGCTCAGCAGTGCGCGTGTCGGATGCTCAGTTGATAATGTGTGTATGAACAATATCAGCTATGCAGACGACATGGCGCTGCTGTGTCCAACGATCAGTGCCCTCCGGAAGCTCTTGTCCATCTGTGAGGAGTACGCCAGTAAGCATGGACTCGTGTACAACTGTAAGAAGAGTGAATACCTGGTATTCAAGGCCGCTGGTAAGGTTCCAGCCTCGGTCCCTAGTTTGAGACTCAACGGTCTTGAACTAAACCAGAGTACACAGATTCAAGTATCTGGGACATTTCCTTACCGACGACCTTGACGACCAGCAGGGCTAGGATGCGCGCCACAAAAGTCGTCGTGCACGTGACGACTATTCATAGTCGTCGTCAGTTGTTGAGTCGTTTGCTCTAAGATGCGCGCCACGAAAGACTCAAGACTCGTTGTCGAGTGAGGTTCTCATGCAGATGAAGCCACGCCCACGCAACACTCGTTGAGTTCATTCAAATTGTCTCTGGTTTTAGTAAGCTGCATGGAAGAAACATAAATTAACCTCCTTAGTTTTCGTCTCCATACTGGTAATTTGCACTTTTCACTGGCAGAATGGTGGAAAAGTTGAAAAGCCTCGAAACAAAAAAAAAGAAGAAGAAGCAATTTCAATGTTTTGCGCGCACATAATCAACTTAGGTACTTTTGGTTTTTATTCGATAATTCCTTAGCAACTTGTTATGAAAACTTTTACTATTACTTACGATATCCAAAGAAAACAATAAGCGCCAAAATTATTGTGTTACAACACTATTACTATGCACGAACCGACTAGTTACGGGTGTTCAATGAACTTATATCGTGAGTTTGGGCATGGTGTGCAGTGCACTACAAGCGCTAGTTCATCCCGTTGTTTATTTCACAGTAAACAGCATTATTTGTGGGTTTAGTACCTCACTAATACGCTACGAGACGAGCACCTGAATATAATGTAAGTACAATGTGATGTGTTTCCGGGCATACTGGCATAACAAAATGTAACAAATAAAATTGTAAAAGAATAATATAAATACTATTTCAAACCTTACATCTAAGAAGTACCTAAGTCATGACTATAATATGTTTTCTCTATATTTCAGACGCAGTATATCATCAAGCCAGCACTAGCTCTAGAAAGCAACAGAATCTAAGGCTTTACTTCTTATTGCAAATAAAACTAATTTACAATTATTCAAAACGTTCTTTATTTTGTAGACACATTTATATCAGTTTAGCTTTTTAGGCCTGAAATGATATCAAACAGACAGAATTACATTTATAATCGCATTACAATATTAGCCCCTGTTTATAGGTAAGTTAAGAAGGTATATAATATTAGGTTAGTGCAGAATATACATAAATAGGTTCCTATCACTGATACTTGCCTATCTACCTAGTAAGGTAGGTTACTAATTTTCACGGCCGTAATTCTGTGATTTTACGTTTCTTTAGATTCAGCACTAACTGCCAAATCAAGTACTACACAGACATAGGTTTATATTATGCCATTATTACTTTTCTATGCCACGAAGCACGTCTTTATATCCACGCAGGATGGTTTTCTACCTACTAGAGAAACCAGGACTATTTTAGGTAAGTACCTAAATCAATAGCATCGCACAAGTATCTCTGACTCTTCTTCGTTTTTTCGCATTCAGTAATGCTATTTTTACAAAATATTTATTAACAGAGGTTAATAAACACTTTGAATTAAATTTATATTTTCTTCATGACTCCATCTCGTCGTGATCTCGTCGTAGTAGTAGAAGACGATTCGTAACTCGCGTAAAACTGTCAAAAGTCGAGATGAGATGAGAAAATTGGGCGCGCATCTTAGAGTTTGACGAAAAAGGTTACCACAGATAGGATAAACATTCATTATTATCGTTCACGAGACGAGACGTGACGACTATTTGGTTGCGCATGCTAGGGATCGTCGAGAAGTCGAGATGCCGCCATTTTTCACGACTTCTCGACACTTCTCGTGGCGCACATCCTAGCCCTGCAGGTTGATATAGAACGAGAACGCAGAGCGTTGGCGGCCCGAAGTAATATGCTGGCACGAAGGTTTGCTCGTTGCAGTAGGTAAGTGAAAATCACCTTATTCAAAGCCTACTGCCAATCGTTCTATACGGGCAGCCTTTGGGTTACCTTCACTAAAAGATCGCTCAGCGCTCTGCGTGTACAGTATAACAACGCCTTCAGGATGTTGTTGGGGCTGCCCCGCTTCTGCAGCGCATCTTTCATGTTTGCTGAGGCCCAGGTTGATGGCTTTCACGCCATCATCCGCAAGAAAACCGCCTCGCTGTTGCGCAGAACATGGGGCAGTACCAACACCATCCTACAGGTTGTAGGCAGTAAGTTCACTTCGCCCATCATGCAGTCTTTCAACAGGGTCCTAACTCTTTAGAATCCTCAAGTTGGGATTCTGTTGAATGACTGCTTAACCCTAATGATATCTATTCTTTTTTTCTTTTAATGTTTGTTCTTGATGTATTTGTGTAACTGATGGACTCTTGTATGCCTGAATAAAGAAACTTTTTATTTTATTTATTTATTTATTATCACTATGGGTGAATTTATATGATGCTAAATTATAGCAAACCGCTGTATAACAGATCACAAGTAACCCATGATCCCGGTTAGAGCTGAATACTTGTACTTGCGTCGGCAATTAGGTAATCTACTTCTTCTTTAGAAACCAAAGTCGTGTCCAAGTAGTTTGCGAGCACACGTGAAATCCGCGTAATTTTTAGTTTATTAATTTGTGAACTAACTGTGAATCATCATGCCAGCATGTGTTGTGAAGTGGTGCAGGAGCCATACAACACTCAAATGTCCAGGGATCACTTTTCACTAGTAAGTAGTGGCTAAATTATAATTATATTCAAAGATGTTCAAATACGTTATAAAAAGAAATGGTTTGCTATGCAAAATGAAGTCAGTAAATTTTTGACTGACTTTGTTTTTTATTTTTATTTTATACAAAACGTGATGGTCATTAGTATGCAAATTAAAGTAGTTTTCTTGATGAAATATTTGAAATGTAAATCGATAAAATTTAGATATTTTGTGTGTGATGGTCATGACGTCAGTTGAATCTGAGACCTGAAGTAATGCGCTGATGTTGCTGATGACAGTTGATACTATTTAGTTTGCCTACACAGCCGTATGACATAACAACATTGTTTCTAAGGTTTTTATTTATTATACTCTGGGTAATTTCTAAGAAATTAATAAATCCCAAAAATTTACGATCCCGACGGGATTCGAACCCGCACCCTTAAAACCTTAGAATCAAGCAACGGCAAAACCTCTCGTCAAAGAACTAAATGTAAATTTGGTCTTTGAGCAGAATTGGATAACTTCATTGTTTCCTCTGTAGGTGGCGCTGACGGCGTAAGTGCCGAAAGAACTCCCAAAGATTTTCGGGCCGACTAGATAAGATCACGTAGCTTAGTTGGAAAAAGAGCACCCCTGCGCTGAAGGGGAAGGTGCGGGTTCGAATCCCGTCGGGATCGTAAATTTTTGGGATTTATTAATTTCTTAGAAATTACCCAGAGTATAATAAATAAAAACCTTAGAATCAAGCAACGGCAAAACCTCTCGTCAAAGAACTAAATGTAAATTTGGTCTTTGAGCAGAATTGGATAACTTCATTGTTTCCTCTGTAGGTGGCGCTGACGGCGTAAGTGCCGAAAGAACTCCCAAAGATTTTCGGGCCGACTAGATAAGATCACGTAGCTTAGTTGGAAAAAGAGCACCCCTGCGCTGAAGGGGAAGGTGCGGGTTCGAATCCCGTCGGGATCGTAAATTTTTGGGATTTATTAATTTCTTAGAAATTACCCAGAGTATAATAAATAAAAACCTTAGAATCAAGCAACGGCAAAACCTCTCGTCAAAGAACTAAATGTAAATTTGGTCTTTGAGCAGAATTGGATAACTTCATTGTTTCCTCTGTAGGTGGCGCTGACGGCGTAAGTGCCGAAAGAACTCCCAAAGATTTTCGGGCCGACTAGATAAGATCACGTAGCTTAGTTGGAAAAAGAGCACCCCTGCGCTGAAGGGGAAGGTGCGGGTTCGAATCCCGTCGGGATCGTAAATTTTTGGGATTTATTAATTTCTTAGAAATTACCCAGAGTATAATAAATAAAAACCTTAGAATCAAGCAACGGCAAAACCTCTCGTCAAAGAACTAAATGTAAATTTGGTCTTTGAGCAGAATTGGATAACTTCATTGTTTCCTCTGTAGGTGGCGCTGACGGCGTAAGTGCCGAAAGAACTCCCAAAGATTTTCGGGCCGACTAGATAAGATCACGTAGCTTAGTTGGAAAAAGAGCACCCCTGCGCTGAAGGGGAAGGTGCGGGTTCGAATCCCGTCGGGATCGTAAATTTTTGGGATTTATTAATTTCTTAGAAATTACCCAGAGTATAATAAATAAAAACCTTAGAATCAAGCAACGGCAAAACCTCTCGTCAAAGAACTAAATGTAAATTTGGTCTTTGAGCAGAATTGGATAACTTCATTGTTTCCTCTGTAGGTGGCGCTGACGGCGTAAGTGCCGAAAGAACTCCCAAAGATTTTCGGGCCGACTAGATAAGATCACGTAGCTTAGTTGGAAAAAGAGCACCCCTGCGCTGAAGGGGAAGGTGCGGGTTCGAATCCCGTCGGGATCGTAAATTTTTGGGATTTATTAATTTCTTATAACAACATTGTGCCTACTATTTCATAATGTTTAAAAACAGACTAAAAAACTTTAAACTTTGAAACATTTTCTCACTGATTTTTACATAAGGGTCATTCCATTGTGACGGGTGGGACATTCTAACTCCTTTTTGCTCAAACTTCAAGTAATTTCTCAAAAACTACCAAACTACTTTAATTTTTTCTTTGCATGTTGTTGCTCATGCTTTATTGTTGGTATTTAAGGCACGCGAAACGATGCCTTCAGCAAAAGAAAGAATAAAGAAGTATCGAGAAAGGCTGAAAAAATATCCAGAGAAGCAAGCCGAACAAGGTTGTCGACATAGCTCAAAGGATTAGCAAGCTGAAGTGGCAGTGGGCTGGCCATATCGCGAGAAGAACCGACAACCGCTGGGATAAACGTGTTCTTGAGTGAAGACCGCGACTCGGCAAACGTAGTGTAGGACGCCCTCCGACCAGGTGGGATGACGATTTGCGAAAGACTGCTGGCAGATGCTGGATGCGGCAAGCTGAAGACAGGGCGCTATGGCGCTCATTAGGGGAGGCCTATGTCCAGCAGTGGACTGATATAGGCTGATGATGATGAAGCCGAACAACCGCAAAAAGAGAAGGAGAGAATTCGGGAGAGACGAGAGGCTATGAAGTTGAATGCTAATGCTAAGATAATATCAAACGCACAATCAAGGGATAGAATGCAAGCTTACAGAGCAAGATTGAAAGCAGCAAAAAAATGAATATTTGAAAATTTATAATTGAAAATGATTGACGAGAATGCAAAATCAATCGTTAGTAACGGAAAAGACGTTTTTGATGTCCCTTTTGGAAATATAATTACAATTTTCCGGATCCAATACTACAAAAAAGCGGCATCCGCACTTACTACAATTTTGATCACAGTATTGATATTTTTGAGAAGTAAACCCATAAATTTAACATTTAATAACGTAAGGGAAGTTCCTACATAGTTTAAGTCTGTTTTGTGATTTGTAATGTTTAAGAAATTAAAGATTTTTCATATAATTACATTTTTGATTCGTACTCGTTACGACAGTTACAAACGCCTGTTACGACTGTTACAAAAAATCTCGTTAATAATCAATTACTTATAGCACGATTTTCTTTAATAAATGGTGTAGGTAGTAGGTTATTAATTGGGCTACGGCTTAAGGTTAATTTTTATTCATAAAACCAAGATGATTCGCAGAGTTTCGAAAAAACGTCGCGCCACTCGGAAATGAGAGACAAAATCAAGTTACGGCCGTTACGGTATTTGCTGCCAATTATAACAAAAACTATGAAACTTATAGAAAACTTAAATGACTATTTACTTAGTATAGGCTAAAAGGCCATCATTAAAGTTATAAAATTAATATGTTTGCCTTAAAGAACATGATTTAACTGCCAGTTGAAAGTGTACGACCCGTTGCGACCGTTACATGGAATGACCCCAAAACAATTACACCATGAAACATTAATAACATAATGACAGTCCCCTGTCAATATATTTATGAAAACTTATTGTACACTCATAAAAATATCAAAAGCTTTCCTAAAATAGCGATATACATAATATAAAAATACTAGAAATAAACATAAACTCGCTGTGCCCACAACCAGGCTTCACAAGTTTAATGTATCTTTTAAAGGGCAATGTATACGCTTCTACAACAAAACTCCTAGTGAGTTGCAAAATCAATCAATAAATAAATTCAAACAAATTGTCAAAACCTTACTGTGCAAAAAGGCTTACTACAAAATATCAGATTATTTAGAAGATAAAAAAGGATGGGATGGGTTTTGCTCCAACTCGAAAAATAACAACTAACAGGCTAAAGGTTTCTTAGTCGCTTCTTTACTTTAGTTAGTCTACATACCGAAGCGACAGAAATCAAAAGTACCACTTTACTTCCGTGTCAGTGTTTTATTTTAAGAATTTGACCTTTTCTAAGTATACATTTTTGTATTTATGAAAATAAAGAATTTTTGATTTTGATTTGATAATCAGGAAACTACATCACTATGGAATAGAGGACTCCTCTTTGGATCTTCTTACATCTTACTTGAGTGATAGGATACAAAGAGTTGACATCAATGGAAAACGGTCTTCAGGGTCTGTTCTCACAATGGGTGTACCGCAGGGTTCTATCCTCGGTCCTTTCCTATTTTAAGTTTATATTAACGACCTGACCCATCTTGTAAGAATAATCACGAGATTTTACTGTTTGCTGATGATACTTCATTAATATTTCAAATGAAACGACAAAACACAAACGACGATGTGAATAATGCAATCTCAAAAGTAGTTCATTGGTTTAGTGTCAATAATCTGTTGCTTAACGAAACCAAAACAAAATGTATTAGATTTATTTTACCTAATGTAAAACAAGTTAAGGCTGATGTAAACGTAAAAGGAGAAACGTTAGAAATTGTAGAAAGTACCGTATTCTTAGGAATCACCTTAGATAATAAACTTCAATGGGGCCCATACATGGATAAGCTATCGAAGAGACTTAGTTCTGCAGCGTATACAGTCAAAAAAATTCGTCAACTCACAGACGTAGATAGGTACGTCTAGACTTGTTTATTTCAGCTATTTCCACAGTATTATGTCTGTTGTGTATGAAACATGCAGGTACTTGTCCGCCTTATTTCTACAATAAGGTTGACTAAGTGAGGGTAGTTCTGGTTTGATGTTATAATTTAGTTATGAATTGCTACAAAGCCCAATACACGTTATTTACCGAAATATGGTGTTTTATTGGACATAACAATGTCTTATGGTATACTGCTGTGGGAGAACGCTGCAGATATTAACACCGTATTTGTGCTGAAGAAGAGGGCTGTTCGTGCAATCTATAATATGGGTCCCAGAGAATCCCTGCGTGATAAATTCAAAGAAATAAACATAATGACAGAACCATGGCAAAATATTTATGAAAACTTGTTGTATACTAAAAATAAAAATATCAATCGGTTTCCTAAATATAGCGATATAAATAAATTTAATACTAGAAATAAGAATAAACTCGCTGTGCCCACAACTAGGTTACACAAGATTAACATATCTTTTAAAGGGCAATGTATACGATTCTACAACAAAACTCCAAGTGAGTTGCAAAAATTGTCAATAAATAAATTCAAACAAATTGTTAAACACATCCTTTGTAAAAAGGCCTACTATAAAATATCAGATTATCTAGAGGATAAAAAAGCTTGGGAAGACTTTTGCTCCAACTCGAAAACTAACATTCTAACAAGGTAAAGGTTTCTTGTTCGCTTCTTTACTTTACCTTAAAAAGATTGGAGTGGACAAAAAAACAAAGTGATCACTTTATTTCTTAGTTTTACTTATGTACTTAATCTGAGTTTTGTGACGTGTCCAAGAGTCCTGTAAGGTCTAAAGGAAATAAAGCACTTTGAATTTTGAATTATACATAGCATAAATTTGTTACTTTTGCCAAGCCGAAAGACAAAAAATAATCATTATAAAAAAGAGTATGTCTTGCTGTGGTGGGACACTAGATAACCATTTCATTGATCTTATAACTTCTTAGCATAATTATTTTCCGGTTATTACTACCCTATTTAAACACCTTGACTTGTAATTTTCTTATGTCAAATTGCGTTTTACAATTATACATAAGAGGCAAAGAAAAGTATTACGAACTTAAAGAATAAATACAGCACCCTAAGTAATCATAATGACACTAGAGGTGTGTTAAAGATCAATAAATATTGTCATCTTTCCTGGAATGGCCATTTAGGTTATTATTAGTTAATGCATGCACTTCTTCCCTAGTGCATATGCAATATGCACTTCTTGTGTGACGGATCATTGAATATGCATATTGCATATTCAATGATCCATCACTAGGTTATCCTGCTGTAGCAATACCTTAAAGGGCCTTAAGTACTTCATGGATTTATAATAAATTGGTAACATAACAGGAAACCCAGACCAAGAGTTTATGTTACAACTATTTACAAGCAGGTATTTTATTTACAAGATAATAAAGGATAAATGTGAGTTTATTTTTAATTTATTAAAAACCAATAATTATTTGATTATTTATGTAGGTTAGTTAAGATACATATAAGGCATGTAAGGCATCATCTTTGATTACCTATGTATGACTAGCTAGACAGAGCATTACGCAACTCGCTGCAAAGCAACTCAAACAAACAGGCAGTCAGTTGTACTCGTGCCCTGGGGGGTGCGACAGCTACATCTTACACTTCTGTTACTACTTTACTAGGTACTATTATGATGCCCATTGTGGAGAAACTCCCCATACAAATAGAGATTAATTACCATAGTGTGTCTGCGAAAATATACTCAGACAAAAATAATGTTGAAAAATTTAGAAGTCAACAATTGCTCTCTGTTTTCTACTGCACTTTCACATCTATCTGGACATAAGTAATCCAATCCAATAGTGATATAAATAATGTACATTCACTTGCCTCTGGCTCTTACCCTCCGAGTCAGTGTGTGATTTGATTGCATCATCCAATAATACCTCACTCATGTGTTTACATCAGCTTCATGCTCATTTTCAAATTATTTTATCCAATGTCATTTATATTCATAAAATTGATACTGTTATCAGTAGGTAGGTATATTATACTGACATCCAAGGTTCCTAACCTAGTGGCAGATTTAGATAAGTTTTTGTTTGTTTACAGTATCATTATCTTAGTTATGATAGGTAAACAACAAAAATCCAGACTGGAAATGTAAATGACTAGAATGTCACTTTGGACACCAAGCATTACAAGCTTTGCAACATGTGCCGAAGAATATGTATTAGTAACATATTTCAGACCATCATTTCATCAAATAAACAGTCACAATAAGATAAAGGAAAAAGGATTGGAAAACAAAAATTACAAATACCTAGGAACCTAAAATAAAAATAACAGGTGGGTAGAACATAAACAACTAAGTTTGTTTACAAACAATAGAGAATGTAAATAATGAAAAGCTTTTTTATGGGAGATATAGAGGCATGGCTAGAGGCTAGGGTTGCTATAGTACTGACCTCTTGGGCAGCAGCATGGCGGCGGAGCCCTTGCGCTGGAAGACGCCGTCGACCAGCACGCCGTTCTTGCTGTTGCAGGTGAGGTAGAACTCGGGGTGGTCGTAGAAGAGCTCGAGGTGACGCCGCGAGATGAAGCTGGAGTGGCCCATGTTGACGTCCACCTGCCCGCGGCTCGAGTTGCGCCCGATCACGACGCGCTTCTGTCGGATCAGGTACTCGAAGTCCCGACCGTCCAAGCGCGCGATGGCCAGCGGCGCCGGCTCTTGCGCCCACTGCACCTTGGACGGCGAGGGCGGCGCCGACTTCAGCGAGAGGAGCGCCCATGCATCGCTCTCAGAGCTCCGCGTGAACTGAGCCTGAGCCATGACAGGCGCACGAGCGCGAGGGGCTATCACCAGCGCAGTCCGCACGCGAGCCGCGCGTCCGCACGGCGGTACATCACAGATCTAAAGAACCGTCGCCGCCGCCTTGCGACCCGGATATCCGGAACCTGCCGAACCCGTGCCTTCACGATTTGAGGTTACGGACGGGACGCACATGCGCAAACTTTCTGCTTGTGCGGTAAACAAGAATTATATAAACCACCACACCACCACGTGATAGAACTGTGTATATATACCTAACTGTTCGGAATCGTCGATCGATACCGTTTCGCACACATATGGTGTCTATTTAATTGAATTGATACCGTTTATTTTCTTGCACTTACGAATTTTCGCAATGGAATCGAAATTAGACACTAAAGTAAACACGAGGCGAGAACAAAAATAACCAAAAATGTCAACCAACCAGTACCAACTACCAACGCAGTTTACAAAGTTCACCGCGCCATCTATGCAACACAACACAGCAACAACAACATAATAATGCTAACGTTCCAATTCACGCAATACCACCATGAAAAAAAACCATTCACATCTATTATTTTAGGTTCCACACCATAGAGTTACTATATTATAGCTTTCGGATCTTAGAGTATGTTAAATTCTCAATCTACGTTTCGGATAGTCAAAGACGCTTAGAGTATATACCACTAGAGGTGTTACATATACCCATTTCATTCACACAAGAGAGAGATTAAAATATGCTTGTAGCCTGAGAAGAAATGAGATAGAATGAAAGTTTCTCTGTCTCATCCAGTGTGCCAGTTTTTTCATTGTTTAGCTCTTATTCTTATATATAAGAGCTAAACAAACATGCCGGGCACATCACATAGTATTTGTTTTTTTCGACCTAATGATACTTTCTGCTAATTAAATGTGTGAAAGTGACTCTGCGGGCATTCCTGCGTCTCTCAACGATATAAATCTGAAGCAACGATGGTGCGGTGCAGTGTTTTTGGATGTAAAAGTGACGGTGAACGAAAAGTGCCGAGTTTGTCATTCCAATCGTAAGTACAAGCTCGTTTGACTTCAAAAAAGGTTCAAAATTTATAGTTTCATCGATTTCCGTACAGACAAGACTCAAAAACTATGTTTTAAAATAATTCTATTAAACATAACCTAACATTACGAAAATTTAGGGTTGCCTGCACTCGAAAATAAAATTCCCCAAATGTCGTGGCGCATTTAGACATGAATACCTACATCTACATACATTCTTAAAATATGTTTTTGTTTGTTACAGATTTCCCGAAAACAATGATTTACGTTTGCTTTGGATAGAAGCCACGGGTCGCAAAAACTGGGAACCCAAAAATATTTAGTAATTTGTTCAAACATTTTCATGAAAATCGTTAACAAAAAAGAAACGCGAACGTATCTGTTCTCTTATGCTGTTCCAAGACTGGTTAGTAAAATAAATAAATACATAAAAAGAATCGGTGCTACGATGATGGGTGAAGGTCTGTTTGAAGTAGAAGTAGATTTGGATAGCAAAATTATACCTACTTTGTGTTTTAGTCTACCTACTAATCAAAATACTAAATCGAAAATATTTAAATGGTATTGGGATTTAGTGTTACTAATATAACTTACTATTACTATAGTACTAGGTACATACTTATAATTTTCATATTAATGCTTCAATATTTTATTTCAGGCATGCAAGATATATACTACAAAAAAGGTACGTGAGGAAAATCATGAAAACTTTGAGTTTGTAAGAGAAATACAACGCAGTATAAATAAAACCACCAGTGTAAATTAGTAAGTAGGTATGTACCGTTTAATTAGTGTATGTACAATTTTATTTATTTAGTGTATGGGTATTGATTAAGGCTCTTTGATAGAAATAAAGACTGATTGATTTGCGATCCTATGATTTGTGGAGAGTAATCATAATCATCACACACAATGGTCATTATTACATAATTAATAAAACAGAATATAAAATATTTGGATACGTAGGTAATATTGTGTTTAAGGTGTAAAAAATTTAATTTGGTTTTCTCTGCACATTTCAGCTGAAGTATAATTTAAAAGTGCTTTTGAATTTCGTATAATGGTTGTCTTATCTTAGCAATACCTTATGTGTAAGATTTAATTACTTAAAAGAAATGTGATTTCCAAAGTGCAATTTTTACTGTTAGTCTGTGCTTGGTAAGTGTTTGAATTGATTATCTAGCAATAATATTATTTTCAAAATGACATTATTTGAGTATTTGAAATGATGTCTACTTACACGTTAGCTCGTATTATGTGGCGGTGGTAATAAATTTAAACGAAACCTAACATTGATACCTGAACGTTGTTTTATTTCTATGCTCATTAAATTAAAAGTTTACCTACTCCCGCATACGTAGGTACTTAATTTAATGAATGATGTATGATACTAAAATACCACCTACCAGACATGAAATTACGAACTTAAAGTCAGGGTAACAAAATTGTATGGCAACACCACGTCGTATTACTCTGTCCCTTTTTGCGGCCACGCATGCCATTCATCTATAACCATATCTCAACCATATCTCCGAATTAGCTGCCACAAAGGTAAACATAGGGATACCAGTAAAAAATTTACCTCCTTTGTAGAAGGTAACTACGACAGTATTACGTTTTGTCGTAAAAAAATCTAGGTATTTTAATTTTAACCAAAACTTGTCAACTGGTCAATAAATTAAGGTCCTGGCATATTTTTAATCTAGTACTTTAGTTTCTTACAAAGATAATAAATGATAAACCTGTTTTATGGGTAATTATTTTGTGCCACTGGGTCATATTCTGAGGAATGGGGAATAGTTCTGTCGATGTGCATTGGTACTGCACATGGGGTACAAAATGTAATGAAATGTTGCCGTTGCGGATGTTTTTGGCCTATATTGGACTTTTTTCTACCTCTGCGGATCTTTTGCGGACCGTGACGTTCTACGGGTCTTTTCGGACCAAAACGCGTATCGGAACGGCATATACTACAATAGCATACACCATATTCACGCATAGTGGCCACTGTACTAGCAGAGAATATTATAATAATACCTAACGTACCACTTTAATAGGATATTAAAATACTTATAATGTAGATATTACAACATTTTATAATGCCGTCGTATTTTATTCAGTGCCTCAAAGAAAGAGATTTAGAAAAAATCGGCCTACTCCGCTCGCCGTTGCCCTTTTGTATATTTTCCAACAGTCAGTTGTTCAAATTCAAAGAAATAAACATAATGACAGTCAATATATTTATGAAAACTTATTGTACACATAAAAATATCAAAAGCTTCCCTAAAAATAGCGATATACATAATATAAATACTAGAAATAAACATAAACTCGATGTGCCCACAACCAGGCTTCACAAGATTAATGTCTCTTTTAGAGGGCAATGTATAAACTTCTACAACAAAACTCCTAGTGAGTTGCAAAATCTATCAATAAATAAATTCAAACAAATTGTCAAAACCTTTCTGTGCAAAAAAGCTTACTACAAAATATCAGATTATTTAGGGGATAAAAAACCTTTGGACGGGTTTTGCTCCAACTCGAAAAATAACAACTAACAGGTTTCTTAGTCGCTTCTTTACTTTAGTCTACATACCGAAGCGACAGAAATCAAAAGTACCTATTTCCGTTATTTCCGTGTCAGTGTTTTATTTTAAGGATTTCACCTTTTCTAAGGGTACATTTTTGTAATTATGGAAATAAAGAATTTTTGATTTTGATTTTGTTATCTTCATTATATTCGCCAGTTTAACCTCATGAGCTCATTTTCTTTTCCTTGTCATCTCAATTAATTTTTTTAGGCAAGCTGTAACTTATGTAATGTTACTACTTACTGTTTATATTGTTGTTAAAAATAAATGTATTTCTATTTAATTCTATTCTTACTACCTGCAATTTGGGGAGTCACGTTTGGTGAGGCCTTATGTGCTCTTTCTTGTGATTTATTATGTAGGTATCCCGCGTTGGTATGAACGTTTTTTATCTACGTATGTTGAGCTGAATTGGATCATTCCACTTTTCAGGGATTGTAGCCAAAGGATAATCCATTTTAGATAAGCTACCCTGGTACCATCCTGGTTTCATTCAAACAAATCCGTTCAGTCTTAGAGCATGAGGGCGTCACAAACACACTATACGTTTTTAAGTAATTTGTGCCTAGTGATATTAGTTTTATAGGTGATTACTCTTTCTATTTTCAGCTTGCAATATATCATTTTGCAGTTTTTCTCATATATTACGAAACTAATCATTTTGTCATATTTCGGACAAAATTTGGGTTCGGTCTGGAGCTTTTTAATTTTGACTGCGGCAACACTACTTTCGTTTCCTGTCCAGGGATGTCAGACGTACCATAATTATGGTACACGTACCAGAATCCAGGTCTTCGTACCATGTACCATAGTACTTCTATTATGGTACGCAAATGTACCATAATTTTCAATCATCAAAATTATTTTGTCATGTAATGGAACGAACGACAGAAACGTTTCGTTTCCGCTGCTAAGCACTACTCTGTACGTATATGATCTGTGCTATGAAGCCTTACTCTTAATCTCATAAGAATAATTTTACAATCGATGTATTATGCGTAGAATGAAACGGCCTCTTTAAGTAACGTTTGACGTTGACTGCACTGGTGCGAGAGAGATGGAGGATAGCCAGCCAATACAAGTTGTGTATGTTGCATCTCTCTCGCGAACCGAAGATTTCTTTCTTCATTTCATTCATCCGTTCATACGGTTCGTTCATTCGGTTTATGATAACTTGTATTGACTGGCTTGAGTAGTAATAGTAACTCTTGGTTTATCTATAATTTTGAAACTCGGTGACTCTGTTTTCTATTTCAAAATTTGTGAATTGTGTGTGTTACTTAGTATGTTTATGTTTCTAGAAAAAACTGTAATATTAACTCAAACCAACTAATAACCGTGTGAGATTTTTAGAAACCGTACCTTAATTTTCTGAAAAGTACCATATTTTTGACAGACCGATGTCATAATTTCTGAATCGGCATATAACATCCCTGTTCCTGTCTCGGAGAAAACAAAATAATTTCAAGATTTTCTTCAAGTTCTTAGAGGTTTCCCGTCCTTCGCCCGTTCTGGCATCGAATGTTCTTTCTCTGGCTGCGCCGCCGCGCCGCCGGTTTTTGCTGTTGGTGAAGTTATATGCTACCCCACAGAACTGTTCTGTGTGCTACCCGTTAAAGTGATCTTGCTGTGTTAGAGTTATTGTTATTACCTGGTTGTGTGTGTTTGCTGATAATGATAAAGAGCCTGACTCTGAGCCAATGAAAAACTGATGGTAATAAATGTGTACAAGCAGACGTACATGAACTATTGGTCGCGTGTGTCAACAAAACAGCCGAGCTCTTGGGAATATCGCAAAGAACATGGAATGGTTGTAAAAGAACACAAATCCACAGGAAGGGTTTCTTCGCCCACGAGAAAAAAGGTAGCAAAACCAATTTTGACGAAGTACCTATTGACCAATTCACCTATTCTGCTATATGAAGAAACGTCCGTCAGTTTTTTCGCCGAAATTAATTATCTGTTCTAACGAAGGTAAGAATTGATTTAGGTATCTACCTCAATTTCAAAGAAAAGTCTGTCTTTATTTAAAAAAAGTAAAAGGATAAAAAGTAGCCTATGTGTTTTCCAGACTATAATCTATCGTTATGCCAAATTTCATACGGACCCTTTCCGTCCGTTTGCTGTTTTGCCGTGATTGAGTAACAAACATCCATCAATCCAAACTAATATTAGTGGGATAAAAAGCATTCCTAATGCTTCTGAGAAATGACTTATATCACTCATGCATTATTGCTTCCTGTGATCTGCATATTAAATATATCCTATTTTGTTGCAGGCCATACAGTAATAAAAACAAGGGTGGATACTGAGGTCAAGAGACATCGAAACAAGCTTTCTTGGAAGGCTTAACAACAGGCTTGAATACTCCAACGGGATAAAGACTATAATTGATAATCAGCTGTAATTATAGGCAACGAAGAAATAAAAAAACAAGAAAAGTATTTGTTTATATTTATTTCTGAGGTCAAATAATGCTGCGCCTTTGTAGGACTAGGATATTAGTAATTTAGGCAGTGAAAACTAATGTACTTATGAATAAACCTTCATTAAAATGTAGTTCTCTATGAAAAAAAAACACCTATTTGTTTGTTTTATTTACTCTCAGAGGGCATAACCAAATGTTGCTTTGCTTTGTTGTTAGGTACAAGCATAGTGAAGGGTGGTGCGTGAGCCTAGGATTATTATGACTCGCAGAAAAGAACACCAGCAGCGCAGCGTGTGTAGTTTTACGGCGGGAGGCCCCGCGCCTTGTGAGATGAATGTATATAGTAAAATAATTCTAGCTTTATGAAAATTTCCTGCTCAAGCAAAGCCGAGGGCAAGAACTATACCTAATGATCCATAAAAATTCAAGGGTTTGCTCTGCTGTCCTGTCACTTTCATAGTGACATTGATTTGTGTACATTATTGGCAGGATTAAAAAAAACGAGGTATAGGTAAATTCTTCATCTACGCAGACGCCTATCCATAGACAATTGGCCGCCGCCGCCCGCCGCCGCGTCGCGCCGCCGCCGCCGCCGCCCTATCCCTCCATATGCAAGGCAGGCAAGGCAAGGCTGTTACGTAGTTATTGTCAGCGATGCCATCTACTGATTTAGCAGTAGATCTACCTGCTTTTTGAACCGTGTACTGATCTACTGTTTTTTTTAGCGTTTTGCATTATAGTGCGTTACTCGCACTGGGTAAATCTTCTACGAAAACTTTTTAATAATATCCCAAAAAAATTCAATTTCGCCAGGATTCGAACCCGCGCCTCACCTTCTGTACAGGTGCGCTCTAACCAACTAAGCTACGAGATCGACACTAAAGTCGAAAATATCTGGGACTTCTTACGACTTAAGCGTCGTATTAGCTCCACCTACAGGGGAAACCTTGAAAGATTATCCAAACCTGCTCATTGACCACTCATTGACTGAGGAAACGTTTAGTACGAATGACGAGAGCTGTCACTTTGCTATATTCTTAGCGTTTTGCTTTATAGTGCGTTACTCGCACTGGGTAAATCTTCTACGAAAACTTTTTAATATTATGCCAAAAATTTTCGATTTCGGCAGGATTCTGATTTTTTGTTCAAATTTTGTGAAATCTACCTGCTTTTTCCGAGCATCAATAGCAAGTGACTCCATAGGTATCTTTATTTTAGGTCACTTGACAAGTTGCCAATGTTTCACAAACTTCACAAAACTGAAACAGATGAAATAAACTGAAGAGTTTGTTTTGTTCGTTTCTTCGTTTCTTCCTTCCGGCTTCCAATTTCTTTCTGTCTGTCTTGGTCTGTCTGTTCATCGTTTTCGATTGATTGGTCGGTCCGTTCGTTCGTTCGATAAACTTTTGCAAAATGCAAGCTGAGTGAGACTGTTTATCCAGTTATTAGGTAGGTAGGTAGGTACTCTAATATGCACTAAATAATATTATGTCCAAAACCACAAATCAAAGTTCGATCAGACTGAAAAGAACTGAGCAATGCACAGCCGATAGGCCACCTGGCCTAGCTTTCCACAAAGCTAAACAGTTTCAGGGTTGCCAACCATAAAAAATTTTTCCTCGTACCAAGCAGCTAAAAATCTCGTATTATGGCTTTCGAACCTCGTACTTGCCTCTAAAAGGTGACTAAACCAAAATTAATGCATATCAAACTGTTGAATTTAGGACGTTTTACACAACGAAATAAACTATTGCAAGTTTTTACTAAATAAAACATCACTTTGTATTAAAATAATCCTTAACATTACTATCGTAAATAACTAATGAACGAGATTTGTTTGTAGGTTCAAAACTTTGCATAGGTAACTATGTACTTCTATTCTCAGTTTTCATTTCCAAATATTATATCAGGAACATCCTCATTCTCATCTTTTTATTTTTGCACGAGATTTTTATTTATTTTGTGAAGTTACACCTCTCTGGTTGGCGCTATGACATGTGTGATCAAGGCGACAGACAAATAATGCGAAGAACGAAATGTTTTATTTCTCGGGGATTTCTTGGTTCATGGGATAGCGAGCGAACTATAGACAATCATCGCGCCAATGCGACATGTCGCATTACACCAAAAATGACAATGTCGCGACAGTGTCATTTTTGGTGTAAGTGTTATTTTATGTCAAAATCTCGTACATAATTGTACGAGGTTGATAGTGCCCTCGTACCTCGTACGGAAGACCAAAAATCTCGTATTTGTACGAGGAACCTCGTACGGTTGGCAACCCTGAACAGTTTGGGCATGTGGGCAAAGAAAACGCTTCCTAAATTAAAAAAAAACGGGTTAGTATCTTTGTTGTATGTTTTTTTTGCATGAAAATACTCGCAAAACACAATACATAGGTACTTATTTGTGATATATTAAAATCTACCTGCTTTTTTACCAAAATTTCTACTGCTTTTTTCAGATTCCATCTGGCAGCACTGATTATTGTATACTCTTTCTTTGGGCAAGGCAGTCGATCAATTCGGGCAAAGAAATGTTTTGCGTTTGTTTGTTTTCTTTTTTGGTACATTATTACTTTAATCTGTTTTGAGTGTTTCCTAGCAGAACTAATAACATTTCTCTTAGTCGGAAAGTAAGTAGGTACGTAGATTTATTTCACCTTAATTATTTATCTAATACCTAGGCTACCTACAAGCAGCGGGCAAAAGGGAAACTAGAACAGCTTCAAGTTCCTTTTGTACAAACACAGCTGTCCTGCGTTAATACAATCATAGTAATACGCACTACGAATAAACTAGGTAGGTACCTACCTACTTACCTAGGTATAGTTATTTTTTGACGGAGATATCGGCGAAATTTACAAAGGTAAGAACTTATAAAAATACATAGGTACATGCAGCCGATTCAAGAACCTCCTTCTTTTTTCGAAGTTACCGACTTATGGCGATTAACAATAATGGCCTCAATCCTAGGTACTTGTATTATTATAATGAAAGTTTGTGCCATTGTGAAGATGTTTGGCCGAAGACAACGCCAAAATTACAGAATAGACTACCACAAAGATGGAATGGATTGATGGAATAACACATAATGCTACTCTTTATTCAAAAATGGCGTGCGAAGCCGCGGGCAGAAGCTAGCCTGTCATAAATAAGAACATTGAACTTCTCTCAGTAGACCTTTATCATAATCAAGGACTCATTATTCTAAATTATACTAACAGACTAGTAAGTATCATAATCAAGGACTCATTATACTAACAGACTAGTAAGTATCATAATCAAGGACTCATTATACTAACAGACTAGTAAGTATCATAATCAAGGACACATTATACTAACAGACTAGTAGGTATCATAATCAAGGACACATTGTACTAACAGACTAGTAGATATCATAATCAAGGACACATTGTATTAAGACTAGTAGGTATCATAATCAAGGACACATTGTACTAACAGACTAGTAGATATCATAATCAAGGACACATTATATTAACAGATTAGTAGATATCATAATCAAGGACACATTGTACTAACGAACTAGTAGGTATCTACCTACTAGTCCGTTAGTACAATGTGTTGCAACTGTTAATTCTAATAATCTAGGTACTGTGATATCTATCACAGTAGCTAGATTATTAAAATTAACAGTCTGCTTGAACTAATCCATACCAATGTTACCCATCAAATAAATATAAGTACTCAAATATTTAATGACAATTCTAAAATGTTAATCATCAAGCTGTGTCAAGCTTGCCACTCCACGGTTGATCCAATGCTTCTCGGGAACATCGGAAGCCAGTGTGATATACATGACAAAGTTACTAGAATGCCCAGTTGTAGCGAGCACACCCTTTCTCTCACTAGTCTTGTAGATAGGGCAGAAGTAGCAGGGTGGGGGGTTGAAGTCGGCGGTTAATGCAGGCTGGAACCATATTATTGGGATTGTGTCAAATAGTATCTTGGGGAAGGACTCGTCCAGCTGCATCAACTGGCGGTTCCATCTGGCACCTTCCAGGAACAAACCCTGTGTTCAACAATAAGTTTTCACTAACATAACTCATTTAAGCCTTCACTTAATTCAAAGTACATGCATGAACACATGCATAGTGCAGCCAAGGAATATAACTCTTATTGGTTGGTGCAACGTTATAAAATGCCTGTGTCTATTGTCCATTTGAACAGTGATTCTTGTATTTCCTAAAAGCATACCAACCCATACAAACACGCTGTGCTCATGTTCCTCTTTGTCCACTGGTTGGTTTTGCTGCTTGCAACATTTTCAAACATTATGTAGATAAATAAATAATAATAAGTAAATACTTGATGGACAATCCACACAGCATCATCTAGCCCCAAACTAAGCAGAGCTTGTGATATGGATACCTACTAAATGACTGATATACTTATTAGAATACATTACTAATACCCCATTCAAAAACCTGGATATTTTTTGTATACAAAGAGGTAACAAAACGCAATGAATATTGTACTACACTTGTGATATACATTTTTTATTATCCTACATAGATATCCTTCGCCCGCGCAACATCGGTCGTGAAAATGGTTAATGGAGCTTATTATCATTAATGGATAATGGCAAACAAGATGCTATTCTTTCTATCTAAAAAGTCAATGGGGCAGAAAATGCCATCCACCCCATTGACTTTTGTAATGGGGCAGATGGGAATTTTTTTGTCCCAACCGCCCCATTGATGGGGAGGTTAATGGGGTGGTTGGGAATATATCATATTTATTAAGTACTTCAAACATGGTGTTTCCACCTTTTATGATTGGAAGCAACTGGATGATGAAATAATAGGTAGGTATAGTAGAGTTGGTAAGGTAAGGTAAGGTAAGTCAGGTTAGGTTAGGTTAGGTCACCTTGCAATAGACTCCGAAGCTGGGCTGTTGCTCGCACTCGGCCTCGAAGCTGGTGAGCTCGAACTCGAACTGCACCTGGTCGATGGGGATCTTGTTGTGACGCGAGTAGTTCTGCAGCACTCCTGTCAGGAAGGACTGCGTGAAGTAGAAGCCCGAGATCCAGAACACGATGGGCGGGCCCAACTCGATCCAGTCTTGCAGGAACTTAAGTCTGCAACACAAAACTAACATCATTCTACTAAAAAATATTTATGAGCCCCTTGGAATCTTCCCCTCGATCCGCCTCCTACCTCCCATGGGGAGGTGAGATTCAAAAATTCAAAATTCAATTCAATATACCACCCATGGGGAGGAGGTTGTAGGTATCCGAGGCAGCGCGGTGGCATGGCGGCGCGCGGTATCCTACCACCCATGGGGAGGTGGTTGTAGGTATCCGAGGCAGCGCGGCGCGGGTTTATAGTATAAACCCGCGCCGCGCTGCCTCGGATACCTACACCTCCTCCCCATGGGTGGTATAAACTTTATACCACCCATGGGGAGGAGGTTGTAGGTATCCGAGGCAGCGCGGTGGCATGGCGGCGCGCGGTTTCCTACCACCCATGGGGAGGTGGTTGTAGGTATCCGAGGCAGCGCGGTGGCATGGCGGCGCGCGGGTTCCTTCCACTCATGGGGTGGTGGTTGTAGGTATCCGAGGCATATATATTATAGCTATATAGAATAATATTTATTATGTATAGATAATACTATGGAAGTAGCTGAAATAAACACGTCTAGACGTACCTATCTGCGTCTGTGAGTTGACGGATTTTTTTGACTGTATACGCTGCAGAACTAAGTCTCTTCGATAGCTTATCCATGTATGGGCCCCATTGAAGTTTATTATCTAAGGTGATTCCTAAGAATACGGTACTTTCTACAATTTCTAACGTTTCTCCTTTTACGTTTATATCAGCCTTAACTTGTTTAACATTAGGTACCTAGAATAAATCTATAAATTGTTTAGTATAATTGTTTTGAGTCTAGCTTACAAGAAGAAGGTTGAGTCAGCAGCGGGTTTTTACTCTAGTGTAGCATCTGCAGGCACCTCGTGACTAGGTAAGTAGGTGTACGCTACATACCTGATGTGCCTATGTTAGGTATGCAGAAGGTTTGTCCGGTCGAACACGGCTTGATCAATACTCGTGCAGTTGCTGGGGAGGGTAGTAGGTATAGGTATCGCCTTCAGTAAGCAACCCCAATTACTCTCGAGGTTCTAAGGTGGAAAATGATAATAAAAGAATGGTATATTTAGTTGGCAGAATGTCTGAGAGCGAGGAGATGTGGCGGCACGAGGCGGAGGCGGCCATCAGCGACATCCGCAAGCACGTGCGGAGTGCGGCGGTGTGCGAGGCGGCGGGGCGCGGCGGGGCGCAGCGCGCCTCTCTCGTGCTGACCACGCTGGAGGGGCGCCAGTACCGCGTGCAGCTGTCGGCGGCGGGATGGCAGGTGCTGACCGACACCGACCACGCAGCGCCCGTCTACTACGAAACCGTGTACGCGCTGCTCAACACTATCAGCCAGAAGTACCGCGACTCCTTCGGCGGGGAGCTCATGAACAGGCTCCTCGACCTCGCCAAGCAAACCGAAGGCTAACCACCCCGCTGCGTGCGCTGCCGCGAACGCGCTCAACGTTTTCGTTGTCCCTGCATTTAGAGTTGTTTGTAATTCCTCGGCCCGCGCTTGCGAAGTTTCCGTGGAGCTGATGCGGGACACGGAGAACAGTTCGGACTGTGTCTTACAAAATTTAAGCATTTGAAAATCTGCGCCGGATGTTTGTAGAGGCCTGTACAAATATAGAGCTTAGAAAAGTATCACATTATTTATTACCTACTTGTTTACAATTTGTAGTTTGTAGGTACCTATGTATGTATCTGGTTTGTATTTAGAAATTGTACCTATCCGTAGGTACTCCTACTTATTTAATGTAGGTAGGTAGTTAGTGTATGTATCCGTTCTCCGAGATAGTCTGTTATGTCACTGAGCTTTGGAACAAAATATTACAAAAATTTGCCATTAGGTATAATAGGTAGGTAAGTACTTTTATGTGTGAGAACGAACACATCTTTCCTTTTCCTTGTTTGTATACAATGTGTTAGTGTTATAGTGCGTGCGCGCCTGCTCACTGCGCGCCTGCTCACTGCGCGCCTGCTCACTGCGCGCCGCGCCGCGCGACGCCGCACTTAGTGTTATAGTGCGTGCGCGCCTGCTCACTGCGCGCCGCGCCGCGCGACGCCGCACTTAGTGTTATAGTGCGTGCGCGCCTGCTCACTGCGCGCCGCGCCGCGCGACGCCGCACTTAGTGTTATAGTGCGTGCGCGCCTGCTCACTGCGCGCCGCGCCGCGCGACGCCGCACTTAGTGTTATAGTGCGTGCGCGCCTGCTCACTGCGCGCCGCGCCGCGCGACGCCGCACTTAGTGTTATAGTGCGTGCGCGCCTGCTCACTGCGCGCCGCGCCGCGCGACGCCGCACTTAGTGTTATAGTGCGTGCGCGCCTGCTCACTGCGCGCCGCGCCGCGCGACGCCGCACTTAGTGTTATAGTGCGTGCGCGCCTGCTCACTGCGCGCCGCGCCGCGCGACGCCGCACTTAGTGTTATAGTGCGTGCGCGCCTGCTCACTGCGCGCCGCGCCGCGCGACGCCGCACTTAGTGTTATAGTGCGTGCGCGCCTGCTCACTGCGCGCCGCGCCGCGCGACGCCGCACTTAGTGTTATAGTGCGTGCGCGCCTGCTCACTGCGCGCCGCGCCGCGCGACGCCGCACTTAGTGTTATAGTGCGTGCGCGCCTGCTCACTGCGCGCCGCGCCGCGCGACGCCGCACTTAGTGTTATAGTGCGTGCGCGCCTGCTCACTGCGCGCCGCGCCGCGCGACGCCGCACTTAGTGTTATAGTGCGTGCGCGCCTGCTCACTGCGCGCCGCGCCGCGCGACGCCGCACTATGGGTCAGCAGCGTAATTATCGTGCCAAAAATCACTTTGACAAAAGTTAGATTTCTACATTTTTCTCAGTGAATATATGAAGTAGGATGATTGAAATATCATATACAACAAAAAATATGGTATAATAACATATTTTAATAGCGATAGCTTGAACTTGAATGTAAGGAAGTAAATTGATTGATGTAGAAAAAATTGTGATCCTCCACTTTCAGATCGATTTTTTTACAAATATTTGTTGATAAACTATTACTTATTATACATCATTAAAAGCGCGGTACTTAATACTTTCCACCTTATTCGAGTATATCCTTATATGGATAAGAAAATTAGCTTTTACAGTCAATTTTTGAAAGCCCTCCTATTTTTTCAGATTTGAAAATTCAAATTGAGTTTTCGTATTTACCGCTGTCTCCCGACAAGGAGTTACGGCTACTATAACGTTCCTTGATCTGTATACTAATAGGATTTAAAATAAATTTTTGCCCCAATTTGACTTAGAGGCAAAAAAATGTACCGTGGGAAAATAGGAAAAATCATGAAAGTGGATTTTTTGGAAAATTTGGTTTAAATTGTAGCATATAAATCCTGGATTTTATTCACTTGATGACCTTAAATTTAGTATTGAATGTTTTATTTTAATAAAATTTAATTATTTTTGACGTAAGAAACATGGTTAACTAAATTTATGAAGGTACCTATTTATTTCCGCCATAAATAAGAGAAAAATCGCATAATTTGATAAAAATTATCACCATATCAAAGAAAGAAACTAAATATTGCGGTTCGGTAACCGCAATATTATTATATTTAGTTTCTTAATAAAGAAATAAATAAGTTATCAATTTTTAGTGGAAAATATTTCGAGGAACGTGTGCAAGAAACCGCAATGGAAATTGTACAGATTTCCATTGTCGTGTGCAAATACATATGTTATCAATTACTGTCACTATAAAAAGGAATTCAGGTTCCAACTACAAACATTTAAACTGTTTTGCTAGATTTGTGCAAACAAGTGTATTAATAAATCAAAATGTGTGAATTCATTGTATCAAAACGCGAATTATGTTCTTTTTTATTCGAGAACGATGCCACTTCGGAAAATCTTCTTAAGTATTTGAAAGAAAACTATAACTTAACACCAACTAAACGCCAAAAAGTTCTCGAAAACATACAACAAAATATCTTACAAAAATTCCGTGATCGTTGGTCGAACGCAACTTTTTGAACCAACCATATTTGTTTTTTTTTAGTGATTCGTTTTTAAGCTAAAATTTAGCATTAACCCTCAAAAATTTGGTGAATATACTCAGAGTACCTACTGCACAATTACAAGTTGATAAATATAGGTAGTATTACATGCCCTCTTCTGTATACACAAGATCTTACTCCACGGAGGAAATATAATCATTTTGCTGTTTTACCTATTGGACAATTGTCTGAATATGTTCAAGAGTCCCGCTATAAGGACTACAAAAATAAATCGATTGCAGTATTCCAGAAAATGCTCTAGGTCGGCTACAAATGAGGACGTTTTTCATTCGTCTGATCCGTATATCTCTAGCCTAAGGAGAACAAACGAAACTGTTCCGAAAGAACTGTGGCAGGAAGCTATATAAATCTTTTGGATTCTTAACCAACAAAACCTTGCATTTACTTTTTTACGATTATTAGAATTTTAATTACATAATATTATTCTATTATATATTTATAAAAGTACTTCTGTTATAATAATTATTTACTAGTTTCCAATTTATCTTCTTTAATAGGTTTTTTATTACTTGTTACTCATTAAAAAGTAAGTTTTAATTTAACGTATTTTTTTTTATCTTAATTTATTTATTAATGTATAAGTATTATTTTCTACTATGTAAATGTAGAATTTTGTTTTAATTACGTCCATTGGATTAGTTAAAATCCAGCAAGAAACTTAAAAAAATATATTTTTTAAGTTTAGTGGCAATTTTTTAATACTAATAAAGAATTTTTATTTATTTATTTTTATTTCATTTATAGTCCATATATCTAAAAGTATAATTGCGAAAGATTCATTAAGATATTTTGAAAACTGAGAAAGTTACAGATTTTTGACACGATAATCACGCTCCTGTCCCATAGTGCGCCGTCGCCGCCGCCGGCCGCGGCGTCGCGTCGTCGGCGTCGCCGCGGCGCGGGGTTTTGTGTTCGCAACTAAAGTCCGATCGTGATGCACATGGAATTTCGTACATTGACCTGTTACTACCTATCTCTGTCACTCCCGCGTAAATATAATCCGTCACGCTCGCACGAATGCAATGACCAGGATTGTAAACCTTTGGTCACAGTGAAACAGTGTTACTTCGTACCTAACTTTTGTTCCTTGAGTTTTTTGTTTGAGCCTTGGGTCACGACACGACAAAGACCCACCCACGGCTTGCATGACATTATTTAATAATTTTTAATTAACGAACGAACGACATTCCATCTTGGGATGCATTAGTGATCGCTCAGTTTTCGGACACAGTCACAGGGTCAGTTATAGGTAATATCTTAGTTTGTTGTTTGTTAGTTTTTGCTATCTTGTTTTCATTGTATAGTGGCCTGTTAACTTCAGTTATTCCGATGTAGAGAAATCGGATTCTAATTTATGAATCATAATTTTTATTTCTACCAAATAAGTTATTAATAAAATTATAACTCGAATTTTATACGTAACTGTATTTAATAAGCCAGTAAATATATTTTTTCTCTTTCAAATATTTCTTATAAACCATGCCGGTAATGCAAAATTGTTTGCGACCACTGTCAGTAGGCAAAGAGGTCGTTGTACGAAATTCCATCTGCTTTGCGTCCGGACTTTACCTAGGTAGGTATACAGTGTTGTGATACTTTTATTGTAATATGTAATAAATTAATGTTTAGAGTATGATTTGTGTTTTTCATTCATAGTAGGTACCTATCTACCTATGAGACGACATTTTTACACCTACTTCAGGAAGAGGTTCTATGTTCGGATGTAATGTACCTAGGTAGGTACCTACGAGCAATAAAACAAGGTCTAATTAAACGAGATTTTTTGAGAAAAATCTTTGTGACAAAGGAGTGAAATCGTGTGACATAGGTAGGTAGGTGTTTTCATACAAATTGTAGGTGTCTCCCAACTCCAGTCACTACGTTCAAATACCTAGGTAGGTACTGGTACCTACGAATAATGTTAAATGGGATTATAAATGTTTGAATGACAGTGACCGAGCGAAGTACTAAGTACTATAATGTACGATTCATGAACTAAAATAACAAAAAAGTGCTAATATGAACTTTAGGTCTCCGACCGAAGGACGAATTGAGTACCTAATCGTCTGTCACATATTTTTGTCGAATTAAATTTGCAACTAATGTTTTTGACCTTGCTTGGACGGCTTGGGCACATGCCCCGCCTTGCCCTTAACCCATTTGTGTTACCTAGTACTTTACTATGTAAAGTAAGTTAATAATAAGTAGGTACCTACTTATAATGTAGTACCTAGTCGTTTGTTATTCCTCAATAAATAAATAAACCCGCCTGCAACGTCTCTGCGCCTTCGCCGGCCGAGCCAGTTACCAACTTTGTCGCTGGAGGTGCGTATTTTAATTCGGCGGCGGCGTCTGCTCTGTCACGTAAGTTTATCGTTGCAAATTTCATTTTATTATGCTAGCCGTACACATAAACAACGGTCATTATTTCTTAAACCAAAGAGGCACTATTTAGGTATTTTGTTTTTGCCCTAATTATGCGCTATTTATACCGAATTTATTAGGCATAACAAAATAGGTACCGTGAATTCGATTATGTGTAGGTACTTAGTAGGTACTTACGCTACCATCACGGACACAATATTTTTAATGATCAAACGAACTTAGGTAGGTACCCTTACGTGAAGTTGGATCATAATTATGTGAACAGCTTCATTCTTAGCGATTTTACATGTTGTAGTAGCGTTTCCTAGTACTAGCCTTAGGTAGATACGATATTTTAAAGTTATTTTTTATTTAATTTTAAAGAAATTAAGTTGATAGTTTGACTTGATTGATATAATCATCTATGGAGTAAAAGGCTTTCTTGATAAGATTTATGTAGGTACTGTTTAAATTTACGAATAGGGAGCTCAGTTGCTTCAGATGGAAGCTTATTATATTATTTTGTGCCACTGGGTCATATTCCTCAGAATATGACCCAGTGGCACAAAATAATTATCCATAAAACATGTTTATCATTTATTATCTTTGTAAGAAACTAAAGTACCTACTAGATCAAAAATATGCCAGGACCCTAATTTATTGACCAGTTGACAAGTTTCGGCTAAAATTAAAATTCCTAGATTTTTTTACGACAAAACGTAATACTGTCGTAGTTACCTTCTACAAAGGATGTAAATTTTTTACTGGTATCCCCTATGTTTACCATAATGGCAGCTAAATAGGAGATATGGTATAGATCAAACTTCTAAGTCAACGCAATCAAAAGTTACAGCCGTTTGTGCCCAATTTTTTTTTAAATTTCTAAGGGAATCACTTGCACACAAAACCTATAGGGTAGGTACTTCCCGTTGACCTAGAATCATGAAATTTAAGCAAGAAGCAAGGTTTTATATCACAAGTAAAGGAAAAGTCTAAAATTCGTAAATTTCACAAAAATGCTTGATTACTTACGAGTCCAAGTTTGTACTGAACCCTTGATGCGCGAGTCCAACTCGCACTTGACGTTTTATTGTATTATAAATAAGTTCACAAAGATTTGTACCTGCAAGTGTCGGTGTAGTGTGTAAGTATACCTGGCGAGGAAGTCTGCGACGTAGGACCCGAGCGGCTTCATGGAGGGATAGGACTTGGACATCCAGCCGGGAGGCACTGTGCCCTTGATGAAAGCGTTGTTGCACTCCTCCAGCTCCGCGCTCATAATGGCCAGCCCCTGCGACGCCAGGTTCACGCCGTGCAGCGTGCGCGCGACCACGCCCAGCAGCCGGTTGTAGCGGATCAACTCCTGCAAACGTAGTCTTGTCACTGTCAGCAAGGAACGCCCTAGGTACCCCGTATCTACATACCTGTTTGAGAACGGTGTTCATACTGTTGTAGTACTGCACGGGATATTGCTGTGACACTTCGTAGACGTCGTACGGCGGCGGTAGACGCGCCATCATGTCGCGTGTCATGTCCACCACTCCACCGCCGCCCTCGCCTTCGCCGCCGCCGCCGCCGCCGCCTGTGATCAGCGACGTCTGCGTCAGCAGGCACCCGTACAGCAGCTGTAACAAACAAACAACTACCTACCTAAGCGTCAGTAGGTATAGGTACCTAGCCTAGATACTTGATGAAACTGACCGCGTTGGCCTCCTTGTTGTCCTTGGTGATGTCTGCGTTCTCGTGCAGGCCGAAGACCTCTGGACGCGCCAGCATGGGCAGGGCGCGGATGTGCTCCAGCACGCTGCCGTAGTCCATGGACGCCGGCATCACGTAATCGCCGCTCGGAGAGAACGAGTATCTGCAGGAAGTACCTAGGTACAGTTCTCAATCGATCGATCGCAGAGTTCGCCAACGCTTTCGTTAGTACTCCACTCAAATTAAGAGGTCGCATTAAATAATCCTGAGAATAAACTTGTCAAAATGTTTCTATAAATGTTAAGGACCTCGTCTGTGCTAATTTGGCAGTTATTCGAGGCACAGATGTGGAGCTATGCCTACAAACGCGTTCACTCATATTCGAGGCACAGATGTGGAGCTATGCCTACAAACGCGTTCACTCATATTCGAGGCACAGATGTGGAGCTATGCCTACAAACGCGTTCACTCATATTCGAGGCACAGATGTGGAGCTATGCCTACAAACGCGTTCACTCATATTCGAGGCACAGATGTGGAGCTATGCCTACAAACGCGTTCACTCATACTTCCACACCTAATATAATATCCTTTAGTAGGTACCTACAGTTGTACCATTTAAATAAGCACATCGGCAAAATTCGTCTGCGAGACCAATTCAACCCGATTGGATACGAATGCCAACACCGTTAAAATAATAGACTAGTGCTTCGATAAAAGTAAAAAAAAGAAGACACGGTACGTTCTACGGTAGAACGTACTGTGTCTTTTTTGTTTTACAAAAACCCCACCGCCCGCGCCGCCGCGCCGGTCCGACTATGACTGAGGTAAGGGAACATAGTTGGACCTGACTTGAGCCATATACTTTCGAGATGGTACCTAATGCCTCATCTCCCTTTGTTTACTTTTATCGAAGCTTTAGTGCGTTGCGTTGCGTTTGCGTTGGTTTAAAGTCAACTTAATAAAGCAGAGGCTCATGCTATCGCGCTCATATAATTTTTATGTACTTACACGGGAAGACAATAGAAAACCTGCCAAGTGCGAGTCGGACTTGCGCACGAAGGGATCTGTACCATTATCTATAAAAACGGCAAAAAAAAAACCACGTTTGTTGTACGAACCCCCCCCCCCCCCCCCTTAAATATTTGTTTTATTTTAATCTTAATAGTTAGGTACCTAATGTAAAAAAACAAGTGATTTTCTGGCGACAACGCCCAGCCCAAACCGCTGAAGCTAGAAAGCTGAAATTTGGAGGGTAGGTAGGTATCTCATAATTAATACACAAGCTCCCGATAAGAAAGGATTTTTGCAAATTCCTCCCCTAAGGGGGTTAAAAGGTGGGTTGAAGTTATTTTGGTGTTATTTGTAACTCTTTAACCAATTGCCCGATTTGCTTGAAACTTACAGAGAATACTAAAAATGTAAAATGACTGAACAAGTGTTTTAGGATTTTCCAAAAGTTTCTTGAAAATCGGAAAACTCGGGTTATTAAAGTTGGAGGTTCGTAGTTAGGCCTCAGAGTTGAAACGGCAGTAACTCTTTTATTTATAATGCTATTGACCTGAAATTTTCTGTGTTTATAAGAAACACAATACCTAACCTAACCTTAGAATATACAATACCTAAATCAAAATGTTTTTCAGGAATTTTCAAAAAATCCTTAAAAAAGTGTAAAATGGCGCTTGAAGTTAAATAAATAATAAATAAATAAAATAAATAAGTAAAGTTATTGAGGTATTTTATGTAACTTTTTAACCTATGGATATATACAGAGAATAGGTACTAAAAATAAAAAACTATTGAACATGTGTTTCAGGATTATTCAAAATATTCATGAAAATTTGGTAAATGGGATTATGAAAGTTTGAGATTCGTACTTTGGCTCCGAATTGAAATGGCTGTTTCTTTTTATCTACAATATAATTATATAGTATATATATAGGTAAAAGTGAAGAGAAAACTGGCTGACACATCAAGAGAACTCTGAAACTACAAGATCTACGAAGCTGAAATTTTGCATAGAGTTTCCTTTCAGGACGTTAGCACCCGCTAAGAACGGATTTTTGGAAACTCGTATTCTAAGATAGTTGAAATGGGGTCTAAGCTTATTTTTGTTATTACCTACTCCATAACCGTAACTGTACCGTAACTCCATAACCGTAACTGTACCGTAACTCCATAACCGTAACTGTACCGTAACTCGATAACCGTAACTCCATAACCGTAACTGTTGACCCGTCAACATTTGCGTAGTTAGTTGACTTAAAATAAACTAACGTGTATCAGGGTTTTTTGAAATACACACCCTAAAGGTCAAGGGTGTGGAGTCAAAATTAAACCAATCACTGACTTACCAAGAAATCTCAGGAACTAGAAAAGTTACGAGGCTGTTGCAAGCACCTGGTAAAATCAGTTTTTTTTTAGAAATGCATTGCTTTAATTATTATCATCATCAGCCTATATTAGTCCACTGCTGGAATTATTATGCACCTACCTAATTAATTTTCTATCTGCAGCTTCAAACGCGTGGTACTCGGGAAATAATACTCGGATGTACAGTGCGCGTCAGAATTAAGTATCCCCCTTGTCTACAAAATATTTTCTAATTTCTATTCGCTTGTGACTAATTTTCAAAGCAAAAACTTATCAAGCCGCTAAGGATCGAACCACCCATCCTTTATATGGAGACTCGAATTCTCGGCATTAGATCAACTGAGCTATTTAGCTGATGGAACAACGTGTTCAATTTTGTCTATCGGTCTAATTAGTCCCTATTTTTAATGCCAAGTCTTACATTTTTTTTTATGGATGCGGGTAGGGTTTGACTTTGTCGTTTATAGCAAACAAAGTAATTGTCACTCGTCTTATTTCGTGTGGTTTGCTTTGTGCATATTTTGCGAGAGATCGAAATATTGTTACCAATGTTCTTTATTTTTGAATAAATTATCACAATCTATTATAAAAAACCTTTCACTGTTAACAGATATTATTTGTTATTATGGTTTATCAAAACAATTATTTCGTTATAATATCATAGATTTATACGTAGTAGTTATTGTATAATATTGTAGACATAATTATAGAGTATTCTTTTTTGTAATTTTTTTTTCATTAACTGCAATTAAGCCTATAAAGAATAATATCAATTAAAAATCTTACATATTGCAAAAAAAATAGATAACAATTAACTAAAAAAACGAAACACCGCTCACGAGATTCGAACCATGTCACTCTTGTCTTGCATTAATTTGCCGGTTACTACCGCAAGGCCAAGTTGATACTTAGAGAAATGGTCGAATTTTAAGTAAGGTTACCAAATGAAAATGAAATGAAAATGAAACAATTTATACAAAAATTACATTTTAATGATACAGAACATACAATTTTTGTTAGAAACGTCAAAAATATGAAAAGAAAATGGAAAATTATAAAAAACATGTAGTTTTGATCACCCAATCTCCAACGATCGCTGACAGGATTTGAACCCACATACATTGAGATAGGGGGATACTTAATTGTGACGCGCACTGTACCTACATTAGAGAGGTAGGTACCTACTATTCGTTTAGATAATATTATCGGAATGTTTAAAAAAGATTCCAATAATCTAAATTTATAAAAGAGAAAACTGGGTGACATACCAAGAGAACCCTGAAACTACAAGAGCTACAATGCTGACATTTTGCATGGAGTTTTCTTTGAAGACGTTTGCATGCCCTTAGAACGGATTTTTGGAAATTCACATTGACGGCTTTATAGGTCTTCTCATAACAACTTTAAAATCGTAAAGGATTGCTTGTACAACTTTGGCGTTGATAGTTTACACGGCAACCAATATTACTTAGGGTATTATTATAACTAAAGTTCACGCGAATTAAATCGTGGGCGGGTCAACTAGTTTAATTAGGTACCTACATATTTTTAAAGTGAATATACAGGATGTAACATAAATGAAGGACCAAATTTTCAGACGGGGTGCAGTGCAGGTTCGAACACTGAACCTCAGAAATATATTATCATAAAAAATCCCGCCCTTTAGTTTTTTAACTTATAAACGTGGTAGGTACCTACTACTTTTTTGTACCTACGCGAGTAATAAACTAACAAACAATATAATTTTTGCAGTGCTTACTAGTTTTATAGTTTTGCTGGAGAATTATATAGGTACCTACAAGACTTAATAATAATAAATCCTTCAGGGATTATTTAGGGTAGGTTTACCTTCTAAAACTAGCTAGGTAGGTACTTGTAATAAGTATTCACCTCCGTGACTTTGTTGTAAAGGTAGAAGCGCACTACGCGTCAGTGGAACTGCGCGGCCGCGGCTCTGCCCGTCAAATTACAACAAATCACCAATAAAACCGGGCAAGTGCGAGTCGGACTCGCACACGAAGGGTTCCGTACCATTAGAGTCATTCGGGGTAAAAGGACGCATTGGGTAAAAGTACGCACTGCCACTTTCTCGGACTACGGGGGAGTGAGCGGAGAAGCTTGTTCGGCGAAAGTGAATGAGGTCAAGCCACCATTTTGTGTCAACGTCAGTTGAGGGATGCACGGCGTGTTGTGCGAGTTACAAAGCAAACAATCAAATTAACGTTTAATTTGATGTTTTGCGAAGTGAAAGAAAAGTGTGTTGTTCCTAAGATTGTTTTTGTTATGAAGTAAGAAGCTTTAATCGATTTAATGTAGTTTTTGGACATTCTTTTAGTCAGTAATATTTTAACCTAAGCTAAATTGTTTCTTAACTAAGTGAGGATTATTTCAATTATCGGCTGAACGGGGTAAAATGACGGGGGTAATAGTTCGCACTTCGCGGTTCGTAATTGTACTACTACGAACCGCGAAGTGCGAACTATTACCCCCGTCTATATCTTAAGGTCGTTAACTAAAGGAAATAGTTTAAGTTTGATTTATATAAAGATTCTTTTATATTAGTCCATAAATTATGTAAAATTTGTTAATTTTCTTAAATTATTCCCAGTTGTACAATTTTGGTACATGCGAACTTTTACCCAAACGACTGCGTACTTTTACCCAAATTTAGGGGCAAAGGTACGCAGTCCGACCAATTCACAGTTTTCTTTAAATATAAAAAAACTGTTTAGGTAATCGCCAAAAACTTTATGAACTTTAGAAGTATAATAAATTTGCTATATGAAACGCATAACTGTGTTCCTAATATCGTGACAGTTTAAGTGTTATTAACGGAAGAAGACAAAAGTGCGTCACTTTACCCCGAATGACTCTACCTATCTAAAAAAAGGCCAAAAAATCACGTTTGTTGTATGGGGCCCCCCTTAAATATTTATTTTATTCTGTTTTTTAGTATTTGTTGATATAGCGGCAACAGAAATACATCATCTGTGAAATTTCAACTCTCTTACTTACTATACGGTTCATGAGATACAGCCTGGTGACAGACGGACAGCGAAGTCTTCGTAATAGGGTCCCGTTTTTACCCTTTGAACGGAACCCTAAAAAAGCCGCGCAGTTCCGCTGACGCGTAGAGTGATCAGTCTATTAGGATTTCATAGAAAGAATAACTGGCCGCGACGACGACGTCTCGCGCAGTTCCGTTGTAGTGCGGTTCATAGAAAGAATAACTGGCCGCGACGACGACGTCTCGCGCAGTTCCGTTGTAGTGCGGTTCATAGAAAGAATAACTGGCCGCGACGACGACGTCTCGCGCAGTTCCGTTGTAGTGCGGTTCATAGAAAGAATAACTGGCCGCGACGACGACGTCTCCCGCAGTTCCGTTGTAGTGCGGTTCATAGAAAGAATAACTGGCCGCGACGACGACGTCTCGCGCAGTTCCGTTGTAGTGCGGTTCATAGAAAGAATAACTGGCCGCGACGACGACGTCTCGCGCAGTTCCGTTGTAGTGCGGTTCATAGAAAGAATAACTGGCCGCGACGACGACGTCTCGCGCAGTTCCGTTGTAGTGCGGTTCATAGAAAGAATAACTGGCCGCGACGACGACGTCTCGCGCAGTTCCGTTGTAGTGCGGTTCATAGAAAGAATAACTGGCCGCGACGACGACGTCTCGCGCAGTTCCGTTGTAGTGCGGTTCATAGAAAGAATAACTGGCCGCGACGACGACGTCTCGCGCAGTTCCGTTGTAGTGCGGTTCATAGAAAGAATAACTGGCCGCGACGACGACGTCTCGCGCAGTTCCGTTGTAGTGCGGTTCATAGAAAGAATAACTGGCCGCGACGACGACGTCTCGCGCAGTTCCGTTGTAGTGCGGTTCATAGAAAGAATAACTGGCCGCGACGACGACGTCTCGCGCAGTTCCGTTGTAGTGCGGTTCATAGAAAGAATAACTGGCCGCGACGACGACGTCTCGCGCAGTTCCGTTGTAGTGCGGTTCATAGAAAGAATAACTGGCCGCGACGACGACGTCTCGCGCAGTTCCGTTGTAGTGCGGTTCATAGAAAGAATAACTGGCCGCGACGACGACGTCTCGCGCAGTTCCGTTGTAGTGCCGTCCCGCTCAGTGCAAGTGGACCTTAACATTCATACAATATGCGCGTTATGATTTTCGAGATAGCATAAAATCGAAAAATACGAAGTTTGGTGGCAAGCTGGTGCAGGGAAGCGCATACAAGGCTGTAGGTACTCGTACAGTTTGGTGGCAAGCTGGTGCAGGGAAGCGCATACAAGGCTGTAGGTACTCGTACAGTTTGGTGGCAAGCTGGTGCAGGGAAGCGCATACAAGGCTGTAGGTACTCGTACAGTTTGGTGGCAAGCTGGTGCAGGGAAGCGCATACAAGGCTGTAGGTACTCGTACAGTTTGGTGGCAAGCTGGTGCAGGGAAGCGCATACAAGGCTGTAGGTACTCGTACAGTTTGGTGGCAAGCTGGTGCAGGGAAGCGCATACAAGGCTGTAGGTACTCGTACAGTTTGGTGGCAAGCTGGTGCAGGGAAGCGCATACAAGGCTGTAGGTACTCGTACAGTTTGGTGGCAAGCTGGTGCAGGGAAGCGCATACAAGGCTGTAGGTACTCGTACAGTTTGGTGGCAAGCTGGTGCAGGGAAGCGCATACAAGGCTGTAAGTACTCGTACAGTTTGGTGGCAAGCTGGTGCAGGGAAGCGCATACAAGGCTGTAGGTACTCGTACAGTTTGGTGGCAAGCTGGTGCAGGGAAGCGCATACAAGGCTGTAAGTACTCGTACAGTTTGGTGGCAAGCTGGTGCAGGGAAGCGCATACAAGGCTGTAGGTACTCGTACAGTTACAAAATATAATGTCTAATTAATTAGTGAGTGATATGTCGAGTCTCTAGAACCTGCCTTCATTTATTATCCTACTTGACGACTTTGGGTACCGGAGGGAGGTAAGCTTAGTACTCGTGTGTAAGAGTATCTGACTTTGGGTACCTGAGGGAGGTAAGCTTAGTACTCGTGTGTAAGAGTATCTGACTTTGGGTACCTGAGGGAGGTAAGCTTAGTACTCGTGTGTAAGAGTATCTGTCTTTGGGTACCTGAGGGAGGTAAGCTTAGTACTCGTGTGTAAGAGTATCTGTCTTTGGGTACCTGAGGGAGGTAAGCTTAGTACTCGTGTGTAAGAGTATCTGACTTTGGGTACCTGAGGGAGGTAAGCTTAGTACTCGTGTGTAAGAGTATCTGTCTTTGGGTACCTGAGGGAGGTAAGCTTAGTACTCGTGTGTAAGAGTATCTGACTTTGGGTACCTGAGGGAGGTAAGCTTAGTACTCGTGTGTAAGAGTATCTGTCTTTGGGTACCGGAGGGAGGTAAGCTTAGTACTCGTGTGTAAGAGTATCTGACTTTCCTTATAAAGTTCCTTTCCCTAAGTAACATTAAAACATACATATTAGCCCGGCCAGACACTCCGTCTTGCGTGTGCGGTTCAGTTTGTATACCTAGTTGTGATTGTGCACAAAGACTGAACACGGTACAGTGGCCACACGTGCACGTAAGGTCGTGCAAACTGGACTGCGCAAACTGAACTGTCTACTGACACAGTTACGAGCACACAAGTACGGAGAGTTTATAATATTATTTTATTTATATAATTTTGGTGTCATGATATCGCCAACAGAAGAGATTTTTATTAAGAGTTTTATTGTATTGTCTGCTGAAAACAAACAACAAACAAACAAGTTTTGTAATAAATAAATAAATAATGCTGGACCATTCACACAGCATTATCTAGCCCCAAGCTAAGCAGAGCGCCTGTTGTGGGTACTAGATAACTGATATACATAATACAATACAATACTAGATAGATATTTTAGATTATAGGTACTATACATAGAAAACGACCAGATCACCCGGAACAAATATCTGCAAATCGTAAAAAATAATGTAAACTTTAGGAGTTAAAGGCCACATCTGAATGCAGATATTTGTGGTGCGTGGCAGCAGTGCGCCTCTGAGCTGCGACCCCCCATAGGTGGTATCCTGCACGTTCATCACTAGCTTTGCTATAGCGTACCTACAAGGAGCCCTCGAACAGAACAGCGACTCAATCACTTCAACCCACTTTGAGGTTGATGTCGGCGGACTCACTCGGGGTTGGAGGTGACCTCCTGGTTATAGAAGATGGAGAGCAGTGACAGGAGGAGCCGGCGGTCCTTGTCGTCGGTGACGCGGCCGCCGTAGTTGCACTCGCCCGCCAGGTAGTTGAGCGCGTCCAGCGGCGTCTCCGCGTATTCTGTCAGGAACATCTACGAACCACGAACGATGGATCATGTTCTGGACTGTTACCTACTACCTTGGCGGATAGCCGGATACCGAGAACGTTGCAGGGAAGCTGGAAGAGCCTAGCGCATAATCGCAGGGTGCAATGTAGCACGAGAGTTATGATCAGTGATCGGAACTTCGGGCGCTTATTTACCTAAAGTTGGTGTAAGACACAACATGGAGCAGTGAAAACCATCTTTCACGGGAATACTTTCCCGTAAATTCCCGGGATTTCAGAACATTCTAAAATAATGATTTTTTCACCGGAACCTTATTTAAAGACGAAATATAAGACACTTTTATTCTGACGCGAAAATCGATTTTTGTAAAAAAACGCGTTCAAAAAAGGTGTCTTATAATTCGTCTATAAATAAGATTTCAGTGAAAATACATTCTAGAAAATTCCAAAATTCCCATTTGGAATAAAACAAGTTTGGGTTCATCTCACAAAACAGACAATTATATACCTATATTTTTTTTTATAATATTTGTTTCTATTATTCTTACGCAATTATCAAACATATTATAAATGCGTATGAATAAGTGTTTTAAATTTCGTGTAGAAAAAGGATTTTGGCATAAAATCATAAATATAATTAAAAATGTTTTTTTTTTCAGAAATATTGACTTTAGTGAAAAACACGTCAGAATAAAAGTGTCTTATATTTCGTCTATAAATAAGATTCCGGTGAAAAATCATTATTTTAGAATATTCTGAAATCCCAGGAATTTACGGGAAAGTATTCCCGAGAAAGATGGTTTTAACTGCTCCATGTTGTGTCTTACACCAACTTTAGGTAAATAAGCGCCCGAATTTCCGATCACTGGTTATGATCTAAAAAAACCGGCCAAGTGCGAGTTGGGTTCCGACTTCCGTACCATTATCTATAAAAACAGCAAAAATAAATATTCTGTGAATATTTCAAGCGTCTACATGTTATCAATATCGAGTAAAAATGAGTAAAACAATCACGTTTGCTATAATATTTTATTGTTTTTTAGTATTTGTTGTCATAGCGGCAACAGAAATACATCATCTGTGAAAATTTCAACTGTCTGACTATCACGATTCATGAGATACAGCCTGGTGACAGACGGACAGACGGATAGCAGAGTCGTAATAATAGGGTCCCGTTTACCCGTTGGGTATGGAACTCTAAAAAACAGTGCAGGGGAAGAGCCTGTTGTCTGATAAGGTAACAAAATGATAAAATAGGGTCCTCCCTATTTAATAATTTAGTTACCTTATCCTGGGAGCTGTTCCAGGTAAGGTTATGGTAGGTGTGGTGTATGTGTATGTGGTGTACAGAGAGGTAGGCAAGGTATGCAACCTGCAGCTGCATGATGCAGATCCGGAGGTCGCTCTCGTTGAACTCGTACTGGATGTTCCAACCGAGTGGGCCAAAGGTCTTGCGCTCCTGCACGATGGCGTGGAAGAAGCACAGCGCGAACAGCAGCCGGCGCCAGTCCTCGGTGCGCGGACACGAGATGTAGAACTCGGGGTCGCAGATCGGGTCCGAAATGTACGACCGGTAGATGTTGTTCTTCAGACCTTTCGGCGCTTCGTTCGTCATCTTTACTCCTGCATGCAATACCAACCACACTATTTCGTTATCTTGCTGCTACTCTGCCTGCAATGGAATCAGGTTCCTATGTATCATAGCACAATATCACACACATACATATACATGTATTTCAAAGAATACCATCCGACTGACTAGATACTTAAGGTGGAAGTGTTGACACCGTCGACTCACCGTTCTGCAGCACCGTGACGGGGAAAGCCTTGCTCGGGTAGCTGGTCAGCCAACACCTGCATCATACAACAAACGGACAGCTATTTATTTATTTAATAAAGGTTTACCAACAACATAGGTAGGTACATATTTTTTCATTCACTTAGGTATTAAAAACTAAAATAGGTCCTGTTCTGTTATGCAAGTTACTTACAGGTAAACAAGACATTTTTAGGAATAATCTTCATAGATCTACTTTTACATAATATATAAACTATACATTATGAAAAGATTATAATATAAATACCTACATGAAATTAAACTATATGAGAATAAATTAATAATAAACTAATAAATAAAATAAAACACTGTTATTAATAATATTAAAATAAAGAGTATAATTAATCAGGCGGGTCCTCAGGAGGACGTCGGAAATGGTCCAGCAGTTTACTTTTAAATTTTGGAGCAGTATCGTTGAAAATGTCTATCTATGTTTGTGTTCATGGAGTTGTACTGGTTGAGTGGTTGTATTAGATGATAATTCTTTATTGTACCACACAAACACAGAAAACAGTACAAAAATAAAAGTTACAAGATGAAGTACAAAGGCGGCCTTATCGCTATGAGCGATCTCTTCCAGGCGACCTTGGGATGGACTGGACATGTTAGAACAAAAAAGACGGTGGCACTTGAAAAAAAGAAATTATAAAATAATGATATGTATAATACTTAATCTACTAGATATCAACATACTCGTAGCATACAAAGTAACAATCAACTAATACGAACATCAAAATAATGATATGTATAATACTTAATCTACTAGATATCAACATACTCGTAGCATACAAAGTAACAATCAACTAATACGAACATCAAAATAATGATATGTATAATACTTAATCTACTAGATATCAACATACTCGTAGCATACAAAGTAACAATCAATTAATACGAACATCAAAATAATGATATGTATAATACTTAATCTACTAGATATCAACATACTCGTAGCATACAAAGTAACAATCAACTAATACGAACATCAAAATAATGATATGTATAATACTTAATCTACTAGATATCAACATACTCGTAGCATACAAAGTAACAATCAACTAATACGAACATCAAAATAATGATATGTATAATACTTAATCTACTAGATATCAACATACTCGTAGCATACAAAGTAACAATCAATTAATACGAACATCAAAATAATGATATGTATAATACTTAATCTACTAGATATCAACATACTCGTAGCATACAAAGTAACAATCAACTAATACGAACATCAAAATAATGATATGTATAATACTTAATCTACTAGATATCAACATACTCGTAGCATACAAAGTAACAATCAACTAATACGAACATCAAAATAATGATATGTATAATACTTAATCTACTAGATATCAACATACTCGTAGCATACAAAGTAACAATCAATTAATACGAACATCAAAATAATGATATGTATAATACTTAATCTACTAGATATCAACATACTCGTAGCATACAAAGTAACAATCAACTAATACGAACATCAAAATAATGATATGTATAATACTTAATCTACTAGATATCAACATACTCGTAGCATACAAAGTAACAATCAACTAATACGAACATCAAAATAATGATATGTATAATACTTAATCTACTAGATATCAACATACTCGTAGCATACAAAGTAACAATCAATTAATACGAACATCAAAATAATGATATGTATAATACTTAATCTACTAGATATCAACATACTCGTAGCATACAAAGTAACAATCAACTAATACGAACATCAAAATAATGATATGTATAATACTTAATCTACTAGATATCAACATACTCGTAGCATACAAAGTAACAATCAACTAATACGAACATCAAAATAATGATATGTATAATACTTAATCTACTAGATATCAACATACTCGTAGCATACAAAGTAACAATCAATTAATACGAACATCAAAATAATGATATGTATAATACTTAATCTACTAGATATCAACATACTCGTAGCATACAAAGTAACAATCAACTAATACGAACATCAAAATAATGATATGTATAATACTTAATCTACTAGATATCAACATACTCGTAGCATACAAAGTAACAATCAACTAATACGAACATCAAAATAATGATATGTATAATACTTAATCTACTAGATATCAACATACTCGTAGCATACAAAGTAACAATCAACTAATACGAACATCAAAATAATGATATGTATAATACTTAATCTACTAGATATCAACATACTCGTAGCATACAAAGTAACAATCAACTAATACGAACATCAAAATAATGATATGTATAATACTTAATCTACTAGATATCAACATACTCGTAGCATACAAAGTAACAATCAACTAATACGAACATCAAAATAATGATATGTATAATACTTAATCTACTAGATATCAACATACTCGTAGCATACAAAGTAACAATCAACTAATACGAACATCAAAATAATGATATGTATAATACTTAATCTACTAGATATCAACATACTCGTAGCATACAAAGTAACAATCAACTAATACGAACATCAAAATAATGATATGTATAATACTTAATCTACTAGATATCAACATACTCGTAGCATACAAAGTAACAATCAACTAATACGAACATCAAAATAATGATATGTATAATACTTAATCTACTAGATATCAACATACTCGTAGCATACAAAGTAACAATCAACTAATACGAACATCAAAATAATGATATGTATAATACTTAATCTACTAGATATCAACATACTTGTAGGAATCGCGGCTAGCTCTTCCCGGGATGTTTAGATAAAAGTCGAGTTAAGGGTACAAAAGCTATATTGTATGAAACTACGACTATTTATGCTAGGTATTTATGAGTGCGGTTGAAATGGTGGCTGCTAATGCACTGACCTCCGTAGGCACTCGGTCCGCGCTCGCGGCACGAGTAACCTACTTAGGTCAAACAGCTGATGATGCTAAAATACCTGATCGATGTATCGAACATACTCCCGAGGGCGAGGTACGAGATGAGAATGAGATGAGGTGCTACAATTCAGGGGTTAGTCTTACATAGATGATCAATGTTTTGCTTATGCTAGGTGAATGTTAATACAATGCTTTAATGTTTCGTAATCTAGATAAATGATAGCTGATGGCTTGGTTACAAAACTAATCCCTATTCTAGAGTAAAAACTGATTGTCTGCTGGTTCGCTGCTTGCTAATGGACAAAGTTATTGTGTCTATATCACTTAAACTGGACCACCGCACGGTCCCACTGGCACCATGCCCTAGCTCGGGCACGGGTGGTCTACGCGCACTAACACAAACTCTGCTGGAGGACGCCTCCCTCGGCGGGAGAGGAGGCGGCGTTGCCGCGGGCGCGGGGTCGCGCACCGGCGGCGCTGCTGGCTGCTCGAGGCGCGCGGAGGACGCGCTGACGGCTCGTCTGCTTCGCCTCCACAGGCACACCAGAACGCTGTGGTGCCTGCCTGCTGCTAATACGTTGTACGATATTGTATATTTTGCGTATTGGTAAATATCGTGTGTTGTTGTGGTCATCTCCTGTAGTGCTGCTTCCTTCATCGAGCTGATCTGCTCGCCGAGCTGCTGTAGCGAGGAGTCGAGATGATGATCTTGACTTGATTCGATGAACGGTAATGTAACATTGAAGATGTGATGCTGTATCGGAGCTATGTTGATAGGTATAGGTACTAAGTCCGATTTGAGATCGAGCGTAATTTTTTGTTGATAGGAATAAACTTAGATAGAGTGACGTCACGCTCCTTTGCTATTTGTTAGGTGAATGAGCCCGGCCTTGCTGACTTGGTGGACTCGAGTTTCATGGTTACATATGATTGTATGCGAGTAGGTATTTCCTTCTGGACTCAGCTGCTGGATAGGACCTTACCGCTGACAGATGTAAGCTTTATGTTAATGTTTACAGCCTTGAAGATCCATGCTTGTTAGCGGTAGATACGAGGCAGATTTGGTGCTAAGTAACCTGTTATTAGAATGATGCTGATTATTCATGTCGCCTTTGATTTGAACAGGTACTTGTGTCAAGCGGTAAAGTCGGAGCCTCTCATGTGATACGATTTTCCACCGGTCACAGATTAATTTATTTTTTTCTAACCGGGTCGTAGTATAACGACTTGTTGCTGCTATATTGTGTTATGTTAGCTGGTAAGCTGGACCAAATGATGCTCATATAAAAGATCCATGCAAATGCAACGTTAATAAATTTAGGATGCCGCTTATTTCTACCTAATTGCTTGCTAGAGTTTGCTAATTGTGCTTTTTTTTTGCTTACTAATTTCCTCTTCCGCTTTGACTGCTTTCTTTTGTGCTTTAGATTTATGATATAGATTCGAATTTGCTATTTTGATAAGTGAGTTCACCTTGCTGCTATGTAGGTATTCTGTGTCATTATACAATTCATTGCGCTGTAAATGTTTTAATATAATGTTATTTGCTGATCTAAGCTCGTGTAAGGTGAGACACTCCGGCCGGCTTTGTTTACCAACACTAAAGGTCAACACCCGCTATACCCATGCTACTATATGAGCTACTGAAGTAAACGAGTTGTGATGAGTTAGTAAATCTCCGATGATGATGCTGCTGCTATCGGAGATTTTACAAGCTATGTTTACGTGCTTCCTAACTTCTTCGTTGCTTTGAAACTTCAAGATTTGATGCTGGTTGATGCTTTGGCCTGAAGTTATTCAAAGTTAAGAAGGTAGGAACTTGCCACCGCAACCAACGCTCTGTCAGCTGTGCTGACGTCAGACCTCTGCTCGCTACGTCGCCGGTTGGATTCCCTATGAGTACAGCTAAACGTTGCCTTTTTTGATTTGTCACAGAACCTGTATCGTTCGATGACGTCACCATTTTGATGTGCTAGAAATGATAGGTCCTGTACGTTCGAACCTTGGATATACTTCAGGTCGTTATGGCTGTGACCCGAAGAAGTTTTAGGTTGAGGTAGGAGGCATGCTAGCTCTACCCTCTGATTGCTGCTGCTTGAAGTCGCTAACTTCATTTGATTAGGCTGCTGATAATCGCTTATAAATTGCTTATATTGCTTAACTAAGGATTGTTGCTTAACTAACGATTGTTGCTTAACTAACCTACGCTCTAAATTACTAACTTGTGCTATGCTTAATCCTACCTTAGAAGATACCAGTTTCTCCTTCATATCCGGTTTAACTGGTAAACTTCCTTCGTTACGTCTGCTGTCTAGGCGTGTTGTGGTAGCTTTTTGACCATCTGTTGACGTTTCGCTTTGCTCTTTCGTGTATACCATCTTCCAATGCTGAGTATCCTCTGTGCTGCTCAGGATAACATTACATTGGAAGGAAGTTTTTACACTACCACATAGCAGCCATCCTAGGTGTGAATGCTGCGCTAGGGGCTCCGATTGAGCCTCTCCGCGGATTAACCCGTCGAGGATGATGTTGGAGTAAACCTCAGCTCCAAGAATGAGGTCAACCGGTCGACCCACATTGAAATCCGGGTCTGCTAGGCTGATGTGTGCTATATGCTGCCATGACGGTTTTGCGAAAGTCTTGTTTGGCAGATTTTTTATTAAGTTGTTCATTATTAAAGCGTCCGTGGTAAACTTAAAATCGGTGTATGTCGATTGACAAGTAATTTTAAGCTTACCCGTGCATTTATTTTGTCGCTCTCCTATCCCGAAAATAGCTCCCTTGCTTTTCTCACGCTTTAATCCTAGCTGCTGCGCTGCTCTCTCGCTAATTACCGAGACCTGCGAGCCCTGGTCGATCAGAGCTCGCATCACGTGCTGGCTGTTATCTGCTGCGGTAACTTTTACCAAAGCAGTCGCTAATAAAATCTCAGAAAGCTCATCTCGCTGAGATGTATAAACATTACTGTTACTATGCTGCTCTTGCTGTTCTAATTGTTCTAAATCTAAATAATTTGCTGATGGTAATTGATTGGCAAAATAATCGTGCAATATTGTGTGATGATTATCGTTGCATTTGTGGCATCTTTTAGCTGAGTAGCATTTAACTCCATTGTGATCATAAATGCAATTTTGACAAAAATTTAATTTATTTAATAATTGGATTTTTTGTTCGTTAGCTGATTCTAAAAATTGTTTACAATAAATTAACCTATGATCAGAATCGCATTGAGGACATTTATTCGCTGACACTGACAATGATTTCGCAATTTGGTGCGCTTTGTTATTATTTTCGGTATAATTAGGTTTATTTTTACGGTTTTGGTAATTGGATGTTTGCTGCTGCTGAGATGATGAGCTTTTGGGCGTTCCTTCTTGTCGTCGTCGAGATGCCTCTAGAGTAATAAACTTGTTCTCTAGAAAGTCCATAAAATCTTGAAGAACCGGTATCTCCCGCGAATTCTTCAAGGATTCTATGTACTCGGCAAAGGACTCACTATCTAGCTTTTGGGACAGTATGTACACAAGAAGAGGGTCCCATGACTTTGTGTCGATACCTAGATTTTTGATGGCGTGGAGACTCTCTAATGTGACATCATGGAGTCGTTTAATGGCTGCGAACGACTGCTGCTGTATATTGGCCAGATTGTAGAAGGTGCTAACGTACGACATGAAGATGTGCCTCTTGTTGTTGAACCTGTGGTTCAAGATTTCCCAACAGGTTGCGTAGTTATCCGCGCTGATCGGAAGATGCTGTATCAAACGCTCCGCCTCTCCTTTGATTTTACTTTTTAGAAACTGCATCTTCTGAGCGTTTGACAGTGATGGATTTTTGTGGATAGCTTCATTGAACAGATCTTTAAACGATACCCATTGCTGAAAGCTACCTGAGAAAACGGGTATATCCATCTGAGGAGTGGTTTTGTCGCGATACGATGTCGACCACATCCTTGAGCTTAAAGCTTTCCTCAGGCTGTTGTAGGTACGTTCGTGCTTGTTGTAATTGTACTCGTACGCTTCGTCCTCACCCAACTCCAACAAGATCTCCCAATGGCAGTTGTCCACAACCGTCCAGCGAGTTTGTAAAGCTCGCAGGGCGTCTTCGTATTCCCATTTTTCTTGGATGGAATCTAAATCAATGGTATCTACCGTTTTCGTGAAGGCTTTAAAGTTAATTAGCTGTCTCCGTAGCATAACATCTAGTTGGCTATTGGTACCTAACTCCTCGTCTTGCTGTACACGGGGGGTAGGCGGTGGTGGCGCCGGGGTCTGCGGCCGCTGCTGTCTGCCGCTGGATGGACCTGCTTCCGGCTGGCTTTCTACGGGCTCAGAGACACCTAATTGCCGCTCTAAGTCTAAGTAAAACCTATCGATCGTCGTTTTTGCTGCTAGGTACGACTTGTAAGTTCGCTCAAACTCAGCATCGGCAAAGTACTTATGACCTATATTCTCGAAGGGCAAAAGCTTTTCGTGGTTTTGCTCATACTCTCTCCAATACGATTCTAGGACGCCTATTCTGCGTTTACCGTATTCTATCGTCTTACGCTCGCTGCTATCCTTCTTAAAATTAACAAGGACTTTCTGAATATTCTCCGATAGTTCTATTTGTTGAGAATAAAAGGCCTCCATAGCGTCGGTGAAAGTTCGAGCGAGTGAATAAAAAGGAACGCTCTTACTTGTAAGCCGTTTGTCCTACGGCTGCTGCTGGACTCTGCGTGGGTAGCTCCCCACCGCAGTGCTGGCTGAAGCTGTTGAGGGCACGAGCGGAGGCTCGCTGCTGCTGCTGCTGCTGGTCTGACTGGGTAGCTCCCCACGTCAGGCGTAGATGCTAGCTTTCCAATAAGCTCACTGGTAAAGCTAAGATCACTGCAATCCAACAGCTGCTGGTACGTTCGAAGCACTCACGGTACGACTTGTAACGATCGCGTTATGAATCCTCGAACGAGGCTCGAAGGACCATGTAGGAATCGCGGCTAGCTCTTCCCGGGATGTTTAGATAAAAGTCGAGTTAAGGGTACAAAAGCTATATTGTATGAAACTACGACTATTTATGCTAGGTATTTATGAGTGCGGTTGAAATGGTGGCTGCTAATGCACTGACCTCCGTAGGCACTCGGTCCGCGCTCGCGGCACGAGTAACCTACTTAGGTCAAACAGCTGATGATGCTAAAATACCTGATCGATGTATCGAACAATACTCGTAGCATACAAAGTAACAATCAACTAATACGAACATCAAAATAATGATATGTATAATACTTAATCTACTAGATATCAACATACTCGTAGCATACAAAGTAACAATCAACTAATACGAACATCAAAATAATGATATGTATAATACTTAATCTACTAGATATCAACATACTCGTAGCATACAAAGTAACAATCAACTAATACGAACATCAAAATAATGATATGTATAATACTTAATCTACTAGATATCAACATACTCGTAGCATACAAAGTAACAATCAACTAATACGAACATCAAAATAATGATATGTATAATACTTAATCTACTAGATATCAACATACTCGTAGCATACAAAGTAACAATCAACTAATACGAACATCAAAATAATGATATGTATAATACTTAATCTACTAGATATCAACATACTCGTAGCATACAAAGTAACAATCAACTAATACGAACATCAAAATAATGATATGTATAATACTTAATCTACTAGATATCAACATACTCGTAGCATACAAAGTAACAATCAACTAATACGAACATCAAAATAATGATATGTATAATACTTAATCTACTAGATATCAACATACTCGTAGCATACAAAGTAACAATCAACTAATACGAACATCAAAATAATGATATGTATAATACTTAATCTACTAGATATCAACATACTCGTAGCATACAAAGTAACAATCAACTAATACGAACATCAAAATAATGATATGTATAATACTTAATCTACTAGATATCAACATACTCGTAGCATACAAAGTAACAATCAACTAATACGAACATCAAAATAATGATATGTATAATACTTAATCTACTAGATATCAACATACTCGTAGCATACAAAGTAACAATCAACTAATACGAACATCAAAATAATGATATATATAATACTTAATCTACTAGATATCAACATACTCGTAGCATACAAAGTAACAATCAATTAATACGAACATCAAAATAATGATATGTATAATACTTAATCTACTAGATATCAACATACTCGTAGCATACAAAGTAACAATCAACTAATACGAACATCAAAATAATGATATGTATAATACTTAATCTACTAGATATCAACATACTCGTAGCATACAAAGTAACAATCAATTAATACGAACATCAAAATAATGATATGTATAATACTTAATCTACTAGATATCAATATACTCGTAGCATACAAAGTAACAATCAACTAATACGAACATCAAAATAATGATATGTATAATACTTAATCTACTAGATATCAACATACTCGTAGCATACAAAGTAACAATCAATTAATACGAACATCAAAATAATGATATGTATAATACTTAATCTACTAGATATCAACATACTCGTAGCATACAAAGTAACAATCAACTAATACGAACATCAAAATAATGATATGTATAATACTTAATCTACTAGATATCAACATACTCGTAGCATACAAAGTAACAATCAATTAATACGAACATCAAAATAATGATATGTATAATACTTAATCTACTAGATATCAACATACTCGTAGCATACAAAGTAACAATCAACTAATACGAACATCAAAATAATGATATGTATAATACTTAATCTACTAGATATCAACATACTCGTAGCATACAAAGTAACAATCAATTAATACGAACATCAAAATAATGATATGTATAATACTTAATCTACTAGATATCAACATACTCGTAGCATACAAAGTAACAATCAACTAATACGAACATCAAAATAATGATATGTATAATACTTAATCTACTAGATATCAACATACTCGTAGCATACAAAGTAACAATCAATTAATACGAACATCAAAATAATGATATGTATAATACTTAATCTACTAGATATCAACATACTCGTAGCATACAAAGTAACAATCAACTAATACGAACATCAAAATAATGATATGTATAATACTTAATCTACTAGATATCAACATACTCGTAGCATACAAAGTAACAATCAACTAATACGAACATCAAAATAATGATATGTATAATACTTAATCTACTAGATATCAACATACTCGTAGCATACAAAGTAACAATCAACTAATACGAACATCAAAATAATGATATGTATAATACTTAATCTACTAGATATCAACATACTCGTAGCATACAAAGTAACAATCAACTAATACGAACATCAAAATAATGATATGTATAATACTTAATCTACTAGATATCAACATACTCGTAGCATACAAAGTAACAATCAATTAATACGAACATCAAAATAATGATATGTATAATACTTAATCTACTAGATATCAACATACTCGTAGCATACAAAGTAACAATCAATTAATACGAACATCAAAATAATGATATGTATAATACTTAATCTACTAGATATCAACATACTCGTAGCATACAAAGTAACAATAAACTAATACGAACATCAAAATAATTTGCTTAACTTTGTAACGATAGGTAATGCTGATGAAGCAGTTTTTAGTTTTTTTTAGTTTAGAATGTCAGAAAGGCTTAGAATTTTTGAAATAGGGTGTCTAGGAATTCTCGTGGGAACGGCTAACCCGATGCTCATGGTTATTGAAGAACAGTCTGTTGTATTGTATTGTTTATGGCTTAAAATCTTAAATTTAAAAACTTACAAGTGAATAGAATAATTTACCATAATCTATTTCATACGAAAATTAAGCCTATGAATAACTGTATATAGCCACCTAGCACTTAGCATCGTGCCCTTGCAGGGTGCATGTTGGACGTTGTGCCCTTGCAGGGTGCATGTTGGACGTTGTGCCCTTGCAGGGTGCATGTTGGACGTTGTGCCCTTGCAGGGTGCATGTTGGACGTTGTGCCCTTGCAGGGTGCATGTTGGACGTTGTGCCCTTGCAGGGTGCATGTTGGACGTTGTGCCCTTGCAGGGTGCATGTTGGACGTTGTGCCCTTGCAGGGTGCATGTTGGACGTTGTGCCCTTGCAGGGTGCATGTTGGACGTTGTGCCCTTGCAGGGTGCATGTTGGACGTTGTGCCCTTGCAGGGTGCATGTTGGACGTTGTGCCCTTGCAGGGTGCATGTTGGACGTTGTGCCCTTGCAGGGTGCATGTTGGACGTTGTGCCCTTGCAGGGTGCATGTTGGACGTTGTGCCCTTGCAGGGTGCATGTTGGACGTTGTGCCCTTGCAGGGTGCATGTTGGACGTTGTGCCCTTGCAGGGTGCATGTTGGACGTTGTGCCCTTGCAGGGTGCATGTTGGACGTTGTGCCCTTGCAGGGTGCATGTTGGACGTTGTGCCCTTGCAGGGTGCATGTTGGACGTTGTGCCCTTGCAGGGTGCATGTTGGACGTGTTATTACCCGACTACCAACAGGGGAGGGTTATGAGGTTAGCACCCTATGTTTGTATGTTTGTATGTATGTGGCCGATTTCTTTGTTCCCACGTAGCGCTGAAACTACTGGTTCGATTTCAACAAATTATGTATCGATTTATTCGTCTCAATACCCCGATGGTTATAGGCTATAGGATTTAGGGCTCCGACCCCGAATAAGCCTTCAAAACGCGTATTAAAGTTTAGGTAGCCGCAGGCTGCAGGCCCCATAGAGAAAAATTACAATACCTACGACCTATTTTCATTTTCAACTCTATGCCTCGATCGTTCGATCTCCGGCGAGATAAGTTGTGTCACACGTAACCGCGCGTGCCGATTGTGCAAAGTGCTAACGCAGCATAACAAACGTCGCGTCCGACACGGACCGATCGAAATGACCTTGCTAGATCATCAAGTTTAGACATGTTTACCGTCGACATCACATTTTATTGTTAAGGCGAAGCTAATTTCATGCCGTAACAATGGAATCACCGCAAAAAATTTCTATCACGATAAATACGGATACGGAACGACTCCTGGCCGAAGAACATAACAAAGTGGTACAACGCTACCAAGAAGAAAAACAAGAGAGAAAAAAGCTTGAGAGCCTTATTGGAGACCTCAAAAACCAAATAAGTATCCTACAGCAGCAGCTGAAATGTGTTGTAGATACCTCCACCGTAATAAATCCATCGAAATCACCATGCATGGAGACCTCTACCGCGCGTATTGAATACAGCACGGACGAGGAGGAGCTAGCCCGAGAAACGGAATGGTTGAGAGCAAAGTCTAGGAAGACCAAAAAAAGGAAATTGAACGTGTCGCCGGATGTCTCACCTGAAACTAAAACACCAACAAAAGAAAAAGAAAAAAAAGTTCCTCTACCACCACCGATCATAGTAGATGGCGTGGAGAACTTCCAGAACTTCTATGACTTCCTGTCCATGGAACATGCTGCTGGAACCTTTAGCCTCAAAATGTTAAATGGTAAAAGCGTAAAAGTGAATGCCTGTAATGGTGAAACCTATCGCACCATAACCAAGGCACTGAACGAAAATAACTGCCTTTGGCACTCCTATGAAAACAAACAGGAGAGACCCATAAGAGTAATGGTCAAGAAACTGCCCTCTACCTGTAAAATAGAGAGAATTATTGAAGATTTGAAAAGCAAAGGACTCAAGATTGAAGCAGTAGTGAATAAATTGAGCTGGAAAACTAAGGAACCACTTAATATGTTCACACTGTCTTTCAGTAACGACGAAGACATAAAAAAAATCTATGGAATCAAATATATGGATGTGTGGTTGAGATTCAGCCTCTTCGGACCACAAAACTGATTCCCCAGTGTAAAAGATGCCAGGGGTATGGACATACGCAAAAGTACTGCGCTAAGGAGCCAAGGTGTGTCAAATGCACTGGCAAACACCTGACTCCAAACTGCACAAAACCAATGGCAGAAAAACCGAAATGCGTGCATTGTGGAGAGCCACATCGTGCAAGCTATAGAGGCTGCACGATAGCCAAGGAAATGCAGAAAATGCGGAACAAAGCAGTCAAGGCACCACATGCCACAAGACAACAGCAAGCCCCAAGAGACAGAGTACCCCTCTCACAGCCCAATGCTACAAGCCGAATACCACATGCGCCGCCACCACCAGCTTTGAACAAAAAGCTATCTTTTGCCCAAGCAACAGCAGGGAAACCTGCAACAACCCAAATCAGCGTGAACAAAACCGGTCAAAGCGACAAACTGGACGAAATCCTTAAGTTCATGAGTAGCTTCGACGAGCGTTTGAAGAAGATTGAAAATAGCACCAAAACAGCTATAAACAAACTTTCAAAATGATTAGAAACCTAAAAATAATGGCCTGGAACTGTAATGGACTATCGAAACATCAACAAGAACTGCAAGTAGTCCTAGATTTAAACAACATAGACGTGTGTCTCATATCTGAAACACATTTTACAAATCAGTCCCATATCCAACTTAAAGGTTACAAAGCCTACTACGCACTACACCCGTCTAATAAAGGAAGAGGAGGCAGTGCAGTCATCATTAAGAAAAATATTAAACATCACGAGCTAAATACATATGAAGAGCCAGATATCCAAGCTGTGGCAATTTGTATAGACACCAAACGATACCCGCTTACAGTAGCAGCAATATATTGCCCTCCGAGACATATTATCAAAACAGAAACGTTTGTGACCTTCTTTCAAACACTAGGTGAAAAATTCATCCTAGGGGGTGACTTTAACGCCAAAAATACCTACTGGGGCTCCAGACTAACCAACACAAAGGGAAGAGAGCTGATGAGTGCAGTAAGAGAAGAGAAATGCGATGTCATATCAACAGGGTCCCCAACGTACTGGCCAACCGATCCACATAAAATTCCTGACCTTATAGATTTTTTTGTGTACAAAAATATATCTCCAAACTACCTACGAGCAACACAGAGCTACGATATGAATTCCGACCACTCTGCAATATACCTTGAAATGAGCGAGAGGGTTGTATATGCTGAAAGGAATCCGACGTTAGTAAACAAAAATACTGACTGGGAGAAATTTAAGATTGACTTGGACTCTAAAGTAGAACTGAAAGTTTCACTACAAACTCCCGAGCAACTCGACCAAGACGTAGAAAAGTTCATAAAGCTTATACAACAAACAGCATGGGAAGCTACACCTGCCATCAAATCAAGAAGAGTTGTTAAGAATGTCTATCCTCTCGAAATAAAACTGCTTATCGATGAAAAGCGTAAACAAAGAAACCGCTGGCACCAATCAAGATCTCCGCAAGACAAAAATAAATTGAATTTTCTTACAAAAAAACTTAAGAGGCAAATTCAAAAACACAACACTGATACAACAAATACTTATCTACAAAGCCTAACCAATGATCGCAGTACAGACTACTCTCTTTGGAAAGCTACAAAAAACATGAAACGACCCATTACTCAGATCCCACCAATAAAAATAGGACCCGGGGAATGGGCCGTTAGCAATGAACAAAAAGCCAAAGTATTTGCTGAACATTTAGAGAACATCTTTAAGCCGAATGAAGGCCAAGATAACTGTAACTCTGATGCACCCAAAAACTGTGAAGAAAATTTTGATATAAAACTTGTTTCACCAAAAGAAGTTTGGCGTGAAATTAAACAAAAAATTAATACTAGAAAGGCCCCCGGGTTTGATCTCATTTCAGGAGAAGTATTACATAATCTACCAAAGAAAGCGTTAGTTAAACTAACAAATCTCATAAATGCTTCATTTCGGCTGAAATACGTACCAAATCTGTGGAAAATTGCAGAAGTGATCATGATTGCAAAACCAGGAAAACCACCTCAGGAAACTGCATCTTACCGACCAATTTCTCTATTACCAATTATGTCAAAGCTATTTGAAAAGTTATTCCTAAGAAGGCTTAAACCAATTCTAGACAGACAGAAACTCATTCCAGATCATCAATTTGGATTCAGAGAACAGCATTCGACAGTAGATCAAGTACACAGAATAACGAATCTAATTGAGAAAACACTGGAAAATAAAGAAGTCTGTACTGCAATCTTTCTAGATGTTGCACAAGCCTTCGACAAAGTATGGCATGCAGGCCTATTATCAAAACTAAATAGTATATTACCAATAGAATACATAGAAATAATTAAATCATATTTAGATAATAGAGCGTTCAGAATAAGACAAGAAGATTCTTACTCTGAAATAAAGGAAATAAAAGCTGGGGTGCCACAAGGAAGTGTATTGGGTCCGGTCCTGTACCTATTATATACTCACGACATCCCTGAACATGAAAGCAACACCATTGCAACTTTTGCTGATGACACTGCTATAATAGCAACAGGAAAAACGCATGCAGAGGCAGCCGAAAAGGTTCAAGTTGCAGTTAATAAAATAGACAACTGGACCAAAACCTGGCGAATAAAATTAAACGAATCAAAGTCGAGTCACATCAACTTCACAAATAAAAGAGACCAATATCATCCAGTTTTCATCAATGGGGCCATCATACCATGCGAAAATACAGCGAAGTATTTGGGCATGACATTAGACGCGAAGCTACGCTGGAAAGCTCACGTCAAGAAGAAAAAAGAGGAGCTAGAGATCCGCTACAAAAAGATGTACTGGTTGATTGGAAGAAATTCTACTTTAGCAGTACACAATAAAATCCTATTATACAAACAAGTCCTCATGCCAATCTGGACCTATGGAATACAGCTCTGGGGCTGTACTAAGAAGACAAATGTAGCAATAATTCAAAGGTTCCAGAACAAAGTACTCAGATCAATTGTAAGCGCTCCTTGGTACGTAAGAAATGACGATATTCATCGGGACCTGAATATTGAATTTGTCGAAACAGTCATTCAAAAATACGCAGAGGCTCACGAACAAAGGCTTCATCATCATGTGAATGTCGAGGCAATCCAGCTCCTCGACAACACGGACATAGTGAGAAGGCTCAAAAGAACAAAACCTTTTGAGTTAGTGTAGTGATAATTAGTGTATGTGCATAAGTGCTATCTTAAAGAACACGTGAGCAAAGTGTCTTCACCTTAAGTATAGAGACAATAAGAAAAGTGCCAATGCACACGTTCTTAGTTATATGTTTTTATAAAATTAAGTTAAAACTAAATTACCCATTAGCCAATTCTATGGCTAGATTGTAATTAAACTCTAGTGTACCTAACATTAATTTAAAATGTGTATATTAGACAATAAAAAAAAAAAAAAAAAAAAAAAAAACTATGCCTATCAAATATGACCGATACGTCATTCTATTTTGTCAATGTAAATGTTTCAAACTTTTTTAACTTTCACGTAGTCGGGTTGTAGTTTTTAACTTTATCTTGTTTTATCATAAGACCTATGTTTTATTCTTTATTTTATACTCAATGTTTTATTGCTTGCATTGCATGTGTACAACACGCAAGCAATAAAACATTGAGTATTGATAGTTCGAGTCTCCTACGCCTACGCCTACGGCGGCAGTAAAGGGAATCTATTTCAAAGTGCTTCAATCTATCGTATCGGGTATGGAGATCTATGGGATATACCAGGAGAGATAAATGCAAGATCAATCTATCGTATCGGGTATGGAGATCTATGGGATATACCAGGAGAGATAAATGCAAGATCAATCTATCGTATCGGGTATGGAGATCTATGGGATATACCAGGAGAGATAAATGCAAGATCAATCTATCGTATCGGGTATGGAGATCTATGGGATATACCAGGAGAGATAAATGCAAGATCAATCTATCGTATCGGGTATGGAGATCTATGGGATATACCAGGAGAGATAAATGCAAGATCAATCTATCGTATCGGGTATGGAGATCTATGGGATATACCAGGAGAGATAAATGCAAGATCAATCTATCGTATCGGGTATGGAGATCTATGGGATATACCAGGAGAGATAAATGCAAGATCAATCTATCGTATCGGGTATGGAGATCTATGGGATGTACCAGGAGAGATAAATGCAAGATCAATCTATCGTATCGGGTATGGAGATCTATGGGATGTACCAGGAGAGATAAATGCAAGATCAATCTATCGTATCGGGTATGGAGATCTATGGGATATACCAGGAGAGATAAATGCAAGATCAATCTATCGTATCGGGTATGGAGATCTATGGGATGTACCAGGAGAGATAAATGCAAGATCAATCTATCGTATCGGGTATGGAGATCTATGGGATGTACCAGGAGAGATAAATGCAAGATCAATCTATCGTATCGGGTATGGAGATCTATGGGATATACCAGGAGAGATAAATGCAAGATCAATCTATCGTATCGGGTATGGAGATCTATGGGATATACCAGGAGAGATAAATGCAAGATGTGTGAGGAGGAGGCATTCTATATTTTCTATTGTTTGGGAGTGAACACTGTTTATTGGGTTCCGTATGGTGCAGGCGAATTCCAAGGTGCTTCTAACAAGAGTATTGAATAGGAGAATTTTGGTTTTCGGTTTTTTGAAGTCAGTGTTACATTTTATAAATCCCATTGATTGAGCAGATTATGATGATGTTGTAATGTGAAATATATTTGAGTTCGCAGTCTAGGGTTACACATCATTATCATCATCAGCCTATAGTAGTCCACTGTTATGTGCTATAAGCATACATCTGCAATTCTGCATACATGGACAATTTGTACCAATGTACCACTAGACAGGGCGCTATGGCGCTCATTAGGGGAGGCCTATGTCCAACAGTAGGGTTGAACCTAGGTCTTTAATTATTATTTATATTTATTGCTTATTTATAGTTTTATTGTTGGTGAAATATGTTGATTCCAGCGGCAGTTTTTTCTTTGTAAACTAAATATGAAAACACTTTGAGGGGTTTAGTATCATAATGTTAATTTCGCACCAATAAACTACGGAACTTATATCATTGTACGGACGTGTCGTACATTTGAAGTAAAGTTAGTTAGTTAAGTAGTTAAGAGTGCAAAGTCAAATCACTGATCACTTTTCAAAAGTTTATTGAATGAATACACGTAAAAACACAGATAGCAAGTAAACGATCCGTCAGACGTTTTTATCGCGTCGCGGTCAGTAGAGCACTAGTTGTAAGGGCGTAAAATGCCGATTCAGTAAAATTAGATATATGGTACGTCTTCGTACAATCATCTTGCACTAGTTTGACATCTAAGCTGGAACTAATCTCTCTATACAATTTTAAGTCATCTGCATACATGGAAAATTTACAATGTTTTATGTGCTGTGATACTACTTGGGGTCTGTTATTTAGGTACGACTCAAACCACTCTGACAATGAACCAAAGATACCCTGCAAACTCAGCTTGTGTAGAAGCACAGCATGGTTCACTTTGTCAAAAGCGCTGCTGAAATCTGTATAGATGGTATCAATTTCTATGCCCCTGTCAAGACCTAACGACAAATCCGATACAAAAGTTGTAAGGTTTGTTTCTATGGAGCGCCCACGTCTTAATCCATGCTGTGAGTCAGACAATGATGAGTTTACATGCCTAGCAACTGTTGGGGTAAGCACAGCGCTACTCATTGTGGACCCTCCTGCGCAGGACATAGAGGCGACATTACCTGAAGCTTTGATGCGTGGCCTGCGGCACAATCACCTCCGCGCAGATCCTTTCCAACTCGCCCATCCAGGAGTCCATGACGTGGCAGTTCTGAAGCACCACCCAGCCGCCCGTCACGATCGCCTGGCTTATCATGTTCGACGCGATCGGACCCTGCATGTTACGGATTAGAGCTGAGATCATTTTGAACATAAGACAAAACAGAAGACAATTATACCTTTCATTTTTTTTTACCATCATAACATAACATTACAACTATGGTATCGAATTTCTTCAATATGTAATAACACTAATAATAATAACACACTCAATGAATTCAACTAAACAAAACAACTGATCTGTTCTTTCTCCCATTTGATGGGTGCCTTACCTTCAATGGACATCTACAGACACTCTTCTTAGGGTCAGGGCCAAAGGGAAGTACCTACCTATCATAATTTCACATCAAATGCCAAGGTTACAATCGAAATCTGACGCTAATGAAATTGAAAAGCTTCTACCTGTCCTTGTCCCAAGGAGATGGTCTCAAAGCTGATGACCTTTTTCTCCATGGAGAACTTGACGAGCCCCGACATGGGGTCGGAGCCAGCCGACAGGATGAAGATGAGCGGCGAGCAGCAGTTGCTGTCAGCATACGACTTCTCCAGGTCAAAGGGCGGCGGCTCGATGTACGTATGGCCCAACTCTGCCACCACGTATTGCTGCACCAGGGGGATCAGCTTGTCGGGCCGGATGCATCTGTCGAACGAACCACCAGACCAGATCCGTTTATGCGTTGCGTACCTAAGCTAAGAGTGTGATGTAGCAAAGCAAGCACCGATTGCTCCTGAGCTCCTGCTTCTAACTTTGCTGTTAAGAGTGAGTAGATGGACAACGCGCTGTATGTAGATACCAAATCAAAGGGTGCTGAACTGAAAGTGTACCTACATGAATGCACTAGGAAGTGTAAACTGTGACTCTCCTAATGGGAAGAGGAATGGGCTTACCTCATGAGGATGAGCTTGGGTATCCCGCGTATGTCTTGGTAGGGTGACGGGAAGGCAGCCTCGTTTGGTGCGCTTAGATCGTAGAAGGCCTTCCACGCGGGAATGTCCTTCTCAAAGTTTTCCTTGAAGCCGCGCATGCTGCAACAAACCCAGTACCCCACAAGTGTCGTTACTTCTCCAAGCGGGTAGCCTAGGTACGTGATAGGTCTGTACTACTGCACAGTTTACCTATTCCGATCCAGAGGAACACTAGGTTCAGAGGATAGTTCAGACAGGGTAGAATGCACGGGTGGGAGCGATATATAACGACTATACAACACACCTCCACACTGCAAGATCGACGACAAGCTGGTGGCGTTCCTGATGTCGGTCGGGCAGCGCGTGGCACTTGACAAGTCCTTCGAGAACGCGGTTGCCTGGTTCTACGACTAGTCCTGGTCCAAGATCGTGCGCTTCAACAACATACAAAGGTAACTACACCTCCAAAACTATTTGTACCTACCTATTGTAAGTACGTGAACGTCTTGTACGTGCCAGAGAGTAGTATAGGCAGTAGGCACGCAATACCTCTAATTAACCGAGTCATCTCATAATTTCATTCGTTTTCATTTTTTTTTCTTTTAATTTTTAAATATCGCATCAAGGAGTTTTTCCGTCAGAATAGTGAATATTGGTACATATTATTGGTATATTTATTTATTTATTTAGTATATTATAAATATTTTATGTGTATATCTAGTTTATGTGTTTATTAGTTTATCTTTAGTATACCCCCTGCCTTTCTTAAATTCACATAATTCTTTTCATCCAAAGGTTGCCTGGAAGAGATCGCTTCTAAGCGATAAGGCCGCCCATTGTACTTGTCTCATGGAATGTCTTTTTGTAATGTTCTTTTTCTGGTGTACAATAAAGTGTTTTTGTATTGTATTTTGTGTTGTAATTTGATATCAGTTACGGTGGAATTCGTGTAAAGGCAAACCTTGCGTATTAACAACTGATTCTCACATTGGGATGTCACACGGATCCATAATCTTATCATGCACGTTTTGATTATGGACCAGTAGCCCTATTGTCTAACTCAACTGGTAATCGTAATCGACTTCATTTTTGACATTTGAAACCTAGCCTGGACTTCGATTGTAACTTTCGTATTGTGTAAATAGTTGACACATGGAAGACCATTACCAGCGAAATTGAAGCCCAGTGAATGAATGAAACTTCGTATATTGGCGCGGATATCGGTATTGTGTAACGTCGAAATGAATTTCAGTAGAAAATTCAAGCCCATTTGAAACGTCAAATGAAGCAGGGAGCTCATTCGAGTCTTGTTTGGAATGGAAATCTCAAATATATCCATATAAATAAAAAAATTGTGATAAACATTGTGTTTGAAGGCTAAGGAAATAAGTAGGTAAGTAAAAATCTCTGAAGTAATAATTATCTGAATACATACCTACCCGAGTTCAAATTCATTTTTTGTATATAGGTATACATACGAGTAGGTATATATAAACATTTTCTTCTATTTTTTACAGGGTGATGCACAATACACCCATCAAAGCGGGAAAAGTAACCAACGCCTCGTCGATGTCGATGAGGAGATGACACGCGACCGTGCACTACAACCGCAGCACTGCATCATCCCCCTGAAGGTGTACGGCGGCGGGAAGTTGATGGAGGAAGGCAAGCCGTTGTTGACAGATTGTGGAGGACTCGAACATAATTGAACGACGACCTCTGTGGCGCAGAAGGTCCGCCTGCGACGCAGGAGGTTGTGGGTTCGATCCCCGCCTTAGAGCAAATGTTTTTACGATCTGCAAATAATTGTCCTGGGAGTGTGTTACGTATACTATCATCTAGTACCCATAACACAAGGTCTGCTTAACTTGGGGCCAGATAATGCTGTGTGATTGTCCCCAGCATTATTATTATAATTATTAAAGCCTATGAAAGCTTAATAATTTATTTTTTATTGCTAATTTATTGATTCTGACTCATAAATAAACTAAAAAAAACAATCCATACTAATTTATTTTAATCTTACTACTAATTTATATATGTAGAACAGTAAACCTAACTAACTTTTACAAGGCTAGTGTCCCGCACTAGCCTTGTAAAAGCATTCCTTCAATTCGCGCTACAGAGCGCTGCGTATCGCTGCCAAGGAGGCAGCCATGGGCTCTAGCGAACGCGAGATCTTCTCGTTCGCCAAATGCTGCTCCTCAATCTGCATTGCCCACTGAGGCACATCTGCAGCATGTGATGTATCTGTAACAATGTATAAAAATACAGCTTTGGAGGAGGCTATGTCCAGCAGTGGACACTAATTGGCTAGCCATTGATATGATGTGACATGAATAATGGTAGGTACACTCCTAAAATTTAAAGTAAAATTATTACATGATCGCCTGCGCGTTGGGGCCAATTGCGGTGGTTGCATTGGCATATCTAAAGCTAAAGCTTTAAAATTAGATGGGTAATAAGCATTAGTGACAAACATTCAAATTAAAAGATAAAAAGTACCTACTTACAACTCTCCACTTGGCTAAGGTTTTAGTGGCGCCAGCCCCAACAGCATTGAGATTACATGCATGGTCCTCCCAAAGTTTTTCAGCTTGTTGTTTCGCCAGTGGGCCGTTATTAGCCAGGCGGCCCACTGCGAATCCCTTGTTTGCTTCCATAAAAGCCACAAGCATTTTCATCTGCCTGTCTGATACTATTTTTCTTGCTGGCATTCTGAAATAGCCATATTATCATATTACCACACTGTTGTGTAACAAAACACTAGATAACTTTTGTAACGCATAAAACGCGGTAGTAATTTGTTAAATGTACTTACTTTGGAACTAATCTTTTAGTTTTCAAGAAAAAAAACAGTCGTAAAAGTTGTTTTTGTTTTCACAAACCAGCCAAACACACTTTAAAATATACCGCGAATGACAAGTTATGACAAGTGAGGGACACGAGCGAGCAGTGTTGCCAGATGGAATCTGAAAAAAGCAGTAGAAATTTTGTGGAAAGCGAAGCCAGGCGGCCTGTCGGCTGTGCTTTGCTCAGTTCTTTTCAGTCTGATTGAAATTTGATTTGTGGTTTTGGACATATATTATTTAGTTCATAGAAGAATAATAACTGGATAAACAGTCTCACTCAGTTTGCATTTTGCAAAAGTTTATCGAACGAACGGACCGACCAATCAATCGAAAACAATGAACAGACATACCAAGACCGACAGAAAAAAAGTGAAAGCTGGAAGGAAGAAACGAAGGAACATGGAACTCTTCAGTTTCATTCATCTGTTTCAGTTTTGTGAAGTTTGTGTCATTGGTAACTTGTCACGTGAGCTAAAATAAAGACATGGAGTCACTTGCTATTGATGCTCGGAAAAAGCAGGTAGATTTCACAAAATTTGAGCAAAAAATCAATAGATCAGTAGACGGTTCAAAAAGCAGGTAGATCTACTGCTAAATCAGTAGATCTGGCAACACTGCGAGCGAGTTTGACAGTAGAAAACTTGCGTTTCGTTACTACTTTTGTGGTAAACTTTTTTATATAATCTCCTCACAACAAACTGAAAAAATACGTGATTTAATTGCAAATAATGACAAAAATAATGCACAGGCTGTGTTTTTCCAGCATAACAAATATAATTATTGTTTTTTCAACTAGTACAACCACTTAATTGCAAATAGTACCAGTGGAACTACTAGTTGTTCCACTTGCATTAACGGAACGCATGAAAGATCGAAAACTACAGAAATTGGATTCACATGAATCATTCATTCCGAAGCCGATTACCAGTTGAATACCTTACACAATACCGAAAACATTCTGACTGGATTGACAACTGGTAATCGATTTCAAGTTCACTGGTAATGGCCTTCGAGTTAGACAATAGGGCTACAGGACTAGTCGTCGAGCCAGGCAGGCGCGGGGTACTCGTAATTCATAATCTTTATTCATACACAATTATAAAATCGTATTGAAAGTTTTTGTACATGATTACCTACATTGAAACCTTCATTTATAATAATAACACAAATTTTCGATGAGATTAACAATCTCATCGAAAATTTCATACAACTATGTCATCCTAAATTCATCTATTGAGTAGTAACACCCTTTCAACAGAATATTTTTCAATTTAAATATAATTGGATTGTCAATGGATTTCATGACAGTAGGTAATGCATTGAATAATTTAACAGCTAAGTATCTACAACAATGTTTTGAGATGTTAAGCGTCGGTTGATAGGCACTACGCATATGTTTTCTCCTTGTTGTAAGACGATATAGTTTTTGCTCCTCTGTTTCATATCTGAGTGGATGTTTGATTACGTCTACTAATATCACCAAGATATATAAGCAAGGCACGGTTAAAATATTTAGTTTCTCAAAGTGTTTTCTACATGATTCCCATTGCGGTAGGTATTCTAACAATCGTACGAATAGCGCGTTTTTGTAAGATGAAAGCCCGGCATATGTTGTAGTTGTAACTTCCTCCCCAGAATTTGATGCTGTACCTAAGCTTTGACTCTACAAGAGCGTAATACACCATAACAAGTTGTTTGACCGTCACCTCATCCCGGAGACTCCTTATTGCATAGCATACAGAACTAAGTGATTTAGAAATTATCTCTAGCTCATTTTTTCAGTTTAGGAATTCATCGATTTGTACGCCTAAAAATTTTACACCTTTAGAGAATTTTACCTTTACATCTTTGCATATAATGTCAATTGTATCCTGCTGACGAGAGGTGGTTTTAAATAATGGGGCATTTTCTTGTGTGATTGACTTTAAGTTTATTCGCTGGGAACCAATTATTAAACGTCAAAATTGTAAATTCTATTACGTGCCTGAGTTCTTGCAGACTGCTCGCTGGAATTACAGCATTTGTATCTTCTGCATATATAACTAACCCAACATCAGATATGGTGCAAGTTATGTGGTTTATAACATCGTTAGGAAGATGATTATAAATAATATAGGTCCCAGTATTGAACCCTGGGGTACTCCTCTTCTAACTGTTGCTGCTTTAGATCTACTAAGAATTTCATGTTTGTTGTCGATGGATCTTAATTCAACGAACTGCTTACGATTGCTAAGGAAAGATTTCAGACATAAAGTAACTATCTCACACTCTAACGCCATAGTGCTCGAGTTTAGCGAGTAGTAAGTAACTCATGATCTATCATGTCGAAAGCTGATGAAAGATCCAAATGCTCCAGCTAGAGAGAGCACAGCGAGCAGTGCTAAAGGTGATGTTGAAGAAACCATATAGGTACGCCACCACAAGTCTCTATGATGACTGTAAGTTCCTCACAGTGCGGCAATTATTCGTGCTCCATACTGTGTTGCGCATGCATTCCACTATCTCCTTCACCCCCTCACTTACAGTAACAAAGCGAAGGTCACACAAAGTATGTGAGATAGAAAAACACAGAACCACATTTTACAGCCGGTTTTATAAAATAATTTCATCGCGCCTATATAATAGAATCAATAAGGAACTTTCTATACAACAAATGACGAAATTCAAGGCCAAAAAAGCGATAACCGACTGGTTACAGCAACTGAACTACAACGACACTGAAAAACTACTCAACTGTTCTCTTTAACCTAATGAGTTGCTTGGACATATTACCTATCCCAACATTATGTAATAATAATAACCAACAATAATTACCATAAACATTATTCATACCTATGATAACAAAACTTATTATATGTACTTAACACTGTATGCGTGTAAATTCTTTGTGACATTTCCTTTTTTTTCTGCTTCCTTTTTTTTAATGTTATTTTATGTTTTTTTTCTTTTTTGATTAAGTACCTACCATAATGCCACAGTGGTTCCTATTCTACTCTATTCTAGATATATCCACTACCTACCTTGACAATTCTTTTGTTATGTTCCTATTTTCTTATTTTTTATCTAAATAAGGGTTTCGCTGCTTAATCTTAGTTTTGTACTGCGTATAACAGCCGAATCAATCAAGTCACGTCAAGTTGAGCATGGCTACCTGTCGGGGAAGCCGGCGCGGAGAGGGGCTTACTGCCACCTGAGATACAGTACCAACTAGTTCGGGGGGTAGTAGGCTACCAAACTGCTGTCGGACTCACTGACGCTGGCCTAGCCCAACTTCTACACACAGCTAGCTGCTCTTACGGAGCATAGGATGTAAGCCTAGCTGGCTCATAGTGGTCGTCTGGTAGAAATCCCTGTAAGGGATAAGACCGCCAATTGCAGGACAGGATACTAGTTAGTTTGTTTTAAGAACTTCTTAAAACCTAAACTTTTATTTACCCATCTATTGTACCTACATAATGTATTTCCATCTTTCCTGCAATAAAGCTTATTATTATTATTATTATTAAATATATAATTTCATCAAGGGGTGGTCGAGTGCCACGCGCCGCTCGACATAAGGAATGCCACCAGCTCGTTCTCGATCTTGCAATGCCGAGGTGTGTTGTAGTTACCCTTGCCTGTTGTTGAACCGCACGATCTCGAACCAGGACTAGTTGTTGAACCAGGCAACCGCGGGGTTCACGAAGGGGTTGTCAAGTGCCATGCCGCCTGACAGTAGGAACGACACCAGCTCGTCGTCGATCTCGCCCTACTGAGGTGTGTTGTAAAGTTACCCGTGCATGTTGCTGGAGCGTACGATCTCGGACCAGGCCTTGTCGGTGAGCCAGGCAGGCGCGGGGTTCTCGAAGGGGTTGTCGAGTGCCACGCCGCCCGTCAGCAGGAACGACACCAGCTCGTCGTCGATCTCGCCCTACTGAGGTGTGTTGTAAAGTTACCCGTGCATGTTGCTGGAGCGTACGATCTCGGACCAGGCCTTGTCGGTGAGCCAGGCAGGCGCGGGGTTCTCGAAGGGGTTGTCGAGTGCCACGCCGCCCGTCAGCAGGAACGCCACCAGCTCGTCGTCGATCTCGCCCTACTGAGGTGTGTTGTAAAGTTACCCGTGCATGTTGCTGGAGCGTACGATCTCGGACCAGGCCTTGTCGGTGAGCCAGGCAGGCGCGGGGTTCTCGAAGGGGTTGTCGAGTGCCACGCCGCCCGTCAGCAGGAACGCCACCAGCTCGTCGTCGATCTCGCCCTACTGAGGTGTGTTGTAAAGTTACCCGTGCATGTTGCTGGAGCGTACGATCTCGGACCAGGCCTTGTCGGTGAGCCAGGCAGGCGCGGGGTTCTCGAAGGGGTTGTCGAGTGCCACGCCGCCCGTCAGCAGGAACGCCACCAGCTCGTCGTCGATCTCGCCCTACTGAGGTGTGTTGTAAAGTTACCCGTGCATGTTGCTGGAGCGTACGATCTCGGACCAGGCCTTGTCGGTGAGCCAGGCAGGCGCGGGGTTCTCGAAGGGGTTGTCGAGTGCCACGCCGCCCGTCAGCAGGAACGCCACCAGCTCGTCGTCGATCTCGCCCTGCCGGGAGGACACCGTTGTGACACATTCAACACCACAGTTAGTACAACTCGCCAACTAAGTACGAATCTCGCTATTGCACTAACTCTGATCTAGCCTTCGAACATAAAGTAATGGATGATGATAGGGAACGTACAGGATGTTAGTTGATGGATGTTGTAGTTGTGTTTATTTTGATGAGTGTGGTTACAATGTATAAATAACGTGCTCCTACGTTAAACTTTCCGACACAATGTAAATTGTTTGAGAAATAAATAATTGAAATGAAACGAGGTTAGTGATTATTATTTGTACCTAAAGAAGCGCCATTTCTTAGAATTTCTTAACCGAATTTGAAATTTCAAAATATATTTGTATTTTTAGAATCACTTTTTTAAATAATATGATTACTGAAGAGGTGCGAATTAGTAACAGTATCTTGGGTGGACATTGCTATTTACTTTGAATTAACTTGCTCCACCTCCAAGTACCTACCGAACTAAGTCTCTTCGATAGCTTAGCTATCGAAGAGCTAACATTAATGTTGACTAATTAAATTTGTAACCTGGATTAATTTTGTTGTATAATATATATTTATTTATTTATTTAAACAGTAGGTGAAACTAATTACATTAATTAAAATAAAGAAAGTTACTCTTATATCACCTGGAAAGATGTCAGTAAAATTAATAAAAAGAAAACATTAGAAATTAATTAGGACGTTCACAAAACAAAAAACACTCAATAATTTAGTCCACCTGTCGGCGAACAAGTCAAAATCGGGGCTGTCGTCTAGGTGAGCGTTGAGTGCGTAAAACCTTACAAGATTGCCAAACTGATTTGATTTTGCCCACCACGGTACTTTTTTTTAAATTCTTCATATTATCGAGAATGTTTTAGTAGCTTTTATTTCTTGTTTGTTGATAGATACTTGAATATGTCACTGGCAGCACTAAATAACCGATTGTCGCTAATTTCACTTCAGTTGACTGTCAGTTGGTGTCAAAGTTTGGTGGTGTGTTTGGCGGGCCAAAGTTCGTGCGGAAAACTTTGTTCAAAAACAGTACTTGCAGTTGCAGCAGGCAAGTAATTATTTTACCACAATAAGTTTGTAACAAATAAATAATAACTATCGAATATCTGACGCGAAACCTCTTTTAAACTCGAAAATATTAAGGTGGGCAATGTCAAAGTACCTTTTCTGGAGTACTGTTTACTACTTTGCCCACCAAAATATTGCTGTCAGGGTTGTCACTACGACATTAAATCAAAAAAATATTTATAGACAACTATTACTTTTTCTTGATTAAAGTTTTTGTCGACGTTAAAAAGTTAAAACTTAGGTACCTACTATGCACCTACAGTTGACATGGCAGCCGAAAGGATATTTAATAGGTACTTAATTATATTTCATTATAATTAAAGACTGTTGGTAAACAATAAAAATGTGACAACCCTAGCGCATCTTTTTATTTGTATGAAAAATTTCAAAAAATTATTTGTGTCTTTGCCCACTCAATTTTGGCGGTTAATTTGCTTGCTTGAACGTTTTATATTAAGATATAAAGTAACATTGACTATCCCTATTGCTTGTTCCTTAAATCTTGTTATCATAAGGTCAAAAATACCGGAATTACGATTTATTTTGCAAAATGGGCAAACTCGTAAAAAAAAAATATATTTGGCCCGCTCTCTAAAATTATGATTTTTACACATACAGTCCCATTTTATTCGATTTATTATCTATTATTTGCAAAGAAGAGTATATTTAAAATAATGTAGCGCAAAATTATTATTTGAACTGTACATACTTTTAAAATTATCTTAAATTGAACCACTAAATCCAAAAAAATTGGGCAAAGTTGCACGGTTTTACTGTACTCGAGCAGTGTTGCCAGACCCGATCAGAACTCTTGCCCACACAGTTTGTTAAAATTGCCCTTTCCAAAGTTTCCAACAATAAATCGCCCATAAACGTTAAAACAACAACGACGTGTAGCGGAATCTGCTGAACCTTGACACCCTGTGTACCTAGAACAATCTTCAATTTTATTAACTCCTGCCCATAAAAGAAATTTTGTCTATGGTATTAGCATCCTTTGACAACTCCAACGTGAAGTTAGTTGTGAACCGGAACCGCGACGCGAACGGCGCGACACGAATTGCGGCGCGCTGGCGCTCTATGACTACTACGAATGGAGCAAAAAAGTTGAAATATAATTTGTTACTGAAAAGCGCGTTTTTTTTTATTTCGATTTATTCACTATATTACATTCATAAGGGAAACCTTTTATATGCTATCTGAACTCAGTTAGGTATATTAATAGCTATCTATCACCGAAAATGTTTCAACTTAACCTACAATATTATTTCAAAAGACACAACAAATCTATTCATGAAACTAACTATGCCATGTGATTTTAATTTAAGATACGTAAAGTACGTAGTGGTGGTGGATGGCACAACCTTCGGGAGGCCTATACCCAGCAGTGGGTAAAACCGGCTGCGGATGATGATGATGATGAAAGTACGTGACCAATATCTCAAGAGATTTTATGCTTGTCTTTTTAATAGTTACCTAACGTACATTACAAGATGTTTTTATTCAGAGTTTTCATCTGATAAAGTATAAGCGATGTTATTTTATTTTACTAGAGAAATAAAATTTAGTTTGTTCATTTATTTGACCTGATATTACCCATATTTTACCGGTTCCAAGACCTTTCCACCCCTTTGCCCTTCTTTCAACAAAAATCCTAAAATTGCCCATGGCGTGGGCAATTGACAAACCCACGGTCTGGCAACACTGTACTCTCGGGATGGGTGACATGGTGACATGGACCGCGCGCCGCCGCGCCGTACGAAACTGCGGCACAGCCAGCAACCTATGTTTCCGACCCCGGCAGTAGTTCTATATACAGTTTAGTTTATTTTGGAGTGATACGTTTTGGTTATGTTTTACCTTACTTGTCACTTACTGTGTTGACAGCTGCTCGCAACTTTTATTAGGTATGAAGACTAATACCATAAGCGAAGGCCTACAGCACCGAAAACTCCATCCAACAACTGCCAAAATCGTGAATTCTTTCCTTGGGCTGGAGTTAAGATCACGATCAGCACGCCGCCATTTTGCGTCTGTCTATATCTTAGTTATAAATATTTTTAAACTTACGCGATCTGAACACATATTTATAAATACTATTCGAGTACGCCAGTCATCCCGTGACCACGGCAGTGTGTAAACCTGTCGAAACGTCGGGAAAATAAGGTAATTAAACGCGATAAATACCCGTTAAATAGTATTTATAAATATATCTTAGTTTTTTTATCCAAACCCAGAAAAGACTTCACTCAGTTGTCAGTTTTCCAAAGATTGTCAATGTCATCCCATCTCGTGCATTTGGCCAAACAAAACCAGAGGGTGGATAGACATCTCTACGACCCTTGCCAAGGCAACCCTTATTGAGAATAAAACCACTCTCCGCTACCTAAAATACACGCCTCGTCTATAGGTATTAATAGGTATGTTCCTTATTATCAAAAATGATGAGTGAAAATTTTTTGTATTTTTGGCATTGTGTTGTTATTCTATAAGTAGACAATATAAGCTATGTTCTTTTTCAAACAAAACGTAAGATAGGTATGGCTGTTTTTCTATTTATAGAAAAACAACCATACCTATCTTACGTTTTATAAAACAAATAGAACGAAAACATGTAGGTAGGTAATTTTTAACGTAAAAATATGCAAAATTGCATTTTGTATATTTTTGTTTACCCACATTTCATTTAGGTGTGTGTTAATAAGAAAAAAACAACCAGGGACCTAGATATTTACTATTGAACACAAAAAACAACATGATACCTAATGGTGGAAATACGCTCGAATTACAAATCATTTTGGTAGTAGGTAAAGTACGTTTGTATGGGCAAATCGTCATCCGCAGGCCGCGTATGTTCAATAAAAAAGCAATTCATAAAATATGACAACTAACACCTACTTAAGTATTTACAATTACATCACTTACATTATATCCTTCGTATTTACAATAATCGTACCTAACAAACCTATTACCTATCTAATATTTGAGTGACCCTGTAGACATCTCTGATGGAGTGTTCCGATATCATCGTAACAGATGAAAGCAACACTGATATTTCACACAAAGCAAATTGAAGACTCCAGGGAAAAAGACGAGGTTGTCAAGAATCAAAGATTTTGAGATATCGCATGTTTAAACTTTGGAACCTTATGGTTCGGAAACTCATAAGTTTTACAATAAAACAAAAATATAAGTTGAATCAAAAAGGTTTTATTATTCAGGAAACGAAATTACACTTAAAAACTTAAAATATTTCTAGCGTAAAAAAAATAATAACTATCCTAAGTCAGATTTTACAGGGAAAAAGTCACATATGTCACTGACAAACCCGTTTTTTTCCGTGGAGATTTTAGGTATGTTTCAAGTTTTTGAAATATTCAGCAGCTCGGTGGCTACAAAACTTTGATAAATCTTGAAGATCTTTATATTTCTCTTTAGAGATTGCCAAATCATCTTTATAACATTGATCTGGTAGGAAAAACTCTCCAGGATTCAAAGGCATCTCGTTAAAGGCTCTTGTTCAGGCATCTCTTATAATCGTGGTTTCCCAGGCACCATTGTAATGGCTTCTATGTGATACCCACCTTGGATGTTCTTTCTCAATCCTGATCTGACGAATGGGCCTGGTTGGAAAAGGACATTTTTTTTTGTAGAATGGTGTTAAGTATGATGTCCATGTACGAAACGTTGAAGAATCACATTCAACTACTTGGAATGGAGAGGGTTTTACTCTTGAATTTTTTACTACTTCCACCCAATCGTCTGAAAGTTCAGCTGGTGCTTTCTGATTAATCAGCCCCATATTCTTAATAACAAAATTGCCAGCACAAAATAATACTGCGCTGACCTATACGTTTTCTTCCCTGTACAACTCTGACATATGCTACTTTTTCCCTGTATGCGATTTTTTAAACGTCAAGAACTCTAAGACTAATTCGTATTTTACCCTGTTCGGTTTACTATCATATAGTACCGGAAATTACCTACAAAATCGCATTCACAGATTAGTTTTCAAAAAAAAGTGACAACCTCGTCTTTTTCCCTGGAGTCTTCAATTGCCAACTCTCATTCGACATCTTATTCACTGAATAATAAATACTAAGTATTGCCGTGTGACTCACCGCTCTGTGTAGCGATCGATTGGGCGATGATCGATCGAGAACCAATTAGCCAAATAAAAAGAAATGTCACAAGTGTGTCCCATTATGAGAGGCGCGGAGTGCCAAGTGGGACACCCCCGTGACCGGTGTGCGACGCGACGAGGCAGGAAGCCACGAGCTTTCTCAATCCTATCCACCTGGGAGATGATGAACATACCTAATGTACTATATACCTACATGTAAGTATAGATAGCCTTGCACGGTGATTCATGCAGAGTCAAAAGATCCTGAGAGAGTATCGCACATTTTGCACAGGTTGTGGCACTCACAGAGAGCCGTTCGCAAGATTGTCTGAAGGGTAAAGAGAGCAATTTAAATCTACGAGTAGGTACATTTTATTGCATTCTTAGAAGAGATCACACACACTTCACGAACAGTTATTGTAGTCGACAAATAAACTAATTGCTGAACAAAAAGACCGTGTCGTCGTGGGGGTTGGGCGATTGGTTTACATTTTAGGAGACTTCGAAAAAAGGAGGGAAAATTGCGAATGGTCCCTTAAACAAATATTCCCGAGGGATTAGTTTTTGTCCCGCAAAACTTAAAAAACAATCCAAAATGCAATACATTTTGGATTTTACTAACCAAAGTTAGTTACCTACAACTAAGTATTTACTTTGGGTGAAGTGTGTAAGTTTTCACATTTTTTTGTGAAAGGACAGAGGTGAGATAGAGTGTAGAGTGAAAGGGTCGTACATCCGACCGAGGCCGAGGTACCCGCACGTTGCGCTGACTGGCGCAACGTGGAAAAGGACAGAGGTGAGATAGAGTGTAGAGTGAAAGGGTCGTACATCCGACCGAGGCCGAGGTACCCGCACGTTGCGCTGACTGGCGCAACGTGGAAAAGGACAGATGTGAGATAGAGTGTAGAGTGAAAGGGTCGTACATCCGACCGAGGCCGAGGTACCCGCACGTTGCGCTGACTGGCGCAACGTGGAAAAGGACAGATGTGAGATAGAGTGTAGAGTGAAAGGGTCGTACATCCGACCGAGGCCGAGGTACCCGCACGTTGCGCTGACTGGCGCAACGTGGAAAAGGACAGATGTGAGATAGAGTGTAGAGTGAAAGGGTCGTACATCCGACCGAGGCCGAGGTACCCGCACGTTGCGCTGACTGGCGCAACGTGGAAAAGGACAGATGTGAGATAGAGTGTAGAGTGAAAGGGTCGTACATCCGACCGAGGCCGAGGTACCCGCACGTTGCGCTGACTGGCGCAACGTGGAAAAGGACAGATGTGAGATAGAGTGTAGAGTGAAAGGGTCGTACATCCGACCGAGGCCGAGGTACCCGCACGTTGCGCTGACTGGCGCAACGTGGAAAAGGACAGATGTGAGATAGAGTGTAGAGTGAAAGGGTCGTACATCCGACCGAGGCCGAGGTACCCGCACGTTGCGCTGACTGGCGCAACGTGGAAAAGGACAGATGTGAGATAGAGTGTAGAGTGAAAGGGTCGTACATCCGACCGAGGCCGAGGTACCCGCACGTTGCGCTGACTGGCGCAACGTGGAAAAGGACAGATGTGAGATAGAGTGTAGAGTGAAAGGGTCGTACATCCGACCGAGGCCGAGGTACCCGCACGTTGCGCTGACTGGCGCAACGTGGAAAAGGACAGATGTGAGATAGAGTGTAGAGTGAAAGGGTCGTACATCCGACCGAGGCCGAGGTACCCGCACGTTGCGCTGACTGGCGCAACGTGGAAAAGGACAGATGTGAGATAGAGTGTAGAATGAAAGGGTCGTACATCCGACCGAGGCCGAGGTACCCGGCAACGAGAATGGTTAGGAAGACCTACAGTTTTACCCGACTATGCGAGAAGGAACGTTGTTTCTACACTTCTATTTAGCCATGAATTGAATAATTACTTGAAAGAAGGGGGTGGCCCCTTCTTTTAGAGAATTTGTTGTTATATTTTAGTGGCGTAATGATCTATTTTAAGCATTTTAAACTTTAAAATGATGTCTTACGATAGGTAGAAAGCTATCGTAACATTGAAGGCGCGGTGTCACGACATTGAAGGCGCGGTGTCACGACATTGAAGGTGCGGTGTCACGCAACGAGCAAAAATATCTCAAAATGGTTTTCGCAGTAGGTATAAGAAAGTCCCGTAGCCTGTAGCCGTAGCCGTAGTTGAGTTAATTATAACTATTAGTTAGGTTCTAAACAGTGTTTAGTTTTAATCTACGTTTGTAAAACTTTTATGGTAAATAAAGAACTTTGGAAAACAAAACATAAGAAAGAACGTTCGTCCGATTGTCAGATGCGGACCACTTCGTGGTAAGGTACCTAATGCACAATCCGTCACCCGCAAGTCCGGTTTCAAAGTTGAGGGTTGAGTCCAGGGCCAGCGTGAGCACGAGAGGAGAGATGAGCTTGTCCCTCTAGAAGAGGCTGCGGCAGACGTACTCGTAGACGAGCTGTTGTGATACCTTGGGTCGAAGCAGGCCCAGCGTGAGCACGAGAGGGGAGATGAGCTTGTCCCTCTAGAAGAGGCTGCGGCAGACGTACTCGTAGACGAGATGTTGTGATACCTTGGGTCGAAGCAGGCCCAGCGTGAGCACGAGAGGGGAGATGAGCTTGTCCCTCTAGAAGAGGCTGCGGCAGACGTACTCGTAGACGAGATGTTGTGATACCTTGGGTCGAAGCAGGCCCAGCGTGAGCACGAGAGGGGAGATGAGCTTGTCCCTCTAGAAGAGGCTGCGGCAGACGTACTCGTAGACGAGATGTTGTGATACCTTGGGTCGAAGCAGGCCCAGCGTGAGCACGAGAGGGGAGATGAGCTTGTCCCTCTAGAATAGGATGCGGCAGACGTACTCGTAGACGAGATGTTGTGATACCTTGGGTCGAAGCAGGCCCAGCGTGAGCACGAGAGAGAAGATTAGCTTGTCTTTTTCGAAGAGGCTGCGGCAGACGTTCTCGTAGATGCTTTGCGTGAAGTAGGCGTTGAGTGCTGAGATGCGCAGCTCCAAGTCTTCGCTCTTCACGGAATTCACGATGGACTGGTTGTATAGGTTTATGAACCTGCCCAAGAAAGATTGTGCTTGTGAGAAAAAAATCAGACAGAACTTATTTATTTCTGCACAAGAACTTTTGATGCAAACAGAATACCAACAGATGCAAAGCGGAAACTCGAAGATGGAGCAGAAATAAGTTATTAAAAAGGCGGAAGTAAAGCTGTGATGTGTGAGCCATGACTCTGTACCGAAACTGATAACCCGAACACATTCACACTCAGTATCACGGTGGCGCGGTGGCGAAGGTCTGCCTGCGACGCAGGAGGTTCCGGGTTCGATTCCCGCCTCGGGACAAATGTTTGTACGAATTGCAGATATTTGTTCAGGGTGTTCTGGTCGTTTTCTATGTATAATAAAAAATATCTATCTATGTATTGTATTATATTACGTATATCAGTTATCTTGTACCCATAACACAAGCTCTGCTTAGCTTGGGGCTAGATAATGCTGTGTGAGTCGTCCAGCATTATTTATTTATTTATTTTCCAGTCGAACACCTTGATCTAGTGGTGTGGCAAGTTTACCTCTCTCGTCTTAACTGGGTCTGTGCTCTGTAAAGCAGAGAGCCAGCAAGGCAAGGCTGGGCAAGTGAGTAATTGGCAACAGAAACACAGTAGAGACGAGACACAGTTACCAGTTGAGCGAGTACTGGTACATGGGGTCGATGGCCGAGAGATCGGAGATGCAGAAGAACAGCATGGCGCTGTGCGTGGAGACGGGCACGTAGAGCAGACGCGCCTCGTCGATCTCCTTCTCCGTGATGGCGGCCGCCGCCTGCTTCGCGTTGATTTCGATCGATAGCTGCTTGGAGGACGAGAGTATCTGGTTCGCAGATTCCGACTCCAGGATGTTGCCGGCCGATGACAGCACCTGACGAGTCCACCACACACCGGTTACATAGGGTGGTTCATGCAAATTGCTCTGAACGGCTCGAGATACCGTCAACAATTCTATTTCCAAGGTGATTAAGTAGGTAAAGGTAGACTAGTCTAGATCGGATCACATGAAGTTTGTTTGCAAGACAGTAAATGGTGATAGTGAACCTCGAGGATCTGGTCCTCGATCTCTTTGAGCGTGCGCTTATTGTTGGCGCCCTCCACGATCAGCTGGTTCTTCTTGAGCTCCAGCGCCGGCATGTCCTGTGCCACCACGATGCCCAGCAGCTGGTCCTGCAGCCCTTGCGGCGTTATCATAAAGTTCAGGAGCGTCACCTGCAAACCATGAGCACACAATATTCACTGTTCACGTGGTAGGTATACTTCTAACTAGCTTTGGATTCGGAACTCTAATGCTACTGCTCCACCTGCATTAGCGTTGATGTTAGTTTTAATGTCCATTTACGCACGCATTTTATGTGCATTTTTAACGCAATAAGGCGTTAAAAATGCACATTGGCTACATTTAGTCAAGAACGCCGTCCAGAGGTAGTTCCTAGTGAAATAACGCGTTAACCGCACAACGACGACGGAGGTAATTCCTAGTGAAATAACGCGTTAACCGCACAACGACGGAGGTCAAACGAACTAAGTGCATTTTGGTTGCAACAATGACTGTGATAAATTACAATGCGATTAAAACAAATCAAAACCTTCCAAAAACATTTCATTTTTGATGGCTTAAAGATTTTTGTACTTTTTTTGACGGTTGTGCCTATTTTGGAATCATTTTTAGGGTTCCGTACCCAAAAGGTAAAACGGGACCATATTACTAAGACTCCGCTGTCCGTCTGTCACCAAGCTGTATCTCATGAACCGTGATAGTTAGACAGTTGATATTTTCACAGATGATGCGTTTCTGTTGCCGCTATAACAACAAATACTAAAAAACCGAACAAAATTTATATTTAAGGGGGCTCCCATACAATAAACGTGATTTTTTGCTCGTTATGGCTCGATTTTGTATGTAACGGCAACAGGTAGACAGATAACAAAGTGATCCTATAAGGGTTCCTTTTTTCCTTTTGAGGTACGGAACCCTAAAAAAACATTAAAAATATTCATTAGTTCATTTGCTTGGAATCAAATTTTCAATTGAGGACGTTCTGCTTCCGTGAGCGGTTGTTTGATAGAAAAGTCATTTCGCTTTGTAAAGACATTACTTTTTCAGTTGAAGACCAATTTTTAATAGAGGATGTTCTGCTACTGAAAACCCTTTGCTCTAAGGACGAACCACTCGTATTCCTGTAGTAAACATGTCGCACAGCCACTCGTTTCTACGGTACCTATCTATGAGGAAGTGACCGTCGCAATTTCCGTGTTATATTCTGCATCTTCAAGATAATCATATTGATTATTCGTCGCAACAAAAATGACTTCACGAACGCAATATCTATATTTGACGGAGAAAAACGTATTCAGTAATGAATGAATGAACACTTTATAGAAATTAAAAATTTACATGAATAAAATAAAACTCTTAGGTATATCTAAATAAAAATAAACAGTACAGAAGGCGGCCTTATCGCTGAGAGCGATAAGGCCGGCAACTTTGTCTTCAGTCATCATCATCATCAGCCTATATCAGTCCACTGCTGGACATAGGCCTCCCCTAATGAGCGCCATAGCGCCCTGTCTTCAGCTTGCCGCATCCAATGTCTTCAGTGTGCGCACTCAATTGGAACAGTATTCTTACGTGCGAAAGAATTCGGGTATAAAGAGAGCACGGCCTTATCATTTATTATAGAAAAAACCTCGACCTCGGCTATCGCTTAGCGTCTAATGCCATTAGTAACGCCCTAAGTAAATTAACATGTAAAAATGTTGTCCACATCTGCGTAATGCTACTGCTCCACGTGCATTTTAACGCCTTGATTAACGCGTAGCTGGACATTAACACTAACGTCAGCCCTGACGCAGATGGAGCAGTAGCAGAATATGGCTAAAGGGCTAATTTAGGAGAGCGGAGCACGTCACAAGTATTAGTTAGTTACCTTGACCGCAATCTCGGGCAGGTAGTGCGGGTTGCTGAGCCGCGTGGTGATGTAGAAGCGGAACTGGTTGTTGTACTCCAGGATGTTGTCTCCCAGCTTCAGGCACTCGATGCCGCCGGACCTGAGGGCAGAGTCACCTTACTGGAGGGTGAGGACCTTCAGGGCGGTGGCGGTGTTGGGACACCCAGCAACACCCTGGATCTGCTTCTGTAGTTGGTCGCTGTTAGACAGCTGTAGTCTGTACCTACAGTTAGTGAAGTGCAGTCGGTGTTAGCGGAGAGGTTTCTTTTCCGGCAGAGAAGACAGGCAGCGGAACAAAGTACAGGGGAATACTTAGCGGAACTGAAAAGGATGGCGCGGTTTTGGAAATTCAATGATAAATTGGATGAAATTTGCGAGATCAGTTTGTCTGTGGAACGAAGAGTCGCGACACGTGTCAACGGCGTTATATCCGGAAGAGAAATCGGACACAATGGATTAGCTCATTGACCGCAGAGCGAGAAGCGATAGCGGTGGAGGCGCGGGCTGTGCGGGGGCTGTGCCGGGGGCAGGAGGCAATGGATTAGCTCATTGACCGCAGAGCGAGAAGCGATAGCGGTGGCGGCGCGGGCTGTGCGGGGGCTGTGCCGGGGGCAGGAGGCAATGGATTAGCTCATTGACCGCAGAGCGAGAAGCGATAGCGGTGGAGGCGCGGGCTGTGCGGGGGCTGTGCCGGGGGCAGGAGGCAATGGATTAGCTCATTGACCGCAGAGCGAGAAGCGATAGCGGTGGCGGCGCGGGCTGTGCGGGGGCTGTGCCGGGGGCAGGAGGCAATGGATTAGCTCATTGACCGCAGAGCGAGAAGCGATAGCGGTGGAGGCGCGGGCTGTGCGGGGGCTGTGCCGGGGGCAGGAGGCAATGGATTAGCTCATTGACCGCAGAGCGAGAAGCGATAGCGGTGGAGGCGCGGGCTGTGCGGGGGCTGTGCCGGGGGCAGGAGGCAATGGATTAGCTCATTGACCGCAGAGCGAGAAGCGATAGCGGTGGAGGCGCGGGCTGTGCGGGGGCTGTGCCGGGGGCAGGAGGCAATGGATTAGCTCATTGACCGCAGAGCGAGAAGCGATAGCGGTGGAGGCGCGGGCTGTGCGGGGGCTGTGCCGGGGGCAGGAGGCAATGGATTAGCTCATTGACCGCAGAGCGAGAAGCGATAGCGGTGGAGGCGCGGGCTGTGCGGGGGCTGTGCCGGGGGCAGGAGGCAATGGATTAGCTCATTGACCGCAGAGCGAGAAGCGATAGCGGTGGAGGCGCGGGCTGTGCGGGGGCTGTGCCGGGGGCAGGAGGCAATGGATTAGCTCATTGACCGCAGAGCGAGAAGCGATAGCGGTGGAGGCGCGGGCTGTGCGGGGGCTGTGCCGAGGGCAGGAGGCAATGGATTAGCTCATTGACCGCAGAGCGAGAAGCGATAGCGGTGGAGGCGCGGGCTGTGCGGGGGCTGTGCCGGGGGCAGGAGGCAATGGATTAGCTCATTGACCGCAGCGCGAGAAGCGATAGCGGTGGAGGCGCGGGCTGTGCGGGGGCTGTGCCGGGGGCAGGAGGCAATGGATTAGCTCATTGACCGCAGAGCGAGAAGCGATAGCGGTGGAGGCGCGGGCTGTGCGGGGGCTGTGCCGGGGGCAGGAGGCAATGGATTAGCTCATTGACCGCAGAGCGAGAAGCGATAGCGGTGGCGGCGCGGGCTGTGCGGGGGCTGTGCCGGGGGCAGGAGGCAATGGATTAGCTCATTGACCGCAGAGCGAGAAGCGATAGCGGTGGAGGCGCGGGCTGTGCGGGGGCTGTGCCGGGGGCAGGAGGCAATGGATTAGCTCATTGACCGCAGAGCGAGAAGCGATAGCGGTGGAGGCGCGGGCTGTGCGGGGGCTGTGAGGGGGCAGGAGGCAAGGAATCGCTTAAAAACACAATGTATCTCACAAGTTATACATTTATATTAATAACATTATTTAGTGTGATTGCCAAGTCAATCTGTTTTATTTAAAACACTAGCTGACCGCCCGCGATTTCATTCGCATGGACTTTAGTAATACCCTCAGTAATGTAATGTTGGTTTCCATCAAAGCCAAAGTTTTACCATCAATTCATTACGATTTTAAAGTTATTATGAGAAAACCTTTAAAACCCCCATGTAAATTTCCAAACATCCTAAAAGAAAACTCCATTCAAAATTTCAGCCTTGTAGCTCTTGTAGTTTCAGAGATCTCTTGATGAGTCACCCAGTAGGTATTCTCTTATAAAAATATAGATTATGGGAACGTTTAACAAACCTTCCGTCACTATTATTTATAAGAATAGTACCTACCTCTCTAATGTACATCCGAGTATTATTTCCCGAGTACCACGTGTTTTAAGCCAAAGATAGAAGTTTCGGTAGAGACATAATAAATGCAGTGTGAATTCCAAAAAAAATTTGTTCTTATCAGATGCTTACGTCCTAAACTAAATTTTTATGCAACAGCCTCGTAGTTTTTCTAGTTCCTGAGATTTCCTGATAAGTCAGTGGTTGGCTTAATTTTGACTCCAGACCCTTGATCTTTAGGGTGTGAATTTCAACAAACCATGAAACACGTGTATGGTTGTATTTTAAGTCAAATTTCTACGCTACAATTTTTGACGGGCCAAGAGTTACGGTTCTGAAGGTATAATAAAAATGACCTTTGACACCATTTTAACTACTTTAGAAAACGATTTCCAAAAATCCGTTCTTAGCGGGTGCCTACGTCCTAAAAGAAAACTCCATGCAAAATTTCAGCTTCGTAGGTCTTGTAGTTTCAGAGTTCTCTTGATGTGTCACCCAGTTCTCTCTTCTCTTTAATATAATATAAAAGATTTTTAATATTGATATGGTCACTATAAGATGTTGTTAGGTTAGTTAATTACGTAATAACTTAAGACTAGTTAAGATCGAAGGTCCCTTAAGTAGGGGCTTAACAAAGTAACCGGCTTCGTATTACTTGGATCTCACAAGTTTTCACGGTACAAGAACTGAGTTGCGTGACTTGGCTTTATTTACAAGTTTTGTTTTTGATGGCATCTCATTTGTTTTCGTAGATGTCCTACTTTTTCCTTTCCGGTACCTTCTACGCTTTTTCGCCGGCCGCGGTTATGATTATTATTGTTCTTTCTTTCGGCAATTTCGGACAATTTAGTCTACTTAACATAATACTTTGCGGAATTTTGGTAGGTTACAGCTACAGGTCGACCACTTCATTAAGATTTTAATAATAAATAAATTTATTGGTACCTAGAGTATGACTTTTTTATATATACAGATGTCCTAGCTGATTATAGAATTAAATTCAGTCCTATCTACACTACACACAATATCAGGTAATTTAATATTTAGATGGTGGGGAAGTTTACCTTCATTTTCGTCCTGGATGTTGCCCACATCCATTTGCTGCGGAACTATAGCTTCTATGGTATTCCATTTGCTGCGGAACTATAGCTCCTATGGTATTCCATTTGCTGCGGAACTATAGCTCCTATGGTATTCCATTTGGTGCGGAACTATAGCTCCTATGGTATTCCATTTGCTGCGGAACTATAGCTCCTATGGTGTTCCATTTGCTGCGGAACTATAGCTCCTATGGTATTCCATTTGCTGCGGAACTATAGCTCCTATGGTATTCCATTTGCTGCGGAACTATAGCTCCTATGGTATTCCATTTGCTGCGGAACTATAGCTCCTATGGTATTCCATTTGCTGCGGAACTATAGCTCCTATGGTATTACTGGCAAAGGACGAATAAAAGTTTATGGGTATAAAATACGTTCTACCATGGTGCCAATTGCTAATTAATAATAGGTTCACCGTAAAACGCTTGGGAAAACTTAGCCTTCAGCATCCATTTTTTTTCATACAATAAATTTGTAGGTGTTAGTTGTCAAAGTTTATTTGGCACAGTTTAAGAAGAAGTTAATCTACTATAAAAACAAGTTACATACCTAATTTGTTTGAACCAAACTGCATTAAAACGCCTATTCATTTTGTTTGCAATAATTATCTCATTATTAAAATGATGACCACAGAATGTACTAACCAACAAAAATAACCCCTCAAAAATGAATGTTGTCAAGCTTGAGCCTGTAGGAGGTCACATGGGAACTCACAAACATTGTAGTACTCAAATATACAAATACACCAGAAAAGTATAGCCTGTCTTAGCCGCTCGGGTAATAAGAATGTGCCAACCCTTGTAGTACCCTTGTATGGACGGGCAAAATTGGCAACCGCGAGGTGCAACTTATGCTGCTTATTTTGCCCATCATCGTTTTTCTCGATATAAGCATAAGATGCAAAAGAAAAAGATTAAGGAAACCCCCTTTTATACCATGTAACAAGAAAAACTCGCCTTCGTCTTTGCCATTGAGCGTTATTCAAAGCAGACGGTGCTAAATTGGCCCGCCACAAAACACCGTGCACTTCGACAGGCTATGGTTAGCAACTGAGTGACGACAATGACAAAAGTCATTCTCAGTTTTGTCAGAAATATTGTGCTCGCTGGAAATATTATAAAGATTTACCTAAACCATAACAAATTAACGTAAATTAAATGGTAACTTTAATGGTAGTTTTGCGATTAAGTAAAAATTGGCAAAATATTCAGCATTGGCAAAATTGGACGGTTTCACGGTTTAAGTACATAGGTTATCTAGATTTAGTGTGGAGCATTGTAGTGTAGGTATGTTCAAGTGCCGATAGCCTTACCAATAATATGGTGGAGGGTAGCTCGGTGCAGGTGCCAGGGGCAGGTGCCAGGTGCAGGTGCCAGGGGCAGGTGCCAGGTGCCAACAGTCAGAATAAATGTACGTTACATAACAGCTGCCTATTATTGCTGCGTCTATACCTACCTAAATAGATGACTGTCAGCTAGTGGCCTTCTATATACGGAGTGCGGTCTCTCCACGGTAGAAAGATGTACTCACCGGAACACGTTCCGCAGCAGCACGGGCTCCAGCAGAGCGTCCAGCTGCTCGCGGATGTTCTCCATGAGTACGGGCAGGCCCAGCTGGATGGCGCTCTCCAGCACGCGCACGTAGTTGCTGTCCGTCAGCTTTATCACCTTCAGCTGGTTCTCGCGCTCCATGTTCTTCACCCACTTGTTCGCTTGCTCTGGAACATTCGACGAGTTATGAATATGAACCTCAAAACTTAGTGGTTGTGTATAATGACGTGTGCGCTCACCTTGCGGGTCGATCATGAGCGGCCAGCGGCGCGCCTGCGCCACGATGATGCCGTTCTCAATGGAGAAGGAGTCCACAGGTAGGCCGGCGATGTTCCACGCGCGGATCACCACGGGCTCGCCCAGCGTCGTCACCAGCGAGTACGTCGCGGAGCACGGGATCGCTGCACCACAACACACAATGCAAGGCACGCCTTCACAGAGATCTCGCTGAGGACCGATCACTGATCGAATCTCATCTACACTAACGATCTATTAGGGGATAAGCCTCAGTTTAATTCACGCGGAGTCAAACATTTTAGGTGGCGGAGCTGACTTACATCTAGTCAAGACGCTTCAACACTAGCTCGCGCTATCTGGTATTTAGCGTCAATCGTCATTCACTCATCATGAATCGGAATCGAGACCACATGATTTACCTCTGCGTGGATCCCACCGTATGTGTAGGTACTTACTTTATACTGCAACAGGATGAGGATATGTAGATAATCTACATTTCAAATTCCTGTAGACATGAATTTGATCGGATGTGGAGTTTGCGTATGCAGCATTGCGCCAGTGGCACTATACTATACCAACAGGCTGTGTATAGGAAGTGGCGGTGCGGTGCGTTGAGACTGTATGCAGCATTGCGCCAGTGGTACTATACTATACCAACAAGCTGTGTATAGGAAGTGGCGGTGCGGTGCGTTGAGACTGTATGCAGCATTGCGCCAGTGGTACTATACTATACCAACAAGCTGTGTATAGGAAGTGGCGGTGCGGTGCGTTGAGACTGTATGCAGCATTGCGCCAGTGGTACTATACTATACCAACAAGCTGTGTATAGGAAGTGGCGGTGCGGTGCGTTGAGACTGACCGAGACTGTCTGTGCGCTCGTTCCAGACGTGGATGATCTCGCGGCGGTAGCTGACGGTGAAGGGGCCCAGGTACGCGATGAACCCGGCAGACAGCAGCACATCACCTGCAACACCCCGTTACATACCTTAGCGCAGAGGACTACGTGACGTGACGTGACGTGCTCGATACAGGAAGCTGGCGCAGCTTACCGATGATCTTCCCGAGCAAGTCATGCAACTGCTGGGCCAGCTCAGTCCAGCGCGTCTTCTCCCCGCCCAGGCCACCAATCAGCTGCTCAGCGCGGGACAGCTTGGTGGAGCACAGCTCGATTTCGTCCTCCAGACCCTTCTTCTTGCGCGTCATTTCCGCAAACTCGTCGTTTAGAGTCTGCAACAGCATTTGTTGCATTGCAACGTAACACGCAAAGAAACACCAAACAGAACAGTGCCATGTCTCTATGTGTGGCGACGGCCGTGGCAACATCTAAAATACGTAATATATAATAGTCACGTGATCATATATAAAAAATGTGTAATTTTAATCCCGTTTTTTTACCTATAAAAAGGCTTATTTTTAATAAAAATCACCTGATTACGCTTTGTTACGTAGTGACAACGTAACAAAGCGTAATCAGGTGATTTTTAAATTGCATTTTTAAATTGCTTTTGTGAATTAAAATTGACTAGGATGAAAACCATTTAGAACTTATTTTAATGTAGTCAAATAGCCTACTTGTTGATCTGGCCTAAACTATGATAGAATTAAAAAAAACGGATGATTTACGGTAGGTATACCTTTGAACAAGAGTCAGGCTCGATTAGCACATGTAAGTTCAGGACGATGTCTCTACTTGAGAAGGGCCTCGAGGGGTGCTGAGTGCTGCGCGGGTAGGATGGGGAATGCACTCACCTGCAGCTTGTCTAGCACAGCCTGCAGCTGCGCGCGCTTGGCGTTGAGTGTGTTCATCTGCATCTGCAGCTCGCCCTCCGCCTCCGCCAGCGCCGCCTTCTTCGGAGCCACCACCTGTATCACACAACAAAACCAACGTACAAGGAAACTACTAAATACCCACCTGTACCCATTTGGATCTCTCACAAGTTATACTATCGCTGAATCAAATGGATTAGACGGTTCAAGATTGGTAACCGGTTCACTGCCCAGCCAACCTTGATGACGCGATCGTAGACGTCCATGGCGCGCACCCAGCGGCACAGCCCCTCGCAGGCCGACGACACCTTCGAGATCACCACCGGGTCGAAATCGCGGTCCGGGATGTACCTGAGACAACACAACATAGTGACAGCCACCTCGATACGCAGTAGATACATACGTAGGTAGGTAGTCAGATGAGCTAGAACCTGTCTCTGATCTTCTTCATGGTGGCGACGGGGATGTTGTCCTTGTCGTAGTTCTTCAGCCCCTCCAGGAACTTCATGTCACCAAGCATCTTCTGCGACGGGCCCCAGTAGTCCTCGAAGGGTTTACCTAACAACGTTGTTTAACTTTTATAGTTTTCGGGAAGAACAACAATACAAAATACAAAATACAAATACAAAAAACAGTACGGCAATAGGCACACAACTCTGTTGTTATCATATTATGTACTTAGTCTAAGTACCTACATATTATAACAACAGAGTTTAGAATGAGGAGGAAGTGTAAGTATAAGCACCATTAGCATCCATCTTTCGGTCGCCCTTGATGCCCTTCATCACGCAGACGGCCTCCATGACGAGCTTGACACCGGCGGGCGGGTTCTTCATGGACTTGACAAGCGTGATATCAGCGGGCTTCAGCGTGTTGAGCGCGTTCAGCGCCGCCTCCAGCGCCGGCACCGCCTCGGCCAGGTCGCTCTCGCAGTCGTCCTTGATGGCCTGCGCCGACGCCGCCGCCTCGTTGGCCAGCGCCTCGTCCGCGCCTACTATCTGCGCACAACCAACCAATTTTCCCTCAGCACCTGGGCCACTCTCCTCTTGTTCACGTCTACTTTCCCCGGTACTGCGCCAGTGCAGCCTACCTCCTTCTGCTTCTCGACGACTACGGTGTCCTGCTCGATCTTGATCATGAGCTTCTCCGTCTTGTCGGAGGTCTCCACGAGCAGCGGCTGCAAGTCGATGAGCTGCTGTTGCATCACGGCCACCTGCCCCGCCGCGAAGTCTAGCTGCTCCAGGCCCATCTCGTATCTGAACCACGAAAACATTTATATTCACTCAGCAAGCAGAAACATTAAAGCTAAATGTGGAAATTGGGTACATACCTCAATCTGGCGTTCGTAATCTGTTGGACCTTCATGGTGTAAAGGGTTTGGAAGGCCTTGATCAGCTCCAAGTAGCTGGTTGGGGTCACGTACACTTTTCGGTGCTGATCAGCCAGGAATCTGCACGGAGATATCGTAAGTATCTTTTGTTTATCTTGAAATGTCGAGACTTTGTATGATAATGTTGATACAATTATATGTGAGTTTGAGTGAGAACTTGCCTGTCGCTGAGCGAGACCACGCTCATGTGGAAAAGCTGGCAGATCTCGACGCAAGCGACGCGCAGCTCGTCGCTCACGTCGTCCATCATCGCAATGAACATAGAGGCCACGCGTTCCAGCGCCTCCGCCGGCCAGGCCGTGAACCTGCGTACGGAGCCACTCTGTATATGTAGGTACTTACTCACCTACATGTTAGAAGAGGCGGTAAATAGTAGAGCGAGCACGGGATGCACTCACCAGTCTATGGTGGCGCAGTTGATGAGCGAGGGGAACATGCGCAGGCGGTTGCGGAACGAGTCCCCGATGGGCGACATGGCCAGCACGATGCGCAGGTTGGCCTTCACGCGCTCCACGTAGAACCCGAACATAGCCAGCGGCGTCGTCTCGATCTTCTTGCCCTGCGGTGACACAAATTGACATCTGACTGTGCCACGTCGGGATTGCAAGTGGAGGCAGCGGAGCGGTGGCAGCAGCGGTGCGGATAGAGGTACTCACGGCGTCGCGCACGGCACCCTGCATCTTGTCGAGGATCTCCACCTTCTCCTCCATGCCGTACAGATTGGGGATGTCCCCCGTGTTCAGCAGCATGTTGATGTCCTCCACCATACCCTCGTTCATTATCTGCAACACCCGGAAAATTGCAAAAAACAGGGACAATAACCAATTAACTGCTACCTTGGCTCACAAAAGGTTGATAAAACCGAAAACTTTATCTCTCCTATAGATGCCTTGTTCGCTTTATAACAGATTCGCTTTATGGCAGATTAGCCTTAGGACAGATTCGCTCTAGGGCAGAAGTACAGTGAAACAAATATTATGTAAACAAATAATTTAGGTTATTTAATAACACAACAAAATTTAACCGAGTAGTGTCGTTTCGCCCGCTATTTCCGCCCATTAATGGGCGAAAGACACTACGAAAAATTACTAGTGTCGTTTCGCCCATTTTCACGTTACATTGCTGGTTTTGCAAAATGAAATGTTAGAAAGATTCCGAAGTTTAATTGCTCATAATATACCTAGGTATTCTATTCGGAAAAGATTATTTTTCTGTGTTTGTCAGAGTTTCAAATCTACTGTTCGCAAACAACTCACAGAGTAGAAGAACATAGGAAAAGACTGTGACACTTATTGTCACATGTGACACTTACTGTCAGATGTGACACTTACTGTCAGCTGTGACACTTACTGTCTGTAAGGTTTCCGCCCTACACCTTTAGATGATATTTGATATAATGATGATAATTGATAGACGTAATAGATTACTTGATTTTATTGATATGATAATGATTGAATACACGAGACCGCGGTCGAACGCGTACTGAAGTGCTTTTGCATAAGTGAGTAAAAATGCACCGCTTGCAAAAGTGCAAATGTGCGGTTTATATGTAAATCGTACATGCTCCCGAGGGAGAAGAATACAGAATGATTTGCAAAATTATAAAAATTGATAAATGTAAAATGATATTAACTATTAGTAAAAGTATGTATAAAAATTCAAAACTAAAAGCAAAGTCTCTAATAATGTCCAGCTTATGATAATATCAATCACTGCACTTCACTTTTAATGAATCGATTTATGAATATAGGCGAAGTAGTTGCGTCAACACAATTAGAATTACTACGCGCACTTTGATTCACTAGATTGTCTTTGTCGATGATGCTGGTGCTTGTGCTGATTGTTGCCGTCGGCGCCGGAGTCGTCCTGTAGTGAACACGCAGGTTGGGGTGCTCGCTGCGGGGCGCCGCCGGCGGGGGCACGGGTGCCGGCGCGGCCGGGGGCGAGATTCGCGCAGAGCAGCGGAGTCGCCCTCGCCGCCAGGCGAATAGCGCGAGAGCTAGTAGGCCTGCTCCGACCACGAGATATAGGACCACGAACTGATGCACGTCGTGATATGATAGCTCTACGCTGTTTTCGGCAGATTTTAGCGTTTCTATCTGTGTGCCAATATTCTGTAGATCCTTCTGATAGTTTGAATTCTCCAAATCATGTGATTGTGATATAGTCGCATTGATAGGTATTGTTAAGTTGATGATGTTATTGATTGGAGGAATCTCTATTTGCATGATATCTGGTCGAGTTTTCAATTGATTCGTTTGTCTGTTGTGTGCGAATATTTCATACTCTTCGCCCTTGATAATACAACCGTCTCCAAGTGTCATAATGCCGGCCTTGCTAACGGGTACAGCCGTAACTTGATTCCCACATATTATTCTTATGGTATTTTGATCGCAAATAAAATACAGGTATGTATTCAAGTGATTAAGTTCCGACCAGTGGGCTGTACATTTTTTGATGTTGGTTTTGCATTGATTTGATAACTGGTCCATTACACAAAGATTTTCGTCTGACGTCATATGCTGTATAGGTCTTTGTAATGGGCACAGACGTTTTGATGAGTCATAGGGCAGACAGTTCTGGATTTCATTTTCTGATAGTGTGATATACGAATCCTTTTGAATGTTCAGTGCTACATACTCTGATATAGTCGAGATTACGACCATCTCTCTTCCGCGCTGTTGAGGTATTGGTATGAGCTTATATATGTCATAACTATCTCTGGTGATCAGCGGGATTTTGATTTCGAAAATGAAGTAGAGTTTAGTCATTCTTGCTTTCACTTTCATTAGATGATAAATGCTTGATAGTTCGGTTTGAATGTTGCTTATGGGTATGGTCAAATCCTTGGAAAGTTGCCCTGATATGATATTGAGTTCATTTCGTAGTTGCTTTGGGGTCAACAGATGGATATTGAATTTCCCATAGTGGATATCTGTGATGGTATCTACTAGTGTGTCTTGTATGTTTTTTAAATTCATCATGATACTGTTGGCGATGATTGATGATAAGGCAAAGTCGTTGTTATTTGCCACTGATTCGATTTGTTTTGATAGAATATTGGAGTTTTTCTCTAGACTGATAATTTGCTGATGAAATAATTTATGTTGATTATTCATTGATTGCGCCATTCTTTTCAGTAGGTTATATTCTGATTCAACTACTGATGTTTGATTTTTCCATAAGAGTGCCAAATGTTTTTGATTGTTTCGAATTGATTCTATGTCTTGCTCATATTGCTCTGCGAACTGTTCGTCCAGTATTCCAAACAAACTATGTGCTAGGTATCCAACTCCATTGATAAGGCCGCGGCGGCGTCTAGTTACGCGTGCCATAGGATCGCCGAGCATCAAACTGTTGTAGTACTGTAGTTCTTCGAATCCGTGACGTAGTTGTAGTATGATAACGTCACAGTTGGTTTGTTTTGATGTTGTTGAGCACATGCTTTCTAGATGATAAAAATATTTCGTGAATAACTGCATTCCTTGCCAATATGGGTCCATGTCATAATAAACGATAAGTTTCCACTGATCTCGGACAAGGTGCATGGATGATAATTTGTCGAAATAAATGCTTTGATTGTTGTTGATATTTGATAGCTTGTAGTCACAATGGACGGGCGTTATGAATAACATCATTGTCATCATCAGTAGCCCTACAAAATTGAATGATTTTGATGTTTTTGATTTTGATGGTTTGCTTGGTGATTTCTGATCGTCTCGTGAAGGTTTGTTTTGTTCTTGATCTTCCACTCTTGCTGAAGGCTCGTTTACTGGCAGTTTTGATAGTTTTACTATTGGTCGTTTCATAGTACCATTCTTAGTTTTTAGAGTGACTACGCGAACATATCCGTCTTTTCCGGGGTGAAGCTCTGTTACTCTTCCGATGGCCCATTTTCCGGCGGGTACATTCGCATCATGAATTATTACGATGTCATTTAGCTCGACGTTTGTTTCTGCTTGCTGCCATTTGCTTCGGTTTGATAATTGACATAAATACTCTGCTTGCCACCTCTTCCAGATATCTTTAAAAGTTTTCTGTACTAATTGCCATCTGGTGCGTTGATCTGTTTCAGTTTCCACAATAGTAAGAACTGGTCCGCTTGACAGAAAGTGAGATGGTGTTAGACAATTTATGTCATCTGGGTCTTCTCTCAGTGCGCATAAGGGCCTAGTGTTAAGGCATCCTTCAATCTGTGCAAGAAGTGTTGATAATTCTTCGTAGGTGAGCTTTTGGTCTCCAATCACTCTACGAAAATGATGTTTTAGGCTTTTGACTGCACTCTCCCATAGTCCCCCAGCACTGGGCCAGGAAGGAGCATTGAAATGCCATTCTATTTGCATTTCAGCCACTGTTGAGTAAAACTCATGATCTAGTGTGCTTTTTAGGTTGATAGTTTCCTGCTCTAGGCGTTTATTGGCTCCGACGAAATTGGTTCCGTTGTCGCTGTAGATGTGGCGCGGGGTACCTCGCCGGGCTGCCATACGTCGTAATGCTGATAAGAATGCTGTTGAGCTTAGATCAGACACCAGCTCCAAGTGTATGGCCTTCGTGGCCATACAAACGAAAACTGCTACATAACCTTTCGTGGTTTTTATGCCTCGACCTATGTTTGCTTTTACGTCGATGAAACCTGTCAGATCCACTCCAGTATGATAAAATGGACGTGTTGGGTTACATCGAGCTGATGGTAGCTCTCCCATGATTTGCTTCAGCTTGATAGGTTCATGCTTTCTGCAAGTGATACAGCTGTGAACTCGTTTCTTGACTGCTCTTATTCCTCCTATAATCCACACATCTTGTCTAAGATGATTCAGGGTTAACCTTGCTCCTCCATGTAGAGTCACCTTGTGAGCCTTATCGATCAAAATTTCCGTGAAATGATGATTGTGTGGGATTATGAAGGGATGTTTCATGCTTTCTCTGATATTGGCATTCGTTATTCTGCCACCGACTCTTAATAAACCATCTTTGTCTAGAAACGGGTTCAATGAGAGAAGTTTGCTGGTTGATGATAGTTTTTTCTGCTTTTGTAATGCGTTAATTTCTTCAGAAAATGATTCTTGCTGTACGCATTTGATTAATTTTATTTTCGCTGAATTTATTTCTTGCGCTGTTAGGTATGCAGGCTGGCGGCGGTTGCGTTTATAATTTGATGCACGTGATATCCACGCGACAATGCGCGTCACGCGTGTGAGACAGCTGTGTTTTTGTATAAGCTCACGGATGACGTCACCGCTTTGACACTGTGTGATAGCGTTTGATTGATATTTATTTTTCACTTCTTGATTAGTGATGTAAACCACTGCTTGATCTTCTTTCGGTGGCGATAGTAGCAACGCAGGTCCATTCCACCAAAGTTTATGCTCTTTCAGTTGGGTTGCAGTGATTCCACGACTCGCGCAGTCAGCTGGGTTTTCAGCTGATTTGATATACTGCCAATTTTTTGCTGTTATGATTTCTTTGATTTTTTGGACTCTATTTGCTACGAATGGCTTCCAACGGTTAGGATCGCCGTTAATCCAACCTAAGACCGCTGTTGAGTCTGACCATCCAAATGATTTGATGTTGTGTCCTGGGAGGTTTTCCTGGACGATTTTCATGAGATTTGATAGTAGGAGCGCCGCGCTAAGCTCAAGTCTCGGGAGTGATATAATTTTCCTTTTCGGCACTAATCTTGATTTTGCTGCTATGATCACAGGTTTTTCTGTGTTTTTGATATTGCTGTAGATAACACAGGCATAAGCGCTTTCGGAAGCATCGCAGAATCCGTGTAGCTCTATGTTATCATTTTCGTGACTTTCTAGCCACCTTGGGATCTGAAGCTCATTAATTACTCCTAGATCTTGCTTGATATTCGACCATTCGTCGTTCAATGATGCGGGAATCTGTTCATCCCATTGAATGTTTAGTTGCCATACTGTCTGAAATAATAGTTTCAGCTTGGTTGTTGCGGGGCACAGCCAACCAAGAGGATCGAAAATTGTTGATATTTCTGATAGAAGTGATCGTTTGGTGGCTGGCTTTGATGATGATGATATTTTCAGCTGGAATGAAAACACGTCTTCTCGGGGGTCCCATCGAAGTCCAAGTGCTTTCGTTGACTCTTGATGTTTGAAGTCAAATGATGATGATGATGTTGATGTTAGTTCGTTTTGGTGATCCAATAATGCCCTCTCATTAGATGACCATTTTCTAAGATTGAAGCCTCCCGATTTTAAGAGGTCAATCAAGTTTGAAATAATTTGCTTTGCTGATTGTATGCTGTGTGCTCCACTGATAAGGTCATCCATGTAGAAGTCTCTATCCAAGATTTTTGCTGCTTCTGGATATTTTTCGCCTTCATCAAGTGCTAGTTGCTTGAGGGTCATCATGGCCAAGAAGGGCGCTCCCTTGGTTCCATATGTCACCGTGGTAAGTCTCCATTCTCTTAGTAGTTGATCTTTGTCATCTCTCCACACTAAAAGTTGATATTTTTGATCTTCTTCGTGGCAAAGAATCTGTCTGAACATCTTCTCGATGTCCGCAGTGAATGCTATTTTGTACTGCCTCCATCTTAAAATTAATGATAATAGGCCTGTTTGCAAATTAGGCCCACTGTACATAAGGTCGTTAAGGCTGAAGCCTGATGACGTTTTCGATGACGCATTGAATACGACACGAAGTGCAGTAGTAGTGGAGTCCGCGCGCTGCACACAATGATGCGGTAAGTAGTAGCCAGGTTTCGAGTTACTTACGCTCGGCCTCATGTGACCTAATTCCTGATATTCAGTGATAAATAGTTTATAATCTTTTGCAATTTTTTCATGCTTTTGAAATTTTCTTTCAAGTTGATAAAATTGAGCTACTGCTTTCTGTTTTGATTCACCCAATTTTTCTATGATTTCAGGTTTCAGGGGCAGACGGACGACATAGCGACCATCTTCCTGACGAGTGGTTTCTGTCTTAAATTGTTGCAGACAGAAATGATCTTCCGTCGACACATTAATGGCGGAGCTCTCGGCGATGTCTTCTATTTCCCAAAATTTACTGATTTCATCTATGTTATTGATGACGACATTGCAATGATATGATTTCATGTTTCCACAGATGATCCAACCGAGGCGACTTTGCTGTATGATAGGGGTTGATTCACCCTCTCTGATGAGGCCGCCTAGGATGATGTTCGAGTAAACTTCGGCTCCTAGTAAAATGTCCACGGGACGACTTATATTGAAATCTGGGTCGGCCAATTGAATACCTTCAAGGTTAGACCAAGTCGGTTTTTGGAATGTTCTATTCGGCAAATTGTTAATTAAATTTTTCATTATTAGTACGTCAGTGCTGAATGTGTAATCGCTGTTAATTGATTTTGCTGTGATCGTAATTACGCCTTTACAGTTGTTTTCTTTTGTCCCTATTCCAAAAATAACTCCCTTGCAACGCTTTCGTGTCAACCCTAGGCGTTGTGCGGCGTTTTCTGTAATTAGCGACGTCTGTGACCCTTGATCAATAAGGGCACGCATTTTCATGATAGAACCATCCTGAGCCACTACTTGGATTAGTGCTGTTGCTAAGATGATCTCTGCTATGTTGTCTTGAGATACGTGCGTCACATTATTTGGTCTTGATGTACTTGGTTCGGGCTGCTCTACGTAGGCTTCATGCAAAAGCGTGTTATGGTTACCTTTGCATTGCTGACAACGTTTTTCCGAAAAACATGTCTTGCCTTTGTGATCATACAGACAATTTTCACATAGGCCGAGTTTCTTAACTGATTTGAGTTTGTCAGCCGGTTTTAGATCGTTGAATATTTTGCATTGAAAAATACCGTGCTGACTGTTGCATTGTGAGCATTTTTGTTGCGAAACTTGGAATGATTTTTTATTAGAATGATAATTGTTTGATTTTATAAATGGTTTTTGATTTGAGTTTTGATTGTTAGGTTTTTTGTTTGATTCTTGCTGTTGATTTGATTGTGTAGATTGATTTGATTTTGATGCTTCTCCACGGCCACGACGAGACGCTTCTAATGCAGTGAATTTAGTGTCCAAGAACTTTAGGAAATCTGATAGAACTGGAACGTCCTTGGGGTCTTGAACAAACTCGACGTAATCGTTATGGGTGTCCGCGTCCAATTTTTGAGACAAAAGATAGATGATAAGCGGATCCCAATGAGAAATGTTAACGCCTAGATTTTTGATGGCATTTAGACACTCGTTTGTTGTATCGTGGAGTTTTTTGATAGATGATGATGATTGCTGCTGCATATTTGGTATTGATAAAAGAATGTTTAGATGAGAGTTGAGAATAAGCTTTTTGTTTTCATATCTCTGATTAAGAATCTCCCAACAAACTTCATAATTATCTTGGCTGATGTTAAGATGCTGTATGAGTTTTTCTGCTGCGCCTTTTACTTTACTTTTTAGATATTGCATCTTTTGCGAATTCGATAGTGATTTGTTTGTGTGGATGGTTTCAGTAAACAAGTCTTTAAAAGACATCCACTGATGATAATTGCCGTTGAAGACGGGAATCTCCATGGCAGGAGTAGATCGCTCGCGATGACGAGCCGACCACATGCTGCTGTTGATAGATTTTTTGATAGTGCTATACTTTTCTTCATACTCGTAATACGTTTGCTCGTATGCAGGGTTGTCACACAGTAGTTCGCTGTCAATCTCCCAGTGTAAAGAGTCAACAACGGACCACCGACCTTGAATAGTATAAAGAGCGTCCTCGAACTCCCACTTCTCTGATAGTGAAGACACATCGATGCTGCTAATTGCCCTTGCTAATGCTTTAAAATTGCTCTTCTGTTTTCGTAACATTTCGTCTAGTTTGGTAGAGTTACCACTGTTAACCCTGCCTGACGACTGTCCAGAAGTACCTGCTGGGTTTTGATTGATGCTTGCTCCACGCTGCGGAGCTTGAGGCGTCGCCGTTCCAGCGGTGGCGGGCCAGTCGAAGGAGCGTGCCAATCCCGGGCTCGCCGGCTTCAATAAAGGTTTATCCTCTGCTATAAGGAAGGGTTGGACCATACCTTGATATTCCTGGGCCATTTTGATGAATCTATCATAGTAGTTCTCCGTGAAGTAGGGGTGATTAGACTCGTGCTCACGCAGCTTTGTGTGATTATTGTCAAATTCTGCACAGTAGGCTTTAAGAGATTCAATTCTCTTCTTGGCATACTGCTGAGTTTTTCTCTCCGGCCCATCTTTCCCAAAATTGACAGACAACCTTTCTACTTCGTTTATGATTTGCTGCTGATTTGCTAGTAGGTCTTCCATTTTCTACTACTTACAGTGATATGCTGAGCTGATGATCCTCTGAGCTCGGTAGCAGTTGGGTAGGAGCTACTCGCTGGTGTTAGATGCTAGGTAGTGATAGGTAATGCTATGATCTATCCCAGTGATCCCGTGCGCGATATATGCACCTTCTCAGATTAGCCGGTGAGACCCGCTGGTGGGAGGCCAACTAAACCGATTCGCTATCGCACTCGAGATACCCAGAACAGTTACCTTGATTCTGCAGCGTCACGAAGGCTTCAATACTACCTTTACTCGTGGCTAATGATGATGATTGATGTCACTCACAAAAAAGCACACAACACTTCTCGCGATGATGACACTGATAGTTATGATAAAGTGATATTTTTCCTTTGATAGTCACTGATTGCTAAAGAACGTCCCGCCACACGGCAAATTTCCAGGAAACACGTGATTCCGTAACTAGGTCACTGCACCGCGTGGTCCTGATTTAAAACTTCTCCGCGCGCCGGGTCAAATCTCGAAGGACCATAAAGATGTAAGGTTTCCGCCCTACACCTTTAGATGATATTTGATATAATGATGATAATTGATAGACGTAATAGATTACTTGATTTTATTGATATGATAATGATTGAATACACGAGACCGCGGTCGAACGCGTACTGAAGTGCTTTTGCATAAGTGAGTAAAAATGCACCGCTTGCAAAAGTGCAAATGTGCGGTTTATATGTAAATCGTACACTGTCAGATGTGACACTGTCAGATGTGACAGAAACTGTCACACATGCAAGATAATCAAGGAAAACAGACTGTTTCGGTCAAAATTAACACAGAATGTCAAATTGACGGAAGAAGTCAAAACTGAAACTGTCGTATCTCGGAAACTACTCGTCCTAGACTTGCAGTTCCTGGCTCAAATGAAAGGTATGAACAAAATCTACATTTTCGATGACAGCTGTCAAAACTGAAACTGTCGTATCTCGGTAACTACTCGTCCTAGACTTTCAGTTCCGGGCTCAAATGAAAGGTATGAACAAAATCTACATTTTTTTCGATGACAGCTGTCAAATGTGACACTTACTGTCAGATGTGACAGAAATTGTCACGCATGCACAGTCTGTTTTCCTTGATTATCTTGCATGCGTGACAGTTTCTGTCACATCTGACAGTGTCACATTTGACAGTAAGTGCTCGGAGAGACGCGGAACGCGCGCGCCTAGAACCGCACTCACCCTGAAGAAGTCCCTCGTTATGGGATGAAACGTTGGTGTTCTTCCAACACAAATAAGGTTCGTAGTTAACCCGCTTACATCCAAATAGATTTTTCATCCCCCCCATCTCGGAAAGAGTATTTTTGCTGTTCGTTATCTGAGCGCAAAAGCCGTTTTTATCCTCTAGAGGATAAAGTAAATTTGAATTTAGAACATAGTGTGCCCTAAGTTTGTGATTCAAAACATCATTGAAAATTGAAAATTGAACTTTTTTTAATTTGTTAAAAACTCAGACTCTTAACCTTCTTGGTGTACTTTTTATTTAATTTTCTTTGCGCGCGCCATTTTCTTTTGACGTCATTGCTAAAAAACAAGAAACTTGAAAACAAGTGAAAAACCTAAAATGAGTGATTCTAGCGAGTGCTAGCGACGACGAAGTATATTTGACGCCAACAGAACTGACTGAAACTGTTAAAAATGCGCAAATGTAATTTGTTTGCATTCAGTTATTTCCTCGCTGAGGTGGGATGAAAAGTTACGTGTTGCACTCGAGTGCAAAGATTTTTATCCTTGTGCTCTTTTGACTCCCTCGCTAACGCTCAGGATTCTAAGTAATTTTAGAATCCTTCGCTTGATCGGTCATCAAAATTGAGCACGCGGTTAAAAAGGAACTTTGCACTCTTGTATAACAAATAACTATTCTATAGGTTGAGCTGTGAAATAAATGTATTTGAGTGTTGTCTAAGCAAGTAAGTAGTGTGTAATATGTTTGTAATATAGTACCTATAAATTTTAATTTTCTTATGATATAAATGATATCTTATGTAAAAATACACACAAAACAGAAAAGCAAAAACCTATTTATGTACAATTTAAACAGAGCCAATCTTAAAAACCCTATCTGCATCAGTATCCGAGCGAATAGGGTATGCAGGCTTCCCGTCCGCCTCCCGAACGCATATGCGGTCCCCCTTCGTCCAGGAGAATCGCCACTGCTGCTTGCGACATTCCTCTCGAACTCGATGGAAGAGCAGCCGGTTGTAGCGGGTCAGACGCTCGTTAAGGTAGATCCGCTGCGGTGGCGCCGCGAGGCCGAGCTGCGTGGTAGTGAGGGTACGGCGTACTCGGCCCGCGCTGAGCAGATCGTCCCGTAGCTGACGGCGCGCCAGGCGCACGACCACGCGGCGTGCGCATTTCTCCTCGCCTCGACGATCAACACCGCCAACTCGCTCGGCGAAGACGATGTCACGTTCCTCGATAGTGACTCCCAGCTTTGCCGCCACATTAATTACGGTGTGCAGGATGTTTTCCCCCTTCATTTCGGGCAGATGTCCAATGTCGAGGTCTGAAGAAAGCGCCTCCTGGTCCCTATCACTCAACTCGTTCTTGAGCTGGACCACGGTTTTTTCGAGTTCAACCACCTCGATCGCTGCAGACGTCGGCTTCCTCTGTTCAATTGTCTCAAGGCGCGTATCAAAACCGTCCAGCCTCTCATTTATGGCCGCAACAGCGCTACGGAAATCCGCCATCTCCCGACGATAAGTCCGTAACTCCTCCATGGTTTTGCCTTGCAGCCAGGGCAAACCCACCCGGAAGACACGGAGCCCCGAATCGACAAGCAACCTTTGTGTGTAATAGCGGCGCAATGTTATAAGTAGCGCTATCTATTGGTGATAAAAAAATCCACACACGATTTGCCCATCTTGGGTGATAATGAATTACAGATGTCGTCGCCCCCGTAGCTCTTACGCTGAGTCACTCGCTGATTTTAAACTCTTTACGCTCGAATCCAGACGTAAATATCTTGAAGCTGTAACCCTATACAATATCGTGCATAATAAATTTGACTGTATGGATCTTGTCAGAAAAATATGCTACGCAGTCCCGAGAACCTGCACACCGCGAGCTGCTCGCTCGCGTTCTTTGTTTGCCCTTGCCACCTGCCGCACAAACTCGGGACTTCGCGCTCCTATTCGTCGTATGGTTGAGTCCTTTAATAATAACTTCGTAGACATTGATATATTTATTTGCAATTTATATAAATTTAAAAAGTGGTTATACAGTCTACTTTGCCATGTTAATTTAAGTAATAACCTAGTACAATAACAATAGTTTGTTCACTTAACTTAGTCATGTAAGAGGAGCCCTGTTACCTAGTTCATGCTTTAGTTGGGCCCTCTAGTTGCATGTGTTTTTTATCTTTTATTTTCTACGTACATAACTTATATGTGGATAGCGCTGTGGGCTACATTGTAAATACAGCTCATCTTTACATTGTAAAGTAACTAACACAAATGTATAATAAGCACAATGTAGTCGTTTGTTATTCCTCAATAAATAAATAAATAGATAATGTAGTACACCAAGCTTGACACAGATGGCAGCACCTAGATTCCGCTACTCAACAATAGATGGCGCTGCGAAGATCGATAATGGCTTCTTGGCTTTTAGCGAACGCCCAAGTCTGCGTGTCTATAGCATGGAATTCTAACAACTACCCCCGAGATGTAAAAAACCATCCGTGATAGTGTTTTATAAACTTTTTATAGTCTTAAACAGTTTTATAGTCATAAACAGACACTGAGCGACTGGCGCACACTCACCCAGGGGGACTCGTAGGTGACACACAACTTTTTGCCACTTTCAACTTTAGAGCACTCGTGTTCGAATATTTTTTTAAATAAAATGTACTAGCGTATGTCAACGTATCAACATCCGTGACGTCAGTCGACGTCGTTATGGATGACTTTATCATGGTAGTTAAGAGTCTGCTGTGTTGGTTCGATTGTCACCTGATTGTCGGCGAACAGGAAGACCATCGGCTTCCCGATGATGCCAGCCTTCATGAGCATCCGGCGGATGTCATCGCGCCACTCCGCCTGCCCGTACACACGCGAGATCTCGATCTGCAACACGCGTCATCACACGTCATCACCGTCCTCCCGGCAGGCTACACGGCAACTGAACTGTCTACTCACCTGAATCACATTCATCTCCAAGATGCTGGCGGCTAGCTTCACGGCGCTGCTGCGACCGCTGCCACCCACACCCACCAGCAGCAGGTTGCCTACGAAACATAACAATCATCAACATAATAGGAACATGACGAGCGATGAGCGACGTGCAGGGGTGGGGGGGGGGGGGGGGGGGCAGGAGGCGTACCGTTGTCCTGCAGCAGCACGCGCGTGCAGCGCGAGATGTGGTCGAGCGCGTAGCGGAACATTACGAGCGACATGGGCGAGGAGGAGACCACGTTGTACTCCTCCAGATAGTACTCCATCTTCTCGGTCATGTCCCCGAGGTCCATCACCTGCCGAGAAACGAGCGTCGCCGTCATCTCTATCGTGCCGCGTGCGGTAAGCAACAAGGCTCAGTGCGAGGAGCAAACGGTACCTACTTGGTCGTATATCTTGGGGTCCGCGTCGGGCTCCATGTAGTTACCAAAGAAGATGTTGGCGGCGTGCTTGTTGGAAAGCTTCTCGCCTTCGGGGATGTAGCCTGTATCGGTGAGCACCTGGTCCATGTGGACGCGGAAGTTGTTGTACACCGCTTTGTGCACCAGATCGAACAGCTTCACCCTGGGGGCACAGCGCCGTTAGTGACAGCCAGCACAGGCCCACCTGTGTGCCTATTGTAGCAACGAGGCGCGTACCTGTCGGTATCGTCGGCGAGCCGATCGTAGAAGACGCGGTAGGTCTCGTGAACCCACAGCAGAACCAGCTTGTTGATCTCCTTCATGTGGCTGGAAGGCACCAGCAGCACTCCCTTGATGACGCGTGCAAAGTCCCGCAGGTTGAACAGGTAGTGGCACTTGGATGGCGTCGGTAGGAAGCCCAGCGTCACCGCCTTGTACACCTCCATAGTGGCTGCCACCACGTTCTGTAGACAGGAGAAGCGTTACGCACCACACATCCTTAACTCTCAACCTACCGGTACCAACGGTCAGGTTCCAACAGCTGCCGATCGCGTACCTTCCCGGCGCGTACGAGCACCTCAGTGAATCCCTTGGCGAGGTGCCAGTCCATGATGGTGCCAAAGATCTTGTTGAGGGTGTTGTCTTCGAATGAGTCCAGCGTGATGAGCACCATGTGGCGCGTCAGGCGCGACGTGATGAGGTTGGAGCCGCCGCCCGGGGGCAGCATGGCCGAAACAAAAAGCTGCGGAGATGGACACTCTACAGTGGAACTGTGAAACCAACGGGGACGTGCCTACCCTACCCACGTAGGATAAAAAAAGATAAAGATAAAAATTTAAAATGAAATACACATCAAAATTTCAATTTAAGTAGAGATAATTGGACATGCTGTGTTAAAAAGACCCGTTTTTAGGCTTCGCTAATGAGTTCCTCTCTCTTGCTAAGTCGAAACTTGTTAAGAAGCGAGGATGCGGCCACTCACCACGTCGACAACCTCCTGCCGGACCATTTCCTTGAGGTCGTACCAGTGTCCGTGGTCGATCCACTGCCGCAGTAGCTCTAGCGGCGGCTGCGCGGCGTACGTCTCCTTCTGTGGCATGCTCAGGTCGTCCACGAACAGCACGCACTTGTAACAACACCAAGAGGTCACTTTCGATCCTCCATTGTTTCTAAAATGTATTAGTTAAAGCTCCCCTTGTGCACACCGTGCACTTGCTTTAAAGCGTACAGGTTAGGTAAATATATATTGATATTGATCAGAACTCGAGGCTCAAGAACACAGACAGAACCAACCTTTTTACCCATAGACGGAGAACACAGACAGAACAAACCTTTTTACCCATAGACGGAGAACACAGACAGAACCAACCTTTTTACCCATAGACGGAGAAAATAGACAGAACCAACCTTTTTCCCCATAGACGGCCCGAAAACACCTTTTCGTCTTCTGTCTACTTTTGACATTATAATATCTTGGGTCTGCAACAAAAAAGACTTGCTGATCAAAATGATGTTCAGGTATTGCATATGAGCCGGTTAGATGAGAGGTGCGGACAGAGAGGTACCTGGTTGGCAGAGGTCCTGGCGGAGAAGTTGACAGTGTTGGTGATGTAGCGCTCCTTGGGCAGCGACAGCAGAAAGTTGAGCACCAGCGAGGACTTGCCTGTGCCAGTGGGGCCCACGATCAGGATCGGGATCTTGTACTTCACCATCTTGCTCACGAAGTAGCGCAGGCACGCGTTCTCGTTCGTCAAGATTATCAAGTCGTTCACCTGCAGACATAGGTACATCACATCTTAATGTATTTTAAGGAAGAACGGAACGCCTCTAACTCGGATCCAGGATCACTAGCATGTTTATCTGGTAAGAGTCTCGTCTTATTTCAATACTCGATACTGACTTTAGCATTAGGCGCGGGAGGAATCTCCTTCTCTAGATCGGCCCAGGAGATCCAGGTGCCGCTGTTGCGCTTGTCGTAGACAAAGTCGAACACAGTTTCTTTATCCTGGAACAGCTGGCTCTTGGTCAGCTTGAAGGACTTTGGCTTGGCGTGCGCCGCGTTGTTGCCTTCCAGCAGCTTGCGGAAGAACACGTCAAACAGCTTGCGGCTGTCGGCTGCAAGAACGACACTCCTGCTGTCACTGTGCCCACTTGACTGGCATTCCTCTACTGAGGCAAAGTTGCACTTAAAACTCAGTGCTTTATTTCCTTTAGACAGGACTCTTGGACACGTCACAAAACTCAGATTACATAAGTAAAACTAGGAATCACTTTGATTTTTTGTCCACTTCAATATTTTTTAAGGTAAAGTAATGAAGCAAACAAGAAACCTTTACTTTGTTAGAATGTTAGTTTTCGAGTTGGAGCAAAACTCATTTATCCTCTAGCTATCTAGCTAGAGGATAAAAGGCTTAGGAGGAGTATCAGATTAGATAATCTGATAGTTTATAGTAGGCCTTTTCTTTACAAAGGATATGTTCAACAATTTGTTTGAAAATATTTATTGTCAATTTTTGCAACAAAACTCCAAGCGAGTTGTTACGCGCCCTTTAAAAGATACATTAATCTCGTGTAACCTAGTTGTGGGTATAGCGAGTGTATTCTTATTTCTAGTATTTAATTTATGTATAGGTATCGCTATTTTTGGGGAACCGATTAACATTCTTATGAGTGTACAACAAGTTTTCATAAATATATTGTCATGGTACTGTCATTATTTATTTCTTTGAATTTATCACGTAGGTAACAGCTCTTTTCTGCAGCACAAATACGGTGTTAATATCTGCAGCGTTCCTCCACAGCAGTATACCTACCATAAGACGTAATACTGTGGAAGTAGCTGAAATAAACACGTCTAGACGTACCTATCTGCGTCTGTGAGTTGACGGATTTTTTTGACTGTATACGCTGCAGAACTAAGTCTCTTCGATAGCTTATCCATGTATGGGCCCCATTGAAGTTTATTATCTAAGGTGATTCCTAAGAATACGGTACTTGCTACAATTTCTAACGTTTCTTCTTTTACGTTTATATCAGCCTTAACTTTCTGAAATCTTTATTAATAAACAAAATTACAATCAAATAATAGAATTAAATTAAAACTAATATTTATTATTTATACAATTGAAACAATTGAGCTAACTGCAGACTGTTGCAAACAATCTACATTCATTTCATTTATTTATTCCACCGTAGGTACCTGTTGATACACTTGATGTCGTTGTAGTCTAAATAATTTTCTTAATTGAACATGTTGGTAAGTAGGTACAGGTAGCTCAACTGATCCATATCAATACCTTCACTTGTTTTACATTATCTCACTAATCTCACTATCTCACTAATCTCACTATCTCACTAATATTATAAACGTGAAAGTTTAGATGGATGGATAGATGGATGGATGTTTGTTCCTTTATCACGCCAGAACGGCTGAACGGATCTGGATGAAATTTGGCACAGAGATAGATTATAGTCTGGAATAGAACATAGGTTACTTTTTATCCCGGAATTCCCACGGGAACGGGAACTACGCGGGTGAAACCGCAAGGCGCTGCTAGTGTCAAATAAATCTAATACGTTTTGTTTTCTATAAACAACAGATTATTCAAAATAAAATTCAAAATTCAATAACTTTATTTCTTTAGGCTGACAAAATAAGCATAAGTATGTATAAGTCAAATTTTATACATAAACAGTTTTATAAATAATAATCAAATTGTTATCAAACAAGAAACAAAATGTTATTGATTTTTGTCCACACTAGCGGTTCCACTAGGAAGAAGCGAAAAATCAATAACCAGAAGAGGGCTGTTCGTGCAATCTATAATATGGTGATATTATAGATATTATATATATATATAATAGATATTATATATATATATATAATATCTATAATATCATATCCTAAAGAATCCCTACGTGATAAATTCTAAGAAATGTACCAATAGCGTTTTTCGCTTTCTCCCAGGCATCCAATATATGCTTTAATAGAACTGTACCAGCATCAGTTATGTTCTTGATACACCCTTGGTGAAGCCAAATTGATATTTATGAAGTTGCTTGTTATGGTTAAAATGAGAGGACATCTGAGTGAGATTTTTTTTTTCAAAAACTACTTATTGCAGGGAATATTGAAATTGGCCTGTAGTTGGCTGGAACAGTGTGGCTACCCGATTAATAAAGTGGGGTTTACGATACCTATTTCATGAGATCAGGAAAAATTCTTACGTCCACACAACTATTGAAAATATAGACCAAATTAGGAGCAACATCTTTCATAACTGAACTCAAAACTTTGGTTGAAATACCCCAAAGATCCTCAGTGTTGTTTTCACCATATGATTAGCATTTACATGGCTAAAGATAAATACCTCCTTACATTTTTCAACAGATGATTCTAATAATTTAACCGCCATTGAAAGTGAGGAGTTAAGAGAACATGTAACAACTTTTGAAATATCAGAAAAGAACGCATCAAAAGCATCAGCAATATCTTTATCATGAATAAGTATTGAATTATTAATTTTTGACCTTATTTATCTTTTACGTGGCTTGGATTTACCGGTTTCGTTGTTTATTAGTCTCCATGTTGCTTTTATTTTATTAGATGAGATTACTATTTTTTCTTCAAGAACAGGCATTTCGCCGTATTGCAGACTTTAAATGTTTTTTTTAACTATACATATCGCACCTTCGGTAGAACAAGGGCATAACTACCCAATTTTCGAAAAATGACTTGAGTATGCCAAAGTGCTTTAAAAACGTGTTTATACCCGGAGGAACAAAGACACTCGTTCAATTCCATCCAATTTCACCAGAGAGCGACAGTGCCTTTGTCACATTAAAGCGTTTTTTCAAAGGTCTTGGAACGACAAAATCCTATTGGTCAGTTGCGGCGCAGCCGGCGCGCGGATTGGTTGTCGTTTGGAGCGAATAAGTCGTTAATGTAAATATGCCCTATTAATTTTTCATTTTTGGAGGAACAAAGTCTCACTTTCGTTACATATGCCCATTTCTTAGAAAATAATTTGGAGGTACAAAATCGTTCGAACAGTTGTGCCTTTGTATGTCCAAAATGCACTAAAAGTTTAGAGACATACCCATACAGATATAATGTAACCATAACCAACTACTCAAACTACTCTTAAATGTTTTGAGTACTTGTATAGTATTGTACTTGTATATGTAAAGTCTGCAATACGGCGAAATGCCTGTTCTTGAAGAAAAAATAGTAATCTCATCTAATAAAATACATAACCAACTACTCAAAACATTTAAGAAAGTCTGCAATACGGCTGTGTTTCTGTGTTTCTTTTGTATATATACAAAATAAACACAGGATCATGTAACATAGCTTCTCTAGCACCATAAAAATCGTATAGTCTATTCCTACTTCTATAAATGCCGGGAGTAGCCCAATCAGTGAACCCGACCTTGTCTCGAACTATGCAAGTTTTAAGTTTGAATACTTCACTGTGTTCTTTGTTTAATACATCTAAAAGTTTGGCAAATAAGTCATTAGGGTCATCAGAACAAGTTATATTAGTTACTGCTAGTTCTACTTTACTTTGAAAATTCCTAATATGTACGTTTTTCCGTGATAGGCCTTTAGGTATTTCTCAACGTTATTTTTATCTTTCAAATTATAACTAAAATGAACACTCTAGACCTAATGGTCTGATTTGAAATGGTTGATTACTGCTTTTTGACACTAAAACAATGGACTACTTTTGAGATTACATTATTCACATCATCAAAGTTTGAGTTTTATCGTTTCATATTAAATATTAATGAAGTATCATCAGCAAACAGTACAATTTCTTGATTATTCTTTACAAGATGAGGCAGGTCGTTAGTATAAACTAACAATAGGAAAAAACCGAGGATAGAACCCTACGGTACACCCATTGTGACTAGACCCTGATCCACTCACCGGTGATGGTGGCACAGAGTCCCCAGAGAAGTGCGAACACGAAGGTGCACTGCAGCCACACGGTGCTGAACTGGGACTCGGCCTCCAGCAGGCACGTGAACAGCCGTGAGAACGACTGCAGGAACCACATAATTGATTACAACTTCCAGTTCGACAGTGAGGTTATTATGTGATGAGGAACATGCGACTCACAAAGAACTGATGTATCTCGCCTATGTAGGTGAAGTGGTGGCACTTGAGCATGAGGAACTCGAAGATGGGCGGCACCAGCCACTCGATGAGCTCCTGGATAAGGTCGAACTGCTCCGGGATCAGCTTCTTACTCAGGTGCGTGTTGTATGATGCCAGGAACGCGCGCCAGCCTGCCACACAAACGCACTCCTACTTCTACATTCTCCATTCAACATTCCCTTCGATTAGCAATGCCATCAGAATGTTACCGAGTTGCTCCGGCTCCATGTAGATCATGCCGCAGCGCGACACGGTGGCTGGCGAGGCGAACTCCAAGTCTGCGGCTTCGAAGATGAGGTTCATTTTGTTCGTCATCTACAAAAAATTACATTTCACTAGGTCGATTGGTAAACAATACGATACCAAATAGAGTGGCGCATTTTGATTGGGGTACAGCTTGCGCCATGCGGTACCTGAATGATCTCTCCGCTCATCAGGCAGAGCTTCTTGTTGTCGTCGAGTACAGTGTTCATGTTCTCGATCCACACGGCGTCTACGGGCCCATCAAACAGGATCCACTTGCGGTCGCGCGTGATGGACATCGCGTACTCGCGGAACGCAATCGCCAACACGCCGTCCGACCTGCAGACGAAGTGCACCGTCAGCAGAGCACAGCACAGTACTCGCATCGCGCACCAGTCAGGCCAGGCAGGGCGCTCACCATTCGTGGCTAGCTGGGTCGAAGCAGCCGTACAGCTGGCCCATGGTGATAGCCTTAGGGTTGAGGATGCGGAAGATGGCCCCGAACTCCTTGTGCCGCGGCGGCGGCTTCATGACTTGCAGCGCGCGCAGTGACTCCGCCAGCGACTGGTAGGCCTGCGTCTTACCGCCCATCGGCGGGCCCACGATCATGAATCCGTGTCGGACCAGCATCATCTCGTAGATCTGCGTAAGTAAAACTTGACATTTCACAAACCATCATCTAGCCCCTAAGCATGTGCTATTGGTATGTATAGCTCCATAGCTGATAAACAGAAATAAATAGGATAACTACATCTACATTATATTACAAAGAGGTAAGTTTGTGAGGTTGGAGGGGGTAGGTCATCTCTGGAGCTACTGAATCTTGGACATTCTTATTTTAATAAACAATAAACAATTCTTTCACCAATAGAAAGCCACGTTATTTGTGAGTGTCATAGGTCATGTCCAGCAGTGGACTTATATAGGTTGATGATGATGATGATGATAGGCTATTATATATTAATCTACCCGTGCGAAGCATAGACAACACAACATTCAGACCCGGAACCACAGATTAGGTAACGTTAAATATGATAATGGTAAGAAATTAGTTTTTTCGTGATTCGAAACGTCGTCGAGGCGAGGTGTACCTACCGCTCGTATGATCCTATACCTGTATGATCTTCTCGAGGTACCACTCTGTGCGCTGCAGGTTCCTCTTGTCCAGCTCCTTGTCGATGCAGCGCATCAGCTCGGCACGGTCCGGCTGTGGGACCTCCACGCCCGGGAATAAGTCTCCGTAGATGCCCATGAACAGCGGCACATCCTGCAGACAGAGTGCCTCGTCACGTAGTGCGCTAGGGTAGCAGCAGGACGGCGCAGGCGCAGGAGCGTGGCGTAAGTAGGTACCTGCGAGAGGAACTTGGCCATGTTGACGTCGATGATGGCGCGCAGCACGAGCTGCGCCTCGTCCTTGTCCGGATAGTTCTTCTTGAGCGCACCGGCCGCCAGCAGCACTGACTTGACGGCGCGCATGCCGTAGTCGTAGTGGTTCTGCGAGGACAGCTGCTCCGAGCACAGCTTGTACGCCTGCACTATCTTACGCGCCAACCTGCACCATCAATCAATGTTTACAAACTAACCAGACCAGTGTGTAACCTACTGAGTACTACCTAAATGCCTCACCCACTGCCCGGTACAACACATTATATAATATAAGTCGACTTTTTGGTGTTCTCTTATCGAAGAATATAGGTACATTTCGTTAGAATTTATTTTTGAAAACGGAACTGAATTAGCCTTCTTGGTGATTGCCGGATGTTTGTAAGGAGTTCTTCCTCCATGGTAGAATGCGTTGGTAGTTCCTTAGCGTTGCGCATAACGAAGATACAAAACAAGATGGCACCAGCGCGAAATCTCCGGAATGGTCTGTATGTAATTGTATGCACCTAGGTGTTCAATGTTCGTCTGTATGTAATTGTATGCACCCACGTGTTCAATGTTCGTCTGTATGTAATTGTATGCACCCACGTGTTCAATGTTCGTCTGTATGTAATTGTATGCACCCACGTGTTCAATGTTCGTCTGTATGTAATTGTATGCACCCACGTGTTCAATGTTCGTCTGTATGTAATTGTATGCACCTAGGTGTTCAATGTTCGTCTGTATGTAATTGTATGCACCCACGTGTTCAATGTTCGTCTGTATGTAATTGTATGCACCCACGTGTTCAATGTTCGTCTGTATGTAATTGTATGCACCCACGTGTTCAATGTTCGTCTGTATGTAATTGTATGCACCTAGGTGTTCAATGTTCGTCAGTATGTAATTGTGTATTTAAAAAAAAAAACACCTGACTACGATTTGTTACGTTGTCACTGACTAGAATGAAAACGATTTTGAACTTATTTTTAATGTAGGTAGTCAAATAGCCTAATATGGTTCAACAAAAACGTCCCTGGTCGACGAGCTAGTAAGTATGTCGAGCTACGCGCGATCGCGCCCGCATCCTTTTTTAATACCTATACATATATTGTCGAAATAATAATATGGAGAGACGATAGTTTTATCGATCTCAGGTTATCTCTGTTCAGAGGAAAATTACAACCAAGTACTATTAATTGTTTTGTTTTGTTAAAAGATAAAGTGACATGATGCTATTTAATGTTTTAACGAGTGTAAAAATGTGTTTTATAATGTAGGAAGTAGGTACATTGAAGTCGTGGAGGTTCAAAAGTCTTACGAGTGGACTAAAAAGAATCGCACACCGAGACCGAGACCGAGACCGAGACGCACTCAAACTTACTTCATATTGGACTGAATGGGTTTCATCACCCGAGATATCATGCTTTTAGAATGTTGCCTGTATTTTGGCCTGAATTCTACCTCTATTCTAAATTGGAAATTTCGTTTGTGGGCCTGCTAGAAGTATGATCGGTCAGGTGAGTGAGCGAGTGAGTGAAGCATGAGGAAGGTGAGTGAGCGAGTGAGTGAAGCATGAGGAAGGTGAGTGAGCGAGTGAGTGAAGCATGAGGAAGGTGAGTGAGCGAGTGAGTGAAGCATGAGGAAGGTGAGTGAGCGAGTGAGTGAAGCATGAGGAAGGTGAGTGAGCGAGTGAGTGAAGCATGAGGAAGGTGAGTGAGCGAGTGAGTGAAGCATGAGGAAGGTGAGTGAGCGAGTGAGTGAAGCATGAGGAAGGTGAGTGAGCGAGTGAGTGAAGCATGAGGAAGGTGAGTGAGCGAGTGAGTGAAGCATGAGGAAGGTGAGTGAGCGAGTGAGTGAAGCATGAGGAAGGTGAGTGAGCGAGTGAGTGAAGCATGAGGAAGGTGAGTGAGCGAGTGAGTGAAGCATGAGGAAATGGCGCTAATTGGAGGGTCGATATGGAGTTAGCTAACAGTGGGTTAACCCGCAGGTACTCACGGGCCGGCGCACACGAAGCCGTTGGAGTAGAGCGTGATCTCGCCGATCATGGCGTAGTCCGGCACCATCATGGCCACCGTGCGGAACAGCACCTTCAGATTGTCCGGCAACTCGGTACGGCCCGCGTACCTGTGGACACATGCGGTCAGAGTGGCCGGGGCAGTGCAGGGTGCGAAGTGCGAGCCGGAACTCACCCTGGGTTCATGGTGATGAACACGGAGCACGTGGGGTTGAGGCTGATCTCTGTGCCCTCGAACACGAAGCGCTTCTCGCGGCGCAAGATGGCCAGCTGGATGGAGAGGATCTGCTGCGCCACCACACTGAGCACCTCCAACTCGATACGGTTGAACTCGTCGAAGCACGCCCACGCACCGCTTTGCGCCAGCCCCTGTGACACAATATGTGAAGTAGCCGTAGTGTAGTGTCGCTAGCCTCAGTAGGCAGGAGCGGGAGGTTACCTTGAAGAACTTGCCGAGCGCCTTGTAGTCGAGCCCGTCGGAACAGTTGAACACGACGCACTTCTTGGCGACCGCCTTAGCGAGGTCCTTGGTGGTCTCCGTCTTGCCTGTGCCGGCCGGGCCCTCGGGCGCGCCGCCCAGGTTCAGCTTCAGCGCGCTCATCAGCGTCCTGTCACCATCATCACTAGGTTACAGTACTAGTTCAAACGCACACTCCTCCACTACTATGTTACTATATAGGTGGACGATGCAGTGCAATGGTCTCACCGGAAGCAGCGGTCGGTAAGTGGCGTGGCGACAAGGCGGCCGATGTTGCCTAGGTACTCGAAGCCGTACTCGACATCCGTGGTGATCATGGAGCAGGTCATGCGCTCCCCGCGCCAGTAGTAGCGCAGCTGCGAGATCCAGTTGAAGTCGGTAACGTCCGTGATGTCGAGGCTCACCAAGTCCTCCAGGATGGACCGACCTGCCGACCCAACTGCTACAGGTATCTTCACCTATACGACCGGACCGGCCAACTACTACAACATTCTACTATGGTGGGATGTGTTCCTGTCTTGTCGCAATCAAGCTCCGCTTCGATGCTCTTTTTAGATTTTTTATAGACCTTATATCTTCTTATAGTAATTATATCCACCCTAGTTCCCCACCCTAGTTCCCCACCCTAGTTCCCCACCCTAGTTCCCCACCCTAGTTCCCCATCCTAGTTCCCCACCCTAGTTCCCCACCCTAGTTCCCCACCCTAGTTCCCCACCCTAGTTCCCCACCCTGTAGTTACCAATCCGCATGATTTGGTACTGACATCAGGCAAACCAGATTCATCTTGTAATAGGTAGGTAATTTAGTTTTTAGGGTTCCGTACCCAAAGTGTAAAACGAGACCCTATTACTAAGACTTCGCTGTCCGTCTGTCCGTCTGTCACCAGGCTGTATCTCATGAACCATGAACAGTTTAAATTTTCACAGATGATGTATTTCTGTTGCCGCTATAACAACAAATACAAAAAAATAGAATAAAATAAATATTTAAGGGGGCTCCCATACAACAAACGTGATTTTTTTGCCGTTTTTATAGATAACTAGCAACACCTTGGCGGTTTCACCCGCGTACTTCCCGTTCCCGTGGGAATTCCGGGATAAAAAGTAGCCTATGTTCTATTCCAGACTATAATCTATCGCTGTACCAGATTTTATCTAGATCCGTTCAGCCGTTCTGGCGTGATTGAGTAACAAACATCCACCCATCTATCTATCCATCCATCCATCCAAACTTTAATATTATATATAGTGGGATGGTACGGAACCTTTTGTGCGCGAGACCGACTCGCTCTTGACCGGTTTTATTATCTATATGTAATTTTTTTTTAATAGAATAAGTACAAGTTCAAGTATGCACGCTCAGTTTGTAAGTTTATCAGCAAGTACTAGTATTTGTGTTTATTACACCTAACCACATTATTTTTGTAATACTAATGATGACTAATGATGACTAGGGGTGGTGTTAGTAGTACCTACTCGTAGTTCAGTTATTGTTACAAAGTATACGTGGACACTGTGGTTAGCTTCATTTGCTCTAGCTATGAATCTATTGTTACATTCAAATAAGGTTTTTGTTTCCCAAATAAATAAAATAAAATAAATAATCATCGTGAATTATTCTCGGATCCTTGGACCTCAATTTTCGATTAAACGTTTCCGTGAATAATCTTTAAAGGGATACAGTACAATAGAATACAATACAATAGAATACAATAAAGTGTTTGAACATATCGATGGATAGTGGTTGGTATGGTGTAGTGGTGTGCGGGCGGTAGGTACCGTGCACATCGAGCACGATGAGGGCCTCCACGGTCATGCGGTTTCCGGGCTCCAGGTCTCCCTGCACCAGGTATACCAGCCCCGTGATCTGCGCCGTCGCCGTCTCCACCATCTCGGGCAGGCTGTGTGCCATGATCGCTTCCGTCGCCTGTAACAGACAGGGCAGGGCAGTAAGTACTAGGACAGCGCTGGCGGCGCTCGCGGGACTCGTGGCGCGGCGGGGCCTACCTCGGTGGTGTACTGCACGCAGGAGCCGGCCTGCACGATCTGGCCGGGCCACACCAGCACCCAGTCCTCGCGCACGCTGACGGGGTACGCGGTGATGGCCTCCGACGTCACGTCGATCAGTGACACCTCCATCTGGTGCTCCAGCTGCTGCAGCCAGCGCTCCACCATGCCCTGCACACAATCTCGTCAGAAGACAGGCAGGGCTGCAGATGACAGGCCGGACTTCGCTCGCGGCACTGACCTTGGCGTCGGCGGGCTGGATGCTGCTGCTGAGGCGCACGGTCTCCCCCTCGCTGGAGACCATGCCCACGATCTCCTTGTGCACGTTGAACTCCAGCGTGTAGATGCCCTCGAAGCACTTCTTCAGGTGAGGCTGCACCTTCATCGGATCTTTGGTCTCCGAGAGGATCTCTAGTAGCTCGTCGTTGGACAGGAAGAAGAATCTGGACGCGATAAATATCGTTTTATAATTAACCTACAGAGTTGACAGGTAAATAATCAAAAAGAGTTACCTAGGTACCGGAACCTCCGCAGGCCGAGCCCGAGCATCTGCAATTTCGATTGGTACCTTACCTAGGTAGGTACACGTCGCGTCACGTGGCTATAGAAAGAGTTACCTACCGGAACCTCCGCAGGCCGAGCCCGAGCATCTGCAATTTGGATTGGTACCTTACCTAGGTAGGTACGCGTCGCGTCACGTGGCTATAGAAAGAGTTACCTACCGGAACCTCCGCAGGCCGAGCCCGAGCATCTGCAATTTGGATTGGTACCTTACCTAGGTAGGTACGCGTCGCGTCACGTGGCTATAGAAAGAGTTACCTACCGGAACCTCCGCAGGCCGAGCCCGAGCATCTGCAATTTGGATTGGTACCTTACCTAGGTAGGTACGCGTCGCGTCACGTGGCTATAGAAAGAGTTACCAACCGGAACCTCCGCAGGCCGAGCCCGAGCATCTGCAATTTGGATTGGTACCTTACCTAGGTAGGTACGCGTCGCGTCACGTGGCTATAGAAAGAGTTACCTACCGGAACCTCCGCAGGCCGAGCCCGAGCATCTGCAATTTGGATTGGTACCTTACCTAGGTAGGTACGCGTCGCGTCACGTGGCTATAGAAAGAGTTACCTACCGGAACCTCCGCAGGCCGAGCCCGAGCATCTGCAATTTCGATTGGTACCTTACCTAGGTAGGTACGCGTCGCGTCACGTGGCTATAGAAAGTGCCCAACGTAGCAAAAACGTGTTGCGATAATAATTATAACAATTAGCATCATCGTTGTTTACCTACATGTTGTGCAAGTACAACTACATATAATCTATCTGTATCTACGAATAAATAATAAGTACCGATAGTAACTGCTTTCAAAAATAAAAACGTCAAGTGTGAGTCGGACTCGCGCAACGAGGGTTCCGTAACTAAACATTATATTTATTATATAAATAACCGACCTTGTTTCTTGCCAAATATCATGGTTCTAGCTCAACGGGAAGTAGGTACACTAAAGGTTTTTGGTCCATGGCGAGATTCAAAAATTATTTTTTAGTGAAAAAAATACAAATTTAAGATTTTTCCCATTACTTGTGCTATAAGATTTTGCTTCTTGCCAAATATCATGATTCTACGTCAACGGCAAGTACCCTATAGGTTTTGTGTGCATGTGATTCCGTTGGAAAATTAAAAAAAAATTGGACATAAACGGCTGTTACTTTTGATTGCGTTGACTTAAAAGTTTGATTTATATTGAGACTCCAAGAGGTAACGAACCTGAGTAGGATATGATGTGAATTTCAACTGGATACCTCCACGCGTTCCTGAGAAAAGAGGGTTGACAGACGGACAACAAAGTGATCCTTTAAGGGTTTCTTTTTTTTTTGAGGTACGGAACCCTAAAAATTACCCAAAAAAAATCGTGTCCAAGTAGGTGGGGCTTAAAAGTAGTGTCCAGCGCGTCACGTTATCAAGCAGAGATTGTCAGTACTATACTATGTAAAAGTAGTGTCCAGCGCGTCACGTTATCAAGCAGAGATTGTCAGTACTATACTATGTAAAAGTAGTGTCCAGCGCGTCACGTTATCAAGCAGAGATTGTCAGTACTATACTATGTAAAAGTAGTGTCCAGCTCGTCACGTTATCAAGCAGAGATTGTCAGTACTATACTATGTAAAAGTAGTGTCCAGCGCGTCACGTTATCAAGCAGAGATTGTCAGTACTATACTATGTAAAAGTAGTGTCCAGCGCGTCACGTTATCAAGCAGAGATTGTCAGTATTATACTATGTAAAAGTAGTGTCCAGCGCGTCACGTTATCAAGCAGAGATTGTCAGTACTATACTATGTAAAATGAAGTCAGACTATTTTTTAGTAAATTTGGAAGGTTTTTTCCTGGGTGAAACGTATTATGCTTATTTACTGCTTTTAGTTACCTGCCGATACGATTCGGCAAAATATGGTGGTTAGCTAACAAGTGGAATAAAAACTTTAAATTAATCAAATTTTGCGGGACAAAGAATTCACTGAATTGTAAAAAGTTATCCAAAAATATACACGGTGAGTTTTCTTTCAGGGCCACTGAGAGGAAGTCTGAAACCGTGAGAGTTATCGAAAAGCCATATTATGAGTTATATGCTCGATTTTGAAAATAATAATATCTGCATTAAAAAAAGAACTTTTTTTAATTTTTTGGTAAGTGAGCATTTAAAGAAAATGTATTTTTGGGTTCTGAAGTCGATAATAAATAAATAAAACTACTACATAATTTACAACGAATAAAACGATATCTCGTAATTTGCATAAATTATGAAAATGTTTACATAACATGTATAATTATTTGGTGTGTACACACACATAGGCTACGTCGTATGTCAAGCCAGTTCGTATTTTCTTAAATATTTTTGTGTTATTTATAATTGCTTGATTTGTGTTTTGTGTACCTACCTAATAAACATAAATAAAATAAAGAAAGATTATGTGCCCAAAGTGGTTGGAACACCTTCAAAATTGAGTTTTTTCCAATGGCACTGTGGACAATTTAAAAACAGCCGTGAATGAAGCATTGTTTAACGTACCGAACAGCCGGCTAAGAGATGCTACAAACAAGGGTCTATATAGAAAGCTCAGATAAGCATTCGTGAAGGTGGTCATTTTGAAAATTTATCGTAATAAATTCAAGGCCATAGCTATCTGAAACTTATAGCTGGAAGGCTGGACATGGACTGTCCTTTCATGAAGTACTGGACGCGCACACATAGTGCAATGCGCTTATGAAGATTGTGTGGTCCGTTAATTTAAGAAATGCTTTTATTTTACTGTTGTTTTTGTATATGGCTGAAATATGTATATTATTATGTGTATCCAAGCTGAAATAAACGAATTGAATTGAATTGCGCTTATTTTGTTTTCGATCGCCCAGTATCGCTACTGTCACAAGTAGATAACCCAGCAACAATGTACTACAAACTACAAATCTAAAAATCAAAATTTAACGTGCTTTATTTCCTGTAGACCTTACAGGACTCTTGGACACGTCACAAAACTCAGATCACATAAGTAAAACTAGGAAATAAAGTGATCACTTTGATTTTTTGTCCACTTCAATCTTTTTAAGGTCAAGTAAATATGCGAACAAGAAACCTTTACATGTTAGAATGTTAGTTTTCGAACTGACCAACAAGAATTATTAGAAATAAATAAAACTATTCATTTTTTTTTATTTTTTTTTTTATTGTCTAATATACACATTTTAAATTATTGTTAGGTACACTAGAGTTTAATTACAATCTAGCCATAGAATTGGCTAATGGGTAATTTAGTTTTAACTTAATTTTATAAAAACATATAACTAAGAACGTGTGCATTGGCACTTTTCTTATTGTCTCTATACTTAAGGTGAAGACACTTTGCTCACGTGTTCTTTAAGATAGCACTTATGCACATACACTAATTATCACTACACTAACTCAAAAGGTTTTGTTCTTTTGAGCCTTCTCACTATGTCCGTGTTGTCGAGGAGCTGGATTGCCTCGACATTCACATGATGATGAAGCCTTTGTTCGTGAGCCTCTGCGTATTTTTGAATGACTGTTTCGACAAATTCAATATTCAGGTCCCGATGAATATCGTCATTTCTTACGTACCAAGGAGCGCTTACAATTGATCTGAGTACTTTGTTCTGGAACCTTTGAATTATTGCTACATTTGTCTTCTTAGTACAGCCCCAGAGCTGTATTCCATAGGTCCAGATTGGCATGAGGACTTGTTTGTATAATAGGATTTTATTGTGTACTGCTAAAGTAGAATTTCTTCCAATCAACCAGTACATCTTTTTGTAGCGGATCTCTAGCTCCTCTTTTTGTAGCGGATCTCTAGCTCCTCTTTTTTCTTCTTGACGTGAGCTTTCCAGCGCAGTTTGGCGTCTAAAGTCATGCCCAAATACTTCGCTGTATTTTCGCATGGTATGATGGCCCCATTGATGAAAACTGGATGATATTGGTCTCTTTTATTTGTGAAGTTGATGTGACTCGACTTTGATTCGTTTAATTTTATTCGCCAGGTTTTGGTCCAGTTGTCTATTTTATTAACTGCAACGTGAACCTTTTCGGTTGCCTCTGCATGCGTTTTTCCTGTTGCTATTATAGCAGTGTCATCAGCAAAAGTTGCAATGGTGTTGCTTTCATGTTCAGGGATGTCATGAGTATATATAATAGGTACAGGACCGGACCCAATACACTTCCTTGTGGCACCCCAGCTTTTATTTCCTTTATTTCAGAGTAAGAATCTTCTTGCCTTATTCTGATCGCTCTATTATCTAAATATGATTTAATTATTTCTACGTATTCTATTGGTAATACAGGGTGTGTCAAGACCACTACCGAAAACAAAAGGGGGTGGTGCAGCACCCCAAAACAAAACGAATAAAAAAAACCGTTGTCCGAAAAAAAAATTCTAGCGGGAGATATGAATTTTTAAAGATTTTTATTTGTTTTGCTAGCCAGCAATGTACACGTAAGTTAGTACCTAATAGGTATGTACGTTCTTAGTCTTACCTAATTCCGGTGCAGTCTCGGTCGAATCAGAAATGGCACGAACTGCGCTCCTCCTCGTTCATGGCACAGCTGAGCACGTCTGATTGTGGACCGATGAACACGATCCAGGAATGTAGGATCCTCGGCGCTTCTCGCATTTACCCCAGCATTTACGCTGCAGTCCGCGTACCTACTCGAAGGTTTCTCCTAGCAAAGTCCAAGACCTGTTCTTGCACCTGAACACCTACCCCTCTGCCACCCCCGTGCCTTTGGGGCGTAATACGTTCATTATTCAGGACCCTTTGATATGCAGCCGTGAAGACTTTAGCACCAGACGGATGTGTCTGATTGGGGTACCTATCCCGGTAAATGCGCAAGGCTCGTGACGCATTTCCTCTCACTTCACCATAACACATTAGCAACTGTCCATACTCCCTCGCACTAAACATAATAAACTCGTAAACAAAACACTAACATAATTAAAGACCTAGTACTCTAAGACTAACGATTAATGAAATAAAAACACACCAAAACTAACTGAAAACTAAACTAAACTGCCTAATACCTAATTAGAAAAACTCATAAAACAGAAGAAAAACACGAACGTATTGCAATTTTTATGCACCGCGCAAGTGTTCACTGTGAATAATGAACACGTACTAAAAACAAAATGAATCAAAAGATTAGTGAAATTAGGTAAATAATGTCCTTTTAAAAAAGCCGAAAAACGCCGAACGACATTGCTCTGTCATAATCTCTTATGATTATGTGTCTTATTGATACAGTCATATGATTCAGTTTCCTTTTACAGTACATTTTTCTTTGACAAAATGTAGGCCGACACAGTTGATGCCTATTACCTATTTGTAATTAGGGTTCAGTACTTAAAGGGTGCTAACGGGACCCTATTATAAAACCTCGGCTGTCTGTCGTCTGTTCGTGGTGTAAATTTTTTCAGCGAATTACAAAGAATAGAACTACGGACAAGTGCGGTATTTTTCCGTAACTTTTATGTTTTGTAAAAAGCAGGTAAAAATACCATAAAATAATTTGAATTTCGCGCCAACCGGCGACGATCACCCTTATTCCGCAGAAGCTCAAGTTTGTGATCAAGTGATCGATCACCCATCGATCTAAATAAAATTCAGGAGATAACTAACTACTAGCCTATAAGTAGGTACCTATCTTATTTCTTACGAGATAGATAAAATAGGTACCACTCATGATGGTTGGTATGTTTAGAATTACCTTGCAGTAACATCGTTTAAAATAAAGCTACGGAACCAATTTGTTAAAGTAAATAAAATTTGCTCAAATTGTCGGTAAAAGTCAAAGGCGTTACACGTGCGTCCGCGGCCTTTGTCGGAAAGTTTGGAGAGGTGCCGCTGCGCCGCGCGCGTGTCAAAGGAAAGCCGAACTAGGTATCTATTCTCTAGGCAGGACGATGATTTTCAGACCTCTGAAAATAAACGCGGGTCTGTCAGCTGTTCTTAACAAAAGTGGGTACTTATTTCAGACTGATTAAATGTACCTATTTTAAATTTTGATGTTTCTAATCAATTCTTGGTATGCTTTCAAGGTCATGGCCGCGAATTAAATCGTAACCGCGCGCGTGTCAAAGGAAAGTCGAACTACCTATTCTCTAGGCAGGACGATGACCTCTAAAAATAAACGCGGGTCTGTCAGCTGTTCTTAACAAAAGTAGGCACTTATTTTAGACTGATTAAAAAATTAAAATGTACAGATTAAAATGTATTTTAAATTTTGATGTTTCTAATCAATTCTTGGCATGCTTTCAAGGTCATGGCCGCGAATTATATCGTAGCCGCGCGCGTGTCAAAGGAAAGCCGAACTACCTATTCTCTAGGCAGGACGATGACCTCTAAAAATAAACGCGGGTCTGTCAGCTGTTTTTAACAAATGTAGGTACCTATTTATTTTAGACGGATTAAAATGTATTTAAATTTGTATGTTTATAATGAATTCTAGGTATGCTTTCAAGGTCATGGCCGAGAATTAAATCGTAGGTAGTATACGTACCTACCTACTAACTATTTATTGAAAAGATAAGTTCGTAGGCGCGGAACTTTCACGTGTCGGTAGGGTAATAACCGCGCCCGCGCGGATAGGGACCTATTTGGCTGTGCGGTGCGGTTGGTGTTTTGCAATACATTGCTGCTTTTTTTATTTTATTAATTTTTTGCTTATTTAAATTACTTATTTAGGTAGATATGTTCTTATAGTGTTGTGCTATGGGTATGTACCTAGAAAAAAAAATAAAAAAAATTGATGGGTCGACATATTTTTCGCGTTTTTTTTTCGCTAAATATTTTCAAAATCATGGTCTGATTGCACCCCCCCAGTTTTCGGTAGTAGTCTTGACACACCCTGTATACTATTTAGTTTTGATAATAGGCCTGCATGCCATACTTTGTCGAAGGCTTGTGCAACATCTAGAAATATTGCAGTACAGACTTCTTTATTTTCCATGTTTTCTCAATTAGATTCGTTATTCTGTGTACTTGATCTACTGTCGAATGCTGTTCTCTGAATCCAAATTGATGATCTGGAATGAGTTTCTGTCTGTCTAGAATTGGTTTAAGCCTTCTTAGGAATAACTTTTCAAATAGCTTTGACATAATTGGTAATAGAGAGATTGGTCGGTAAGATGCAGTTTCCTGAGGTGGTTTTCCTGGTTTTGCAATCATGATCACTTCTGCAATTTTCCACAGATTTGGTACGTATTTCAGCCGAAATGAAGCATTTATGAGATTTGTTAGTTTAACTAACGCTTTCTTTGGTAGATTATGTAATACTTCTCCTGAAATGAGATCAAACCCGGGAGCCTTTCTAGTATTTATTTTTTGTTTAATTTCACGCCAGATTTCTTTTGGTGAAACAAGTTTTATATCAAAATTTTCTTCACAGTTTTTGGGTGCATCAGAGTTACAGTTATCTTGACCCTCATTTGGCTTAAAGATGTTCTCTAAATGTTCAGCAAATACTTTGGCTTTTTGTTCATTGCTAACGGCCCATTCCCCGGGTCCTATTTTTATTGGTGGGATCTGAGTAATGGGTCGTTTCATGTTTTTTGTAGCTTTCCAAAGAGAGTAGTCTGTACTGCGATCATTGGTTAGGCTTTGTAGATAAGTATTTGTAGATAAGTATTTGTTGTATCAGTGTTGTGTTTTTGAATTTGCCTCTTAAGTTTTTTTGTAAGAAAATTCAATTTATTTTTGTCTTGCGGAGATCTTGATTGGTGCCAGCGGTTTCTTTGTTTACGCTTTTCATCGATAAGCAGTTTTATTTCGAGAGGATAGACATTCTTAACAACTCTTCTTGATTTGATGGCAGGTGTAGCTTCCCATGCTGTTTGTTGTATAAGCTTTATGAACTTTTCTACGTCTTGGTCGAGTTGCTCGGGAGTTTGTAGTGAAACTTTCAGTTCTACTTTAGAGTCCAAGTCAATCTTAAATTTCTCCCAGTCAGTATTTTTGTTTACTAACGTCGGATTCCTTTCAGCATATACAACCCTCTCGCTCATTTCAAGGTATATTGCAGAGTGGTCGGAATTCATATCGTAGCTCTGTGTTGCTCGTAGGTAGTTTGGAGATATATTTTTGTACACAAAAAAATCTATAAGGTCAGGAATTTTATGTGGATCGGTTGGCCAGTACGTTGGGGACCCTGTTGATATGACATCGCATTTCTCTTCTCTTACTGCACTCATCAGCTCTCTTCCCTTTGTGTTGGTTAGTCTGGAGCCCCAGTAGGTATTTTTGGCGTTAAAGTCACCCCCTAGGATGAATTTTTCACCTAGTGTTTGAAAGAAGGTCACAAACGTTTCTGTTTTGATAATATGTCTCGGAGGGCAATATATTGCTGCTACTGTAAGCGGGTATCGTTTGGTGTCTATACAAATTGCCACAGCTTGGATATCTGGCTCTTCATATGTATTTAGCTCGTGATGTTTAATATTTTTCTTAATGATGACTGCACTGCCTCCTCTTCCTTTATTAGACGGGTGTAGTGCGTAGTAGGCTTTGTAACCTTTAAGTTGGATATGGGACTGATTTGTAAAATGTGTTTCAGATATGAGACACACGTCTATGTTGTTTAAATCTAGGACTACTTGCAGTTCTTGTTGATGTTTTGATAGTCCACAAAACTATTCATTAATTCATTAAAAGAGACTTTAGGATATATAATACTAATTTAATAATGAATTCTATCAAGAAATACTGAGGGACCCAAATATTTAGAAGAAAGACAAAACAAAATTTGAAATTCAAAGATAGAAAAGGTAATTGTGTGACTGACAGACACCAAATTCTTAAGCTAGTTTAAGATTTTTACGGACAACTTTACGATCAACATACAACACCAAATAGCGAGCAAAGTAACGACCCTAAAGCTCAGTCAGTAAAAAGCCTTAACAGCGATGAATTACCGATGAATATATATCAAGCTCGAACACCTGAGTCTTGGAAAAATGCTTCAGTTACCATTATACTAAGAAAGGAGATATTTCTAAACTCAGCAACTACAGGCCAATAAGCTTACTAAACCGTCTGATGAAGTCCACGCCCCGACCTAACACAATCCAAATCATGGCGGGCACCGAGAAGGTTCAGCAGCTTCTCGGGGATAGATTTGTTGCCTTGGAATCCACTAATGACGCTGACGAGAATCTACACGATCTGGTCGAAACGTTGAGGGACGAAGGCATCAAGTTCTGTAAAAAGCAGCGCACTGGCAAGAAATCCAAACTCTCGGCCGAAACTCTCGATGTGATGAAAAGAAGATGAGAAACCACCCAAGCGACTTCGTCTGAGAGGTCAGACCGGAACAAGCAAATTGCGAACATGGTATGGCGCGACCTTCGGAGCTCCAACATACGCCTCATTGAAGAGGCGATAGAGCGAAACAAGCGAAGGGTCCAAAGTGTTCACTCAGCAGCTTGGCAGGAGCCACCTGACGAAGCTTAAAACGCACGATGGGAGGACCGTATTGTCGAAGCCGTAGATCTCTGCCGAGATAGAGGATTTCTATGGCCGTTTATACGCTGCATGCCCCTCGTCCTCTACGGGACGACCACGATTCCAGAGCCACCCTGACGCGCCACGTCACCGACGAACTGCCAGACATTAGTCAAGATGAGATCATGTTGGCTCTGAGGCAGCTTAAAAATGGAAAAGCCCCCGGTGAAGACGGCATAACTTCAGAGCTTTTGAAGGCAAGAGGAGCCCATGTTATACAGGAGCTACAGAACCTGTTTAACACCGTCATTCACAGTAGGAGTACTCCAAAGGCGTGGAGCAGGAGTTTGGCGGTGCTTTTTTAAAGAAAGGTGATAAAACCCTTCTTAAAAACTACAGGCCCATCACACTCCTCAGCCACGTCTATAACCTTTTCTTACGAGTGGTCACGAAGCGTCTCGCCAGGCGACTCGACGAGTTCCAGTCAACGGAACAGGCCGGGTTTCGCGGAGGATATGGCACCATAGACCACATACACACAGTGAGGCAGATTATACAGAAGTCCGAAGAGTATAATCAGCCCCTGTGTCTGGCCTTTGTAGACTATGAAAAGGCGTTTGACTCTGTCGAAACCTGGGCTGTTCTGGAATCCTTACAGCTATGGCAAGTGGACTATCGTTATATCGAGGTGCTGAGATATCTTTATGAGGCCGCCATGAGTGTCCAAAAGTACAGGGCCAGCAGTCTAAAACTATCCAACTGTGCAGATGAGTGAAACAGGGAGATGTTATATCACCGAAACTGTTCACAAGCGCGTGGGAAGATGTGTTTAAGACGCTGGACTGGAAAGGTCAGAGCATCAACATAAATGACGATTTCATCTCACACCTGCGATTCGCTGATGATAACATAGTCTTAATGATGGAGTCGCTGGAGGAGCTGAACCAGATGCTGGATGGCTTAGCTTCAGCCTCGCGACGCATCGGTCTTGGCGTGAACTTGGATAAAACCAAGGTCATGATCAATGGCCACATTTATCCGGGACCGGTCGTCGTACATGGCCACCTTCTCGAAATTGTTTCCGAGTACACTTACCTCGGGCAGATTCTGCAGTTTGGTAATTACAATTTCGAGAATGAGGCCAAGAGGAGGATCCAGCTAGGGTGGGCAGTGTTTGGAAAACTACGTCGAGTCTTCTCGTCATCCATACCGCAATGCTTGAAAACGACAGTTTTCAATCAGTACAGTACGTCCTACCCGTCATAACCTACGGAGCTGAGACGTGGACACTCACGGTAGGGCTTGTCCACCAGTTTAAAGTCACCCGGCGAGCTATAGAGGGAGCTACGCTCGGAGTTTCTCTGAAGGATAGGATTCGCAACGAATACATCCGACAGAGAACCAAGGTTATCGACATAGCTCAAAGAATTAGTAAGCTGAAGTGGCAATGGGCTGGCCATATCGCGAGAAGAACCGACAACCGCTGGGGTAAACGTGTTCTTGAGTGGAGACCCCGACTCGGCAAACGTAGTATAGGAGTCCCTCCGACCAGGTGACGATTTGCGAAAGATTGCGGGCAGAAGCTGGATGCGGCAAGCTGAAGACAGGGCGCTATGGCACTCATTAAGGCCTATGTCCAGCAGTGGACTGATATTATAGGCTGATGGTGATGATGATGAAGTTTACTCCCAAATTTATAGGCTGTTCGCCCAAATTCTCTGCGACCGTCTTTCCCAAAAGTTGGATGAATACCAAACATCTGAACAGGCTGGCTTTCGGAGTAGGTTCTCTACCATCAATCACCTCCATGCAGTCACGCAGTTGATGGAGAAGAGTCACGGGTTCAACCGCCCCCTTTGTATGGCTTTCGTCGACTACGAGAAAGCCTTCGACAACGTCGAGCAGTCTCCGCAGGCCGTGTTTGACTCTCTCCATCGCTGCCACATTGACGCCCGGTACGTAAACCTGCTTCGGGAGGTACTATACAGTTCGACAACAATGCAGGTGCAACTACACAGCCTAACAAAATCTATTTCTAACAAAAGGGGGGTGAGGCAGGGAGACAATTGTGTCTCCCTGCCTCACCCCCCTATGCCCCCTAATATCACCTAAGCGTTTTACGTTTTACTTTTTACTGTCTTGGAAGACGTCGTGAAAATGCTTTCCTGGGACCATTCCGGAATTAACATCAATGGTGCCTGCTGGGTCGATGACATTCGAAATACCGTGGCCCAGACTAGCGCAGGACTGAGGCGAATTGCATAAACATAGAGAGGCATATGCCCAGCAGTGGGTCGACAAGGGCTGATCATGATGATGATGATAATTATAAAAATATTATAATAATAATAATGTTGTATTCAGTAATAAGAGATACACAGTCATATTAGTAAATGAAATCACCTTTTAAGTGTTATGAAAACACTTGTGATAGGTGATTTCGCTCTTCCACGTTTTAAATGATGTATGTATGATGTATGTAAAATGTAACGCCTTCCAAACTTTTACCAAAACATTTTCCAAACATTTTTAAAAACATTGCAAAACAATGAAAGTAAATTAAAGTAATATGAAGCTCAAATCAGTGGAGGGGAGGACCTCTAAGGGGAGGACCTCTAAGGGGAGGACCTCTAAGGGGAGCACCTCTAAGGGGAGGACCTCTAAGGGGAGGACCTCTAAGGGGAGCACCTCTAAGGGGAGGACCTCTAAGGGGAGGACCTCTAAGGGGAGCACCTCTAAGGGGAGGACCTCTAAGGGGAGCACCTCTAAGGGGAGGACCTCTAAGGGGAGCACCTCTAAGGGGAGCACCTCTAAGGGGAGCACCTCTAAGGGGAGCACCTCTAAGGGGAGCACCTCTAAGGGGAGCACCTCTAAGGGGAGCACCTCTAAGGGGAGGACCTCTAAGGGGAGCACCTCTAAGGGGAGCACCTCTAAGGGGAGCACCTCTAAGGGGAGCACCTCTAAGGGGAGCACCTCTAAGGGGAGCACCTCTAAGGGGAGCACCTCTAAGGGGAGGACCTCTAAGGGGAGCACCTCTAAGGGGAGGACCTCTAAGGGGAGCACCTCTAAGGGGAGGACCTCTAAGGGGAGCACCTCTAAGGGGAGGACCTCTAAGGGGAGCACCTCTAAGGGGAGCACCTCTAAGGGGAGCACCTCTAAGGGGAGCACCTCTAAGGGGAGGACCTCTAAGGGGAGCACCTCTAAGGGGAGGACCTCTAAGGGGAGGACCTCTAAGGGGAGGACACAAACATTTACCTTACCTTTCTAACAATACATTTAAACTTTTAGCGTATGGTCTAAGGTAAGAAAATTTGGCGTATCGAATAAAATTTTGTAAACTGTAATAATTGGATAAATTGTTAACTTAATTATGGTAAGAAATTAATAAATCCTTCCCCTGCGCTGAAGGGGAAGGTGCGGGTTCGAATCCCGTCGAGATCGTAAATTTTTGGGATTTATTAATTTCTTAGAAATTACCCAGAGTACTATAATAAATAAAAACCTTAGAATCAAGCAACGGCAAAACCTCTCGTCAAAGAACTAAATGTAAATTTGATCTTTGAGCAGAATTGGATAACTTCATTGTTTCCTCTGTAGGTGGCGCTGACGGCGTAAGTGCCGAAAGAACTCCCAAAGATTTTCGGGTCGACTAGATAAGATCACGTAGCTTAGTTGGAAAAAGAGCAACCCTGCGCTGAAGGGGAAGGTGCGGGTTCGAATCCCGTCGAGATCGTAAATTTTTGGGATTTATTAATTTCTTAGAAATTACCCAGAGTACTATAATAAATAAAAACCTTAGAATCAAGCAACGGCAAAACCTCTCGTCAAAGAACTAAATGTAAATTTGGTCTTTGAGCAGAATTGGATAACTTCATTGTTTCCTCTGTAGGTGGCGCTGACGGCGTAAGTGCCGAAAGAACTCCCAAAGATTTTCGGGTCGACTAGATAAGATCACGTAGCTTAGTTGGAAAAAGAGCAACCCTGCGCTGAAGGGGAAGGTGCGGGTTCGAATCCCGTCGAGATCGTAAATTTTTGGGATTTATTAATTTCTTAGAAATTACCCAGAGTACTATAATAAATAAAAACCTTAGCATTAATTATGGTATTAACATCATGAAATAATGCAAAATAAAATTAATATAAATCTGAATAAAATAATGTATGAATTAAATAATGATTAAAATCAATTACAATAATAATTATGTAGGAGCCTAGATGCTCATACCATATGGTGTGTGGTATCTGTGTGAGTGCGTGTGTGTGCGTGTGTGTGTGCGTGTGTGGGTGTATGTGTTTTCTCTCCTGAGCCAATGAGCCCCTATTTCTCTTGGTCACGCTATAACTTGAAAACTTTTACCGATTTAAATCATCTTTTTTTTTATGTTTTCTAATACTTCGTAGAAGGTTGTTACATTAAAAAAAATTAAGAAAATTGCGCAGAAACTTAGAAAATTTAAGAAGACTTAACGACTACTTTTATTATAAACATTTTTAATGTAACCTTAGCCCCAGCATTAAAATAGTCTCTTTGTCCCACGTTTGAAATAGCCGTCAGTTGTCAGTTCGAATTGAATGACAGAAGGTCTGTCGAGTCAGCTCGTTATTAATAAAATCCATTTAGTTCACTACAACCTGACCCACGCCGATGCTTGGGCAGCAGGCACTGAATGAATATCGGAACAGAAGCGTAAGATAGAACCTGGGAAAGAAGAGCCTCTTCTTCTCGAGGTAATCGTTGAGGCCGCGCTGGATGTCGTCCAGCAGCGTGTTGTTGAGCCGCAGTTTCTTGAGCAGCCCCGGAAAGTCTGTAGCCGGCAGCACCAGCGGCTCGCGGTGCGTCGCGCTCATCACGCTGCGCCACTCCTTGTCCACGTCGCGGAAGTTGCGCGCCTCCGTCGGCATCTGCCGCATTATGTCCTCCGAAGAGAATATGGGCTCCAGGTACATCCACGTCGCTTGGCACTGCAGGACAGACCACACCGTACACTACCATACAGACTCACATCGCACGGACCCACGCGAACACAACGCAACGTACCGTGAGCCACTGGTCCAGGATATCCTGCATGGATATGAGTTTGTCCTCCCAGGCGACCATGTCGCTCTCGAAGGCTTTCACGTAGGGCGAGCCGCGCATGGTTTGCGACTTGAGGATGTGGTCGTCCAGCTGCTGCTGGATATCGTCCAGCCCGCTCAGGATGAACGTGCCCGTGTCCCTGCAAGCAAACAGGACCGCGAGTCACCACCGCTAGTCCTAGAGCGCCAGCGACTGCAGGACGCAGCACCTGCCCCTGCGATTGCGGGTCTCACCTGTAGGGCAGCACGTCGAACTTGATGCCGCACCATTCGTCCTTCATCTTGTTGAGCGCCTTCTCGAGCGAGTACTCCTTGGAAGCGTACTGCTCGATCTCCTCGAGCTGCGCCGCGAACACGTGCACGCCCTGCTCCACCATGTCGGCCAGCGACGTCTCCGGCGTATGCACCACTTCCGTGCCCGTCAGCGCGCTGATCTTGGCCCAGTGCCGGTCGCGCATGCCCTGCACACACAGACATCACGTGACGCGTAACGCGGCCGGACTGGGAGCGGGAGCCAGCATCACGCGCACATACCTACCTTGTTGCAGATGGCGCACAGCACGGGCAGCAGCACCTTGAACTTCTCGACCTTGTTGCGCACCATGTCGGCGATGCGCTTAGCGCCGGGGTACTCGTACATTTGCTTGCCGAGCTTGTACAGCAGCTTCCACCAGCCCTCCACCAGGTCCGAGATCTCCTCCGCCTCCAGTCCCAGGAAGGGCCCGTTGTACCTGCGCACACGCACACACACACGTCAGCCGCCAGCCTGCCCTGCAGCACAGTATACATATGGACAGTATGGAAACTAAGCCTAGTTGACGAAATAAACGCTCCATTAAAGCAATAGGGTTGTAACTTTTCTTGTTTTGATAAAAAAAAAATTATTAAAACGAAAACCCTTAGACCCAGTACACATATGGACAGTATGGAAACTACCTACAAGCGAACGCAACCAACAAACATGCGCATCGACGAGACCTCTCTCCTTTATTCCATCCAGTCCTACCAGTAGTTCGATAGTCGAACTGTTTGGATGTTTTTTTTCCAAATTGTTATACTGACGGATCGAACTATTTGGAAACATGGATTTTATTCCAAATAGATTTACTAACTCCGAAGTACAGTCATCGATTTACAACGTGCAAAGATGTCGCATCAGCTGGCCAAAAGTGGAAAAACTAAATTGTGTCTGCTTTATTTTTTTTGTTTTCGCGGTGCTGTCAGTCAGTAGCGGTTGTCGCGTCTAGACGAGCGGTCATGTGCAATTTTATTTATTGAAAAATGCCCCGATCATATTGCGTTGTATACGGCTGTGTGAACTCGGCTTCATCAAAACAGGAGCTGTCGTATTTTAAACTTGTTATCGAATAATGAGTCCGTGTGATCGATCATAACGAATTTGTGAACTTATTTGTAAGTCCAGAATGGCGGCGGTTTTGAGGATGTTTATAGTAGAAAGTGCTTTCAAAATGTAAATATAAGATTGCGGCTGCAATAAATTATGAAATTTTTCGTCATGGGTGTCGTTTTTATGGTTTTTGAGGGTGCTGAAACCGATACTGCTATCAAAATGTGAATCTAAGATGGCACCTGATATAAATTATCAACTTTTCCGTCATGGGTGTCATTTACATGGTAAAAAAGAAAATTAAAACTAATTAGACCTAACATAAACAATTGACCTAACATAAACAATTGACCTAACTTCAGACTGTTGTAAACAATCTACAGGTAGCTCAATTGATCCATATCAATACCAAGCAGGAAGCGTCCCCAAGAGGCTGGCTGCATTGCCACGCCTGTATGGCAATGCTGATGCGCTGCGCAAGATACTCACCAGCTCTCGGGTCACGCGTCGCTTCGACCAGACGAAGATATTATTATATTATACCAGACCACATTTGTAAGCTAGTTATTTCAATTCCATTCATTGATCACTACAGAAAAAAAAAGTCTTAATAAAAATATATATATCAAAAACAAGTTACAACCCCATTTGCTATAATGGAGCGTAGGTATTTATTTCATCAACTAGGCTTAGTTTCCATACTGTCCATATGTATACTGTGCCTTAGAGGTCTCGTCAATGCACATGTTCGTGTGAGTGTGTGTTTCGAGCGCTTGTAGGTAGTTTCCATACTGTCCATATGTGTACTGTGCCTGCAGCCCGCAGGTCGCACAGCTGTAGCTACCTCCAGCTGTACTGTGTGCACCTACCATATCTCGTAACCGGTGTAGAAGTCGAGCGCGGTGTGCCACAACTTGTGGAACGGCTCGATGCCGGACAGCATGCTCTGCAGACTGAAGTACACCGACACCTCCAGGTCCAACAGCTGCTCCTCGTTGATGATGTCCTCCGCCTCGTACTTGTCATCCTGCGAGTTGGGACTCACGTCAGATCATTTACTATTTTATTTTGTTTATTTTAATACATTGGTATCATTGTGAATGGAGTTGTAATGTAACCTGTGTAACGAGTGTTATTTTTTGGAACGAAGTTCCTTATCGCGCGTTGCGAAAGGGAGCTAGACCGAAAAAATTCTCACGAAAATTTGTAGCGACCCCACAAAAATCCTAAGTCTATGGTAAATGGTAACGACACTTACGTTTTGCTTTTGTTAGATACGACATTATTACAAATAAATAAGTTCAAATTGAAACACCGCATATAATTTCAGAATTCATAGACAATGATCGCGCAAATGCGGCACTGACATTGTTGATGCACGGACGAAGGAAATCACCCTTCCGTGGTGAGTATGTCAAAACTTCGTACATAATTGTACGAGGTTGATTGTGTCCTCGTAACGCGTACGGAAGTATTGCGGTGAGCGAAGCGAACCGCAATGCGGCCACCATAACAAAGCAAGGCGAGCGAAGCGAGCCGCGCTTCGTGTTTGCAACCTGTTGGCGTGGGTCGGATTGCAGTGAGCGGAGCGAACCACAATACGACACCTATCACACTGCATTGCTGTGTGACAGCACAAGCGGGGTCGTATTGCAGTGAGCGAAGCGAACCGCAATGCGACCCCTTTAACACAGTAAGGCGAGCAAAGCGAGCCGCGCTTTGTTTCCGACCTACTTGTAATATTGTATTATTTTCTGTGTTTTCATTATTGTATTAAGTTTGTATTTTCTGTGTTTTTCGTAATTTTATTAGGTTTTTGGATTATTGTGTTTTTAACTGTGTAATTTTATATTTCTATGGACCAATAATGATGTCTGAAATAAAGATTTAATTATTATAATTTGTGTTCGCACCCACACACTTATATGGGTATGGATTTCGAGTAACTCGAACTCGTAGATTACGAAAAAGGTGTCCATTTCCAAATCCAAGATGGCTGACATTTTTAATCGCAAAAATCACTCATGGGTTTCGTTTTCGACTAATTCAGATACGTAGATTACGAAAAAGATGTCCATTTTCAAATCCAAGATGGCTGACATTTTTTTTATCGCAGTTGTCACTCATGGATGTCGTTTTCGACTAACTCGGACACGTAGATTACGAAAAAGATGTCCATTTCTAAATCCAAAATGGCTGACATTTATAGCTGCTTGCAGCTCGCGCACATCTAAAAAACTAGTTACATTATATTTGTTAATAATAAAAAAATATTATTATAACTAATTTTTTTTTATTACAATTCCTTCACTAATTAATCGAAAGGAACTTCGTTCCATCCGGGTGTCCCTTGACACCTATCAAGTTTTTTTTATAATATTTCTGTACTGAGTTAAATCTTTAATAAAATAAGAGAAGAAGCGAATTCCTAGTAACAGCCCAAACCCAAACCACTGTCTGAAGTAAAGTCCAAGTGGGGGCGAGCTTCCCGGCGCTCCTGTCACTCCGACTGGTTTAAACTTCCCGGCGCTCCTGTCACTCCGACTGGTTTAAACTTCCCGGCGCTCCTGTCACTCCGACTGGTTTAAACTTCCCGGCGCTCCTGTCACTCCGACTGGTTTAAACTTCCCGGCGCTCCTGTCACTCCGACTGGTTTAAACTTCCCGGCGCTCCTGTCACTCCGACTGGTTTAACTCAAGTGGGGGCGAGCTTCCCGGCGCTCCTGTCACTCCGACTGATTTAAACTTCCCGGCGCTCCTGTCACTCCGACTGGTTTAAACTTTGTGTAAATGCTCTACAAACTAAGATAGGTAATATAAACTATTGAATAAGGCATGTTTATCAGGAATTTTCAAAACTACTTTAAAACTGGGTTAAAGTAGAGTGTTCGACTTTCAGGTTCAGAGCGAAGCACTCGTGTGGCAAGTTCAAGTAGAGTGTTCGACTTTCAGGTTTAGAGCGAAGCACTCGTGTGGCAAGTTCAAGTAGAGTGTTCGACTTTCAGGTTCAGAGCGAAGCACTCGTGTGGCAAGTTCAAGTAGAGTGTTCGACTTTCAGGTTTAGAGCGAAGCACTCGTGTGGCAAGTTCAAGTAGAGTGTTCGACTTTCAGGTTCAGAGCGAAGCACTCCCCAAGTAGCATTTTACTCCATTTAAGAGTACACATTTAGTTCCCATGTGTACTTGAAGCATTACTACTGTTCACACGTGATGTACAAGCTGCATTATTGCGATATATAACACCTATAGCTGTCTAAGGGACTTATAGGAGTGTAGAGTTATACTTTTATACGACTGTTGGTGTTATAATACTCTAACAACTATCCTTTAGTCAGCCGTCTGACTAAGAGCATTACAGGAGGGTAGAGATACGGCAACCGCTGTTTAACGGCCTACTTGTGCGATGTTATAGAGCTAGCATTTTAATAGAGCACACGTGGTCATTTATAAAGCCAAAGGCTGTTATGTTTACTCGTTTTAGACTATTATACAGCTAGTAGCTGTAGTAGGACTTGTTTGTGATCATAAAATAACCTTCTTTTACTATCTGTACAGAAGTGTTTAAATGGTTCACATGTGCACTGTAGGCTGTTAAAAGGAGTATATGTGTTGTCCATTAACATCAATAGCTGTTTATTTGTCCACAAGTACTACTCTTATTTGCTGTAAGCTGAACATGACTCTGAATGTGATATTCTATTACACTTATCCCACAAGCTGTGTTTATTACGTCACGTGCATAAATTGTGAAAATGAACAGAAAATCTTGGAAAGTAAGAGCGAGAACCGGGGGAATAAGGAGAAAAATTTCAAAAGAATATTCGAAAATGAACAGTCGATTGACAACGACGCCCGAGAATGAGCCCGTCGATACGGCTGCAACAAGTGCGACAGCAACAGTTGTTCATGGTGGTTCTGTACATGATGCAGAGGCAAATGTGCCTGAACCTGAAAGTTCCCTTCAAAATATACAGATATCAGAGTGTGGTGATTGCAGTTCTAGTACTGCACCATATTTTGCAGAATTTTAACAGATAAATATGAGAAATAACAGTTATTTATTTATCACTAAATAAAAGGAATAATATTAGGTTATTTATCTGATTAATTCTGCAAAATATGGTTACACTATTACACTTGCCGACTCGGCGCTTGCGGTGCTGACAGGTGTATGTTCACCTTTAAAATATTGTAAACAGTGTTTGTTACTATGGCTGAGTGACAACTATTATTTTCTGTCCTTTTCTGTCGCAGGGCATAATGTTGTCCCTCTTTATGTAGTTTGTTTACATTCTTTTAAATACCTCCTTAAACAGAGTAGTGTTTTTTGTAAGTGTAAATACTCTGAAACCAAACTGTGTGTCTTACACGAAATTAAAAAGTATTTTTTGTTAGATTGTTACAAAATTTGTAGGTACTTTAGGTATTCATACTTGACTTAGTACCTGGGCTAGGCGATTTAACGGACAATAATTATTATTGCTTTGCCAAAAAAGGGCAAACAGAAGAATTATCGATGTCGTAACAATAGGTAGGTATAAGTAACAGTATTTAAAAAACAAATTTGTAAATTTTTCTGAATAAAGGCTTGAAATGAAATGAATTATTATTGCGGATCTCTAAAATTGCAGTATATTGAAAGACGAATACGATGGTACACAATTGACCTAAACTACATCTTAAAGCTGTACATAAGTTCACATTCGAATAAATTTATAGACATTGGCTCTGTAGTGGTACAAATGTGGGACTTCATATAGATAACAGCATTCTAACAGAACACATGTGAACCTATATACCGCTAACCGCATTAAATTGGAGTTATAACAGTTCACATAGTCGTATTTCATTTCCACCATTTTGTTCTCGTGACCTAAAATGTTTACCAAATAAATCTCCAATATTATCATGCAGATTTATCACAAAATACGCAGATAGAGCGATTGAGTTTTGTTTCATGTTATATTTAATTACCGCAGTTTAATTATAATGCCAATATAATATCAAAAACTGAAAATTGTAGATTTCCTCTCAGCCGGTTTTAAATATTTTAAAATGAATATCGCGTTTTTACAGAGGCGCGTGAATATTTTAGCTGTAAATATGTATACATTTCACGATAAAGTTGCATTCCCATGGCATTAACAGCTAATTACCGCGTGTTATCATAAACTTTTATCCAATTGATATCCGCCGGAGTTTGTGTTTCATGATGGCAAACACAAAACCAATCTAATGAGTAATTCATAAAATAAAGAAATAATTTAGTACACACGTGATTTTAGGGTAGCAGTGGAGTACGTTTGTAGGATGTTATAACTGTGAAGGCTGTATATTGAGCCACTTGTTACTCTTTATTACACTCATGTACTTTGTATGGTTCACACTGCGTCCCATATAGTGCCGTAAGTCAGCCTTAAGTCCCATGTTACTACTTAAACAGCTATTATAATGCTATTATACAGCTAATGTACAGCTATAGTGAACTTAAGGCTGTCTAATTTGTGCCCAAACTGGCTGTATAAGAGCATTATAGCAAGCTATACAGCTCTTATACAGCTGACTTACACAGCTTGTGGAGTACATGTGAACCACTAGACATCTTTTATAGAACCCCGAATGCTACTTGGGTCGTGTGGCAAGTTCGTAAGGCACGAGGACGACTCAGCGGATGCAGATTCATACAACGACGAAGTTATGACGAAACTACCTACTAGCGAAGTTTACTGAGTAGCCGCCGCGAGAGCGTGGGACGTCACAGCACCGGATCGCTGCCAGTTCGTCCTTGGCAGCTGTAGGAGTAAGCGATTTTCGTTAACAAGTTAGTCATTCTTCAATGTAAAATAAAACCGGCCAAGTGCGAGTCAGACTCGCGCACGAAGGGTTCCGTACCATTATCTATGATATTTTTGATGTGAATACTTACTTACCTATATAAATAAATATTCTGTGCATATTTCAAGCGTTGCCGTTATTAATATCGAGGAAAAACAAGCAAAAAATTCACGTTTGTTGTATGGGAGCCCCCGGAAACATTTCTTTTATTCTGTTTTTTAGTATTTGTTGTTATAGCGGCAACAGAAATACATCATCTCATTTTTAAGCTTACGCGCTGAACAAATAATTATTAATACTATTTAACGGGTATTTATCGCGTTTATTTACCTATTTTTCCCAACGTTTCGACAGGTTTACACACTGCCGTGGTCACGGGATAAATACTTGTTAAATAGTATTAATAATTATCATCTGTCAACATTTCAACTATCTAACTACCACGGTTCATGAGATACAGCTTGGTGACAGACGGACAGCGGCGTCTTAGTAATAGGGTCCCGTTTTACCCTTCAGGTAATTGAACCCTAATTATAGAAAAAAACAGACAAAGCCTATGTTTAATTCCAAGCTTTTACCTACTAAGACTCCGCTGTCCGTCTGTCACCACGCTGTATCTCATGAACCGTGGTAGTTAGACAGTTGAAATTTTCACAGATGATGCGTTTCTGTTGCCGCTATAACAACAAATATTTACTAAAAAACAGAATAAAATAAATATTTAAGGGGGCTTAATAATTCACATTGTATGGGCAACGTGAATTATTTTATTTATTTTATAGATAATGGTAAGGAACCCTTCGTGCGCGAGTCTGACTCGCACTTGGCCGGTTTTATTTTGCCTGACCGATATTTTTCGAAATTCGTCTTAGTGGAAGTCTGCGTATTTCATATTTTCGTAAGTAATGGTCCGATTTGAATGTCATTCTTATTTCATAAAGAAGAACGTCGATACAGTTCTATTGAAGAACGTGGATACTAGTTCTATTGAAGAACGTGGATACAGTTCTATTGAAGAACGTGGATACAGTTCTATTGAAGAACGTGGATACAGTTCTATTGAAGAACGTGGATACAGTTCTATTGAAGAACGTGGATACAGTTCTATTGAAGAACGTGGATACAGTTCTATTGAAGAACGTGGATACAGTTCTATTGAAGAACGTGGATACAGTTCTATTGAAGAACGTCGATACAGTTCTATTGAAGAACGTCGATACAGTTCTATTGAAGAACGTGGATACAGTTCTATTGAAGAACGTGGATACAGTTCTATTGAAGAACGTCGATACAGTTCTATTGAAGAACGTCGATACAGTTCTATTGAAGAACGTGGATACAGTTCTATTGAAGAACGTGGATACAGTTCTATTGAAGAACGTGGATACAGTTCTATTGAAGAACGTGGATACAGTTCTATTGAAGAACGTGGATACAGTTCTATTGAAGAACGTGGATACAGTTCTATTGAAGAACGTGGATACAGTTCTATTGAAGAACGTGGATACAGTTCTATTGAAGAACGTGGATACAGTTCTATTGAAGAACGTGGATACAGTTCTATTGAAGAACGTGGATACAGTTCTATTGAAGAACGTGGATACAGTTCTATTGAAGAACGTGGATACAGTTCTATTGAAGAACGTGGATACAGTTCTATTGAAGAACGTGGATACAGTTCTATTGAAGAACGTGGATACAGTTCTATTGAAGAACGTGGATACAGTTCTATTGAAGAACGTGGATACAGTTCTATTGAAGAACGTGGATACAGTTCTATTGAAGAACGTGGATACTAGTTCTATTGAAGAACGTGGATACAGTTCTATTGAAGAACGTGGATACAGTTCTATTGAAGAACGTGGATACTAGTTCTATTGAAGAACGTGGATACAGTTCTATTGAAGAACGTGGATACAGTTCTATTGAAGAACGTGGATACAGTTCTATTGAAGAACGTGGATACAGTTCTATTGAAGAACGTGGATACAGTTCTATTGAAGAACGTGGATACAGTTCTATTGAAGAACGTGGATACAGTTCTATTGAAGAACGTCGATACAGTTCTATTGAAGAACGTGGATACAGTTCTATTGAAGAACGTGGATACAGTTCTATTGAAGAACGTGGATACAGTTCTATTGAAGAACGTGGATACAGTTCTATTGAAGAACGTCGATACAGTTCTATTGAAGAACGTGGATACAGTTCTATTGAAGAACGTGGATACAGTTCTATTGAAGAACGTGGATACAGTTCTATTGAAGAACGTGGATACAGTTCTATTGAAGAACGTGGATACAGTTCTATTGAAGAACGTGGATACAGTTCTATTGAAGAACGTGGATACACTTCTATTGAAGAACGTCGATACAGTTCTATTGAAGAACGTCGATACAGTTCTATTGAAGAACGTGGATACAGTTCTATTGAAGAACGTGGATACAGTTCTATTGAAGAACGTGGATACAGTTCTATTGAAGAACGTCGATACAGTTCTATTGAAGAACGTCGATACAGTTCTATTGAAGAACGTGGATACAGTTCTATTGAAGAACGTGGATACAGTTCTATTGAAGAACGTCGATACAGTTCTATTGAAGAACGTCGATACAGTTCTATTGAAGAACGTCGATACAGTTCTATTGAAGAACGTGGATACAGTTCTATTGAAGAACGTGGATACAGTTCTATTGAAGAACGTGGATACAGTTCTATTGAAGAACGTGGATACAGTTCTATTGAAGAACGTGGATACAGTTCTATTGAAGAACGTGGATACAGTTCTATTGAAGAACGTGGATACAGTTCTATTGAAGAACGTGGATACAGTTCTATTGAAGAACGTGGATACAGTTCTATTGAAGAACGTGGATACAGTTCTATTGAAGAACGTGGATACAGTTCTATTGAAGAACGTGGATACAGTTCTATTGAAGAACGTGGATACAGTTCTATTGAAGAACGTGGATACAGTTCTATTGAAGAACGTGGATACAGTTCTATTGAAGAACGTGGATACTAGTTGTTTTGAATTTGCTACAACTTTACTGATCTCACCTCCTTTGCTTCAAACTCAATGTGAAAAATAAATAAATACAAATACGGGAAATACTATAGGAATTTTCAAAATAACCCATGAAACGGACTGAAATGTGACTTCTTTATTGATTTCGACAAGTTTTTTTACCCATAAGTCCACGCCAATGGGGTAAGCTGTAGGGTAGGCTAATAGTTCAATAAAATAAATAAGTTCGATAAATAAATAATAGGATACCAACGGAACACGGTACAAGGGGTATTCTGACCTACTCGTACCTGGGAAGGGAACAAAGACCTCCCGCCCGACATCGGCAGAGAGATTCATTATCAACGTACTCACCCACAAGTTTCTGTGTATCTCATCCACCCTACCGACGACTTCTTTCAACAGGTCCAGATTGAGAAGCGGAGGGTCATACCTCCGAAACGTCTCCAGATCCTGCAAATCAGACAGGCGGCTGTAGTAATGACAACGAGCGGTTCCTCAGTGTAAGACATGCCCAAGCACGATCGTACGGGACGCGCGAGGTGAGGGCTTGTCAGTTGATGGTTAATGCACGGTTTGAGGTACCTACCTTCTCGTGCTGCTTGAGCTTCTCCTCGAAGATGGTCTTGCGCGAGCGCAGCTTGTCCTCGGCCATGCTCTTCTTGGTGGTGAGCGTCTTCAGCGTGAGGTCGATGGTGTCCTCCATGTCCAGCGGCCAGAGGAACACGCGCGTGTTCAGGTTGATGTCCTCGACTGCGGCGGGGCAAGGACACGCTTGTAGTAAAGGTGCTTAGAGGACGGTACGGTCCGGTCCGGTACGGTCCGGTCCGGTCCGGTCCGGTACTCACAGTGTAGGTGCGCGTGGTTCATGAGGAACAGCACGTACTCGGCCGTGGTGCGCGCCTTCTCGCGCAGGTCAAACATGGCACAGTCGCGGCAGTCCGTGATGAAGTTGATGAGTTCCACCAGCTGCGACGTCGTGTCCGTGGGGTCACCGGCACGCGAAGCCATCTCCTCGTACGCGTCGCAGATGCTGTAATCAACACACGAGGCAGGCTGTCAGACAGAGGCGAGACAGAGCGGGGGAACAGGGAGGCGGAGTGAGCGGACCGACCTGCGGTTCCACTTGCGGTTGACCTGCACGAAGTGGTCGACGATGGCGGAGCGCAGCGCGCTGACGACGGCGCGCATGGTGTCGTTCACGGGCGCGCAGTCCAGCAGGATCATGTTGAGCGGGATGTTGCGCCGCAGGAAGCCCAGCTCGTCCACTTTATCCTCGTACTGGTAGATCAGCGCAGAGAAGTCCTGACGACACACACACACTTCGCTACACTATCTGCTCACTTCTGACATAGGTACCCTAGTTAACAAATACTTTGGAATGTTTTAAACACTATAAACCGAGTACAAATCCCATCCCGGTTTATTCCCAACGGAGCATCATGATCTGTAATGTCGTGTGGGTACATGATCTCGGGCTCCGGCAGCCCACTGCCTCCATGTGAACCTTGCCTCACTCGAACACGGTCCATACCACACCCTTCATCTTCTTCTCATCTTGTAATTATTCACAACTTATGTTGTATTAACTAAAATCTAATCGCTTTATTTTTGCTTTAATTCTATTGGCTCATTTCATTACCGAAAAAAATATATGACACGCACAAATATTCAAATACAGTGGTGGTCATATAATTAGAAACACTTCATATGAATTATGAAAGTTTGAAGTCCATGTCATCCATTCTTGAAAAATTTATAAATTCAATTTTTAATAATCATGCAACAATATAGCCACGCAATTTAGAATACTCATAGAATTCATTTAAAAACAAAACTATCTAAACTTCATCAAAAAAAGAGTTTATCTACCCAAATATCATAAACCCTCTGTAATGCGTTCAAAAACCATAGGCAATGACCAGCATTACCAACCAACAGAAATAAACGGAACTGTAATGAACTCATAACCTACTGAAAACCGTAGGTTATAGAGTTTAAATTTGGAATAGGTGTCAAATTCAAGTGAGTGTGCTATACTAGTATCTATATTCTAACTATAAATCGCACATTTTGATTTCGAGTGACACAAGAATAGTGACTTTGTTCGTTTGTCTATGATTTAAAAAAAAATACAGATATTCGAAACGCCGCCATTTCGAGCTGTCATTTGTTCGTTAGCTTTTTATTTCCAGTTACGAGTAGACAAATTTTCTGATAAGTTGAATAAGTTCTTTATTTCTGTCGAAAATGAGTGATAGTGACTCAGAACCACTGTCAATGTTAACTACCATTACTATAATAAATAATTTGCTTCTGTATGTGTTCAATTAATTTTTTATTGCATTACACTGGTAACAATGCTGGTCATTTCCCTATGGTTCCTGAACCCATCATAGAGCCCTTATGATATTTGGGTAGATAAAGTAGTGTATGCAACTGTACATAATTAGGCATTACAACACTCGTGTGATGCTATTAAGAAACTCGCCTTCGGCTCGTTTCTTAAACCCACACTTGTGTTGTAATGCCCTCCATTATGCACAGTTGCATAATAGTAGTTTATGCAACTGTGCATAATGGAGGGCACTTATTCAACTTATCAGAAAATTTGTCTACTCGTAACTGGAAATAAAAAGCTAACGAACAAATGACAGCTCGAAATGGCGGCGCGGCGTTTCGAATATCTGTATTTTTTTTTAAATCATAGACAAACGAACAAACTCACTATTCTTGTGTCACTCGAGATCAAAATGTCGTGCGATTTATAGTTAGAATGTAGATACTAGTATAGCACTCACTTGAATTTGACACCTATTCCAAATTTAAACTCTATAACCTACGGTTTTCAGTAGGTTATGAGTTCATTACAGTTCCGTTTATTTCTGTTGGTTGGTAATGCTGGTCATTGCCTATGGTTTTTGAACGCATTATAGAGGGTTTATGATATTTGGGTAGATAAACTACTATTAAAGCATACATAGGTTATTTTCTGTTACTGGCCTCTTGGACGCCTAATTATAAACACTTGAGAAAAGCATCCACGGCACATTCCATTTTTTAAATTGAAAAAATAAAACTTCTATCTTACCTAGCTACTTTCTATCGTTTTGGCGGCAATTGACCGTCAAATTGAAAATCCGTTTACAATTTTTTGTTGAAAATGGGCAAAAATAAAACTTGTTTATTAAATATAGTAACTAACACGATTTATAAAACCAATTACATTAGTTACTTAAAATTAAAACACATTATTTATAAATATCTAACAAGTTAAAATTTTACAAAATAAATCATCATCATAAGATTGAAGGTACAATGGATCAATGCAGTACAAAAATATCTTAGAAGAGACAATGATTCCCTACTCTGACGACAATTTGCCTGTAACCTGGATCTTTCAGCATGACAATGACCCTAAACACGCTGCCAACAGTGTAAAACCTTTTCTTAGGGAACAGCGTACCTATTTCCGTCTTAGACTGGCCTGCAAATAGCCCTGATTTAAATAAATCCCATTGAAAATCTGTGGCATGTCGTAAAAAAGAAAGTCTCAAACAAACGTAACTCCAGTCACAACGAACTCTACGAAGCTTTTGTAGAAGCATGGAATTCAATCCCACTAGAAAAATGTATGAAATTGCTTGAATCAATGCCACGTCGTTGTAGAGCTGTGATTGATAATAAAGGATATGCAACAAAATATTAATTATAAGTTTTAGTAGCCTATACACAGTATCTATTACCTAAATTATATATTTCTAAATAATTAAACCTATAAAATATAATTTATTTTTTATTTTTTTGTATTGTTTCTAATTCGTTGTCCATTACTCATTCATCTGTTTATAACTTTATCACCAAGTTGTATTTGTGTTCATTACACCTAATTGTTTTTGTTTTTTCTAATATTAATTATTATACTAGTAGTAGTTCAGATATTTTTATGAAACTATAAGTGGAAACTGTTGTTAGCTTCATTTGTTCTAGAATTCTCCTATGAATCTATTGTTACTTAAACATAAGCTTTTTGTTTCCCAAATAAATAAATAAAAAATAAAAATAAATTACTGTTGGTACTTTAAAACTCATTTTGTTGTCTGTATGAAATGTAATATTGAATCTGTACTTGTTTAGTTGATATTTAGTTGTTTGTATGAAATGTAATATTGAATCTGTACTTGTTTAGTTGATATTTAGTTGTTTGTATGAAATGTAATATTGAATCTGTACTTGTTTAGTTGATATTTAGTTGTTTGTATGAAATGTAATATTGAATCTGTACTTGTTTAGTTGATATTTTGTTGTTTGTATGAAATGTAATATTGAATCTGTACTTGTTTAGTTGATATTTAGTTGTTTGTATGAAATGTAATATTGAATCTGTACTTGTTTAGTTGATATTTAGTTGTTTGTATGAAATGTAATATTGAATCTGTACTTGTTTAGTTGATATTTAGTTGTTTGTATGAAATGTAATATTGAATCTGTACTTGTTTAGTTGATATTTAGTTGTTTGTATGAAATGTAATATTGAATCTGTACTTGTTTAGTTGATATTTAGTTGTTTGTATGAAATGTAATATTGAATCTGTACTTGTTTAGTTGATATTTAGTTGTTTGTATGAAATGTAATATTGAATCTGTACTTGTTTAGTTGATATTTAGTTGTTTGTATGAAATGTAATATTGAATCTGTACTTGTTTAGTTGATATTTAGTTGTTTGTATGAAATGTAATATTGAATCTGTACTTGTTTAGTTGATATTTAGTTGTTTGTATGAAATGTAATATTGAATCTGTACTTGTTTAGTTGATATTTAGTTGTTTGTATGAAATGTAATATTGAATCTGTACTTGTTTAGTTGATATTTAGTTGTTTGTATGAAATGTAATATTGAATCTGTACTTGTTTAGTTGATATTTAGTTGTTTGTATGAAATGTAATATTGAATCTGTACTTGTTTAGTTGATATTTAGTTGTTTGTATGAAATGTAATATTGAATCTGTACTTGTTTAGTTGATATTTAGTTGTTTGTATGAAATGTAATATTGAATCTGTACTTGTTTAGTTGATATTTAGTTGTTTGTATGAAATGTAATATTGAATCTGTACTTGTTTAGTTGATATTTAGTTGTTTGTATGAAATGTAATATTGAATCTGTACTTGTTTAGTTTTTAGGCGTCGTTGTGGGGCTACCTGTGTTGTGTAGGTAAGGATCCAAATAAGTGCACTCACGGATATGTTTCACCAAACAGTTTATTGGGGTATACACACACACTATAACATCTAAGAGTTTAGAAGGAATGAAAAGGATAGTTTTTGCGACAGTTTGTAAGCAGTAGAAAGAAGGAAAGTTCACAAGCATTCACTATAACAAAGCAAGCGGTAGAAATACTGAGATCGCGAAGTAAATTTACGGCGGCAAAGCAACGTGCATTCGCGATAAGTGCAAGGCTGTGACTGGCGGCCGGTCGAGCTGCGACTGCGCTCGCGCATTGAACAATGCAGCGGCGGCCGGGCGATAACAAGTTTCTCGGTTCCATTGTACTCGACGGCGAGCGGGTGTCTCGTCCGATATTTTAACCGAGGTAATATTATACAACATAAAGAGATTGTTTCAATTGTAAATACTAGTCCTAATTTATTTCTATATATTGATTGTAATTTTCTTGTAAATAAAAATGTACTTCCTACATATACATATATCTGCAAATATGTGAGTTCACCACATCACTCCCCCCGAGAGACCGTGGTACACGGGCGATAGTGATCTGGAAATCGGACTACGCGCCCAGAACGAGTTGTTTTAGTATTCTCTGAAGGAGGAACTGGTGTCGGTGATTGGGAATTTATTGGAGGAAGGTCGTTGGGTTGCGCGAGTATGTAGGCTGGTTTTAATCGGTCTACAGTTACTGTCACAACTTTTCCCTTCGCGTTAATTTTGAAGGTTTTAGCGCTTCTCTCGACCACTATGTAAGGGCCAGTGTATGCTGGTTGTAAGGCACCTCTCACAGTATCGTCTCTTAAAAATACATGAGAGCAGGTTTCTAAATCTTTGTAAATAAAGATTTTGTTGTTCGAGTGGTGTGATGCAGGGACTGGCTGTAACTTGTTGGCGAATGATCTGATACGAGCTGAGAACTCGGTGATATCAGGCGTACACACGTCAACTTTATTGCCGAAAAATTCTCCCGGCAGTCGTAATGACTCACCGTACACTAACTCGGCAGAAGAGGATTGTAAATCTTCTTTGAAGGAGGTTCTTATGCCAAGTAGTACCAGGGGTAATACATCGGTCCAGCTACTATCGGCATGACACATTATCGCCGCTTTCAGCTGCCGATGGAACCTCTCGATGAGACCATTGCACTGCGGGTGGTAGCTAGTGGTCTTGCGATGCTTGAAGCTTATAAATTTCGATAGCTGCTCGAATAGCGCGGATTCGAATTGTCTACCGCGGTCAGTAACAATGTCGGTGGGACAACCGAACCGCGCTATCCAGCCCGATAGGAACGCCTTGGCCACTGATTCCGCGGTGATATTGGTAAGAGGGATAGCTTCAGTCCATCGCGTGAAGCGATCGATGGCTGTCAAACAGTACCTAAAATCACCTGAGGGGGGTAATGGTCCGATGAGGTCTAGGTGGACGTATTTGAATCGCGCTTTTGGTAAATCGTGGGTACCTAACGGCGCCGTAACGTGGCGATTTACCTTTGTGCGCTGGCACGCCAAACACGCCCTAGACCATTCACGACAGTCTTTCCTCATCAATGGCCAGACAAAACGTTCAACACGAACGTTCAAACGTTCGTTTGGGGGAAGAAGGTGGTATTTCCCCCAAATAGTGCAGAAGGAGATCTCCCTGCTCCGGGCTAACCCAACTGGTTCACTTGCCCGGTGGTCTTTCGACCAACAGTTGATGTTGGATGGTCGTATATAGGCAGGTTGCAACTGATTCAAGCGTTTGCGCGATCTAGGAATTGTTCTCTTTTTGCACTCGGAGATTGTTGGAATTTTATCCTAACGACATCTAGCGGTTATTCGTTGAAGCGCTTAGGTAGGTAGATTAGCTTCTGTTCTCTCGATGTGAAGTCATTGCGCACCTCTATTGACGTTAGCTTTGTGGTTCAGCCATTGTCTCTCTAGAGGTCGCTACATCACTCCCTTTCCAGACCGAAGGTCGATATAGATCTTGATACCAGCATTTCCAGTGTCCAGCTTAGCTCATCGTAGTCTTCAGTGAGTCGAGACTGGTGCGATGAGCAGGTTGAGGGACGGGAGTGCGCTTGTCGTCTACGGTGAGTCGAGACGTGTCCCAGTGAGTCGGGACGAAGCGCGGCGCTTGAAGTCTGCGGTGAGTCGAGACGGTCCACGGTGAGTCGGGACGAAGCGCGGTGCGGTGCTCCAGGTGAGTCTACGGTGGGTCGAGACTGTATGCCCAGATGATGCCGCTAGGGAACTCCACGAAGCGTTATCGAGGAGGGGAGAAGCCTGCAGAACCAGGAAGTCAGGGCGGCTGCGATGGAACTGCGGAGGCTGAGGGATGATGCTGGTGCGGTGCGAAGTTGCTGGTCCGGAAGGTAGCTTGAGGGAGAGAGAGAAGAGACGAAGGTAGAAATCCGCTGCTGATGATGGTGATGATGATGATGATCATTGATGGCTGGAGTGCTGCGCTGCTTGTTGAAGGAATCGTGTTCAGGAATCCAGTCGTCGGGTTTCGGCAGGAGTCGTCCGAGGTAGTCGACGGCTGGCACGACGGAGGTCACCAGTTTGGGGGAAGAAGGTGGTATTTCCCCCAAATAGTGCAGAAGGAGATCTCCCTGCTCCGGGCTAACCCAACTGGTTCACTTGCCCGGTGGTCTTTCGACCAACAGTTGATGTTGGATGGTCGTATATAGGCAGGTTGCAACTGATTCAAGCGTTTGCGCGATCTAGGAATTGTTCTCTTTTTGCACTCGGAGATTGTTGGAATTTTATCCTAACGACATCTAGCGGTTATTCGTTGAAGCGCTTAGGTAGGTAGATTAGCTTCTGTTCTCTCGATGTGAAGTCATTGCGCACCTCTATTGACGTTAGCTTTGTGGTTCAGCCATTGTCTCTCTAGAGGTCGCTACAAGTTGATATTTAGTTGTTTGTATGAAATGTAATATTGAATCTGTACTTGTTTAGTTGATATTTAGTTGTTTGTATGAAATGTAATATTGAATCTGTACTTGTTTAGTTGATATTTAGTTGTTTGTATGAAATGTAATATTGAATCTGTACTTGTTTAGTTGATATTTAGTTGTTTGTATGAAATGTAATATTGAATCTGTACTTGTTTAGTTGATATTTAGTTGTTTGTATGAAATGTAATATTGAATCTGTACTTGTTTAGTTGATATTTAGTTGTTTGTATGAAATGTAATATTGAATCTGTACTTGTTTAGTTGATATTTAGTTGTTTGTATGAAATGTAATATTGAATCTGTACTTGTTTAGTTGATATTTAGTTGTTTGTATGAAATGTAATATTGAATCTGTACTTGTTTAGTTGATATTTAGTTGTTTGTATGAAATGTAATATTGAATCTGTACTTGTTTAGTTGATATTTAGTTGTTTGTATGAAATGTAATATTGAATCTGTACTTGTTTAGTTGATATTTAGTTGTTTGTATGAAATGTAATATTGAATCTGTACTTGTTTAGTTGATATTTAGTTGTTTGTATGAAATGTAATATTGAATCTGTACTTGTTTAGTTGATATTTAGTTGTTTGTATGAAATGTAATATTGAATCTGTACTTGTTTAGTTGATATTTAGTTGTTTGTATGAAATGTAATATTGAATCTGTACTTGTTTAGTTGATATTTAGTTGTTTGTATGAAATGTAATATTGAATCTGTACTTGTTTAGTTGATATTTAGTTGTTTGTATGAAATGTAATATTGAATCTGTACTTGTTTAGTTGATATTTAGTTGTTTGTATGAAATGTAATATTGAATCTGTACTTGTTTAGTTGATATTTAGTTGTTTGTATGAAATGTAATATTGAATCTGTACTTGTTTAGTTGATATTTAGTTGTTTGTATGAAATGTAATATTGAATCTGTACTTGTTTAGTTGATATTTAGTTGTTTGTATGAAATGTAATATTGAATCTGTACTTGTTTAGTTGATATTTAGTTGTTATTTTAAATAAATGATTACTTATGAACATATTTTATGCTATTTGTGGTTTCATTTCCAAATAAAAAGCATTAAGGTCAAATACCTTGTATAATGTTAAGTTCCGTGGGTAGAGTTTCTAATTATATGTCCACCACTGTATATAAAAAAATTATATACAACATTTATTTCATACCACAATTGATCCATAGATACACGATTTCAAAACTAAATAAAATAAGATGCGTTATAATAGGTACCTACCTACCTAGTAGATCTCAGCGCGCCTACGAGGCGGGGTAGTGATTGTCAGGTCGCGTTCAGTTAACCGAGATTAGCAGAGATATCAGGTAACATAGATTTTGTTTGCTAACTCATTATCATGATAACCTACCTAGTAGATCTCAGCGCGCCTACGAGGCGGGGTAGTGATTGTCAGGTCGCGTTCAGTTAACCGAGATTAGCAGAGATATCAGGTAACATAGATTTTGTTTGCTAACTCATTATCATGATAACCTACCTAGTAGATCTCAGCGCGCCTACGAGGCGGGGTAGTGATTGTCAGGTCGCGTTCAGTTAACCGAGATTAGCAGAGATATCAGGTAACATAGATTTTGTTTGCTAACTCATTATCATGATAACCTACCTAGTAGATCTCAGCGCGCCTACGAGGCGGGGTAGTGATTGTCAGGTCGCGTTCAGTTAACCGAGATTAGCAGAGTTAACAGGTAACATAGATTTTGTTTGCTAACTCATTATCATGATAATTTGAGTTAGAGGTACAGTGCGCGTCACAATTAAGTATCCCCCTATCTCAATGTATGTGGGTTCAAATCCTGTCAGCGATCGTTGGAGATTGGGTGATCAAAACTTCATGTTTTTTTATAATTTTCCATTTTCTTTTGATATTTTTGACGTTTCTAACAAAAATTGTATGTTCTGTATCATTAAAATGTAATTTTTGTATAAATTGTTTCATTTTCATTTCATTTTCATTTGGTAACCTTACTTAAAATTCGATACATTCTCTAAGTATCAACTTGGCCTTGTGGTAGTAACCGGCAAATTAATGCAAGACAAGATAAGAGTGACAGAGTTCGAATCTCGTGAGCCGTGTTTCGTTTTTTTAATCAATTGTTATCTTTTTTCTTTGCAATATGTAAGATTTTTAATTGATATTATTCTTTATGGGCTTAATTGCAAGTTAATGAAAAAAAAAAACAAAAATTACAAAAAATCATATTCTATAAATGTCTACAATATTATACAATAACTACTACGTATAAATCTATGATATTATAACGAAATAATTGTTTTGATAAACCATAATAACAAATAATATCTGTAAACAGTGAAAGGTTTTTTATAATAGATTGTGATAATTTATTCAAAAATAAGTTGTTTACAACGAAAGAACATTGGTAACAATATTTCGATCTCTCGCAAAATATGCACAAAGCAAACCACACGAAATAAGACGAGTGACAATTACTTTGTTCGCTACAAACGACAAAGTCAAACCCTACCCGCATCCATAAAAAAAAATGTAAGACTTGGCATTAAAAAATGGGAACTAATTAGACCGATAGACAAAATTGGACGCATTATTCCAACAGCTAAATAGCTCAGTTGATCTAATGCCGAGAATTCGAGTCACCATATAAAGGGTGGGTGGTTCGATCCTTAGCGGCTTGATAAGTTTTTGCTTTGAAAATTAGTCACAAGCGAATAGAAGTTAGAAAATATTTTGTAGACAAGGGGGATACTTAATTCTGACGCGCACTGTACCTGTAATTGCGGGAACACAAAATGTATGAAACTATTTGTATCTTTTATAATCTGCCTATATGTGGTTCTTTCGTTGGTGGTTTTAATTATAACAAATAAATATACAGGGTGGAAAGAATCAATGGGCCCTGGAGGGGAACTACCTTAAATCCTTTAGCTAGCTCATTTAACTGAAAGGAAACATTCCTTTATTTTTAAAAAGAAACATAATTGCATTCAAAGATTTTCTAAAAATTCCTTGTCACACCTGGGAATCGAACCAACTAAAAATTAAAAAAATAAACCCTCGCTATTTTGTTATGCGAATCAGTAGGATTATTGTTCAGGATAAAAATTGTCTAATAAACATTGGACCTTTCACTAATCTGTTCTATAAGATACCCATGAAATCGAATATTTATTACATGTTCTTTATTAACAATACCTAGTGTTGTTCACTTGTAACAAGTAAATGGCACGTTATAATTTTCTTATCTCTAACATCCAAAGACATCGTATGATGAAGAGGCTTGCTAATCTTATTAGTTGCTAAGAAGGTACCTTGTTGCACACTTCGATAAGAAAATCGTTAAATGGTAATAATAAATCTATGCACAATTTCTTCTTACATGAGGCGTTCTGACGAAATGTTTAAAAATGAAGTGTGTTTTTTATCAACTTGCGGCAGCAAATTTGAATTTCGAACGATAACTTTCATAATTTTTAGGGTTCTGTACCCAAGGGGTAAAACGGAACCCTAAAACTAAAACTCCACTGTCCGTCCGTCTGTTTGTCTATCCGTCTGTCACCAGGCTGTATCCGTAACCGTGATAGTAAAAAAAAAGTAGCCTATGTTTCATTCCAGGATTAGAATTACCTGTATGCAAAATTTCAGACCGATCCGTTCAGTAGTTTTGGCATGAAGAGGTAACAAACATCCATCCATCCATACATCCAGACATCCATACATCCATCCAAACTTTCGCATTTATAATATTAGTGTGGTGTGATAGTGTGACTTTTCACTGGTCAATATCTGTCTACTTAAAAAAATGTTTCATGTTTTGTGTTTTTGTTTGTATTGATGATAAAATAAAATGAATATTAGTCTTCACTTTTTTTTATTTCTAAGACATTATTTCTGTTTATTAGATATTTTTTATCCTTGTTCGGGTAAACCGACCACGCAGCAAATACGCATTTTAGCTGCGCTCGCAATTGAATGCGTATTTGCTCGCGATTACCCAACCAAACTAGCTCAGTTCGCGCCGGGACATACCGCCGAGAACGCAGGCTCAACCAATACCATTTCAACCATTAATTTGTACCATTACCACCATAAGTCAATCAGTTTACGTTTATATTATTCATAGTTACCAGTGATTATATTTACTTACCAAAACTATTGACTTTTCATTATAAAACTACCATAGACCTTAAATATCAAACAAACCACTACCCAAAGGGTTTCAGGCTAAACCAACACCAGACCGTACCCTTTACAATCCTGAACAATAATGTTACAGATTCGCATAATAAAATAGCGAGGGTTTATTTTTTAATTTTTAGTTGGTACGATTCTTCCCAGGTGAGACAAGGAATTTTTAGAAAATCTTTGAATGCAATTATGTTTCTTTTTAAAAATAAAGGAATGTTTCCTTTCAGTTAAATGAGCTAGCTGAAGGATTTAAGGTAGTTCCCCTCCAGGGCCCATAGATTCTTTCCACCCTGTATATAAATAAAAAACATACCTGCACACAAATTGTGCAGTGTGCGTTGGTACCTTGAGGTAAGGCGGCGGCTCCTGCGCAAAAAAGAGCTTGAGGTCGTTCCCGGCGGTGCCGTCCAAGATGTAGTAGTAGGGCAGGTAGGAGGCGAGGTAGGCCTGCGGGCCGGGCCGGTTGGCGGCCAGGTGGCGCACGCTGGCCGTGATGCAGCGCACCATGTAGCCCTCGTCCGGGAACACGCCCATCAGGAACGGACTGGGCCGCACCATGCCTGCAACAACACTCTTACTGCACACTGCCGGTGCCACCACACGGAGCCTGAGCGCAGACCGCCCTTTCACCTGGGTACATGATGGCGTCGACGCTCGGCAACTGGTAGTTCACGTTGATGATGGCTTGGAACCACTTGGCGACCTGCAGCTTCATCTGGTCAGGCGTGGGCTCGAAGGCGAGCGCCGTGGAGCCGGGCGTGGCCGTCACCTTGATGCGTAGCAGCGGTGTCTTGATGAACATATAGTCCTTGTACTCGCCTTCGTACGCGTTGCCCTCCTGCGGACAGCGCACGGTCAGCTCGCGACCTACTTCACCACTCTAACCCGAATGTATTCCTACTCACAGAGTAGTAGGCGAAGTATTCGGCAAAATGGTTAACGCTCCTTTCGACCAAGTCCCGGACTTGCTTCGACATCAGGCCATGGATGCACCTGGAATAAGATGCGGCTGAATAAAACACGACCAAAGTAAGTTTCCAAGTAAGTAAATGAAATGAAACGTTTTGTATAAAAAGAACTGTGCGCTTATGCGTAGGATTTACAAAGATGATTGTGTTTCTCACTGGAAAAACTGCTCGACCTGGAAGGTGGACTCGTTCCGCTTCTTGTTTACGTAGCAGGCCCAGTGCTTGCGCATCTTGATCATGGTGTCGGCGACGTCGATGAGCCAGTCGTCGAGCAGCGCGGCGCGCGCGGCCGTGCATTGCGCGGTTAGCCGCTCCGTGAACTGGGCCGGGTACTGCGGGAACGGACACCCCTCTTGCATCTTGTTCATGTCGCAGATCACCATGTTCTGGTACCTGAGAACATAGCGCACCAAGCGAGCCTTTGATTCGAGAGTGTTGTACCGCGGAGCACGAGGAGCGCACTTTGCAACGTTACCTACCTGTCGTGCCAGATCCTGCGCAGCTCGATGAGCACGGGGTTGCCCTCGAGGTAGCGGTAGTGCATGGCGTGGCGCGCACGCACGAGCTGCGTGCGCCACGGTACGGGCGCACGCACGCACAGCGCTGGCCACAGCGGCGGCAGGAACGCGATCTGAAGCCGCCGGCGTTCCGCTTCGTCCTCCAGGATGTACGACACGATACATCTGCACACAGGGAACACTGCGTCACCTCGCCGCCCGCACTAACCGATCCTTCACCGAGACAGAAAGTGGAGGCGTCACCTCTTCATGGCCATGACGAAGAACTCCTTGATGTCTGCCTCGGACTGGCGCACGCAGGCGGCGTGCGTGAGACTCAGCAGGCGTCGCTTGATGCCCACCGTCTGGCGGTCCACCGCGCGCTTGGCTCGCTTGTACAGCTCGAGGGGGTACTGGGGGATGTGCTCCCCGCTCACGCCCTGCACACACGCACACACACGTCACACGCCGCCTAACAGTCATTGATGCTTCAAAAGCTACCTAGTGATACTCACGATTGTCAAGTAAAACTGGATCCTCTCCAAGTCCTTGGGATGTATATACCGGTAGTGCTCCTCCTCTGTGACGCGCAGCATCTCTAACTTCTGCTGGTCGGGGTCACGTGGCAGCTCGAACTCTAGCTTCTCTAAGCGTCTGAACAACATCAACATCATTAGCCCGTGTCGGCAGGACGCAAGCCTGCCTCTGAGCGACAATATTCGGAATCCTTTTTTACTATAAAAACTATCGTAGTTTGACGAATTTATTACGGATGTAAGCGGGTTAACTACGAACCTTATTTGTGTTGGAAGAACACCAACGTTTCATCCCTTAACGAGGGACTTGTTCAGGGTGAGTGCGGTTCTAGAACCGTACTCGCCCTTCACCTCACCTCACCGCTTCCATCCGTAATAAATTCGGAATCCTGTTGCTATCGTGTCATGAGAAGCAAGGCGTACCTCTTCAGAGCGTCTTTGGCGGCAATCTCCGCCTCCTCCTTTTCCCTCCTCTTCTTCTCGATCCGCTTCCGACGCGCCTCCGCCTCGGCCGCCTTTCGGCGCTCGTACGCGCCCGACACCAGGTCATCAAGCAGCACCAACCCTGGATCGACAGATCTCATCCAACGTAGTCCGAGAGTGGTCCATAGTGACCGGGTTCGTTACCTACTATCACAAACATTATACCTTTCTGCAGCTTGTTCTTGTTATTGTCGGCTCGTTGTATGGCACGGAGACGCTCCTGGTCGCGCTCGGCTAAGGGCCGCAGCGGCGGGAACTGCGGCTCGCCGCGCGCGCCCACCGGCCCGAACAGCGGCGGCGGCGCGCGCCGACGCCCTCCGAGCGCCACTGCTCGCAGCGTCTGAGCCCCAGGCGTGTAGCAGTTACCTAATTAATATTTTAACTCAAATAAGGTAAAATATAGCGATGAAAATATTTCATTTTTTATATTATTTAGAGCTCGGAGTGGCAACATCTTTGGTGGGACTCTGCCGTTGTTGCTTGGCGCTCTCAGTGTTAAGGTCGAGTATTGTGGTGTCCTGATGATGTCTCGTGGAGAGACGAAACTAGTTGACGTCTTGCTTTGATAGGTATTTTTTCATTTTGTAGTTGGCGTCGTTTTCTTCTACAACGCGGACTAGGTAGGTACATTTTGTTAGAACTTATCGGAGGTTTTTTTTTTTCGCGGAATTGTTACTAAATATTTTCATCCTTATATTTTGCAATGGATTTCCGCAAAGTAACGCCTGAATCTATTATTTATCAAATAAGGTATGTAATCTGGGTCATTAGTTTGACAACCTTCTTTAAGCAATTCCGGCTTACTCGAAAAAGTGCCAGCCTAAGAACAAATAGACATGATAGTTGACACAAATATTGTACCTAAATCGAAATCGATTTTTTTTGTCGAAAATCAAATTCGACCCGCTAGTACTATATATATACTTCAAATGACATGGGCAGAAATTCCAACAAAAAAAATAATCGGTACGTCGTCGTCGTCGTCGTGCAGTGAACGGATGCAAAGGGATTAGTTGCACTTCGTGCGTCATCATTTTCAGGTATGAGATGATTTTATTTTTAAGAACTCCCTGAACCTCTAAGCTCCCATACAAACGTACTTTTCGATTCATTTGGAAACTGCGTCCCCGATTTTACTGAACTTTTGCATACAAAATCAGATAGCGATCGGGTTACAGTTTTCACAACTGTGCAAAATAAAGCGTGTTTAACTGTGAACAATCACAAATACCATTTCAAACTTGAAAATAAAGATGGAACAAAGAGATGGACGTGTTCATCGCAAGTGTAGTGGCTCTAATAAAACAAGTACCTAGTGATGATACAACTGTGAGAGAAAGTAGACACACGCGCAAATTAAAAAAAAAAATGTTAGTTAATCTCAAGGAAAGTCATGACATCGAACACCATTCTAGGTGTTTCATTGGCGACGTAGTATAGTAAGTGAAACCGCCCGCGAGGCATATTTAATGTTTCAGAGAAACAGCTAATATCAAGGAATACTCCACAAAATCGCAAGAACAAACCAGCAAATCAACAAAACGAACTCCAACGCCAACTTCACAGATCTCAATTTGTTTTGCGATCACTCTATCCTATGATCTCCTATGATTATACTCGTTTGTAAGACTGAACCACTTGGCAGTTTGCAAGATGTGTTATGTCCGGTGAGTTGTGGTTGGCACGGTCTGCGATAATCCTTGGTTTTACTCCGGTTTATCTTTAGTCCTAACTTCTCCAGCTCCATCTCAAGAAGTAAATCCTCTATAATGGCGAGAACTAGTGCCAAAAAGAGTGGCGTCGTCGTCTGCATAACGTAAGTTTGCGAATTTTTATCATCTTCATATAGACGTCTTAGAAGGTGAATCAGATGTTTTGGTGTAGGTACCCAAGTCCAGTAAGATCTTCCAAATAATTGGCCTTTTCACCGAATCAAACACCTGAGTAATCATCAAAGCATAAATGTAAGTTAGGCTTATTGAATTCCCGAGTCTTTTCGATAATTTGGTGCACTATTAGGATCTGTTCTCTTGTTACTTTCCCTCTATCAAAGCCAGCCTGTTTTGGTGCGATTTCCTTAGAAAGGTAGGCTTTAAACGTTCATTAATAATATGTAGCATGATCTTGCTGCGTGAGACATGAGTGCAATGAGCTGGTAGTTGCTACATTTTTTTGTAGAACCCTGCTTATGTAAAGGAATAAATACAGTAAGAGTCCACTCTGTTGGCCATGATATATTCCTGTCTGCCAGATTTTGTTGCATATGCAGTGAAACATTTCCAAGCTATATTCACCAACATGTCTTATCTATCGTTTCGGTAAGAATCGCATCTGTTTCTGTGGCCCTTCCGTTCTTGAGGTGTGCTGCAGCTTTAACTTCTGACATAACAATATCAGGCTCTCAAAGACATTTTCCACTGGACGCGTTACTCGGCCAATCACCACTCAGCCTGCCTGAAGCCTTTTAGCCTAACATACCGGAATTGTCTTGTCAGTGCGTCTTTGGATCTCGAGGACAAACTTACGTTGAAAAAATGACTAAATGCTCGGTTTTGTTTTGTAAAACTTATAGTGACCGATCAGCCAATATTTCTTTTCATAAGCAAGTACAATTTTATCTCATAAAAGCAGCTAGTTTTTCGTAAAATCGAATAAACGTAATACAATTTTTGCATTCGTGTCATTTTAAAGATGACTCATATTTTATTGCAATTTTACTAAACTTGTGACCTACCGAAATAAGACTAATTGTATCTATAATTTTCCATTCGTACATGTCAAAAATTTTCAATAGGGCTTGACACTGTTGATGAAATATATCGATATGAATGAAAGAACGAATCTACGCACTTTCAGATTTCCACCAGACCCACTAAGAAAGAGGAAGTGGGTAAAAGCGGCCCGCAGAGAAAAGGCGTGGATTCCAACAAAACACAGTAGTACCTATTATGTGGTTTACATTTTGAACCAGAGTGTTATGACATCGATTTTCATACATTGATCATGTTGATGAACTCGAAAAAGCTGTAGCAGAAATATATTTAAATACACGAATCGCTATTTAGAAAGCAGACTGTATTTTTTTTTAGAAAAAACATATTAACAAAAACCTTGTGCACAATAAGAGCCAATAATTGGATATTATTTTTGTTTCTCCACGCTCTTTTTTGCTGTTTGGTAGTTTGGCTGACAATCAAATAGTAACATGACAATCGATTTTGTTATTTTTTCTCAACATTTTGTATTATTTTGCAGACCTTACTCAAGCGTCTTAATGACTTTATTTTTGGAATCAGAATATTCAATTGGATAAAAATTGTATTATTTTTAAATGGGTTAATAGATAAACAATATTTTGTATACTATTGTACTATAAAAGTTTTTCGTGGAAAAATCATCTTTTCGAGTCGACAGATTTGCATCTCTATCCGCCAAAAGAAACAGTTGTTAGCAATTTGAACTGGCAGTACTCGGCATACTTGGCCACCCGACCAAGTACTACCTACTAAGTATGCTGATAACCGATGGGTTAATCGAGTTCTTAAGTGGAGACCACGGCCCGGTAAACGTAGTGTAAGACGCCCTGCGGCTAAGTAAAGTGACGTTTTATGAAAGTCCGCCGGCAAAAGCTGGACGCGGTAAACATAGGACAGGTAGAAATGGCGTTCATTAGCAATGGACTAACTACTTGTGTACGAAGATTGTACATTCTCTAAATTGATTTATCTTTATCATTATTGCCGGGCTGCACCTCAGTGTACTGTTTCATTTTTAAAATTTAATTATTTTTTGGAACAGTTTGGGGGAGACCTTTGCCCAGCAGTGGGACAAAATAGGTTTAGTAAAAACAAAATTTTTTGCTTGCAACATTCAAGTTGTGTGATGTTATTATTTAGTGTTCTATTTGTTGGAATTCTTATAGCGAATCTGTAATTTAGAGCGCTAATAGAAGGCATTAAGGACACGCAGAAGCCCTGGGATGAGGGTGAACAGTGAAATCACTATGAATAAACTCAAATTAAATACCTAATCATTATACAAAGTAAGTATAGGTTAATTATCCTGTCTAATTCAATTTCAAATCGAAAAGTAAGTAATACTACTCTTTTCGTCATTCATTCATTTTTATCGATACAATTCCATCGACTGCGTCAATCACTACAGAATATTGTCAAGAATTGTGAAACAGTGACAACGCTATATGCGGAACTACATCAGCAGTAAATCACTCCCCCTGTTCCCCGCAAAAATTGGTTGATCGTGATTGCATTACTTTTTCGAGCTTATCGTGTCCCGTGGGAAATGTCTTTGCTGGATCTAGTTCATCATTTTTGGGTTCTACAGATGGAAAAGTTCGCGATTGATGAGATTGATGGTCGCAACATAGAGACTGGCTATAACTCCACAAAGTTTAGGAGATTTCATCCAATTCAGTTACCACCATTGTTGTTATATTCAATGGCCTAGGAGCTAGGATTATGAAGGTAATGTTTTTGTGAATATTCTAATCTTGTGGTAGAGATCTCAACATTGATATTTATCAGCGTGTCGCTCCATTTTTTCGAAAATTTTATGAAGATTGTGCTCATGTCTACAACTTGCTTGAATTCGCGATGGCAGCTTATTAACATGTTTGCTGTTAGCGCCTCGCACTTTCATGGATAGTCTCTGCTCAACCAAGTCAAGAGTGTCATCAGTGTAATGTTGTCGCTTGCGCATATCGGTCGGTGGTGTGGAGTCGATAGCTGCAGTTCTGATTAGGTATACGTTTCGCCTTAGGTATAGGTAGTTTAGTTTAGACTATTTTAATTGAGTATATTGTCAGCTTGTTGGCGCATTTTCGAGTAAGTCAGAAAGGTCGGCTTTCCTCAAAGGAGGTTGTTAACCGATTCGTTGCGATGTCTAATTTTGCAAACTTCTAACTGTGGCGTTGAACAAAATTACCGTGACACGGCTGCCGTGCCAAGCGCCATACGATTAAATGACACGGCTCCTGTGTCTTCAGCCATCCGGAAAAGAAAACAGTGTTTTTACCATTTTTACGTCGTTCTAAGCATAAAACTTTTAGTTTACATTCGAAATCTAACGTGAACGGTCAGGAACGGTAGTTTCAAGTGATAATAAGTGGAAAAATGAGTGTATTTTTGGAAATGGATGGTAAGTGGCTTTTTTAATACAGGTGTGATAAACCTTTTCTACTGAAATTAGTTCTAAAACATTGTTTTGGTTTATTTTAAAGTAGGTAAATATATTGTCTTTTTATTGTTTCAGAATTACGGCGTAAAAGAAAGTATATTCCCGAGACAGAAATTGAAACTCAATGCGACGACGATGACCAAATATTAGAGCAGAATTCGCAAACATATTCACAACACTGGGAAAACTCGGAACACTTGAAATCTATACACGAGGATACTTCAACGTGCATAGAAAAAGAGATGGTGGACAGATCAACGTGTTTAGAAAATAATATGGTGAACAGTACAAAGTGCATAGAAAAAACTAAGGATGATGAGCGTCATGTGCCAACTGTATTGGATATACATGGATGTAAATATTTTGGCCAGTTAGTTTCAAATGAACTACTGCGCTTCAAACCAAATGATAGAAATATAAAGATGCAGAAAATTTTAGATTTATTAAGAGAATAATTTTAATACCTAACAAAAATTAGATAAGGGATATTATAGTGTAGGTAAGACTTACATAAAACCAGGTTTTGTATTAAATCATATTTTAGTGAAAATGTTACATGCAGCTTGTCTAAATTACTTTAAGCGGAAAATTAATTTAAATTTACCGCGCATTCTAATTTTAAAACTCCCGCGCTCTCACGCCTTACGGTACTGACAGCGTCACTGACAGCTTTGAGTGAAGCAAACGACCATTGACAATCGAGAACAATGAAATGAATCAGCTTTTTTCGATTGTCACTGGCTGGACAGATACCGACTTGCAAGCTTGATTTTACAAATAAAAAAGTTTTGTTCTGGGGTAGATCTCCCTAACACTTAATTTGAAGGAATTACCATCGATTTCAAAATGGCACGGCTCACGTGCCTAACGCCACATGCAAAAGAAAATGATGATACGGCTGCCGTGCCATCCGCAACGAATCGGTTAACTAATGACAAGATTCATACTTTCATTATTGTTTGAATAAAAGTGTATAGGTAGGTATAGGTAGTTTTGAAATGTGTCTGGTAGGTTAGGCAGGTTGTACCGGTCGAGTCCGAGGGATGGACATGGTCGTAGCTGTCTCGGTAGGGCACCGTCCGCGTCCAGGCGCGCGCCTGCAGCAGCGGCGGGAACTCGCTGCAGCGGCCCGCGCTCTCGCCTGCAACCGCATTCCGCATTATCACATGCTCACGCGACGGTACCACTTGTTGAGTGAGGAGTACAACAGATAAATCTCTTATGTAGGCCTCTCCATAAATAGACCGTTTTCACATGTCATAATATACCGTCAGATAGTAAGACCCGTAATAATAGGAAACTAATCAACAGGACTGTATCACTTACAATTTTACGCATTGAAAACTTCGATCAAAAATAAGTAGTTCGCGGCCTCCCCCGTAGATTCCTAGAGCCTTACAAAAATGACAATCAAAATTGTCTACGTTTTGTTTTGACGCAGACAATTTGCGCAGAGCCTGACAAGTTTTTTCCATACGAAACAAGAGATTGGTGGAGTCGAATTCATTTTATTTTATTTTGTGAGTAGGTAGGTACCTTACTGAGAATTATATACCTACCTACTCAGTTTATTTTCTATAAGGATTAATTAACAGAATTCAGGTAAAGATAACGAATAATTTATTGATGAAACTATAAATTGGTGTCTCAACAGTAGGTATTTATACAAAAGGGTCACTTCAGACATACAACAATTTAAACTTAAAATACAATTTCAGGCAGGCACTCTAGATTAAAAAGATCTGGTTCCTGTCTGCGGCTTTGCACGAGTTTTTTTTACGGGACAAAAAATAAACGTTTTATAAATTCATACTTCTGGTAGAAAGACTAGGTTCTTACCTACCTAGGTAAGAACCTAGTCTTTCTTTTATTAGAGAGTCTACGCAAATGAAATTTTAGGGCGGGCCAACTAGTTATTTTAAAAATCATCAACTAGTAATATTAAACTTATTTTTATGAAAAATATATTAATACATACTAAAAATGAAAAAAAAAAAATTAGAAGAAATAGCCACTCCATTTATCAATTTAGAACAAAATTAATATTTTAACATAGGCAAACCAAACAACAATATTTTATGCTGGTTTCACAAGTATATGACTCACATCTCAATATACGGGTAAGAAATATATATAAACTTACTGAAAATAAGAAATTCCATCCTATTTCAGCACTTTGGACGAGTGATTCTTGCATTTTTTGTACCCATGCTTTTTGTCTGAACGCTAAAATGACACTAGTTGAAAAGCTTCCCTAACATGTCAAAATGTTTCTCTTTTGCTACTGAAGGTTGTGGCGTGCGCATTGTGAATCTAAGGGGGGCCGGCAAAGCCGGACATTTTTGATCGATGATTGAAAAACATAAATTTATAATTTTTCTAAGCCTATCTTAGTGGAAGGTTGTAGACAGTATTCGTTATCAAATACGAATACTGCTACCTGGCAGTAGCAGGTAGTACCTGCTACTGCCTTTCATTAAAACTACCCCAAGAACTTGCTTTCTTACCTCAAACCACATCGACGATTGCACCAAAATATCGTTAAAATATAATCAAAACTTCAGAAGAAGAACTCAAAGTTTTGTCAAAACAAGTAATAACAGTTTCGCGCGCGCTGACTGGCGTAGGCCGACCGACAGCACCATTCGTTTCTCGTCATTTGCATGTACAAGAAACGCACACTACCAAATTTCCCATCTTGCCCCGAACCTCGGTCTCCCCTAAATTTGTAATGCCAACATATTATGGCATGTATAAATGACAGGATTGTAGAATATGGTTTGAACCCGCGATGATGGCGGTCGCTGTGTCTGAAAATTGAGTAAGTGCATACCTTCAGGGTAGTAGTTCCGGGCGGCGCGCAGTAGCGGACTGTCCTGCTCCAGGTCGTCCTCGTAGCCGGCCCTGTGGACAACTGTGTCTCTGAAAATTAAGTGAGTGCATACCCTCGGGGTAGTAGTTCCGGGCGGCGCGCAGCAGCGGACGGTCCTGCTCCAGGTCGTCCTCGTAGCCGGCCCTGTGGACAACTGTGTCTCTGAAAATTAAGTGAGTGCATACCCTCGGGGTAGTAGTTCCGGGCGGCGCGCAGCAGCGGACTGTCCTGCTCCAGGTCGTCCTCGTAGCCGGCCCTGTGGACAACTGTGTCTCTGAAAATTAAGTGAGTGCATACCCTCGGGGTAGTAGTTCCGGGCGGCGCGCAGCAGCGGACTGTCCTGCTCCAGGTCGTCCTCGTAGCCGGCCCTGTGGACAACTGTGTCTCTGAAAATTAAGTGAGTGCATACCCTCGGGGTAGTAGTTCCGGGCGGCGCGCAGCAGCGGACTGTCCTGCTCCAGGTCGTCCTCGTAGCCGGCCCTGTGGACAACTGTGTCTCTGAAAATTAAGTGAGTGCATACCCTCGGGGTAGTAGTTCCGGGCGGCGCGCAGCAGCGGACTGTCCTGCTCCAGGTCGTCCTCGTAGCCGGCCCTGTGGACAACTGTGTCTCTGAAAATTAAGTGAGTGCATACCCTCGGGGTAGTAGTTCCGGGCGGCGCGCAGCAGCGGACTGTCCTGCTCCAGGTCGTCCTCGTAGCCGGCCCTGTGGACAACTGTGTCTCTGAAAATTAAGTGAGTGCATACCCTCGGGGTAGTAGTTCCGGGCGGCGCGCAGCAGCGGACTGTCCTGCTCCAGGTCGTCCTCGTAGCCGGCCCTGTGGACAACTGTGTCTCTGAAAATTAAGTGAATGCATACCCTCGGGGTAGTAGTTCCGGGCGGCGCGCAGCAGCGGACTGTCCTGATCCAGTTCGTCCTCGTAGCCAGCCCTGTGGACAGATGTTCTCTGAATATGCTCCCTGGGATAATTACATACTCCGCATCATGTCTACCTGTCAACTAAGTATCTTGTAAACTAAAGTAATTATCATCATCATGTAAACGCTGTTCATGTTAATGCCCTTTCCTTTCCAGTCCAGTGTCCTAAACAAAAACATATTTTATATGATCCAACGCGCTTGTAGACAGTTTCGGGTATGAAATCCCGCTGTCTCACTCCTCTGCACTATAGGATATTACACTCGGTTTTGTAGACAGTTTCGGGTATGAAATCCCGCTGTCTCACTCCTCTGCACTATAGGATATTACACTCGGTTTTGTAGACAGTTTCGGGTATGACATCCCGCTGTCTCACTCCTCTGCACTATAGGATATTACACTCGGTTTTGTAGACAGTTTCGGGTATGACATCCCGCTGTCTCACTCCTCTGCACTATAGGATATTACACTCGGTTTTGTAGACAGTTTCGGGTATGACATCCCGCTGTCTCACTCCTCTGCACTATAGGATATTACACTCGGTTTTGTAGACAGTTTCGGGTATGACATCCCGCTGTCTCACTCCTCTGCACTATAGGATATTACACTCGGTTTTGTAGACAGTTTCGGGTATGACATCCCGCTGTCTCACTCCTCTGCACTATAGGATATTACACTCGGTTTTGTAGACAGTTTCGGGTATGACATCCCGCTGTCTCACTCCTCTGCACTATAGGATATTACACTCGGTTTTGTAGACAGTTTCGGGTATGACATCCCGCTGTCTCACTCCTCTGCACTATAGGATATTACACTCGGTTTTGTAGACAGTTTCGGGTATGACATCCCGCTGTCTCACTCCTCTGCACTATAGGATATTACACTCGGTTTTGTAGACAGTTTCGGGTATGACATCCCGCTGTCTCACTCCTCTGCACTATAGGATATTACACTCGGTTTTGTAGACAGTTTCGGGTATGACATCCCGCTGTCTCACTCCTCTGCACTATAGGATATTACACTCGGTTTTGTAGACAGTTTCGGGTATGACATCCCGCTGTCTCACTCCTCTGCACTATAGGATATTACACTCGGTTTTGTAGACAGTTTCGGGTATGACATCCCGCTGTCTCACTCCTCTGCACTATAGGATATTACACTCGGTTTTGTAGACAGTTTCGGTTTCAGATATGTCAGAAAAATATATAGCTATTTTCTGATTCGAATATCTATGTTATGTGAAATTAAACTTCGGAATCAGTCAAACATTTCATTTTGCAAAAACAGCAAAGTAACGTGAAAATGCTCAACTTTGACTCAATCTCAAACTTGAGTTGAACTTATTGGAATAGAGCGTGACTTAAGCTACCGGTGCTTTATTGAAAGCTGCGCTAAGTTCACCCAGGTGCATCAAGTCTACCATGCGTAGCACTAAATCACCCAGGTGAATTAAGTCTACCCGGTGCATCAAATTTAGCGTGCGTAGCACTTAATGCACCCAGGTGATTTACTCCAGGTGAATTAAGTCTACCCGGTGAATCAAATTTACCGTGCGTAGCACTTAATGCACCCAGGTGATTTACTCTAGGTGAATTAAATCTACCCGGTGCATTATTGAAAGCCGCACTTAGTTCACCTGGGTGCATTAAGTGCTACGCAGGGTAGACTTAAGGCTTGTCCGTGAAGAACTAAGACGTCAGATTGCACGTCATTTTTACCAAATGTAGTCGACAGAGGGCACTTATTTTTTGCATAGAGTTATGCAAATTTTATCTTTTTTAGAAGAGAAAAATTTCTGTTCTGTTGGTTGATGGCAAAATCACAGGTATTAATGTAATACTAACTAACATTTGGCCGCGGCTTTGCTTTCGTTTCGTTTGAGCGGGAGGTTAATCTTCCGTTTTAAGTGACCAATTGGGTGATTATTTAACAGTGTTCGTGGAATTAGAAGAAATCGTCAGCCAAGAATAGGACAGCAAGAGAGGAATGCTACCGGCGGGAGCGATCTGCGATTTCTTGTGTCTGTCGGGGTTTGGAGACCGCACCGACAGTTATGGAAGAACGGTATATTTACTTATCTATCGGCAATCAGAGCAAGCCGCGAGTTTATGGTCTTTTTGGTAGGTAGGTAGGTATATACAGAGTTCTACGACTATACCAAGAGACTTCAAATACTTACAAGAACGTTATCACCGTGCAGAACGGGTCGCGAAAATTTTCGTGTTTTTGTAGAATACCTTTTGTGGTGTGTTCCAAAGCACTCAAGATAACGTTACTTTTGCGCTTATAATAAGCGAAAATGCAATATCTAGTTACAATAATTTTGAAAAAAAAGGTATATTTGTGACTAACATAACTTCTATTCGCAATGCAATTTTAACTTTTTAAATAAGGAGGATTCTAAAATGCTTTTAAACTACAGGCCATGTATCGAGTTGTTTCTGTGTTTTAAACTGTGATACCTACCTACTCACTACAAATAACTGACCATTAAATAAATGTATCGAAGGTGTTATTTTTACTAAAACAAAAAGAAATAAACACATCACTAGACATACCTTTTCACCACTCTAGCTCGAAAATCATTACTCTGATGCTGAAAAGCAATGAGTAAAAATGATGTTTGCTCTCATGTGAGTTAAAAACTTTTCCACATTCGTATCCAGAATGGTGAAAGGCCTTGTTAACCACCGAAATTTCATTTAAAACAGTAAATAGAAAAGGCTTCATAATTAATTAAAATCTCAAAATCGCTAAGAAAATCGCTTTTCACATCAAGTAACTCTATACCGTACAGTAAAGACGGATTTACACGGTCAAGGAAAGTTTTTCGGTCAAAATCCACATAGATAAACATTGCGTTCGGTTTTCATTCACTCCGAAGAAACAAAACTAAAAAAACTAGGCTTAAGTTCGTTCAAGTAAATAAATAATAATAAATAAAAGTAATTTGTAAGGGCGAAGTTTTATCTGAGTATGGTAGGTAGGTAGGCAGGTTGTACAGTACCTAGGTAGGTACTCGTATGTCCCTACTCGCCAGTATTCGGAGAAGGTAACTTTCTGCCCGTAGGGGTAGGTATGCTTATGCGATCGTTGTGGCACCAGGAGCAGACCAGCAGAGCACCAGGCTTGCATACAGCCTGTTACTAAAATGAAGGACCAAACTTTTAAGGGGGGATCAATGCGGGTCGTTGACCGCGGCGGTCAACGATTCGCTACATCATTAGAGCGACCCTCCATAAAGCCCGGCCACATGCTACTTCTTACATGCAAGCATGCTAGCACAAAGCAGTTTGCGCAAGTAAAACGGAGCGTGTGAAGGCGCAAGCCCGGCGCAAGCAGCGTGGCTTGTGCAATCGTTGATATGTTGAAGATTCGACTGCGTAAATTTAGTTTGCATGTGTTTAGTTGAGCTTGTAACCGCTCATTCAAAGCCGTGCTTCAGTCCGACAATGTGTTTTCGACGTGTTGCTTTTTTTATCAGTAAACAATGAAAGAACTCCTCATAAAAAATATCGTGACACCGAAAATAGAGATCTAACGACATATTATAACCACTTCATACTGACCGATCAGTTTTGCGCAGTCCAGTTTGCTCGAGCTTACTTGCACGTGTATACAAATCATAAAATGCATTCATGGGATCAGTAGCCCGATTCAAAATATTCATTACATAGGTCAACTGATCCCGCAGCACAGGTTCGAGTGGGCTCAGTTGACTAAACACCCGTGTCCCACTGTACCGTATTCACTATTTTTGCACAATCTTATCTGCACGAACTGAACTGATTCAAGATTCAAGATTTTTATTTGCCATCATGCTGTACAATAAAGGTCGGGTAGAATTAGGTAAAGCTTCAACATGAGCCCGGGTGGGCACTGCAATTTGGGTCATAGTTTCCATATGACAAAATAGTATTTTGACATGTTACAAAATATTAGTAATATTATAACCTTATCTTATAACATATTTATAACATGGAACATACATTTTAATCTGAATGTTGTTGTAAATTTTTATTGACATGTTTGGGGGAAGAAGGTGGTATTTCCCCCAAATAGTGCAGAAGGGATCGTGTTCAGGAATCCAGTCGTCGGGTTTCGGCAAGAGTCGTCCGAGGTAGTCGACGGCTGGCACGTCGGGGTCACCAGTTTGGGGGAAGAAGGTGGTATTTCCCCCAAATAGTGCAGAAGGAGATCTCCCTGCTCCGGGCTAACCCAACTGGTTCACTTGAATGTGTTCCAGAATGAAAAATTCGAAGTTTAGATAAGGGGGCGGCTAAATGTTTATGAGGACGGAGATTTGGAGGTATATACATGTAGTATTCTTCCAAATAGTTTAGATAAGGGGGCGGCTAACTGTTTATGAGGACGGAGATTTGGAGGTTTATACATGTAGTATTCTTCCAAATAGTTTAGATAAGGGGGCGGCTAACTGTTTATGAGGACGGAGATTTGGAGGTATATACATGTAGTATTCTTCCAAATAGTTTAGATAAGGGGGCGGCTAACTGTTTATGAGGACGGAGATTTCGAGGTATATACATGTAGTATTCTTCCAAATAGTTTAGATAAGGGGGCGGCTAACTGTTTATGAGGACGGAGATTTCGAGGTATATACATGTAGTATTCTTCCAAATAGTTTAGATAAGGGGGCGGCTAACTGTTTATGAGGACGGAGATTTGGAGGTATATACATGTAGTATTCTTCCAAATAGTTTAGATAAGGGGGCGGCTAACTGTTTATGAGGACGGAGATTTGGAGGTATATACATGTAGTATTCTTCCAAATAGTTTAGATAAGGGGGCGGCTAACTGTTTATGAGGACGGAGATTTGGAGGTATATACATGTAGTATTCTTCCAAATAGTTTAGATAAGGGGGCGGCTAACTGTTTATGAGGACGGAGATTTGGAGGTATATACATGTAGTATTCTTCCAAATAGTTTAGATAAGGGGGCGGCTAACTGTTTATGAGGACGGAGATTTGGAGGTATATACATGTAGTATTCTTCCAAATAGTTTAGATAAGGGGGCGGCTAACTGTTTATGAGGACGGAGATTTGGAGGTATATACATGTAGTATTCTTCCAAATAGTTTAGATAAGGGGGCGGCTAACTGTTTATGAGGACGGAGATTTGGAGGTATATACATGTAGTATTCTTCCAAATAGTTTAGATAAGGGGGCGGCTAACTGTTTATGAGGACGGAGATTTGGAGGTATATACATGTAGTATTCTTCCAAATAGTTTAGATAAGGGGGCGGCTAACTGTTTATGAGGACGGAGATTTGGAGGTATATACATGTAGTATTCTTCCAAATAGTTTAGATAAGGGGGCGGCTAACTGTTTATGAGGACGAAGATTTGGAGGTATATACATGTAGTATTCTTCCAAATAGTTTAGATAAGGGGGCGGCTAACTGTTTATGAGGACGAAGATTTGGAGGTATATACATGTAGTATTCTTCCAAATAGTTTAGATAAGGGGGCGGCTAACTGTTTATGAGGACGAAGATTTGGAGGTATATACATGTAGTATTCTTCCAAATAGTTTAGATAAGGGGGCGGCTAACTGTTTATGAGGACGAAGATTTGGAGGTATATACATGTAGTATTCTTCCAAATAGTTTAGATAAGGGGGCGGCTAACTGTTTATGAGGACGAAGATTTGGAGGTATATACATGTAGTATTCTTCAAAATAGTTTTAATTGTTCCTGACAAAATATGCATATTTCTAATATGCATATTTAATTAATGAGTGTTAGGATATTTTCTTAAATAAAATAAGGTTTGCAGCTTTCTATTGTATCTAAGTTAAATATTAGGTATTCTAATACATCGTTTTTGGAGAATAAAGAGTTTTTGCGCGTCAGTACTATTTCCCCACAAAATTATGCCATATTGGAGCCATGCGTGGGCATAAGCGTAGTAAGCACTTATTGCTGTTTTTGCATCTGTCGATTTTTTTTATTCATAGAGGGCGTAGGTGAATCTAGAGAGTTTGGTTACTATTTTATTGATATGCGTTTTCCAATTTAGGTTAATGTCAATATTTATTCCTAGAAGAGGGTGTGTTTTTATAGATTCTATGTATGTGTTTTGAAAAGAGTAATTAATTGCTAGAGGATTTTTTTGGTAGGGGTGGAATTGTATGATCTTTGTTTTACGGAAGTTAAGTTGGAGATTATGATCTTCTAGCCAGTCCACTATCTTTTGCAGAGTCATATCAAGGTGTTTATGGAGATTAGTGCCTGTTTTGCTAGGTATTACTATTCTTGGTCTTCTAGGTCTTCTATTATTTTGGGCAGGTCATTGATGTAGATGAGAAATAGGATACAACCTAGGACACTGCCTTGTGTTATTGCTCTTTTAACTACAACTGTTTGAGATTTGATTATATTAATATGACCTGTTTGGTTGTTGTAATGTTCTATTTCCACATACCGAGTCCGGTTCTGTAGGTACGAGTATGTTGTAATGTTCTATTTCCACATACCGAGTCCGGTTCTGTAGGTACGAGTATGTTGTAATGTTCTATTTCCACATACCGAGTCCGGTTCTGTAGGTACGAGTATGTTGTAATGTTCTATTTCCACATACCGAGTCCGGTTCTGTAGGTACGAGTATGTTGTAATGTTCTATTTCCATATACCGAGTCCGGTTCTGTAGGTACGAGTATGTTGTAATGTTCTATTTCCACATACCGAGTCCGGTTCTGTAGGTACGAGTATGAGACAAACCATCTATAGACTATACCCCTCATTCCGATACTACCCTTTCGTTTTTAAATAAAATGTCATTAGTTACCCTGTCATATGCTTTGCTCATGTTTAGCAATAGACCTATGGCATATTTAAAATGTCATTAGTTACCCTGTCATATGCTTTGCTCATGTCTAGCAATAGACCTATGGCATATTTAAAATGTCATTAGTTACCCTGTCATATGCTTTGCTCATGTCTAGCAATAGACCTACGGCATATTTTTTATTATTTATAATATTTAGAATTTCATGTATGTATTTATAAACTGCTAGTGATGTAGATTTGTTTTTTCTAAATCCATTCTGAGAATCGCTCAGTATTTTAAATGTTTCACAGTAAGAATAGAGCCTTAGTGACCTCGCACTCTCCAGTATTTTTGAAAAAGTTGGGAGAAGAGCTATGGCTCGGTAATTGTTTTGGTTATATTTATCTTCTTTTTTGTGGAGGGGTTTCATTTTTGAAATTTTAAAGAGATCTGGGACAACACCTGTAAAAGATTGGTTTATAATGGACGTTAACGGTAGAGCTAGTTCTTCTGCACATTTTTTTATCAGCATCGGTGGTAGTTCGTCTCGCCCGCAGCTTCGTTTGTTTTTTAGATTGCGGATAATTTGTAATGTTTCTTTGTGTGTAATTGGCTGTAGGTACATTAGTTTGTGCTGCTGATAACACTGGACGTCCACTTTCTTCAGGTTTATTCAAGTTTTCTCCTATCGTTGAGAAGAATAAGTTAAATGAATTTGCAATTTTTGTAGGATCCTCTAATATTTCATGATTAATTTTACACCACCACCGTTGCTGCCGAAAGCTGCTTGCCCGCCGCGCCCCCGCTTCAGGCATCGACAGCTACAACGAAAAAGGGGAAAAGGAAGCAGCGTTGCGAATCTGTTCGCACCACTGCGCCCGTTCCAGCTTCTTGTGAGAGAAAGCCATGTGATGCTGAAGGGTTCACTGAGGTAGTGCGGAGGAAAAGGAAGCCCAGCAGCCGAAACCAGCGTGGCGTCGCTCCGACCGGACCTAACTACTTGTTGCGCCCGGCCGTGCCTACGACGTTGCTCTACGTGTCCAGGCTTCACTACACACCACGAAGGTGGAGGAGATCGTGGAGTATGTGAAGACGAAGACCAACACCTTGGTGAGGGTCGAGCTGTTGGAGTCGCGTCATAATGATTTTAAATCATTTGTGGTGCGTATTCCAACGGAGAATATTTCGACCTTCACTAAGGAAGAATTCTGGAGTTTTCGCGGACGATTACCGGTCGCAGTCGCAGCACATATCGCGTGTCACACGTCGCCGACTCTACGTGGTAGTAAATAGGTATATATTTTATGTATGTTAGAATAAGGTATATATTTTATATGGGCCGTAGTTTTTAAGTATTTTACATCCTGTACTTTACTAACGTTGCCTGAAATAAATGTTTTATTATTATTATTGTTATTTAGTGTTATGTTTCTATTGTTTTTTGATGGACGTTTATTTGTTTGTTCTTTGACGATATTCCACATTGTTTTTACTATGTTATCTGCGTTTTTTAGTCTTTTTATATTTTGAAGTTTTTTTTATTTATTTACTGTTTTTTTAAGGATTTTTCCATATTGTTTTTATTTAGAATAGGGTCGTTTGTTTGCGATAATAGAATTTTTAATTTTCTTTTGTGTTTACACGATATTTTTATTCCTTTCGTTAGCCAAGTTTTTGTTTTTTTTTTAGTTTTAATTTTTATACTGTATTTTCGGTAGGTAGGTATGCATAGGTCAAGTACGTTTTTAACTGTGTCACAAAATATCTTATAGTTATCGTTTACATTTTTTGCACTGGTAATGATGGTGTTAAAGGGTAACTACTACTAACTGGTAATTAGGTGGTACCACAAATGCGATACGCGGTAGGTGGTACCACAAATGCGATACGCGGTAGGTGGTACCACAAATGCGATACGCGGTAGGTGGTACCACAAATGCGATACGCGGTAGGTGGTACCACAAATGCGATACGCGGTAGGTGGTACCACAAATGCGATACGCGGTAGGTGGTACCACAAATGCGATACGCGGTAGGTGGTACCACAAATGCGATACGCGGTAGGTGGTACCACAAATGCGATACGCGGTAGGTGGTACCACAAATGCGATACGCGGTAGGTGGTACCACAAATGCGATACGCGGTAGGTGGTACCACAAATGCGATACGCGGTAGGTGGTACCACAAATGCGATACGCGGTAGGTGGTACCACAAATGCGATACGCGGTAGGTGGTACCACAAATGCGATACGCGGTAGGTGGTACCACAAATGCGATACGCGGTAGGTGGTACCACAAATGCGATACGCGGTAGGTGGTACCACAAATGCGATACGCGGTAGGTGGTACCACAAATGCGATACGCGGTAGGTGGTACCACAAATGCGATACGCGGTAGGTGGTACCACAAATGCGATACGCGGTAGGTGGTACCACAAATGCGATACGCGGTAGGTGGTACCACAAATGCGATACGCGGTAGGTGGTACCACAAATGCGATACGCGGTAGGTGGTACCACAAATGCGATACGCGGTAGGTGGTACCACAAATGCGATACGCGGTAGGTGGTACCACAAATGCGATACGCGGTAGGTGGTACCACAAATGCGATACGCGGTAGGTGGTATAACAAATGCATGTTTCCTCGGTTCCTTCGATAAAAGTAAAAAAAGGTTTTACTTTTATCGAAGCTCGGTTCTATGACAGTAAAGCACATGCATGAGTTATTGCCTAGTCTAGTGATCATTTTCTTTATTTGTTTTTCGAAAACTAAGTCGTTTTTTTTTATATCTTTCCCGTGTTCTTTGATCGAAGCTGAAAAGCGCCTTAAAGTTTGGTCCTTCATCTTTGTTACACCCTGTATAGGTATATCGTGTGACCTCTTCAGGTCCCTCTGGGGCGGCTGCTTCCTCGGCTCGGACAGGACCCGCGACGGGCAGTGCGGCAGCGGCGGGCCCTCCGTGCGCCGCCGCTTGGGGCGCGCGCCCCCCCCCGCCGGCGCTCCGCGTCGCGACCCGCTCGCCATTCACTGCGGACACCACAATAAACTCCGCATCAGCACGCACACTTATTTACAATATAATACCTATACTATATATAACCAGTCTTCTCCTAGCCTAGGATACGCTGCGACCTTCCCCACCCGACCAGCAGCAAGTGATGTCTGTGAATCTATAGTCTGTGGACGAACTACGCCAAAAAGTGTATGAGTGCCTTTCGTGTTCAATTCAATAACGCCTTCTGGGCGTAGTTGCGGCTGCCGCGCTGGTGTAGTGCGTCGGGCATGTTTGGTGGCGCGGGCGCGGACACTGTGGACAGGTTCCCCGCTGTGATGAGCTCGCTGTGCCGCCGCGCTGCGTCGCCTGCGCGCCAGCCGCAGGAGCCCCCTGGAAGCGATGCCCGATCCTGCGACATTGGGTGTAGGTTGCAAGCACTGAATGCACCCCATTCTTTTCTGTAGTTTGTGATTTTGTAACTGTGCTTATATATGGGCCACTAGGTCTCTAAACAATTTTTATTTTATACCTAGTAGGTACCTATGCATAAATAAAATGAATTTACTTGAAGGCATAAAAGCTGATTATGACGATGGTCAACATCGCTACCGCTACCCTGCCGGAATCCAAGTACCTGGCTTATTCATCAACATCGCTACCCTGCCGGAATCCAAGTACCTGGCTTATTTATTTATTATTAATAACCACTCCGGGGAGCCCCCGCGCAGATGTAGGTACCTGCCCCAACGTGAGGCCCAGACTCGGACATCTCCGCACATCTCCGCTTTGGTAGAGCCAAAGCGGAGATGTCCGAAGCGGGGACGAGATGAAACGTTTTTCGGCTAGGGTGTCTCCATCGAAGCTGTGTGGAGCTGCGTACTGGCTAGTCTGGAGCGGAGATGTTTGGTGCTTAGAGTGGCTGAGCTGTGTACGGTGAGCGTCAGACGGTGACGTCGCCAGCTAGCAAGGCACAGCTCACGTCTCCGCCAATCTCTTTTCGTCTCCGCTGCGTGACGTCGCCAGGTTACAAGGCACAGCTCACATCTCCGCTCATCTCTTTTCGTCTCCGCTGCGTGACGTCGCCAGGTTACAAGTAGGGCTTTCGAATACCGGATTTTTTCAATACCGGTATTAATACCGAATGTTTTTTTCTAAATACCGGGATTCCGGGATCCCGGTATTGAAAAAAAAATCTACTTTAAATTAGAAATCAACACATAATATCTAGCCAACAAAAGACATCTCAATAATATAATTTTTATACCTATTTACGAGTACTTTGGTTTACAATTACAAAAAATAAACATATTTAATAAAAAATCTAATTCTTAAAAAAAGCTTAAATCACAATTTTACTGTCACATCAAGCACGATATCATTGGGCTGCGGCTCTTTCTTCCTGAAATTGCGTTCTAAGGAAAGAAAGAGCATCTAGGCTTTTATCAGAGAGCGAACTTCTTAATCGATTGCATAAATATGTGACCGAGGAAAATGCTCTTTCCGCTTCTACACTTGTTGGTGGAATGCATAACAAATAATTATAAGCCATATCAAGATAGTATTCACCCATCCCATTTCAACGCGTACAATAGAATCAATATCAATTACAGTGCTAGAAGAATCTTGCCGTTTAGCCGTCTTCTTTTGAGTTTTAGCTTGAACGACGTTGACCTTGATAGACTATAACAGCTTCGCGTTGCATGAGCGAGGACCTGAGGGGAGGCGGAGCGGCCGGGGCATATAGGGAATTTCCCCTCACCCCTGGCAGGCGCCACCACCTTCCGCACTGTACTTAAAACTTAGAGCAACGTGGGACTTACAGGAAGTCCGATTTCAAAACCAAAATCAAGAATTCTTTATTCCATAAATACAAAAATGTACACTTAGAATAGGTCAAATTCTTAAAATAAAACACTGACACGGAAATAAAGTGGTACTTTTGATTTCTGCCGCTTCGGTATGTAGACTAAAGTAAAGAAGCGACTAAGAAACCTTTAGCCTGTTAGTTGTTATTTTTCGAGTTGGAGAGATTTAAAATATTCCAAAATAAATAAATGGATAAAAATGTCTATGGTAGTGATAGTTTATTACCTATTTTGTGTTTTGTACTAAAATTAAAATAAAATCACTAATACCGGGATCCCGGTTATGAACATTTCAATACCGGTATTAAAAATCTCGAAATAAAGTCCGGGATCCCGGTATTGGCTGATACCGGGATCCCGGTATTGGAAGCCCTAGTTACAAGGCACAGCTCACGTCCCCGCTCATCTCTTCTCGTCTCCGCTGCGTGACGTCGCCAGCTTGCAAAGCACAGCTCACAGCTCACATCTCCACTCATCTCTTTTCGTCTCCGCTGCGTGACGTCGCCAGCTTGCAAGGCACAGCTCACATCTCCACTCATCTCTTTTCGTCTCCGCTACGTGACGTCGCCAGGTTACAAGGCACAGCTCACGTCTCCGCTCATCTCTTTTCGTCTCCGCTGCGTGACGTCGCCAGCTTGCAAGGCATCAGCTCACATCTCCGCTCATCTCTTCTCGTCTCCGCTGCGTGACGTCGCCAGGTTGCAAGGCACAGCTCACATCTCCGTTCATCTCTTCTCGTCTCCGCTGCGTGACGTCGCCAGGTTGCAAGGCACAGCTCACATCTCCGTTCATCTCTTCTCGTCTCCACTGCGTGACGTCTCGCCAGGTTGCAAGGCTCAGGGTCACTGTGGAGTCTACGGGACGCAACCAAATTCGACTATTTTTGTAAGGTCAAAGTCCAGGACCTTTGACCTTGATATCAATGACCTTGAGGTGAGTGATCTTGAGGTCACACACTTCAAGGTCATTCAGTTCACTGGCATGTCCACATAGCAACGGAGATGTCTCTACATCTCCGCTTCTATCTTTATTTGTTTCTTCGCATACATTTATGATACATCTCCGCTCGGTGGCTCTCCGCTTGAAGAGATACATCTCTTCAAGCGGAGAACCACCGAGCGGAGATGTATCATAAATGTGAACCACATGTGGTTCACATTCTTCTCAGCTCAGCTTTGGTGGAGATTGGCCCTTAGGTACACATTATTACGTAGATTGATATAACAAGTATCGATGTAAGTAGATGGGCGCTTGGCTACAACTCACCTGTGGAGGACAGCTGTGCGTTATCTACACACTAGACCAGCCATTCACTTCACCTAGGTGTAGGAAGGTAGGTACCTACAAATAACTTATATTAGCTTACTAAACTTGAAGTTAATTATATATGCAATAATGAAACAGGTGAGTTCGTTAGGAAGACGTCGATGTTTGTTTGACGCACAGGTTTGAGGAGTAAACTCACTGGGGTAAACAAACAAACAAAACTGACTCGTTGCTGGGGATACCGTCACTAGGTGCGCAGCACGAAAACTCGCAAGTGGAAAACCAAAGAGTAAAAAAATATTACCTACTCAATCAAAGAGTTAATATAGTCAGTTTATGGATGTGCCATAGTGTGTACAGGTACCTAACCTATACACACTGTGGCCCATCCATAAACATAAGATCAATAACAGCTCATTTGGTGTTTGACGTGTATTGAATATAAAATGTTTGCTTCTGTTTGTTTTTTCTTCTTGTTCTCAAATGTGTCATTAAATTGGGTCTGATATGCAGATTCGAATGCCATCGTTGCGAAACACGCTGTTTCGAATTTCATAAAGGTAAGTATTTTATTTTCGTCCAGTTTTCTATTTAATAGCCAAATAATAATGTATTAAGTACATTTAAAGTAATAGATAAACTTAATAGAGTCGGTGCCAAACAACATGGCAATAAAAAACACAGGTTCAAATACATTTTGTATTTAAAATAAATAAAATAGGTACCTACGTGAATAGGGCATAAAATAAAAATCTAACGGTGTTTTTCACCAATTTCGTATAATTTTTGGGTTGTATTGTTTTGCCTTTCCCGTCCTGTAGGTGCCTAGGCCAATGCCTGCACCTGTACCACGAGACTCTTAGCGATACCTATTGTTTTGCCTTTCCCGTCCTGTAGGTGCCTAGGCCAATGCCTGCACGTACCACGAGACTCTTAGCGATACCTATTGTAGCATTCTGACTTATATTAAATGTGCATGGCCATCTGATGTGCTCGTCTAACAAGGCTGTATATCCCGCGGGGCATGCGGGGCACGCGGGGGATGCACTCGCACAAGGTGCGGCATATCGAGTGGACGTGTGTCACCGAACAAATCTGTGTTTTATTGGCATAAAGTAATTACCTTTACCCAAACCATTACCTGGTATAGTACAAGTGGCGACCCTGCCAGTGAAATAAAAATAAAAGGTAAGTGCCAATAATTCAAACAAATACACAAAGGTAAATCAACTGACATCCTAAACTGAGTTGCAAACAGATTTTTCAAGTGAGCCTTAGAACAACGTTCTTAGGCCATAAACTGAACTATAACACACACGTGCATAATAATATTATACACTAGTGCTCAATAGAATTATCCTCAGCCATTACCAGACATTCGCCCTCTTGCATAAATAATCGATTTTTTGGTGTTCCATTTACAAAGAGCATACATTTCGTTCGAATTTATTTTTGAAAATGGAACTGAGCAAGCGTCTCTTGGTCATTGTTGGATGTTTTGTTTGATTCTTCCTCCATGGTAGAATGCATAGACTAGTAAGTATACTTTGGTAGAATGGGCTGAATGGAGTGAGTAGTAAATTTGCGTTGCGGTTTATGCAATAGGTACTGGTTTTTCCTCGCAACTGAGTTGAAAAAGTGCGTATGAAACTTGTGAGTAACTTGCTCACTAGACACTCGGCTGATTTTATTCTCTAATTACCCAGTGATAAAGAAACTGTGTTCCGCTAGTAAGCAGAATTATTTTCTTTACAAATTTTATAGACTTAAATACCCTTCGAACATTAAATAGAATGGGTAATCGTATGGTTATTGTGTAAAATAATAAATACGCATCGCAACAAATAAATTATTTCTTGTACAATTTTCGTAAAAAGTTTTACCTACCCTCAAAAGGGCTCGAGATGTAAACAATAGTTTCAAATAAGTATGTACCTACGTTTGAGGAAAAGATGAAATCAATCTTTTGGAAAATCTATGAGTACCTACTTAAAAATTTAGAAATGTTACTGTGAAAACCTACAAAAAACTAATTTGGGTTCAGTCAATTGCTGAACTAGGTTACCAAGTTTTCCTACTTAGATATTGGCAGAAGTAGGTATTAGGTAATGCGAATCTGTTTGCGACACAGTTGGGTGCCGGAAGTTGGTTGGTCCCTAATAAGAGGTAGTTCAAACGAACGGTACCTACAAAATCCATCTGATAAGATCAGATAAAAGGTAGTTCAAACGAACGGTACCTACAAAACCCATCTGATAAGATCAGATAAAAGGTAGTTCAAACGAACGGTAGATACCTAAAAACCCTTCTGATAAGATCAGATGAAAGGTAGTTCAAACGAACGGTACCTAGAAAACCATCATGATAAAATCTAGTAAGAGTTAGTTCTGTCCTAGGGGTGAACACATTAAAATGGCGATCACAATAGGCCTATCATGGCCGTAGTGATAAGAAAGCCACCAAAAGCAAATAAAAAAAAAAAAAAAAAAAAAAGAGGTAGTTCAAACGAACGGTACCTACAAAAGCCATCGTGGTAAGATTTAACTAGAGGAAGTTCAAACGGTACTTCCGGTAATCCACCATGATAAATATATAGGTAGTTCAAATGATCGATACCAACCAATAAAATCCACAATAGCACAATGTGCCAATTTGTGTGTGTGTGCAAGTACCTATAGGTTTTTCATCTAAGTAAAACCATCTAGGTACCTAGTTCGATAAAATTCAATAAAAAATTCAATACCTACCTAAAAATTACCATTCTAATATAAATTTACATGCGAATTCGTTTGTAAAGTACAAAACAATACAAAAATACTTAATTGTACACAAGAAAGAGAACATTACAAAAAGACATTATATAAAACAGTTACAATGGGCGGCTTCATCGCTTAGAAGCGATCTCTTCCAGGCAACCTTTGGATGGAAAGAATTAAAATAATATAATACTGACAATAAATTGAAACTACACGAGGTAGTAATAAGTCATAAACATTTCTCAGTAAGCGAATAATTATTGTTATATAATTCTTTGAGAAACAAAATGTCTTTAACCACAAGTAGTACCTACGTAGAACAAAGTTTGATCTCATTCTTCTAATTATTATTATCATATTAATTTGAATATTATTTACCTATTTGGTAGTTTGTAAAAAAAACCGTTGTATTTTTGAAACAAGTAACTTTATACTTTTAACTTTTATAACCTTGATACAAGTTAATAAATACAACGTGCTTTTAGAAAAAATAGTACTTATATGTTCTTAAAATCTCGAATTTAAATTACAACAAAGAAAAAAAAAAAAAACAGTTTAGTCTGGTTTACCTGATCTCAGTACCAAGTCATGCGGATTGGTAGAAGAGATTAGAAGATATTGATAGAATGTAATTTGTAGTAAAAAAAAAAGGTAACTAAATGTACCTAACCCATTATTAATATAATTTGAGAGAGGGACTTGGATTTTGTCCTGAAGTCTAAAGAAAATAAAGTACCGAGTTGAGTTCTGATTTACAAAATAATACAATTGAAGAATAGAAACAGCCAACAAACAAATATTTACAATTGGGACAGTTGAGCTGACTGCAGATTGTTGTAAGCAATCTAGGGGCGGCTCAAATGATTCACAATAATACCAGACGCTGTATGACAAGGCTAATAAGTACCTACCTACCCACGCTGCGCCAGATACATGCTCTCGGTTCACGCTTAAATATCCTTGGATATACAAAAATACATCAAGAGGTAGTTTCGGTGAAAATCGGAACGGTACCTACCAAAAAGAGCTGTTATTTAAACGGTTAGTCAAAAAACTCAAAAAAGTACCTACAAATAACTTCTGGATGACTAAATGAATTTGGATTGCATGGCGATCCAGTGTCAATGGGCATTGGACATACCTACGCTAGAAAAATGGAAACGAGCCCTAGAGCCAGGTTGGCGCGTAGAGGAATCATCTGATCTGTTGAGGGAGGTTTGAAATTAGATGCAGGTATGCATCGCTAGATATTTCTCACGAAGACGAAAAAATTAATCCACCTACTTCCTAGGAGATACGCTTACAGGGTTAAGATACCTACGTAAGTGAATTTCAATGAAAGTAAATAACAGATACGAATGGACAAACAAGTATGTCAAAAAGATTGAAATGCAAAATAACAAATTTGTCCAGAGCCGATTTACTTGTCACATTTCTAACAATAAATTTTTGCGAATATACCTATTTGTGATTGCTTTGTAAGTGATCTGATCATGATAGACCACAAACTCAAAATTATGTAGGTACTGCCGAAATAAATAATTAAAATATTTGTGAATCAATATTTCGGTTGTGTTCGGTCCGTCGCGTCGCGCGTCGTCGCAAAGGGCCGAGAATTGATAAGAAAATAGTATACATTTTTGAGCAGTACTGCCCATAATTCATTTGTAATGAGCATCACGGGCATATAAAAATAAAGACTAACATTTATTTAACGTGTTACTTAGAATGCTAAATGAGCAACATTTTCAATTATAGAGTACATAATCTCAAAAGAACTTTGTATGCTAAAGCTAATGCTATTTTAATGCGAACAATTTTTATGTGACAAGTTAACAAATAATTTCAATTTAATTTAAGGAATTATGCAATCGATTAAATAAATTAATTAAAACATATCACTTTCACTGCCGCGTCCCTTCGGGGCGCACTGCAGAGGCTAGGCAAGGAAAGTGTTAAAGAAATAAAAGTCCTACCTCGACCGCCAGATGGCCGAAAATCGAAAGCGATCGTTGTACTTCACACCAAACACTTCTAATCCAATGAGTAGGCGAACTCTCCCAGTTCAGCCTTGGACTGATATAGACATTGACTTTCGCAGTCCACTACATCATCTGAGTTGACAAAGGAAATTAAAAATACTAAATTAAATGAAGCTTGCAATTTGCTTGCACTTACTTACAAATGATCTCTCGTTAGGCACACCAGTTGGCCTAACAGCTGACCATGGTCAACAGTTAATATCATAAGAATGTTGGACAATCCGCACAGCATCATCTTGCCACAAGTCAAATACACAGGACTTGTTATTAACACTGCAAATTGACTGTAAGAACTTTTAATATTGAGTACTACGAGTATGACATTTGTAAAGAATATGTTTATGCCAATCCGATAAATCTTACTTGAAAACTGAAATGAAAACGAAGGAGAAGAAATGAGCAGATAGAAAGAGATAAAAAAAACAGATTCAAACAATGTTGTTGGAGAGAAGTCTACTTCAAGAAGGTTGCCAGAGAAATAAAACTGCGTACTTCATTCAATAATGTACTACACACAGTCTACAAGATTGGAAAGGATAAAGATAGAATAGATGTTGAAAATGATCCAATTAGCTGCAGAGCAAAGACAACGACTACAGCAAACAATTAGTTTATCTGAATCGCGTGGGTGGCCACTGGCCAATGAGAAGGTTGTGCAGTGCGATGTCAAGGAAATAGTTAACAACAGATCTACCATAGTTGAAATCAATTTCGGTTGTGATTTAGGTACCTACATAAAAAGATATTAAAAAATAAATCATAATTATAAGGCTGTGGCTAGGAAGGTACCTTTAATATTCCTTAACAAATAATAAGTAGTTTATTTTGTTGAGATTAGATTTTGATGTTATCAATCACTACCATAGTAAACAATGTACCATAATGTCATGTAGATTTATTAAGCAACTAACAATTTATTAACAGCTGAAGGTGTACCCCGGCTAGCTGATATTGTACCGTGTGGTACTTGCCATTGTAAAGAATTACCAAACGATTACTTTTGTTACGTAAATAACAATGTTGGTTTAACACCTTCCAGATAGTCATTTATAATCTTAGTTGTAAGAATAATGTTTATAGAAAGGTCACAAACAATATTTTGTTTTGTTTTGTAAAAGGTAGATGTAGCATTCTGACTTATATTAAATGTGCATGGCCATCTGATGTGCTCGTCTAACAAGGCTGTATATCCCGCGGGGCATGCGGGGCACGCGGGGGATGCACTCGCACAAGGTGCGGCATATCGAGTGGACGTGTGTCACCGAACAAATCTGTGTTTTATTGGCATAAAGTAATTACCTTTACCCAAACCATTACCTGGTATAGTACACCTATTGTTTTGCCTTTCCCGTCCTGTAGGTGCCTAGGCCAATGCCTGCACCTGTACCACGAGACTCTTAGCGATACCTATTGTTTTGCCTTTCCCGTCCTGTAGGTGCCTAGGCCAATGCCTGCACGTACCACGAGACTCTTAGCGATACCTATTGTTTTGCCTTTCCCGTCCTGTAGGTGCCTAGGCCAATGCCTGCACGTACCACGAGACTCTTAGCGATACCTATTGTTTTGCCTTTCCCGTCCTGTAGGTGCCTAGGCCAATGCCTGCACGTACCACGAGACTCTTAGCGATACCTATTGTTTTGCCTTTCCCGTCCTGTAGGTGCCTAGGCCAATGCCTGCACGTACCACGAGACTCTTAGCGATACCTATTGTTTTGCCTTTCCCGTCCTGTAGGTGCCTAGGCCAATGCCTGCACGTACCACGAGACTCTTAGCGATACCTATTGTTTTGCCTTTCCCGTCCTGTAGGTGCCTAGGCCAATGCCTGCACGTACCACGAGACTCTTAGCGATACCTATTGTTTTGCCTTTCCCGTCCTGTAGGTGCCTAGGCCAATGCCTGCACGTACCACGAGACTCTTAGCGATACCTATTGTTTTGCCTTTCCCGTCCTGTAGGTGCCTAGGCCAATGCCTGCACGTACCACGAGACTCTTAGCGATACCTATTGTTTTGCCTTTCCCGTCCTGTAGGTGCCTAGGCCAATGCCTGCACGTACCACGAGACTCTTAGCGATACCTATTGTTTTGCCTTTCCCGTCCTGTAGGTGCCTAGGCCAATGCCTGCACCTGCGGTTACGCAGCCGTCGCGGTTGCGATTATCGCTCGCAAACTTGGCGGTTGATAATCGCAAGACGGGCGGTTGCAAAATGGCGTCGGATTTCTAACCTCCCCCCCGCTGTCCACGCGCGGTCGCCCGCCAACCGACCGCAGAACGCGCGGGTGCAACCCGCCGCGGCTGCGGGACCGCGACCCGCGCCCGCCGGTACAAGATGACCGCCGGTGCAGCGGGACCCGCAAACAATCGCACACGCCGCGGGCGTAAAACGCGTCGTGAAATGTGCTTTAATTTTTTACATAAATATCTGTATTCTACAAAGGCTGCGGCCCGCAACCGCGGCGGGCACGGGTGAAAACCGCTTCGTGAGTCCTTAGCCTTAGACTTTAGATCAAATGTGGCGAATATACTAGTGTTGTGCCGCATATCGACTTGTGTGTATCATCGAATACAGAAATTATCGATAGATACTAAGTATGAAGACTTATCTTAGTAGGTACTTTATCTATAAGTAGGTACCTAGATATTTTTATTGTTTGTATAGAAAAATAGTATAATAATAATGATATCTAAGTTTGGCGGAACTTGTTATATTTATTTATTTTGACTTTGATTGATTGAAAAGATTACTAGAATGAAGGGAATCTCTAGCTTGTTAGCAATTATTTTTCTAGTTTGAACGGGGTTAAGTTTTTCTATGTTTGGAATAGTTACCTATATAGGTAGGTAGTTTAAATTATATTAAAAATTCTTTGGATTTTCTATGGAATCGTTTGTAGATAAGCATAAAGAAATCAACATAATTGATATTTTGTTTCAAGTATAAACCTACACCGATGCCGAATTTCGGCGCGATCTAGCGAAAAAGTAACAAACAACTAGCCATCCATAACCATCCAACCAAACTTTCACAATTTATAATTTTGTTATGGTGGTTTTCATGCACATTGGATTCACAATGGCTCGACAGTTATCATCATCGTCAGCCTATATTAGTGCACTGCTGGATATATTATGTCTCCCTTTGTCTGCCTCGACAGTAAGGCTCGTACAAAACTACAACAGAAAAATCACTCAAGTTACACAATGTTTTTTATTCCAAGTTAAGAACATAAATACCTATTACAAAAAGAAAGTTCCAACTAATGTAGGTACCAGTACCAGTAGCGGTGACTGCCTGCCTTTTTGGCTGTTTTGCTATGTATCACTTTAATTTTCTTTTATTCTCTGTTCATGTGTTTTTTATTGTATAATTGTGTGTTCGTATTAGTTATTAAGTCCAGAAACAAGTAGTCTAGATACCTACCTATAATTCCTACTGATTTTTCTTACCCACTTTTATTAAGTTACTTTTCCTGTGCTGCTTGTGTGTGAACCTAATAAAAAGTCTATCTATCTATCTATCTATGGAATTTTCCAGTATAACCTCAAACAATTTGGTTGCCTAATATGTAGTATGGCGGCTCAGAGATCCCCTATAAACTTTAGATCAAATGTGGCGACTTTACTAGTGTTGTGTGTGCTGCATATCGACTTGCGTGAATCATCGAGTACAGAAATTATCGATAGATAAAGTCAAATTATATAGACTTTTCTTAGTATAGAAATCATTTAGAACGGGCTATTTACCATGATTCCATTTTTGAGTTTTCCAATATTGAAACTGTGCGAAATATTGGAAAACTCAAAAATCGAATCATGGTTAATATCCCGTTCTAAATGATTTCTATGTTAATAACTCATGGTTATTAACATCATCACTACTACCATTAGTAACTGTCATTAGTTTCAAAAGTTTTTATCTTAGTACTGTATCTATAGATATTTTTACTGTTTGTATAGAAAAAATAGTATAATAATAATATTAAAACTACAACAGAAAAATCAGTCAAGTTAGACAATGTTTTTATTCAAAGTTAATAAAATTATACCTTTTAGAAAAGAAAATTCCAAGTAATCGAAACAAAATTAAATCAGAACTATACAGTATTATAGTAGGTTAGGTTAACATCTAATGATCCATTAAACGCACTGAAGTGCATTGAGCAGACGTACCTACTTTATCGTAGGTCGGGGGTTTTTATTTTCATCCATTTTCTTTGCAAAATTTCATTTGCAGGGAACCTGTAGAATAAATATTGTAGTATTATTAACAACAATTTCGATCTATGTTACACCGTTTGCAATAAATGATTCTTATTCTATCGATTCGTTATCAGATGCATGGCACATCACTATTCAATGTTTGTACCTAAACAAACTAGGTACCTCCAAGAGCGCTGAAGAAAATACCGAGTTTACAGCCACAAGCGACTAGCCAGAGCCTGTATAATCTTTTAAAAACTCACTTTGTTACAAAACGTTGTTTAAAATACAAAAACATTCAACAATAACAAACAAAAATGTTTACACCTATGCATGGTCAATGTTGGCTGGTCAGAGTTGACTAACCCCCTCCCTTGTCTACTAAATGTCTTTAACTTCTATTCGCTTGTAACTAATATTCATTGCAAAAACTAATGAAGCCGCTTGGGATCGAACCGCCCACCCTTTATAATGGAGACTCGATTTCTCGGCATTAGATCAACTGAGCTATTCAGCTGTTCAATTTTGTCCATCGGTCTAATTAGTCCCTATTTTTAATGCGAATTCTTACTTTTATTTAGTGATGGATGCATGGATGTAGGGTTTGATTTTGTCTTCGTCTTATTTCGTGTTCGCTTATTTTACGAAAAATGTTATTGACAATAAACACGAACTTGATTAGCTCAAATAAGTTGGCCTTTTGATTTCCGACTGTTCCTACTAATACTCAATTATGTGAATAGCAAAATAAATATATGAATAGCGAGATTTAATATTTCTATTCTTTCTTTCTAAAAAGTCAATGGGGCAGAAAATGCCATCCACCCAATTGACTTGTGTAATGGGGCGGATGGGAATTTTTATTCCCAACTGCCCCATTGATGGGGAGGTTAATGGGGTGGTTGGGAATATATCGTTCGCTTTGTGCGTATTTCGCGAGTGATCGTAATATTGTTACTAATGCAGCGCATCAGCATTGCTATACAGCGGGGCAATGCAGCTAGCGTCTTGGGCACGCGCGCGACTGGTATTGATATGGATCAGTTGAGCTACTTGTAGATTGTTTGCAACAGTCTGCAGTTAGCTCAACTGTTTCAATTGTAAATACTGGTTTTAATTTAACTCTATTATTTGATTGTAATTTTCTTTGTTATTAATAAATTATTTTATATAATTTCTGAATAAATTATCGCATTAAATTCGCGGGAATCGAACCCGAAGCTTGTTTTGTCAGTTGTTTCACTTTGTTGAATGAATTACAAATTATTTACTTATACCTATATATATAGGTATATTTTACCCGAAGACTGCACAAAAAGGCGGTCTATGTTTTACCCGAAGACTGCACAAAAAGGCGGTCTCTGTTTTTTATTAATGCTAACACGTTAAAAGGCTCTCGTAAGGTAAAGGTTTTTTAAAGGGTTTATTTTAATTTTAAAGGTATTTTCCGGTTATTCAAGCCCTGCCCTGTGTATTATTATGTGACGAGAAAGGAAGATATTTGTAAGCTTCCCTCGCGCCGGAGTTTGTAACTTTATCTTATGTCGAAACCAGATGCACCTAGGTACCTATCTTCAGATGTGTAGGTACCTACCTAGCTACTATCCAGTTTTGTTCTACGAGGAAAATGTCTAAGCATATAGTAGGTACCTACATAATAAGTACCTACGTAAATATTACTAAGTAAAAAAACATTGTAAGTACCTACCTACCTACCTGCTGAAAACGTTTAATGAATTGGTTGAATTCAAATGATACAGTCAAAAGGCCGATCTAGGAAAAGAAAACAAGGTACCTTATTTATACTTGATTGGGACAGTTTTATTGTATTGTGAATAAGTACGTAGGTAGGTAAGTAATGCGATGGGTTTGGATGAGCGTTAGGTTAGGTTAGGTTAGGAGGCGTTACCAGATGCCGGCGTTGGCGCGGACGTGCGCCTCCACGCTCCCGATCGCGAGCGAGGGATGGGAGAAGAACTGCGAGGGCAGCCAGGGTACGTTGGAGGGCATCGCGTGGAACGAGCTGCCACTCAGCAGCAGGTTCGTGTCTGCACGCAGCTGGCCCGTGGTGGTGACCGTCGTGGGGTAGCGCCACGCCATCGAGTTGTGGAACACGTTCCGCTCCGCGTAGATGGACGCGTGCACGCCCACGCCGATGCAGTAGCTGCCGATGTCCGTGTACAGGTTGTTGACGACATGCACGCGGCCGAAGCGCACACGCGGGTTGCGCTGGTGCACGCCGCGGAACCAGTTGCGAGTCACCGACGTCATCAGCTTCAAGTGGTCCTCGGCGGCGTTCCCGTCGTTGTTACCGATCAGCATCACCTTGTTATGGTTCCGGAACAGATTGTTGGAGACGGTGATGTAGTTGGAGCCGCGCACGATGTCCACGGAGCCGTCGTGCCGCAGCCGGTTGGGGGGGCTCACGGTGCCGGTCCACGGGTCGTCCGCGAACTCGTTGTGGTCCACCCACACGTTCGAGGAGATGCTGATGAGGATGTTGTCGATCTCCGTGAACTCCATGTTGGCCATGTTATTGATGCCTCCGTTGCCGTTGGGCCGCTCGCCCTGTGCGTACGAGATCGCGTTGTGGAACCTTATGTTCTGGATGATCACATTCCCCTGCCGCACGATGCGCAGGCCGCCGCCGGCGATGATCGCGTTCCGATCCCCGCCGATGATAGTCTTGTGCGAGCCTACGTCGATCCAGACGCCTGGCGAGGCGACGAACAGCACCGTGAGGTCGATGCGCCCGCGCACCTGCACGATGCGCCGTTCATTCCCGGCCACGCCGTCGCGCAGTGCGAAGGCGTCCCACACGGTGTGCACGGCGCCGCCCACGCCGCCCGTGGTGCCCGTGCCCATGGTGGCCATGCCGATGCTGCGTGCCCCCCCCTCCGCCGCCAGCAGCGACCCGTTGCCCGCCGCCGCCAGCTCCACGGGCAGCGCATGCGCCGCCGCCGTCGCCGCGGCCACCGTTAGTGCGATCAGCAGCATATTACCTCCCAACGCCATAGTGAAGATGAAGCCTCGCCCCTTCGCCACTCGCAGCTTCAGACAATCTATGCAATTACTTAGGAAAACATTTATTTATATGCACCGAGTCTAAGTACCTAGTTAACAATCTACGGATTTACAACTTTGATTTGATCGGTATCAGTGACATGTTTGGATTAAGATAATAGGTAATGTAACCTTCATTCAACCTTCAACAAGTTATCATAACAATACCTACCCACCAATACACCCTTGTTGTATATCTACCTATAACCAACGATTTAATCTTGGCCTATAACAAGTTATTTAAATTATTGCTAGCATGCACTATCTGCTTTTTTAATTTTGTACTTAGGTAAGTAATTGGTACAAACGCTCCTAAAAAATGAGTTAAAAAAGGTAGTCTAGGTATTCCGTAGGCTCAGCACTCGTCCCTCCAGGATCTGTTACACTTGCGCGAGTGACATTTGCGCGGGTGACACTTGCGCGCAGGAATTTGCACGAACGGACACTTGCGCGAAAAATCACAAAACTTTTAATTCCCAAAACAAGTTATTTAAATTATTGTTTTTTTTTTACAAACCTACCTTTAATCAGCTGAAAACATTAGGTATTTTGAAATTTATGACGGTATAGCGAAACACTTGAGTTTTTTTCTAGTGACCACCCTACGATGGAAGGTGGCTTGGCCAAGAAGAAACACGGAGAAAGTGCTTCCAATTATATTAGGTCAGTAAGTTACAAGAGTCTGAGTCTGAGAGTCTCGTTGTCTCCGATTTCTCCGAATAACGTTACTTGATATGGCCTTAGCTGGAGAGAGGTCTGACGGTCCGCAGTAGAACGACAAGTGGATCCAGGTTCGTGCAGTGGTGAAGAATTCTTCCGGATACCGGCAGCAAGATGCGACGACAAAGAGACGGCGTCAGTGCGGCCGTGCCGTCGAGTGGCCGACAGGATAGTGCAGTGGTACTTCGTGATCGTTCCGGATCCACGCAACCCGTATAACGGAACCCGGGAATCCAGGTCCAGTTGCTTTAAAAGTTGCCCGGTTTCACAGTATGACTGCAGCATCCTCGACTCAAAGCGTAAGCGCAATGGCAACAAGCATTTACAGTGATCGATAATAGGCAGTCATACAAATGAAATATTACACAGGTATACAAACATTGTTAAAACAATGGAAATGAAATATCGTTTACCTAGGTACAGTGCGCGTCACAATTAAGTATCCCCCTATCTCAATGTATGTGGGTTCAAATCCTGTCAGCGATCGTTGGAGATTGGGTGATCAAAATTACATGTTTTTTTATAATTTTCCATTTTCTTTTCATATTTTTGACGTTTCCAACCAAAATTGTATGTTCTGTATCATTAAAATGTAATTTTTGTATAAATTGTTTCATTTTAATGTCATTTAATTTGGTAACCTTACTTAAAATTCGATGGATTCTCTAAGTATCAACTTGGCCCTGCGGTAGTAACCGGCAAATTAATGCAAGACAAGATAAGAGTGACATGGTTCGAATCTCGTGAGCGGTGTTTCGTTTTTTTTATTAATTGTTATCTATTTTTTTTGCAATATGTAAGATTTTTAATTGATATTATTCTTTATAGGCTTAATTGCAAGTTAATGAAAAAAAAAACAAAAATTACAAAAAAGAATATTCTATAATTATGTCTACAATATTATACAATAACTACTACGTATAAATCTATGATATTATAACGAAATAATTGTTTGGATAAACCATAATAACAAATAATATCTGTAAAGTGAAAGGTTTTTATAATACCTAGATTGTGATAATTTAATCAAAAATAATTTGTTTACAACGAAAGAACATTGGTGACAATATTTCGATCTCTCGCTAAATATGCAAACCACACAAACCACACGGAATAAGACGAGTGACAATTACTTTGTTCGCTACAAACGACAAAGTCAAACCCTACCCGCATCCATAAAAAAAATTTAAGAATTGGCATTAAAATAGGGACTAATTAGACCGATAGACAAAATTGGACGCATTGTTCCAACAGCTAAATAGCTCAGTTGATCTAATGCCGAGAATTCGAGTCTCCATATAAAGGGTGGGTGGTTCGATCCTTTAGCGGCTTGATAAGTTTTTGCATTGAAAATTAGTCACAAGCGAATAGATGTTAGAAAATATTTTGTAGACAAGGGGGATACTTAATTGTGACGCGCACTGTACCTCACCTAATCGCTTCGATTGTGAGATCTCACATATATAGGATAGGTCACGATCACGAGTCAACAAGATAATGAAATATCGTTTACCTAGGTACCTCACCTAATCGCTTCGATTGTGAGATCTCACATATATAGGATAGGTCACGATCACGAGTCAACAAGATAATGAAATATCGTTTACCTAGGTACCTCACCTAATCGCTTCGATTGTGAGATCTCACATATATAGGATAGGTCACGATCACGAGTCAACAAGATAATGAAATATCGTTTACCTAGGTACCTCACCTAATCGCTTCGATTGTGAGATCTCACATATATAGGATAGGTCACGATCACGAGTCAACAAGATAATGAAATATCGTTTACCTAGGTACCTCACCTAATCGCTTCGATTGTGAGATCTCACATATATATAGGATAGGTCACGATCACGAGTCAACAAGATAATGAAATATCGTTTACCTAGGTACCTCACGTAATCGCTTCGATTGTGAGATCTCACATATATAGGATAGGTCACGATCACGAGTCAACAAGATAATGAAATATCGTTTACCTAGGTACCTCACCTAATCGCTTCGATTGTGAGATCTCACATTATATAGGATAGGTCACGATCACGAGTCAACAAGATAATTACGAGAGCAGAAATCAATACCTAAAGGATCTTGCTGTCGATTCGGACAAAATATATTGGGACGTCCTCCCCGGATACCTACGGTAGGTAAGTTCTACCAGCGCGGCAGCGCTCACTCAAAAACTGTAGGTACAGTCAGCTGCACAGATATGTATACACTCCCAAAGATTCATATTTATGTACACGCGAACTTTCAAAATAGAAGTATACGCAAAATTTTGCAAAATGATGTAGTCATCCTACTTGTCAAAATGCGGTATACAGTTTATCATAATCACGTATACACTATTTAGTCAAATAATTGTGTACCATCAAAAATAACAAAATAAGGTATCCAAGCCCACGCCTTAATGATGTATGCTAAATTGAGTGCTACAAAGATGTATACACTATGTGGTCATAAATATGTATATATAATATGTATATGACAATTCCGAAATAATGTAAACAATAAAGTGGCACAGAAATGTATACGGCATTTTTTACTATATTTTTCATTATCATGTATACAAAATGTTTCATTTTATAAAAACGGCTCTTTACTAAAAATCCTACCAGTCGTCATAAATATGTAAACATGACCGAGACTAAGAAATGCATACACGAAGTGCCACAAATATGTACACAGCATTTTGTACGATGTTTTTCATTGACATGTATACAAAATGTCCCATTTACGAAAAAAAAACCTTTTTTATTTTCAAATTATATATTTATTTAATAAAATGACTTCATTTTATCTAATACCACCAATTGCTAACCTAACTTCTTCTGCACCTTCTCAAGCGTGACGGTGTAAGTAATCTCGTGGGAGTTCCATAAAAAAGCATCGCTCTCCAACTTGCTCCTAACAAGTGCCGAGAAAACAAGGTGAACAACGTGTCTCGATCGATGATTTCTCAATATAACGGAGTTTTCTGAGGATGAGCTTCAAAACCTGCATGGTCAAGGAACGAATGTGGTCATGAAATGTTAGCTTTCAGTCAAATTTGACTCCAAAGTCTCTCATTGTAACTGTCCTGTTTATTTGTTATCCGTTAATCTTATAATTTGAAGTATAATGGATGCAATATTTGGCCGAACATTTACTTGGACTAAATTCTATTTTATTATAAGTGGAGTGTATCCACTCATAATGTTTCATAAACTAGGTACAAATTTAAGTCATCCGCATACAGCAAGCTTTTAGCACACGTTGCCACGGCAGCAGTCGTTAACCATTATGCGGAAAAGTGGAGGGCCAAATATTGACCCCAGAATGCGTGTGATACTCGTTAATGGGTTTTTTTTTTTTTTTTAATCTTTATTTAATTATAGAGGGTTTATGTTAATGGGTTGAGACTCGTAAGGGCCAAGTTTAACAAACTGCTGACGATCTCAGATGTAATCAGCTAGAAGCCGGAGAAGACCCGGAGCGAAGCCATAGCAGATAGTTGAGTTGTTGACCCTATCAAACGCCTTCCTTACTGGAAGGCGTTTGATAATAGGGAAATAAGATTAACCTGGAGACCACGATCCATGTTTGAATTCAGATTTTACGATTTTATTGGTATATTTTGAAGGCGGGGATTTTTTATTAAAGAGGCTCTCCAAAAATGGCAAAAATTTATAAGATCCTATGATATTTTTTTATTTGAATGGTCTTATTATGGCACGGAAATGGTGCAATTATAAATTGGGCTTAAAAATTTGGTAGAGATCTAACGAGAACAGTTTTCTTACCACTCCCGTTTCGTTTCGTAGCGCAACATTATTTCCACCTATATTATATAGGATCAAAGTGAATTGATGATAATGAGTAAGTGAGGTATCTGTTACGAAGTAATATTACTTAATCTGTGGTGTAAGGTTTCACGGCGTTTTATAATTTTTGCCATCGAGGACATTTTATTATAGAGGTACTCTACTTACTCCACAAAACGGGCGACAGGTATTGTGTCCGTCGTCGGGGGCAAAATTGATTCCTCGGACTTGAGTGACGAGCTTTGTCATCTCTAAATATCTATGAATGTCAACTTATTTGATTAATGTAATTGGCGGTATTAGATAAATAACATAAAGTAATTGAATAAAATAAATAAATAGTTTAAGAATATAATTTTTTTTTTTCGTAAATTGGGATATTTTGTATACATGTCAATGAAAAACAACGTACAAAGTGCTGTGTACATATTTGTGGCACTTCGTGTATACATTTCTCAGTCTCGGTCATGTTTACATATTTATGACGACTGGTAGGATTTTTAGTAAAGAGCCGTTTTTATAAAATGAACATTTTGTATACATGATACTGAAAAATATAGTACAAAATACTGTATACATTTCTGTGCCACTTTATTGCTTACATTATTTAACAATTGTCTAAATATTACGTATACATGTTTATGACCACATAGTGTATACATCTTTGTAGCACTCAATTTAGCATACATCATTAAGGCGTGGTGTTGGATACATTATTTTGTTATTTTCGATGGTATACAATTATTTGACTAAATAGTGTATACGTGATTATGATAAACTGTATACCGCATTTTGACAAGTACGATGACTACATCATTTTGAAAAATTTTGTGCATACTTTTATTTTGAAAAGTTCACGTGTACATAAATATGAAAATTTGGGAGTGTATACATATCTGTGCAGCTGACTGTACCTACCGTGTTACAGATGAAATAATGATAAAGTATCGATTGATCAGAAAATTTAAAGTTTGGTGTATCTACTTACGCGGGAAAACTTGTGATGCCTTGGGCTTTGTTTTTTGTTTTGGAGCTATTTGTACAGTGAACGAACACGAGGGCAATATTATGACTGGTTTCAAATGCGTCTTATAGAACAGTTAGATTTATAGGGTTCTGTTTGTTTACGGCGAAATAGAAAATATTATAATATAGCCTATATTTTTACGAGCCTCAGCAGCAGGAGGAACAGTAGTCTGAACTAATGGGTAAGATTTGAGGGTCTGAAGCAGGTCAGAGTAAAGAAACCAATCATTTGAGGAATCTGGTATACATTTACTCTTAAACAGCGATAGAATCACTTAATCAGGATATTTACAAGCAAACATTAACAACCACCATGTAAAACCATGAAACACAACAGAATAATCAATTAGATGGTTTTTATGCAAATTAACCAATACTTTTCCAAAGTTGTATTGAGTGACGGACGGTTTTGCTTTTCTAATCGTTCGACAGGCTATCTATGCGATATATTCCCAACCACCCCATTAAATGCTCTGTGATCAAGGAGTTATCCTAACAATATGTAGTTTTTTACTGATTCGAATGATATTATATAACTCAATAATGACTAGGTAACATGTCAGATACCTACTTACAAAAAAAAACGAAAGTTAGTTAAAGTGTAAAACAGAAGTAACTACCTACCTAAATGGTTAAAAACACTTAATTAGGTACCTTGAGACTGAAAATCTTCTAACCACCCCTTCATAACCGTTATACCTTCGGTACAATACTATAATGCTAGAGGTTTTTGTTAATGTTAATAAATTAAAAACCTCTAGCAAGGTTTGAGCAAAGTACCTACCTGCCAATTACCAGTCTGTTGTGCCGACTTGTGCCTAACGGCTAGATTATTTCTATCTTGATTGGATGTTGGTTGGGGTCTACTCGATGAACATATAGGTACCTACTCAAATTCACACTCATATACCTACCTACACACGACACACAAAACGCACATACTTACTTAGGTACATTATATTGGTTTCTCCTGCCGGACTCTAGGAGGCCGGTGTCCTCAGATCATGACCGGACCATACATGCGCACATACATACATACACATACACGGCTTCACACAGTCAAACTAACACACATTTTGGTCTGTCTGTACTTTCTTTTATAATTTTTCTGTTGTTACTCTTACCTAGTGCGTTTTGATTTTCACAAATTTCTACCTAAATTGTACCTAAAATTTCCTGTAGTAATGCTGGTAACATAGTTAGAAAACCCGATTAGTTTCAAGATCCAACTGTACCCTATTGTATGTAGTCCGTGGAGTGGGGGCCCTGGAGACTTGTATTTACAGGTTCTTTATGAAACCTATAGCAAGCTCCAGCCCCTCACAATACAGGTTCAATATCGTCCTACCACTGTCCATATAGAAATAACTTCATTTTAAGTAACCTATTGTGAAGAGGAAATAAAGAATTATTATTATTATTACTTACCTACGTCTTTTTTCCTTAGGACGGCAGTATTGTCCACCCACTAGCGGTGTAAGGAGGGGGGGAGAAGTGGCGGTCCGCCCCGGGTACCGAGCTCCAAGGGTTGCCATCTCGGTATCCCTTGGGGCGCGCAGATGGTACCTACTTCAGATCCAAATCGTAAAGGGTGATACGGAAAACTCACATGCACTGACATAATATAATAAAATTGTTCGGCTCGCTTCTCTCGCCGAAAAGGCATTGTACATCTGTAATATGTAAAAAATATATTTGGTGTGCAATAATGACGTATTGTATTGTGTCTTATTTTGTTGTAAATCGTCACACGTACGTACGGCACACGTAAAGGCACACGTAATGCGATAGTGTAGGTACCTACATAAATTAATAATTACAATAATGAAGAGAGTCAAAATCTTCATCCACTCCATCATCATTTTAAAATAATATTAATTAATTCAAAACCTAACATAACATTTAAATACAATAACAAATAATAAAACCGACCAAGTGCGAGTCGGACTCGCGCACGAAAGGTGGGTTCCGTACCATTACCTATCTATAAAAACGGCAAAAAAATCACGTTTGTTGTACCTAGGTATGGGAGCCCCCTTAAATATTTGTGTTTTGTGTGACCTCAATTCTAAATTTTATTTAAATTAATTTGATATCCGGATAATCTTGGACTTCGCATTTTTGCTTGAACTCGGACCCTCTCGTTTCTGGCTGGGATACTCGGCGTGCTGCCTCGCGGAGTCGCGGCCCTATTGGAAGGTGTCGGATCTCTGTTTCTGGCTGGGATACTCGGCGTGCTGCCTCGCGGAGTCGCGGCCCTATTGGAAGGTGTCGGAGCTCTGTTTCTGGCTGGGATACTCGGCGTGCTGCCTCGCGGAGTCGCGGCCCTATTGGAAGGTGTCGGAGCTCTGTTTCTGGCTGGGATACTCGGCGTGCTGCCTCGCGGAGTCGCGGCCCTATTGGAAGGTGTCGGATCTCTGTTTCTGGCTGGGATACTCGGCGTGCTGCCTCGCGGAGTCGCGGCCGTATTGGAAGGTGTCGGATCTCTGTTTCTGGCTGGGATACTCGGCGTGCTGCCTCGCGGAGTCGCGGCCGTATTGGAAGGTGTCGGATCTCTGTTTCCAGCACAGAAGTCATAATATGATGTGGTTTTCAGCCTACGTAATGTTTACGTGTCTTTACTAGCACATAACATAACAGAACCGTGCGCTATTTCATTGTTTACGTAGGTATTTACTAAATAGATCTTATCAATTTGGTAATTAGGTATAATTACAAAATTTATTTATTATATTTTCAAAGGCTTATGATTATGAAGATTAAATCAATATGCATGAGGTACCTACCTACCTCATGCATATTATCACCTACCTACCTACATAGGTAGCCATCATAATTATAGGCAGGTAGGTACCTATATCAAATTTCTTGGATGGATGCCCATTCGACTCATCCAATATCTTTGTCCAAGATTCCTAAGTACTACTTTGCGTAGTTGATTCCAAATGAAATGACATCACACCACACTATTATTATAAAGGCGATAGTTTGTATGGAGAAGGAAGTTTGTTACCTACATCTACATTACATCTGCACGCCTCAACTATCGGCCTAAACAATTGCATAGGTGTAGCTCTTCACCTGAAATAAACCATAGGCTACAATTTAATCCATAACATTTCAGTTTCCATGGGAAAGAATTAACCTGTATACGTTATCATAGAAAAAACGCGTGTGAAGCCGCGGGCAGAAACTAGTATCCAAATGTTTGATCAAATATCGGTGTTGTTAGTCAATTGTTAGTCAATTGAATGAAATCATCCAAGTTCTTTGATTAAATGTACATTGGACAAAGTTGGATGCGATGCTTGGAATAGGCAGCTAAACGGTGTTTGATTTTTCGCAGTAGGTAGGTACCTACATAAGACGTGTGAATGATTCTATGTACAATGTTTGTTCCACTATTTATTTGATAAGACTTAAACTGCAAAAAAACGTGCAGAAAAATGCCGTGTGAGCCCAGCCGTAGTTACAGAAAAATGCCGTGTGAGCCCAGCCGTAGTTACAGAAAAATGCCGTGTGAGCCCAGCCGTAGTTACAGAAAAATGCCGTGTGAGCCCAGCCGTAGTTACAGAAAAATGCCGTGTGAGCCCAGCCGTAGTTACAGAAAAATGCCGTGTGAGCCCAGCCGTAGTTACAGAAAAATGCCGTGTGAGCCCAGCCGTAGTTACAGAAAAATGCCGTGTGAGCCCAGCCGTAGTTACAGAAAAATGCCGTGTGAGCCCAGCCGTAGTTACAGTTGATAGATTAATCAGTAACCATAGAGTAGGTACCTAATTTAAGATAGGATGAGCCGTCAGTTATGCCCATTGATCTTGAGGCTAGGGATGGGCCCTATCTACGGTATTTGCCTTCATAAGATGGCGGTTTCACCCACCAGTTATGCGCCGCTTATATCGACTTGCGTGAATCATCCAATAAAGAAAAATATCGATAGATAAAGTACCTACCTACTTAGATAAGTCTTTATATAGTACCTATAGAATATTTTCAAATAATTGATTCATTAATTGATAGTAAATTACGACTGCATCGAACTTGTTTTATTTTAAGATCTTATTATTGATGGATTATCAGCAAAACCAAGGTTGAATAAGGAACAAAGTATATACCTATATTCAGTAAAACCTTATTACAAAGATATGTTTCGCTATCTTAGGTGTACACGACAAAGTGTTCAACGTCTATGGTGAGCAGCGTCATCTACGACAGGTTCATAGACATTTCGTTATGTTTGCTTTTCATTTCCAACACCTGCCTTTAAACTAAACAGTGTTTAGACCTAAACCATTAACACAATTCAAATGTTTCTCCTTTCTTAGAGATTTAGTCAATTCATCTGCAGTCATCTGCTCAGTAGGCAAATAATTTAATTGTACAATTTTATCGTTTACAACTTGTCGCACAAAATGATGCCTTATGTCTATGTGCTTACTTCTGCTATGATGTATATGATCTGACTCATACACAGTTTATTTATCGTTTACAACTTGCCGCACAAAATGATGCCTTATGTCTATGTGCTTACTTCTGCTATGATGTATATGATCTGACTCATACCTACACAGTTTATTTATCGTTTACAACTTGCCGCACAAAATGATGCCTTATGTCTATGTGCTTACTTCTGCTATGATGTATATGATCTGACTCATACACAGTTTATTTATCGTTTACAACTTGCCGCACAAAATGATGCCTTATGTCTATGTGCTTACTTCTGCTATGATGTATATGATCTGACTCATACACAGTTTATTTATCGTTTACAACTTGCCGCACAAAATGATGCCTTATGTCTATGTGCTTACTTCTGCTATGATGTATATGATCTGACTCATACACAGTTTATTTATCGTTTACAACTTGCCGCACAAAATGATGCCTTATGTCTATGTGCTTACTTCTGCTATGATGTATATGATCTGACTCATACACAGTTTATTTATCGTTTACAACTTGCCGCACAAAATGATGCCTTATGTCTATGTGCTTACTTCTGCTATGATGTATATGATCTGACTCATACCTACACAGTTTATTTATCGTTTACAACTTGCCGCACAAAATGATGCCTTATGTCTATGTGCTTACTTCTGCTATGATGTATATGATCTGACTCATACCTACACAGTTTATTTATCGTTTACAACTTGCCGCACAAAATGATGCCTTATGTCTATGTGCTTACTTCTGCTATGATGTATATGATCTGACTCATACCTACACAGTTTATTTATCGTTTACAACTTGCCGCACAAAATGATGCCTTATGTCCCAGTACACATATGGACAGTATGGAAACTACCTACAAGCGCTCAAAACGGCACACTCGCACAAACATGCGCATCGACGAGACCTCTAAGGGGTTTTCGCGGTGCTGTCAGTAGCGGTTGTCGCGTCGACGAGCGACGAGCGGTCATGTGCAATTTTATTTATTGAAAAATGCCCCGATCATATTGCGTTGTAGGTATACGGCTGTGTGAACTCGGCTTCATCAAAACCGGAGCTGTCGTATTTTAAACTTGTTATCGAATAATGAGTCCGTGTGATCGATCATTATGATCGAATTTGTGAACTTATTTGTAAAAATTCGACAGCTTTGGTTTTGATGAAGCCGAGTTCACACAGCCGTATACAATGCAATAGGGCATTCTTCAAAAAATAAAATTACACTAGATGACCGCTCGTCTAGACGCGATAACCGCTAGCCACTACTGACAGCACCGCGAAAACCCCTTAGAGGTCTCGTCGATGCGCATGTTTGTGCGAGTGTGCCGTTTCGAGCGCTTGTAGGTAGTTTCCATACTGTCCATATTGCCATATTGTAGGTACTGTGCCTCGGTGCTCGACAGTGCGTGGTGCTACGGCGTGGTGCTACAGCCCCTTGTTTACTTTATGTGTAGGTACTGTGCCTCGGTGCTCGACAGTGCGTGGTGCTACGGCGTGGTGCTACAGCCCCTTGTTTACTTTATGTGTAGGTACTGTGCCTCGGTGCTCGACAGTGCGTGGTGCTACGGCGTGGTGCTACAGCCCCTTGTTTACTTTATGTGTAGGTACTGTGCCTCGGTGCTCGACAGTGCGTGGTGCTACGGCGTGGTGCTACAGCCCCTTGTTTGCTTTATGTGTAGGTACTGTGCCTCGGTGCTCGACAGTGCGTGGTGCTACGGCGTGGTGCTACAGCCTCTTGTTTGCTTTATGTGTAGGTACTGTGCCTCGGTGCTCGACAGTGCGTGGTGCTACGGCGTGGTGCTACAGCCCCTTGTTTGCTTTATGTGTAGGTACTGTGCCTCGGTGCTCGACAGTGCGTGGTGCTACGGCGTGGTGCTACAGCCCCTTGTTTGCTTTATGTGTAGGTACTGTGCCTCGGTGCTCGACAGTGCGTGGTGCTACGGCGTGGTGCTACAGCCCCTTGTTTACTTTATGTGTAGGTACTGTGCCTCGGTGCTCGACAGTGCGTGGTGCTACGGCGTGGTGCTACAGCCCCTTGTTTACTTTATGTGTAGGTACTGTGCCTCGGTGCTCGACAGTGCGTGGTGCTACAGCCCCTTGTTTACTTTATGTGTAGGTACTGTGCCTCGGTGCTCGACAGTGCGTGGTGCTACGGCGTGGTGCTACAGCCCCTTGTTTACTTTATGTGTAGGTACTGTGCCTCGGTGCTCGACAGTGCGTGGTGCTACGGCGTGGTGCTACAGCCCCTTGTTTACTTTATGTGTAGGTACTGTGCCTCGGTGCTCGACAGTGCGTGGTGCTACGGCGTGGTGCTACAGCCCCTTGTTTACTTTATGTGTAGGTACTGTGCCTCGGTGCTCGACAGTGCGTGGTGCTACGGCGTGGTGCTACAGCCCCTTGTTTACTTTATGTGTAGGTACTGTGCCTCGGTGCTCGACAGTGCGTGGTGCTACGGCGTGGTGCTACAGCCCCTTGTTTACTTTATGTGTAGGTACTGTGCCTCGGTGCTCGACAGTGCGTGGTGCTACGGCGTGGTGCTACAGCCCCTTGTTTACTTTATGTGTAGGTACTGTGCCTCGGTGCTCGACAGTGCGTGGTGCTACGGCGTGGTGCTACAGCCCCTTGTTTACTTTATGTGTAGGTACTGTGCCTCGGTGCTCGACAGTGCGTGGTGCTACGGCGTGGTGCTACAGCCCCTTGTTTACTTTATGTGTAGGTACTGTGCCTCGGTGCTCGACAGTGCGTGGTGCTACGGCGTGGTGCTACAGCCCCTTGTTTACTTTATGTGTAGGTACTGTGCCTCGGTGCTCGACAGTGCGTGGTGCTACGGCGTGGTGCTACAGCCCCTTGTTTACTTTATGTGTAGGTACTGTGCCTCGGTGCTCGACAGTGCGTGGTGCTACGGCGTGGTGCTACAGCCCCTTGTTTACTTTATGTGTAGGTACTGTGCCTCGGTGCTCGACAGTGCGTGGTGCTACGGCGTGGTGCTACAGCCCCTTGTTTACCGCTATCCCACCATGACATAGCTGAATTGTCTATTTGAAACACATAGCCTGCATTGTAGGTATGTATATGAGCGTCGACCTTAGCCAGATCGACGCCGAATGTGCATCAACATACTTACGAGTAGGTACCTATTATCCTGTAACATGGTGTGATTTAGTCAAAACTCCAAGGACACATCCAATTCCAATAAGCCCATGGGAAGGAGCGAAGCGGCGCGGCTCGCGCTCCACCTGTGGCGATGAGGCGCAGCGTTCAGTCCAAGTCAATAAGCCCATGGGAAGGAGCGAAGCGGCGCGGCTCGCGCTCCACCTGTGGCGATGAGGCGCAGCGTTCAGTCCAAGTCAATAAGCCCATGGGAAGGAGCGAAGCGGCGCGGCTCGCGCTCCACCTGTGGCGATGAGGCGCAGCGTTCAGTCCAAGTCAATAAGCCCATGGGAAGGAGCGAAGCGGCGCGGCTCGCGCTCCACCTGTGGCGATGAGGCGCAGCGTTCAGTCCAAGTCAATAAGCCCATGGGAAGGAGCGAAGCGGCGCGGCTCGCGCTCCACCTGTGGCGATGAGGCGCAGCGTTCAGTCCAAGTCAATAAGCCCATGGGAAGGAGCGAAGCGGCGCGGCTCGCGCTCCACCTGTGGCGATGAGGCGCAGCGTTCAGTCCAAGTCAATAAGCCCATGGGAAGGAGCGAAGCGGCGCGGCTCGCGCTCCACCTGTGGCGATGAGGCGCAGCGTTCAGTCCAAGTCAATAAGCCCATGGGAAGGAGCGAAGCGGCGCGGCTCGCGCTCCACCTGTGGCGATGAGGCGCAGCGTTCAGTCCAAGTCAATAAGCCCATGGGAAGGAGCGAAGCGGCGCGGCTCGCGCTCCACCTGTGGCGATGAGGCGCAGCGTTCAGTCCAAGTCAATAAGCCCATGGGAAGGAGCGAAGCGGCGCGGCTCGCGCTCCACCTGTGGCGATGAGGCGCAGCGTTCAGTCCAAGTCAATAAGCCCATGGGAAGGAGCGAAGCGGCGCGGCTCGCGCTCCACCTGTGGCGATGAGGCGCAGCGTTCAGTCCAAGTCAATAAGCCCATGGGAAGGAGCGAAGCGGCGCGGCTCGCGCTCCACCTGTGGCGATGAGGCGCAGCGTTCAGTCCAAGTCAATAAGCCCATGGGAAGGAGCGAAGCGGCGCGGCTCGCGCTCCACCTGTGGCGATGAGGCGCAGCGTTCAGTCCAAGTCAATAAGCCCATGGGAAGGAGCGAAGCGGCGCGGCTCGCGCTCCACCTGTGGCGATGAGGCGCAGCGTTCAGTCCAAGTCCGCCACGTACTATGTACTATGCTCTTAGGCTATCTTAGTGCTGCGACTTGTGTTTTTTTCAATCGACTTTTGTATTATTTGGTTCAAGATGAAGTTATTATTACTATTGTTTTAAAATTTTTTTTGTTGATTAGGTACTGCTATTATTTTCCAAAAATGTGCCATTTGTATGATGTTGTTGTGCGAGTGACGCAGAATACATCAGCTAGACCATACTTCATGTCCCTGGGTATAATGACCGTTCCTGTCCTCGTTATTTACCAAGCAGCGCTCTATGTCCATAGCCACCTTAAGGAATACTCTAGATGCGGTGATGGACACAGATACGAGCTCCGCCACGCAGAGAGGCTGAGGACGATTGAACATAGGTTAGCGAAATCCAAAAGGCTGGTGCACATACTCGGCCCGAGTGTGTACAACCGACTGCCACCAGAAATCACCAGCGCACCTTCGACGCAATCTTTTAAGGACAAGCTGAAAACTTGGCTAATTGACATGTGTTTTTATGATATGAATGAATTAATTAATATGAAAATGAATTGATTAGTGACAATACAATTATTATTTTTATTTACTAATGAAATTGAATCTTTTAAGATGTATCTAATATTATTGTTAATTTAATTATTTTAATTTTTTAAATGAATATTGTTATAAGTAGGTAAACATCATACTTTAAGTAAGAATGTTTTTACGACAAGAGACCTGTAACTGTGTTGCCAATAAAAAATCTGAATCTGAATCTGAATCTGATGCAGACGCCCGGCCGACGCCCTGCCAGTGACGTGCAAGTCGCATTCACTGGGTGGGGCGCCAGCTGCAGCTGGTGTCGGAGTCCCTGTCCTCGGGGGTGCGGGGAGGTGCGCGGGAGGGACGCGCGCCCTGCAGGTGGAAGCGCGAGTTGGCGGGCTGGCGCACCTCGCGCTTGTACCGCCACGTGTGCCCCTCCCCCTCGTCCTCCCCCTCGCCGCGCCGCGGACTGTACATCCACTCTGCAACCATCCCAGGTATAGGTACTTACACTACTCTAAATGTACTACTGTTCTCTCTCCATACTACAAGATAATGTGATGAGCAGGACCAGGGGCCGGGGGCCGGGGGCCGGGGGCCGGGGGCCGGGGGCCGGGGCCGCGCTCACCTCCGTTGGAGACGCGGTGGATGGCGGCCAGCAGGAAGTCCTTGTCGGTGGCCTGCAGCGCCAGCATGCGGCGCAGCAGCCGCACCGTGCTGCGCTGTGCGCGCGCCACGGACCGCATGTAGTACACCACCACGCTGCAACAAGCACTCGGTCAGCGAGCCAGGGGAGGGGTCGGGGAGGCTGTCCGCTGCCCCAGGGTACTCACCAGAGCAGCACCATGAGGAAGGCGATCACTGCGGGCCGCGTCAGCCATATCAGCGCGCCGCTCAGCGCGGGTCGCGCCGACAGTCGCAGCACGCCCTCGCTGACCACCTGCACACACACACACTGCATAACATACACTGCGGGCCGCGTCAGCCAGCGCAGCGCGGGGCGCGCCGACAGTCGCAGCACGCCCTCGCTGACCACCTGCACACACACACACTGCATAACATACACTGCGGGCCGCGTCAGCCAGCGCAGCGCGGGGCGCGCCGACAGTCGCAGCACGCCCTCGCTGACCACCTGCACACACACACACTGCATAACATACACTGCGGGCCGCGTCAGCCAGCGCAGCGCGGGGCGCGCCGACAGTCGCAGCACGCCCTCGCTGACCACCTGCACACACACACACTGCATAACATACACTGCGGGCCGCGTCAGCCAGCGCAGCGCGGGGCGCGCCGACAGTCGCAGCACGCCCTCGCTGACCACCTGCACACACACACACTGCATAACATACACTGCGGGCCGCGTCAGCCAGCGCAGCGCGGGGCGCGCCGACAGTCGCAGCACGCCCTCGCTGACCACCTGCACACACACACACTGCATAACATACACTGCGGGCCGCGTCAGCCAGCGCAGCGCGGGGCGCGCCGACAGTCGCAGCACGCCCTCGCTGACCACCTGCACACACACACACTGCATAACATACACTGCGGGCCGCGTCAGCCAGCGCAGCGCGGGGCGCGCCGACAGTCGCAGCACGCCCTCGCTGACCACCTGCACACACACACACTGCATAACATACACTGCGGGCCGCGTCAGCCAGCGCAGCGCGGGGCGCGCCGACAGTCGCAGCACGCCCTCGCTGACCACCTGCACACACACACACTGCATAACATACACTGCGGGCCGCGTCAGCCAGCGCAGCGCGGGGCGCGCCGACAGTCGCAGCACGCCCTCGCTGACCACCTGCACACACACACACTGCATAACATACACTGCGGGCCGCGTCAGCCAGCGCAGCGCGGGGCGCGCCGACAGTCGCAGCACGCCCTCGCTGACCACCTGCACACACACACACTGCATAACATACACTGCGGGCCGCGTCAGCCAGCGCAGCGCGGGGCGCGCCGACAGTCGCAGCACGCCCTCGCTGACCACCTGCACACACACACACTGCATAACATACACTGCGGGCCGCGTCAGCCAGCGCAGCGCGGGGCGCGCCGACAGTCGCAGCACGCCCTCGCTGACCACCTGCACACACACACACTGCATAACATACACTGCGGGCCGCGTCAGCCAGCGCAGCGCGGGGCGCGCCGACAGTCGCAGCACGCCCTCGCTGACCACCTGCACACACACACACTGCATAACATACACTGCGGGCCGCGTCAGCCAGCGCAGCGCGGGGCGCGCCGACAGTCGCAGCACGCCCTCGCTGACCACCTGCACACACACACACTGCATAACATACACTGCGGGCCGCGTCAGCCAGCGCAGCGCGGGGCGCGCCGACAGTCGCAGCACGCCCTCGCTGACCACCTGCACACACACACACTGCATAACATACACTGCGGGCCGCGTCAGCCAGCGCAGCGCGGGGCGCGCCGACAGTCGCAGCACGCCCTCGCTGACCACCTGCACACACACACACTGCATAACATACACTGCGGGCCGCGTCAGCCAGCGCAGCGCGGGTCGCGCCGACAGTCGCAGCACGCCCTCGCTGACCACCTGCATACACACACACACACACTAGGTACATACACTGCGGGCCGCACTCACAGCCGCAGCACGCCCTCGCTGACCACCTGCATACACACACACACACACACACACACACACTACATACACTGCGGGCCGCGTCAGCCAGGTCAGCGCGGGCCGCACTCACAGCCGCAGCACGCCCTCGCTGACCACCTACATACACACACACACACACTTGGTACATACACTGCGGGCCGCACTCACAGCCGCAGCACGCCCTCGCTGACCACCTGCATACACACACACACACTAGGTACATACACTGCGGGCCGCACTCACAGCCGCAGCACGCCCTCGCTGACCACCTGCATACACACACACACACACACACTAGGTACATACACTGCGGGCCGCACTCACAGCCGCAGCACGCCCTCGCTGACCACCTGCATACACACACACACACACACTAGGTACATACACTGCGGGCCGCACTCACAGCCGCAGCACGCCCTCGCTGACCACCTGCATACACACACACACACACTAGGTACATACACTGCGGGCCGCACTCACAGCCGCAGCACGCCCTCGCTGACCACCTGCATACACACACACACACACTAGGTACATACACTGCGGGCCGCACTCACAGCCGCAGCACGCCCTCGCTGACCACCTGCATACACACACACACACTAGGTACATACACTGCGGGCCGCACTCACAGCCGCAGCACGCCCTCGCTGACCACCTGCATACACACACACACACACACTAGGTACATACACTGCGGGCCGCACTCACAGCCGCAGCACGCCCTCGCTGACCACCTGCATACACACACACACACACTAGGTACATACACTGCGGGCCGCACTCACAGCCGCAGCACGCCCTCGCTGACCACCTGCATACACACACACACACACTAGGTACATACACTGCGGGCCGCACTCACAGCCGCAGCACGCCCTCGCTGACCACCTGCATACACACACACACACTAGGTACATACACTGCGGGCCGCACTCACAGCCGCAGCACGCCCTCGCTGACCACCTGCATACACACACACACACACACTAGGTACATACACTGCGGGCCGCACTCACAGCCGCAGCACGCCCTCGCTGACCACCTGCATACACACACACACACACTAGGTACATACACTGCGGGCCGCACTCACAGCCGCAGCACGCCCTCGCTGACCGCCTGCATACACACACACACACACTAGGTACATACACTGCGGGCCGCACTCACAGCCGCAGCACGCCCTCGCTGACCGCCTGCATACACACACACACACACTAGGTACATACACTGCGGGCCGCACTCACAGCCGCAGCACGCCCTCGCTGACCGCCTGCATACACACACACACACACTAGGTACATACACTGCGGGCCGCACTCACAGCCGCAGCACGCCCTCGCTGACCACCTGCATACACACACACACACTAGGTACATACACTGCGGGCCGCACTCACAGCCGCAGCACGCCCTCGCTGACCACCTGCATACACACACACACACACTAGGTACATACACTGCGGGCCGCACTCACAGCCGCAGCACGCCCTCGCTGACCACCTGCATACACACACACACACACACACTAGTTACATACACTGCGGGCCGCACTCACAGCCGCAGCACGCCCTCGCTGACCACCTGCATACACACACACACACACACACTAGGTACATACACTGCGGGCCGCACTCACAGCCGCAGCACGCCCTCGCTGACCACCTGCATACACACACACACACACTAGGTACATACACTGCGGGCCGTACTCACAGCCGCAGCACGCCCTCGCTGACCACCTGCATACACACACTGCGCTGGCCGCGCACTCACCAACCGCTTAGTGTGTATCTCGAGGTAGCTAAATGTTTCTCACCATGTAAACATAGTCGTATTCACGGAAGGGCCCGCACTCGGTGGACGGCATCCTGTACAGGTAACACACATGCACGTTAATGCCTATAGTATAGGTATACCAGGTGGGTAGGTACAGATCCATCACCAGAACTAGGTATATCGAGAAAGGAGTTCAACTTCCTTTCCTCATCGACGCCGGCCGCGCCGCCACGACACTCGACGAGTAGGTATTTGGTGAAGGACTTTTATTTTTTATTATTTGGTTCACAAAACTGGTTGTTATACATAAAACGAAATAAGTAAATAAATAAATTTATTCAAAAACAATTAAGGACTAAATGGATTACAAGAGTCAATTGTCTTTATATTCATAAGGTCTAAAATAATAGATTTGCCTGAACTAGGTTAGATAAACCTGGGTCTCAGGCGGAATGTGCATAATCTAGCGGGGATCGGGATCTAGCGAGTACACGTTTGCGAGTGATGCACATGGGTCACGGCGGTGGTTGGACCACTGTGTTGGTTGGACCACTATGTTGTAACGCAGGCGGCAAGAGACACTATTAGAGACATTAAGGTATGGTTCGATGTGTTGTGGTCGGACCATTTTCCGTTGTTAATAACGTGCGACCTGAACGTTGTTCGACATAGATATAATTTACCGTTGTGCAATAATAATGACTTGTATAATAAGATTATTTGGGGTGATCGACATTTTGTCACAAATAAATTCATATACCTACTAATTTTTGTCATGATAATTTAAAATTAATTACTTTCCCTACTGAATTTATATCATGTGCGATAATAAATGCAATGAATTATTACATAGATCCATAAAAGATAAATTATATAACGACATTGTAACAATATTGAGTGAGGGGGCGATTTTGACATCAAAAATAAGACATTTCAAAAACAGAAACCGTGTAATTGGCTGGAATAAACATGTTCGTTTGGCTCACAGGGATGCCCGTATGAACCAGATGTGAGGCGAAGCGCTGCCGATGGATGATAAGTTCTGTCCTTGCACCGAAAATACCTTCACCAGAGTTACAGCTAACGAAGTTAAAAATGTCATTCAATCCATGACTACAGGTAAATCTCCGGGACATGACGGTCTTAGCATCGAGCATCTGCGCCACGCGGGAGTACACTTACCCAATACCCTGGCGATGTTTTATACGCTTAGCATCGAGCATCTGCGCCACGCGGGAGTACACTTACCCAATACCCTGGCGATGTTTTATACGCTTAGCATCGAGCATCTGCGCCACGCGGGAGTACACTTACCCAATACCCTGGCGATGTTTTATACTCTGTGCATTGTACCTGCTGAATGCTTGAAAACTATTATTGTCGTACCAATAGTGAAACACAGAACTGGGGATGTAGCGAATAAAACCAACTATAGGCCTATATCTTTAGCGACCGTAATAGCAAAAGTATTTGACCGGCTTCTGGATGACCACCTGGAAAAGCACCTACATCTGCACGACGGGCAGTTTGGATTTAAAAAGGGGCTATCGACCGAAAGTGCTATACCTACTTAGTTTCAAACATACAGTTAGATACTATGTTGACAGACAGACACCGGTCTACACGTGCTTCTTCGACTTGTCACGGGCATTTGACACTGTACGATACAGCATGCTGTGAAGTTACGTGCCACATCGTTGCCGGGAGAGCTTTGTTCTGTTTTTGAATATTGGTACGAAAATCAAAGTAACGTTGTTAAATGGGCAGGAGGCGTGTCTGCCTGTCGGATGCAGTATTGACGGAGTCTCAGTCAATAATCTATTACGCTGACGACATGGTACGGCTGGCGCCATCTATTGGAGCTTTGAGAGCCCTTATGGCCTACTGTGAGACATATGCTGCAAGTCATGGCTTGCAGTATAATGTAAAAAAATGTGAATTTATGGTGTTTGGTCCAAATGGTAAACGGATAGAATATGTACCCCCAGTCATGTTAAATGGAATTATTGTGAATAGGGTCAATAAATGTAAATACTCAGGACATATGATAGCAGATAGTTTAAGGGATGAAGGTGACCTAGAGAGGGAGCGAAGAGCGTTGACGGTGAGAGCAAATATGCTGGCCCGCAGGTTTGCTCGATGTTCTGATGACGTCAAAATAAGTTTATTTAAAGCATACTGTCAGTCTTTTTACACGAGCAGCCTATGGCTCAACTGCACTCAGGAAGCCGTCAACACTCTTCGCGTCCAAGACCTGGACTCCCGCGGTTCTGCAGCGCTTCCGGCATGTTCGCCGAAGCGCGTGTGGATGGCTTCGCCGCCTGCATGCGCAGAAAAACGGCCTCACTGTTGAGCAGAGTCCGCCTGTCCACTAACAGCATCCTGGTGATGATAGCGGATATGCTAGATGGGCCGCTATATAAACACAGCATTGCTGTATTGGTAAAATCATGTTTCAATCGCTAAAGTTAAACTAACATAATTATTAAGACAATTGTTACTTACTAATATGCATTAGTGATTATCTGAAATAAATGACTATTATTATATTAGAACGAAGTTCCTTATCGCGCGTTGCGAAAGGGAGCTAGACCGAAAATATTCTCACGAAATCTTGTAGCGACCCCAGAAACTCCTAAGTCTATGGTAAATGGTAACGACACTTACGTTTTGCTATTGTTAGATACGACATTACTACAAAGGAATAAGGTTCAAATTGAAACACCGCATATTTCAGAATTGCATAGATTAGGTAATAGTAGTCGCGCCCGCGCTCGAGATACCACAGAATACGCTTCCAACAACCACCACAAGAGGTGGGATAACGAACCATAGACAATGATCGCGCAAATACGGCACTGACATTGTTGATGCACGGACGAAGGAAATCACCCTTCCGTGGCTAGTATGTCAAAACTTCGTACATAATTGTACGAGGTTGGGTGTGTCCTCGTACCTCGTACGGAAGACCACAAATCTCGTATATGTACGAGGAACCTCGTACGGTTGGCAACCTTGTCTGTCTGTCTCTCTCTCTTATAGAAAGCAAGCCAGTTATTTTCGTTTCGTCTTTCTATTTCGCATTGAACAGGTTAATACAGGAATACAGGTTTTTTGTACATAACATAAGCCGTGCTGTGACACCCCCACGACCCCAGCCTCCTTGAACCCCCTCCCCCAGCACAAAAATCTGATATGGGTATCGATTTCGACTAACTTGGGGGTGAGGATTCCGAATTTGATGACGGCAGGGGTGTGTGGATACACACAAGGCGAGCGAAGCGAGCCTTGCTACGTGACAACACGAGCGGGGCCGTATTGCGGTGAGCGAAGCGAACCGCAATGCGACACCTATCAATACGTATCAATTCGATACCTATCAATACGTTTCAATACGACACCTATCGCACTGCAAGGCGAGCGAAGCGAGCCGCGCTTCGTGTTCGCAACCTGTTGGCGTGGGTCGGATTGCAGTGAGCGGAGCGAACCGCAATACGACCCCGTTAACACAGCAAGGCGAGCGAAGCGAGCCGCGCTTCGTGTTTGCACCCACCCACTTATATGGGTAGGTATGGATTTTGAGTAACTCTAACTCGTAGATTACGAAAAAGATGTCCATTTCCAAATCCAAGATGGCTGACATTTTTTAATCGCAAAAATCACTCATGGGTTTCCTTTTCGACTAGTTCAGATACGTAGATTACGAAAAAGATGTCCATTTTCAAATCCAAGATGGCGTCGTTTTCGACTAACTCGGACACGTAGATTACGAAAAAGATGTCCATTTCTAAATCCAAAATGGCTGACATTTATTAATCGCAAACTCTCTTGGATATCGATTTCGAACAAAGCGTGCGTGTATAATATACAATTGTTCATTCAAAGAGTGTTGGTTTAGTTCACTTAATTCTCATGCTGACTGTAGGTACATAAATCCACGATGGAGGAACCGATTACGAATTTACCCATAAAAAATAATATTTTATGCGACGGTGACAAATTTACCCTCCAAGTATGGAACTTAAAAGTAGCACAAAAAATGGACCGATGACGAATTTACCCTAACCCTAGGTTACGACAAGGGGAACACAATTAAAAAGTGAACAATCTACACAACGCTCGCGAGCTGCTTGCAGCTCGCGCATATGTAAAAAACTAGTTACATTAGGTATATTTGTTAATAATAAAAAAAAAATTATAACTTAAAAAAGAAATACAATTCCTTCACTAATTAATCGAAAGGAACTTCGTTCCATCCGGGTGTCCCTTGACACCTCTCAAGTTTTTTATTAATAATGATCACAACAAATGTAAGGATGGATGGAAAATACCGCCCGATCACGATTTTACCCGTTATTGATAAAATTGCAGAAAAATACATTTGTGGTAAAGTTCAAAAATTTTATTCCGTAAACGATGTCCTGAAGTCGCATCAGTATGGCTTTCAGCCGAAAAAAAGCACCACACTGTTATTATCTCGCTTTACAGATGATGTTAACTATCACCTTAACGCAAAAAGACATGTTATCCTAATCTTTATAGACTACGGAAAAGCGTTTGACACGTTAAAGCATGACCTCCTAACTGAAAGGCTAGAGAGTAGCGGGCTAAGAGGAAATTTGCTAGAATGGTGTAAAGACTACCTAAGGAACCGTAGCTACAAAGTACGAGTGCTGTGCGGTGTCGGCCTAGAATAGCACCACCCCAACTCTTCCCGCGGGTGTCGTGAGAGGCGACTAAGGGACATGCACCGGGGGGCGGGCAGCAGCACCTCCTGAAGGACAACCCGACCAACAAGCTGCGATCCCCAACCCGCATGCGCAGCGTGGGGATTATGGGCATTACCCCCAATGATGGCACAAACAAAGAAATGGCCCCCAGTTCCCGGCCGCCTCGCTATTCCTGGCCAAGGCAGCGGCCATGGTAACGGCGGGGCAGGGGGTGCTAGGAATCACCGGGCTACCTCAGGCTGCCCCGAACAACTGACCCTGGCAACGTTTAACGGACGCATTGATACGTCGGGTAAAGCGGCTGTTACTTCAGCGTTCAGCTCGGGAGCTAATAACAAATCACAATTACTAGGAATAGCATAATCGTTCATAATTTTATCTTTTGTCTCCTTTTGCAGGCCGTTTTTAAGAATTTCTTGCCATTTTGTGGCAATATCTTTATGGACAGCTGGACCTAAAGCTACCTCAGTTTTTGGTGCGTCACCAAGCAATTGCAAGATTTCTTCGTCCAGTTCCTTTTCCACAACATTATTCGCAATATCAGTACCTAGGATGCACAGTGAAGTCGCGAGCCTCTGCCACGGCAGGGGTGACATTAGCGGCGACCTCGGGGACGGACGCATCAGCGGCGGCTTCGGCGGTGGTGGTGTCGTCGGTGAGCGGTCGCCTGGACTGCGATAGGCGGCGTCCGCGCAGTGACCGTTGAAATAAAATGCGTTAATACGCAATTACGTAACAGCATTAACCCGAATATGGCAGGCGGTACGCATCACATTTTGAATAATGAGATCAAAAAAATCAAATAGATGACCGTTAAAACCCAGGCTAGCAGCTTGCATCGCGGCCAGATGTAAGCTCACATTGTCAGCGTGGTAGTGACAGTGGTAGCCCATAATCAGCAGCTCGCATCGCGGCCAGATGTAAGCTCACATTGTCAGCGTGGTAGTGACAGTGGTAGCCCATAATCAGCAGCTCGCATCGCGGCCAGATGTAAGCTCACATTGTCAGCCTGGTAGTGACAGTGGTAGCCCATAATCAGCAGCTCGCATCGCGGCCAGATGTAAGCTCACATTGTCAGCGTGGTAGTGACAGTGGTAGCCCATAATCAGCAGCTCGCATCGCGGCCAGATGTAAGCTCACATTGTCAGCCTGGTAGTGACAGTGGTAGCCCATAATCAGCAGCTCGCATCGCGGCCAGATGTAAGCTCACATTGTCAGCGTGGTAGTGACAGTGGTAGCCCATAATCAGCAGCTCGCATCGCGGCCAGATGTAAGCTCACATTGTCAGCGTGGTAGTGACAGTGGTAGCCCATAATCAGCAGCTCGCATCGCGGCCAGATGTAAGCTCACATTGTCAGCCTGGTAGTGACAGTGGTAGCCCATAATCAGCAGCTCGCATCGCGGCCAGATGTAAGCTCACATTGTCAGCGTGGTAGTGACAGTGGTAGCCCATAATCAGCAGCTCGCATCGCGGCCAGATGTAAGCTCACATTGTCAGCGTGGTAGTGACAGTGGTAGCCCATAATCAGCAGCTCGCATCGCGGCCAGATGTAAGCTCACATTGTCAGCGTGGTAGTGACAGTGGTAGCCCATAATCAGCAGCTCGCATCGCGGCCAGATGTAAGCTCACATTGTCAGCGTGGTAGTGACAGTGGTAGCCCATAATCAGCAGCTCGCATCGCGGCCAGATGTAAGCTCACATTGTCAGCGTGGTAGTGACAGTGGTAGCCCATAATCAGCAGCTCGCATCGCGGCCAGATGTAAGCTCACATTGTCAGCGTGGTAGTGACAGTGGTAGCCCATAATCAGCAGCTCGCATCGCGGCCAGATGTAAGCTCACATTGTCAGCGTGGTAGTGACAGTGGTAGCCCATAATCAGCAGCTCGCATCGCGGCCAGATGTAAGCTCACATTGTCAGCGTGGTAGTGACAGTGGTAGCCCATAATCAGCAGCTCGCATCACAAAATAAAGCTTTACATGTTATTTTAAATACAAAGAGAAAATGTACTGACGGTTATTTTCGTCTTCTGAAGACGATGAGGCGATAAACATCCGGCGGCTTCTTTTGCACAGCTTCTTCTGGAGTTTCGCGATCCTTTTCTTTATATTTTCATCGTCGTCGGTACTGCTGCTATAACTTCTTTTTCTTCCCATATTTAAATTAACACAACACAAACACAAATTGTAATATCACGATTTTTCCTTTAGGGCTCTGTAGTTAACGTGCGAAGGCTAGAGCATGGAAACACGGAATGACCAAATTGGAACAGGCGCGCCGCAGGTAGGCACCGTTGAGTGAAGGTAGCGCAACAACGTCAGAGTACGGGTACTTAGCCGTTTAAATACTAAAAAAGGGTTTCTAGTATTAAAAATAAATTAAAAAATATTTAAAAAATCCGTATTGTAGGCTGGTGTGTGGGAGCATTCTACAATAGGGTAAAAATAAATCTGTATTGTTACAAGTTACAAGGCAAAACCATAGAAAAAAAATAGAAAGAAAACTTAACCTAGTTAAGAGCTAGACAAGAGCCAACCAAAAAGTTCCTACTTAAACATGGGCTAGGCACGAGAATGCAAATCAGCCTTGGAATCACTATCACAGGTTCTTCGGGGTATGAATTTCACAAATCAGCCTTGGAATCACTATCACAGGTTCTTCGGGGTATGAATTTCACAAATCAGCCTTGGAATCACTATCACAGGTTCTTCGGGGTATGAATTTCACAAATCAGCCTTGGAATCACTATCACAGGTTCTTCGGGGTATGAATTTCACAAATCAGCCTTGGAATCACTATCACAGGTTCTTCGGGGTATGAATTTCACAAATAGGGCACTGTCGCTACAATTACTACTGTTTGAATAAAAGTTTGAATAAAAATGATACGGAGCTCGATGCGTAAGGTTGGCAGGGTTGCCGCAGGGTGCACAGACTTGCGACAGACATCCAGCATCAGTTCGAGAGTTGACAAGTTGGAGTCACGCCGCGCCGTTACGTGGACTTCAGGACAGGGTGCACAGACTTGCGACAGACATCCAGCATCAGTTCGAGAGTTGACAAGTTGGAGTCACGCCGCGCCGTTACGTGGACTTCAGGACAGGGTGCACAGACTTGCGACAGACATCCAGCATCAGTTCGAGAGTTGACAAGTTGGAGTCACGCCGCGCCGTTACGTGGACTTCAGGACAGGGTGCACAGACTTGCGACAGACATCCAGCATCAGTTCGAGAGTTGACAAGTTGGAGTCACGCCGCGCCGTTACGTGGACTTCAGGACAGGGTGCACAGACTTGCGACAGACATCCAGCATCAGTTCGAGAGTTGACAAGTTGGAGTCACGCCGCGCCGTTACGTGGACTTCAGGACAGGGTGCACAGACTTGCGACAGACATCCAGCATCAGTTCGAGAGTTGACAAGTTGGAGTCACGCCGCGCCGTTACGTGGACTTCAGGACAGGGTGCACAGACTTGCGACAGACATCCAGCATCAGTTCGAGAGTTGACAAGTTGGAGTCACGCCGCGCCGTTACGTGGACTTCAGGACAGGGTGCACAGACTTGCGACAGACATCCAGCATCAGTTCGAGAGTTGACAAGTTGGAGTCACGCCGCGCCGTTACGTGGACTTCAGGACAGGGTGCACAGACTTGCGACAGACATCCAGCATCAGTTCGAGAGTTGACAAGTTGGAGTCACGCCGCGCCGTTACGTGGACTTCAGGACAGGGTGCACAGACTTGCGACAGACATCCAGCATCAGTTCGAGAGTTGACAAGTTGGAGTCACGCCGCGCCGTTACGTGGACTTCAGGACAGGGTGCACAGACTTGCGACAGACATCCAGCATCAGTTCGAGAGTTGACAAGTTGGAGTCACGCCGCGCCGTTACGTGGACTTCAGGACAGGGTGCACAGACTTGCGACAGACATCCAGCATCAGTTCGAGAGTTGACAAGTTGGAGTCACGCCGCGCCGTTACGTGGACTTCAGGACAGGGTGCACAGACTTGCGACAGACATCCAGCATCAGTTCGAGAGTTGACAAGTTGGAGTCACGCCGCGCCGTTACGTGGACTTCAGGACAGGGTGCACAGACTTGCGACAGACATCCAGCATCAGTTCGAGAGTTGACAAGTTGGAGTCACGCCGCGCCGTTACGTGGACTTCAGGACAGGGTGCACAGACTTGCGACAGACATCCAGCATCAGTTCGAGAGTTGACAAGTTGGAGTCACGCCGCGCCGTTACGTGGACTTCAGGACAGGGTGCACAGACTTGCGACAGACATCCAGCATCAGTTCGAGAGTTGACAAGTTGGAGTCACGCCGCGCCGTTACGTGGACTTCAGGACAGGGTGCACAGACTTGCGACAGACATCCAGCATCAGTTCGAGAGTTGACAAGTTGGAGTCACGCCGCGCCGTTACGTGGACTTCAGGACAGGGTGCACAGACTTGCGACAGACATCCAGCATCAGTTCGAGAGTTGACAAGTTGGAGTCACGCCGCGCCGTTACGTGGACTTCAGGACAGGGTGCACAGACTTGCGACAGACATCCAGCATCAGTTCGAGAGTTGACAAGTTGGAGTCACGCCGCGCCGTTACGTGGACTTCAGGACAGGGTGCACAGACTTGCGACAGACATCCAGCATCAGTTCGAGAGTTGACAAGTTGGAGTCACGCCGCGCCGTTACGTGGACTTCAGGACAGGGTGCACAGACTTGCGACAGACATCCAGCATCAGTTCGAGAGTTGACAAGTTGGAGTCACGCCGCGCCGTTACGTGGACTTCAGGACAGGGTGCACAGACTTGCGACAGACATCCAGCATCAGTTCGAGAGTTGACAAGTTGGAGTCACGCCGCGCCGTTACGTGGACTTCAGGACAGGGTGCACAGACTTGCGACAGACATCCAGCATCAGTTCGAGAGTTGACAAGTTGGAGTCACGCCGCGCCGTTACGTGGACTTCAGGACAGGGTGCACAGACTTGCGACAGACATCCAGCATCAGTTCGAGAGTTGACAAGTTGGAGTCACGCCGCGCCGTTACGTGGACTTCAGGACAGGGTGCACAGACTTGCGACAGACATCCAGCATCAGTTCGAGAGTTGACAAGTTGGAGTCACGCCGCGCCGTTACGTGGACTTCGCTTCATTTATGGTGAGAGTGCCGACGGATCATCTCTCAATGTTCATGGATAGCGGATTTTGGACGAAAAATGGCAATCACACGATTCTCTAAGTCTTTTTAGAATTTATAATACTCGTCACAGCAATGGAAAAGTAGCATTGGACCTACGAGCACTTATAGAATGGAATAGAATATGTACGGTCCGTACACCTCGTATAGTAACTAAGCTGGAAATACACGGAAAAGAAGTGAAGTGAGTAGAAATACACCGTGTATATCACACGGTGTAACATGAGTGGTGGCTGGGGGGTGGGGGGTGGGGGACCTCAGTACCTATCGATTTAATCACCACGTATGTTCTACGATATTAGTTATTTGGACTTTGAAGTTTTAGTCAAAATCAGATTTCAGTCTGAATTTCGCAATTGCAGCCAAAATATTAGGTTTGTGACCTTGCCTTTTTATTTAAAAAAACAAGATCAATAGTGGACCTTTCGTACCCCTGTACCAATCAGAGTCTTAGATTTATAAAAAAACCAAAATAAGATAATTATAGCAAATTTTCTTTTCAAAAATCTAATATTTACATTAGCTTTGATTGATTGTAAAAAAATATTTCGCTTATAATTTTTTTCTGCAAGCTATCTTAAAAACTACTTACTGGCTTTCATAAACAATAAACCCTGACATTTTCATTTGGCTAGTACCTACACTACCTACCATCAAGGGGCATCAAGATGAAAAATGTACAATTGTGTAATAGAGCCAACAATCTGTGACCGAAGAGCCTTGTTAGCCAAAAACTACTTGTTCATGTTATGGAAAGGAAAGCTAAATAAAACCATTATGTCTCGCTCTTGCATGTCACGTAGGTAGTTCTGTGTGTGAGTGTTTCGATCGGAGTGTGTGAACGAAGAGATAACAGTATATAAGACGGACGCCATACCTGAGGAACAGTGAGCCGACGGCGAAGAGCGCGGTGGCGAGGGACAGCGTCACCAGCGCGGACAGCACCGTCTGTGTCTGCGGGGCGCGCCACACCTGCGGGCAGAGGGGGGCTGTAGGGAGTGGGGGCAGGGATAGCTGCAGCGTCACCAGCGCGGACAGCACCGTCTGTGTCTGCGAGGCGCGCCACACCTGCGGGCAGAGGGGGGCTGTAGGGAGTGGGGGCAGGGATAGCTGCAGCGTCACCAGCGCGGACAGCACGTGAAGAGGGTGGCTGTAGGGGGCGGGAGGAGGTAGGTTCACCAGCGCGCACGAACCTTGCGGGGAGGCTGGCAGGCGCGCAGCAGGCAGGCGCGCTGCACATAGAAGAGCAGCAGCAGCTTGAGCACCGCGAGGGCGGCCAACAGCGGACAGAACACCAGCCCGAACCACACCAGCGCCTGGTTGTACACCAGCGTCAGCGAGTGCGCCGCCAGCGAGAACTGCGGCGCCCTACTGCTCCTCCTCGTGCCCACTCTGCACATCCGACCGCACCGCATTACATTAAGTACCTGCCGCATCGCATCTATATACATGTACTGACACAGCTAGTAGAGTAGAGAGTAGGTCCGCGAATCAAACGCGTTTCACTATTGAGCATGTTTGCCGGCTAAGCCGAAAGCGGCAGTCGCTTCATCAACCCCAGTTAGAACACACATATCCTAAGAAAGAGGATTATAGACTATCGTAAATGTCAATTAATGTTATCGTGTCCTGAATATTGAATAAACTCAGTTAAGTGAATAAACCTTCGTTAAGGGTAAATAAAACCGGCCAAGTGCGAGTCGGACTCGCGCACGAAGGTTTCCGTACCATTATCTATAAAAACGGCAAAAAAAAACACTATTTATTTTTAAAGTAAATACATAATTAAATATTCTATGAATATTTTAAATTATGTATTACTTGATAAAATGAAAATGATTTGTAATTCGAGCATATTTCTACCATATCATGTTGTTTTTTGTATTCGAATAGTGTATATCTAGGTCCCTGGTTGGTTTTTGCTTAATAATAGACACCTATAATGAAATGTGAGCAAAACTACCTATACAAAATCGTATGTTTCATATTCTTACGTCGAAAATGACGCTTTCGTCCTATTTGTTTTGTATTAAAAACAACAATACCGTGCGTTTTGTTTGTTAAGAAACATAGCTTATATTGTCTAGTTACAGAATAACAACACTGTGTCGAAGATTCAACAAGTTTTTAGTCATTATTTTTGGTATTACGGAACATAATAATTCACGAATTGCAGTTGCGAGCAGCTGTCGCCGGATGCTTAACTCTCACTGCTATAATAATTATTATTAAAAAATGAGAATGACTATTTAATTATTACTGGTACTATTTAAATTCTTTTTTTGTTTAAAACTGTACATAATTATCTTGTTATGTATGTGTGTTATGGAATAAAGCTCTTTTTATTTTATTTTTTATTTTATTTAATTCTATTTACGAATTTTTAAATTAATATATTCTTACGTGTGTTTATGTAATACAATGTGTATTTTCGAACCTTGATCAAACGAAATGTGCGGATACACGACATAAATTTATCGATAAATATCGGATAAAAAAATTAATATGATGGCTATTTAAAAAAACAGCCGATTTAATATTTTTTTTAATGAAAACTACATCATCTGGTTTTTTCTTTGTTTCCGTTTCAGTAAACGGTGTATTTTATTCAAAGTAGTCTCATTTGAAAGCTAGATAGTTTACCTACATTACATAAATTTTTTGTAATTAACAAAAAATTAATGTAATGTAGCAACTCCATCCATTAAGTCGTCTTGGGTGACGTGAAAACTATTTTAAATTATCAATAGCATTATTATCTGCCTCTCTTCTCTTCATCAAAAATACTACGTATAAAACAATACGTCATAAATCATTTTTCTCACTTTTCTCTGTAAAACCATTTCGTAAACTTTTGAGCGCGATGGTATTTTGACAAGAAACGTGACGTGGACACAACTAGGGATGAGACGTATTTACTCGACCAGGTTTTAATACTTGGTATTTGCGTTGTGTCACACAACGCGGAAAGTAAATGTCAACTGACGAACCAATAGCGCACCGGCGCGGGCGCGGCATGGCGGCGTGCCCCGCCCGCCCGCGCCCCACCGCCTACCACCAAATAGACCTATAAATCGCCTACTGCGCAGCTTGACCGCCACCGTTATTTTTACATGACGCGAACTAAACATACAAGATTAAGCAACCTGTGTGATAACATGATAGATAACACAACACCATGCTGTTGTCGGCAAAATATCGGTAGTCTAAACCAGCTTGTTCCTTCTCTATCGACTGCGTAGAGCAGGAACAAAATATAAACGGCACTAGAAAGGGATGACAAATGACACGTCATGAACGCCGAACGAGGTTGACCATTTTACCGTGACCCGCTTTCTAGTAAAATAATTTCGTACCTACCAAAGTTCACGTAAAAAATTAACCTATGAAATGTTATTCCATCTGTTTTATACTTGGAAGATCGTGTATTTTTACCACACCATTTGATAGAGCAGTAGGACATGGTTTAGTCTTGGGTTCTGTATTTTTGTCATCAAGCGACAAGACACACGCACGGTTCTAACTTTTGGTCAGCACTGAAGTGACGATTGAAGGCGAACCGGCAGAGTAGCGCGTTCCAACATGGCACCTCTACTGGACATGTGCTCGGTCTCGATGCTTGGACCAAACTAGCGCCACGCCACAGTAGCGAAATAGCGAACCAAAATTAAAAAAACCAGCGGCTTCAGTCTTCTTTTTTATTCGGGCTAGCTTTAACCGAATGGCGCCATATTTCAACATGAATAAAATGCAAATTATAAAATAAATAACATAAAAAGAACAAAATAAAAACTCACTTATGCAGTAAAGCTCTACATATTTGAACGGCCGGCAACACTAGCAAGCAGATTACCGAGTCCAGCAGCGCCAGGCGGTAGGCCTCCGCGGCGAAGCGGCTCTCCCAGCACTGCAAGGGAACAGGGGGGAGTATGTGTGCGAGATGCAGTAGGTACCTACAGTACGGTAGAGTAGAGTAGGGTACGGACATACCTTGGTCCCGGAGCGCGACCAGTACACCAGCAGCAGCAGCAGCACTCCGCTGTGCAGCAGCCACGCGCGCGCCAGCGTCACGTACACGCGACCGCGCGCGCTGCGCCACTCCAACCTGCAACAGCACGAGGGTTAGCGGGGGGCCGTAGGGGCGCGGGGCGGGGGGGAGATGCAAGGCTAGGTACCTACCGCGCGGCAGCGTGCAGGAGCGCGGGGCAGAGCGCCACCCCGGCGGTGATGAGCAGCGAGCGCGGCAGGTCCCAGTGTGCGCGCGGCAGCAGCGCGTGCAGCCCCACCAGCGCGCCGCACACGCCGCCCAGCACCAGCCCCGTCACCAGCGCGTTCGTCGCGCGCCGCCCCACGCGCGCCATCAGCCCGACCGGCCCGCGCGCTGTGCTCGCCGATCTCAGCAGCTCCTGCGGAACGAGGACGTTACATCGACTCCACCCCGGAGCCCCCGCCCCGCTCCCGCTTACCTTAAACTCGTTGTGGAGCTGGCGCGCGTTGAGCGCGGCGGCGCGCGGCGCGGTGATGCCGAAGTCCCAGCCGCAGAACAGCTTGTTGGCGAAGACGACGCTCTGCGCGCCGCCGCTCACGATGAAGTGTCGCCGGTACGAGGCCGCCGTGCTGGCAACACACAAGCACGCTACAGCACGCTGCTGCGGCACGCGGCGAGGGGGGAGAGCGGGAGGCACGCACCTGTAGCACAGCCAGGCGCAGAGCGCGGCGGCGGCCGCCAGCACGGTCAGCAGGTACGCGCACGGCATATAGTAGCGTCCGCCCAGCACCCAGCCCGCGGAGTAGTGCCCGAAGAACAGCAGCGAGTCCTGCGGGAGAGCACGCGCGGTGAGGTGAGCGGAGAGGAGAGCGGAGCGGAGACGCAGGATGCGGCAAGTACCTCCCCGGTGAGGCTGGCGGCGGAGAGCGCGGGCGGAGCGTGCAGCGCTTGCGGCAGCACGGTGCAAGCCAGCACCAGCGCCGCCAGCGCCGCGTTCAGCAGCAGCAGGCGCCGCACCATGCGGAAGTACGAGCCCACGCCCGACCCGAACTGGCCCTCGATGGCGGAGATTGCGCCGTACCACACCTCCAGCGCGAAGGCGGCCTCGCGCGCGCGCGCCCAGCCCTGCAACACGCGAGCGCGCAGTCAGCGTGGCACTCCACCTCCCCTCTCGCAGTAGCGTTGGCCGCGTGCACTGACCCGTCTCCAGGCGAAGCTGGTGGAGTACTTGGCACGCTTGTAGAGCGAGAGCTGGCGCGCGCCGCGCTGCAGCTGGCCCGCCCGCACGGAGGCCGAGAGCGCGGCGCGCACGCTGCGCTTCAGCGTCAGGCCCGAGGGAAGATCGCGCAGCGCCTCCCTGTCGACACACGAGACGCAGTGAGCGAGAAGCGCGGCTGCGGCACCACGCCACGCCACGCCATACTACCTCCTCAGCTCCTCGGCCTCGGGGTTGTCCTGCATCAGGAGGCTGCGCTGCTCCATGTCGCGCACGATGTCGTCGGCCGGCGAGCCCGCCCGCGCCCGCGCCCCCTCCTCCTCCGCACCGCTCCGCTCCAGGTCGGGCCACCTGAGCCGTACCGCATCTAGGTGGAAAGCAAACAGAAGTACCTAGTAACAGTGCAGTGGTGGTATAACAAATTCACATAATCTATAAAGTTGATCAGTGGTTTTATTCTCTTTGGTTGATACAAAAATATTTATTAAATGAGTTAACTTAATTGAAAGTGGTTTTATCAGAATATCAGTCATTATCAGATTATCAGAGGAAAAGAGCCTGGGACGAGTTTTGCTCCAACTTGAATACTCTAACAAGGTAAAGGTTTCTTGTTCGCTTCTTTCTTTTTTCGTGAAAAGAGTGAGCGGCGCGCGCACACCTTACCTTACCTATACGCTTGTTTTTAACCAATTCCTGATTGTATTCGAGGTGAGAATGATTCGTAAGGATGATATGAAGAAGGAAGGTCTGCCTTACAGTGAGAAGATTCCATCCCTAACCTGCGAGGGTTCTGGCTACATCTATTTACAATTTCCTTTTCAAATTTATTTTGTGCTTACAGAACCCTTTTTAGGGTTCCGTACCCAAAGGGTAAAAAAGGGACCCTATTACTAAGACTTCGCTATCCGTCTGTCCGTCTGTCACCAGGCTGTATCTCATGAACCGTGATAGTTAGACAGTTGAAATTTTCACAGATGATGTATTTCTGTTGCCGCTTTAACAACAAATAGTAAAAAACAGAATAAAATAAATATTTAAGGGGGCTCCCATACAACAGTGATTTTTTTGCCGTTTTTATAGATAATGGTACGGAACCCTTCGTGCGCGAGTCCGACTCGCACTTGGCCGGTTTTATTTGGGGTTGACCACACCCAGAAGGACAATGTATTAACGGAGAGCGGAGCGAGCCGCGAAAATTTTGTGGTTTCGTTTGATTTTTTTACAGTATTCAGCAAACTGACTACAATCGAGGCCAGATACAGACCATGTACCTATAAAATGACGTCAGTGAGCTGACGTCATTTCTACAGGTACCTACCCAGTCGTGACAATCATAAGTCAGAAGGAACAAATTGTTAGGCGAGCGGCTCGAAGCGCGCACATTTACTGGTCTCGTTAGATTTTTTGCGGAAGTTGGGCAAGCGACCTCGCAGATTATATTATTCATTGATGATTATATTATTATATTTATATTTCATACATTTTTGTGGTATTTGTTGTGGAGGTTGGATTGATAGAGAGTAGAAACTGACTGAAGCGGACCAGGCCAGCCAGAGAGTAGAAACTGACTGAAGCGGACCAGGCCGGCCAGAGAGTAGAAACTGACTGAAGCGGACCAGGCCGGCCAGAGAGTAGAAACTGACTGAAGCGGACCAGGCCGGCCAGAGAGTAGAAACTGACTGAAGCGGACCAGGCCGGCCAGAGAGTAGAAACTGACTGAAGCGGACCAGGCCGGCCAGAGAGTAGAAACTGACTGAAGCGGACCAGGCCAGCCAGAGAGTAGAAACTGACTGAAGCGGACCAGGCCGGCCAAAGAGTAGAAACTGACTGAAGCGGACCAGGCCGGCCAGAGAGTAGAAACTGACTGAAGCGGACCAGGCCGGCCAGAGAGTAGAAACTGACTGAAGCGGACCAGGCCGGCCAGAGAGTAGAAACTGACTGAAGCGGACCAGGCCGGCCAGAGAGTAGAAACTGACTGAAGCGGACCAGGCCGGCCAGAGAGTAGAAACTGACTGAAGCGGACCAGGCCGGCCAGAGAGTAGAAACTGACTGAAGCGGACCAGGCCGGCCAGAGAGTAGAAACTGACTGAAGCGGACCAGGCCGGCCAGAGAGTAGAAACTGACTGAAGCGGACCAGGCCAGCCAGAGAGTAGAAACTGACTGAAGCGGACCAGGCCGGCCAGAGAGTAGAAACTGACTGAAGCGGACCAGGCCGGCCAGAGAGTAGAAACTGACTGAAGCGGACCAGGCCAGCCAGAGAGTAGAAACTGACTGAAGCGGACCAGGCCGGCCAGAGAGTAGAAACTGACTGAAGCGGACCAGGCCGGCCAGAGAGTAGAAACTGACTGAAGCGGACCAGGCCGGCCAGAGAGTAGAAACTGACTGAAGCGGACCAGGCCGGCCAGAGAGTAGAAACTGACTGAAGCGGACCAGGCCGGCCAGAGAGTAGAAACTGACTGAAGCGGACCAGGCCAGCCAGAGAGTAGAAACTGACTGAAGCGGACCAGGCCAGCCAGAGAGTAGAAACTGACTGAAGCGGACCAGGCCGGCCAGAGAGTAGAAACTGACTGAAGCGGACCAGGCCGGCCAGAGAGTAGAAACTGACTGAAGCGGACCAGGCCAGCCAGAGAGTAGAAACTGACTGAAGCGAACCAGGCCAGCCAGAGAGTAGAAACTGACTGAAGCGGACCAGGCCGGCCAGAGAGTAGAAACTGACTGAAGCGGACCAGGCCAGCCAGAGAGTAGAAACTGACTGAAGCGGACCAGGCCGGCCAGAGAGTAGAAACTGACTGAAGCGGACCAGGCCGGCCAGAGAGTAGAAACTGACTGAAGCGGACCAGGCCAGCCAGAGAGTAGAAACTGACTGAAGCGGACCAGGCCGGCCAGAGAGTAGAAACTGACTGAAGCGGACCAGGCCGGCCAGAGAGTAGAAACTGACTGAAGCGGACCAGGCCAGCCAGAGAGTAGAAACTGACTGAAGCGGACCAGGCCAGCCAGAGAGTAGAAACTGACTGAAGCGGACCAGGCCGGCCAGAGAGTAGAAACTGACTGAAGCGGACCAGGCCGGCCAGAGAGTAGAAACTGACTGAAGCGGACCAGGCCAGCCAGAGAGTAGAAACTGACTGAAGCGGACCAGGCCAGCCAGAGAGTAGAAACTGACTGAAGCGGACCAGGCCGGCCAGAGAGTAGAAACTGACTGAAGCGGACCAGGCCGGCCAGAGAGTAGAAACTGACTGAAGCGGACCAGGCCGGCCAGAGAGTAGAAACTGACTGAAGCGGACCAGGCCGGCCAGAGAGTAGAAACTGACTGAAGCGGACCAGGCCGGCCAGAGAGTAGAAACTGACTGAAGCGGACCAGGCCAGCCAGAGAGTAGAAACTGACTGAAGCGGACCAGGCCAGCCAGAGAGTAGAAACTGACTGAAGCGGACCAGGCCGGCCAGAGAGTAGAAACTGACTGAAGCGGACCAGGCCGGCCAGAGAGTAGAAACTGACTGAAGCGGACCAGGCCAGCCAGAGAGTAGAAACTGACTGAAGCGGACCAGGCCAGGCCAGCCACCTAAATGATACTAATTGATGATGACCCAAACTCAAAATGAGCCAAATGATAATAATTTGAGCAACCGCTACACGAAGGAGGAGTGTGTAGCGGCGGCGCAGCGCGGGCGCGTGAAGGGCTGGCGGCCCAGACTTGGGATTCCGTGACTCAGTTAGGCGCCTCTACATAAACGATCATCTCAGCATCGAATATTAAATGTTAGTGAACAACGCCAAATCACTGGCCAAGAAGAAGAATGCCTTCCATTTGATATGAGTGAAGTAGGTACCTACGGAAAAGTTATACTTCCCCAGTATTCACCATTACTCAGGACCAGCAGAGGGATTCCAACGAACTTCATAACCACCTAAAATTATACTTCCCCAGTATTCACCATTACCTACTCAGGACCAGCAGAGGGATTCCAACGAACTTCATAACCACCTAAAATTATACTTCCCCAGTATTCACCATTACTCAGGACTAGCAGAGGGATTCCAACGAACTTCATAACCACCTAAAATTATACTTCCCCAGTATTCACCATTACTCAGGACCAGCAGAGGGATTCCAACGAACTTCATAACCACCTAAAATTATACTTCCCCAGTATTCACCATTACTCAGGACCAGCAGAGGGATTCCAACGAACTTCATAACCACCTAAAATTATACTTCCCCAGTATTCACCATTACTCAGGACCAGCAGAGGGATTCCAACGAACTTCATAACCACCTAAAATTATACTTCCCCAGTATTCACCATTACCTACTCAGGACCAGCAGAGGGATTCCAACGAACTTCATAACCACCTAAAATTATACTTCCCCAGTATTCACCATTACTCAGGACCAGCAGAGGGATTCCAACGAACTTCATAACCACCTAAAATTATACTTCCCCAGTATTCACCATTACTCAGGACCAGCAGAGGGATTCCAACGAACTTCATAACCACCTAAAATTATACTTCCCCAGTATTCACCATTACTCAGGACCAGCAGAGGGATTCCAACGAACTTCATAACCACCTAAAATTATACTTCCCCAGTATTCACCATTACCTACTCAGGACCAGCAGAGGGATTCCAACGAACTTCATAACCACCTAAAATTATACTTCCCCAGTATTCACCATTACTCAGGACTAGCAGAGGGATTCCAACGAACTTCATAACCACCTAAAATTATACTTCCCCAGTATTCACCATTACTCAGGACCAGCAGAGGGATTCCAACGAACTTCATAACCACCTAAAATTATACTTCCCCAGTATTCACCATTACTCAGGACCAGCAGAGGGATTCCAACGAACTTCATAACCACCTAAAATTATACTTCCCCAGTATTCACCATTACTCAGGACCAGCAGAGGGATTCCAACGAACTTCATAACCACCTAAAATTATACTTCCCCAGTATTCACCATTACCTACTCAGGACCAGCAGAGGGATTCCAACGAACTTCATAACCACCTAAAATTATACTTCCCCAGTATTCACCATTACTCAGGACCAGCAGAGGGATTCCAACGAACTTCATAACCACCTAAAATTATACTTCCCCAGTATTCACCATTACTCAGGACCAGCAGAGGGATTCCAACGAACTTCATAACCACCTAAAATTATACTTCCCCAGTATTCACCATTACTCAGGACCAGCAGAGGGATTCCAACGAACTTCATAACCACCTAAAATTATACTTCCCCAGTATTCACCAAATTCAAAATATATTACGGACCGCATAGAGCGGACAGTAATAATATTACTGTCCGCCTGTTCGGGTAGGCCCGAAAGGTCGACTTTACTCAAAGAAGGTTGTCGAAATAATCAGCAGATTACATGCTATGTTTGAGTAAATAGTAGATTATACACTAAGGGGATAAAGCACTGTTTTATGTCACGGGAGCGAATTGAATCCCGAACGTAACGAAGGACTCATAATTTAACTCCTGAGCGTAGCGAGGGAGTTATAAGTTAATTCCTGAGCGAAGCGAGGGAATTAAGACTGAGTCCTGAGTGCAGTGAGGGGTTCAACCGCCCAAGACTAAAACAGTCTTATCCCCGAGGTGTATACTCTACTTTTCACACCTTATGCGAGACAAAAAAACAGGCTCAGTAGATAAATAATGTTTTCCTTTGACTTCTCTGGCAGCAGATTGTTGACAATGCCTATGGCATCTAATTTGATAAACTCAGGAGTCAAAACACTTTCATCACTCGACATTTTCAATATTATTTTTGAAATTAAATCTTCTATAGGCACCTACAAGAACTCGATTTGTTCGTCACGCGTGAACAAATGAAGGCGCGCGACGTTCCAAATTCGAAAGCACAAGCCGTGGTCCTAGATTCGAAATTCGAATTTCGAACACCGCGCTCCTCCGGACCGGGGTTCACACGGAGGCAAACTTCATTTATTTTGTCAAATCAAGTAGGCCATGGCCTAGGACAAATTGTGTTTAGCAAAATTAAACTTTATGCATATAGTAATAAGAATTATGAAAAGTGAAATCATATTATTAACCAGCGGGTTATAATGAAATTCAGTACAACATTATAACCCGGCTAATACCAAGGGATTTAATGTCTTGCTTTCGGTAGGGTTTACATGACCTATAATTCGGCATTGTCGAGCATGTGGTTTGAAAAATAAATTACAGCGGTCACAAACCTACCTAGACACTATTTACGTGTTTTAAGTAAGATTAACCCGAAGAGAGGGACAGTGCCATAAACACTCGCACGTAGCTGAGTGAATGCGAATTATTGTAAAAATGTGATGATTACACTGTGATATAAAAAGTATTTGAAAACAATACTGCAATACTTAAGAGATTACTAGTTAGAAAACCAAAGCGTATGATGCTTTTATTACTCACTGTTTTTCCTAAGATTATTATTTGATTTTACAAATTTGCGTTGTGATTATTTTACGAAAAATGTTATTGACAATAAACACGAACTTGATTAGCTCAAATAAGTTGGCCTTTTGATTTCCGACTGTTCCTACTAATACTCAATTATGTGAATAGCAAAATAAATATATGAATAGCGAGATTTAATATTTTTATTCTTTCTATCTAAAAAGTTAATGGGGCAGAAAATGCCATCCACCCCATTGACTTTTGTAATGGGGCAGATGGGATTTTTTTGTCCCAACCGCCCCATTGATGGGGAGGTTAATGGGGTGGTTGGGAATATATCATTACTCAGGACCAGCAGAGGGATTCCAACGAACTTCATAACCACCTAAAATTATACTTCCCCAGTATTCACCATTACTCAGGACCAGCAGAGGGATTCCAACGAACTTCATAACCACCTAAAATTATACTTCCCCAGTATTCACCATTACTCAGGACCAGCAGAGGGATTCCAACGAACTTCATAACCACCTAAAATTATACTTCCCCAGTATTCACCATTACTCAGGACCAGCAGAGGGATTCCAACGAACTTCATAACCACCTAAAATTGTCACCTTCATTCTCTTCATTATGTAATGTTAAGTTCTTATAGTGTTTATAACACTCCAGCTACAAGTAACAAGTACCTGACAGGCCAGTTGCAGTATCATTTCTGATTGGCTATCAATAGACGGGCCATCTTGGAGGAGAAATAGATGATAATACAAATAAGTATTGGCTACGGTGGGGTAGCATAATGCACATACGGTGAGCCGTCTGCCGAGAAGGCATGAGGACGGTCGCTTCCGCGCCGCCGCCGCCGCCGAGCGCCGCCGCAGCCCCCGCCTCCCGCAACTCTCCGTTCATGCCATCAGGTTGTTTCTATAAATAAATCGTCGCTGTAGAAGGAAGAACAACTGACAAAACCAAAATCGCGAGAAAAACGCGATTTACTGTTATTTTTTTTGCAACAAAAATGGCGAGATATTTTGGATTCCTACCTACAAATTATGGTGAACCTATGTTTTCTCATACTTTATACCTAGGTTGTTACTAAATCGGTTTTTGAATCAAATAACAATAAACTTTGATTTTTTGTTAGTGAGAAAAAATAATTATTACATTTTGTACATTTTTCAATGATGCTTGGCCAGATGTCGCGCAGCGCACAGTTCCGAACCGACAATAGTAGGTACCTACTCGTACCTATTTAAGGAGAATAATCCTAAGCTTAGTTATTTTTATAAATTGACCAGTAGGTAGGTATGTATCATAATCACGTTATATTTAGACTTTGATAGACAAATAATATTGTAGGTATTATATTTTAAGTACTATACCTACCTATATAAACTTACTAGGTAGTGCTTTATTTGTCGCTTCTTCCACAAGTGGACAAAAATTTTCAGCAAATAAAATCAATAGGTAACATTTTATTTCTTATTAATTTATAATGCTGTTTATGTAGGTATGTAATTTCACTTATCTAAGTGCTCATTTTGTAAGCCTCAACAAATAAAGTTGTCTTTTTAAAATAATAATTATAATTATTGCGTTATGTTAAGAGTTAAGACTGATTATGATTAAAGACAACATTCTGATTGACCTACATGCGACAAACCAGTTTTCATTAAGCTTTTTAAACTCACCTACTCATTAGGAGGCAGGCTTAGTGATAGATATATGTATACAGTTTAGATAGGTAGGTAGGTACCTAGGTAGTTACTCGTTTAACACTAAACAATTCACTAAGTCATTTTAAACGATTGAAATATCTATGAAGCTGGTGGCAATCGAGAAATAAAATCCCAGTCGCCACCAGTGATGGTGACTGCGAATTTTTTATTCCCAGTTGCCACCAGCTTTGCCACCACTGCAGCACTGGTGGCAATCGAGAAATATAATTACCGATTGCTACCACTGGTGGCGACTGGGAATTCATTTCTTGATTGCCACCACAGAACAGAAAAGTAAGTGGAAGTGCTAAGTGGGCGTGGCACGCGTGTCACAATTAAGCGTAGTTACGCTTATCTGATCTCAGTCGTGTTCTAACATCGCTTTGAATTGCTAGTCTCGCGACAAATTCATTTTTCCGAAGCTATGCCGTATTGTTCCATTTTGGAATGTAAAAATGATAGTAGGCGATAAAATCTTAAAAACGGAGGTGTTTCATACCATCGGTAGGTAGGATTTTAATTGTTTTCTCCTAAAGTTTCAATTTAATTCAATTTACAAATAATTTATTACAACGGTTAGTCAAAATCAACCTTGTGCAATTATGATAAAGTTGATTTTGGATTGTGTCTATTCAGTTCGTTCTCGAAAGTTCTTCGCTACTCGATTAGTGATGTAGTCAAGCAAATCGGCTGTTGATTTTATCGATTAATATCGATACAAGAAAATAAATATTTTAATGTGATTTTAATGTTGAATCGATTATTTACTTAGCAAAAACATTCTTTATTAGAAATGAAAACTACAAAAAATTAATAAAACCAATTAAAAACTAGTATTTACAATTGCAACAATTGAGCTAACTGTTGTAGCAGACTGTTGTCAAGAATCTACAAGAATGATTGGTTTATTTACTAGTAGCTTCTGCCCGCGGCTTCGCACGCTTTTTGTTGGGATAAAAGTGTGTTACTCTTCATTCTTTCTCTATGTCTTGTTGTCTCTTCTAACTCTATGCCAAATATAAAGGCGATTGGTTACTAAGTTAGGGTGTGAAGAAAGGACAAACTTTCGAATTTATAACATTAGTTAGGATTTACAAACCAATACAAGTCGCTAAGTCGTTTGTATACCAAATAAACAAATAAACTTCCAACAAGTTTTTCTTATTTTGCGAATTGAACAAGATGTCTGTATTAAAATATCTATCAATATCGATGAAGTAGTTCAATGTGCTACCAGCAGGGCTATTCACGGTGGCTCGGAATGAAACCGAGGCATAGAATCGAAAACAGATACGCACGAAATTCAAATATTACGCGCGAAATCAGAAAAAGAAGTTTTCCATAAAAAGTAAAAAAAATCTGTAAACCCATGTTTTGACAAATTTAGATTTATGGCTTTTATTTGAGCAATTATTATTAAAGGAGTTTTACTACTAAAAATCAACATAAATTACCTGTTGCTCCATTAATTTTCTTTATTGTAATATGGGTTCATAGAAATATATGTCTACGACTTCTTTTCTGGTAGTTTAATGAGAGGTTTTCGTTTTGCATTTTTAAAAAGAAAAAAATTAGTTCCATGTATCTCGATAGATGGCAGGGCTTCAACTGGTTACTATGGTATGTTAATGTCACATGAAAGAAAACGTCAAAATGATAATCGATCGATCGCTTAAAGGAACAAAGCACTAGAGGTAGTGAATATACCCATCTCATTCACACCAGAGAGATAAAAATATGCTTGTAGCCTGAGAAGAAATCAGATAGAATGAATGTTTCTCTGTCTCGACCATCGTGCCAGTTTTTTCATTGTTTATGTATAAACCGAGGTATAAACAATGAAAAAACTGGCAAACAAACTTGTTTTTTCAAATGCTGCAAATAAACAAAGAAATGTCACTATGAGGAGTGACGAGACAGTGGAGCAAACCCTTGAATTTTTATGGATGACATAGACATACCTTAGTCACCAGTTGACGCACTGCCATCTATCGAGATATTTAGAACTAGCTTTCTTTTTTTAATGCAAAACGAAAACCCCTCATTCCTTGCAGACCGCAGAAAATATAAAAAACCGCTAAAATATTTGAATTTCGCGCGATTCCGAGGCTCGGTTTCATTCGGAGAAATCGTGAATAGCCCTGCTGGTGCAGCCTTAATCGAGTAGCAGTAGATCTGCGAACTATCAATCGAATATCAATCTTATACCTAACGAAATTAGGTTTATAATAACTATCACGGAGAATACTGCCATCTATGGTCAAGTAGCGGAATTGACTCGTCAGGTGAATGTTTGGTGAGTATAGATCGTAAATACGTTCTGTTGCTAAAGTAAAATGAATCTTATTGAATAGACTTCAAGGTTTATTTCCAAATCTTTGACGTTGGCTAGTTTTGACTGAACCTGAAACTACCAATCAAACGAATTGTTTCTTTGTATTGTATTATATGATTAGGGGTTTATTTGTGTGAGTTTGGCGACATCGGTTCCCGTAGTAATTTTGTTGCATTGCACTTCCACTTACTTTTCTGTTCTGTGATTGCCACCAGTCAGTGGTGGCGTTGATGATGGTGGCAACTGGGAATAGACGCATTTTTCCCTCGGTGAAAATGTAAATGTTTAAATCACCTATTTATTTGTTCATGTTAGTTAGGTATTCAGTTTTGCTTCGCCAATTACAATACAAACGATAATCGTCTTTATTTAATTTTCCTTTATCATTTAAATTGTATTATATAGGTACTTAGGTAGGTACCTATCAACTATTTACGGGTCTGGTAAATAGATTCGAAGGCCATCATCCTTGCGAAACACGCTGTTTCTTACTTATCTAACGACTAGCAGCGCCTCGCGGTTTCACCCGCGTAGTTCCCGTTCCCGTAGGAATTTCGGGATAAAAAGTAGCCTATGTCCTATTCCAGACTATAAAGGTTAAGGTTAAGGTGGAAGTACTCCTGTGTCCGCATTCGGACTCCATTTGGTCCATTATGCGTTGTCCATTGTGCTAGCATAGCCAGCCTAACTCCGTCCAGAAGCGCAGAATCTTCCTGGGGTCTTCACAGGCTTCGCGGAGTGACCTCGGCAAGTTGATCCTCAACTTGCCTTCTGTTCGTTGTGCTGTTATTCCCTCCTGCCGTGATAAAGGAACAAACATCCTTCTATCTATCTAAACATTCACGTTTATAATATTAGTGAGACTAATCTCACTAATCTCACTATCTCACTAATATTATCTCACTAATATTATAAACGTGAAAGTTTAGATGGATGGATGGATGGATGGATAGATAGATGGATGGATGTTTGTTCCTTTATCACGCCAGAACGGCTGAACGGATCTGAATGAAATTTGGCACAGAGATAGATTATAGTCTGGAATAGGACATAGGCTACTTTTTATCCCGGAATTCCCACGGGAACGGGAACTACGCGGGTGAAACCGCGAGGCGCTGCTAGTATATTAGTGAGAAAATCCATCCTATCCTTAACAGAGCTGACTTTTGATATTTCTATTTGAGTGGTGTTCCGAGTTTAGGTACCTAGTGATAATCCAGTATCTTGGTATTCCGCAATAGGCTATTTGACTACTATTGGGAATTATTTCTTACGTATCGTCCGATAAAAAATAATGCAAATGTTACTAATATTTCTTCTAGGCCCGTCGTATTTGCTGTGAAAATTAATTTTAAAGTTTGAATAAAATAATGGCGCCCTAAAACGCTCATGTCTACGTAGTATAGGTACTATTAGTCTATGCTCCGGTGACATGACTCGATGACGTCATAACTCCGTCCGTCAACCAACACCATGTAAACCGTGGACGGAAGAAATCACCCCTTCCTTGATGGTTCACACTGCCAATGAAAAAAAGAGATCCCCTTCGGCACACTGCACACCATTGATCTGAGGTATAGACCTTAGATCAATGGTGTGCAGTGTGTACTTAGTACTTTACTATTTAATGTAACTAAACTATTCCAAACATAGAAAAACTTAACCCCTTCCAATCCAGGGCCTACCCATAGGGGTGGGCCCTATCTATGGAATTTTCCTGTATAACCTCAAACAATTTGGTTGCCTAATATGGCGGCTCAGAGATCTCCTTTAAACTTAAGATCAAATGTGGCGACTTTACTAGTGTTGTGCCGCATATCGACTTGCGTGAATCATCGAGTAGGTACAGAAATTATCGATAAATAAGGTACTAAGTATAGAGACTTATCTTAGTACCTACTTTATCTATAGGTATTTTTACTGTTTGTATAGAAAAATAGAGTAATATTACACGACAAAATATAAATTACGATCCGTTGGCATAAAATTTAATTCAATAAAGCAGTTGCATAGGATCCATCGCGAACTTTTTATTTGATCAGATGCAACCACATCTGATCATATAATCATTGTTGTATTTTGTATGTGTGTGTCTGAAGTTGCAAATAAAGTCTTTACCTATCTATCTATCTATCATATGATTAGACGGGAATAACCCCAATATTATGGTGAATGGTGACGTCACATTTAGAAGTTTTGCGATTGAGTTAATTTTGTTCTAAATTGATAAATGGAGAGGCTATTTCTTCTAAAAAAAATTTTCATTTATTTAACTACAGTAGTACTGTAGTTGACCCGCCCTAAAATTTCATTTGCGTAGACTCTCTAATAAAAGAAAGACTAGGTTCTTACCTACCTACCAGAAGTATGAATTTATAAAACTCGTGCAAAGCCGCAGACAGGAACCAGTTCTTTTTAATCTAGAGTGCCTGCTGTAAGTTTAAATTATTGTATGTCTGAAATGACCCTTTTGTATAAATACCTACTGTTGAGACACCAATTTATAGTTTCATCAATAAATGATTCGTTATCTTTACCTGAATTCTGTTAATTAATCCTTATAGAAAATAAACTGAGTAGGTAGGTATATAATTCTCAGGTAGGTACCTACCTACTTACAAAATAAAATAAAATGAATTCAACTCCACCAATCTCTTGTTCCGTATGGAAAAAACTTGTCAGGCTCTGCGGAAACTGTCTGCGTCAAAACAAAACGAAGACAATTTTGAGTGACATTTTTGTAAGGCTCTAGGTATCTACGGGGGAGGCCGCGAACTACTTATTTTTGATCGAAGGATTGAGTCTTAAAATATCTTCTTTTTTCAATAATTGATTTTTATCTATAAAACCTCAAAAAGTACGAAAATAAATACTATGCAGATATATTTCTTTATGAATAGAAAATACAAAAAAAATATCAGTTTTTTTGAAGTCACATGCGCGATGACACGTGACTTAGATAATATACATAGATTATATAAACTTACCTACCTACAATGGCGGCGTAGCGTGGGCTGGTACCCAGTGCGATTTTCTACCAAGCACCCCCCCTTCCCCCCAAAAAAACGGAAACAAATACTGAAACACCTTGGGGGTTGGTTTGGTTGACAATCCCAACCTTCAACTTCTAATAATATGAATTTTAAGTAACGGCGAGCGGAGCGAGACACGATATTTTTTAACTTTTTCTGATTTTTCGGATGTTTGGTGAAAAGTAACTGAATGTGTCCTGGGTACTCTACCTCTGACAAACGAAATAAACAGATATGAATATCGGCCAGCGGAGCAAACTGCAGTAGGACAGTTTGGAGTTTGGTGAAAAGTAACTGAATGTGTCCTGGGTACTCTACCTCTGACAAACGAAATAAACAGATATGAATATCGGCCAGCGGAGCAAACTGCAGTAGGACAGTTTGGAGTTTGGTGAAAAGTAACTGAATGTGTCCTGGGTACTCTACCTCTGACAAACTAAATAAACAGATATGAATATCGGCCAGCGGAGCAAACTGCAGTAGGACAGTTTGGAGTTTGGTGAAAAGTAACTGAATGTGTCCTGGGTACTCTACCTCTGACAAACTAAATAAACAGATATGAATATCGGCCAGCGGAGCAAACTGCAGTAGGACAGTTTGGAGTTTGGTGAAAAGTAACTGAATGTGTCCTGGGTACTCTACCTCTGACAAACTAAATAAACAGATATGAATATCGGCCAGCGGAGCAAACTGCAGTAGGACAGTTTGGAGTTTGGTGAGGTTAGTAAAAAGATTGATAGTGGTTTATTTTTCGCTTCTTGATGATAATAATTAGGTACTATTTACAAAACTATTTATGTATAAAATTTGACTTATCTAAATGCTTATTTTGTAAACCTAAATAAAGTGCGAGTCGGACTCGCGCACAAAGGGTTCCGTACCATTATCTACAAAAATAGCAAAAAAAAATCACGTTTGTTGAAAGGGAGCCCCCTTAAATATCTATATTATTCTATTTTTTAGTATTTGTTGTAATAGCGGCAACAGAAATACATCATCTGTGAAAATTTCAACTGTCTAACTATCACGGTTCATGAGATACAGCTTGGTGACAGACGGACAGCGGAGTCTTAGTAATAGGGTCCCGTTTTACCCTTTGGGTACGGAACCCTAAAAATGTAGTAAGTAGGTATTCTTGTAATAGTTAATACAATAGGTAATTTGATTTGCCTTTGACTCTTGCACACTAATGGAATTCATGGCACGGTAGGCAATAGTGCCCCTTATGAGTTTGTTTAGAGCACTTTTTATCGAAATGCATAGGTACCAAGTACCTATTATACTGTTGCTCGCATGTGAGCTTTTGGACTAGTGTCTCATTGAGAATCACAAACTTATCAGAGATCAAAATTGGTAAAAACCTTATAATTATTAGATAATAATTATTATAATCACAAATAAAAGAAATGTTAAATTCTGCTTCATTTGGTGATTTATGCATTTAACTTTTTTATAAGAAACAAATTAGAACTAGTATAAACAATATATTATATCTATAATTATCTCTTGATGAACAAAACGCAGTTTGAGCTTGTTCGGTAAATCATTTATGTATAAAGGACTATTTTGCTGCATGAAGCAATCTTTATTTAGAAATTATGTTTATACAGGTACCTATACCTACTCGGTACCCATATAATATAGCAAATATCCAAGTGCTACGAAAAATTACATTCAATAGGTACCTAGATAGATGCACAATCCACATCATTAATATCTTTGTTTGGTTCTATTTTGATTTAAAATTGACCGAAATTGACCCAGATATAGAATATGTTCTAGTCAAGAATCATGTCACCTATACCTTAAGTAGCAATAATATAACTTAGGTACCTACATAATGTTACTGAAGCAACACTTACAGGACAGAACACAAAATGTGTTTAGCGATTACTACATACTTACTAACTAGTGGAATTACTTTCTAAGTAAGTAAATGTTCTCGGCTTCGGCGGCAAGTTTTAGAGGAGACTAGTCATGATGATTGTACCTATGACATTATTAAACCTACCTAGTGTGAAAGTGCGCATGGAAACACAGGTAGGTAACTAAATACAGAGTTAGGTACTGTAAAGTTCTTTCATGAAATTGCTAGATAGGTAGTAATAAGTAATTATAAACCTATTTAGAATCATTTATTCATTTGTTACATGTTGTTGTGTGACAAGGATCGACCCAGTGAGTTTTATTATTTCACATGCTTATTATTCATAAAAACATACCTTTTGTAGGTCCATCCCACTTCTGAATTGTCATAAGAAACTCCAATAAAACTTTATTTTCACCAGATGCTCTTTTTAGAACAAATCCAAATAGAATATTTTTTAGCAATCGTTATTTGTTTCCTGCCATGGCAGAATTACCTTTACTTTAGTACTATACTTATAAATCTGTGATTACCTTCTTCTTCTTAGTTAGTGGGCCCAAGCCCAACAGCCCAACCCAAATCTCAAATTGGTCCCAACCCAACCCACAGCCGTATTTCCAGGCAGTTTTTTTAAAAATAATTGTTTTTAAAATGCAAAGCAACCATTGAAATCATGCATGAGAGTTCATGAGACTGATTTTTTTAGTAAATTTGTAAAATCATATAGGTACCTACACCATCAAACAATAACATTGCTCACGCACTACGGCACTAGGAATAACAATAAATAAATTCATGCACAAACAATGTCAGATCCTCTGGGCTTGCAGCTAAGCCGCTGGCCCTTAGAGTAATAAGGCACTAGAGGTGTTGTATATACCCATTTCAGTCACTCAAGAGAGAGATAAAAATATGCTTGTAGCCTGAGAAGAAATGAGATAGAATGAAAGTTTCTCTGTCTCTACCAGTGTGCCAGTTTTTTCATTGTTTAGCTCTTATAAAGAGCTAAACAAACATGCCGGGCACATCACATAGTATTTGTTTTTTTCGACCTAATGATACTTTCTGCTAATTAAATGTGTGAAAGTGACTCTGCGGGCATTCCTGCGTCTCTCAACGATATAAATCTGAAGCAACGATGGTGCGGTGCAGTGTTTTTGGATGTAAAAGTGACGGTGAACGAAAAGTGCCGAGTTTGTCATTCCAATCGTAAGTACAAGCTCGTTTGACTTCAAAAAAGGTTTAAAATTTATAGTTTCATAGATTTCCGTACAGACAAGACTCAAAAACTATGTTTTAAAATAATTCTAATAAATATAACCTAAAATTACGAAAATTTAGGGTTGCCTGCACTCGAAAATAAAATCCCCCAAATGTCGTGGCGCATTGAGACATGAATACCTACATCTACATACATTCTTAAAATATGTTTTTGTTTGTTACAGATTTCCCGAAAACAATGATTTACGTTTGCTTTGGATAGAAGCCACGGGTCGAAAAAACTGGGAACCCAAAAATATTTAGTAATTTGTTCAACATTTTCATGAAAATCGTGACCAAAAAAGAAACGCGAACGCATCTGTTCTCTTATGCTGTTCCAAGACTGGTAAGTAAAATAAATAAATACATAAAAAGAATCAGTGCTACGATGATGGGTGAAGGACTGTTTGAGATTTGTATAGAAAAATTATACCTACTTTGTGTTTTAGTCTACCTACTAATCAAAATACTAAATCGAAAATATTTAAATGGTATGTAATGTTATTAATGGGATTTGGTGTTACTAATATAACTTACTATTATTATAGTACTATATATAATTTTCATATTAATGCTTCAATATTTTATTTTAGGCATGCAAGATATATACTACGGAAAAGGTACGTGAGGAAAATCATGAAAACTTTGAGTTTGTAAGAGAAATACAACGCAGTATAAATAAAACCACCAGTGTAAATTAGTAAGTAGGTATGTACCGTTTAATTAGTGTATGCACAATTTTATTTATCAAGTGTATGGGTATTGATTTAGGCTCTCTGATAGAAATAAAGACTGATTGATTTGTGATCCTATGATTTGTTGAGAGTAATCATAATCATCACACACAATGGTCATTATTACATACCTAATAAATAAAACAGAATATAAAATATTTGGATACATAGGCTAGGACGTAGGTAATATTATGCTTAAGGTGTAAAAAAAAACATTTGGTTTTCTCTGCACATTTTACCTGAAGTATAATTTAAAAGTGCTTTTGAATTTCGTATAATGGTTGTCTTATCTTAGCAATACCTTATGTGTAAGATTTAATTACTTAAAAGAAATGTGATTTCCAAAGTGCGATTTTTATTGTAAGTCTGTGCTTGGTAAGTGTTTGAATTGATTATCTAGCAATAATATTATTTTAAAAATTACATTATTTTAGTATGTGAAATGATGTCTACTTACACGTTAGCTCGTATTATGTGGCGGTGGTAATAAATTTAAACGAAACCTAACATTGATACCTGAACGTTGTTTTATTTCTATGCTCATTAAATTAAAAGTTTACCTACTCCCGCATACGTAGGTTGAATGATGTATGATACTAAAATACCACCTACCAGACATGAAATTACGAACCTAAAGTCAGGGCAACAAAATTGTATGGCAACACCACTTCGTATTACTCTGTCCCTTTTTGCGGCCACGCATGCCACTCATTTAGGTAAATTCTCAATCTACGTCGAACGTGGAAAATATGGCGGTAAAGATGGCGGCCAGCGGTCGCACGATGAAATATTTTATTGTGGAGTTGTTGTTAATGTGTTAACGTTCAAATTTCACACACAGCTTGGTAGGTTGATAACCACGCTATCACGCTACAAATCATGATAAGGCATCCAAGTAAGACAATTTTAGAAAAGAAATGAATTAAATACAACATCTTATCGATTCATCCATTCCACGACTTTTTTTCATTTGAGTCATTTGCAAAAAAATTGTACTTTACTCCAAAATGTTTTGTCCCGCCTGTAAATCAAGAAATTATTATGAACTGGTTGTCAATGTCACAGATTTGTTATGTTCTAAATATTATTTAGAGTATTTCTCGTTAATTTAAATCCTTTAAATCTTTCACGTTCAATTAAATCTATTTTTTAAAAATAAATAAAAATAATGAGTTTTCGGTTTCGTTTCCTTTTCCATACAATTCCGTTGTGTCCCACATGGGCTTTTGATAACAAAAACATCAACTAACGCTTATTACGTTGATATATTATTAGATTTATTAAAGGGGATATTAGTTAATAAACTGTTCTACAGAAAGAAAAGAAAATTGCTTTAAAACGTTTAGTTTAAGCACAGAAAATTTGATTTTAAACCTATGTCCCCTTTTTTTGTTTTTTGTGTAACGCCTTTTTGTAACGACGAAAAGACGTACTTATAATTTATATTTAAACGTAGTCTTAATTTAATGAGCACTGGCAAAACTGTATTTTGCTGCCAAGCTATCGAGAAAACCATGCCGCCATACTTTTTTCATTCTCGTCAGTGATTTGAATGTGACAGTCGATTTTTGTCGTTCAAATTTTCCTATGTGTAACGTCGATTTTATTTGGTAAGTGTGTCTTGAAATAACTCAAAAACTTTGTGTGTTTATGTATTTCCATATACTTATGAGAATGCGAATGAAATTTAACCGTTACAGTGAGTTTCTTTTTTGTGGTTTATCAAAACTCGTGTTGTCGCCATGAAATTTGTGTAACATTTCGTGTTTTTGTGTAACATTTCGTAACGTTACACACAGAAATAAATGTAAAGCTGTGGACATATTGCTGAAACCGTCGTGATTTTAGCCAACTTCAGAATAAAAGAGGGGTTATGATTTGCCTATTTGTTAAAAGTATTACGCGATACCTTTGCTGATTATAAACCGATTGAGATTTAACATTCTTATTCGATTAACAGTTTTTTTTAAACAAATTTTTTTATAATTGTACAAATAATAATAAATTGACAAAAATAAAATATATGTATGTATTTATCAGAATCAAAGAATAAAAACAAATTACGACTAATATTTACACTTAGGTAAAAAGTCTAAAAATCAAATCCATCATACGGAAAAAATATCAATTTCATGAAGACCGACAACGCTACAGTGTTTGTTAAATTTAATTACAGTTATGATGAATACTATTGTACTTTTAATTTTAAATTATTTTCTTATGCTAGCTAGTGAAACATACAATTCGAATTTTTGGTCCTAGAGAATGCCGGGTTCCTTACGATATTTTCCGTCACTGTTGGAGCAGACATAAACTTATCCGCGATAAGAAAAGTTCATTGGTTCACGACCGGATTTGAACCCAAATCCACTTGACTTCAAATGCCTAATCATGCTTTTTTTGAATGTAAAGAAAGTAAATTACCTATGTAGTTTTATAACTTTTATATTACTTATCATTAATTATATTGTATTTATTTAGACACCAATGACAGCAGCAGAACGGCAGCGAAAAAACCGAGAAAAATTAAAAAAAGATTCCTGAGAAACTAAAAAAAAAAAACAAGAATATGCTACAAAAACTAAAGAAAACTATAAAAAAAAATATTCTATCGGAGTCAAAGTTAACCAACCAGAGAAATAAAAAATGCCCAAAAACGCAAAGTTCGATACATTCTGTCTAAAAAACATTATTGTGAACTATTCTTTATAAATTATTTTGTGTAACGTTTTTTGTGTTACGTACAATTTTTTTGAAAATGACTCATTTATCTTTTCATTTAAATTCTATGAATCATACGCACCAGACACCATTTTTAAATTAAAGCAGACATTTCTGGCTCTCTTATTGGTTTAGATAGTTTGTCTCTATCATAAAATAAAAACAATTAAACAATATATTATATAAAGAAACCTATATAAAAAAATCGGAGCACTTGACCGCGCCGCCGCGCCGCCGCCGCGCCGCAATGCGGTCCCATAAAACTTTGGCAAAGAGATGGCTGTAGTAGTGTTGTGAAAGTGGCTAAGTATCTTAGGGTGGCCAGCAACTGTATCGGATAGCGTCTGGTTGCGTGCGTGGTGGCCAAAGGCCAAAAGTTTTAACGAAAGACGAGGCGGTATGGATCAATGAAAAAAGAGATCCCCTTCGGTATAAGGAAGGGCCCTAACGTATAGTTAGTATGAAAACTTCATATTCCATGGCCAGGTCAGTCGGCCACAAGTATAGTTTTCTATGGTCGGCCATGTTACAAAGTTAAAATCTCTATGGTTTTAAGCTGTTTTGTTTCGAGATTTGTGGTAGATCTGCTGTCAGTTGGTGCATAGATGAATACTATTATAGTTGGTGTTTTCTGATGATTTTTTGATATTTACTTAGGAAAAGTACATTTTTATTGTAATTAGCTTTAGTTAGAGCCAAAATCATACCCTCGAAATGCTGTATAAAACAGTGTGGTTTGAGGAAGAACAACAACCAGCCAACATTGACCATGCATCGATAGGTAAGTAAACATTTTTGTTTGTTATTGTTGAATCTTTTTGTATTTTAGACAACGTTTTCTAACAAAGTGATTTTTTAAAAGATTATACAGGCTCTGGCTAGTCGCTTGTGGCTGTAAATTCGGTATTTTCTTCAGCGCTCTTGGAGGTAGTTTGTTTACAAACATTGAATAGTGATGTGCCATGCACCTGATAACGAATCGATAGATCTATACCTATAGTTGATAATAATACTGCAATATTTATTCTACAGGTTCCCTGCAAATGAAAATTTGCAAAGAAAATGGATGAAAATAATCGGGACTGAAAATATAAACCCCCGACCTACGATAAAGTACGTCTGCTCAATGCACTTCAGTGCGTTTAACGGATCATTAGATGATAACCTAACCTACTATTAATACTGTATAGTTCTGATTTAATTTTGTTTCCATTAGTTGGAATTTTCTTTTCTAATAGGTAATAATGTTCTTAACTTGGAATAAAAAACATTGTGTAACTTGAGTGTTTTTTCTGTTGTAGTTTTGTACGAGCATTACTGTCGAGGCAGTGTTGTTCAGCCAGCACGTTAGTGGACATAGACAAACGATATAGATCTGTCGTAAGGTAGTCATGGAGACGGAGTTGATATAGATTCTAATTATTGGTGTTAAAATATAATAGTAAATTGTTTCTTCGATAAAACCACACTCTTTTTATTTCTAACAAATGGTAGCAGAGCGTGGTTACCTGATTACATAATGTAAATAGTAATACCACTAAACTGTTGGTTGGATATCCACGTGTGTAAAAAAAAAAAAATGACATCGGCAACAAATAGCCGAACGTCGATAGAAACATTGACCAAGTCAAACTACGACACCTGGTGCCTACAGGCACAGGCGGTGCTCATCAAAAATGATTTATGGGACATCGTAAGCGGAACAAAAACTTTGGCTCCAAACGCTGATTCAGCAACCACCGCGGCATTCAACAAAGAAGACTTAAAGGCCAGAGCTGAAATCATCTTGTTGTTATCGCCCTCCGAGCTAAAACAAATAAAAGGTTGCGGAACGGCGAAGCTGGTATGGGAAACGTTAAAGAAAACTTATCAAAGCACAGGGCCTGCCCGAAAAGCTACATTGTTAAAACAACTAGTCCTAAAGAGGATGACACCAAACGAAGACATCCGCGACCACCTCAACAATTTCTTCGACATAGTTGGTCAACTTGAGGACATGGAAATAAAGATTCCTAAAGAACTACAATGTATCATGATCCTGTACAGCTTGCCAAAAACTTTCGAAAACTTCCGAATTGCCATCGAGTCAAGAGACACACTGCCAAGTCCCGAAGACCTCAAAGTCAAAATACTTGAAGAGTCACAGGCAAGAAATAATAAGAATGCTGAGCAACCGGAGTACGAAGAAAGATCCGAAGCTTTGTATGCAAAGAAAAAGTTCTGTACCATCTGTAAGAAGAAATCACACAGTACAGAAACTTGTTGGTCCAAGAAGAAAGAAAACAAAACTCCTTTAAAAGTTTCTCATAGAGGCAACAAGCAACAGCAAAAAGGTTTATATACTTGTTTAAATATAAATAATAAAACAAAGTCAAAAATGACGTGGTGTTTTGACAGCGGATGTACATCACATATGACAAGTAACAAACAAATATTTGTAAATATTTCTGAAGACAACGGTTCTGTAAAATTGGCTACGAATGACCATAAAACGCCAGTCAAAGGAATTGGAATGGCACGGGTGAGTCTAAGCAACTACTCATGTGACTTACATGAAACCCTATATGTGCCAAATCTCTCAACAAACCTACTTTCAATTGGGAAAATCACTGACAAGGGCAAGAAAGTTGTGTTCGAAAAGGACAAGGCCTACGTCGTGGAACCTAATGGCAAAATATCGCTAAAAGCACGAAAAACTGACGGCTTATACTATATACATAGTACCGAATCCAAAGATATGGCTAACTCAGTAACAATCGAATCTGAGATGATGACATGGCACAAGAAGCTAGGCCACATCAACGAAAAAGACCTGAAACAAATGGCAAAAGACGAAAAGTTACGAGGACTTGGATTCAAGGAAGACAAGCTTGAAGCGTGCGAAACGTGCATCAAAGGAAAAATGACACGTTTACCTTTCCCTAAGAAAGATTCTATCAACAGCACTCAACCACTCGAAATAATTCATACAGACGTATGCGGTCCATTCGAAACTGAAACGTTAGCCGGATCAAAGTATTACGTCACATTCATTGACGATTATACAAGATACAGCTACGTCTACTTTATGAAGAAAAAGAATCAAGTCTTCACACTATTCAAAGAGTTCAAAGAAGAAGTTGAGAATTATCACAAGATAAGAATACAAAACTTACAGTCTGATAATGGGACCGAATATATAAATAAAGAGTTCGATCAGTACCTTAAAGAAAACGGAATAAAGCGACGATTAACCGCTCCGTACACGCCTCAACAAAATGGCATTGCTGAACGCAAGAACCGGTCTCTACTAGACAAAGCTCGATGTTTACTCATAGACGCAAATGCGCCCAAAAATCTATGGGCTGAAGCTGTAAATACTGTAAATTACCTTGCAAATAGAAGCCCAACAAAACTACTCAAAGGTAGTACACCGTATGAACTGTGGGTAGGGAGATCAGCATCGGCAAATCATCTACAAGTGTTTGGAAGTAAAGCTTTTGTACTGCGAAAGACACGACGAGGGAAACTGACACCTAAAGCCATAACAGGTGTATTCATGGGATACGCGTCAAACGCAAAAAGCTATCGTATTTTTATTCCTGAAAAAGACGATATAATAGTAAGCAGAGACGTGAAGGTAGTAAACCAAATGTACTATGAGAATAAAAATGAAAAATATGAAAATCTCGTCAACAATGAAAACGAAGAGAATGAAATTAAAGGGACGAATAGAAAGGAAAATGATAAGAAAGGCAAAGCAGAAGACATTGAAATAGAATTTGAAACGAAAAAGCAAAATGACTCAACTGTACAGCATCTTGATCATGAAAATTTTCCTAACTTGAATGAAAATTCCCCTAATCAAAATGAAAGTCAAAGGGAAGAGATTGAAAATGAAATAAATCCAAATGTACGCCCCCAAAGAGAACGTAGACCGCCACAATGGTTAAATGATTATCATGTATCACGCGATAATAGCCCAAGTGAGCCCGAGGAATTCTATGATGTTTTTATGGCTTCACACAATTGCGAAGACGATGATGAAAATTATCATGATGCAATTAAGTCAGAAATTAGAGCTCATATTAAAAACGGCACATGGCGGATAGTTCCCAAAGATAAAAACATGCGACTTGTTGGATATAAAATGATTCTGAAAAAGAAAATCGGCCCAGATAATAATGAAATTAAAAAGGCTAGACTTGTCGCACAAGGTTTCTCGCAAAGACCGGGCGTGGATTACAATGAAACCTTCGCACCAGTTGCAAAGCTAAGTTCAATTCGAACAGTAGTGGGAATGTCCTTAGAGGAAGACTTAGATCTATGTCAAATGGATGTCACTACAGCATATCTAAATGGTGAACTAGATGAGAAAATAACAATGAAAGTTCCTGATTATTTAGAAGAATTTGTAACAAAGGTGATGATAGACGAAAGTGATAAGGAAGACCTCAATGTTTACTATAAAGCCAGAAAGATGCTTGAAGATATAAGAAGCATAAAAGGTGAAAAAGCGTGCTTACTAGAAAGAGCACTTTATGGATTGAAACAGTCGGGACGTCAGTGGTTTAAAAGATTAGACACTGAACTTAAAAAGATTGGATTTGAGACATCATTTGCGGATCCGTGTGTGTACATATCAACGAAAGGAGGAGATAAGACAGTGATAACAATCTATGTTGATGATATTTTAATGGCTTACTCAAACCCGGAGAAAGCAAAGAAAATAAAGGCTCAGTTATCCAAAGAATTTGAATTAAAAGATATGGGTAAACCAAAGAAACTACTCGGAATCGAATTCGAGTACACCAATGAAGGCATAAAGTTGTATCAAGAGTCATACATTGAAAAAGCACTCAAAACTTTTGGTATGACTGATTGTAAAGTCTCAAAGACGCCTATCGAGCCGGGTAACTGCCTCATGAAGAACCCCAAGAAAGGGGGGGATACTCTACCGTATAAAAATCTTATCGGCACGCTGATGTATCTTGCGGTTGCCACAAGGCCAGACATAATGTTCTCAGTAAGCTACCTGTCACAATTTAACGATTGCTACGGAGAGGAGCACTTCAAATGTGCAAAAAGAGTATTAAGATACTTAAAAGCAACTAAGAGCATGGGAATAAATTACAAAAAGACAAACGAAATGTTAATTGGAATGGCCGACGCAGATTGGGCTGCATCAAAAGATGACAGAAAATCCTTTTCAGGATACGTATTTAAATACGCAGGAGCAGCCATCAGCTGGGCATCCAAGAAACAGCGATCAGTAGCACTCTCGACGGCTGAAGCTGAATATGCTTCACTAACGGAAGCCGCAAAAGAGGCAATTCACCTACATTCGCTGCACAAAAACCTAAAACTACGGCAAGAAAAGCCAGTTATTATATTTTGCGATAATCAAGCAGCAATTAAACTAGGGTCGAGCCCAATAGTATCTTCTAAGTCCAAACACATTGATATGAAGATACATTTTATTAGAGACTGTGTTGGTGAAAATAAGATAGAGCTGAAGTTTGTGGGGTCAGAGGAAAACGAAGCCGACCCCATGACGAAAGGAATGCCTGGTCCACGCCTTTCAAGATTGAGAGAGCTGTGGGGGCTCAGGGCATGAAGCAAGCATGCAGCATGAAGCGACACTTGAATCCTGGACACCATCTGTGCTGAGGAGGAGTGTTGTTCAGCCAGCACGTTAGTGGACATAGACAAACGATATAGATCTGTCGTAAGGTAGTCATGGAGACGGAGTTGATATAGATTCTAATTATTGGTGTTAAAATATAATAGTAAATTGTTTCTTCGATAAAACCACACTCTTTTTATTTCTAACAGGCAGACAAAGGGAGGCATAATATATCCAGCAGTGCACTATTATAGGCTGACGATGAAGATAACTGTCGAGCCACTATGGATCGACAGTTATCATCATTGCATGCATTGTGGATGTGCATGTAAACCACCATACCAAAATTATAAAATGCGAAAGTTTGGTTGGATGGTTAAGGATGGATAGATGTTTATTACTTTTTCGCTAGATCGCGCCGAAATTCGGCATCGGTGTAGGTGTACTTGTAACAAAATATCAATATCAATAATGTTTATTTCTTTAGGCTTACAAACGATTCCTTAGAAAATCCAAAGAATTTTTAATATAATTTAAACTATAACTATTCCAAACATAGAAAAACTTAACCCCGTCTAAACTAGAAAAATAATTACTAACAAGCTAGAGATTCACTTCATTCTAGCAATCTTTTCAATCAAACAAAGTCAAAATAAATAAAAAAAAACAAATTCCATGCCAAACCCAGATATTGTTATTATAATATTTTTCTAATCAATAAAAATATCTATAGTATCGCCGCCAGTGTAAGCCACTCCACACTAAATTTGAGATCAAAACAAAAATTAATAAACAATCACCCCTGCGCTTGATAAAGTACTAAGATAAGTCTTCATACTTAGTACTATATCTATCGATAAATTACTGTATTCGATGATACACGCAAGTCGATATGCGGCACAAGCACACACAACACTAGTAAATTCACCACTTTTGATCTAAAGTCTATAGGGGATCTCTGAGCCACCATACGCAACCAAATTGTTTGAGGTTATACAGGAAAATTCCATAGATAGGGCCCATCCATAGACTTTAGATCAATGGTATGGATGGCCTTAACGGCTTTAACCGGGCGCACCGTCGCGTCGTCGCACGCAGCTAGTTTAATGTCTGTGCTTTAGCCTAGTTTGACCAAAAGGACAAATTAAAAAAAAAAAAATTTGTCAACAATTCATTCAAAACCAACATGTCAAAATAATATAGCATCCACCGTTTACGCTGTTTTTGTCTTCGGTTCTGATTGCTTGCCTGTCCGACCAACATGGAATATTAGCTATCCAACTACACGGAGCCAGCCCGCGGTGAGCGGGGCAGAATCACCGCTACCGGATCCCCTCTTTCTGAATACGATATAAGCACGGCACGGCGGCGACCGATGAGGCGCAGGCTTGGGAAGAGCTGGCTGTGGACGAGGGCAGCGCCATAGCGGTGCCGGGAGATGGAGGCGGCGCGCGCGGGGTGCGGTCGAGCGCGCGTCTCAGCGCCGCGGTGGCGGTGGAGCCAGGAGTGCGGCCTCTTCGGCGACCCTCGCCCGGCGCCGCCGCACTGCGCCGCGCGCGAGCCGCTGAGCGAGCCCGCGAGGTGGAGGATGCGCCGCGCCTCCTAAGGAACAAGTGCCGCCGCCTCGCGCGCGCCCTCCGCGACGCCAAGCACCTCGTGGTATGTATGTGGAGTCTGTGGAGCCTCCTGCCCAGCTGCTCTATTCATTCAACCCCCTATGTGTTCTTTGATGCAAGAGACAAAATGGTTTTATAGCTCACTTTTCGTTGACATGGACCAGTAGTTTTTGGCTAACAGATTTATGGCATGTACACTTCAACTTGAAGCCCTAGTAAATTGTTCAGGGTTTATTCTTCATGAAAGCTAGTTTTTTAGGGAAAGTTACGGGATCCCAATAAAGATAAATGCCATAACTTTCTTGGCCGGTTTTTTAAATATTAGACTGATTGGTCAAGGGGGACCTACAAAAGCCCCACTATTGATGTTGTTTAAAAAAAATAGGCCTAATATTTGGGCTGATATTGCGAAATCCAGTCTGAAATTAAAGTAATTTTAACTTAAATTTTACCTAAGTCCAAATAATTTTTGAAACACTGAATATTACAGAACATACAGGGGATGCCACCAAATATGTCTAGGATTGCAGATAGCGCATTCCGAGGTGTCTCGGGCCCGGAGCGAGCCTCAATACTTGAGATTATAAGTTTTACTGACCTGCTCCGGGCCTCTCAATCCCTGAGTGGTTAAAGACTTATTTCTTAATTTTGGAATGGAGGAGATTGTTTGGAATGGTCGTGGGTGTGTTGTTGCAGGTGTACACGGGCGCCGGCATCAGCACTGCAGCCGACATACCGGACTACCGAGGGCCGAGCGGCGTGTGGACGCGGCTGCAGCGCGGCGAGAGCGTGGCGCGCGTCGAGGTGTCGCGCGCCACCCCCACCTACACGCACATGGCGCTCACGGCGCTATGGGCGAGAGGGGTGCTCAAGTTCGTGGTCTCGCAGAACTGTGACGGGCTGCACCTGCGTGCCGGCCTGCCGCGGCGCGCGCTTGCCGAGCTACACGGCGACATGTACGCGGAGCGCTGTCCCGCCTGCCGCGCCGTCTACCTGCGCCGCGGTGACGTCACCGAGCGCACGGCGCGCCACCGTCACGGCACGCGCCGGCTCTGCCATGCGTGCGGCGCCGAGCTCAGGGACACCATCGTACACTTCGGGGAGCGGGGCTGCGCCGCCTGGCCGCTCAACTGGGCCGGCGCGCTGCGGCACGCGGACCGCGCCGACGTGGTGCTCTGCCTCGGGTCCTCCCTGAAGGTGCTGCGGCGGTACGCGCGCCTGTGGCGCATGCAGGCGCCGCGCGCGCGCCGCCCCAGGCTCTACATCGTCAACCTGCAGTGGACGCCCAAGGACTCGCAGGCGGCGCTCAAGATCAACGCGCGCTGCGACGACGTGATGCGGGCCGTGGCGCGCCGGCTGCGACTGCAGGTGCCGCGCTACGAGCCCGCGCGCGACCCGCTACTGGCGCACGCCGAGCCCCTGGCACCGCCCGAGCTGCACACCACGCGCCGCGCCCCCCTCGCCTCCGTCTCCACCTCCGCCTCCTGCTCTTCTGGTGACTCGGACGACGAGCTGCCTCTGCGCCGGCTCGCCGACCGCCTGCGCACCGCCCCGCCGCTCACCTCCTTCCGGGTCAGTGTCTCCGCTCCGTCCGCGTCCGCGAGAGGCGCGCCTCTACTAACCGCTCACGACGTTCCCTCAGGTGAAGCTAGAGAGCGGCGACGCCACCATCCTGCTGCGCGCCGAGCACGCGCGCGCGCCGCCGTCCTCGGACCTGCGCCACGTGCGGATCGCGCGGCACGCGGCGGCGACCCCGGCACCGGAGGACTCGCTGGCGGCCGCGATCTTCGCGCGCGTGGTGGTGCTGTGCCGCGCGGAGCTGTACCCGGGCCTGCACACGATCCTCGGGCCACAGCCTCCCTGCCCGCCGCCCCGCCCCTCGCCGCCTGCCGAGGCGGAGTGCGCGTGGTGCGCGCGCGTGCTGCGCTCCCCGCGCTGCCAATGGTACGGCCCGCCGCGCCTCACGCCGCTGGGCGCGCGCGCCTGGCGACGTGAGGGAGCGCGCCGGTACTTGTGCACGTGCTGCGGGGAGGCGGGAGCGGGCGGAGGCGCGGGAGGGGAGGAGGACGCGGACGGCGGCGGGTGGTACGGCAAGGGCTGGCGCAAGGGCCGCCGCCGCCGGTAGTGTAGTGCGTGCGAGCGTGCAGGCGCCTCGGGCCGCGACGTGCGCGCGCACAATCATGGGATTATTTTAATTTATTGAGCGAGCGGTACCTAGTTTTAGTGTTTGATAATATTTGCCATAAATTTAATATTTCCCCGCGATGGATCGACTGTGGGAACGATATGAACGTTTTTAACCATTAATTATGATTAAATTCAGAATGTCGACGGCTGTAGCGTTAGGCAGGTAGATACTTCATTTAAATTAGTATCTATGAACCAGTTTACCTCGACTTTTATATTTGACGTGTGTATTGACGTAATGCTGACGGTGTAGGTAGGGGCGCGCGCCCGCGCCGCGCGTTTGTTCCACTAGGCAGGTGCGAGGCGCGCCTCAGGCCGTGCCCACATCACCACGGCACGGCACCGGCGCCCTAACATGGCACGGCGCCGTGCCGTACTGCGGCACGGCGCCGTGGACGGTGCGCCGCGCCTGGCTCCTAAACAGCCCGTTCAAACATAAAGACTGCAAAATATCGACTGTCGAGGAGCCAGGCGCGGCGCACCGTACACGGTGCCGTGCCGCAGTACGGCACGGTGGCGGCGCCGTACCGGTGTGATGAGGCCACGGCCTCAGTCGGGCGCGCCGCGAGCTTGTTCCACTACGCAGGCGCGGGGCGCGCCTCAGTCGGGCGCGCCGCGAGCTTGTCCCGCTAGGCAGGCGCGGGGCGCGCCTCAGGACTGCCTGACATTCTATGAGACGACGTGATCGCTGATGATACAGCTAGTTGTAAGAACAAAATGGACAAATAAACTTGTGTAATATTTTTGATGAGTTAAGGTTTTTAATTTGGATGTTCCTTCCTGAGTGTATGCAGGTACTAGATGCCATGCATACATACACTGTCTCGTGTATTGACTGGTGACAGACAGATGACGTGGGTGTCAGACAAGTCCGGAGCGCAGGAAGGAGTGGATCGGATGCCGTTGGCGGGTGGTGTGCTGCTTGGGGTAAATGTCCCAACCGATCACGACAAGCAGTAACGACTGATCACGCCATACCTACTTTACTATTCATGCCTTACTTTCATGAATATTCCTCAGACGGAGTTGGCTCCGGTTATGTCATAGCGAGAAGTTTCACCATCGGAATTCGCTGATCCGCGGATGAATGTTACGCTTAGCCATATCACTTTTGGCACAGCTTCTTCTTCATCCGCAAATCACTTTATTAACAAAAAAATTACAATCACCTGCAGACTGTTGCAAACAATCTACAGGTAGCTCAACTGATCCATAACAATACCAGTCGCGCGCGTGCCCAAGACGCTAACTGCATTGCCCCGCTGTATAGTAGCACCTACTGATGCGCTGCGCCAGATACTCGCCCAGCTCTCGGGTCACGCGTCGCATAGACCAGACGCTCAGATAATTTTTTGAAAACCCGGAGAGCCTCGGTACCCCAGGGACCTAGGGTCTCGAATCCAAGGGGAGCAAATGTGTAGGCTCTGTCGAGATCTGCATATTTGCGCCTCTTGAGATCATCGACCAAATCTGCCGCCGCACCACGACCACGCACGGAAGTCCCAGGAAGATGGTAAGGCGCGTGTGTGTCGACGCATGTAGCGTCCCACACCACAATCGGCTTCCCCAGCTCCCATGGGACTAGAGTCATACCGTCGGGCCTCTTACTGTACGGGACATCTATAAGTATATAGGTAAATGATAAGTACGAAGAGATTGATAAACAACTCATATATTGATATTATAATTGCTTGATATTTGAGCACGCGCCTAACTACCATGATGAGGTGAAAACGTGAACTGGTGCAATAAACTAAGTTGAAGGCGCGTCTAACAATTATTATAATTTAAAAAAATTATGATTTGACTATAATTAAGTACCTAGGTACCTACTTAGTTATACCTAAATGCACGGTTAAATTTAATTTGCATGAGATGTGCCGCTGCATTAAAAAAAAAGACAGCTCTGGTAATAATGGAATAACTTAGGTACCTATTCTATGATTTACCATTTACCTACCAAAGAAAGCAAAACTTTATCTTATTTGCTTGTTTAATAGAATAATTAATGATGGTAACATTCCGCTACAATGGCGGGATATTACAATAGTACCTACCTATCCCTAAACCTAACTAATCATCACACTCAGTCGCAAAGATTAGACCCATATCCCTAATGTCTTGCCTATGTCAAATATTTCATAACATGATTAACAAAAGAGTAGGGTGGTTGGACCAATAGATGAATGATTAAGCGGAATTCAAGTTGTTTTATTTTTTATCTCAACTCCTATTCAAGGAATATTCTATGTTTTTGGCTCAGACTAAGTAAGAAATAGTCTGAGGTTTTTGGTTGTATACGTAGGTAGATATTTGGTGCATCAACTAGATAAACTGTTTTTACTCTGAACTATTTGTAAATAAGTTAAAATTGCAAAAATATCAAAAAAATAACTTTGGCCCTAATTGTGACCAGTTTCGAACTAATTCTGACCGAAATCGGCCCTATTTATGACCGACCAAATAAAAGGCGAAATCTTCATAACAAGAGACTTTATTTGAAAGAAGTGGGGTTCCGTATACATAATTTTGTCTGCATATACTAAGGTAGGTACTTATCATAATTTTAATTGCTTGATAAACAAATAACAATCAGTTTACACATATAATAATCAGTCTAAACAAATAACAATCAGTCTGCACATAATACTTACTTACCTAAAAATAACAATCATTCTAAAAAAATAAGAAAATAACAATCAGTCCACGAAAACATTCCAACCCCATGATAGGTACCTACCTACACATTTTAATTTATAAAACATCAAAAAATATCTAAGAAACTTAAGTTTTAACCTTTATACCATTAGGTTAGTCAGAAATATACTTTTTATCTGCTTTGTAACAATTATGTAAGTAACAAGTCTATGTCAGGATGAGTTTATTAAGTCTACTTTTGATTACGAAGAACCCTAATAAAATTCCACAACAGTTTTATTGCAACAGTCAGAATCAGTCGGTCACAATTAGGTTTTTAGGTCCAAATTATGAACGAACAAATTTCTTCGGTCACATATAGAGCGTTTGGAACAATAAATGACCAGCTAAAAAATAACAGCCCAAAACAACGATTTTTCTGTAATTAACCTCCGGTCATGTTTTGGTTTATAGAATTATGTATCCAAAACCATTAAGAAACACGTAAAAAATCAAAGATACAATCTACAATATCCAAACAAAATTTGCAGGTCGGAGCTAATTCTGACCGCTCGATCACAAATAGGATTTATGTATCTTTTTTAGACCAGTAATTGAACAGCAAATTTCTCGAAAACCGTACTAAAAATTACTTATTTTCCTTGATTTTCTAGTGGAAATAATAGTCATAAATGCAGGGGAACACATATGGGGCCTAATTATATTATATCAAGAAATCGGCAATCCACTCATAAGCTTAAGAAACTGGTTTACTCACCTTAGCTCGTTCTCCATACAAAATGGCGATGGCCGAAACACGTCCGCACAAAATGAGGTCCTGGAGCGTGACTGAGGGTCCAATGACGATGTATTAATTTTTAAAAGAGGGAACACTGTTGCCGCTTCTAAAGAAAAAATACGCCACTACAGGGAGTACCACTCAATTCTTATAATTCGAGAAAATGTGCGTTTCGGTCATCTACTGGGGGGTGGTCATCTTTTGGTCCGACTACCCTAGAATGGTTTGTGGAAAAAAATAACCTTTCAATCGTCCCTGACTTAAAAGAAAATCGGAGTAAAAATACAATTAAGTAAAAGTAGGTACCTAAACATTTAAAAAAAAATCTCTTCTTTTTTAAATCTCCCCTTTTCTAGTACCTAGGTAGGTAGGTACACGCGCGACACCTACGTCGGATTTCCACTGTAGTAGTACGGAGCGTTATCTCGTCTTTCATCTTAGCAAAAACTGCATCAAGTCTTTCAATAAATTTTTCCTTTGTTACAAACTAAGGAAAAATTAATTGAAAGACTTACCTACTTCTTCGTAAACCACATCTTTTGCACGTTCCCATAATTATGCTAAATTCAAGAGGAGTCAGATCTAAGCACAGTGAGGGCCAGGCCCTTAAAAAAAATGCACGGTTGCGCTACAAAGCGCTGCGGTGACAAAGGCCCGCCGGATGATGTCGTTTAGACTGGCATGGCGAGATATCCGACCGGCGGCAGCCCTAGTACACGATAATCCGCGATGACCAAGCTGTTCGACAGCAGTAGGTAGGTACCGCACGGGCATTGATGAGGCGCGCAACACCTTACACCCAACCGAAGACAAGTTGCGACACGGAAAGTTACGGGATCCCAATAAAGTGCCAGTGGTATAATACACAGAACAGAGAAGTAAGTGGAAGTGCTAAGTGGGCGTGGCACGCGTGTCACAATTAAGCGTAGTTACGCTTAACTGATCTCAGTCGTGTTCTAACATCGCTTTGAATTGCTTGTCTCGCGACAAATTCATTTTTCCGAAGCTATGCCGTATTGTTCCATTTTGGAATGTAAAAATGATAGTAGGCGAAAAAATCTTAAAACCGGAGGTGTTTCATACCATCGGTAAGTAGGATTTTAATTGTTTTCTCCTAAAGTTTCAATTTATTTCAATTTACAAATAATTTATTACAACGGTTAGTCAAAATCAACCTTAAGCAATTATGATAAAGTTGATTTTGGATTGTGTCTATTCACTTCGTTCTCGAAAGTTCTTCGCTACTCGATTAGTGATGTAGTCAAGCAAATCGGTACTGCTTTGCTGTTGATTTTATCGATTAATATCGATACAAGAAAATAAATATTTTAATGTGATTTTAATGTTGAATCGATTATTTACTTAGCAAAAAACATTCTTTATTAGAAAAGGAAACTACAATAAATTAATAAAACCAACTAAAAACTAGTCTTTACAATTGCAACAATTGAGCTAACTGTTGTAGCAGACTGTTGTAAAGAATCTACAAGAATGATTGGTTTATTTAGTAGTAGCTTCTGCCCGCGGCTTCGCACGCCTTTTGTTGGGATAAAAGTGTGTTACTCTCCATTCTTTCAATTAACTATATGCCAAAAATAAAGCCTTTATTCCATCCAGTCCTACCAGTAGTTCGATAGTCGAACTGTTTGGATGTTTTTTTTCCAAATTGTTATACTGACGGATCGAACTATTTGGAAACATGGATTTTATTCCAAATAGATTTACTAACTCCGAAGTACAGTCATCGATTTACAACGTGCAAAGATGTCGCATCAGCTGGCCAAAAGTGGAAAAACTAAATTGTGTCTGCTTCATTTTTTTTGGGCATATTTTCCACGAACTGCTTCAGAACAATAATAAACAACACAAACACTTTACGTAAATCATACAAGGACATCATCATAAAAAGGACAATTTCCTCTCAAGATACAAATGCATTTGAAGTACCATTTCTGACTGTACCATTATAATCATAGTAAATCTATTTGGAATAAAATCCATGTTTCCAAATAGTTCGATCCGTCAGTATAACAATTTGGAAAAAAAACATCCAAACAGTTCGACTATCGAACTACTGGTAGGACTGGATGGAATAAAGGAAATAAAGGCGATTGGTTACTAAGTTAGGGTGTGAAGAAAGGACAAACTTTCGAATTTATAACATAAGTTAGGATTAACAAACCAAGGAGAAGTAGTTCAATGTGCCTTATACAGGGTGGAAAGAATCTATGGGCCCTGGAGGGGAACTACCTTAAATCCTTTAGCTAGCTCATTTAACTGAAAGGATTATATATATATATTTTTAAAAAGAAACATAATTGCATTCAAAGATTTTCTAAAAATTCCTTGTCTCACCTGGGAACCAACCAACTAAAAATAAAAAAAAATAAACCCTCGCTATTTTATTATGCGAATCAGTAGGATTATTGTTCAGGATAAAAATTGTCAAATAAACATTGGACCTTTCACTCATCTGTTGTATAGGATACCCATGAAATCGAATATTTATTACATATTCTTTATTAACAATACCTAGTATTGTTCACTTGTAACAAGTAAATAACACGTTATAATTTTCTTATCTCTAACATCCAAAGACATCGTATGATGAAGAGGCTTGCTAATGTTATTAATTGGAAGGTACCTTGTTGCACACTTCGATAAGAAAATCGTTAAATGGTAATAATAAATCCATGCACAATTCCTTCTTACATGAGGCGTTCTGACAAAAACTTTAAAACGGAGTGTGTTTTTTATCAACTTGCGGCAACAAATTTGAATTTCGAACGATAACTTTCATCATTTTTAGGGTTCCGTACCCAAAGGTAAAACGAGACCCTATAGCTAAAATTCCGCTGTCCGTCCGTCTGTTTGTCTATCCGTCTGTCACCAGGCTGTATCCGTAACCGTGATAGTAAAGAAAAAAAGTAGCCTATGTTTGATTCCAAGATTAAAATTACCTGTATGCAAAATTTCAGACCGATCCGTTCAGTAGTTTTGACATGAAGAGGTAACAAACATCCATCCGTCCATACATCCAGACATCCATCCAAACTTTCCCATTTATAATATTAGTGTGATAGTGTGATTTTTCACTGGTCAACATCTGTCTACTTAAAAAAATGTTTCATATTTTGTGTTTGTTTCTATTGATGATAAAATAAAATGAATATTAGTTTTCACTTTTTTTTTACTTATAAGACATTATTTATTTTTATCCTGAACAATAATCCTACTGATTCACATAATAAAATAGCAAGGGTTCATTTTTTTAATTTTTAGTTGGTTCGATTCCCAGGTGAGACAAGGAATTTTTAGAAAATCTTTGAATGCAATTATGTTTCTTTTTAAAAATAAAGGAATGTTTCCTTTCAGTTAAATGAGCTAGCTAAAGGATTTAAGGTAGTTCCCCTCCAGGGCCATAGATTTTTTCCACCCTGTATTCACGATGGCTCGGAATGAAACCGAGGCATGGAATCGAAAACAGATACGCACGAAATTCAAATATTACGCGCGAAATCAGAAAAAGAAGTTTTCCATAAAAAGTAAAAAAAAATCTATAAGCCCATGTTTTGACAAATTTAGATTTATAGCTTCTATTTGAGCAATTATTATTAAAGGAGTTTTACTACTAAAAATCTACATAAATTACCTGTTGCTCCATTAATTTTCTTTATTCCATTATTGTAATATGGGTTCATAGAAATATATGTCTACGACTTCTTTTCTGCCCCCCTAGCACGGGGATCGTTGTCTAGGGTAGAATAGACAATAATGACATTGCATCGCTACACATTGCGTACATTATTGAAGTTTTAGGAATGCATTTCAAATAATTTAGGCATTGGATGATGAAGTGACGTAATTTTTCTCTATTCTACCCTAGACAACAATCCCCGTGCTAGGGGGGCTGGTAGTTTAATTCCTTGCAGACCGCAGAAAATTTAAAAAACCGATAAAATATTTGAATTTCGCGCGTAATATTTGAATTTCGCGCGTATGTCTTCTCGATTCCGAGGCTCGGTTTCATTCGGAGCAATCGTGAATAGCCCTGCTGGTGCAGCCTTAATCGAGCCTTAATCGAGCTCGCTCCGCTCGCCGTAATCTTTCTTTCCTTGTCTTCCTAACTGACCCCGCCAAACCCATATCGTCGTTGTAAATTCCAAAAATGTCACATGAGAGATTTTGAATTTACAACGACGATAATGATCTTTGACAATTAACAACCTCCTCAATCATGCTAACCAAAAGCATGAAAATAATTGCGATCTCGTTGTTTACCGGTTTTGTATACTTTTTTGTCAACCGACTGAGGAACTTTATAGTTGTTATGTTACTAACATCACCCCCAATACTGAGCTTTGCCGCGGCTCATCCATAGAGGGGCGCCAATGGGGTGCTTGCCTAGGGCGCTGTCGACAATTAATCCGCCTCTGTACCTATACCTACTCATTGCATGCCGTAACGATGCCAAAGAAACGGATATGTAATCACGGCGAACGGAAGATAAACATCAGGTAATTTTTATCTTTTATTTGTGTGAGAAGGGCGGCGGCGGCGGCGCCTACAAAATTTAAACAAAACAAATTGAATAGGTAAATGAATGTTTTATTACATAAACTGCCGAATTAAGTATTTGTAATTGGTGTTCGCCGGATTGTAGGTTTGACATTCGTATTCGTAGTAGCCTTAGAGTATACCTAGAGATGGCATACCTACGAAAAAAACGTGTATACCTAAACTTACCTAGAAACTAAAATGGCTCCTTTCCGTAGTGCTGCCCTTTTGTACCTCGATATTTTTATCGAAACAAGTATTTTCGTGACGATATTTTAGCAGTTTCGTAGTGATTTTATTGTTTTCACCACGATTATGAAACAGAATTCTATAATCATATAGTCTTATAATGCTTAAATTAGAGATACAAAGTATGTGAATGCACGTACCCAACTATGGCTCGACCGCGCTCATGAGACGCAACCACTGAGAAGTTGTAGAAAATGAGCTATTATAACAATGGTAATTTTTTCATGTATTTTCCGAGTCAAGACTCATGTGTTTAAACACGTGCCAGACCTCCTTAGAATTAAAGATCAAAGTTCACCAAACCAGTTTATTGAACAGTCTGCAGTTAGCTCATTTGTTTCAATTGTAGGTAAATACCTACTAGTTCTAATTTATTTATACTATTTGATTCAAATTTTCTTTGTTAATAAACGTTGTGTTCATTTAAGAAAAAAAGGTACCTACTGAAATGAAACAACAAGCTACTTAATTGCAAAATATATTGTTTGTATGCAACAGTGATTTGTGAGATAGTATATTTATATTTGTATAACAATATGGGTATAACAATGTGTAATCTGTATCTTTAGCGTAGACGCTATCTATGCTTATATTATAAATGCGAAAGTGTATTTGTTTGTCATTCAGTCACGGCTTAACTAAGAAACCGGAACCTAACTAAGAAAGGATGGAGAGTAACATAGGCTACTTTTTGTCTTAGTAAAATAACAAACTCCCATGGTAGAGTTACAGGAATATCCCCCTAGATAATGAAATTCGAATTTAACGGGGATGAAACCGCGGGGAACAGCTAGTATTATTTATTATTATAATATAAATCACAAAAAGATAGACACCACATTTTATAAGCAATTCAACAAGTCTCATTCATTTATTATATTATATCACAAATTTAACACAGACTCCTACATTTTTAATTAAACAAGCAATGTAATCCGTCTTATTCATTTACAGTATAAATCAAAAATTTAACACAGACGCCACCTGTATTTTCGATTGTAGAAGCAATGCAACAGTCTCATTCATTTACACATTTGCAATATACCTACCTAATTCAAAAATTCAACTAATACTACACCTAAATTTTCAATTTTACAAGTACCTAATGTAATCAGTCTCATTCATTTACAGTATAAATCTCAAATTTACATTATTTCTATTAAAGTACTGGATCGCGCTGGCACTAGTGGCTGAAACAAACATGAAGAATAAATTTATAATGCAACATTATTTGTCAGCCTACAATTATAGACTCTAGAAAGGTACTGAGTAGTTCAACTTTGAAAAAAAATCTAAAATCTTATAGAAATTCTAAAAAAAAAGGTGGCCCGTGGTTTCGCAAACGATGTGGCACCGTGCCACATCGTTTGCGAAATAACTTTATTTTGCATGGAAATTATTTGCTAAGGGAGGATTTATGGAAATGTACATTTTAGAGGGGATTTGAAGTATGGTAGGCTTTAATATTACTTTGGGTCAGATTTATTTACTTAAAACTTAATATTTATTAATATCAAAATTTAAGCCCTTTGGAAAAATAAAGGTAGTCAAGTTTGTTAATGCATATATGCATTACTTTGCAATAGAAGTTTGTGGTAGTAAGGTCAAGTAAAATACTTACTAAAAAGATTCGTGACGGTACGGCATCCTCTCGCAGTCTTGTTATTGAAAGTTCGATTGAAGCAAGTTTCTTCAAAATGAAGAGAACGAACGAAAATATCTTTCGTACCAAACTTCAAATTTTCTACTCCAATTGAGTCCAGCCACTTTTTCTTTTACCGTAATTTTCGGGTATCCTAGAACGTAAAAAACCAGTTGAAAATTAATACACTACAATTTACACTTGAAAACATCGATACCTATGAAAAATGCCTTGAAGGACAACACTATCGCCAAACAAACAGTTTCATGTTTTCTTTAATTACACTTAAAACTTACAAAAATAAGCTACATTCGGTATGAATTTTATGTAAACTATTCCTATGAAAGCCAACACATAAGGTATTTATTGTATTATTTGGTAATTTAGCAAAATAAGAATACGTACCGGTGTAATGTTATGTTTGGACGATTTTCACTTGTTTTTAAGCCGCAACCTACCAAACTGCTGTTTGGCCTCTTCCTATTAGCTTTCTTTCGCTTACTATATAAGTATTCACATGAAAAAGTCCCGAACTCAAATAATTTTAGCATTTTTACTGTAAATGCAACTCTCGTTGACAGTTTACATACCTGAAAGTAAAATGGCGAACCGGCCTCAATCATGCTTTGCTATGACGTCACGTTTCAATGTTGCCAAAAATAGGTTTCGCACATTATATTGATGTCTCTTTTTACATTGGTTATTGTAGGTAAGATAAAACGAGATAGCTATAAGTTTATGAGTACAATATCGATTTAGATCATATTTGTATAACCGAAAGTTCCTATAGAACAATACGCCGTCTCTATATACCTATACTCTAAGGTAGTAGCTATTCGTTGCATGACTAGTGTATGTAGGTACACCTACCGTACCTACTTATGTCGAGTCCAGTACTAGTGTTATGTACACAGAACTGTAGGTATAGTGTATAGTGTCGCAGCGAGCGAGCATACGGAAGTCGGTATCTCGTCCGGTCCGCGTCCGGTGGAGTGGCGCAGTCCCGCACGCAGCACTAACCAGTGTACTCCGGCACGCGCGCGCCTACAGTCCTCGCCTGGGCTTCGTGTCGCGGACCGCTGGACGCTTCGCCTACCATTCCTGCTCTCATCTCAAACCTATGGTAAGTAGGTACCTATCCGCGCGAGCCGAAGAGGCACCCGCGCCGCGCCGCGCGCCGCCGCACGCATCTCCACGAGACTGAAGACGTAGTGCTTAATGAATGAGCCATCAAAGTGTTTATACCTACTTACCTGAAAGGTGCCAACGAGACTAAGAAGATTGATAGAAGACATGGCGAAGCGCGGCGCCACAGTCGCGTGCATCATATATTTACCCGACTACCAACAGGGGAGGGTTATAAGCTTAGCACCCCTTAGAGTGCCTAATTATTCTAAGTAGCACCCTATGTTTGTATGTTTGTATGTATGTGGCCGATTTCTTTGTTCCCACGTAGCGCTGAAACTACTGGTTCGATTTCAACAAATTATGTATCGATTGATTCGTCTCAATACCCCGATGGTTATAGGCTATAGGATTTAGGGCTCCGACCCCGAATAAGCCTTCAAAACGCGTATTAAAGTTTAGGTAGCCGCAGGCTGCAGGCCCCATAGAGAAAAATTACAATACCTACGACCTATTTTCATTTTCAACTCTATGCCTAGGTATCAAATATGACCGATACGTCATTCTATTTTGTCAATGTAAATGTTTCAAACTTTTATAACTTTCACGTAGTCGGGTTGTAGTTTTTAACTTTATCTTGTTTATTTTACCGTTTACATTATAAACGAGTCGAAAAGCTCAGGCGCTCAACATAAAACTCCTAAAAGAACAAGAGGATTGCTCTGATGGTTACAGAAATATGTACTTAATCAAATTGCGGACCTAAAAGCATCTAGAGAAGGCAAAATAGAAACCTAGATCAACAAAATATTAAATTAAAAGAGCGTTTAATACAAAGTGTGCATGATAGGTACTATATCTGAGTACGAAGAAGCCAAAATGCAGAAAGCAATGCATCCTTGTTTGAACAATTACAGAGCCAAATTCAGAAAGAAAGTGAGGATGCCTTGAATTTATTGAAAATGGAAACACCTAGATACCTTAAACAATGAGGTGATACATTTACAACTATGTACTACAGACTGAAAACATTCAACTAAAAAACCAGGATTTGGTAAGTACCTATTTCAAAACACACTGCAAACATACCTACAAATAAATGAACTCCGAAATGTAAATTCGGAATTTTAATTTAAAAATAATAAATCTGGTGTAAAACGGCAGAAATCAAAAGCAAATCAGAAAACACGAACAAATTGACAAAATAACATTGACTACGTCGTGCTTCAAGGAGAGTTTGGGGGAGAAGGTGGTATTTCCCCCAAATAGTGCACAGGGAGATCTCCCCTCTCCGGGCTAACCCATCTGGTTCACTTGCCCGGTGGTCTTTGAGTCTGAGGTGGTCTGAATTGTTGTATATAGGTTGGTTGCAACTGAATCAAGCGTTTGCGCGATCTAGGAATTGTTCTCTTTTTGCACTCCGAGATTATTTGACTTTTGTCTCAACGACATCTAGCGGATAATCGTTGAAGCGCTTAGGTAGGTAGATAGCTTCTGTTCTCTCGATGTAAAGTCATTGCGCACCTCTATTGATGTTAGCTTTGTGGTTCAGCCATTGCGACCTCTAGAGAGACATGTCTCTCTAGAGGTCGCTACAGAAAGTAACACAAAAATGTCTAGTAAAGCCAACATCATGAACAAAAAACAATGACACGAAAAATATCTGAAAACCCTACAGTAATGTCGGACATTTCGAAGGTTATGGGAGAAAGCAATCCTGTTGTCATATGCAGCGAGCAACCGAAGGACAGCGAAATCATTGCGGCCAATCGCAGTTGCCACAGACCTAAAGCAATTGACGACATTTCACAAAAAAAAACTAACAAAATGTTAGTTTTGGGTGACCTGTACGGCAAATCAATTGCAGAATATAGTATAAGGAGAACCAATAACGAATATGACTCTATCGTGCTCTATCCTCTCCACCTGCAAGCTCGGTGCCCCTATTGGAGAGCTTGTAAACAAATGTCAGGTAAACGCAAAGGACCTTTCCCATGGAGATGATGTCATCCATCATTATCGCGTCGGACTGCGACAAATATAACTTAGAGAATGTAAAGTACATAAAACAGGTACCTACCTATGCGCAATCAAAAGTTAAAATTGCAAATGACTAGGTAGGTACGTTACCATATCGTTACGCGAAAAATACATTTGACAAGTCATGTAACGAATTAATTTACTGTATAAATAACGAGCTCTGTAAAATAGCTAACCATTCTCCGAGAATGACAGTGATTCACATTAATCTATTTAAAAATAGGTTTTTAGCATCTAAGCACTTAATAACAAAGACATTTTGTAGGTATTTATGTAAAACAATTCTACATATAGGTAATTCATCATTTGAATTTACTCACACTTATGAAAATTTAATTGTTATAAAAGATTAGGTATGTATATGAATTTTCTACTAAAAATAAAATTTCAACAAATACCAATGCCACAAGTTTTACGTCGAAAATTGGCCCAAGCGGCTTTGTAGTTGTTGCTAACCCTTTTTCACGTGAGACCGTTAATATCACAGAACAGAAAAGTAAGTGGAAGTGCAATGCAACAAAATTACTACGGGAACCGATGTCGCCAAACTCACACAAATAAACCCCTAATCATATAATACAATACAAAGAAACATTTCGTTTGATTGGTAGTTTCAAGTTCAGTCAAAACTAGCCAACGTCAAAGATTTGGAAATAAACCTTGAAATCTACTCAATAAGATTCATTTTACTTTAGCAGCAGAACGTATTTACGATCTATACTCACCAAACATTGGCCTGACGAGTTAATTCCGCTACTTGACCATAGATGGCGGTATTCTCCGTGATAGTTATTATAAACCTAATTTCGTTAGCTATAAGATTGATATTCGATTGATAGTTCGCAGATCTACTGCTACTCGATTAAGGCTGCACCAGCAGGGCTATTCACGATTGCTCCGAATGAAACCGAGCCTCGGAATCGAGAAGACATACGCGCGAAATTCAAATATTACGCGCGAAATTCAAATATTTTATCGGTTTTTTATATTTTCTGCGGTCTGCAAGGAATTAAACTACCAAAAAAGAAGTCGTAGACATAATATATTTCTATGAACCCATATTACAATAAAGAAAATTAATGGAGCAACAGGTAATATAAGTTGATTTTTAGTAGTAAAACTCCTTTAATAATAATTGCTCAAATAGAAGCTATAAATCTAAATTTGTCAAAACATGGGCTTATAGTTTTTTTTTACTTTTTATGGAAAACTTCTTTTTCTGATTTCGCGCGTAATATTTGAATTTCGTGCGTATCTGTTTTCGATTCCATGCCTCGGTTTCATTCCGAGCCATCGTGAATACAGGGTGGAAAGAATCTATGGGCCCTGGAGGGGAACTACCTTAAATCCTTTAGCTAGCTCATTTAACTGAAAGAAAACATTCCTTTATTTTTAAAAAGAAACATAATTGCATTCAAAGATTTTCTAAAAATTCCTTGTCTCACCTGGGAATCGAACCAACTAAAAATTAAAAAAATGAACCCTTGCTATTTTATTATGTGAATCAGTAGGATTATTGTTCAGGATAAAAATAAATAATGTCTTATAAGTAAAAAAAAAGTGAAAACTAATATTCATTTTATTTTATCATCAATAGAAACAAACACAAAATATGAAACATTTTTTTAAGTAGACAGATGTTGACCAGTGAAAAATCACACTAATATTATAAATGGGAAAGTTTGGATGGATATCTGGATGTATGGACGGATGGATGTTTGTTACCTCTTCATGTCAAAACTACTGAACGGATCGGTCTGAAATTTTGCATACAGGTAATTTTAATCTTGGAATCAAACATAGGCTACTTTTTTTCTTTACTATCACGGTTACGGATACAGCCTGGTGACAGACGGATAGACAAACAGACGGACGGACAGCGGAATTTTAGCTATAGGGTCTCGTTTTACCTTTGGGTACGGAACCCTAAAAATGATGAAAGTTATCGTTCGAAATTCAAATTTGTTGCCGCAAGTTGATAAAAAACACACTCCGTTTTAAAGTTTTTGTCAGAACGCCTCATGTAAGAAGGAATTGTGCATAGATTTATTATTACCATTTAACGATTTTCTTATCGAAGTGTGCAACAAGGTACCTTCCAATTAATAACATTAGCAAGCCTCTTCATCATACGATGTCTTTGGATGTTAGAGATAAGAAAATTATAACGTGTTATTTACTTGTTACAAGTGAACAATACTAGGTATTGTTAATAAAGAATATGTAATAAATATTCGATTTCATGGGTATCCTATACAACAGATGAGTGAAAGGTCCAATGTTTATTTGACAATTTTTATCCTGAACAATAATCCTACTGATTCGCATAATAAAATAGCGAGGGTTTATTATTTATTATTATTATTAGGCAAAACTCCTAACAGAGTCCACAGGTGATCGGAATGCTGGCTTTTATTTCGGTCAACGAATTAGCATTGCCATTCAACGTGGCAATGCTGCCAGCATTCTGGGCACTTTGCCTTCTGGTGACGGCTTAGAGTTTTAGAAAATAGATTTAAGTGTAAATATTAGTTGTAATTATTATTGTATTTTCTTTAGTAATAAAAGTAGAGGAACTGATAAACTATATTTTTCTTGTATCGATATTAATCGATAAAATCAACAGCCGATTTTACATCACTAATCGAGTAGCGAAGAACTTTCGAGAACGAAGTGAATAGACACAATCCAAAATCAACTTTATCATAATTGCCTAAGGTTGATTTTGACTAACCGTTGTAATAAATTATTTGTAAATTGAAATAAATTGAAACTTTAGGAGAAAACAATTAAAATCCTACTTACCGATGGTATGAAACACCTCCGGTTTTAAGATTTTTTCGCCTACTATCATTTTTACATTCCAAAATGGAACAATACGGCATAGCTTCGGAAAAATGAATTTGTCGCGAGACAAGCAATTCAAAGCGATGTTAGAACACGACTGAGATCAGTTAAGGCGAATTGTAGGGGTAAAAGACGAAAACGACGTCTTTTTGGACAATGTTTCTGACGAAAATATAGATCGTGAACGTTTGAAATTTATATATCCGGTAACACATATCTTAAAGTATCTAGTGCCGGTTCCAAATGCTTGCCAGTATTTATAGTTAGCACTCAGAACAAGGTTGAAGTAACAATATCTTCAGGTAATTGAGCACACTTTTTGACGGTGTGTCTTATTCGTTTACTACCAAACTCAGTATAGTTATTTCTATAGCTTGTACGCTTCTATTCCCGGTCCATTTGTTTTCAAATGAAGTCAAAATAAGGAGTTTTAACGTAAAAACTATTTGCGCCTATTAAAACATCACTCTCCCACAAACGTTTGCTCGCAAAATATGATCAGGCAATGTTGTAGTACCAACAACTGACCGAGCGAGGGCGCGCGGGCTCGCGGGCGACACGGGGCGCGCGGCGTGCGCTAGGAGAAAACGCGACGTTGCAAGCTCTCGTACATGCCGCCGGCTCGCACTATGAGCGACGTTGCCAGATCTTGCTTTAGTACCTATGTTATGTGTATTGTATGATCGCGCGCGAGTCTCACTCAAGCAGTTTCAAAAATAAAAGTATAGGTACATAATTTCTAAAATGCAGTGTTATTTTTTGTATCGAATATTTCTTCTGGAGTTGTGTTTTAGTCTTATATTTATATTATGGCAAATAAACGTGGACAGAAACGTCGAGTTCCATCGAAGTCGTTGCGAAAATGTAGATCACGTCATGCAAATGCTTTAAAAGCACAAGTTCGGCAAATGGGTGATGCTGTTGAGTAAGTAACCTATCTTGTACTATGCTATACCTGTAATAAATAATTGTTTTCAAACCACATGCTCGACAATGCCGAATTATAGGTCATGTAAACCCTACCGAAAGCAAGACATTAAATCCCTTGGTATTAGCCGGGTTATAATGTTGTACTGAATTTCATTATAACCCGCTGGTTAATAATATGATTTCACTTTTCATAATTCTTATTACTATATGCATAAAGTTTAATTTTGCTAAACACAATTTGTCCTAGGCCATGGCCTACTTGATTTGACAAAATAAATGAAGTTTGCCTCCGTGTGAACCCCGGTCCGGAGGAGCGCGGTGTTCGAAATTCGAATTTCGAATCTAGGACCACGGCTTGTGCTTTCGAATTTGGAACGTCGCGCGCCTTCATTTGTTCACGCGTGACGAACAAATCGAGTTCTTGTAGGTGCCTATAGAAGATTTAATTTCAAAAATAATATTGAAAATGTCGAGTGATGAAAGTGTTTTGACTCCTGAGTTTATCAAATTAGATGCCATAGGCATTGTCAACAATCTGCTGCCAGAGAAGTCAAAGGAAAACATTATTTATCTACTGAGCCTGTTTTTTTGTCTCGCATAAGGTGTGAAAAGTAGAGTATACACCTCGGGGATAAGACTGTTTTAGTCTTGGGCGGTTGAACCCCTCACTGCACTCAGGACTCAGTCTTAATTCCCTCGCTTCGCTCAGGAATTAACTTATAACTCCCTCGCTACGCTCAGGAGTTAAATTATGAGTCCTTCGTTACGTTCGGGATTCAATTCGCTCCCGTGACATAAAACAGTGCTTTATCCCCTTAGTGTATAATCTACTATTAGTCTTCCTAGTCAAGTTCTCAGGCATAATCTAATATCGATGGATCGATGCATGGAGTAGAGTAGTGCCGTTACAGAGACTTACCTATGTAAATTCCTTTTATTCCTTTACTACTTAGGTTGGTACCTAGCCAATACTGTGAAGTACCTAACTCTTGATTTTTACTCATTCAAATAACGATTTTCGCATCCCAATTAACCCTCAATTTTAGGGGTCCGTACCCAAAGGGTAAATCGTGACCCTATTACTAAGACTCTGCTGTCCGTCTATCCGTCTGTCACCAGGCTGTATCTCATGAACCGTGATAGTTAGACAAGTTAAGGGGGCTCCCATACAAAAAACGTAATTTTTTTGCTCGTTGTTATAGATAACAGTACGGAACCCTTCGTGCGCGAGTCTGACTCGCACTTGGTCGGTTTTATTTATGATGCCATCGGTTAGAACATTATCGAGAGGAGAAACTTTAGTAATGGTCACAAATGAATTACATTAATTTTTTCTTACTACGTACCTAAATATTTAGTTCGTTACTTGGATATTATATTATATTTGTATTATAGGGATTTTACTAAAGATCTAGCTAGTACCTATTAGCTACCAGCATCGTGTCTCAATACTAACTTTTTACTCGCACAACTTTTACATACCTACCTAATAAATGTAACTTAGGTACTTATCTACCTATATAATTTTGTATTTCAGGCAACCACAAATATCTGAATCTGCAATAGGGATTAACAAGGATTCTGTTGCACATAGCAGTCGTAATGTGGACACGGAAACATGGAACGTGACAATTGATGATAGTGAATTGTCATTCAATACATCAATAGAGTCCAAGCTGTAAGAAATTTACCAAATTCTATTATGTTGCCTACCCACTGCATTTTTCGCACATATACGGTTTTGCCAATCCTATCGGGTATTACGGGTGTTCTATTTAATTATTTGTATTTTGCTTGTGGGTCAATATTACTGTTAATTATTCTTCTTTCAGCTGAAAGAACCTAAAAGAAGAAAAACGGCTTCAGCAACTTCTTTTTCCCCAGACCAGCGATCTACCAGCTCACCTCTTGTAGGTAACTTGAAGTTCTGTAGAACTGTATTTTTAACGCTAAGCTCTTCTAATCGTACCTATCCCATCGGGGGATACCATGTCATGTATTTTTCTTATTATTACATTGTTTACCTACCATATTCAATGAAATATTAATTTCCTACTTACTGTTTTTTTCACGCAAAGCACTACTAAGAAAAAATATTCTCTAATGGAGAATATTTTTAATATATATATAATTTATTTTTTTAGAAATAAATATATTTATTGCAGGCCAATAAATATATTTATTTCTTTATTTTTCAGAAAAAGAAGATAAAGGGTTCCGGTAAATTACTTCTTTCCGGATCAACTTACCACGTCATAAGTACCAACCTCTTACCTAGCGCTGAAAACAAAGATGAATAAAAATAAAAACGCCAAGTGCGACTCGGACTCGCGCAACGAGGGTTCCGTAACTAAACATTATATTAATTATAATCTATAAATAAATAAATTCAAACAAATTGTCAAAACCTTGCGACTCGGCAAACGTAGTGTAGGACGCCCTCTGACCAGGTGGGATGACGATTTGCGAAAGACTGCTGGCAGATGCTGGATGCGGCAATCTGAAGACAGGGCGCTATGGCGCTCATTGGGGGAGGCCTATGTCCAGCAGTGGACTGATTTAGGCTAATGATGATGATGATGATGATGTCAAAACCTTTCTGTGCAAAAAGGCTTACTACAAAATATCAGATTATTTAGAAGATAAAAAAGCTTGGGATGGGTTTTGCTCCAACTCGAAAAATAACAACTAACAGGCTAAAGGTTTCTTAGTCGCTTCTTTACTTTTGTCTACATACCGAAGCGACAGAAATCAAAAGTACCACTTTATTTCCGTGTCAGTGTTTTATTTTAAGAATTTGACATTTTCTAAGTGTACATTTTTGTATTTATGGAAATAAAGAATTATTGATTTTGGTTTTGATTCTTTTGTTGGTGGTTATAATTATGATAAATAAATAAATGATGTGAATTTTAACACGTTTCTGAGAAAAGAGGGTTGACAGACGGGTCAACAAAGTGATTCTATATACGGGTTCCTTTTTTTCTTTTGAGTTACGGAACCCTAAAAATGACAAGATAGTGAATTTATATTTTCATGCAGAGTGTATTCATCAATATTAATAAAAACTTAACTAGTATATGCTGATGATGATGATGATAAATAAAAACTTCAACAAAAATTAGTTTAATAATATTCGTTTTACTAAAATACTATTAGACCTATGCAGTTTACAGAGTTTAGATATTTTGTTTAGTAATGTTTTAATCCTAAGCCTAACCATTCTCTACACATATAATATTTTGATACAATTACTCCTTTGAACTGTTTCTCTCAAGGATCTCTCTGTTCATCATTACTCTGTGATACGTACTACACTTGTGCGCGCCATCTAACGGCAGTGGAGCGTATTATTTGGATAGGGTATATCGACTAAGGTTCCAGGACCGCGCGCGCTCGGTTTTTTGAATCGAAAACATGCACTCCTTGCTGCATAGATGGCGCGGGGGTGTCCCCGCTCGGCTGCCAAATGCCCAAGGTCATTTGCCTTACTATTCACCTTAAGCGTACCTATGCTTAATTGTGACACGCGTGCCACGCCCACTTAGCACTTCCACTTACTTTTCTGTTCTGTGGTTAATATGGTCTAACTGTGTGTTAGTTACAGCCTACGAGGATGCAGGCGACGGCGGTGGCGGTGGTGCGGGCGATGCGCTGGCGGCGCGTTGTGTGCGCGTGCGCGGCCGCGACGGCTTTGTGGGCGGCGTGGGGCGGGCGAGGCGGCGCGAGCGGCCACGGCGGCGGCGCCGAGCTGAGCACGCGCCGAGAGTTCCCGCGCCGCGCGCCGAACGTGCTTGCGCACCTGCTCGCCGACTTCTCCACGCTGCCGCATCTTGCGCCGCACGAGCCCGACCCGTCAGTACATTACCTGTACTACCTAATATACCTATGCGTTGCCATTACGTTCTCAGGTCGAATCGCTTTCTTAAATATTGCAATATGCAGTGGTTCCTGGCGCGTGGAGGAGGAGATCGGCAACTACACCTCGTGGCGCTACCAAGTGGTGTGGACGTGCGGCGCGCGCTGCACGGGGCGCGCGCACGTCGCAGCGCACGCCTTCCCCCCGCACCCTGGCGCGCTGCCCGCTGCGCACCGCGTAACGCTGAGCCTGCGCCTCTGCGCCGACTCCGCTGTGGCGGCCCCTTGCGGTACGTAGCGCTCCCTGCCTGCCTGCCTGCCGCCTGCACCCCGCGCTCGTCTACAAGGATGAGTTAACGTTCCCTAATCCGTTCGTAGATGAGATGGAGATCCTTGCAGACGTGGAGTCTGACGGTACGGGCGGCGCCGTGATGAGCGAGCGCGCGCACGCCGCCTGCGCGGGGGACGCGGCCACGTGCGCCGCGCGCCTGCGCCGACACCGCGCGCTGCACCACGAGACACTCGCGCGACCCTTCCTTGTCTAGCATAGCGTACCCACACTACTACACCTGAAATGTTGTTGGTAGGAGGAGTAATTAGCACGACTGTTGTTATCTGCATGCAAGTCAATTTTATGTTTCAAAATAAATGATCTTTGGTATCTGATCTTACCGTTTTCGCTTACTTGCTAGTAATATCTACTATTTTAATGTTGGGAAGATGAAGATCCTTATTAGGAATACAGTATTTGCGGACAATAATGGTTTCTTTAAATCATTTGATTTTATTGATTAATTTCTCATCAAATTAAAGATTATGGCTGTGAATACTCTTATGGAAATACGCACCCGGTGTGTGTTGTTTGCCCTACACCATCATGTACGGTTGTTTTATGTGTTTAGAAAACAGTCTAGTCTGGAGGCTGAACCATACTATTTAGCGTGTTTTGACGCGCCCCTGGGACATGCTTCATTGTGTCCCGACAACCCATCCCCGGACCTGATGGAGATTAGTAGTAGGAGCTCATTAGAGCTCCTGCTGTTATATTCGGAGGGGGAAGTTTTGTTCTGTATTTGCGTGATTGTTGGTACAATAAGGGCAGGTCAGAAATGTGCTGCATGTAGCATTCTGACTTATATTAAATCAAAATTCAATAACTTTATTTCTTTAGGCTTACAAAATAAGCACTTAGACAAGTCAAATTTTATACATAAACAGCTTAATAATAGTAATTATTATCAAGTAAGAAACAAAATGTTATTGATTTTGTTCGCTTCAATTTTTTGTCCACTAGTGGAAGAAGCGAAAAATAAACCACTAGTAAGTGTATAACGCTTAAAAATTTAATACAATGTTATTCGCCTATCTAAGTCTAAATACAATGGGATTTAGATACAGGTCAATATTTATATAAAACTAAGCTTAAGATTGTTCTCCTATAATACCATTGTCGGTGCGGAACTGGGCGACATCTGGCCAAGCATTAACATCATTGATATAATCATCTATGGAGTAAAAGGCTTTTCAAACCACATGCTCGACAATGCCGAATTATAGGTCATGTAAACCCTACCGAAAGCAAGACATTAAATCCCTTGGTATTAGCCGGGTTATAATGTTGTACTGAATTTCATTATAACCCGCTGGTTAATAATATGATTTCACTTTTCATAATTCTTATTACTATATGCATAAAGTTTAATTTTGCTAAACACAATTTGTCCTAGGCCATGGCCTACTTGATTTGACAAAATAAATGAAGTTTGCCTCCGTGTGAACCCCGGTCCGGAGGAGCGCGGTGTTCGAAATTCGAATTTCGAATCTAGGACCACGGCTTGTGCTTTCGAATTTGGAACGTCGCGCGCCTTCATTTGTTCACGCGTGACGAACAAATCGAGTTCTTGTAGGTGCCTATAGAAGATTTAATTTCAAAAATAATATTGAAAATGTCGAGTGATGAAAGTGTTTTGACTCCTGAGTTTATCAAATTAGATGCCATAGGCATTGTCAACAATCTGCTGCCAGAGAAGTCAAAGGAAAACATTATTTATCTACTGAGCCTGTTTTTTTGTCTCGCATAAGGTGTGAAAAGTAGAGTATACACCTCGGGGATAAGACTGTTTTAGTCTTGGGCGGTTGAACCCCTCACTGCACTCAGGACTCAGTCTTAATTCCCTCGCTTCGCTCAGGAATTAACTTATAACTCCCTCCCTACGCTCAGGAGTTAAATTATGAGTCCTTCGTTACGTTCGGGATTCAATTCGCTCCCGTGACATAAAACAGTGCTTTATCCCCTTAGTGTATAATCTACTATTCTTGATAAGATTTCGTTTAATGTACTGTTTAAATTTACGAATAGGGAGCTCAGTTGCTTCAGATGGAAGCTTATTATAGAAGCGTACGCAATTTCCCATAAATGATTTGCTTACCTTACGTAATCTATATGATGGAATGTGTAGCTTGTTCTTGTTTCTTGTATTTCTGTTGTGAACATCACATTTTTTCAAAAAGCTATCTTTATTTTTGTGCGTATACATTAGATTTTCATAGATGTATTGCGATATTACTGTCAAAATATTTATGTCTTTAAATAGATCCCTCAAAGAATCGCGTGGCTTTAATTTATAAATTGCGCGTACAGCCCTTTTTTGAAGAACAAAGATAGTCTGAATGTCGGCTGTGTGCACGGCCATCGGTTAGGTTAGGCTTTTTTTTTATATTGTTGCAAACTAGTTAGCTCTACTGGTCATAGGACCAGTGAGTGTGCTAGTCTGCTTTTGCTTTTGATCTATGGAAACCTGTTGCTAATAAATGCAACAACATTAATAATTGACCTGCAAAGGAATTTAAACATACTTTTTTTTTTAAATAAACATTTACCTTCACACACACATTTATACCCACAAACACACACACACACACACACACACACCCCCACATACCCTCACAAACACTCACACACAACCTATCCTATCTAAAAATAATTGAATTATACATAAATATTCTATAGAAGAGAGAACACAGAGAAAGAATAAGTTAACAATAAAATAACAAAATAACACATTCTACACCATTCCATTCCCATTCCCATTCCCATTCCCATTCCTATACTCATTCTCATTCTCATTCTTATTCTTATTTTTATTCTT